>OU342952.1:20002500-22402500 GCA_910592335.1 Adalia bipunctata
CGACCATAGAATAAAAGCTCATTTTAACGCACTCGAAATCATCCATTAATGACCTATTTTAATGCATGATTTCCTATTAATGCATGATTGTCATGGCAACTGAACATAAAATTAACAGATCAAACGAACTTACCTTAAGTGAAGTTCGATCTGAATTATATGAGGCCTCGTTGAAGTAAATAAGAGAAGTCGTAGTACCTTCGCCGCGCGCCAAGTTCCACACGTTTCAAAGCAAACACCCCACTACACCAGTCGCCCCTGCGTATTATACACTTACCAATATCATGCTTCAGTTATTTTAAAGCTAAATTTGTTGCAATAAGGGATATAAAATTGGGTGAGGTGGGACTTATTTACTTCAACGAGGCCTCATATAATTCAGATCGAACTTCACTTAAGGTAAGTTCGTTTGATCTGTTAATTATATTTCGGCCTCGTTTCGTAAATAAGAGAAGTCGTAGCTGTTTAAAGTATAATTGCAACAAATATTACATTATATATATATTTTTCTTCAAAATATATAATCTTAGTTTATACAAATTAACAGTTTTTCGGAGAAAAAAAAAAGTAACTAACGTAAATATTGAACTATCAATATAGTGCAAAACAGAGAACATGTGCAAACAAGAAAATAAAGTGACATTATCAAGCTGTCAACAACTAAGGACAGTCTTAGCAAAATTGTTATCTTCCTTAAGCGGTCTATTATAAAATTTGGCAAACGTAGCAGAACGTTCAGTCCAGCCAGCAGCTAACCTGATGGTATCATATGAAACACCTTTTTTTATAGCCGCTGAAGTGGAAGCATGCCGTGTACTGTGGGCTGTAAAAAGATTTGTATCCCAGGAAACACAGACTTCTCCGCGAGCTCTCTGAGAGGTTACAATGCGACTTTTATGCGAGCTCCTACCGCGAGGTTCCAGAGATCTCTATGTGAGGTTCCTAAGCGAAGTTCCCACAGATGTACCCATGAGATATCTTGGAGACCTCGACATGCGATATCTTTGAGAGCTATCCCATGCGATATCTCTGAGAGGTTACAATGCGACTTTTATGCGAAATCCTACCGCGAGGTCCAAGAGATCTCTATGTGAGGTTACTAAGCGAAGTTCCCACTAATGTGCCCATGCGATATCTTTGAAACCTCACCATGCGATATCTTGGAGACCTCGCCATGTTATATCTTTGAGAGCTCACCATGCGATTGACATGGTTAATCTTTTTGCGAGATCGTCAAGATATTATAACAAACAAATCAGAACAGAAAATTCTTACTGCGTGCTTCAAAAGTTGTCCTTAATATTACAATTTGGACATATTTTCAAAAAGATCTTGTATTCAACAAGAACAAGTAGTTAGTTGTTCCGCAATTATGTACCTATGAAAGATGAATTGGAAATTATCGAATTTAACCAGAAGAAACATTTTTACTGAGCTGAGGCCAGTTCCTGTAGTGATTGGACATAGGTACAATGGGAGAATTTGAAATTTTTATTGCATGTTCCTAAACTCTAAAGTTATCCAAATGAAAACACATCAAAAAATGTATATCAACAGAATTCCCCCCCCCCGCATGCCTAACTTCCAACAAGCCCGCTCCACACTCATGGCAAGAACGTCGGCCAATACCGCGAACGCGAGTGTGGATGACTTTCTTGTGTCACGTTCGCGCTTCGCGGCGTTCTCCGTTTCGTAGCGGTCTCCTGTCCCGCGACAAAGGCTTCGCGCCTAAGCACAAATGTTCCATCCACACTCACAGGCGTTCGCGGTACCAGCGCTCCAGCGCAGTAATGATTTAATGCTTGTTCACTGACTTTATTCGCTTTTGAAATGAATGGTTTTCTTGTAGCAATGAAATGGAATTAGATTAGATTTAGAGTGAAATGAGAATTTCTTGATTATTATCAGAATGAACCTTTTCTATAGGGCGGAAAGTCTTCGCAGACAGCGAGGATGCCGTGAACCAAAGTGCGAATATTTGTGTGAGTGTGGATGACTTATTTGGCCGCGAATTCTTGGCCAGGTTCACGGCAAGAATTCTTGGCAAGATTCGCGCCATGAGTGTGTAGCGGGCTACAGAGGAGATAACTATTGATTATTCAGTGGCGTATCCAGGAATTTGTCTTGGGGGGATATGAAACAAATAATAATTTTTTTATTGCAAAACAAGAATAAATCTTAATCAGAAAGTTTGGTTTGCTATCATGAAACAAAGTCAGGTCGCCTTGGTCTTTTTGCTAGATCATCAATAATTTCATTTCCGGAAATATGCAACTCCCTGTGTTGGTTTAGACATATCATGGCTAGCGGATTCCAGCAGCCGAACTTGTCGATTTTGTTTCGCATGCATCAATTTTCCTTCGTTTGATGAAGTCCGCCAAAGAAGTTTGTTCCCTCATGATAATTTTTTCTGGACCTCTATTTAAAAAAAACAACACACCTGTGTAACAATTAAACGAATCATGAAGAATGGAAGCTAATAGCCTATGTCAACTCAGGACAAATTCCTACAGGTCCGGTCATAGGAATGAAATAGAAAAATTTCTACTCATCTACTTCAAACCAGTAAACAAAATATCACCCTACCGATCCGAGTGTCAGCATATGTATTATATTAGATGATTACGCAGGCCGACAAAGGGATCTCCAGCCGGGCACTCGGAACTTGGAAGGCTTCATAGTTCACATATGTCTTTAATTTTTTACGCGGTAAGAGGGAAATATAGATCTCAACTGAATCGGGAACTTGAACCCAATTGATTATAGTATTGAGGTTCATAGTCGCGGATCATGGACATCGTCCATTTCGGTTGGTGTGTTCTGGATTACGAAAAATAACGTTGTCTATTCGTATTTCGTTTTCTCAATTCCCGCTTCCCGCAATTTCAGACCATATCTTGTTCTTGTATGTGTAGGATGCTCTCATTGTTCTGATTTACTGTTGAGCTAAGAGACGTTTTGTGCATAATTAGTTAAGTGAAGTGTACCTGTGCTGTACAAGGTTCGCTTTTGTTTACAATTTCGAAGAGGATATTTGTACTCGATGGTAAGTGTTATTTTTATTAAATTCTTGAGTTTCAACCCACCACTCACCAGTTAGGATATATACCGTTATCATTTTTGCCGCTTTAGGTCTTTCTGAGTTATTCAACCACTGGCAATAACGGAAGTGATTAATTTACATTTATCTACTTTCTACTAACAAAAGATCTTCTGATATCACTCAAAAAGTCATTCATTCTCAATTGTAATTGCTCGAATAAATATTATGAAAGAAACTCTGCAAGTCTGCAGAGGATCATATCTTGATTGCTGAAATATGTATTTAGGCTGTCTTTGCTTTTTTTAACGCTCATTCGAATAGTTTTATCAATAAGAATTATTTTTGTCCGCAATGAACTTTTAAAAACCACTCATTATATTTTGTTTGTATATTTACAGAGATCGTTTCAATGAAGAAAGAAATTTCGCAACTAGGGTTGCAAGTCAGTGAAATGAGCGATATTCTTTATTCGAAGTCTAAGGAAAAATCTAGGGACACCCAAAGATTTGAGGACATGTTCCCACTTCACGATGAAAATACATTAAAAAAATATGTGAAACATTGGATGGGGAGCCCAGACTCGTCGATGATTTGGTATGTACCTAAAATTCATTCTAATTTTTGTCGCAATGAGCTTTTTTATACATAACATTGTTATATTCAAGGTGTCGAAATAAGGATTTCTCCCCTTTAAGAATAAAATCTGAACATGCTTTCGATAAATCTTTGAATATTTCGGACATTAAAACCTTCAAATATCAGATAAATGCCGATCGTGGAATCGTTTATTTACCCCTGATTTGGTCCAATCGTCCAATAGTTATTTTTGATTACACTGAGCATTTCTGCCCAATAAGTGATATTCGAAATCCCATCTCAATATTCAATATTCTTTTCTAGATGGTTTATATTTGAAGGGTATTGGAGGTTCTAGCTCTAAGGATCATCACAGTCGCATGTTCGAGTCATTAATATCAAATGGTCTGAGAATCAATTGCTCCTGGAAGGGCCAAAGGGAAAATATAAAATTAGAAGATCAGGCCAACATGAAGGCTTGTATAAGTGAGTACAATTTTATACTAGTTTATTTGCTCTTTATGTCGATTAACCTTCTGTTTTTCATTTCAATCATTACAGATTTCATTTTTTTTAATTATTAATGCAAATCATGATCACCGAGAATATAATTTTTCGAATTGGTGATTAATGTTTCAAATGAATATCTTTTGCCATAATAATATTTGGAATAATATCTTATTATGTTTCTAGCTGATATTATACCTACATATAAATGGGCATATAAAATTTTTGTTGTTGAAATTCTATTCAATTTGTGCTCCAGAAGAACTTGTTGCAATTCTCATTCGCGTTGATGAATGTATAAACAACTGACCTCACAAAAGTGCATTACTATACATGTCATTTTCATTTTTCCAGATATAATGAAGCAGACATGGAAAACAACAGAGAAGGAATTCGAACTTTTTCCACAAAATTGGCTACGCCATTGTTGCCAAAGAAAGAAGGGGGAAGAGGAAAGAAACCGGATGATTTGAATTTTTTTCTTTATATTTCTGTTCGTTATTAATAAAGATTATAGGAGTTATTCGATTGTTTTAGTAAACCTTCAGTTGCTGCCGAAAATAATAAATAACTTTCAACACTGTTTGTTGTGTAGGTCAACTCAATAATATTAGAAACAGATTTTTATCATATAAATAAAAGTCATACGATAATATACAGATTTTCATCATATGAATAAAACTCACTGCATTTGTTAATTATACAAATCTAGTATGATACACTGAAAGTACCATGATCGATAATTTCCTGTAGAAAGGTACACCTGTTCTATTTACACCTTTCAACAGGAAAAAATGATCGATCATGGTACTTTCAGTGTATCATACTAGATTTGTATAATTAACAAATGGAGTAAGTTTTATTTATATGATGAAAATCTGTATATTAGCGACCTGTTTAGGAACTTCTTATACTTCTCGCAATGTGACCTATTTGAGAATATCTTAAAGATCTCGCAATGTGACCTATTTGCGAATATCTTATACATCTCGCAATGCGACATGTATAGGAACATCTTATACATGTCGCATTGTGACCTATTTGCGAATATCTTATACATCTCGCAATGCGACATGCATAGGAACATCTTATACATGTCGCATTGTGACCAATTTGAGAATATCTTATAGATCTCGCAATGCGAGCTCGCATAGATCTCACTAAAGGAGGCTAATGCGAAATTCTCAAAGTCCTCGCCGCGGGAGGTGTATGCGAACTCCTAGTGTGACTTGTTTGAGAATATCCACGTAGAACATCGCCAAGAGGTCTCAGGGATATCTTATGTGGCGGACATTTGGAGCAGATATAGTGCTCTCCGCGACCTCTCAAAGATGTCACAAAAGGCGTCACAACTTCCTAAAAAGAAGTCGCAGGGATGTCTATGGGATATCTTTGTGTTGCCTGGGATCTATACCACACTTTTTCAATATAATTTTCAACCACCTAGATATAGATTGGGCAGTGGCATTATGAAAAGGTTTCTTGAATGTTATAAAAAGACGTTCACAATTATTCCTGATTTCTTTTGTTTTTTCAAGGTAGGCCAAGAGTGTTCGTGAAGGGCAAATATTTTCATTTTCATCAAAATACGGTAACACAAGAGTTGGTTGGATAGAACCCTTTCTAGTGGTTTTGATTCTGTTAGGGATTTTAATTTCAATTTTATTTTCATATTCAACAATGTTGTTGACGTCTATGTTGGCTAATGTTTGAACCCTCTGTCCCGTAGCCAACGCAAGGAGAATTGCTAATTTCATTGTCAATTCCTCCAAACTCAAATTATTATTTGGTAACAATTTCAAATGAGATAAAACCGTTCCTGGGTCCCAAGTGTTATTGTACTTTGGCAAAGGTGGTCTCAAGTTATGTAACCCTTTGAAAAATCTTTTTATTCGAAAATCCGATGTTAGGGATGGTTGTAATATCTGGGCGAGAGCCGCCCTATACGAATTTAGGGAAGAAAATGATGCTCCCTTATTATACTGATGGGTAAAAAACTCCAGAATTTCAGTGACAGATGCTGAAAAAATGTCTGAATTGTTGTTCTTTCGGAATAACCACCAATGTTTTAGACCCGTATTGTATTGTTGAATTGTAGAGGGAGTTATTGAAGCCAAGCAAATTTTTAATGATTCAACTGGCACACCACCTGACTTCAATGCTTGTATGATAATGTCCCTGCCACCAGGGAAATTTTTCGCCAAAGTGGATGGGGCGTTCCTCTGAAAGAAAGTAATTCTTGGTTAGGGTGGAAAAATAAGGGTTTATGTTCCACTAATGATAGAAACAGCGGGTACCATGGTTGAGAGGTCCAAAATGGGACAACGACAATACCTCTGGCTCTTTCCCTTATAATTTTTTGCAGAACCCGTAATATTAGGGCGAAAGGGGGAAATGCATAGAAAAAATATTTGTCCCAATTGAGGGTAAATGCATCGACTGCCTCGCATTCTGGGTCTCTCATCCATGATATAAATCTCTTGCATTTGGTATTGTGTCTTGTTGCAAACAGATCAATATTTGGTTGACCAAGCTCTTGTACTATTTTTCGAAAAACAAAATCGTTAATTTCCCATTCAGTTTCCTCTGAAAGTTTTACACGAGATTCCGAATCTGCTTCTGAATTATCTTCCGATCTGATATAGCTAGCAAATATAAAGATCTTTCTTTCCTCACACCAATTCCAAATGGAACGAGAGATGTCATTCAAAATCGGGAATCTAACGCTTCCCATTCTGTTAATACAAGCAAGAGCTGTTGTATTGTCAACTCTGCACAAGATGTTACAGTTTGACGATTTTTCTGTAAAAGATTTAAGGGCATGGAAAACAGCCTTAAGCTCCAATTGGTTAATATGGCAATTGCTCTCAGATTTTGACCAAAAACCATGGCATTTTTCTCCATCACAGTATGCACCCCATCCACTTTTAGAAGAGTCCGAAAAAATTTCCAATTGGTATGAATCAACCCTGATATTGTTAGAAGCCTTTTGAATGTTTTGGAACCACCAATCAAATTCAGGTTTCAGAATAGAAGATAACTTCATAATGGAGTTATAATTTCCTCCAGCTCTTTTTAGAGCTAAGAATTTTTGACGTTCAAATAACTTAGTATACAGCCATCCATATTTAACTGCAGGACAGATGGAGGTCAGGGTGCCAAGAAATTTTGCAAAATCACGGATTTTACAAGTTTTTGAGCTTGAAAACTTTTTCAGTAGCCTAGTCATTTTAAATATTTTCTCTTTGGGAACGGAAACTGTCATGTCTATAGAATTATAAGTAAAGCCCAAATAATTCACACACTGAGATGGTGTTATATTGCTCTTTTCGAAATTAATAACAAAACCAAATTTTTTTAATGTTCTTATCGTCTCATTTATATTATTTTTACAGTCTTGAAACGATTGGCCCAGTAACAAAAAATCATCCAAATATACAACAGAAAGGAAACCTTTTTCTCTCAAGTTGGATAAGATTGGCTTCAGCAATTTTGTGAATACTAAAGGTGCACAGTTGAGACCAAACGGTAAACAATTGTATTGGAACAACTTATTGTCAAACAAGAATCTTAAATATTTTCTGTGGGGCTCAAATATTGGTATTAAAAAGTATGCGTCCTTTAAATCAAGGGTGGCCATAAAATAATTTCTCTGTAAAATTTTGGTAACTACTCGGTAATCTTCTAGCTTGAAATGACTAGTTTTTATATAAGTGTTCAAGGATTTGAGGTTGATTACCAACCGCTGTTTACCACCTGGCTTTGGTACCAAAAAAATATTTGATATATATTGACCCTCACAAGGGCTCACAACCGAAACAGCACCCATCTCCAGTAGATCTTTAATGGAGGACTTTATATTACGTCTCTCAGATGAATTGAATTGTGGATGCGTGGGAACTGTTTTTTGAAGTGGCTTTGTTAAAAAAGGTAATTTGAAACCCCTGATACAGTCCAAAATAACTACATCGGAGGTGAGTCTACACCATTCATCAAAGAACAGACTCAATCTACCAGCATGAGTACAAACCTCAATATTTATTGGTGGGGATGCCTGGAGGTATTTTTTCTGTATGCATTCTGAGGGTCTTCTCTCGTCTTCTTCTGTCGGAACCTCTGTGTCCCCCTGTAGTTGGTCTTCAAGGAGTTGAACCGGTAAGACTGATGAGAGGGAGCTCTCTGGTACTGGCGTCCTACCCCTGCCCTCTTCACAGTTTGGGGAGGACTCTTGGAGTTTAAAGGACGTGACGGTTTTTTGAATGTTTTGACAAGTTTGAGATCCGAACTTGATTTTTCTAAATTTTTGGCTGCTTTTACTCGCTCCTCTAGGGTTTCGCCAAACAAAAACTTGTCAACTGGAGCTTCAGATAAGGTAGCTTTCAAATCTTTATTCAAATTAATCAAGATGAGGTCACGGCGTGTAATTAATTCCATATGGTGGAAGTCACATAACAAACGACCAGCATCACTCAATAACTGGATACACATTTTGTCTCCCCCATTCTCCTTATTTATTAAGAGAGAGATGGCCTCACCAATAGCTGATATGCTGGCTCCTAACTGTTCCTGCTTTCGGATTAAACGAGAATCCCTTTGCGAAACCTGTTGTGATATAGCTGCACCAACCTCCGGGTTGACCTCTGGAACCTCTAAAGCAGAAAGGTTCTCTGGTATCAAATATTTCTTCAGTATTTCTTGTTTAACATCTTCCTCCAAGCCGCATTTTATTATATTCGTCCATCTAGACACAATAGCCTGATGAACAGGTGGCCCTCTAACCGATTTTGGGGTTGGTTCACTACCCAATAGCGTTGAAAGGTCTTCACCTGAAGGTGAGCCCATTTGGATCGAATTTCCTTCTTCTGATTCGACAATCTCTTGTTCTTCCTCTACTGGAAGAAATGAATAAAATTAAGAGCCACTCATAAAAGGCTTTCTACCAAAAGAAATAGACACTGTGTTGCCAAGAAACACACTGAAGATGGCTGCCAAAAGCACATCGGTAGTTATTGCCAAAAATAACCATAAAAGTTGTTATCAAAAAACAACTTTAACTGTCGTTACCAAAAACAACAATAATTGCTGTCACCAAAAACAGCTGAATATCATTTATTGATAAATTGTTCAAAATACCTTGGGTTTCCTCTGTATTACCCAGTAGTTCCTCTGTCAAGCCCCTCACAGAGTGACGAGTCGACCCATTGCCATTAGTTCCATTACTATCGCTTCCTGACGAAACGACGCTAGGGCTGCGTTTTTTACGTTTCAATCGCTTCGATTTATTAATGTCGTCCAGCTGTTTTTGCAAAGCAGATAACTTTTTCCGTATCCAATCGTCGTCCTCACGGGATCTACTTCGACGTCTCTTGTGACTCTTGTGAGTCCGATGATTAGGCATGGCAAAGACCCTTCTATGGAACGCACCAAACAACAATAAGCACAGAGCGCAAAATATTTAATTTTTTTTGATGTTAGAGATTTTTTTAAAAATTTCTAAAATTTAACTAACTAACTCATACGTTCGACTCGGCACACAAACGAAGACTGAAGCATGATATTGGTAAGTGTATAATACGCAGGGGCGACTGGTGTAGTGGGGTGTTTGCTTTGAAACGTGTGGAACTTGGCGCGCGGCGAAGGTACTACGACTTCTCTTATTTACGAAACGAGGCCGAAATATAATATTCAGTCAGAGCACTATCGAGCTTGGTTGGAAATCAACTTCTGTCACAGAAGGGTATATTGACAACTCCATTCAAAATAAAATAGACTGCAGAAGAAATTTCAGGTGATACAAGTTGCAAAGTAAATAATACTTCAACCTCCACTTTCTCCACACATTCCTTATGGGATATCATAGGTTATGATATTGTAACGGAGCAAGTTTTCCGGCTGAGAATTAGAGGGTACATCAGCTCGCGGCAGCCGTCACGCTGATTGATGCGCGATAGGTCACGACCGCGGGGTCGACCGCGCTGGGCGTGGTCAAACGCCGCGACCCGGAAACGTATAAGGTCGGACGCGCGGTCGGTAATTAGGAATTCAATTTTCAAATTAACCGTGGTACCGCCAGTCTTGAAAACTCCGAATCCAGTGAAAGAGGCATTAGTGCAAATCCAGGTTTTTCCCAGGTCCAGGTCCAGGTCTAGTTATTTATCCGAAAACAGTGAGTAAACCGAAGGGTTACGCGTGAGCAAGGTATGATTATTTCATTTAAATTTTATTTTGTTGATTTGTCGGTGTATTACTGTATTTTCCCATTTCGATCCTTTACCTCTCTGGGTCATGGAGTTGTGTAGTAGCTTCAAACGGCCTGCATAATTCTATGAATTTCCCAGTATGCGGGGATGTACATGTTAGCTTAAAACGGCGCATTTACATCTTCGTTCCTTTCCCAACATCCATGGTGCCAGGTAGTAGCTTGAAATGGCGTGCCTGACTCGGTGGATTTCTCCTAGTATACAGGGTGGTGTATGTTAGCTTCAAATGGCGCATACACAGCCCGGTATTGTCTCCAACCTTCCAATTCCCCATGGCTCCGTACAATAGCTTTAAATGGCCTGTATGGATTCATGGTAATCCCAAGAGTACAGGGACACGCATGCTAGCTTCAAATGGCGCATTCAGTGGCCCTGTATTCCCCTTGTTGTATCGCCCGAGTTCTTAGAGTCCGTGTATTAGCTTGAAACGGCCTACATGTCTCTTTGGATTCCGAGTGTGTGGGATTGTACGATGTTAGCTTAAAACGGCGCATCTCACAGTTCTATACGGGTACATTCCTTTCTTTATGTCTCCTACCAATCGTAACGCTCCGACAATGAAACTTTGTTTAGTTTTATTCAAGCGTTCCATTGCCCACGTTATTACCTGCCGTAGTTCTGTTTTCTCACAATATTTTCTGCTTGCACTCTTGCTTCATTTCGCTTATTTCCGCTTGCTACCGCACGTTACTTTGACCGCTTTCTCATTTTCGTAGTAGTGTATATTTTGAATCTTTGCATGTATAATTTTCCATCACAAATGCACGTTACACCCCGCCTCCGAACAAATTACTCCTCCTATTCCTGGTACATTGTTAAAAGTATACTATATCAGCGACATCATTGGTTACAACACTTCGCCATTGGTAATGTGTGTGGATATTATCCAGTTACCAGTTCTCATCGAGAGGGACATCATGTACGCCTAGGCGTAAATTTATCATTTCATATCATGTACGCCGAGACGGAAATTTATCATTTCACATCATGTACACCGAAGTATACAGACATCATTCTACGACATATACGCCGAGACACCAGCATAGCATCACACACCAGGAGCACCGCTACGTACACCACATTACCATTGGCCCCGACACATTACACTTCAACTATCGAAATCATTGTACCAATATCGTTTTCCATTGATTTAACATCATTGTGTAATTGTGCATATCTATTCATTTTCATTGATATCATTCGCTCATTGTATATATTACCGAACCTAGAATATAAGTGTCCTGGTCATTGTGAGTTTTATTTTCCCGAGCAGAATTTTTACAATAATTTTCAGAGATAGGGAATAAAATATATTAACATCAGGCCCCTGGGCATAATCTTCTCTGACTGCAGCTCCTGGACACCCGTAGGAGTACCGCCTACGGGTTCCGAGTGTCCTCAACACTTTAAACTAGAGGTGGCGCCCGAGGTTTCTGTCTTCGGAAGGTAAGATGGTAAAGAATAGAAACGGAAGGTCGTCGCAATATTAATGCAAACTAAATGTAAACTATTCAGAATGTCACAACATGTCCAATATTTTCTCTATGAATTTTTCGAATTGTTTCATAGGGAGCATAAATATTAATATATCGAAATGAACATAGAAATTTACATTATGTCAAATTTGTCTATTATGCGTAATAAAAATTAATTTCAATCGAGAATTCATATACAATTCGTGATGAGGTCGACGGAAAAATCTTGTAATCAACTCGTTTATTAATTCAGCGATTAATGGTCGAAATATTTTAACGCGTGAGCGGAGCGAGCGCGTTAATGTTTGTCATTAATAAACTAGCTGATTAAATAACTATTTCAGATTAAGTTTTGAAGTAGCCAGTTGTTTCAATTTATCCAGAGAATTAATTCACTGCTCTGGAATTCTCATCTAAATTAGTCCAACATCTATAATACAGGGTCCGGCAGAGATGTATGACGTTTTTTGGATGCGTATAACTCGGCGAAGGGGAAGCCTAACTTTTCCGCAATGGTTGATATGTGACCGCAAGGAGTTGCCATTATTTTTTGGTCAGTCGCCATGGAGCCGTGGACGCTAGAGCAACGGGTGTCGTATAGCCATTAGAAATGTTTTCTTCCAGCAAGACGAGGCAACTTGTCACACGTCGAGGGAATCTATGGCATTCTTGAGACAGCATTTTCCTGGACGACTGATTTCGATAAGAGGGGATATTGAGTGGCCTCCATGATCGCCTGATCTCAACCCATGTGATTTTTTTCTGTGGGGGCACCTAAAAGCTCGTGTATTTATTGACAAGCCACGTACCCTTGACGAACTTTCTCTTGCAATCACCCGCCAAATTCAAGCAATTCTAAACAACATGATGGAACGATGCATGGACAACTTCACGAATCGGCTGCAGGAGTGTGTGGAAAACAGGGCAACCACTTAGATGACATCATCTTCCGCTCATGATTATTTTTATCTTTTTTTTGATGTGGTATCAATGGCAAACTCTCACGTACACTTAAAAAACATGTATTTCAATTGTCGATGATATTTCATGAAAGATGTTTGCACTGATACCATTGAGTGTACATTAACATGACATTCGACAAGTTCAGTGTTGATGAGGGTAGAAGGGACAAGCCTTTTGACAATGTCTGTATTTTTACTGATCTCCTTCTATTTCTTGCTCTAATTGCTCTGTGCAGGATTTCCATTTATTAGCTGTACACTCTTTCAGATCCTCATTCCAACGATATTTGAATGATGACATTTGCCATAATAGGCCTACCACACGCTCAAGCTTCACCACAGTTTTGCTTGCGCAAACCGGCTTGAACACTGAGCGTGTGGTTGGGAAAACTGTATACCGCGCAAACCCCACGGCTTGGCTTGAGTAATTTTCGACCTGCTTGAAAGTTTGCCTGTGCAAGCCCGGCTTGCGCAATAGTTCTTGTTCGGACGCATTGTTATCGTTTCGACGACTTCGTAAAGAATGGGGCTTGCACGTACTCAACTGTGCCGTGTGGTAGCAACTGTTTTGTTCTTTTCGTACGAGATGCCTGCGCAAGCCAAACTGTCGTGAAGCTTGAGCGTGTGGTAGGCCCAGAGTAGATAATATATGAAATTGTGTGTCTCTGAATAATTTATGTGTTCTCAAATTTTGTAATCGCTTTATTCGCTTTTGGAAAACAAGTTATAAAATATGGAAAAGTTATAAAATCCTGCGAAATTCGTTGTATAGAGTTCTGCAGCATTCTACTGAGTTTACGTTCTATGTACAAAAGTTCTGTGCTTTAATTTGTAACAGCATGGTACGCTACGAATTCATATAAACTCTTGTTACAATTATGTAGACATCTTCAAAAATAATTGATATGATCTTGGGTCTAAGGATGATTCTGAAGCTTTTGAATGACTAATAGCCACATTCTCAAAATCTTATTGCATCTGATTTTGGAGGCCAAAAACTGTCAATATCGCAATAAACTGCATTATTGGTAGAAATCAAGTTCACACCTGAACGATCCCAATTTCCAACGATTCCATAATAATTCAAGATCGCAAAACTAATCGATTGAACTTGCTGAAAGCTTAGTCAAAACTGTTTAATCCGGATCCAATTGATTACCAAACTGCCCCTCTCATTCCAGAACATGCTGCATTATTATGTTCTGAACATGTGTTGCTCTCAATTATCAAACATCAATTTCGAGTATTCGATATACTTTTGTTCCACCATCCACTGTGCCGTTCTGATTTATATCGTGATTAAACTCCATTTATCACTTTCTCCCCTTTTTAATTAACCTTGTTAAGCGGTCCAACATTATCGAAAAATAAATTAAAATCGCTTTCCGCCGTTATCTCCCAATCCTTTCGAACGTGGGCAAGCAATGGGAACGGTTCTCAAATGCTATCTTGATCAATTGTCTCTGAAGAATGATGTTCTGATGATTTCTGACACGAAATTGATGGTACGATATTATGAATCAACAAAATAAATAATCAAGAAGTAACATATTGTCTTAAAAACGTGTCATTAATGTGAACAGGGTATTGTTGGTCCAATTCTCAATTAGATGTCGACATGATGTAGTTTCTACGCATGATGATCTTTAGTTTTGTTTTAAGAGGACCTGCGTTTCATTCCAAATCCCACCGAGGTAGATGTTTGTTTTTCTGATGAGATCAAACGAGATCGAAACCTATGTCAACATCTACTCTCCTTGATGGGATGGAACTCTCGAAGATTCCCTGGAAGATGGTTTATGTCAAGTTCGACTCAGATGCATGGCGGTCATTGATATTTATATCAATGAACGCGTGAATCTGTTCAATTACTGTTCAGAATAAATAACGTTTTGTCATGAAGTGCACTTCCTTTTATGTTTATTCGGGTAGCATAATATCTGCATCCATCTAGTCGGTGTTGGGAATTGAGTTGGAGTGTCTTCAATAATATTTAGGGTTACTTCCAATTCTCTAGCCATAATTTACGGTATCATTTCTTTTTAACCTTAACCAATACCTTCGATAACACCCTACAATCCTCTATATGCAGGGCTGCTCATGATGAGATAGTAGAACCTTTATAAAGGGGATAGCTACAAAGCTGCAAGGACTAAACGTTACTGGCTACCTTGGAGACTCTGAAGTGACTGTGCGGACTTGAAGAGGATTACCGCAAAAGGGGATTCTATCACCTCTGCTGTGAAGCTTGGTCATGGAAAGACTCGCAGCCAACGGCTTCAATACTCAGACTTATACAGATGATCTAGAATTAGAGGCAAGCATAATAAAGACGAAAAAGTGACAATGGTGCGTACTATTGCCATGTAGAACCAGAGTACTGTTTCTGGTATTAGCCCCTAGGTCTCTTTTAAGAACCATTTGCATGTCTATATGGCTGCTGTGACCTTGGAAATAGTTTTGTAGATGTTAATCTTCCATTTGAGTCAACTATCTTATGTGAGACCTAGATATTTAACTTGAAAAGTTCAGAATATGACATATTGATGATGGCGCTCTCAGGTGAAGATTCCTTCACGGAATCGTCTGCAGACGCTGTAACGGCTCGCTTGTGAAAGTTCTGGAATCTAACTGTCAATGCACAGTGCTCACCTGCAATACCAGAAAGCAACTAAACAGAGGCAACAGAGTGCCTATTTTATGGGTACAAGGCCATTGAGGGGAATAAGAAGGCTGGTGCACTTGCACAAAGGTTAAAACCATTGGACCTGAAAGAAACCCTTCTATGTCCTTGTGGAAAGCCACTATAGGGCAGAGTTACAGCAATGACAGATATGGTCGCAGTTCTGAAAAGTTTTTATGTAGTCAATTGACCAAAACATATAATAATAACCTCAACCAAGTTTTCATAAACAACTTGTAATGAAGCCCAATTTCCCAATCTAGAAATTGGTCTCTTCATTTTTCGAATTTCCATTTTTAATTCCTGAATTTTTATTCCGTTTGGGAATCAAATCGTGATAATGGGAGAAAATCGAATATTGTACGATCGATTTTTGTTTTTAATACAGAAAACACAGTTAAAACGTCTACGAGAACAACGCACATTGCAGATAACGCCGTTTCTCTTGCTCATACGTACGATTGGCCAGATTTGAAGAAGTTTTTACCGAAGTACTTTTCTGGAATTTTGGCATTTGTGCGCCTACCGTTTCCACTCCCCTCAGGGAGATTATAAAAGGCGATTTCCCCCTCATCTGGAGTCACTTTTTTTCATTCTTATTTGAGTATCGATGCTTCTTCCTTGATTGAGTATTGAACCGATTCTCGTTTCAGTAGTCATCTAAAATTGATTCATTTTTCCGATTACTTAATTCTTTCCTGCGTTCACCGATAAAGTGAGTGCTTGTATGACAGAATCGTAAATACCGCGCCGATTTATTGCAGTCCCAGTTCAATCCTCGTTGAGTCTACAAAAAAAATAGCTATTTTGTCTGTCTTTCATGGCCAGACCCGAGGGCTCAACTGAACCAATACTATAGTACGTTTATCCGAATAATCGGTACCCGTAGTTAGTCTGTTCTTCATGGCATGAATGCTCATGATCAGATCGGAGGACTACTGCAAACCAATACTATACGTTCAACCGAATAATAATCCTGCTCTGTTCCGATCCTTAGTGCCCGTAATTAGTCTGTCCTTCATGGCGTGAATACTCATGGTAAGACCCGAGGGCCCAACCGAACCACATCCCGTTTAACCATCCGTTTAACCATCCGTTTAACCTGGCCAAACCCACCCCTTTCAGACTTGAAACAAGCGAAGTTGTAGACAACACAACTCTTTTGGATTTTGGGACTGGAAGAATATCGGACAAAAATAACTGTTGTGCACTCTTATACTGACCCTTTCATCTCTGTTTCGGTTTGCGACTGTACATTTGAATTCACCATTTTATTCCAATCCCCCTTCTATTCTGGCTGGCTCGTAACAAGAAATATTTTCTTCCATAAGTGCTCGCGGTCAGACAAAACTGACCAACCTTCTAATTTGTATATAGGTATATTTCATTTTTTTTTCGTGGTATGACTGCATGTTTGTATCACTATTTTCACTGTGTGAATTACTCTATTTCTGATTTTTTCCCAGTTATCGCTAACATCGCATAATCGCATAACAAAGAACTCTGCCCCTGACTAGCAGCTATCCTGGTAGGTTTGCTATTCTTTCTTATAAGGAAAAAGAATAGCTGGCGTTTGAGGTAAGTTCCGCCGAGAAAACCCCGTTACTAACTACTTAAGATATTTCCATGGAATTCATTTTCAGTCTGTCATCCGGAAATGCGTTTCGACCACCTCAAAATTTTTCCACACTAAAATGAGTTATATAAAATCAGTATAAAGCGACTGATTTTTTCATCTCCATAATTCAGATTCAGGCAATAAAAACTTTCGGCTGAATATCATGTTATATAACATCGTAACCAAACTCGGGGGATCCAAACTGTTTCTATCATAATCCCGAACCCAATAACAAAAGCAGTATCAGAGGAGCACTCAACGCATAAAACAGTGGCGTTTTCAGCAGAGGCCTATTCGAACCCCTTTCATCGGTGTAACAAAAATATAAAAACGTTTATTCCTCTTAGCGAACTATCAAGCTCTGAAATAATTCAGAAGAGTGCAATGAAAAATTTTGTGATAGTTTTAACTCCACCCGCATATACATATCTGATTTCATGTCCACACTTTTGTGCCATATACACTATACAGGTTCACCTTGCAAAAAAAACATGGGTCATTTCTAGTAAAGAAATCGAGATATTCATATTTTTTTTATTAAATTAATGTGTCTCGACTGCTTGGGCCAATGACACGGTTACAGTCTATTTTTCACAATACTAGTTGGCCCGGCGAACTTTTTCTCGCCTAAATGATACTAACGGTAGATTCCACAAATCGTAATAACCAGTGATCAACGGCTTGGTTCTCTGATTTTTGTACTGTCAAATCGAGTGGATTCTAGATCAAGCTCCGATCACCGGTAAAATCGGTAATAATGCTTTGTGAAACCCACCGTTTCTATTTTTTCAAGCAGGAGATAAATTAGGCGAAATTGAAGTTCAAAATATACAAAATTTTGATGACATTGTTATTTGCATGAAAATAATTCTCGGTACTTTATAATTTTTGAACATAATATTTACTACCCAAATTCAAAAACATGTCAGAAATGAAGAGAAAAGATGAAAATGGACAACTCACGATTGATGCAGATCGTCAAAATCCGATTTACTTGACATTTCGGTAAAAATTCACTGTTCCACCAACTCGAGATGTTTGCCCGCCTTTTGATCTGGTAATAGTCTTCCATGTTATTATAAGTTCCATGCAAACTATACAGTAATTGTAAACATCACCATCTAATGGCGATAATATCAAAATATTACATTCACGACTACGCTACAGTCTCTAGATAAGAGCCCTTAACCGTAGCGACACCTAGTGGCCTTATTCAAAAGGAGGGAAAGCATTTCCTTCATGAGCATATTTCGAAGTTTTCAGAGTTTTAGTGTTTTATATAATAACCAGGCCGTAGACGAATCCATAAATGAAGTTTCATAACAAACAGTCCATCTGATCTCGAGATATAAATGGTGTAACCAACAACTTTGTTTTATACATAAAGATGTGTGAGAGATGTTTGAAAATCGAGATGTTGAAAAATCGGGGGACATTTTTTCCCATACAACTCCTAGGTTTTTGGAAAAATAAACAATCTATTTCTGGGTAAACAATATTTATTCTGGAGATGAGATGAATATTTTCCTCTATTTCAACTCCAATATATTTTATAGAAAATTTTTGTTTGTGACTCTTTGATTTATGCAAGATGAGACATAATAGAAAAATGAGAAAAAAACTGAAGTTATCGATTATTTATTTAACTAATCATAGTTATTCCACAATTCAATCCAATTTCAATAGTATGTACCACCTCTCCCTCCAATCAACTGCCCAATACACATTTCAGGCATATCGTTCCATTCTTCCTGAAGGGCTAAACTCAATTCCTGAAAAGTTGAAGGTAGGTTTTGGCCATCGAATATTGCTCTACCTAAGTAATCACATACGTGCTCAATTGGATTCATGTCCGGTGAGTTTGCTGACCATTTCATTCTTTGGATATTGTTTTCTTGAAGAATGTCTTGAATCATTCGTGAGCGCAGTGGTGGGACGTTATCATCCTGATAAAAAGAATTTTTCCTGAACTTGTTGCGCAGTTCAATTGGTTCAATGATGTTCTCTTCTTAGGTGGCACCAGTCATTGTTCGTCCAACGAGAATAAGATGGGTGCGGCGACCAAACATTATCCCCTCTAGTTCATCATTGATCCGTATTGAAAGGGCACTTTTCTTGCCTAGTAAAACTGAGAAATTTGATGTCCCGGCATTCTCCAGGGAATATTCTCGATTTATTTTTTTATTGAACATTAGGAACACAAACTGTTCAGAGACATATGAACAGTATCCACAACTTACCTTGAGATAAAAAAGAAACAATCAAAGAAAATCTCTACACCAAACTTAACCACAAACAAGCTATAATAAAAAAATCATTTTTTAAGACAAGCTTTTATAATAACAACACTCATCCGCCATTTTGAAGCCGCCATCTTGAATTCCTCAATTTTGAAAAATCGTAATTTCCGACCCAGAAAACCCCCAGATACCAATTTTGAATAGAATCGGATCATAATAAATTACAAAACTCGTCCGCCATATTGTCGTCGCCATCTTGAATTTTTCAATTTTGACGGAAGAATCATCATTGTCGATCCCAAAAACCCCCAGATACTAATTTTGAATGGAATCGGATGATAATTACGAAACTCATCCGCCATTTTGGATCCGCCATTTTGTTTTTTTCTATAAAAAATATTTCATGATGCATTGTCACCAGAATTATGTACACCTGCCAAATTTCAAATCAATCGGACGATTAGAAGTGTGTCATATTCAACTTGCAAGATTTGATTACAGACAGACAGACACCGGGACAGGTGAAACTAAATAAAAGCTTGTAAAAAAATGAAAAGCTAACTGCATCAGAAAATGTTTTTTGAGTTGTAGTTTGATGTTAGCCCAGTCTCTCAGTTTTCACTCACAAACTGTTTACCCATATTTTCGACTCCACTCCAATTTCAACTCAACCTCCGCCAATGTAGTAAGAGGTAGAGGTAGAGGAGAGACGAATGAGAGACAGGAATAACTGTGCAGCATCTGTGCAGATTTCCAATAATGTACACCAGTCAGGAGGAATCATATTAAAATACCTAAAGTGTACCCGAAGGTATATTTGGCCGCCAGATCGTTGGTTTATGTCCCTTAGATCTGAAATCAATACATTGTAAAATGAAAATGAACTTGCAGAATCTTAGAGCCGGTGAAGTTCTCCATCTATCCATACGGTGTGTCTCATATAATATTTTCCAGCAGATTAATTCGTTTGATATGAAGCTTCAAAAAGGCCAAAACCACATTTTGTAGTTGGCACTCTGTATATCGAGGTATGAATGTTGACTTTTCAAATTGCACTGGAGCGTGTGATAGGTAATACTTACATGCTTCGAAGCTTGACTAAAAGTTTTTGAAAGATGAGAAAACCGTGATTTCTTTCGAAGACCAAGACATTTGTTTCTCCTTACTTGCAAATTGTTCATATTATGTACCCAATTGTTCCTGACAAAGGCCTGCCTACGCCAAAACATCCCACGAGTGTTTCTAAATAATGCAAAATCCCCACAAAACGTTCTCTTAAAACTTCAAGATTGTCATTCTGATTGCATTCAGGATATCTCTGGGAGCTCGCAATGGAACTTTCATATTCTGGTTGCATTCACTTTACCTTCGGAGTACGCAATAGAAATTTCGTTTTTTTTTACATTTGTGATGTCTTTGAGCGCTAGCAGAATGAATTTCCCATTCTGATCAGATTCAGGATATGCAATGTGAATTTCCAGTTATATTCAAATCAGGAAGAACAAAAGGGGTCGTTACACTCTTGTCGACGGCTACGGCACCGAGTCTCCATTAAAAAGTGCCTTTCATTTTTCCGAGTTCACGCCCTCAATTTTTCATAAGTAATATCATAAGTGCATCCAATTTTTTCGAAAAAAATCGAAAAAACAAGTTGCTTAGTAATATTTTACCAAGAAGCATGAGTGGAGGTGGCAACAAAAATCTGAGTCGAAGACGAGGATTTTTGCACCTGCACGAATGCTTTTTGTTAAAAAAAATATTACTTTGCACTGTGTTTTTTTCGATTTTTTTCACAGTAAAAATTAGATGCACGAATGGTATTTGACAAGACTATTTCATGAGTAACAGATTATTCTGGATGCATCTACGTATGTATTATTAATTTTCGTTAACAACAACTGTCAAGTTTTGCCGCGGGTAAACCCGAAAAAACTGCTTACAGCTGCTGCCATACAGTTTTTCCATCTAGAAACCATTTGTGATTCAAAATTGCGCGTTTCTGATTGTTGGAAATTAAGACGAGGGAAATAGTCATCTAAAAGCTTGATTTTTTTTAAATTGGAGTTGAAGGATGTCTTGAGGGCACTCCAATTCCCTCAGTTTAATTAAATTATTTTTTCGCACGAAAAAATCGGCTACAGCACCGTATCTCCATTCAAAAAGTGCCTTTCTTTTTTCCGAGTTCACGCCCTCAATTTTTCACATGAAAGCTTGAATTTTTTTCAAATTCTCCTTCAATTTCAGGCAGTTCTCTGCGATTTCACACTTTCTGGAAGTCTTTTCAGTATTTCCATAATTTTTTGCATTAATCAAGCGCCTATCCAAATAGAATTTTTCCTTCAAATATAGAAATTTGATTTGTCGAGGGCACTCCAATTAATTAAAAAAAAATAGATGAACAACTGACGAAAAACGATTATGAAGTCAATTTCCATAGACTCTCAAAGTCAACCCGATTTTTCCATGCGATAAAATGATTTTTTTCAGAGAGACGAAATTGGAGTGCCCTCAATACATCCTTCAACTTAAAGAAAAAATCAAGCTTTCAGGTGAAAAATTGAGGGCGTAAACTTGGAAAAATGAAATGCACTTTTTGAATGGAGAATCGGAGCCGTAGCCGATTTTTTCAAGTGGTGAAATTTGAGTGCCCTCAAGACATCCTTTGACTTCAACTTGGAGAAAATCAAGCTTCAAGGTGAAAAATTGAGGGTGTGAAACTGAAATGCACTTTTTGAATGGAGAAAGAAGAGATAAAAAACATAAGTCATGAGTGAGTAGAACCTTTTCGGCTCCAAATTCTGAAAAAAAGCGTGAAGAAATATTATAGCTTCCATTCAAGTAAAAGGAGCAATCGAAAATGAAGGTAGAAAATAGAACCAACTCTCCAAGAGTCTGAGGGTCTGCTTAATTTTTCATTTCTATTCTATATTCACCAATTGTTGAGAGAAATCTGAATGTTAAATAATTATTTTACCCATTTATTTGTGAGTTTCACAGTTCCAGGTGAAAATTTATTCTTAGTATTGCAGTGCTAACTCAGTTCACTCAAAATTGAAAATGAAGTTCAGAAAACAGTATAACAACCTAGAACTACAGCCTGACGACGCCTCTCGATCAGATTGTTGAAGAAGCCCTGATCAATTTCTGTCCAGAAATTCGGTAAAAATCTGAGTTCTTGTGGCATTCAAAAGCCGCTGTTGCATGATTCGACAAGTACTCAAAGGCTCTCTTAAGCTAGCCACAGTCAATAACCGATCTTGTACAGGGTGGGCAAAATTGGTGCTACATGAACTAAAACTTTTTAACCCGAGGAGATAGAGAAAAATGAATGGCACCTTATAGCTCTCTTTTTTCGAGAAACGGATAATGTCATCAACTGCATTCCTCTATCTTCTTTCGTTTCCGGGTTGAAGGCCAAAATTGAAATTTGGGGGATTTTAATTTTGGTCATATCCTCCGTTCCTGTTTATGCTAGGATGTTGAAATAAAAACATTATATATGCACTTTTCTGAAAGCAATCCAGTGGCGTACTCTGATTTTTTCTAAGAGGTTTATTTGCTGAGTTATAACATGAAATTGTGTTTTTTCTTATGGAAACAGTAGTTTGAAATGACTTAGAAAGAATCGTCATTTTTTTCCCGTTTCAGAAATGTATCATATGTTTTAGTTCATGTAGCACCAATTTTGCCCACCCTGTACAGGAGTGAAAGATCTTGAGCGTCCACTTCTCGGTCTTTCAGTCATGTTTCCATTCTCGAAATCAATTGACAACTGTGGAAAACTGAGCTATCACTTGAAATATAATTCGCAACACCCCTCTGATAACGTCCAGATTCAATCATACTAATAGCCCCATTGTCTTCTTTCGTATTATTGCAAAACCAATTCTTAGATTTTGAATCAAAGTTGATTGTTAGAACGTAACTGACCCAAAATTCTGAGAAACGCAAACGACAAGAACTTCCCTGAAACTGAATAAGTTATGAAACGAGGAGCAAAATAAACATTCAAATATAAGAGAGTGAATTTTTGATTTCTCATAAATGAACATTTGGTAGACAAGTGGAACTTTTGAAAAAGTCAGAAAATTTCTGAACTTCTGTGTAGACGTATATTTATTTTGTTAACCATATTGTTGTTCCAATATGTCGTAAATGAACCTCAACCTGCCAAATCAATATGGGTTTTTCCTGAATAGGAAAAACCCATATTGATTTCCAAAAGCAACATTTTTCTCGATCTTCGTATCAGGAAATATTATATCGTGAACTTCCATAATTATTTCTCCACCTCTACGATGAACGATAAGCATCAAAACATGTATCCCATTACATGTGATATTTTCCAATGTTATCATGCATCTAAATCGACACTGTTTTCTTTGTGTCCAATAAAGCTCTCCCACACCTAATGGAAATGATAAAAAAATCATAGGTGACCGAACTCAATGGAAATCGTCACTTGGAGGAACGATTCCACAACAAGATACTATTGTTGTTTCATATGTTCTGAAGATCTATAATGATAAATTTCCATGAGACTTATAATGTTTTTTTTTTATACAAATACGATTATTCGAAACGTACACAAATATAGTGAAAGCCAAGCCTAATCTAGTCAGCGACTAAGCATAGGCAGGCCAATCAGCTTTGTTAACTGGGCAGATGAAAAGTTGTCTTTTTTTCGATGATTTTTGAACAAAAATAAAATAATATGAAAAGAAAAATCAGAACTCCAACCTATTGATGAGAAAGAGTGTAAAAATCATGTTTCTAGTTTCTAGATATCGATGGACGAGTTGCATATCAAATTTTCAGATTTTGAATCAAAATTGATTGTAAAAACGTAGAACAAAAACTCATTTCAAATTCTTAGAAAAGCACACATGCCTGGAACTGAAAAAGTTATGAAACGAGTAGCAGAAAATCCATTCAAATGAAAGAGAATAAAGATTTGATTTCTCGTAAATGAACATTTGGTTTACATGAATCGGCAAATTTTGAAACGGTCACAAAATTTCTGAAGTTTCTAAAGTTTTGAGGAGCAGTATACACTTACCTTATTATAATTGTTGAAATAATTTATGTTTACTGCGAGGAATCGTTCCCATTTCTATCTCAATGAAGTAATGATCAAATTCACAGGGACGTTGTAGACTAAAAAATAGCAAACTCTTGTAACCGAATCCTGCACCATTTTGCAATTATTTTATTATTTTATTTTTCTTTATGAAGGAAACGATATAGTGTTTTGTTCTGTATTATGAAGAAATTGCTGGAAATGAAGACAAAAAGCAAAATACTTTATTCGGACCAAATCATATAGAGCACAATGTTTCAGATTTGACTGAATTAACAAAGATCGGTTTATTTCCTCCGAATCGGTTATACATATAACCATATAACTGATTAAAAATCCATGGTCAAAATCAATTTCGGATAGGTTTCAATTACGAATGCCGCATTGGCCAAAATTCTACATTATACTTATTGTTTGTGCTGACTAGTTATTTGCTGAATCGTTTGGTAGAACTTTATATAATGACATAATAGTTCATGTGGAAAGGTTTTTTCAAGGTCATTGTCTCAAGGGGAGAACCAAGAAGAAACCGACAGGTGTTTGATCCCCCAAAGCAAAAACCTACGGCTTTACCAAAGAGTAAATACAAGAGACCTCACTCCCCCTATTTATGAAAGAAATCGCGAACATCGTTTGTTTGACCTTGAAAGTCATTTGTGAATGACGAGGTCTAATCGAGGGGTGCCAATAACAGCCCAGCTTATTGTAGTTGAAATCAAGGTCGACTAACCAATGTTTCGCGCCGAGCCGAAGTGATCTCTCTTTGGCTTTACAGTTGAATATTGTATTCTGTAGATGGCACAATCAAGTTGATAACATTCGACTGATAGATTATGTGAGATAGATACTGATCTCATATGAGCAAATAGTGCTATACTTCAGTAAATCGATTCTATTTTTTCTAGAATAGGAAGATCTGATTTTAGTGGGCGTTGACTTGACTCGAACAGAGTCCGTATATTCTATCCAAGAATGATTGACATCAGAGCAGGCCTTGAAAGTCCAGTCGTAGCTTTATTTCTAGTTACAAAAAAGTAACTAAAAAATTTTTGTGCTTTCATCATAGATATAGAAATAATCTTAAAATTGAACGATATTTTTTTAAACTAAGGAACTTTGAACATGAAAATTTTCCCAATTTTCAGCGTGTGAATCTGTATACCAGCAGTATATTATTTTTATCTTGTATTGATACATTTTTACGATCAATTGTAGGAGCAAACAGCCTGGGAATTCTGGTTCGATAACGAAAAATATCATGGGTGATTAAATAGCACGGTCCTTTTCAATGTTCAATATCAGTATTCGCTAAACCGAAAAAATGTAGTTGATAATTTGAAGCGTGTTACTGCAATGTGAATGGATTGGGAAATTTGTAATAGATATCAAGACAGAAACAAAACTTAACCAATGGATGTATTTAGTATATGAAGAATTCTGTCATGACTTTGTAACTTTCAATATTTGTGAACAATGAAGGTGTAAAATATGAAATATGAAAAATATAAATATTCCTATTATTGTGTTTCAACAACCCCAACATGTTATTTTTTCCTCATCTGGACATGTTCATGTTCATAATGAAAGGTTTTGTCAGTAATATATCATAACATTCCTCATATTTTGACTAATCTTCTCTCATTTCTTTTTCTTCGTGCTCTGTGCAGGCTTTCCATTTTTTAGCTGTTCACTCTTCAAGAGCCTCATTTCAAAGATATTTATTTCACTTGCTCGATTTTTCGCCAAATTTGTTCGAAACATTAATGACAGAAAAAAATGTTTTATTTCCAACACCAACCTGAATTTTGCAACTCAAAATATTACTGAATGGGCATTACCAACATAATTTCGATTTTCCAAAGCCCCCCCGAGATGTCAATCATTCTTGAATGGACTATGGGTAAATACCTGGAGATCATGCCAACCCATTGTTTATATCGCCCTAGGGCCTAGACCACCTCATACCTCCTAAACTTAATCAAGAAATAACTGCCATCCTCCAAGTATCAAACAACGCTTAGTCGAGCCATAAACGTAGGAAGGTCGAAATGATTGTCCCTCATAAGAAACATAAGAAACATTAAAGCTGAGTGTTTTACGACGGCCATCACTTCCGTCCTACAATGATAAGAGGAAGATATTAACCCCATAATTAAACCGTATGGGCCATAAGGCGTCGTGCCAACGTCAAAAGTGAACTTAACACAAGCATATGTAAATTGTATAGTATTAAGGAAATTATTATAACAGACGTCAGGATGGGATCTCATTAAACTGGGAGTTCTACATAGTGGGGTATGCTTGGAGACATCTAGGAGGAAATCCCTAGAATATATCTGTCTAATCATACGGCATAACGTGCCAAGTACGCACTAACACAGTATTACGACTAACTAGGGCCGGTCCGTAATAAGACAGGGGCAAGATTCAGTGCTCGAGTTGGCGGCCTGCACGAGGCCGATAAGGCTACATCTTCTTAGCTCTCGGATCCTGGGACAGTGATATGGGATCAGAAAACAGATCAGGAATAGGATGTGGTGGACAGTTCTTTTTGGGTCAATATTTCAGTTTTCTTCCCCATAGAATACCCGATATCTCATGAAATTCACCGATTTAATGTTCGTTACTGACGAAATTTATCAGTTTATGACAGATTGGCAAAAGTTGACTCTCACTAGAAATTATGCGTCGAATCGCTCAAGATACTTTTATGAGATTAGTTTTCAGGATGTATTTGCCATTTGGAATGAAGAGATTATCTGAAATATTTTCATGTTTTCATCACTTCCAGTTATACCGGAAGTAGCTAACAAATTCATTTTTTCCTATGACCTGCCCGAAAAATGATCACATTTTAGGATTTCCGAATTTGATGTTACTTTAATCACATGGCTTTACTGACACTCGAAAGCTTTAAGACAAATGTTCTCTAGTTGGGATGATCAGAAAGATAGTCATAGCTACGTGTGTTTTCACTAAAGATGGTTGAAATTTTCAGTAACTATAATTGAAGCCATGTTGTACTTTATTCATTCTGATTTTGATTGGAAAATTCTTCAGGGTATTCACAAAAACATACCGAATTTAGATTCGAGTTTTTTATCAAATACTTGTACCTGCCTACCTCGAAAGGGGGCCCATTCTTCATCCAATTATGATTTTTTTCCTAGGGACAAATACCTAAATGATGTGTGTAGAATTGATAATTTCCAAAAAATTCCAGAAATTACACGTTTTCAAAGAAGGTAAAGGCATCATAACAAAATTACCGTTGTTGCACTTGTTCGTGAAAAACACGAACAATATTTGAATGACAATTATTCAGATCTAGGTAATAAATGAGGAAATTGATACTCGAAGGAATTCAGAAATACTCTCCTCTTCTCATAAGGAGGAAGATATCTACAAAAATGTTTCAAGTCGTAGATGAAATTATAAAAAAAGGCTTTATAATTCGAACCAAATTTAAACGTATTTCTGACACCATGTTCCCGCTATTTCGACAGATGTCACTTTTGAAGCTGTAATTTCTGGACATTTAACAAGTAGAAACTACTCAATAAAAATGAAACTATACCTACATGCTTCAAGAACGAAAGGAAATAATTGAAATTCACAATAAAATGGTGAAAATATGGCAGATACAGGTCGTAAAATTCTGAACATTTTTTTGGTCGTCGTGAAGAAACCCATCGAAACGCAATACAGACATCGGTGGAAAAATTTGAGTTGTTTGGTCTATAGTCAGTGATGTGGAGAATCAAACAGATGCACGTCGCTCAAGAACAGCCGAAAATATTGCTGCTGTAGCCGAAAGTGTTGAAAAAAACCAAGTTTTGTTCATTCCTCGTAGTTCTTCGGAATAAGGCATTCCACAAATGTCATTACTCCGTATTTCGCACAAAGATGTGGGTCTTAAGGCTTAAGTTCAGTTAACACAAGAACCCAAGCGGGCCGATCATCAACAACGTCGTGTCTTTGCTGATTGGGTTCTTGAAATGCATGAAAATGATCCGGAATTCCATCGAAAAATCATTTTGAGGAATGAGGCCCATTTTCACCTCGGTGGCTTTGTCAATAAGCAAAATTGTCGCATCAGGGGATCGGAAAAACCAAGAGTTATTGACGAAAAGCCTCTCCATCCGCAACTTGTTACTGTTCGGTGCGGTTTATGGTCCAGTGGGATCATTGGATCTCATTTTTTCGAGAAAGGCTGAAGCAACACTTACGGTGAAAGCTTATTAATGATTTTTCATGGCCGAAATGGGATGATATTGATCTGGTCAAAGTGTACTTTCAACAAGACGGCGCTACGTGCACACAAGCAACGAAATAATTGATCTTTCACGGGAAAAGTTTCCGGACCGTGTTATCTCTCGAAAAGGTGATCACAATTGGTCACCGAGATCATGTGATTTACGACCTGTGACTTCTTCCTTTGGGGCTATGAGAAAGAGAAGGTGTACGCCAAGAGCCCAGCGACGATTCAAGACCTCAAAGATGGAATTCGTGAGGGGTATCGACGACATAGAGCAGCCACCTTGCGATTTGGTTATGGAAAATTTCATGAGAAGGATATGGTACTGTAGTTGTGGTCGTTGTGGTCATTTTCCATTATTAACGGCATACCTCTTTAACTTTATATATAAAACAAAGTTGTTGGTTACACCGTTTAAAGCTCGAGATAGGATGGACAGTTTGTTATGAAACTTCATTTATGGATCCGTCTGCCCCCTGGTTATTATAAAAATCACTTGAAATCTGAGAAATTCGATGGAAAATATGCCCATGAAGGAAATGCTTTCCCTTCTTTTGATAAGGCCACTAGGTGTCGCTACGGTTAATGGCTCTTATCTAGACACTGTAGCGTAGTCGTGAAAGTAATATATTCGATATTATCGCCTTTAGATGGCGATGTTTACAATTACTGTATGATTTGCATGGAACTCATAATAACATGGAAGACTATTACCAGATCAAAAAGCGGGTAAACATCTCAAGTTGGTGGAACAGTGAATTTTTATCGAAATGTCAAGTAAATCGGATTTGGACGATCTGCATCAATTGTGAGTTGTTCATTTTCATCTTTTCTCTTCATTTCTGACATGTTTTTGAATTTGGGTAAAAATATTATGTTCAACAATTATGGGGTATCGAGAATTCTTTTTATGTGATCAAAATTTTTAATATTTTGAACTTCAATTTCGCCTTATTCATCTCCTGCTTGAGAAATAGCAACGGTGGGTTTCACAAAGTATTATCACCGGTTGACCGGTGATCGGAGCTTGATCTAGAATCAACTCGATGACAGTTCTTCAGAAATCGGAGAACCAAGCAGTTGATCACTGGTTATTACGACTCATAGAATCCACCGTTTGTTACATTACTAGCTGGCCTGGCCAGCTAGTAATGTAACATCGGATCTTCCATCTCAAAAAATCCTTGGAATGTCAAAATGAAACCTTTTATATTCGCTCATTTGGATTGTTGATTCGAAATTGATTAGTTCTTGTAGAGCTTTTATTGTATAAATGACTTCTACTATATTGTTGTAGTTCTGATAATTTCTCTAGTTTAGAAATCGGGACAGTATCGTCGACTTCATGATGGTCGACAAACGTAATCTGCATCTCCAGATTGCTTTTTTGCACAATCTGCTCATCAAGGCCGAATTTGCGGTCAGTTCATATCTCAGCACCCCCATGAAAACCATTTCTTCGTTCTCTCTAAAATCTTCTTCTATTGGATCACCAAGAATCCTTCGTTACATTGTCTGGGTTTAACATAGAAATGCTCCTTTGCAATCATAATCTCTAGGAATCATTTGAGATGCTGTTCTTGAAACGAACTTCCGATTTTGTTTACGATGTCCATGATTCCTTTTGTCCGGTTTCCAATTCTCGACTGTTGAGCCACTTTTATGAATATATTCAAAGAAAACTGACATCTAAAAGATATCCGTAACTGTACGGAAACAGGCAATGAAAATTCCATTTATATCATGTAGCGCCGGTAATAACCTGATATCAAAGATGGAAGAATCTTAAACGTTCACCTTATAACATCCTATTAAGCCGGAACGGCTGAAGGATTTTCTTTATGCATACGTATTTTATGCGAAATCCTTTGACCTAAGAGCGGAATCGGCCAGTCTTCTATTCCTTTCACAAGGATGAATCTTTTCGAGATTGAAAACGAAGGATACTGTTGAAGAGGCGCACGGTCAATGGTCTGAAATATGAGCATACTCGTATATGATTTCTTGAACATTGGTATGTAGGAAGTTTTCTTGTATTACCTGAAATCAGGATCAGAGTACTCGAATTCAACTCCTGGAGCTGACATGCTTGAAGAAATAGATAAATACTGCGGAAATTCATTTAAATCCTAGGCAAAATAACTAAAGAGCCCTTCGACTTTTTCAGAAAATTGTGACGCCTTTTGTTACTTCTTTGAGAGGTTGCTGAGAGTTCTATATCTCCTCCAAACTTCCGCCACAAGAGAACTTCCTGAGAAGTCTTGATGGTGATGATGATATTCTACGTGTAGATTCTCAATCAAGTCACACTGGGAGTTCTGTGCGAAATACGAATAAGTATACCTTCCGCGGCGAGTACTTTGAGAACTCATCAACTCCTTTTATTGAGAGGAGCTCGCATGAAAATCAGATTAAGACTTCAGTAGGAAGTTGGGAGAGCAGATATTTTTGTGAAATATCTGTTAAAATGTTAAGAATTTGAGTATTTAGCATATTTCATTCAAAACATATTGACAATTATTTTTAGTGAGGATGAATGATTGATTATGCGTCATGTACTTTTTAATTTTTCTTTCTAATTGTTTATTCTTGGAAACTGTTCAATGGGTTTTCTTCCACTCGACCTGATTCCACTGTTTTCCACAGGAAAACAGGTCGGTAGGTACATAAGATCAATAATTATCATTAGCGCGTGACATTTTTTTAGCATTCAAATAACAGCAAAATAGATTCGAAATATTCATTCTTAATTCTGAAATAAAATGACACTAATAAATTATGCAGGAAAATATTGAGACAATGAACTTATACAGGGTTAGTCTTCGACTTGTTCATATATTTAAAATGCAGATTCCTCTCATCAGACGAAACACTTATTTCAATACCATTCTTCAAAATTCGGTTTCCTTTGAAAGAGACAGCGTGTCGAAAATCCATGAAGAAAACACTTTTCTGTTCATATCTTCGGAACCGTTATTGCAAATAAATATACAGTGTACCCGACTCATAAATCCACGCAAAATACCATCAAGCCACTCAAATAAGATAAACGGTTTATATATTTTGAATAATTAATCATTTTAGAAAATGAAAGTATTTCTTTGTTTTTTCTCAATGGAACGCGTAGTTTTCGAGATATTCCTAATTCTATACGATAAAATTGGAGAAAAAAGATCATGAATTTCAAGAATAATCTGGATGCTTCCTTGGATTGAGTGTCATCGAATATTATTACTTTTCTGGTCTCTAAACAAGTTAACAATGTTCATCAACTTTGTTGAGACTGAAATCTAAATGATGGAAAAACGGTTGATGTAGGGATGTCTAATAATAAAATCCCACAAATGTGGAAGATAAACTTGAACACCGAGGATCCATGAAATTATACTTTTGATACGCACAGTTTCTATTGAGAATTTATTGTTACCGGTCCATATTAAAAATGAATGTCAATGAAATACAACATTCAAATATGTACCTGTATGAATGATCGATGTCGATACAAAAATAAGTTAAAATCAATGAAAAAAAATGAATAATCTGCAGCGATGTTTCTTTCTAGAGAATATCCTCTCGGAATTTTATAGAGTCGACAGCACACGGTTAATATAACATTCATTTACTAGAGGTCTTCAAATAATCACCACGAGATCGAAGAAATCACTTTTGCCTTCTATAACAAGATAGCTCTAGAAAAGATTTCATCCATTTTTGTTTGGAAATCGTGCCAGTGGTGACTTACGCTAATGACGAAGAATTATTCGTCTGGGAATACACTCCAAATGCTTGATCAAAGATCCTTTTTTTCTGCTTGAGTACCTACATCTACGAAAATAAAAACGATAAGTTAGAAGAAACTTTTCGGGGTCAGATTTTTCTGTACCCATTCGTATTATCTGGGACTTAAAATTGAATGAAAAAAATTATAAAATCGAACAATCTGAATATTCTCAAGAAAATAATGATTGGATATGCTGACATTGCTAACAGCACAAGTCCTGATGAAAACATTTCAGTACCACAAAATAGTTTATTTCATTGAAAAATGCATCAACTTTTGCCCGCAATTGGTATTCAATAATTGAAAAAATCATTAAGGAAATGAATATAACAATATTCAAGGAGAATGGAATGAATCTACCCCAGAAAGTGAATATTCATTATCTTATTCAGGTATCAACTAACATCTCTTCTGATTATCCTATTAGTTCCACAGATCCTCTTTGATACGATAAATCTAAACAAAATCTAGGTCCGCGGACACATCTACACAACATATGAACTCGAACCAGTTGATATTGAAACAAGACTAAGGTCTCGCTAATCACACGAACTCAAAATGAACAAAGTTTTCACTTTTGGTATAACCCTGACTTCTTGTTATTTCCAAGATAACTTCAGGTGCTCGCAATTTGAATTTCTCATTCTGGGCGAATTCAGGATATCCCTTGAATCTTGCAATGGGGATTTCTTATTCTGGTTGTATTCGTGATATTATGTTTGTGAGCTCGCAATGAGAATTTCCAATACTGTGTATATTATAAGGAGGACTTTGAGAACTCGCAAAAATAATTCATTGAGAATTTCTCTTTGAAACATCAGAAAACAATCCCTGAGAAATCAAGCTAGTAGTATAAGAGTCGCAGCTCAACCTATCAGAGATCTCGTAAAGGTGTCTGTTTCTTGGGATGGGTAGGTATTATACTTAAAGTACACACCAAAAAAGCTTGAAATACAGGTAACAGTTTCGCAGAGAAAACCCTGCAGATTTTCCATTGAAATAAGCACTCTAAATTTCAATATAGGTACTTTAAAGGTGAGGCTTTCTTTTGATAGATGGTAGATCTCATCAAAAGACATTTAACCAAAAAAAATTTATTTTGCCCTTGTTTCGAGATAATGAAACTACTTTCTAGTTTCTAGGTGAATCTGAAAATTCCTCAGTCCGAACCTACGTCCTCGCCTCGTAGATATATGTTGTTTTTTGTCTTCTTATCATACATGACTCAGAATTTCTATTGTGATCAGTTTTTCTTCAATCATCGCCATAAGGCGAGGTTCCTTTTTCGAAAATGCCGCACGTTTATTCGAATAATGAACTTGTTGATATGCTTTTGATTTATGGTGAATCGAAACAAAATGCCATTTCAGCGTATAAGTTGTACAAAACAAGATTCACGCTAAAAGTCACCCAACTGAGATGCAGGCCAGAGTAGTATTCAGGTATTAATAAAAATTCCTCCTTAATTTTTCAAATTGAACATTCCATGAAAATTTTCGGTGAAATGACTTATTTTGATGAGTTTAGTCACCTGTCTAAATAAAAGCCCCACCTTGAAATACACCCTGTATACACCAACTTTCAGTTGGATAGATATCTTGTGAAATTCGAACTTTAACACCCTGTAACTGGAAAACGAAACGTTTACGGTTCGGTGTTCATGGGAATTTTTACTTCTTGAAAATATGCATCTCCCCTCTCGTTGGTGTCTTCCATCTAGAGATTGAGACGAGAAACATCAAGATGTCGAGATTTCATGTGAAAAAATCATATTCAATATATTGGTGCCCATAAAGGGTTTTCCCCTCACACGGACGTAAAAAAAATTATAATAAAAATTTTCACACAACAAAGTAACACAAAAAATATATCAAATTGATGAACTGAAGGTGAACAATTTCAAGGTGTAGTTCAAATGATATGCAAAAGTCACTTCTGTTCTTCCACTCTCACTTTGTTTCGAAAATTCTACATAAAAATGATTCATGAGGCATTGAATAAACAACAGAACAAAGCCATACATAATGAAACAATAAATTGAGGTGTAGCTCTTCTAATATGTAGATATGCATCTACCTAGGCTATTAATTGGGCTGTCTATATCACTCCAATCCATCATTACTAAGGGATGCAATAAGACCCTGGCAGACATACAGACTAGGTACGCGTTCACTCGTACGTCATACCAGCCGAATCGAAATCAATATGGAATGCAGCGACATTATCAAATTAATATCAGACAGAATCAGGAAAGACATGACAGTTTGAACTAATATACGGCTGGTAGCCGAGTTGAACAGTTTTCTTCAAGAACTAAACGTTCGTTCCAAGAGCCATTAACCGAATCTTAATTAAATATTTTCGAGAGGCAGATATCTCCAAGTGTCACATAACTATGTGAGCGCGGCATCAAGCCCGCTTGTAATTTGCCAAATGAATTGCCTCCAGGTGGGTAACTACGTGTGACATTAAAGAGGAAATTCAGGTGTTCATATATCTACAATTACTCTCTCACAATAACCTTTAGCGACTCCGGTATCTTTCAATTTGGACGTTGGCTTGTTTATGAAATAGATTGTGCTGATGAATCGGAAACACTTGGAGTCTCCAGTAACTTGGGAGTCTTGTTTCATGAGATGTAGTTCGGTATGATGTTGACTTCGTGTTACGGGACAATAGTTCATGTTCTCTCTGTTGTTGACTTGTTGTACCGGTCCTTCTATAAATTACAATGTTCCACCGAACCAAACCAGCCCCACAATGATTCCTAGTAATTGCTCGAATGCAGAGGAGAACAATTTACAACTTCTTCTGTCGAAAATCGAATACATACTTAATGACTATGAAGTAAAAACTGAAAAAGCAGAAGAAAAATGAATCGATATCAAAGAACCCAAACTTGCATATAATAAATAACATAATATTCAATCGGGTTTTAAGCTGTAGAATAACGACTTCAAAGCGTATACAAAATTTGTTCGAGTTTGGGGTATACGAAAAAATTGAAGATATATTCAATAACTGCGAAATTAATCGCCAAATAAGGCAAATTCCTCATGTGAATCAATAAAATAGAGGGGGTTGATCCTAAATGTCTGACAAAATCGTGACTGATCATGGCTTTTTCAAATTTTCTGAACCCATATCATTTTCACACGTGACTATGATCTAAATGGTTATTTTGAATTGGTACACATCCTTTTATGATACCCGTAGATCATGAAAAGATTAAACATAGCATCTCATTAATGAATTCGAGAATGGGAATTTCCAGTATCTCAAAATATGCTTTTTTCTTCACATGACGTAATGAAGGGCCATTTATAATACATTTGTAACCATTTATTCAAGTTGAATTTTGAAGAACTGATTAATTATTCGATATTGAAAATGTGATTTCAACACCTGTGAATTCAAACGTCTCTCTTCTATGACGTCAGTGGCTCAAATTTTAATATGATTGGTTGATGTTTGTGATGGAGGAGACAAAGCCCAGAGTGACTGAGAGACACGCCGCTGTTGTCCACTCTGAACTTATTTATAAATATATTCAGTAATCGTATTATTATTTGATGTGATCACTATAATGTTTTTGAAACATCGACATAATATATCAACTTGATTAAAGTTGATATAATACTCATTCTCTGAAAATACTAAAAATGATGTGGCAACCTCGCCTACAAATTATGAATAAAAACAGAACCTTCTTATTTGTCATTATTCCACATTTCGACGTCTTCTCTGCGTACTATAGAATGGCGTTTCTTACAATTAAGTCAAGGAGTATTCTATACTCTTTACCCCTAGGTTAAGTCAACGACTGACAACCAGATGGTCGCTATACACAGTTGGCACATCAATCATTGATAATAATAATTATTCTTACCACTTATTTGCACTTCTCAAAATAAGAATAATTATAAATGCTTCCTAAATTAGAAGACCGGCCTATATTTATACCAATTCTTACCTGTGTAGACTAGGGATAATTATTTTTAATTGAATTTCTCACCTATTTGCTTACTTGAACCCTCTTTCTCTTCAATTAGGAGGTCGTAAATTGAATGATATTATGAAGCTTCATGAAGTACAAATGGAATGTCATGATGATAAAAAAAGACATCAAAAATCAACATTATATTATGATATTATTAGGAAAGTGAAAGCGCGGGCTTTTTCAGGCTAATTTTTTTTTGTGATTTGGCAATGCTGTCATTTTTATATCAGCAGCACTTCATGACGAGTACAACCAATCAAAAATCTCTCTAGCCCCTGACGTCACACGATTTCCCGCTTCTTCTGATCGTTTGAATTCGGTAGATTATTTTTGAGTTTTCAATATTTTTTTTGGGTATATATTGATGAAGAAAAAATCAAAAGAAAAAACGAATTACGTGGAAATCCAATATGTAAAAATATATTTTTTCTGAAAATGACTGGAAATGCCCATTGGTGAAGCAAAAATTTAGTCAGTTCTCAATGAGTGGATCGAGTGAATTCTTGACACTCTGATGTGCCTTGAAAGAAATACTCATTTGAAGCACTCAAGACAAAAATAACTATTTGAAATTATTTTGAAAGAGATGGTGAAGGTCATTGAGAATACATGAAAATGGACGGGAAAATCCATTTAAAAAATCACCAGTTTGTTGAATATCTTGGAAAATGATAACTTGAGATGCAGAGAAAGAAATACAAGAAACCTATTTTAGAAGGCAACATCTAAGATGTCTGTTTCGGCAAGACATCATTGCAGGATCCTGTATGCATACAGATAGGGTATTCCCAAATTGGAGGTACGAACGAAAGGGTATAATTCCTCGCATAATCTTAAGAAATACATTAGTTCTGTGCTCTTTAGATTTCCAGTGTAGGTCTATTAATCATTTAACTGGCACCTTCACCATTTAGTCAAAGGTATCCTTTGGGAGAACAATTTCAAAGTTGAAGAAATCAATTTTACTTGAAAACAATCGATAAAAAATGTATTCCTGTACTGAATTAGCTATTGCTTGTTCGTAAAACATCAGAAAAGGCGGTATGAGAATCATAAATAAGACTAAATTGGAGATACAAACGAAAAGGACAGATAAATCAATCTTAATATAGAGTGGCCACTTTTTTAATGGGATTGTATTGGTAACTTTCCAAACATAAGATTAGGAGGTCGGTCAAATGGAGAAAAAGTTGCATTCATAGAAGCATTGTGCTGTAGTTCAAACAAATCGAGATTGTAAGGTCCGGTTATTAAGATATCATAAGAAGGCTAAATTCTGTCATTTTGATTTTTCATTTTCTACCACTTTTTATCAAATATTATCCGAAAATATTACCGGAATTTTATATTTGACAGTAAATTATCCTCGAATTGACATAAGACATAATCAAATTTCGTATCCAACGTTTCGTACTCTCTGTGCCACCCTCAACCTCATTTTTTTCAATACGGACCTGCATATTTTATGACACTTTTCGAAAAAACATTTAACGCTGAATTCAACGATAGATCACACAATGTCATTTCTTGTTATGTTTCATTTCATCCACGGCCTACTTCTTGAAAATAATTCAATAAACCTAGAGTTGTGTGTATGAAAGAAAAAACAAGTCTATCAACGATATCAATGTCCTTATCGACATGTATTGCATGCTGGTAATTAAACTGAAAGGTAAATGTTGGACAAGGTTCAAAATCACCTGAAAATCAACTTTGAATGACACTGTATGATACATCATTGAATTCAGCGTTAAAAGTTTTTTCGAAAAGTGTCATAAAATATGTAGGTCCGTTTTGAAAAAAAGAAAAATCAAAATAACAGAATTCACTTTTCTTATGATATCTCAATAACCGGCCCCTGCTTGACAATGCTTCCATGAATAGAACTTTTTCCCTATTTGACCGACCTTCTAACTCTTATGGTTTGAAAGTTACCAATACAATCCCAGTCAAAAAGTGGCCACTCTATATTTAATGATATGAATTACTATACTCCTTTCACTTTTATAAAGTATCGCGGTTAGCCATGATTTAGGTTCATCCAGTTCTTTCACTCAAAACTGACGCAGGTTGATATTCGTGAAAATCAAGCAACATTGCCAAGTCTACTTTCTATTTACTCTTTTCAACTTTGTAAATGGAGGTTTAACTGAGACACAGGCTTCGTAGTACTACTACATTTTCATGGTGGAGTATTTCAAGTTGTGCAAAAAGGTATTTAAATGTCTTCTGTAGGTATTTCTTGAGAATTTTGAAAAGTGGAGAATTCCATTTTCCATTTCTCGTTTTTCTGGGTTATTCGAGTACTTTTATTCTCTTTTCGCATGAACTTTCACAAAGTTACGGACTATTCTGTCCATTATTTCTCAGTAAAATTTCAACACTCGTTTCTTGATTTCCGTATAACAAAATATAGCATAACTGAATCTTCCAACCATTTTCATATACGTGAAATATTTCCAGTTTTAACAGAGAAAAGGTTTCTTCAGCATTCGCCAGGTCTTTGAAATTGCTGAATTCGCAAAATATTTTTTCAAATTCATTAATTTCCCAAAGTAAATGAACGTTTTGATGAATACGTAATCACTACGATTTTTTAGCAGAAACGAAAACGTTGTGGGCGTATCTGACAGTGGAATGACCATAACCTAACGTTTTCAAAATATACGCGGTGAAATGTGTCAGAATTTCATAGCAACCCGCGATTCTTATGAACTCCTTCTCAAAATTTCCGGACTTGGTTCAACTTCATTGGTTTCTAGAGCTTTCGATCCTCGATTAGATGTATAATCTTCGACGATGAATGGTATCCAATCAAATTTCCACGAAATCTTTTGTTGATTCCAAATCCTCAATAAATGATACCGCTTCCTCTAGAAGTCTTACTGAAAGCACTACTTATGAACCAATAACTCATCTATAAACAAATCCCCAAAACTTGATTCAAATGAAGCTATTTGAATTACAAATGTAACATTCAATTCCGAATTCCGCAAAGTGGCTTCCATTCAGACAGCATTTCCTTTGATGTTTTTCGCAATCGAATAACTTCTCCAAAGAGTAATTGAAATGGAAGTCTTCAATATATGCAAGAAATGTTTGACGGTGTCGCTCCTCGAGAATATCAACACAGCTAAATGAGAGGGAAGATCAATAGTTATCGTGGATTTAGATTTCTGAGGTGAGTATTCGAATGCAGATGTCACAATGAAAATTGCTTTCGCGACAATATTTATTAGCTTTTCTCCTGAAATCGAGTCACAATTTCTTAGGCAAGACTCAGAAAGCCATATAATCAAAAAATATATTCTCAGCGGCATCGAGGACAAAAGTCATTGTTATATCTTCGTGGTTTCCGGCACCAGAATGGTACAGTCTCCTCCAGCCTCATCGGCAAATAAAAATTTCTAATTTCTCCCGCACTCTCAAAGGTCCCGGAATATTAAGAGACCATTACAAAGGCAGGAAAAGGTTAGGAACATCGACAAAGAAACTGTGATTGCGCCACGTGAACCATTGTATGCAAAGTGTATACAGTGTTCCCAACAAAGCGGCCAGTGTAGACAAAAATCACTAACGAGCGTTCGATGGAAGAGCAGAACATCAAAGACGTTTTCATTAAAAAGCTCCACAAAGAAGGAATTCGGACTGAGAAAACATAAACATTAGAAAATTCAGCGTCCAATCCTGTTGGAAAACAATTTGTATAGAAGTCTGCATTGATATGCATTGAATATCTTTTATTTCCTCATAGATATCCCCTCATGATTTGATTACAGGTTTCATTTCCAAACGTATGATAATAACGTCATTTTCTGACTGACGGGATCATCGAAAAGTTATATTTCTCCTCCTATTAGGAGAAATAGGAAAAGCGTTGTTATGCAATGGATGAACACTGCAAGACAACCTTAACTGAGCAAATGTTTCGTTTTTCACTCAATTAAATATAATATTATTAAATATAATTCAAATATAACATTCATTAAATACCTGGTGTAACGACTCCTTACTGAAAATCGCATCAACAGTAGTGTGGTCATTCTTTGTTCATTCTTTTGATGATCAGCTTGATCTTGTTACTCAATATATCTACACACAAATAAAAGAATCGAAAGGATAATTAACTGAACCAATTCTTGAGATTATTTATTCCTTCAATTCCATTCTCTATGAATAGATTTTTAAGGTGTCTGTGTGGCAGTTAGTACCATCTTGTTTGAACCACATTTTCTCCAGATTCTTGTCCACAACATCAGGAAAGAACACATGACATTGTTTTGTATTATTGTCCATCGACTGTTACTTTTCGAACGTTTGGAACTCACCTCACTCTGACTTTGTCTGGATAGATTGGTGTCAGAAGGGTTCATGTGGATTTTAAGTTCATTAAAATAATTGGTATTAAAAAAAAATTACAAAATATTCGAACTCGAAAAAGTATTCAAATATGTTGGGGAAAAATAACTGATGATAGAAAGTTATAATCATTTTTCGATACTCTCAATGAAAACAAGGGTTGATGGAAAAACCAACCTAATTCTGAAATACTGCAATATCACAAAAACAACAGAAAATAATTGGATTTTCATTTATCAAGGATCGTTCCTCATCTGAATCCAATTAATTTTTGTTTCTCGTGATCAAATTTTTTTTCGAACGAAGGGTCGCAACTTCGTCCTCCGTTGAGCTCTCTAGAGAACAGGTCGGTGAGGCATAATTTATAACAACGCGTGTGTAGGTATATACTGTACTGTTATTTATATTGTATCATTTTGGAATATGAGAACGATGTTTCACTCGAATAAATCGAGAGAATTCGAAATCTTTTCAAGCGATTTTTAAGTGTCACTGAATGATTATTCTCATACTATCTGAATTTTATGGAATTATATATTTATAAATTATGAAGAGAAACAATTTTGTTTCGGAAACATCGAAAATGTTTATTATTTCACATCACGCCTTGACATAAGGAACACGCCTGTATTCCTCATTTTAGTCAATTTCTTTTCGGAGTTTGATAACCATCTTGAACGTTTCATATGGGCGGTTTCTAGTTGACCTCAATGAGTTCTAGCTACTATGTATTTGAAAAATCGTTTATTCGTTGTAACAAATTGGCAGGGGATCCGGTTTGTGAAACAATGTACAAAAAAAACTTGAACAGATTGATGGACTTCAGTTGTATTTTGAAGGGTTCAAACTGATAATGAAAGGTCCTTTTTTAATTTTTGAACATATGCAATCCAATTATCGGTTATGAGATTTCCGGATGGACAAATTTATATCCACAACGAAAAATGAGGATAGTAACAAATAGTTTTAAAACTTAGTGCAAATGTTGCAATCGAAGCAAGAAAGATTTCTCCACGACTGCCACAGAATACAGCTCTTCCAACATCGAATTTGACCATAAAATGTCAGTATTCCATCACTTGATATGTAATATTCATTCTAAAACACTTTTCTCGATTTCAAGTAAATAACCAGTTATGACCGCGGTTTTTGTTCAGTTTGGTCCTTGGTTTTCGCCCTTTATAGATTACCACCAATAACCAACTCGAGCTTGAGTATAATCCTTGTTTTTTAAGCATTTCGACTGAATTTCATTCTCGCACAGTGTGTGAGAATATTCATTCCGTAACACTTTTGAAAACATAGAGAATAAATCTATGTGTCAGCAGCTCTGATTGTCATATTTATTGCGGTTTTCGAAACGTCATAATTCATCTTAATATTCTTTTTTCCTTTATTTCAACATTCGTGGAGAAAGTATAGTCTGTTACTCGGTTAGAATGAAAATCCGATAGTCGTGATTCCTCAGGCTCGCCTCCGGCTCGCCCTCGGAATGATTCACTCGTATCGGATTTTCATTCTGCCCTTGTTACAGAATATACTATTCAGCCATAGGCAGGTATGACCAAAGAATTTCAAATGACACTCTGTATTGTTACATCCTCATAAGGAAAGGATATACTATTACAGGAAGTTCTATGTTTGTATCAAACTATGATTATATAAACGAGAATCGTAATTTTGCCTAATAGAGAAATAATATTTCAACTTCCGAAGTTATATTCGTACTTCACAGTTATATCCATCCACTGTGTTATGAATAGTGGCATAAGATGTGATATGAATTTTGCGGAAATATTGAAGCGATATTCTGCAATTTTCTTCCAAGAATTTCATTTATTTTCGATAATCTATGTTATCGTCATAAGAATATTGCAAAACGAAAAAAAAATAATAATATTTCACAAAGATTTAGACGTCCGGATTGCATTAGTGTTTTTTCCAATTGAGAATTTCGACCCAATTATCTCATAAGCTTAAACATAAATACCCTCATTCAACAAAGTCAGGTACTGTTGATATTTATTGTTGGTGACATGACATGATAACACATATCCCATAGAAAGAAATGAATAGTGATCAATACATGCAATATAGGAACTCGAATCATGGAAATATTTCTAGGTTGAAGCAAAAAAAAAGGGGCCTATTTTTCATGTTCCACCTTGATACAAATAAAAGTTGATCTTCCCGAGCATATGGACAATTTTCAATTCTGTGAACAAGATTGAGGAGTAATTAAATTTCCTCCAAACCACGTTGATCAACATCTTGCCAAAAGTATTTAGGAGCTCAGCATGGTTTTAGCATACCGGATCTTACCAATGTGTAGAATAGAAGAATCATTGTTCCATACCAATTGAGGTATACAGGGTGAGTCTTTGACTTGTACAAATATTTTAATTGTAGATTCTTGAGGCCAGAAGGAAACTTTTTTTTCATTTTCCATTTTTCCGAATTCGGCTCTGTTGAGAAGATATAGCCATTTGAAAAAAAATTGGGCCAAATACGTGACTGATTCGATTCTCTACAAACACCTCAAAGTTCATATCTCTCGATTGAAATTGAGTTAATACAGTTGAGGAATACTCAAGTACTAACCTCATTGGAATAAAAATGTTACAAACACGATATTTATTAACAAAAACACTCAGTTTTATCCGATTATATCTGCAAATGAGAAGCCATATTTCTACCATCAAAATAAGTTCCTTCTTCGATTTTTCTTGAAATTAGTTCGTAAACACTAATAACTTGTTCATATTTTCCTCGATATTCCAAAAATATCTTTAAGCAAAATGTTTTTTATTGACTTTGTAACTGATCAAGCTATATCAAACTATTTCGTATCAAAAACAATGATCTTCTGTGAATATTTCACAGAACTTTCAAGAAGATATTGCCAGCTCATTGAATTTTTCATTGAGGTAATAGTATATTCTAGAACTAGTTGCAGAATGGGCTCCTATTCCAACACGAATGCGAATTTCGAAAACGAGCGACGAATGAGCGAGTTTTCGAACGCATTAGTGTTGGAATTTGGAATTGCATTCTGCAACGATTATTAGAAGATATTTTCTCCATTTCCGTCAAATTTCGCTGGAATTCAATAAAAAATTCAGATTATACATCCTAGTGACTTTTGTATTGTATCTTCGTAGTTGGTGACTGTTACGATATTGACATTTCCAAATTGACGTGTGTTGAAAACCGTGAACTCTATACTACCTGGAAAGGACCCGCTTCAGGCGAAAAGTGAGGCCAAACCACTGCATAGGCAACCCGCAACATGTTAACTCATGTCGGTTAATGAAACCACCGCGCATTTTATTTCTTTAAATTCATTTTTGAACAAATGTGATTATTTTTTCCCAATTGTTTTTCAGGAAAAAAGTAATAATGCAAACAGTACAACATTCATGTAAAATTTTTACTGTTTTTCCACGATGTTGATAAGTAAAATTAATTGAAAATAAGAAACGAAATTTATCTCTTTCGAACTCATGTCGGTTAATGGAACCTGGAACCAATAAAGCGCATTTTATTTTTTTGAATTTATCTTTGACCAAATTTGATTATTTTTTTCTCAATTGTTATTCAGGAAAAAAGTAATAATGCAAACAGTACAACGTTCATGTAAAATTTTTACTGTTCTTCCACGATGTTGATAAATAAAATGAATAGAAAATTAGAAACGAAATTTTTATTTTATTTCACAATTCATGGGTAGGTACTATGAAATATGAATATAACAATTATTAAATAAAACAAGTAAAACAAGAAGAAAATGATCCACACAAAGTTTGCTACTTCTGGATGGAGTCCAATTCTTTCAGCGAACTGCCTGTATCCATAGCTTCAGGATATCTGGTCGTTTGAATGGAAAACTGTACCAAATGAATTCACTCTTGTTTTTTATGTTCAAATTTCAAATATAGTTCAAATCGAAACTATTGCCGAAGCAATCAACAAATTACACCAACAAAATATGCTGCTTTTCAAACCACACACGAGGAAGGAAACGAAACTAATAGCACAGTAGAACACAAAAAATTTATATCTTCACTAATATTGTACGTATTTAACAAAAAGAATCCCCAAACTAATTGATTTTCACTTAAAAGATAATTTAAGCATATACTCCATTCACAATTATAAAATCACAGCTCTGGCATTGGAAATTTGACACATTCCACTCTGTATCGAAGTTTTTCAAAATATTTTTATGTTCCAAGTCAACACTATGTTGCCCTTTCTACAGTCTTAGCGTATTTCTCAGAATGTGAATGAATTGGAAAAGATGTGATGGACGAAAATAATTAACGTTTATATGAATTGATAGAAAAGATTCCTTTTCTAGTTATTTGCATGAAAAGTACAAGAGATCACTGTTGAAATACATTATTTTTCGCCATGGAAAAAAAATGCATTGCTTTCACATAATTTTCATATGCATGCTTGTGAAGATTCAATGTTTATTATCCTCTCAAACTGAAAGTTCAAGACTTGACGATATTTTATTTTTTTGATCTAATGAACAAGGAGTAAAATATTCCGATTGTATAGTAATTTATTGGATTAAAAAATATTCATACATTACTACCACTGTAAGTTTGTACAAATTCTGGAATAGGTCAAACATATGCTTCACATTTATCATTCACCTGTTCTAAAATTAAACACAAACTCCTGGAATATGGGAAAAACCGATGTATTCTGGTTCAATATAGCCTTTTTCTACTTTCGGCAAAAGAATGAAAGCTCCAGTGACACATTTCAATTCTACCTGAAACATATTTTCCGGTCGCTTCCGTTAGAAGATCGTATAAGGAAGCCTTTCTTGTCCATTTACACATTCCAAATAAATTTTGAGCACCAAAATCGATATCGAAACTAACCAAACTTCTGGGGGACCGGAATTTCGTTTGAAATCTTTCAAAACGGCCAAATACCTAAAAAAAACTTCGTTATCAAGTGTAAAAAGGTCGATTAGTACTTACTTTCGCTTTATTTATGCTTATAAATCGATTTTTGGTTCAATTCAGATCTGCCGTTCGTACTCACGCCAAAACTCGTGAAAGGAAAAAACGACACTTGCACGAAACTTCTTCTGGACGCCGAAGAACGGAAAAATAGGCGATTTCCTATCGATATTTCTCCCCAAAATCGCCGATCGATACGAACTAACAAAATGGGGAAAATCTTTGATAATTTTGCTTCGATGTAAACAGAAAAAACTGGCATCGTAGTTTTGTCATTTACCATATTCTATGTACGCGCACAGATTTTTCATCAGGTGCACCAATTCCTGAAAACGAAACCATGGCCAGAGTTGTGATTTTATAATTGTGAATGGGGTATACAACCATAATTCATTTGACTGAGTAAGACAAAGACAGGTTACCCTAAATAAGGCTATCTCTGTTTCAGCTGCCCCTGACACACTTTACGTTCACGACGTATACGGTCGGATCCGTTCCAGGTACATAGTATAGAGTTCAGTGGTTGAAAATTGATAGGATCGGAAGCCAGTACTGCCAACCACGAAGCGAAAAATATTACTAAAAACAGTGCTGTAATGAGTTCATTACAGCACTGTTTTCAGTACTGTAATTAACCCATTACGATACTGAAATAGAGAAATAGTATTTTTTAGGCAACATTCGATAGAAATGTCGCCACAGATTATTAAGTGCTAAGTATCATTTTATTTGTCATTAATTTCAATTAAATACGTGATTTGTATCAACATTCATCATTCATGTATCTGAATTTTGTATTTCACGACATTTAAAATCAGTATGGACCGGTAACAATAAATTTTCAATGGAAACTGTGCGTATTAAATGTATAATTTCAGCTCTTTGGTGTTCAATTTCATCTCCCACATTTGTGGGATTTTATTATTACATATCTCTACATCGACAAAGTTGATTAATATTCTAACAACATTGTATATACTCTTGTATACCAGATTATTCTTGAAATCAATGAGATTTTCATCAAATTTTTCCGGGTAAAACAGGAAATAACTTGAAACGATGCGTTTTATTAAACAATCATAAAAATATTTTTTATTTTCTAAAATGATTGATTCTTTCGAAAATATGAACTGTTTATCTTTTTGAAGTAGTTTTTTTTCATGTATTTATGAGTCGGCTACGCTGTGACTTTTATACCAGGAGAAATATTGTAAAGGAGCCGAATGAGAAATATGCACGATGAATAGATTAAACAATCAACCAAAATTCAGTTCATTTGAAATAACGGTTCCGAAGATATGAACAGGAAAATGTTTTTTTCGTGTATTTTCCACACCCTGTATCTTCCTAACGAAACCGAATTTTGAAAAATGGTATAAAAAAAGTGTTTCATTTGATGAGAGGAATCTACAGTTCAAATATATGTAAGTCAACCCTGTGCATACATATTTGGGGTAGTGTTCAACAATATCTTCACATGTGGAACAAATGCCAACCTTCTATCAAACAGCTCCCCTAATCAAATGCAACATATTGCAGTCCTGTAGGATCAACCTCGTACTTGGCTTAAACCTGTACCTAGAAGCATAGAATGAATGGAGGGAAGACTCCGCTACAAAAATGAACTGCCAAAAACGTCCGCACTTGTCAGTTCGCCGCAAGGTCATGAGATGGCGCCAACGTCGTTCGTGGCTCCAGCATGGCTATAACGATACATATCGTCGTTCTAAGATGCAAATTGCCCAAGTCCATTTTTGATGAAAACAAAGGTATTAGTGCCTTCTAGTGAAAAACGCACAAACCAATGATCTGACAGCGGCCCAGGTCCCAAATTTAACGTTTACGCGCCATAATTCCATATTCAAATTTGGTTTGCTTCTAATTACAATTCAAATTTACAACGTTTTTCATCTCTCCTGCAAAACTGTCATTTTGTGAGTTAGGCAATTTGCATCTTAGAACGACGATATTCAAAATGAAATTCGTTTTGACAAATTTATTTCCGATCATAGAATTTCCATATAATTGCGCATAAATAATTGATTAGAATGCGGTGATATGTCAACAATATTGTTATGATTAATATTTGGTGTTATTTTGAAGGGTGAGACTTAAAAAAATTCTTTTATTTAAGTAACGTACAGGTCTTCTTCTAGAAGCTGAAAAAAACGGAGATGGAATAGGGATGTTGACACATGTTACAAATTCATATAAATTGAGGTTTTCCACATTGAAGGTAGTTTTTGAAATACTAAAACAATATTTCAGTGATCTAATTACTCTCATTAAATTAAATAAAATCGATTTAAAATGTGTAATCTATAACCGTTTATCACGTGACTGCAAACACGAATGAGAATACGTGACGTCACTGTTCAGTGAACAAGCTAACCTATAACCTTAATGTCATCACGAGTACGAACTTACGAAGAACAGAAGAGAGTAAAACGTATCACCAGCGAATTATTTCACGATTATTTGTTATTACGCAAACGATTTGTTCGCAAGAAATTACATAAGATCAGTTCGCTTTGACAGACGGCGAAGTCTGTTTACCGTATGGTGACGTCATCATAATCACTTCGTTTCAGCGGGAATTTTGAAGAATATTTTTATTTACGCATTTTTTATTGGTATTTGCTATATTTTTTCCATGAAAATATTTTTTTCGTGTTTGTATAGGGCTTATCTACAAATTAAAATCATTTCCAAAAAATAGTCAACATCCCTATTGTCGAATTTTAATGTAGTAAGAATTTGTTTCGATTTCTTCATATGGAACAACCGGACGTCATTTCAAGTCAATCAGAAGGCGTGATTATTCTTTCTTCAGAAATTTTGAATGCGTCATGATCCCACCGAGGCCTTTTTGGCTAAAATAGGTAATAATAAAATTGTTCAATATGTTTTGATACTTGTCAATAAAAATTCAAACTGTTTACCTTGTTTTTTCATTCAATAATTATATAGTAGGTACATAGCATAATAAATCACACTATATCAATTAAAAATATTATACTTAGCAACAAACGTTGAAATGAACAAAACCAACAGGTAAATTAGATAGTTGAAGCCGCAGAAATGTTTTTTTTTATCGAAGCCGATTCAATTCGTATATTATAGTAACTTCAAACAATATTCGAATGCAATACAATATGTTTCGACCTCCTTTAGTCCTTTCAGTCAACAACAAAAAGTTTTATTATTCAATCACTTTGGTGTTGGTCGTAAAAATGTATCAATAAAAATGACAACCACATAATATTCTTAGCAACTGTAGCGCCACAGAACAAGACATATGTGACATATAGCCCTATTTGCGATCACAGCGTTTTCTATCGGGCGCCACACGAAACTCTAACCTCCGCCGAAATTGGAAGTTCAAAATGATCTGTCGAGCGTATGAAGCCTTCCCTCCATTCATTCTATGCTCCTAGCCTGTACTGCACAAGGAGAAATGGTAAAGGGCCCAGATGAAAGCCCTGGGACATACCAGGAACGGATTGATAGTGCGACTAATAGAAAACCGTGATCACTACACTTTTGGTGTGAGGTATGATAAGCGAGTAAACATTTAGACTTCCTCATATTTGAAAAATTGGTGTGGAAAAAAATGAAAACTTTCGAAACAGTCACGAATATCTGAACTTTAGTGGAGCAGTATACCTCATCCAACAAATGTTTAAACTTAAGAGTTCACTTCAGCATCTCTATTATCGGCATTTTCGGTCATATTTATTTCTCCTATTGCATCATGTCAGCGAATTCTCAACTCGAATATAACACCATTCAAAACAAATACAGCATAACAAAACCGAATGGAATCTGTCAAAGGATCCGCTCAAAAATGACAAATATATAAAACGAAGGAAAGCAACGAAAACGGATGGACGTTTTTCCGCGCTACATTTATAGCGGAAACGCATTAACTGACAAAAGTGACACGCTCAATAAGTCGTTAAAGTCATCACGGGAAATTTACCGGAAGAGCAGGATATTATATCACGAAAATACTCCGGCAGATTTTCGAATCGTAAGTTTCTGGCAATTTCCCCTCACAATAAAAAGATGCTATCGTAATCGATACCTTTCGTCGAAGGCGATGAATTTGAAATGAGAAATGAAATTGTGGAGATTGTTTCTCTTATATTCGTTATGATTTCTTCGATATGGCTTGCGTTTTATCAGGTTGGTACGATCAAATTTTATGGTTATTCAATCTCTTTTCAAGACGCTTGCAATATTTCATTATTTTCTGTAAGAAATAACGCAGACTATAAACTCAAGTAGATTCAGATGAGCAGTTCCCCCGATTTGAAAGCTTGAATTTATCGATGGTATCATACGGAGTGTTCTCAATGGAAGTGCCAACTTGAAACGAAAAATTATAGTTATGTAAGTTATGTTTGGGTCCAATGAATATCGCCGTCGTCAAATAAAGAAGATCATAAGAACTCAATCGGTTTCTGTGATTTCGATGTTCGTACAGGGTTCTCGCTCAAACCCTAAATTATCACAGAGTCAATATCAGGTAGAAAATATTTCGGTAAATATGAACAACCCAATTTACATAACTTACTATGAAGTCAATATCTGCACCCTGGTCAAAATTCTATCCGATGAATCGAGTTCTTACGTCCTGAGTTTTTGTGATTTCCTTCAGTCAAGTGATTGCCCCTGTGCATAGCTCAATTAAAATATTTACTTCCCTCATTTCAAGAATACGGCATTGTCTATACCAAGAAATCCCTGTGCCTCTGGTGAAATATTTATAGAATTTTAATATTTTGATTGATTCGACTACAGAAAAGATAAGACTTGATGAATCCTAAATTTGAATGAATATATTCGTCCAGAAGATATTTTTGGGTATTCGAATAAAATATACGTCAATTATAAGCATCTTAATAATAAAAGGAAGAAGATATTTCGAAAGAATAAATGTCTACGACAAATTATGGATGGCAATTATGAGACAGAAATGAATAATAGTTTTGTATTATTGAGGAAAATATGAATAAATTGACAATGTTCGAAAACTAATCCCATGGAAAATCGAGGGGGAATCGTTTGGTTTTTGGAAATATCTATGTAAACTGTTGCGAAATACCTTGTTTTTATATTTCCAGCCTGGTAAATCAAGACTAAAGTGTATTCCTCTCTTCCAATCGAGAAATAAGAACTACAAAGTTCTTCCATTCGTACCAGAAAATCGTATCGCTCAAATACTTTCTGAAGAAAAGCGATATTTTTTGAATCTGAAACGATTGAAGCATTATTTGGAGGCATTTGCATACTGCCTCAAAAATTCTTTCTCATTTTCTCTACGAATGGAAATACATTCAATGAAAGAGTGGATTTTGTTGATATCGCTCCTTCGCCTCCTTCGTTGCACAATTTCCCAGGAGAAATTTTCTTGAAACAATGTTGAATAAGAATTTCTTCAGAAGACAATTTTTATAAAATTTGTTTCAGATATTGGCAGAGACAACCCAGAAATGTTCCATGACAGTATTTTTCAACTTAGGCCATTGAAAACATGGAAAATGAAAAAAGTCAGAGATCCACCCTGAATATTATAATCCTAGGAATCAGTGCTCATAGTCTGAGTAACATCAATAATTCACATATGATAAAGACAGATGTTTCTCTTCGAATGGAATTGGCATTTATAATAAACAGCTGCTCAATTGGTGTAAACCAGACAACGAGTTGTTCCCTTCGGACCACTGTTTCTGGGGAGGTATAAATTCGAAATGAGATGTTCCTCAGGTAACCCGAGTAGTGGGAATCGCAATGAAATATTCAATGATTGAGCTTGAGCATGTTGATGAGTATGAAAAAGTCAAAAATTACATCCGACCCCATAGCACACAGTTACAACACAAGAAGTAAAATGAACTCCTTGATCGTACCCCGTTGCGATAAGACCGTGGGACAGCGTTGCTGCGACTACCTTGCACCGAAACTTTTCAGCCAACTTTCCCCGGAAATAAAGAAAATCAATGGTATAAGTTTATTCAGGAAGATGTTAATAAAGTGGATATTCTCTTACGGAGGAACAAGACTGCATGTTTTTGTCAATCAGAAGGACAGGTAGAGTGGAATTACTGAGGAGAGCTTATAATTTTGTATTGTGGGAGGGTGGATTGTGGTGTATTTTCATTTTTTTTTGTTTGTTCGCCCATCAACGAGAGGTCATACAATTTGGTTACGATGACATCACTTACAAGTGATAGCTTTCCGGAGCTAAAGCTTATGTGATTCATTTATTTGTTCACTTTTTTCATTTATTTGGTGTGCTTATTTATACTGTATGTTAACCTATAATAATACTCTATATTTGTCAATACTTTGCACCTACCTATGTTTGTACACTGTACTTACCAGTCTCTACAATATTGTAAATTAGTCGGTGAATAAATATTATTATTATATTATTATTATTATTATTGGTTGCGATATTATGTATGTACGGAACCTAGACATGATGATGCAATCATTCGAAGATATTCAATGTTCAAGAGCAGATACAATGCACAGAATTAAAAATGTGAACTTCATATACGAGATTTTGTAGATACTCATGAAATGAAAAGCAGAAATGGCATTAATAAAAATAAAATGAAGTATCAAATAATTTCTTGCTTTTAGAAAGAAAAATTGTAGGTTTTCTCCATTCACCTTTATTTAATCACATAGGAGGTCATGGTTTCGTTTTCAGGAGTTGGTGCACCTGATGAACAGTCTGTGCGCGTACAGAAAATATCGTCAATGACAAAACGACGTTGCCAGTTTCTTTGTTTACATCAAAGTAAAAGTATCAAAGATATTCCACATTTTGTTAGTTCGAATCGATCGGCGATTTTGGGGCGAAATATCGATAGGAAATCGCCTATTTTTCCGTTCTTCGTCGTCCAGAAGAAGTTTTCCGTCGATATGAGAAATTTCGTGCAAGTGTCATTTTTTCCTTTCACGACTTTTGGCGTGAGTACGATTGGCAAATTTGAATTGGACCAAAAATCGATTTATAAGCATGAATAAAGCGAAAGCGAGATTTTATGTAGGGAGAGTAATCTGAGCAAGAGGCTTTTCAAAGAAATGGTTTACATCAAAAAAACGAGAGACAATGTTAATGTTCAATCCGATACTTCCACCCTCAACAATATATATATATATATATATATATAAATCTAGTTAACAGGTGATTGACATAGGTCCCTTTGTTGTGTATTTTGTGTTTTTGTCTACGTCGATAATTCATATGTGTCAGTGTTACCGGCAATTCATTCGCCTGCCCACCGGTGGAGTTTGACCTCAAATTTTATGTTCTGATCCTGGAAAATTTATCAAGTACACCTCGAGCCATCCAAGCACAGATTGTTTTTTAGTTGTTTTTATTTTAACTATTATGACCTTTTTTTTGACTAATTCTTCTTTTGAAGATTAAAGGATTCCTCAGGTAAGAGATGAGAAAGATAATTTACCAAAAACAATCTAGTCAGTCTCCGAACAGGGAATTCCTTCACCACTGGTTTTGTTGAAGATTTGATTGTGATTTTTTACAAAAGTTTTTATTGATTTTCTCATTGTTTTCACCACAAAGTCACACACATATTTTAATTTTTTCTTATTTCATTGTAGCCTGAGGAAGGCGAAATATAACGCCGAAACGTCGCTCTAGAATCCAATGAGTTTTCATTCAGTTCCTTACACCGAGATCCATTTTTGTTCATGAAATTCTGGAAGGAACGAGAAGAGTCCATCAATATTAAAAGCGAAAGTAAGTACTATTCGACCTTTTTACACTTGATAACGAAGTTTTTTAAGGTATTTGGCCGTTTAGAATTCCGGTCCCCCAGAAGTTTGGTTAGTTTCGGTATCGTTTTTGGTGCTCAAAATTCATTTGGAATGTGTATATGAACAAAAAAGCTTCCTTATACGATCTTCTAAGGAAAGCGACCGGAAAATATGGTTCAGGTAGGATTTTCGAGGAATTATGAGGAAAGAACTTGCAGAATGAAATTGCACGATTTTCGTAAGTAAACGGGTTCTGGATGGCCATCATCGGTCTCTAAATGATTATTGTTGATCGTTTTCACGTTTCAGAAAAAAACACGTCGAAAAAGCTAAAAAAAAGAAAAAATATGACTATATTGCATTTAACGGTATGTGAATTCTGAATCCGATGAATTGAAATGTGTCACTGGAGCTTTCATTCCTATCAATCCTTTGCCGAAAGTAGAAATAGGCTATATTGAACCAGAATACAGCGTTTTTTTTCCATGTTCCAGGAGTTTGAGTCTTATTTTAAAACAGGTGAATGATAAATGTGAAGCATATGTTTGACCTATTCCATTTTATTTGTACAAATCTACTGTGGTAGTAATGTATGGATATTTTTCGAACTAATAAATCACTATACAGTCAGAATATTTTAGTCCTTGTTCATGAGATCAAATAAATGAAATGTATATCTATAAAGCTTTCAGGAATTGACATTCTTGCTTATTAATTTATAACCAAAACTCAGTTACTATTGCATTGAAATTATTAGTTTCTCTGTAAACAAATTCGTTAATTTAGTTATTATGTTTATTTTCTTTGTGATGAATGAATAAAACTGTTATTCATTTGAAATAAAGAGATATTAGAAATGTTATGCACCCTCACAATCATATCACATACAATATCATGATGAAAACAAAGCACATCGATAAATGTTTACAATCATAAATTTGATTGTTACCCTTTGTTGTCTTCCTGTTAGATAAATCTCCTACTCTTATTTTTATTAAGTTAGCTATCAAGGTTATGTTCCAAGAGAAAGTTCCTCTTGCATCAAAACTCCCTTCAACTATTTGGATTCCAATAGAGGGATATAATGTTTCATTATTTTTGATTCTTGTAATTACCCATCAATTCATCTTATATTTTTGGGTTGATTTTTTTTTAATGAATTCTTTATTAGAACCAACAATTGATGTCGTCAAGTCTTGAACTTTCAGTTCAAGAGGATAATAAACATTGAATCTTCACAAGCATGCATATGAAAATTATGTGAAAGCAATGCAATTTTCTTCTATGGCGAAAAATAATATATTTCAACATTGATCTCTTGTACTTTTCATGCAAATAACTAGAAAAGGAATCCATTCTATCAATTCATATAAACGTTAATTATTTTCGTCCATCACATCTATTCGAATTCATTCACATTCTGAGAAATACGCTAAGAATGTAGAGAGGGCAACATAGTGTTGACTTGGAACATAAAAATATTTTGCAAAACGTCATAATTTCGATACACAGTGGAATGTGTCAAATTTCCAAGGCCAGAGTTGTGATTTTATAATTGTGAATGGAGTATAGATATCAATATTCTCTACCTACATATTTCTTTCACCAATTACATACAGGGTGTTTCACCATAAACCGGACAAACATATATAACCGTGTAGTTGACATCGGGAAAGTCATTCTTGCCTCATGACATATACCCCGTTTTCGACGCATTAGCGAGATACAGGGTGTTTAATGTCAACTTTGGGCAATATTCTGATGACTGTGGTGAGTTATGCGTGACATTTCAAATAACGGTTTCTGGTCACATCTCACTATTTTTTTAGGGCTCAATTCAATTGTGTTGTAGAATTTGGAAAAAAAATTCCAAATGGCGGAAAACCTGCAAAGTTGGAATTTTTTTTATCTTGGTTGCCAATTCGGAAAGCATAATCTCAATGTACTCGATTTTCTAAGATATTCCGTTTAAAAATTTTTTCAAAATTCGAACTCAACTTTTTTTTTACATGTCTTCAGTGAAAAAATTATTTCGCCCAAAATTTTTGGAATTTTTCATGTTTGAACTATCTTCAATTCTAAATACTTGGGTAAAAACAGAATGAAAAAATATTCATTGGTTTTCTTGTTGTAGCCTTCCGAAGATTACGCTCGGTGTACTTTCTTAATTTTTATTTGAGAAACTGGAGGCCGTACGAAGGTCAAAATTGTGCTGATGGGCTGCCAGAACGACTCGGATAAAAATATGAAATTATAAACAAAATTTTTTTTTTTTTTCGAAAAACTTCGGTAGGAATCGAACTCTACGAGTATGAATTGGATTAATTCTAATCCTATAAATCTCCCTTGCCAAAGCAACACAAGTAAATCGAGAGTGTAGAGTTCGAATCTTACCAAAGTGTTTTGGAAAAATAAAAAAAAAACAAAAATTTTGTTTTAAATTTTTTTTGATTTTTTCGAAAAAAAAATTTTTTTGTTCATAAATTCATATTTCTATCTGGGTCATTCTGGCAGCCCAGCGGCACAATTTTGGCCTTCGTACGGCCTCCAGTTTTTCAAATAAAAATTATGAAAGTACTCCGAGCGTAATCTTTGGAAGGCTACAAAAAGAAAACCACTTGATATTTTTTCATTCTGTTTGCACCCAAGTATTCAGAATTGAAGATAGTTCAACCATATAAAATTCCAAAACTTTTAGGCGAATTTTTTTTTCACTGAAGACATGTAAAAAAAAGTTGAGTTCGAATTTTGAAAAAATTTTTTCACGGAAAATCGAGTACATTGAGATTCCGAATTGGCAATTGGCAACCGAGAAAAAAAATTCCAACTTTGCAGGTTTTCCGCCATTTTGAATTTTTTTTTTTCGAAATTCTACAACACAATTGAATTGAGCCCTAAAAAATACTGAGATATGACCAGAAACCGTTATTTGAAATGTCACGCATAACTCACCACAGTCATCAGAATATTGCTCAAAGTTGACATTAAACACCCTGTATCTCGCTAATGCTTCGAAAACGGGGTATATGTCATGAGGCAAGAATAACTTTCATGATGTTGACTACACGGCTATATATGTTTGTCCAGTTTATGGTGAAACACCCTCTATATGATGGCATCTGTATGAGGACTTCAAATATGCGAACTTTTTCGTTGGACGAAAGCATGATTCATGTAATTCGCAAATTTCGTTCGATCTAAGATCACAGAAAGAGGAGACACAGCATCTCATTATTCTCATTCATAAATTCGAGAATTGGTGAAGCCAAAATTTAGTGAGTTTTCAATGAGTGGAACGAGGATAGCAAGAGCATGTCAATATCATTAGAGACTATCGTGGCAACATTGCAGAATCTAACTTTGAAAGGGCCAGAGGCGTGGTGATATCGGTATTGAGGAATGGAAATAAAATTAAAAGAAATTCAGCTCTTATTTCTGACGAATTCATACAATGTTCCGAACATAGAAACAGATTCTGAGTTAGGTAAACTGAGTAAGCTGAATTCGGAACTGATAACCAAATGTTTCTATTCTCAATATCAGAAAACAATCTCAAAACTGAAATTCTAAAAATCGAATAATCTAGGCCAATGTTAGTAGTTAGAGTAGAACATTCCTGTATTTTTCATTTTATTTATTAGAAAATTCAAAGAACGTCACAACGTTGCAAAAATGTATACTACATTTTGATTCTGTGATAGTACAGTTACCTAGTTTAGTTCTGATGATTTCGAAAATTGGCTTCACTTCTTATTATTGTGACTATTCTGGATATAGTGATTCACTGCAACAATTCTCCTACTTTAACCATCTTGAATAAAGGAAGGGTTTTTCATTATAGAATAGCGCCTTACCTAAAAAATAGAGTCAGAGTCAAGATGGGTTCACGTCTCGTCCAAGATCTGATCATAGGACTGATCGTCGCTGAATCGTGGCCTATCGGATCGCGGTACGAAAGGTTTCACTTCTGGGTGGCGTCCTCTGTTGGCGTAGCGGTTGACAGTGAGTCGCCACAAAAGCATAGAGAGTATGAAAAATGTATGAGATGGATCAATCGAAGTTCTGGGAAATACTTTCCATAGTTGAATTTTATAGATTTCATTCCATCTATATTCATGACGAACTCACGAAATCAACCCATTCGAGAGATTGAGTTGATCCGTCTCAATTCCATTACATTGTGAACCGAGAAATAACATAATTTTTAACTGTAATTACTATGGTAGCGAGGTAATAGACCTGCCAATGAACGAATCCAAATGAGAGAACTCAAAATTCGTTAGGAGGTTAATAACTTACTCAATTTAGTCCCGGAAATCGAGGAATTTAAATGAAATAATAACATAACGTTAAGGGGGGCAGATACCAATCTCTCCAAGGTCCGGGAAACTACGAATTTCAAGTTAAATATATTAGGGACACTTAGCTGTCGGAATTACAGGCACGACTCAGATCGGAAATTGCGAAATTTGAATGCAGCGATGGAGGCTGATTTCCGGTGCACCACGTGACACGTTTCATTTGTTCGACGCTGTGTGATGGGCCCGAGAGGAATGATTGGGTTTCGGTGGAAATATAAAACTCAAATTATTGAAGGTTTCGTACCTTTGCCTTCAATCAGTTTGTCATTCAATATTTTCAGTTGGTGCAAATAAAAAATTTTTTGTTTACGATTTGACTCAACCAAACACTCAGGAGAGTTATTGCTGCTAAAAATGTCAAAACTTAGAAAAGTTCGTTTCATTGTTTATTGTCACTACCATTTCTGTATTGATATTTTCAAAGATTAAATAACATATACTCCATTCACTTTTATTCAATCACATAGGAGGCCATGGTTTCGTTTTCAGGAGTTGGTGCACCTGATTAAAAGTCTGTGTTCATACAGAGAATATCGTTAATGACAAAACGACGATGCCAGTTTCTTTGTTAACATCAAAGTACATCATAAGATCAAATAAATGAAATGTATGAAGCTTTCAGGAATTGACATTCTTGCTTATTAATTTATAACCAAAAGTCAAAACTTAGTCACTATTGCATTGAAATTATTAGTTTCTCTGTAAACAAATTCGTTAATTTAGTTATTATGTTTATTTTTTTGTGATGAATGAATAAAACTGTTATTTATTCGAAATAAAGAAATATTAGAAATAGAAATGTTATGCACCCTCACAATCATATCACATACAATATCATGATGAAAACAAAGCACATCGATAAATCTTCACAATCATAAATCCAAAAACTCCTTTATAATATGTAGAATATTGTTCACAATTTTCTGTTTTGTTCTCCAAAATGAAATATACATTCTGAGAAATACGCTGAGAATGTAGAAAGGGCAACATAGTGTTGACTTGGAACATAAAAATATTTTGAAAAACGTCATCACTTCGATACAGAGTGGAATGTGTCAAATTTCCAAGGCCAGAGTTGTGATTTTATAATTGTGAATGGAGTATAGTATCGGGTGTTTTTTTTTAATGATAGAATTTTCGATAGGGATAACTGTGATCTGTGTTCTATTTGCCAATCTTATAAAGCACTTGGTAAAATTTATGGTTCACAAAATATTCAAAATCGTCCATCAGAGCAGCTTATTTATCGATCTATCGATAAATTTCGGGCATTTTCTCTACTATATGCAACAAAAACAACAAGACAAAGAATTGTACGTACAGAGAAAAATATCGCTGCTGTAAGTATTAGTGTTTATGAAGATCCAGATTTGTCTATTCGTCGACGTTCACAACAAGGTGGACTCAGTGCATCCACCACATGGATATTTTGCGTAAAGAGCAGAGAGCTTGATCTACACCCAAACAAGATCCGATTGGTTTAAGAACTAAAACCACTCGACCATAATAACCGTCGTTTGTTCGGTTATTGGGCTCTAGAACAGCTTGAAGTTGGTCCACTTTTTCATCGAAAAATTGTGTTTCTGGTTGAACGGCTACGTAAACAAGCGAAATTTTTATATATGGAGTGGAAGCAGTCCTCAAGAAGTTCTACAGGTTCCATTGCATCCTGAAAAATGCACTGTAAGTTGAACTTAACACGCTGGAGGAGTGGAGGTCCATATTTCTTCAAAAACGATGCTGGAGTTAATGTTACAGTGAATGGTGCTCTACAGGGTGAGTCTTTGACTTGTGCATATATTTCAACTGTAGATTCCTCTCATCAAACGAAACACTTTTTTCCTTCACCTTTTTTCAAAATTCGGTTTGGTTTGGAAAAGACAAGGTGTCGAAAATCCATGGAAAAAACACTCGTTTATATCTTCGGAACCGTTATTTCGAATGAACTGAATTTTGGTTGAGTTTTTACTCTATTCATGGTGCATATTCCTCAATCGAGACCTATTCAATATCTCTACTACTAGTATCAAAGTTACTCATCAATGCACGCTAAAACACCATGAAATTACTAAAAAAATAACCTGTTCATATTTTCGAAGGAATCAATCATTTAAGAAACTAAAAGTATTCCAATTTTCTTCAATGAAACGCGTAGTTTTCGAGTTATTTCCAATTTTACCCGGAGAAATTTGACGAAAAAATCAAGAATAATCTGAATGCGTCTCTGAATTGAATATCATCGAATATTATTCCTTCCCTGGGCTTTGAACGAGTTTACAATGTTGTCTCAATATTAATCAACTTTGTCGAGATATTCTAATAAAAAAATCCCACAAATGTGGGAGATAAAATTGAACACCAAGGAGGATTTAATACGCACAGTTTCTATTGAAAATTCATAGGACTCATGGACCGGTAACCATATTGAAGATAGGTAAATGTCGATGAAATACAAAATTCGGATATGAATGATGAATCTTGATAGGTCCAATGTAGGTACTAATTGAATTGAAATTAATGAAGAATATTACGATACCTGATAATCTGTGGCGATGTTTCTATCTAAACAATATCCTCTCGGAATTTTATAAACTCGACACGGTTAACATTATATTAATTCACTTCACACAATAATCTCATTAGAACAATAATTCACTGAATGTATTCAGAACTTTACATAATGTTTACAGTTTGTTCAGAGATTCAGGTTTGTTATTGTTCATAGTTGGCCTCCAGATAACCAATCGTTCGGTTTTCGCTCTACGTGCATGGTGAAATTACGCGGCAAAGTCAATTTATGATGGAAACGGCAGAATTCATAGATATTCAAACCACGGTACACAAGTGTATCGTGATTTATGCTGTTTCGTAAAAAATCCTCAACCTCAATGAAAATATCAGCAAGCTGACAACATCTTTTAAAAATTTCTGTACAAACATTCACAGAATCGATACAAATTCGATTAGGTTAGGTTGTAATAAATCTGAATGCAAAGTTTTTCTTCATGAGATTGTTTAGGAATTTCGAGGAAAATATGAACAAATTATTAGTGTTTACAAACTAATCTGCAGAAAAATCGAAGAAGAAACTTATTTTTGTGGGATAAATGTGGCTTTTTAGTCGCAGATCTCGCGAAATCTCCATCTTACCATCAGAGATGGAGTCGACATTTGTTACAGAAATGATTCGAATGTTCCTTTCGACAGATCGCTTTGGAAGCTTTAACAGTTGTTGTAAATTGTCAAGTGTTCTTTAATGCTTTATTCATTGGGAAGTTACACTGATGATATAAAGGTAACCGAAGAAGAACAGACTTATGATTGGATATGAAAAGGATTTTGTCGTCCATGGCTTATCCAGGAAAAAAATATCAGAGAAAGGTGTAATCTTCTAGTAAAGCTACCTTTCAACACTCTATCGCTCTGTCCGTATCAGGAATCCGAGAAGTCCAAATAGGATAACAACGCTAGCTTAAGGATCCAAAGAGTGTTGATTTCGGGAAATTGAATAGACGTGAGCTCGTTTCAGATGTGAGGTTATGCTCCACCACAAAAAGAGTACTTCCAAGACCGACGAAGCGAAGCGCTATCGGACTTCGATTCCTCCGGATATGCCCCTGCTCGTCGAGGTCAGGCAGACGCCTATATCTCATGGCATAATTTCCGTAAGGTCTCCAACTAATAACGGGTCCTTTTGCATAACTCGGGGACGACGACCATCTTATACTTCCTTTCCGAGACGGTCCCATCTCGAGCGGGCGCCGAATGCCTCCGTCGTCCATCATACGTGGGGGAATTATCTCCGTTATGCTTTCCTTTTATACCGTGTCACGTCACTTGCTAGTCGCCGGGAGTCGCACGTTATTCCCGAGTCCCGACCATTTCCATTTATCGGGAATGTTACCATTGTGGTCGTTATCTGAATGCTCGTTTGCGGGTTTGAGTGTTGCGAGGAATCGCAGGTAGATAAGACGTAATTGATTATTGAATTATTACGATAGTTAAAGGAAGATGAGGGTTTGCTGCATGATTGAATGGGGAGGAGACAGGATTTTGCTCGGGATTTTGGCTTCGATCTCACCAATAAAAGGGAGATTTAATCGTAGATATTTTCGAGCAATAATAGTTATTTCGCTTCAAAATATTCAAATACAACGCTATCATTATTGCAAGAACACTCGAAAAATTAGTATTTGTCAGGTTTAGGGGGTACTATTTTAGACAGTCGTTGAATGGATATCAAAAAATCACGTTGTTACATATTCCTTGTTATTGTCGATAAAATATCCACAATATTTCGAGTAGGACTGTATATCATCAGGGAAATATAATTATTGGCGATTCCCACCACCGATGAGGGCGCTGCTGACTGAACAAACATGGAGAAAAACGAGTACTATTTTCTGAAGCTTCGTTGTTTTGATATTTAAACAGATTATTTTAAGTGTTTTTCTTAGTTGTCGTTATGAATTCGTGAAGAATTGCAGTGAACTAATATACCTATTATTGACACTACAGTTTCGAGTATACAGGGTGGCCCACCCCAGACGCGGTTCTCATTTTGAGGCAGTAAATGAAGACATTTAGAAATTTTTTTTTCGTGAAATGTAAAAGACAATCAGATGCACAATTTGAAATTGTTTTCACATATACAGGGTGTTCGATAACAAAGATATAGACCATAGTTACACTTTTTGATGGCATTATATGAATTCAAAAATTGAATGGCAAACTCAAATAATGATGAGTTTATAGAGACCATTTTATACTTTAGAAGAACCATTGTAGAGAAAATGGCGAAGAATCGAAAAAAAGGAGTATTTTTAATTTGCAATCAATGAATACACCCTTCAAGCCAAAGAGACAGACAATGTTTTTTCGTGTAGACATATTGGCTACCCTTATGCAGAAGAAAAAAATTTAACTCTGGAATATACTGAGTGATCATAATTAATGTTCAAACATTAACTACAAATAATGGTCAAAAACTTTCTTATTCCAAATGGCACACCCAGCTGTACCTTGTTGAACGTAAAAATTAATATCTTCATTGGGTTTCCCTATATCTAAACCTAATAGTTTTCGAGTAATTTTCGATTTTTAATTCAACTAGTTAACCTACTATTATGATATTCATAGAAATACCTACTTGTGGGGAAATGCTTACAATATTATTTGAAATCTGAAAAACTCATATGAAGATCTCAATAATGGTGTTGCAGTCACGCAAGATTTATTATTCCTTTATAAATGATTATCTACTGTTTTTCTGAATATCAATTATTTTTTCAACTATTTTTAAATTCATTTCGCCTAGAAGATATTAAGTGTCATTATCATTCAATCTTTTCCGGTACATGCCCTTAAATTTTTGTTTATTCCGATCGTTTTGATTTGAAGTTAGCCATACGTTCAAAGAATCATGTAACAAACGATTCTATTAAAAAAATATTTGCTCCGCCAGACCCATAAGAAATAACCTTTTTTCCTTGAAATATGATTTTTCAAACCGCTGGCGGACCCTCAAAAAATTTTTATATTTTTTTTTTTTCAAATCTTGTTTTTGAGACCATACAACGACGCAACTTTTTATAACTATTAGAAATCATAAACAAAAAAATATATTTTTGCCGTTTTTGCTCCATGATGTAATAGTAACAATTATTTTTATTTTCAAATCTTGTTTTTGATACCATACAACGGAGCAATTTTTTATAACTATTAGATATCAGAAACAAAAAAATAATTTTCGTATGCCGTTTTCGCTCCACCCTTATATATATAAAGTTAACAAACTGAACACAAAACTTAATAAATAATAGTTCACTGCTGTAAGAGGAAGTAAGTTTTCTTATTTTTTTGGCATTTTATTGGAATCATAAAAACAAATGTTAAACATAAAAACCATCTGAACAAGGTATTTCCTAATGAACTTCACATACTATATAGGTACTGGTCGATAAAGCCGGACTGGTATCAATTCACTGTGAAAACAAGTTTTCTATTTGTGCCTTTTCTATCTCAAGCTGTCATCGTTAATTCCAGTATTTTATCTACACGAAAAGATGTAGGTAGGTACATGCTGAAACATGCTGAGCAACTCGAAAAGATGTTTATGATTGATAATCGTGATTGGTGGTGCTATTAGAGTAAAAAAATATTCGTATAGCACAGCAATTTATTTCTACAAAATATCCCGGGTGTGATATAAAACATGAAACTCCTAAGAAACAATATACAATCCACTCAGCCCACATGGTCAGCGTTTTCGATGCAGATGGGTCATAAATAATTTCCTCCGTATTTCGCCTGCTTAGCTTTCTTTTTTCGGCCTCCTATCGGAGCAACTATCTCCAATACCTAAAGCGTCTGATTTAAATATTCCGGCATGATCTCCCAATATTATTCCAATATATCAAAGCGATCTTAATACCTGTTCGTCACGCACTATCTGACCCCATACAAAAAACTGATACGGCGCTCTAGCCCATAGTCGATTTATGCATCCCCTCATTCGAGCCACCACCACATACCCGAAATCTATCAAGAATATCGAGTTACACAGAGTCACTTCTTGAATATGAATATGTTCAAAACGTATAAGACTTCCGAAACAGCGAACCTCAGCATAATCCGGAGATTAAAACGTATATGGCTTATCACAGGAATTCTGGCAATTCCGAATATTCGTCGGCAGAATAAAGCTCGCTTAGTTTGAAACTTATTCACAGAATGGTATTGGCAATTTTGATGTTTCAGATTCATCCAATGCTGAATAAGACGGCTGATCCTTGTTAAATTGAATATAATCTGTCGATGATAACCGTAGCATACTGTATGAAACAAACTAGTCAATAAATTCGTTCCCCATCAGTATTGAATACCACAAGTTTACAAGTTCGAATAATTCTTTTCATTCTTTAGAATCTTGGACTTGTTTGAACTGCAGGGATCTACATCGCCCACCCTTGTAGTTCCTCGCGTAGATGGCGCGCGATTCTATTCCACCTCAAAGGAACGGCCGCAAGGATATGAGTGCCGTTTCCCCCACTCAATCCATGTGACGGGTAGAATCAGGTCACTTGCGCCTCAGGCTAGCAGGGCAGGCTTTGCACAGCAGATTTCCTCAACACCTTGTGGGGGAAAATGTCGATAAATTGGCTCCTTGTCGTCGTTGAATTCGGGACAATTGTATACTGAAACTGAGAGGTTTCTGAGGGCTATCTAAGATCGAGTTATAAGAACTCGCAATTTCGAGAAACACTATTTGAAGCTATAGACGTGGAGGAAAAATGCAGGAAGTGCTGCTCAGTTGGCCAGTCTATTGAACTTTTAATCGCCGGTTGCCGAATCCTTGCCGACAACGCATACAGGGTGAGTCTTTGACTTGTACATATATTTTAACTGAAGATTCTTGAGGTCAAAAGAAACCTTTTTTTCATTTTCCATTCTTTCGAATTCGGCTCTGTTAAAAAGATATAACCATTTGAAAAAAAAAATTGTGCTCAATACGTTCCTGAAATGATCTTCTGGAATTGTTGCAAAGTTCATATTTCTCGATAGAAATTGAGTTTATACATTTAGGGAATAATCAAGTACTAACCTCACTGGAATAAAAATGTTGCAAACACGATAATTTCAACAAAAACAGTTAGTTTCATCGAATTATATTTGCAACTGAAAACCCACATTTCTCACACCAAAAGTAAGTTCCTTCTTCGATTTTTCTGCAGATTAGTTTGTGAACACTATCAACTTGTTCGTATTTTCCACGAAATTCCCAAACAATATCATGAAAAAATACTTTTAATTCAGATCATCAGAATTCATTATTAAACAACCTAACCTAATCTATTTTGTATCCATTCTGTGAATGTTCGCACAGAAATTTCAAGGAAATGTTGTCAGCTTTCTGATATTTTCATTGAGGTTAAAGATTTATTACGAACCATAGAATAAATCACGATACACTTGTGTACCGTGGTATAAATATCTATGAATTTTGCCGTTTCCATCATAAATCGAGTTTGCCGCCAATTTAACCACGCATGCGTCGAGCGAAAACCGAAAGATTGGTTAGGTATCTGCAGGTCAACTATAAACAATAACAAACCAGAGTCTCTGAACAAACTGTAAACATTATGTGAAGTTCTGAATACATTCAGTGAATTATTGTTCTAATGTGATCCATGTGATGTGAATTACTATAATCTTAACCGTGTCGAGTTTATAAAATTCCAGGAGGATATTGTTTAGATGAAAACATCGACTCAGATTATAAGGTATCATTTCAGTTTTCATTAATTTCAATTTTATTTCCCACATTTTCGGGATTTTGTTATTAAAATATCTCGACAAAGTTGATAAATATTGTGACAACATTGCAAACTCGTTTGAAGACCAGAGAAGGAATAATATTCGATGATATTTAATTCAGAGACGCATTCAGATTATTCTTGAAATTAATGATTTTTTCGTCAAATTTCTCCGGGTAATATTGGAAATAACTCGGAAACGACGCGTTTTATTGAAAAAAAAATAAGAATACTTTTAGTTTCTTAAATGATTGATTCTTTCGAAAATATGAACCGTTTATCTTTTCAAAGTGATTTTATGGTGTTTTAGCGTGTATTGATGAGTCGACTACCCTGTAACTTTTATACTAGGAGAGATATTAAATAGGTTTTGATTGAGTAATATGCACCATAAATGGAGTAACAACAGGCTGTAGCTTTGCAAACCTGTTTTCCATGGGCGCCAGCAGGAATTTTTCTCAGGGGGGGCAAAATAAAATATATTGAAATATTGGGGGTGTTGTGCTGAAAAACCATAAGGCAATCAAAATCTCAAGGGAGTCCATGGACCCCCCTGCGGCCCCTGCGGGCGCCCATGCAGTTTCCTAAAACTCGGTTTAGGAATGCAGGGAGGCTCTGCGCACTCTCAATTTTGTCTGGTGCCCAGCGCATGCGTCTAAATCTGGCAAGAGAAAAGCACATTACGCAGCCAAAGAAGGAGCTCGCACGATTTTCACTGGGCCGGAACCCGCGCTTTCTATCTGTCATATATTTTGAATCGTTTTCGGTCGTCTAGGAATATGACTTTCGCTTTGGCTACCGAACCTATATTTTACGTCTATCGTCTTCCTTTAGTTTTCGCAAGAACCAATAAAACTCAAATTGTCTAGACAGATACGTTCAGGTACGATTTATCCGCATTACTTTATTACTTAACTTCGCGTGATAGAAAACGTCTTCACGCCCAACAAATGAATGAATCTTATACCGTCTTGAAAATCTAATTCCGTCTCTCATGGCTATAACTACCTCCGTCTTTACTCTCTACCCACTCCCGTAAGAACTCTGTACTCAACTAACTGTCAACTTACACCAAGTATGCCCTCAACGTTAATTCTCGGTTTCGCCCTCAATTTGCATTCGAGAAAAAAGGTGTTACTTCTTGTACGACTTAAGCCAATGAAATAAACAAGAGCCAAGTGCATCTTCAAGTATCACAAATTATCATAGGTGGCCTCTAGGGATGATAAGCTACCAAGAAACACCTGAGCCTAAATTGGTCCATTTATGTTATTCTGAGAAATACTACTGCTAAATCCCATATTGCACTTACGGATTGTTTTCAATTATAAGATAAATGTTCCACATCCGGGACTCGAAAAGCTCACGTATGGACATAATCAAACGCAAAGCCAAAAGTGTCACGCTCATCTTGGGTACAATATAAAGCGTTCCACACACGAAATTCAGAAAGGACAGAGATATTTAACAATTATGTACAATTCATGGGAATGAAATCCTGAATACACCGATCAGTTTGCTATCGACGGCCTCGAAGGTCCTGGAGAGAATCGTATCCGACCATATCTTTCGGTTCGCATTGTCTCATGGCATCATTCCCTCCGAACAGCATGGGTTTCTACCTGGTCGTTCTACGCTCACCAACCTCATCACATGCATTAACGAGTGGACTAAGGCTTGGGACCGAGGGATGCCTGTGGATGTGGTGTATCTCGACTTCTCTAGAGCTTTTGATAGGGTCCCTCATCGCCGGCTGCTGGCTAAGCTTTCCCATCTCGGTATCAGAGGTAGTGTTCTCACTTGGATTGAGGCGTTTCTATCCCGCCGTTTCTTCCGAGTCAGAGTTGATGATTCCTTCTCCTATCCAGATAAGCCTATGACATCAGGTGTACCACAGGGCTCTGTTCTCGGCCCTATATTGTTCTTACTGTACACCTCTGATCTCCCCTCTTCACTCCACTCTACCTGTTCTATGTTTGCGGATGACACCAAAATTTTCAATTTCCCCCTGTCCAACATCGGTATACTCCAGCAGGACTTGCTCAGAATTAGTGTTTGGTGTGACGACTGGCTTCTCCCGTTGAATTTAGAAAAGTGCTGTGTGTTGCACATTGGCAGGGGCAACCCGAGAGTTGACTACAGTGTCGACGGTACGACGCTCCGGAGTGTCTCAAGTCACTGTGACCTCGGTTTGACTATCTCTGAAGATCTACGATGGTCAAACCATATTTCAGTCATCACTGCTAGGGCAAGACGGTTGACATATGCCATTCAAAAATCATTTGGTGGTTGCGATAAAGCCACATGCAAGCTCCTTAATACCAGCTATGTCAGACCAATGCTGGAGTACGCCGGCCCTGTTTGGTGGCCTTCCACACGCCACGATGAAGAGCTTCTCGAGTCCGTACAGCGTTGGAATACCCGCATACCATACGGAAGAGTTCGTCCTTCCTACGAAGAGAGGCTGAGTCTCTTCAGGTTACCGAATTTCCAGGCACGCCGTGAGAGAGGAGATTTGATATTCTCTTTCAGATCACTCCATGGTCACTTTGGTGAACGTATCAGAGACTTCTACAGAATGAACACCAACAGTCTGAGGGGGCATCACTTCAAATTATCGAAGGAGAATTTCAAAACCTCTCAACAAAATTTTCTTTCCAACCGAATTTTCGAGAGATGGAACCGTTTGCCGAGCGCTGTGGTCGAGGCTGGAACTGTCAATGGCTTCAAAAACGCCCTGGACCTCTTAGATGCAAGATCTACTTGATTCAACTTGTGAACACTGTAACCTATTTGTTTTTGAGTTTATAGGAATTTCCTCAACTCTTGTTTTGATTTTAATAATAATAATAATAATAATAACATATAGCAAAAAGCAAGAGATGGATTGATGAGAAATTTTCCCCTGAGTGTAACACGAGAACGGATCTCAGGCAGTCGCGGCTCATATCCTTACCAAGGCGCATTCTTCAAAGTCGGAGGTCAAAAAGCTCTCGATTGTCTAGAGTCAGGATGGTTAAGAAGAATCGAGTAAAATAATGAAATTTTATTCCCAGAGAACTATCAATACAATGTTTGGCCTCCACAGGCATCAATAAGAGCTTGACATCTTCTTTGCATACTACACACGAGGTTGTTGAACATTTCTTGGGGAATTTGGTTCCATAAACGGGGCAAAAGCTCTCTCAGATCATTTGAGGATTCTGGGGTAGATTGATGATTATCTAATCTTCTTTGGAGCATATCCCATGCATGTTCAATGCAATGTAAATCTGGTGAGTGCGGAGGTATTGGTGAATGTGGAATACCAAGCTCCTCTCGCGCATTCTCAACTATGGCTGCACGGTGCGGTCTAGCGTTATCGTCTAGAAATTGAAAAGTTTCACCAATAGCAGCGTGAAAATTCGGCACAACATTGTCAATGACATGCTCCCTATAGTGTAAGGCGTTCATATTCCAAGGACAAATGTGTAGATCTGTGCGCCCGTTGAAACATATCCCGGCCCATACCATAACACTAGCACCTCGGAATGGATGGACTTCTCGGACATAGCAACGATTACGGGGTATGCGTGGGATTGTCCTTACTCTTATTCTGCGATAATCTGAAAATCATCCATATCTGGACTCATCAGTGAAAAGGACACTACGCCATTGATCGTTTCAATTGATATGTTGCCTTTTCCATTCCAGTCTTTGACGCTCATGATCACGTGTTAATGGAACTCCTCGTAATGGACGTCTAGAACCTAGATTTACCTCTTTCAAACGTCGTCTGATGGTTGCACCTTGCACCCCATCTGCATTTTGAAGAGTATTCCGTAGCATTCTACACGTAGATGTAGGGATTCTTCTCGCCGAAACGATGATGAAACGATCCTGAGCAGGTGTTGTTTTTCGTCGCCCACCAAGCCTTGGTCTTTCCAACACGGAACCTGTCCCCCTGAACCTATTCCAGAGTCGAGATATCACACTTTGGCTGACTTGGAGCCTTTCCGCTACAACAACCTGAGTTAGGCCACCCTGTAGCATTCCGATTGCCCTATTAGCCTTAGCGTTTGTTAATTTACGTCTTGGCATTAAAAAATCTCGTTTCAAATCGAAACCGTTGATAAACTGACTTCAATTCAAAATAAGAACATTCATGAAGCATATGCAAAGAACCAAACTTCAGAAAAAAATCGACCAGATTGACGAAATGTCTCATACTGATTTTTATTGGATCGATTCAAGTTATTATTGAGTTTTGGATGATTTCACAGCGATTTTCTCGAAGATTACATACTTCCAAAAACGATTGAATACGATTTCCCTAACTCTTGTGGAGCAGTATATTTTGAGTATTCATCAGAGACACGGTGAAACACCACGAATTGCCGATGTTCTCACCGTTGCGGCCAAGAAGGGACCCATCCTCGAACGCACTTATTTCGCCTTCATAACATTTTATGAATTTAATATTTCATGGAAGTTAACTTCGCCATTAATGTCTGGGCTACTTTTCTCAACTTGGGCGTGTATAATATGGCACGAAGAACTGCCGGGAGTAGGAACAATCATCAAATTGTAATCAGAAAATGCAGTAAATCACCAGTAGCTCCCGACTTCTTCACAGCTGGCGCTCGAATTGTTCGAAACCTCCCCCGAATTCCCCGATTTGGATATTATCTGGCCCTGTTTCGAAACAATGTTTTTATGATACCCGAGTAGAATTTTCTCTATGATGCGTCCCAGACTGGGGACAATGATGAAGATGAACTGACTGAGAGGCTGACGCAGGGATGAGAATTGGAGTGAAATCATTACTTTCTTCCAGCTCAATGCCCTGTTTGATTCAGTTGGGAGGTTTTACTTCTTAGCAGTTGTATGACCTTGGAGGAGGTTAAAGAGCTACGTGAAAGAATTTCTCGATGGATTATATTGTCATGAATTAACTCAAAAAAAGTCGGTTCCTACTTGCCAACAATCGCCAGATTCTCAACAAGATTTGTATATTTTTCATTGAACTCCCAAAAATTTCGAAAATTTGTTTCTGTCTCTTTGTTACAGTCAGTTTTCTCCAAATATACTCGGCTAGATTGTGATGAAACACATGAACATCACATGAAACATTGGGAGAGAAATATGGAGACAGTAATTGATTTATCATTTTCTGATGACTATTTCACTCATCCCATTTTAAGTGAGAAGGTTTCCTTAGCAACACTCGTTTCTCATCGATAAAACATGGAAACCGGCAAAACTAACAAGTTGGTTTTTCAGCGACTATTTCCCTCGTCTTGATTTCCACCAATCAGAAACGCGCAATTTTGAATCACAAATGGTTTCTTCACTCAGAAAAACATTCACCACTAAGAAATTTCGAATGTATGTAAGAAATATCTGTTTCACTATACGTCCAAACAAATATTTTTTCAAAGGTATGTTTTGGATTCTTACAGCATCGACAGTTAGATTACACCAAAGAAACTATTTCTTCATATTGATCGCATGTATGTCGATACAAATAACCAGATTTAGGGAATATGAAAGATTTCTCAACTGTTATTGAATGATTGTTAATATAAAAATAATCAATTAGGAATTAATGTTTTAGAATTCATGAATACATAGTATTCTTTATAGTTAAGAAATCAAATATTTGTTGTGATTATCTCATGTTGAACAGTTAATAAGTTTTTTAATATCAAAGAAATTATTATTATTTCTAAAATAGTACTTTTAACTGTATTAGCTCTTATGTTATGTATATTATAACGCCGATATGCTTATCTACATTTTATATTTTCATATGATATTTCTTAAATTTTGAAATTACATGTTTTCACCGTCAGCCATCATCATTGATTTGTTTTGACTCAGTTTTCTTGAATGCAATAAACAAAACATTATTTTTTGCATGTTCAACTTTTATGCATAATGCGAAACGATTCATGGCCTAGTGATATTAAAAATTTCAAAATGCATAACTGTATGATTAGTTAGTGGTTCATGAGATACTTATTAGGGGTAGAATGAAAATCTATTATGGATTGAACATAATATATTCATTGGAATGTCAAAAACATCATGAACATAAAAAAACATCATTTTGGGTGGAAGGCACCGGGACTGTGAGGTTCCGGCACACCTTCAGACGAAAATAAAAGCAAATTTTCAGCTGATTGGTTGATCCTGAAAAGAATTAACTGGAGTTGAAATTTGTTAGCACCAAGTTGAAATAACATAAAATTTCAGTATAAAAGAATCCCATCTATATTATCAGAATTTGTTGTAAGTAATATCATAAGGGCATCTCATTTTTCCTGTCAAAAATAAACAAAAAAACACGTTGCTGAGTAATAAAAAGCATGCGTGCAGGTTGGCACCAGCACTCATGCTTCTTGTCAAAATATTACTTAGCAACGTGTTTTTTCGAAAAATTCGGAAGAATTGGATGCCCTTATGATATTACTTAGGACAATACGCTTTTCATTCGTTCCGCATTTAACGCAAGTGAGTTATTAAAAAACTAAGCGATTGCCTTGAAAAGAGTGTTCATCGTTGGTGAGCAACTCAACGTAATTGAATGTTTCTTCAGCACTTCAGTAGCACTCATCAAAATAAGTCATTTTACCAAAAAAATTTTCTATGAATAATGCCCTGCGTCGAGAATATGATGCTAGAATATTTTCTAGTTCCTAGGTGAATCTGAAAATCCCTCAGTCCGAACCTGCTCCCTCGCCTGCCCCTCCGTAGATATCAACATTTCTTGTTTTTTTGTCACCTTATCAAGTTTTTTTCATTTAGAACTGGCGCAGGTGGGCACTCATGAAATATCAGCAATGTCAAAATAATTCTCCGAGACGTTGCCAATACCCTTATCTGGAGATTGAATTTTTGAATTGACTTCAAAGTCTTTCAATAAATCATAATTCCTTATCTTGCTCTTGACTCGTATACTGCATGATAGATAGTTTTCATGAGGAATGTATCCAGATATCTTGTCATCACACCAAAGATAACAGACTAAAGCTAAGGTGCATCCCAGTTCAGAAATATGTTCTTCATAATTCAGTGTATCATTCACAAAGATTCCCAAGAACTTTGTGAAGGGAGTTAGTTCTTTTAAGGTTTAACTGTGACACAGATTTCGTAGTACTACTACATTTTCATACTGGATTATTTCATTTTGTGCAAGAAGGGATTCAAATGTCTTCTGTAGGCTTATTTCATGAGAATTTTGAGAAATGGGGAATTCCATAGGTCCGTCTGTTCGTTTAGGAGTTTTTCTGTCGGGTTATTCGAGTACTTTTATTCTTTTTTCGAATGAACTGTCACAAAGTAACGTTATGTCCATTATTTCTCAGTAAAATTTCAACACTCGATTCTTGATTTCTGTACAAGAAAATAGCATAACTGAATCTTCCAACCATGTTCATTACGTGAAATATTTCCAGTAATAACAGGAAAAAAAGTTTCTTCAACATTCGTCAAGTCTTTGGAATCATTGAAACCACACAATATTTTCTAAAATTCATTATCTTCCCAAAGTAAATAAACATTTTGATAAATACGTAATTACAACGAGCTTTATGTAGAGAGTACAACGTTGCGTAGTTATCGAACAGGAAAATGACTTCAACCTAACATTTTCAAAATATACACGGTGAAATTCGTCAGAATGTCATGACCAACCGGAATACTGTATAAGAGTGAATAGAGTATAGGTACCTTAGACCATTTAAGATCAGTATTCACTATTTACCGGACCTTCTGTATTATAATTTTGAAACTTGTCAATTATCGCAACATCTTCTTATACGAATACAGCCCAAACTCGCTCAACGTTGAGTACAAATCTCCTGAGCTGCAACTTTTCATCCTAAGAGATGCACACAAATAAATTGCCGTTCTCTTTTCGTGAAACACATAATGCCTTCATCAGCATTCCTCCATCGTTTTTTGTTTCAGAGTTATGAGCCGAAATTGGTATTTGAGCTACTTCAACTTTGGTCATTATCATCAATGTTAATTTGAGGATCTTCATCCGGTAAAAATGTTTTTCTACAACCGGGCCTAACTAACTACTTTTCCGCATTGTTTTCGATTCGGAAAGTGTCACTTTCCCGCACTAGTGCGGGAAAGATACTTTTACGCACTAGTGCGGGAAAGTAAATATGTGTTGAATTTGGGTTTAATACTAACTTTAACATGAAATCCCTTAATCTACTTACTTATATATTTAGTTGAATATTTCAAATTATGCAGTTTCATCCATGTCAAACTAATTATTAATGCAGATTTCCGTTTGAAAATTATTGCATTTTCAAAGAGAACCACAGATAACAGAACTTTCTGTTATCTGTGAAGAGAACTTGACATCCTTCAAAAATTATGACTGGCATACATGGATCTGTGTATTCATTTCTATGTCACAGTCTATGATTTTCCGCATAGAATCCCAAACTCCTTAATTTCATAAAACGGTTGTAGAAAAAACATTGTTCCTATCCCTAAAGTACTTTCCCGCACTCGATTGCTTGCCCGAACTCCGCTCCGCGTCGTTCGGGCAACGGCAATCTAGTGCGGGAAAGTACAACTTTCCGGCCTTGATAGGAAAATAACTATTTTAAGATACGCCAAAGCAAATCACAACTTCAAGATGATCTTGCCTCGTCCAGACACAGAACCAATTTGTGATTCAATTCTACATCAATTCCAGAGAAATGGTAATGATTCGAACCGTGTTGTGATCCTGAAATCACGATCTGAAAATCAACCTCCGAGGTGCTCATGAAATTCCCCTTTGTTTCATAAGTTCCATCCATAGTCGAACTCTGCTTCAATTTTCCTAAGCTAAATCTCTCCGCTTCTGAGGAGAAGATAGAAGGTGAAAATGACCTGATAAGAATCTCAAGAATGTGAATATAAAATGATAGATGCACCCAAATTCTCACACTATTGCCACAGTAAATTCTAATTTGATGAGATTTGAATAAGAAAACGGGAAGAGCTAAGGAGAACCTACTGATCACGGACTAGAATAATATTGCATTCCTGCCGTCTTCAATGATTTACGTTTCAGTTTTAATGGAAATCCTCAGGGGATAAAGAGGAGACGAGGCGTGCCGGAGTCGTGTTCCTTCGACAATTAGTCGCGGAATTTCATTTATAAATCTTCCCAATTTCCGAACTTATTTTTCATTCGTTCGCCTTTTCGGTTGAGGACGGGTCTATTCAGCGCTGATGTTTATGGTATACCAGGCTATGTTAGACGAAGTTGCGAACATGGAGTGCTAAAACAAATAGGCGTATAAAGTTGAAATGGTTGTTGGGAAGTCACATGGACTCCAGAAAAATGTTCTCGGGGTTCTTGCTGAATCGTTCTCTATAATCTGTTCCTTCATGCCTCTCGAAAATTCCAAAATCTTCGCTCTTGGTGTAGAAAAGCCTACTAATCCTCAGGGGCATAGAGGATGAATTCTTAAAGGTGAGTATCTCTAAACGTGCGATAGAGCCCATCAGATTAAACAAATTCACGATTAATTCATAGCTAGAAGATGAACTCGAATAGTACGAAAAATGCGTGACCTTCTTCAAGGTGTGTTCCACGATTGGGAAACAAGCATTTTCATCCTTTTGTTCTCAATTTTTTTATTTGAAATCACGCAATGAGTTAGATTAGAGTAGAGGAGAAGCGGAAGATAATCCGACCTCGGATTCACCTTGAGCCAAGGTCTTGTAGCCTTTTTCAATGAACAGCTTCACAATCGCATAGCAAGGGCTTTGCTTGTGACAGTGGCTTGTTGACAGAAGCGGCAAGGGTCTCTCGGTGCCTTAACCATGTTCGTCAAATGATACATCACAGGACTGTATTCAGTGAGGCCGTCTGTCAGTTTCCTGAAAGAGGGAACCTTTTTAGTCCAGCTCGTCGAGTAAGAAAGAAATGACTTGGCCTTTCTTCGAACACTGAACGTTAGCCAGAAGCTTTCACTTTTGTTCCTATTCCTCAACTGCCATCGCTTTATGACTGGCAGGCAAGCCACAAAATGGAACCCCCCGTCCCGATCATTCTTGGGCATGAGAGAAGGGTCGGAAAAACGTGGGGGCTAAGACCTGAATAGACGAACTGGATCTAGTTATCCCTTCAAATTTGGCAGCGCAAGTTTTTGAATCATTATGTTTTTGTGGGATTGTTTTTAGTCGTTATGTTTAGATTTGTTGGTTTTTGATTTTTTTTTTAATTTCACCCTCTTTTTGTTGGTTCTTGTTTGTTTTTATCCGTTTTGATTTGTTTCTGTCCTATTGTATTCGTTAGTTCTGGCCTTCTGTTGCTTATATTTGTTACTGCCTTTTTACATTGTCTCTGTTACTTTCTGCTGGTTTTCTTACCAATCTTGTCTATTTCTGTCGATTTTTCTTCTCTGCATCGGGATGGATATCTGTCTCCATTGGTTCTCGTTTGTTTTCATTCTCAAGCAACTTTCGCCTGATCCGCTCGACAGCATATTAATAACTTATGAATATGAACCAATGAAATTTTGATCACTCAAAGCAGTGACGTGAAGGCAGGAGCTTTTGAGCGCTTGTACATCCAGCTTAGGTAGATACATCTTGTATACTCCATTCACAATTATAAAATCACAACTCTGGCCTTGTAAATTTGACACATTCCACTCTGTATCGAAGTTATGACGTCTTTCAAAATATTTTTTTGTTCCAAGTCAACACTATGTTGCCCTTTCTACATTCTTAGCGTATTTCTCAAAATATGAATGAATTTTAAAATGTGATGGACGAAAATAATTGACGTTTATATGAATTGATAGAAAGGATTTCTTTTCTAGTTATTTGCATGAAAAGTACAAGAGATCACTGTTGAAACATATAATTTTTGGCCATGGAAGAAAATTGCATTGCTTTCACATAATTTTCATATGCATGCTCGTGAAGATTTAATGTTCATTGTCCTCTTGAACTGAAAAATCAAGACTTGGCGACATTTCATTTATTTGATCTCATGAACAAGGAGTAAAATATTCTGACTGTATAGTAATTCATTAGTTCAAAAAATATTCATGCATTACTACCCCAGTAGGTTTGTACAAATAAAATGGAATAGGTCGAACATATGCTTCACATTTATCATTCACCTGTTCTAAAATAAGACACAAACTCCTGGAATATGAAAAAAACCGATGTATTCTGGTTCAATATAGCCTATTTCTACTTTCGGCAAAGGAATGAAAGCTCCAGTGACACATTTCAATTCATCGGAATCTGAATTCATCTACCTACCTTTGAATGCAATATAGTCATATTTCTTCTTTTTTTTAGCCTTTTCGACGTGTTTTTTTCCGAAACGTGAAAACGATCAACAATAATCATTTAGAGACCGATGAAGGCCATCCAGAACCCATTCACTTACGAAAATCGTGCAATTTCATTCTGCAAGTTCTTTTCTCATAATTCCTCGAAAATACTACCTGAACCATATTTTCCGGTCGCTTTCGTTAGAAGATCGTATAAGGAAGCCTTTTTTGTTCATTTACACGTTCCAAATAAATTTTGAGCACCAAAAACGATACCGAAACTAACCAAACTTCTAGGGGGACCGGAATTTCGTTTGAAATCTTTCTGAACAGCCTGATACCTGAAAAAAACTTCGTTTTCAAGTGTAAAAAGGTCTATTAGTACGTACTTACGTTCGCTTTATTTATGCTTATAAATCGATTTTTGGTCCAATTCCAATTTTTCGTTCGTACTCACGCCAAAAGTCGTGAAAGGAAAAATGACACTTGCACGAAATTTCTCATATCGACGGGAAACTTCTTCTGGACGACGAAGAACGGAAAAATAGTCGATTTTCTATCGATATTTCGCCCCAAAATCGCCGATCGATTCGAACTAACAAAATGTGGCATATCTTCGATACTTTTACTATGATGTAAACAAAGAAACTGGCAACGTCATTTTGTCATTAACAATATTTTCTGTACGCGCACAGACTTTTCATCAGGTGCACCAACTCCTGAAAACGAAACCATGACCTCCTATATGATTAAGTAAAAGTGAATGGAGTATAGATATATGCACATTCAAGATTACAACGGAAAAAAAATTTAAAGCAGCTGTCGAAGAAATATTCCATGATTCCGGATATGTTACTACAAAACATTCTGGACTAGAAATTAAATATATCCACTGAATCATTCGATCGAATATGAAACTATCTACCTTCCACGTTCCACCTTCACCATAGTGAATGCATTTCTCCTTCTTCCATAACCCCAAACCTGAAAGAGCGTATATTCGGTGAAGGTGGAAAATTCATAGGCGTACAGGAATATAGCTCTGAAGTTACATTTGTTCCTTTATTTCTGAAAACCATCATATTTCTAACAAATAATTCGCCCATTTCAGATGAAATCAGATTTAAGATTTAATTCGATGGTGAGGAATATCAGTCACAAGGAACAGTTGTATACAATTTATTCAATGGCAACGTTTCTGAGCATTTAGCTCCTTCATCAGGCTAAAAACAAAAACCAATTTATAAACAACGGCATAGATCATACAATTGGTGTAGCAATAAAGATAAAAAATAGATAAAATGACGTCGCTATACAATAATAAATATGGAATATAAACTAGATGACAAAATAACAATGAATACAAATATAAAGCAAAACAACATAAACAATTCACGCCAGGTCGGCCAAGGAAACAATAAGATTACAAGAAAAAGCGATCTCACCCCATGAATAACTGTTGTAAATCATTCGAATACATCGAAATCATCAAATAGATGTTCATACAATAAAATGGCATTCTCAGGATATCATTAAAACCACGTCAAACAAGACGTATCAATATAAACAAAAGCATCGGGCAAGACAGACTGCATTAAAATGTGTGAGACATATAATAAACATTAAACACCCGATTCAAAATTCGCCAATTTTTTATTTTAACTTGCACTCAAAGAATGAATATTAAGAAAATTATATCGAATATTGGATAATATTGAGAGGATATCTACTCCATAAACATAAAGTAATCGATACCGAAAAAAAAGGAATAGGCATTTATTGAGCAACCACATATGTATGTAAAAATTGTTTTTTGAGGTAAATCAATCCCGTTCTTCTGGTGAATAATCGCAACCATTTCAGTTTTCGTTTGATCAGTCATAAAATAACATGTTGTTCCCAGTTGATCTTTTGAATTCTTTATTCAAATGAAGTTGTGATACTGAAATGTTTTCATGAGAGCTTGTGCTGATTTGAAAATTCCACAAAACTACTCTGTTTTTTTTATTATATTATTTTTGTCGATGTATTCAAGCAGAAAAGAGAGATCACAGACGAGTTTTTTCCATTACGTTATGGTTATCACAGGAAAAAGAGATGGAAAAAGCAAACATATATATTATGGAATGATAAAATCTAACTAAAGACTGAATATATCAAGTTTAATCCTCAATGAAGTTCATTTGAGTTATTTTGTTTCATTCCATACACCAATTCTTCTGTTATAGCTCAAAATATTGAATGATTTTAATATCAAATACCAATTCCTGTATCCTATGACTTTTCAGGCATAACCTTCACTATATCAGATCATTCACATCTATATCGGAGTTCTCATACATCATTTACAGCTCAGGTTAGTTTTTGCAGTTGAGTTTTTCGTTTTGTTTTACGATAATTTGTTTAGTTTGAACCAGAGTCAGAGTCGATTCTACTAAAACTTTCTTCAACTGGATAATTACAGACTAATTTGATACATCAATGTTTGTAGTTTATCTTAATTCATGGGAAATCAAGAAACACGAAAAATTTGAATCATAAATGGTCATTCTTCTTCGTTGAATTGCGAACCCTATCCTCAACCCCTCTCGAAAGGCAAGTGCAACTCCCAATTTTTCGAATGGGGATTGTGATATATCGTTTGAAAGGTTTATTGCGGGAATCGAAATGGAAAAAAATTGAATCAAGTCATAGGCGAATCAAAAACTGAAAAGCAATACAGAATGTAACGAAAAATTTATCAATTTCAATAAAGAATATGCTCAAAATTTTTTACAACATTATTCAACATCTCAGGCGTGATCGACCGTATCGCATGCGTTAGTGGATCTTTGTTGTCATTCAAATTCGATAACGAATATTTATTCGTTATCGTGTTAGGAAAAACGCTCGGACACATCGATTTGTAATTATAAATGCGCATATTTTTCAAGAAAATATAATTATACGGGGTGTTCCATGCGACCGTGGTCAATACAAACTTTCTTATTCCAAATGCAACCCCCTGTATATTATTTATTTTTTGGATTCTTCAGAAAATTCAAGACATAATTCATGAACTTATCTTCAACTTTTTCTGAAATATTAAGTGTTTTCAGATTTTTTACAATTTAAGATTAGACTTCTTTTTGTGGGGATATGTCAAAAGTATTGTATACGTAACGAAACCCTTAAACTTGGATGACCTAAAAAACCGAATCACGCTTGCGATTAGATCAGTCACGCCTTAAATGTTGAGTAACGTTAGAAGACAATTCTACACCGCATGTTGCCAAGACGTTCGCGGCGAGCATTTTGAACATTTCCTGCATTGACATCAATGTTTTTTTTCGTTTTTTTTTTTTTAATAATCAAGAAATAATCAGTATTACTCATTAGGTTTTAAGTGTAATGTACCGAATTTGTGAAATAAGATAATTTTTATTTAAAACGTTGATTTTTGCAACAAATCTGAAAACACTTAATACTTCCGAAATAGTTGAAGATATAGGTATAAGACATTGTGCATGAATTGTGTCTAGAATTCTCTGAAGAATCCAAAAAATAAATAATATACAGGGGGTTGCATTTTAAATCAGAAAGTTGGTATTGGCCAGGGTCACATGGAACACCCTATTCAATATTATTTCCTTGGAAAATATGCGCATTTAAAATTACAAATCGACGTGTCCGAGCGTTTTTCCCAACACGCCCTCATTTATTCGTTATCGAATTTATTCCATTTGGCTGTTACACTCTGTATAGTGCACTTCACATATCCCCATAAGGAGAAATCAAATTTGGAATCTTTGCGTCGAGGTACTGCCGGAAGTTGGTGTTGATTTTCTTTAAACTACCGCTAGTTTGACATAGTTAAAGCTAGCTTCACATAGTGTTTCAGCTGCTGCTGTTTCAATCTGCCTTAAATGCCATAACTTGTGGAAATGCTTCTCTATTTAATCTATTTTCCTTTGGAATGTAGACGGCAAATCTGGAAATTTTTATTTTTTTTGTGTTCGGTTGTATCTCCGTAACCAATCATTTGTAAAATTATCTGCATTTTCGCCTATCGAACCATCATTCAAAATTGAAGTTGATGAAATTCTGACACAAATTGGGCAATTCATGAATCTGTGAAGTTCAGGTTGCTCCTTGAATCCACGCCTCTGGAGCATCTCCAATCTTGTCCCGTAATAGCGGCAGTCATCATCATGTGTCCAACCGTGGAGATTGCCAGATCCAAAGAGCCAGCCGACCGTGACATAGAACTATAGTGAGGTAGCGGGCCGATTGTATTCGCTCTCATATATAGCGTAGGTAGATCGTTTTCTTCTTCCTGAAAGAAAAGATATATCTGAGATATTTCCGTGATATTGACTCGGTCGGATGTTTCTTGTAACCCACGTATTGAAAGATGTATCGTTGTAATAAGAATTACGAACAAGTCTCGAGTTCACTGAGTCCGAAAATGAAGAATCGAATTCTATTTCTGGTAGAGGGAACAGAACAACGTTTATTTTCTCAGTTTGGTGGATATTATTTTCTAGCCTTATCTTCGTATATCTACTCACGTCCTTTCAGAACTGACGTTATTCTTCGAGACTGAGGATTCATTGTTTTGTTGAAATAGATGCAAGTATAAAAAAACTACGCAGTAGCGCAAGTTGGGGTGAATTATAAGGGATGATGACTAGGGTACCGAGTAATCTGAAAGTTGACCTCCCGAAAGTTGTTTCAGTTCTACAGGGTCCTGCAATGGTGCGTTCTTCTTCCATAGCTGCCGAACCAGACATCTCAGAGATTTCGTTGGGAAGTGGACCTCTTGTACCTTCATTCCTGCATCTCAGGAAATCATTTTATGATATACAGGGTGTCCCCGATAATTGTTATTCAACAAATGGATGATTTTTTCAATGGATCACTGCAAATATTTTCACATATTTTCAATGACCTTCATCACCTCTTTCATGACACAAAACATTTTTTTAACAGTTCAGATCTTATTCGAAGAAAACTGCAAAAAGGTGAGGGAAAAGCAGTTCAGTAAAAGTCTTCTGACGATTTCCAGAAGCGATTGTAACATAAATTTGAACTGAAAGTTTTTTAATTGAAGGATTTGCCTTGACATGGTTCCTAAACGGTCAACCTGTCATATACAAGGTGTCTGTTATTAAGGTCCAAATATGGAGAACCTAAAATCTTTCTCGATTTTTTCAAATAGAACATCCTGTATTTTTTTCCACAATGATGTAGAAAATTGAATACCTTACATTTTCCCAGAAGTAACCTCAGGATTATTTTAACTCCCGCATCCAGCAGACACGAGAAATCATATCGCAACTGAAAATTTTATTCAAATAATAACATAATAAAAACTAACGGACATTCAAAAGAGGTTAAACAAAGAAATAAAACTAAATGAATAATTATTGACAAACTTCAAAACCTTACCAGAATCATACCTCCTGAGCATTATCATAAAAATGATATTTCTTTTCCGTACAAGCAATAAGCATATTGATCACGTATTCAACCTATTATATCAGTTTTTATCGGCTTTCCAAAAAAAATATTGATCAAGTTATTGCTACTTAGAGCTCAAAGATACTTTCGAATACCGTGAATCAGTATAAATTTTTGGAAAAAATAGGATGGTTGATATTGTTTTCATGTTAGGGCAGTGCCACAGAACCTGTTCTTTTAGTAAGTCGAACTTATGCTGCCCAAAATCCCGATAGAAAACAAAATTCATACTGATTTACTGTATTCGAAAGTATATTTGAGCTCATCGGTTCGTCAAAACCACTCACTGTTGTGTAATAAAAATAGAAAATGAATTCATTTGGATTGAGATTATTCATAGTTGTTTTAGAGTTAGTTTATTCTTGAAAGTAAAATACTTATAATCGTTTAATTATTTATTCGAGTTTCGTAGATACAAGAAAATATCTATCACAAATAAAGCTTTCGTCATAATATGAGGAGATTACGCCCAATATGGATGTGTTTCATTTCTCGACAGGGTCGATTCTCCTACATCATCAAAAAATTATGCGAACAAAAAGAATATCCAATGAATTAGTCCAGGTATCTAGCAATACCCCAATAGCCTTGAATCACAAATAAATTGAAATATCTTGTCTTTTTTCTTGATTCAGAAATCTCCTGTTTGATCTTAGTGCAGATTGATTCACAAAATAACATAAACGTGAATACGAAACCACCACGAAACAACATTGTGAAAATCCGTGCTTCTTCGTACATTTTTCAATAAGTGAGTATTTTCAAATTCCAGATACCGCGAGAGAAACTGACCTTGGTGATTTCTACGGATTGGCGGGATCTTATATCTCAAACAAGGAAAGTTGATGCTTTTGACGGATAAAAATTACATCGAATTGATTCAATTTTTGGTGAATATTCTGGAGAATTTCAAGAACGTCTGTGCACTAACTCACTTCAATGAAAAATATACAAATTCAATAAAATTAAGTGATTCCTCCTTCAGACTTTCTCCAAAACATCCGATACAGAATACCAAATTCAACAGAATGTGTTATTCTTGAAAGTATTCCTCAGGTGGAATACACATTATTTCATTTCATTTTATGACCAATTACCGCGAATTGAATACTATACTTTATCTTTGACTTCTTCAGTGAAATTCGAATTAATCTGTATTTTCAAAATGGGGAACAGTTGTCAAAAGCAACTTCTGTGGAAAACGTCAAAAATTCACGTTTTCCAAAGGTTTTTTTGGATATTCAGACCGAAGGAAATGTAGAAATGAATAGCGTGAACGTAAACTTGATGGCTGAAATAGAATTCCTGATCGATTTGACTTCTTTATCCATTCCGTAAGCAATTTCATTTTTCCCATTTTTATTGAAGTTATATGCGTGAGTTATTATAACTCATGCTATTGGTTTACAGATATTATTACAACTCAAAATCAGTTGAACATTGGATAAATTATTCTATGGGAGTAAATAATAATATATTACGTAACGATCATGTAATGATGGTCATTAATATACGAGCTAAAACCGGGATACGAAATGAGATGGAGGCGAATGCGAGTGTGTTTATGCGAGTGTATTAATGACCATGAGTTGCAAACGCTATTTTATCTACACCCGATAAATGATGAAGAACTATAAATATTATATTTATTCTGTTCCAAGGCTATACCTAACCTGAAATGTAACAATTCGGTCTTGCTTCCAAAAATGATTCCTCGGGCTGGAATTGTAAATGAAAAGTAAGGATATACGTTAATATTCGATAATCGACCGAATACTTACCTCCAAATAGCGATTAAAATTGAAAAATATGCATCTTAAATTACGTCAGACCTCGGACATATCGAACGTCAACGCGATAATACGAATTCTCTGGCCAGGTATATGAAAATTTTGCGATTACGGCGAAATTTGCGATTTTCGCGAATTTTTTCAAAATACTTCCCGATATCGCAGAGAAAATCCAAAAGCATCACTGTGAAGCTCCTTTCTTTCTCTTTCCGACGGCCCCTTCTTGTAGCGGACGGGGGCCGCTTGATTGAAAAATAATGGATTTCTATTGATAAAAAATCTGTATTGTGATGAAAATCTGTATCGTGATGAAAATCTGTATCGTGATGAAAATCTGTATCGTTATGGATATCATTACGAAACGGATAATGGACATATAATTGTATTAGTATAGTACGGGTGTAGATATAATAGTATATTCTAAAACTAGTCCCCGAATGGGCTCCTATTCCAGCACGTATGCGAAATTCGAAAAAGGGCGACCTTGCATTCTGCAACGAGTATTAGACGATATTTTCTCTATTTCAGTCAAATTTCGTGAAATACTGTTGAAATTCAATGAAAAATTCAGTTTATACATCCTAGTGACTTTCGTATTGTATCTTGGCAGTTGATGACTGTTACGAAATTGACATTTCCAAATTGACAGGTGTTGAAAATTGATAGGATCGGAAGCCAGTGCTGACAACCACAAAATAAAAAATGTAAATATAACAATGCTGTAATGAGTTCATTACAGCACTGTTTTTAGTACTGTAATGAACTCATTACGATACTGAAATTATTTTATCTTCTCCCATGGAATATTGTGTCCATTCTGATGATTTTGAGCTGTAATAGTATTCAGTTATAATAACTCACGCCTATGACTCACTCTTATATAAATAGGAAAAACAGCTTACCAAATGAATTAAAAAAGTCGGATCGATCAGGAACACTATTTCAGATATCAAGGTAACGTTTTCGCTATTTATTTCTACATTTCCTTTGGTCTGAATATTCAAAAATTGCAATTGGAAAACGTGAATTTTTGACGTTTTCGACGCGATTCGATTCTCGACCACAGAGATCGCTTTTGACAACTGTTGTCAATTTTGAAAAGGCAGATTAATTCGAATTTTACTGAAGAAGTCGAACATAAAGTATCGCCTGACGGCTCGTGTTAAAAAATTCATCTGCGTGTGTCATGACTTACCGCTCATTGAATAATATACTTCTAATGGCATGTTAATCTCAATTGCCACTTCGATTTTGAATTCCATCTTTTCCCCTCTTGGTAGACTCAAGATTCTCCTTCGTCTCAAATTATTCAAATCATCAAAAGTCACGCACTGCTCATGTTCCGAATCTTGACTTCAATAGTAGATAATTATGATTGTTCTGAACTGAACAGATTTATATGACAAATTCTGCGTGTGAAGTTGGAACTAAAGCAATCACATCGAGCATGTAACTAAATTTGATTGGTGGAAATAATTAGTCCTATTGAGAAATAGTCTCAACCGTCATTTTATTTCTCCTCTGAAATGTTTATAACCTGAATTTTGTTTCGGCGTTTCTTCGATATAGATATAATTTAGGCTTTTTCATAGAAACAGCTACTCTTAGCGAAGAGTCTAGATGTGAATTCAAAGTAGACTGAGCTCTTATAATGGGTGATTTTTTAAGAGCTATTGAAGTTAAAAAACCATGAAAAATTCGGGAAACATACATATTCCCACAAAAATAGTCTAAAAACGTTAAATCGCAAGATCTAGGCGTCTCAATTGGTTCATTGTTTCGTGTGCTGTGTGGCATGAGGCACCGTTTTGTTGAAACCACATCTCATGCAAGTCAAGCTCTCATACAGGGTCTTTCACGAGGAACCTCACCCATATTTATACGCGAAACTACTGAACGTATTTTCATGAAATTCAGCACTTATAAGTATTTCACGATGCTGATGAAATCTAAAATATTTTCAAGGCATGAGCACCCCCGGTTTTTCCGGAAATGACGTCAACTTCCGTTTTTCAAATTAGAACACCATTTTTTTATTGCAGAAATAGATTCCTTAGAAAATTTCAAGTTATTCTGATGTAACATTTTTCAGTTTTAGTTGGACTATTCCACTCATTCCATTTTTAGTGAGGAATTTTCCTTAGCAACACTTGTTTTTCATCGATAAAACATGGTAACGGGCAAAATCAACAACTTGGTTTTTCAGCGACAAAATTTTTGACGTTTCTCAAATTCATAGATAGCTTCGGGAATGAATACCATAGAGAAAACAAACAACGTTTAGTTGATCTATGATGAATACTTATTTGTCAAATAGCGCAATACAAGCCCAATGTGAGCATCTTCAGACACATTTTCTCGAGAAATAGTCATGTCGAATACCACTCGAGATGAAATTTAAGCAGGTAAAATTTCATCTCTAGTGGTATTATATATGAAAATTCTCTCTGAGCGGGAAAATTCGAAAAAAAAAATCGAAAATAGAGCTCCGCTGAAACAAGAATAACTTCGAGGTTTTTGGATGGAAAATTTTCATTTTTGGGATTTTTCAAGATGTAAGATTGATGTATCCACTTTAAAAATCGAAATCGCGATTCATGATACAGGGGGTGAAAAAATCGCTTTCAAAGTTAGGGATGACAAAATCGTGAAAAATCAATTTTTTCAAATTAGAACCCAATTTTTTTATGGCAGATATTGAATCTACGTTAAAAAATAATGTGAGTGTATGCATCACACCCTTGCCCTAAAATGGATATTAACTCAGAAAATATCCATCTTAGGGCAAGGGTGTGATGCATACACTCACATTATTTTTTAACGTAGATTCAATATCTGCCATAAAAAAATTGGGTTCTAATTTGAAAAAATTTATTTTTCACGATTTTGTCATCCCTTACTTTGAAAGCGATTTTTTCACCCCCTGTATCATGAATCGCGATTTCGATTTTTAAAGTGGATACATCAATCTTACATCTTGAAAAATCCGAAAAATGAAAATTCTTCATTCAAAAACCTCGAAGTTATTCTTGTTTCAGCGGAGCTCTATTTTCGTTTTTTTTTTCGAATTTTCCCGCTCAGAGAGAATTTTCCGATCAAAACTGAAAAATGTTACATCAAAATAACTTGAAATTTTCTAAGGAATCTATTTCTGCAATAAAAAAATGGTGTTCTAATTTTAAAAACGGAAGTTGACGTCATTTCCGGAAAAACCGGAGGTGCTCATGACTTGAAAATATTTTAGATTTCATCAGCATCGTGAAATACTTATAAGTGCTGAATTTCATGAAAATACGTTCAGTAGTTTCCCGTATAAATATGGGTGAGGTTCCTCGTGAAAGACCCTGTATTTTGGGAGATCATCTCACGGTAGGTGCCGAATCGATAATTGATGGCCATCACTAACACTGGCCCATACAGCTGCGATATTTCCCTGAGTTCGCACTGTACGTAAGCGTATTGGTGGTTTGATGTCCAAAAATGTAAATTGGGTACGAAATTTAGTCACAATAGCCTGTTTCAACTGACCATAAAATGGAAGAACCGCGCGATGAACTTTCTTAAGAGAGCATGCATTTCGATAATAAAATTTAATGATTTGTCAGCGTTGTTCGTTTGTCAGACGATTTATGGTTAAATTATAGTCCGACGTTTGGCAGTTACACAAAACACGGAACGTGCGTGGGATGTCAAAATCAGTGTTGCCAAAAAGAAAATAGCTAAAAATTCACCCGTCAAGTTCCAGTGAGGCATCTGAATCTCATATGATTCAAATCCACCACAATTTGCTATACTTTTTGGGAATCAATATTCTTTTGTGTTGCTTCAAAAAAATAATATAAAAAAGAATTGAAATTCAATGAATTCATGAAATACCGGACAAATCACAATGTACATTTATAGAACCAACTTTTCAACTGGCAGATCATTTCCCAAAAATTGTGTCTGAATTTGTTAAAGACTTTGAAGTTGTTTAGGCGTTGGTGGAATGTTCTGCAACCCAGTTTGGAGAAGTTTTCACTATTATCAAACGAAATTTAATTGGATTTCATCTCCAGGAAGAAATTCATATGTCAGTTTGAAAAAATATTCAAATTTCGCTTCTCAATCAAGTCGAATGAAAAATCTGTCTTGTGACTTTAATCCCCAATCTCAATGCAGCTCAATTCATTAGGAATCCAAACCATCAAACATCAGGCGGAAGAAATTAGAGCGAAGTTGGGAGAAATCCGTCGAGAGCCGCATTTATCAAGTTGCAAATTTACAAAAGAACTTCTTCAACATTAATTTCAAGAAGGTAACTACTTTACGAAATTAATCCCCAGTGGCGAGCGGAAACTTACAGGTACAAACTTCCCTAATTTTATTACTTTTTCCCGACATGATTTAATTTAATCAAAATTACTGCTCGATTTTTCACAACAACAGCCGTGGCACACGTCGAAGTTTTGGTTTTTCAATAAGGGACGAAACTGAGCCCCGATGTGTATACTTGATATCGAGTTTCCAGGCCTCATAACTGACACTTCTGGTATGCATAATAATAAACTGGCTTTTTATGTGGAACAGGAGAATTATGAAGGTCACGATAAAATTCTATTTCAATCATCTGTTGATTGTGGAATATAGGGCAAAAATTAGTTTGAATATCTGAATCAATTTAAGGAAAACTATAGTCGTGCTCTTCTGTAAATTGCTCTCATTAAACGAAACAGTTTTTCCTCATATGAATTTTCAAAATTACGAATTGGCGGAGGATCCGGTTCGTATAATATACTAACTGACAAAAAAACTGCAACACCCAGAAGAAGCTGTTTGAATTTTGAATTTTTTTGGTAAAACATAGATAGTTTAGCAAGGAGTAAATGATAAAATTTGAAGAAAAAAACGAAGGGTTGCAATTTTTTCTAATTAATTTGTTAATGATTTGTTTGTTCAACGCGTTCATCTTATACACCCCCAACACGTCTTGGCATTGATGCAATGAGATGGTCTTTTTCTTCTTGAGGGATAACATCCCAAGCTAACTGTACTTCATGTCTAAGAGCCGCCAAAGTCCGTGGGGGCTGGAAAAAATTTTCAAGCCTTGTATCCATAATGATGCTAAATGGGCGAAAGATCGGGAGATCTGGGCGGCCGGGCCATGGCAAAAGAATTCACATGGGTTGCTTCAAAAAAGTTTTAACGAGCAACATGTGGTCGAGCTGGAATGTTGGATCTCGAGCCGGTTAAGGTAAGGGAGAACATATGATCATGTATTTCTCGAAGATAACGCAGTGCTGTCATGTTGCTTCGAATGAAGACTAAAGGCACAGTATAGACACCAACCAGTGGTCGCACTCCGTGGATTTCCTTACTCCATTCCGGACTCGCGCATACCTCATTCATCATAACCTCAAATCATCCAGCATTAGGTACTCGGGAAAATGTCAGGTCCCCGCATATAGCTAGAGATGACCTGCTGTTATAGTCATCCTTGTCATATTATTTACAACTATGTTGCCGCTTTTTCTGATAAATTGAACCCAACTTTCCGAGCCGAGTTATTTTCTGAAAATATTCCATTTTTAAAGTCCAGAGACGATATAACTTTCTTCATGAGGATTATACTGATTTTCCAATTGATATCGCTGTGCTTCGGCTGGAGCTATCAAATTATATAATAAAAAGTTTTTTTGAGAGCCAAGGATATTATTTCGGTAAATTTGACGATAATTCTGTGGCTGCGGCAACAAATGAATGCATATCCTGATGCGCGCCGAGGTATGCGCCAAATCCCGTTAGAGTAAAAATTTCAGTTCATTTTAGCGGAAGTGTGACTACTGGTTGGTGTCTATACTGTGCTAATAAGGTGACCTACTTGCATGTGCAATAGCACCCCATACCATAATGCCCACTGTCCCGTGTTTATGACGCTCAACATCAAACTGAGGTTCACGTCTTTCTCCCCGACGTCGTCCTATGGTATCCACCCACGAGGAAACCGAACCGGACACAAGCGGCAAAGATAATGAAGGGCCATAAAAACCGGCGCGTGCCATTGCAGATGCTATGAGTTCCCATGAAGAACAGCGGAATTTTTGCAGTTGTGTCAGTCACTTCTTCGAATATTTCCGTAGAATTAGGGAATTCAGAAAGTTCCAACGGCATCTCCGATTTTGTTGAATATTATTGCACCAGGTAGTTGAATTCTTATCAGTTTTGCAAAAAGCCAGATATACTATTTTGTATTTTAATGAAAAAATTCAATTGCTCCATCTATTTCAATCATCTGACCCATTGCTTTCTACCGAAAAAACCTACATAACATTTCGAGAAACCCAGACACAAAACACAAAATCGGAAAACTATGTTTTCCAAAATTCAACTTCATTCTCATAATAAGAAGGGACAGAATAACATATATTAAATTCAATAAAAATGGACCCCCTGATGAAACAAGAACATAATTGATCTGGTTTTTATGGCATAGTCCACTCAGCGAAACAGCAAAAAATTGCAACTACCCCCTTCGAAATAACGCAAAATATAAATGAATAATACGTAGTACCCGGTATTGTCCCTTTCCATACGGTTCTGCCCCGAGGGTTGGGGCGTAACCGTAAAATAGAATATAATTCTTTTTTTTTTTGGGTTTTTTATCTTGTACTGGATTTTAATAAGTTTAACTCATTTCACTGTTTGGCTTATATGCTACGGCATGAATGATTCAAGTGTCAACCAATAAACATGAATAAATAAAAAACTACTGCAGATTTTTCTTAGCTACCCGGTTTTGTCCCCCTTTCCCCTACTAATTTTTTTCCATCCTGGTGATCTTGGTCAGATTATGATGGCATTATTGTGTTGTCGTAAGTCCTTAATTCGTGGAAAAATTTTCAAGATCGGACTCCGGTTGTTGAATTATTGGATACACATATAGGTTTGTTCACCAATGTTCATCTTTCTGAATTGTTACTTTTTTTTGCAAGAATTTGATAATTCAATTTTTTTTATTCAATTTGTAGTGTGATTAATTCGTTTGCGAGAGCAGTTGACATTTACAATTTTGACTGCCGGCATGAATCGTATAGTGATAAGTGCGATTGACCGTGCACGAATTGTGGCTCTAATTGAAGAAGGCCACTTTCAAATGTTCATGGCTAATAGCGTTGGTGTTTCGCTAAGTGAGGTACAAAAAAAGTCACTCACCTTAATTAATGTTTTAAACTCAGCCGCTGTATGTTTTTGCGGATGAAACTTGTGATGAGAGTTTTCTTTTTGTTTTTTTTTGTGATGCATTTATTTTAGTATACGGTTTTTTCATATGTATATTTTTTGTGAGTTTATAGTGACAATAAGGGAAGTCCGTGATTTTGTTTCGGTTGTATGCAATGTGCTGAGGACGAGATCTTTCATTCTTAGCGAGTAGATCTATTTAATTTTCAGATTTTTGCCTCTGGACTGATTAAGTATTATTTTTGTTTAGGTTATTATCCTTCAGTACTTATGTTTATTTCACTTCTGTGGGTTAGGTATACTAAAGCCTTGTAATTTGGTGATTAGTTACTCTTTGTTAATTTTTCTGAATACTATGTTCATGGAATATTATTCCGAGGGAACAATAAAGTATATTATTATTATTATTATTATTATAGGCTTGGCCTGAACTCTTTTCCTCGTTGTAATAATAATAATATCGCCCTCATATTCCGTGGGTTGGACTAGGCTTACTTAGAAATGGGGGTAACACTGAACGGTCCTTATTGAACCTATCAATAGGAGGTTAACCGACCACGAAAGTAAGCACAGAACCCCTACGTTTCGAGGATTACTTGATCAAACCACAGGGGCAATAATTTAAGTGTTAATGTTACCACAAAAAACCTGCGCGATTCTTGAGTTAACCCAAAAATGTTTCCCTTGTCTTCAATAATCTTCATTTGAAAAAATTAAGTCGAAGATTCACTGTCTATACAGTCATTCATTTCTGTGTACAAGAAATATATTTTTTCGACATTTCATTCAAAAAAACAGTTTATAGTTTCCCATCATCTGCCACACCTTCTCCAGTGATATTTCATAGTGTCCTTCTGCTAAACGAATGTAATCGGGCTCCCAAAGCTCCTCATCCACGTCACGTTCAACGTTTTATCCGCGTGTAGCGTCCCTACGTTTAGAGAGCACAGAGAAGATGATATGAAATTCTGGCTAGATAAATCGGTCAACATTACTGGTGCCTTCCGTTTTAAGGATCCAAATTCAAGATATCGCGCTCCTTGAGAAATTGAATACCCCGTCCAATGCCATCCTAAAGAGCAATCATATTTCATTTTTATGTCTCGAATCCATGTTAACATATTTCATTGGCATAACACTCGGGTCAGGAGTTTGGAGAAATGTAATGGAAAGGTTTTGTACACCTGAAGTGAAGATGGTGTACCTACTTGGAGGACAATGAGGTACCGCTCTCTGAGATAAATTTTTTTCATAGTTAGATAGTTCTTGAATTACAGGGTGTGGCGTAATGAATGGATAATATGGAACCAGCAGGTGTAGAATTTCGTCCCTCAGTTTTCGGTGGCAAGACTCCAACTGAAGAAATTTTTTTATCTGTTTCCTGGTTAGTATTCGTTGAAAGACTGTCGTGGTGTGAAAAATTTATGATGACCTGAATTGAGGAAAAACAAGTCTGTTTCATCAAGATTTCGAAATGGTATAACTCTCTGTATTTACAGTATTCAAAACAAAATGAATTTCTTCTACAATGAGTCAAGGCTCTATTTTTCATTTAGGAAAGTGCTAAAATACAAAGATGTTTTCTGGGAAAATATAACCCAAGGCTGGTATTCAGTTGACTACTTTCCTACTGAAGAGAATTTTGGAAGAATTGGTAATTCTTTATGAAGTGCAGGAAATAAATTGCTACTATCCATTTTTCGAATATTATTTCGTCTTGTGCTAAGCCATAGGGCATATATGATCTATTCACAAACTTCAATTTTCTATCACTTATACAAGATTATGATCTAGTCAGTGGCAAGAGCATTGTTCGCATCCTATGCCTTCATCGAAGCTGTTCATTTCTGACTTAATAAAAATGAACAGCTTCGATGAAGGCATAGGATGCGAACATTGCTCTTGCACTTCTCTCGAGTCGAAATTTTCGAGGAAACTATTTTTGGAATTTCGCTTGAATGGAAAAAGAATTGAGAATTTCAAATGAGTAATTTTGTGTTTCTACGTGAATGAATCCTCACTCCAAACAACTACAAAAAAATCGTGAATGAAATTGGAGCCAATTCATCGAACTGGACTGAAATATTTTCCGTTTGCAACCCGTTTGTTTTTTAATACTGATGGTATTACCTAGAAGCATAGAATGAATGGAGGGAAGGCTCCGCTACAAAAATGAACTGCCAAAAACGTCCGCACTTGTCAGTTCGCCGCAAGGTTATGAGATGGCGCCAACGTCGTTCGTGGCTCCAGCATGGCTATAACGATACATATTCAAAATGAAATTCGTTTTGACGAATTTATTTCCGATCATAGAATTTCCATATAATTGCGCATAAATAATTGATTAGAATGCGGTGATATGTCAACAATATTGTTATGATTAATATTTGGTGTTATTTTGAAGGGTGAGACTTAAAAAAAATTCTTTTATTTAAGTAACGTACAGGTCTTCTTCTAGAAGCTGAAAAAAACGGAGATGGAATTGTCGAATTTTAATGTAGTAAGAATTTGTTTCGATTTCTTCATATGGAACAACCGGACGTCATTTCAAGTCAATCAGAAGGCGTGATTATTCTTTCTTCAGAAATTTTGAATGCGTCATGATCCCACCGAGGCCTTTTTGGCTAAAATAGGTAATAATAAAATTGTTCAATATGTTTTGATACTGGTCAATAAAAATTCAAACTGTTTACCTTGTTTTTTCATTCAATAATTATATAGTAGGTACATAGCATAATAAATCACACTATATCAATTAAAAATATTATACTTAGCAACAAACGTTGAAATGAACAAAACCAACAGGTAAATTAGATAGTTGAAGCCGCAGAAATGTTTTTTTTTATCGAAGCCGATTCAATTCGTATAATATAGTAACTTCAAATAATATTCGAATTCAATACAATTTGTTTCGACCTCCTTTAGTCCTTTCAGTCAACAACAAAAAGTTTTATTATTCAATCACTTTGGTGTTGGTCGTAAAAATGTATCAATAAAAATGACAACCACATAATATTCTTTGCAACTGTAGCGCCACAGAACAAGACATATGTGACATATAGCCCTATTTGCGATCACAGCGTTATCTATCGGGCGCCACACGAAACTCTAACCTCCGCCGAAATTGGAAGTTCAAAATGATCTGTCGAGCGTATGAAGCCTTCCCTCCATTTATTCTATGCTCCTAGGTATTACTGCCCTCTCTACAATTTCAGTGTAATTGAAAATAAAATACGTTTAGCTGTCCGTAACCCAACTACAATCGCGGCTTCGCCATTCAACAGGAGCACTCATTTGAAAGTATTCCTTCATAATATTCATATTATGCAAATTTTTCTGTTCAAAGAGTGCTCTACAAATAATTGAAAATGTAAAAAGAGAGCCTTAACTGGAGTTGTTACATAGATGGACGTCGCGTTGCCGTGCTGAAATCGTGATCTGAATATAATTTGTGCATTTGCCCGACGTTTCAGAAGGAGCTTCCCACCGACGCAGCTTACCCTTGTTTGTCGATAAAATGAAATGTAACCCCGGCTGAACATCATCTCGCAAATCTGATATATTCGCTGAGCATTCAGCATTGTTTCTACAATTAATGTTAGTATAATATCAAAAAATAAACATTCCACCAAAAATTTGCTGACTGCTACCGAATTCTGTTTGCGCAAACCTCAGACTTTACCAAGAGGAGACACAGCATCTCATTCATAAATTCCAGAATTGGTGGAGCCAAAATTCACTTTTCAATGAGTGGAACGAAGATAGCATAAATGATGGCAATATCATTGATACTGTCGTAGTAAGATTGCAGAATCTAACTTTGAAACGTCCAGTGGCATGGTGTTATCGGTATTGAAGAAAGGAAATGAAATTACAAGTGAATTAACTTTTGACGAATTCAAACAGTAATCCGAACATTGAAACATATTCTGAGTCAAGTAAACAGATTCGTAATTGATTTTCCTCCTCTCAATATCAGAAGGGAATCTGAAAAGTTAAATCCTGAAACTCGAAGAATCTACGCCACTGTTACTCAGAATGATAAGAGTAGAACATACCTCAAATCAGGATTCAAATATTCTAATTTACCACAAACAAGACACCAGCGAACCATTTTTCCAACATATTTTTCTTATAATATTCAGGAATCAATCCAAATTTCACTTTTCATACGCGATATCGTGATGACAACATTGTCCAAAACATGATTAGTAACACAAAATTATAATATAGTTACGAAATCAATGAATGAACTGTCCACACATTCAGAAAACGGTGCTGCCATAACGTGCCCATTCAATACCTGAGGCAAAATCGGCCGAGCCGTTTCGCGAACATTCCGGTACTTAAAAGTTCGTGTAATGTGTAGAATAAACAATATTTGAACAAACAAATTTCCATTTCTGACACGCGCAAATGAGTACATAAATGAGTTTCAATTTAAATTTAAATTAGTTTCAGTTTGGAGTACTTCTCATTTTGATTTAAGAGTTTATTTATTAAAAAACTATACTTACAGTGAATTTCACAAATCGTAATCACCAGTGATCAGAGATCAACGGCTTGGTTAGATTTTTGAACTGTCAAATCGAGTTGATTATAGATCAAGCTCAGATCACTGGAGATATGCTTCGTGAAACCCACCGTTAAAATTGTATGAACTTACCATTGCTACTTTTTCAAACAGGAGATAAATAAGGCATAATAAAAGTTCTGTCAAATATCATATGTCATCGGTCAAACGTCATCAGTCGAATGTCATATGTCATCTGTCTACTGTCGAATGTCATCTGTCAAATACCATCTGTCATCTGTCAACTGTCATCTTTTCCATGGATATGAGCTGTCACACAAAACACAAAAAAAATATGTCAATTACTAATTATGGACAATTTTGAATTCAGTCATTTCCGCAAATATATTCATTACCCAAACAGAATTCCAAAACATTTCAGAAATTTAGAGAAAAGATGAAAATGGACAACTTACAATTGATGCTGATCGTCGAAATCCGATTTACTTTATACATTTCGGTGAAAATTCACTGTTCCACCAACTTGAGATGTTTACCCGCTTTTTGATCTGATAAAAGCCTTCCATGTTATTTTGAGTTCTATGCAAATTACACAGTAATATAATATATGTACCCATATATTCTTATGAAATGGAGCTGTACAGATTTGTTTCCAATTATGGCATGTGGCTCGAAAAGGCAACAAGGAACAGATCATTCAAACAATCATATTGATCCATTCCCCGCTCCTAATCCCAGTATTAGCAGAGGAATGTCAAACGGGGCACCATACAGTTCTGCGTATGATGCAAGAGCACAGATAAAAACCTCAGCAAAAACTCTGTCTCCCCGTATAAGTGTAGGGATATTGGATTTGTTTTCAAATATTCATATTGGAGGGCATCTTCTTCTACGAATGTTATTCTTTCTTCATTTCTTCGAAGGGGTTGACAAAGCATTTTTAAATAATCTGAAACAAGAACCAAAGGCAGAAAAAACGGAAAAGCAAAATCAACTAATATATTCAAATTGTTTTGAAGGTACCAACCCATCTCAAAAATTGTAAATAATAATAATGAATAGTACCTTCACGACTACGCTACAATGTCTAGATAAGAGCCATTAACTGTAGAGACACCTAGTAGCCTTATTCAAAAGGAATAAAAGCTTTTTCCTACATAAGCAAATTTTTCATCGAATTTTTCATATTTTCAATGTATTTTATAATAACCAGGCCGTAGACGAATCTATAAATGAAGTTTCATAACAAACAGTCCATCCGATCTCGAGTTATAAATGGTGTAACCCACAACTTTGTTTTATATATATAGATTCAAAGAACGCCATAACGTTGCAAAAATTTCTTCTACATTTTGATTTCGTAGTAGTACAGTTACCTAGTTTATTTCTGATGATTTTGAGAATTGGCTCCACTATTTCGATAGTCTGAGATGCAAACAGATATTATTTTGCTCTTCGCTCAGAAAACTCCAAGCTATAGGCAAACGGTGGACATGGAATCATCAGAATAAAATGAAAAGATGAAAAATTCACTTGAACCATCCAAATATAAAGAAACTTAAGAAAGATCCTACGTCATCTTAACTCAGGCAAACTAGATCATTAGTGAAAGCTACATGAAGAGCACAAAAAGAGACTCAATGGTCGCATTCACCGGACGAAGCGCAAAGTAACGTTCCGCTACTAATACCTAGCGCAAATCAAAAGCGCTCCGAAAAATACGCCTGCTCCAGAACGTGTTGACTAAGTAGCGCATGTGCCACCGGACGATTGCGCTAGTGTTTCGGAACAGTTGCCCAACGGTTACGTCCGGTGAATGCGACCAATGGGAGTTCAGCGAAAGCTCCGCAGATGAGCAACATCAACTCGTCAACTTATGATCTGGTGAGAACCCTAAAATCATCTTCAGACCTAGCGTGGGAAACACAGAGGCTTTCATCAAGAATTTTTTCAGTTTGTCGAAGAACTGCAGCTTTTGGAGTTGTGACTGAATGATCTGCTCGTAAGCTAACTATATGTTATGTGTCTCTTCACATTGGTTCCTACCGAGGAATCTCTGGTTTTCATATGGAGTTTTTACAGGGGACATAACACGTCTTTTCAAACATTGCCTCAGTGAAAAGGCGATTTTAACGAACAGCTGGATTTGTCGCTATGGGTAACCCTTTAAGTCCTGATATTATCAATTTCTTTGTGAAAAAATTCGAGAAGAACGCCATTGAAACTGCCCCAAAGAAACCAGTCGAATGGGATGGCGTTATGTGGATGATACCTTCGAGATTAAGAGTCACGGTGAAGAATAACTAGAGTCAATAGCCGACAACCTCATTAAGTTAACCATGGAAATAGAGATTGATGATGCACTACCTTCCCTGCTTCTATATAGGATACTAAAAATCCGAATGACAAACTAGGACACAAGGTCTAGAGAAAACCTACCCACATAAACAGATGTCTACACACACACGAAGTCCAAACATCATCTCCAACAAGAGCGAGATGTTTTAAAAACACATTTTCAGAGACTCCGATGTAAATGTGAGCCTGAAGAGATCGATCGAGCCTTTAGACCGAAGCGAACAACAAAGGAATTGGACCATTCGAACTCATTTCCAAGGAAAAGGCATACTTACCTCTCGATCCATCGGACAGACTAAATTGGCAAACTTCTATGATGACACCATATCAAAACAGTCTATAAACCTGGAACAGGTCTAATGGAGTGCCGAAGACCAGACCTTCTCTCTCAAGCTGGAGTCATCATCAGTTCGGAGCAGTCAATCGTCGGGTTACAAGCTCCGACCGAGGCCGATGCCTACAGCTGTTGTAGGCGAAACGTTAGTTGAAATTCCTATTGGATCACGCCTATAAAATCCGGAATATTCTTAAGTCTTAATCAAACACCTAATTTTTGCGGCAGTAATGGTAGAACCTTCGTTACTCAGGATGATTTGGTCGTTGATGGAATATTTTGTGAAATTTTCAGGATTGTGATTTCACGACAGAGTGGTCACCTCCATGAAAACTCGACGAGTATGGTCCAGGTATCTAAATCTGTGGTATTTTATGCTCTATGAAGTGACGTCGATTATCGATGTAACGACCATGCAGATTCCTATGGAAACTGCATCAAAATCGATTTCAACTAGTTGTTCCGTCAACCTAAGCCATTTTCTTCCATATTTTGCTATACTGAATTGTTTTTTGAACTGATAATATGCTGAATAGGCACAAGTGTGAACGTACCATCAGTTATTGCAAGGAAGAGAAACCGAGCTTCCAATCCAAATTATGGTGGAACAAATTGTTCAAGAAGTTAGAGGAGGAATCATCCATTGTAAAGTATTCGACTGATTCATGATCGTTTCAAATCAACTCTATTTTTAGCCCCCTGAGAAGAGACTGGAAGTACTTGAAGCCATTTTCCCGAATCATCTATTACGACGTATCGTTGAATTGATAGACATAGATGAGAAAAGTAAAGAGAAGCTCAGAGGCTATGCTTCCTTGAAGTTTCCATGTGAAGGTCCCTTAACATTTCCACCTATATTACCAGGCTATAAGTATACCTCTAAGGAATCTAGAAAAGATGAGCCTAGTGAAAGTATCTCTATATCTTCTTGTACAAGTACGTCGAGCTTGGAAAACAAGGTTCCACTGTAGGTATCACAAATCAACTGATTAATCTCTTTTGTACAAATTTTTTATGAATTTTAAAGAACGTTCATATATTTAGGAAACAGGTGGGGAAGAAAAATCCGTATTTGAAATTTTTTCAAACAAGACATGATCGAGCATCTATTTGGAGACCTATGCCCCCTTTGTCGCTCGCAGATATGAATTTGGTACAAAAAGCGGATGCGATAACTGAGAGAGTGAGTTAACTATCATTTTATTCAACATCTGTTCTCAACATCTTCAACTTTTAACCGTTGAAGATACTTTTTACAAAATGCAAAATTTCAAACAATGAAAACTGTGTTTCCCCAGTTTTTTTATTTTTTGTTGTGTTGTTTTTTCAAATTAAATTTCTTCTTATGCATCCTTATTTTGTCTCTGAAAGTGGACTTATACAGCCAATATAAGATATGAATAAGAATTGAAAAAGAAAGATGAGCATTTCAATAAGAGCGTTATACAGAAAATAAAATAAAATAAGAAACAAGAATGAGTACAGAAACTTTTATCTTTCTAAATTATTTAATTTCATTGAGAAATTGCATCGTTTCTGTATCGTATTTCCAATTATCAAAAAAAGGGCGATCTGGTCAATTCTAAGGTATTTTCCATCCTTTTACAAATATTCCATATAAATCAATATATTATGCTCGTATCCTTATTCTATTATTGTTCTCATCTTATTCTTATCTTATTTGATGCATAAACCCGCCTTTAATGAATTCACGAAAATTTAAAACTATTCAAGTTATCAAATGTAAAGCATTGACATCCTCTTCTCTTCTTCCTTCACTTTTTCAGCCATACAAGTTCAGTCCTGAACACATTTGGATGATTCTTGAATTGACGTTTCTCGAGCGATCGTTCAACTTGAACGAGGGTGATGTTCGTATTTTGAGTCAAGAATGGTCTCGATCAACGAGGCTGGACTCACTGATAACGAATCCGTGGACAAATTCAATTCTGTCTCTTCCTCCAGACCATAATTTAAACCATACAGTGACCCGTTGTGAATGCATTGCTTTCTGATGAGTCAGTCATGAAATTTCTGAGCCCCTTATGCGACAGTTTTGAGTATTAACAATTCCATCGAGTTGAAAATGAGGGTCGTCACTGAAAATGGTTCTGATTCTTTTTTCAAGATTGCTGAGGAGTTCGTGAAATGGCTACAACAGATGGGGGGAGAAGCCACTTCAAACTTATCGGTACAAACAATAATCAGCATGTTCGAAATTGGTTTCAATACCCACGCAGCAAAATCTTTATGTGTACGTCTCAAAGAGATGCCAACGGTTACGGACCTGGTGGCCAAAAAGAGAAATGTTCCAGGGGTAAGTCTCATTTCTTGATTATCATCGTAAAGTCATATACCGAATGAACAGTAGGAATTCCAGTAACAACCCCGATATATGATTCTGATCAGAAAACTTTCATAAGCATCAACAAACCTGTGATACGAGCTCATCGCCATCACCTTCAATTTCCGATGTCTGAAATGACATATCTCTCGATTCATAACATTTGGAAAAAAAAGGATAGCGAATACACTGCTAAAAGTACGCAGTACTTTTTCATTATGTTTGGTGATATATGAGCGTGTTCAATTGAGAAAGATTGTCGATTATACAATGTGACTGATTTCAAACATAAATGCCCAGCTTATTAATTGCTCCAAAGAGATGGGGTTTTCACATAGACTTATCATAATAATATTGGGATAATAGATATGTCTATAGGTTTTCACTAGTTCCACTAGTTCATCAAAGAGATTTTTTTGGGCTTGGCTGGCATTTCGATCTCATCAACATCAGGGTGTTTTACCAATGTTGGTCAAATTCAAAGGGGAAAATATGTATTATTTTAAATGGAAGACCCTATTATTTTTGATCTCATATAAACGAGCAATCATTCTCCTTTCCAAAAATGTATAGTTTTCTATCTTTTTTTTCATTAACCACAAAGATATTCGAGGTTTCATGGAGTAGTACATTTCAAATTAGTAGTTTTATGATAACGAATTTTGATGCCTAAAATCAGCTCATGTTATACAAAATTCATTCGAAAATTTAAAATGTCGTTTACAGTTCTGCATAAACGAAAAGGGTAGGCATATGAAGCATTTTAGCATAAAAATACGTTCATATTCTAACTAACTACTAATTTAAAGTGTACTACTGCATGAAACCTCGAATATCTTTGTTGTTAATGAAACAAAGAAAACATAGAAAACTATACATCTTTGGAAAGAAGAATGATTGCTCCTTCGAATGAGATCATAAATTATAGGGTGTTCCATTTAAAATAATACATATTATCCCCTTTGTATTTGACCAACATTAGTAAAACACCCTGTTTTGATGAGATGAAATGCCAGCCAAGCCTAAAAAAATCTCTTTGATGAACTAGGGAACTAGTGAAAACCCCATCTCTTTGGAGCAATTAAAAAGCTGGGCATTTATGTTTAAAATCAGTCACTCTTATTTTGGACACCCTGTTTCATAATATTCAGAAAGCTTTCGAAATAAGGAATAGCATGTTTTCTAGATGGTTCCATGTAATTTTTTGTGGCCTTCGCAAATTGTTTTGTGCTGATGAGTTGTAGTTTATAAATGCCCAATGTTTGTTTGAATTTCATTAACTTCAATTTCATTCAATTTCGAATAATGGTTCGACTAACGGAAATACACAAAATAACAATTTCAAACATGATTGTTTACGGAGATAACAACCGAACACAGAAGTAGTAGGTCACTTGCTTCATGAAAAATTCCCAAATTTGCCGCATATATTCCAAAGGACAAAAAGTTTCGCGAATTTGGACATGTGAGGCAGATTCTAATATTTTTCCTTTTTTCTTTTCAAATAAGACGTTTCCCAGTTTCATTGCGTGAGCATATTGATTTGTAACAGTGATTTTTGTTGAATAAAATTATTATTATTATTGATTGAGGTTATTTTCCTCGTATGAAATTAAGATAGATCTCTCCTGTACAAAATTTCCTCAGCCCACTTCTTTTCGACATGTCACCCTCAAAAGGTGCTGACTAAAATTGAGTTTTTATTTTTTTCTCTTGAAATGAAAAATTGTTTTGAATGAAATAAGGTTTCTAAGTTATAATTTTATTTCATAAAACTTTACCTCGAAAAAAAGATTTTGATATGAAATAAAGTAAGGGTTGCTGATTTCAACCCCGTATAATGTAACAGGAGTATTGAAAAAATACCAGAGGTCAGTCCTTTGTGAGTAACGAAAATCACAGAATTTCAAGTTTCTAGCTCCACTGAAATTTCAGAAAAAAAAATTAAGTCATCACCTTCCAAAGGTGATATCTCAGAAAAGGGTGGGGCAATCAGCTCTTGAATTTTTCCGCATGAATTTAGAAACACCCTGTATAACTTGAAACGAAAATGAAGTTGCTCACGGCCTCTGTGTTTCAGATGGCCAAGCGCGCTAGCCTTCTGCGCCAGATCCATAGGGATATCGAGGCAAGCAAAATGGAACCTAAGAGAACAGCGTTTGGCAGATCCCTGCCTTCATATATGCAGCGTGTCCCCAATAAGGAAGATATCGCTAAAAAGTGGTTACAGTGTCAGAATGTTCCGATGAAATTGAAAACGATGCAAACTGTTTGGGAGGGCATAACTCATTTGAGGCAGGTTTCTAATGTTTCCTATTCGATATTTTCAGTTCGAATAGAAAACTGTTTGTTGAGTCACGAAACGGAAAAATTTCAGTTATCTACGTCCTCATAGCCACATTTTGGGTGCCTAGGTTACTTGAGGACTATAGGAAGAAAATATATTTAGTTGAAGTAAGAGCATTCCTATACAGATGGTCCACTATTTACCAGCTGGATGTAACAGTCATATCAACAAATTTCCATATGAACGCCATAATCGGTGACAAAATCACGACCCTAAATGAGCCATATTTTCTTAGTGAAAAAACTCCATTTTCAATTTTTCACCTATGTCTCAGTTAAGTTTGAATTTTATATTTTTGGGGAAAGTCCAAGTGCTTTTTCAGGGGCAAAGTTTCATTTTTTCTAAAAGCACATTTTCCATTCTATTCTTCAGAAATTCGCGTTCCACAAATCCATTAAAATTCAAAGTTATCGAGTTAAATCGCAATTTGTCGCAAGCCTTCTCTTAAATGAGCATTAATACAGGGTGATTTTTTCAAGTGTTTCATTAGAAGTTTTCGAGGAAGGAATTGCGATACAAATTCAAAATTTTGTATTTTTGTTTTAGAGTACATGAACTCAATTTGTAAAATATTTTCAAGCGGAATCTACTTCCGGTCCTACCGGAAACGGATGTGAACTTCGTTATTTCAAATGGAACACCCTATATATTTATACATATTTGAATTCTTCGTTTAATTCTGCAATGATTTGATGTATGATATGCGCAACCACATCAAGCGATTGTTGAGTTATTGCCGAGGTTATTGCCTGATTCTCAAATTTTTTGACAGAAAGATTGTCACAAATTAGTGTTTATATCTTCAAAATCCCTCATTGTAAGAATTTTTTTTTGGAGCAGTGAGACAAATGAAAGTACGCTGATACGGCTTCTTGTATAAATTATGAGGAAATTTTATACAGGGTGCCTGAAACAGGGCTTCAAAGTGAGCCTCAATAAAACTACGAAATCTCATTTTTTTCAAATGGGAACCATATAATTTTATAATTCCGATCGATTGCTCGCCAAAAACTAGTTAGAGTGTGCCAAACATTTCATGTCTTTAAAATGAGTAGTTTCGCCGTTATCGAATAAAATTCTGATTTCACGACTAAAGCCAGGTTTCTTTGTCTGAATATCAGGTTTATCAAGATAATTTTCAAGTAGGCTATGTCAATAGTAATAATATGTCAGTTTTAAACTAAAATTTCTTTATTTAGTCATCATTCATTATCTGCTCTGTTTATTTGTCACATTCGCAGCAAATACAGAAGAGACTTTTGATATATCATTCTAGTGTACCTTATTATTGTTAGTGCTTGTTTTGCATAGTGCTTGATCAATAAACATAAGTAAGAATGACTATTCCTAACATAGCCTACTTTGAAATAGACGAGCATACCACTCAATTCGACAGAATTTCATGAATAAAGCCAGGGTTGTCCCATCAGTCAAATTCAGTGGAATGCTCGTCTATTTCAAAGTAGGCTATGTTAGGAATAGTCATTCTTACTTATTTTTATTGATCAAGCACTATGCAAAACAAGCAATAACAATAATAAAGAAGAGAATGATATATCAAAAGTCTCTTTTGTATTTGCTGCGAATGTGACAAATAAACAGAGCAGATAATGAATGATGACTAACTAAAGAAATTTTAGTTGAAAACTGACATATTATTACTATTGACATAGCCTACTTGAAAATTATCTTGAGAAACCTGATATTCAGACAAAGAAACCTGGCTTTAGTCGTGAAATCAGAATTTTATTCGATAACGGCGAAACTACTCATTTTAAAGACATGAAATGTTTGGCACACTCTAACTAGTTTTTGGCGAGCAATCGATCGGAATTATAAAGTCATATGGTTCCCATTTGAAAAAAATGAGATTTCGTAGTTTTATTGAGGCTCACTTTGAAGCCCTGTATAAAATTTCCTCATAATTTATACAAGAAGCCGTATCAGCGTACTTCCATTTGTCTCACTGCTCCAAAAAAAATTCTTACAATGAGGGATTTTGAAGATATTAACACTAATTTGTGACAATCTTTATGTCAAAAAATTTGAGAATCAGGCAATAACTCAACAATCGCTTGATGTGGTTGCGCATATCATACATCAAATCATTGCAGAATTAAACGAAGAATTCAAATATGTATAAATATATAGGGTGTTCCATTTGAAATAACGAAGTTCACATCCGTTTCCGGTAGAACCGGAAGTAGATTCCGCTTGAAAATATTTTACAAATTGAGTTCATGTACTCTAAAACAAAAATACAAAATTTTGAATTTGTATCGCAATTCCTTCCTCGAAAACTTCTAATGAAACACTTAAAAAAATCACCCTGTATGCTTTGGAAAATGTTGTGAGCTATTTCACTCGAAAACTATAAATTTGAGAGGCTCTGCATAACATAATTTGCATTCCTGATTTTTGTCTTATTTTGGTTCTATCTACATTCACAATTATTAAATCACAACTCTGGCCTTGGAAATTTGACACATTCCACTCCGTATCGAAGTTATGACGTTTTTCAAAATATTTTTATGTTCCAAGTCAACACTATGTTGCCCTTTCTTCATTCTTAGCGTATTTCTCAGAATGTGAATGAATTGGAAAGGATGTGATGGACGAAAATAATTAACGTTTATATGAATAAGAAAGGATTCCTTTTTTAGTTATTTGCATGAAAAGTACAAGAGATCACTGTTGAAATATATTATTTTTCGCCATGGAAGAAAATTGCATTGCTTTCACATAATTTTCATATGCATGCTTGTGAAGATTTAATGTTTATTATCTTCTTGAACTGAAAGTTCAAGACTTGACGAAATCGATTCTTGATTCTAATCAAGAATTCATAAAAAAAATCAACCCAAAGATATAAAATGAATTGATGGGTAATTACAAGAATCAAGAATAATGGAACATTATATCCCTCTACAGGAATCCGAATATGTGATATGATTGTGAGGGTGCATAACTTTTCTATTTCTAATATTTCTTTATTTCAAATAAATAACAGTTTTATTCATTCATCACAAAGAAAATAAACATAATAACTAAATTAACGAATTTGTTTACAGAGGAACTAATAATTTCAATGCAATAGTAACTGAGTTTTGGTTATAAATTAATAAGCCTGAAAGCTTTATAGATATACATTTCATTTATTTGATCTTATGAACATGGAGTAAAATATTCTGACTGTATAGTGATTTGTCAGTTTAAAAAATATTCATACATTACTACCACAGTAGGTTTGTATAAATAAAATGGAATAGGTCGAACATATCGTCGGTCCCGTGCCAAAACCATAAATGTGCAAAATTGACTGTTTTGACCTAAGTGCATCCTAAGTCTTGGAATGACCTATATCATTTATTTAGACAACATAAATTAGTCAATACGACTTCTACTCCTTGCAGAGAATATTTAAAGTCACACAAAAACCCTATTTTTCCCACTAGTTACAAACTTCAAATGCGATTATCTCAAAACTGTAATTTTGCACATTCATGGTTTTGGCATGGGACCGACGATATGCTTCACATTTATCATTCAGCTGTTCTAAAATAAGACACAAACTCCTGGAATATGGAAAAAACCGATGTATTCTGGTTCAATATAGCCTATTTCTACTTTCGGCAAAGGATTGATAGGAATGAAAGCTCCAGAGACACATTTCAATTCATCGGAATCTGAATTCACCTATAGTTGAATGCAATATCATATTCAAAGTCATGTTTCTTCTTTTTTTAGCTTTCTCGACGTGTTTTTTTCTGAAACGTGAAAACGATCAACAATAATCATCCAGAGACCGATGAAGGCAATCCAGAACCCTTTTACTTACGAAAATCGTTCAATTTCATTCTGCAAGTTCTTTCCTCATAATTCCTCGAAAATCCTACCTGAACCATATTTTCCGGTCGCTTTCATTAGAAGATTGTATAAGGAAGCCTTTTTTGTCCATTTACACATCCCAAATAAATTTTGAGCATCAAAAACGATACCTACCGAAACTAACCAAACTTCTGGGGGACCGGAATTTCGTTTGAAATCTTTCTAAACGGCCAGATTCAGATACCTAAAAAAAACTTCGTTATCAAGTGTAAAAAGGTAGATTGGTACTTACTTTCGCTTTATTTATGCTCATTAATCGATTTTTGGTCCAATTCAAATTGCCGTTCTTACTCACGCCAAAAGTCGTGAAAGGAAAAAATGGCACTTGCACGAAATCGACGGGAAACTTCTTCTGAATGACGAAGAACGGAAAAATAGGCGATTTCCTATTGATATTTCGCCCCAAAATCGCCGATCGATTCGAACTAACAAAATGTGGAATATCTTCGATACTTTAACTTTGATGTAAACAAAACAACTGGCAACGTCGTTTTGTTATTAACAATATTCTCTGTACGCGCACAGACTTTTCATCAGGTGCACCAACTCCTGAAAACGAAACTATGACCTCCCATGTGATTAAATAGAAGTGAATAGGGTATAGATTAAGCAGATTGTTCGTGGACCAATCCTGAATATGACTCAAAACATTTCGAATGTTGCATGATATCAATTCAGCATTTTCACAAGAAGAAATAACATTTGCGGCATATAAAAAGATGTCCAATTCATCACCAAATCAACAGCTGAATTTCTCCTTTTGAAGAACGTAGGTATATAATCTATGTAGGCAAAAAATAGGATCTATCTCAAGATTGTCCTCTGAAAAACCCCCCAGAACAGCGGCCTCGAATGACTTGTAACGAAAATTAGATCTCTGCTAGTCCATTTCCCTCAATTATTTTTCGTTGTCCTAGGGACGTGATCCTCTATAATTATTATTATAATATTGTTTTATCTAGGTCAACGAGAGCTTACTGCGAATGGCTGGTCAACCATCCTGAGATTGAACCACCACAGTTTCTGGTCGAGAACAACATGTTAGATCTTCTAGTTCTACACGCCCAAAGACCTTCTGTCGACGATGAAGACCTTGGTGTTGAAGATATGACTGCTGGTACGAGCGATCTAATGATTAAAGGATTCTCCCGCCCTGACTTAGTGTCAAAGATGGATACAGCAATGTCCAAGCAAACGCTTAACGCCGGCGAAAGTTCTTAAATAATAATAAATGAGGGAGACTTAATACTTTGGTGTTTTTATTTGCATTAGACGAAATCGTTCTTGAAGAATTATCTCGCATCTGCCCCCTACTTCAAATGAAGATCATATTTTTATTTTCTGTTTGTGTTCATTTGTTCATTATTGATTCCATTCATTTTCATTTGATTTGTCGATTTCATTTTTGTCTCTCTATTTGTTGATCTAAGGTGTTGCGTTTCACTTCGCAACATCTGGAACACATGAATTTCGTCTCATTTGCTCAACAGAAAAGAACTGCGACTTAAAAAAAATTTGTATTGATTTTAACCGTATGAGATCGAACCCTTGAAACGACAATATTCCCATATGTTTTATTACCCTTCTCTACCAATTATGGCCCTATTGAAAAGTTTCTCAAACCTAAGAATTTAGGTCAAGTTCAGAAGATTCCTCCGGTTTTTTAAGAAAAGAACCATGTGGGATGAACCTTCATCGTCGAAGCGTCCTCATTGGTTTAGAAGTAAGAAATTGGGTTGTTTTTCCCACCATAGTCGAAATGGCAAATGAGAGTACTTTCTAGGCTTGGCGAGGCGTTGTTCGATTCTGACATCCAATCAATTGTTGATCTTTCCCACTTTCATTCTGAGGAAATGAACCTCCCTTATTTTCGAGCTTGTCTTTGAAAACCTATGTTAAAGAGACAAACAATTAGTAAACTTTAGTGTTTGCATTAGTTATCATAATTGCTCCTTGCTACACAAGTACTGATAACAACTCATCGCAGTAATCATCAAGATCACCATAGGGTACTTATAATTAAGTATACCCCCTTACATCGGTTGTGAAGTCACAACAGTTAATCATCGACATTTACTTAGATCACAAACGTCCATCAACCAGAAGCAGTGCACTTGCACATGAATTACTTAATAAATCCATTATCCAACTAATCAGGGTACAAAAATGAAACCAGAACAACCTAGGTGAACTAATCTAGCTACAAAACATTAGGGTTTGTTGTTGTTCAACTCGATAACTTTTTGCGGATATTCTTGGATATTTTTCATCCAATGTTCCTCGTTTTTTTATATGATTTGTTGTTCTCCATTATTCTTTCATTCTGTCAACCTCTTCATTCGTTTCCTGTTTGTTTTCTTTTTCTTCCATTTGTTGTTGTTCACTTTGTTTGTTTTTGCTCATTTCCATTTGTATTATTCGTTTTTATCGATTTGTGTTTTTTTTTATTCGTCTTCGTCTTCAGGGTCATTTTTCCCTGTCGTTTTGTTACGATCTTTCTTTTATGGTATGGTTTCCACGGGAGGAATATCCTAGAATGTTCAGAGAACATGGTGGAAACCATAAGGCAAAGAAGGTAGGAACACCTCCCTAGGCAATAAGTTCCTGAGCCTGGGTGTTCGTTGGATGAACGAGTCTTTGAAAAGAGATACAAGTTTTCGAAGTGACCGCGAAGGAATGTGAAGACTGAACTTGTCGGGTTAGTGCAGGAGAAACTACAGCAGGAGAAACTACTCTTCAGAAGAGCATCGAGCTTGAAGTTATCTATGAAATAGAGACGCTAATTCTTCTACAGTGTGCCTGTGGACTGTGGAGTGAGCGAGCTTGTAATCGAGACATCACCAACGAGACGAATTGATCTTTTTAGGACAGAATCCGACAATTTCAGGACATGTTTAGGTGCCGCAATCCAAACGTAGGAACAGAACTCTGAGATTAGTTGACTGGAAATGAAATACTTCCTGCCACGAAACAGAAAACCAAATTTCTGGGATAAACTTCCAGCCAAAGTAGGTTATGGCCAACACTGACAATAAGCATTGAAACGGATGACTTTAATGGTACGGTCACTCATGACAAGCTCATCTTGGGTATAGTGAGATAAGCTTTTCTAGATGATCGTATTTTGTTAGTGTAGGAATTCTACCAAGTTATTGGATCCCCATTCGAGAATTGTCGCCAAGTCCATATTCATTTTATTGATAATTCTTCCTCATTGGCTCATGATTTGGCGGGCTGGTATCGGAGCCTTGGCAGTGAATGCGCTATGTTGGGTACTATCATCTGAAAACAGTGCACTGGACATGAGTTTCCTCCTGCAAATCGTTGACGTGAAGCAGAAACAGTGTTAGTGCCATAATCGATCCATGTAGAACACCAGCTTGAACTAGGTAGAATGTCAGATGGAACTCCATTTCCCACCTGTTTTGAGAAAGCTTTCTGTTAGCCTTCCTTCGTTTTTACGATTTGGTGCTCTAGTTTTTGTTCATTTTCATTAGAATTGTTTGGTTTTGTTTACGTCAGTTAGTTTTTGTTCGCATTGGTTTGTTTTTTGTTTGCTATCGATAGTTTCTTCGAAATTTTCGAGGAAATGAAGGGCTTGAAATCAATTAAAACTTCTCATTCACATTCTTTAATTTCGCACAAATCAGACGACAGTTTCAGAGATAGGGACGGTAGGGTTTTCCTCATCTTCAGGTCATCATAAAAGCCTATCTCTAAAACTGTCGTCCGATTTCTGCAAAATTAAAGATTTCATATGGGAAGTTTTCACTGATTTTGAGCCTTTTTTTTAAATAAACGTCGAAGCTTGGAACCTCAAATTTAAATTCAATAGTTTCTGTTCGTTTCCATCAGTTTCTCATTTTACTTCAATTCGTTTATGTTGGTTTTCTGCGACGGTTTTATGATTTATTGGTTTATTTGGTCGTTTATTTTTTCGGTAGATTGTTTTTTGGTTTGGTTCTGACTGCTACAAAAATGAAAATAAAACTCTTAAAATTTCTTAAAAATATAAGAAATACCCCAATGGCGTTTCGCCCATAGACATCTTCTGTACAGAAATGGAAAAGATTTTTAACGAGATTGAAAACGATTTGTACCTAATTCATCATGAGATAACGAATCAGTGTTTTATTTCCTCGTCCAACATCATAGAGAATGTTATTATTATTATTTGTTCGATAAACGGAGCAACCTATAAACTCATTGTGGAGGTGATAAATATTGAAAATTAATCTAACAACATACATAAGGTTCGATTGTTCGATAGATGTGTAGCCATCTAGAGCCTTTGCAATTGGACATTCGAAATAGGATAGCAGATTCCAAAGCAATCAACCTACTCAAACATGACCGACTAAAACAAACGAATGCTCAGCCAACCGTACGTCCAGGATCGTTTTATAAATTCGATATAAAAATTCTATGATGACCAGGCTTCGAATGAGTGCAGGTTGTTGTATTCATCAGAACCAATCCCAGAATCCGCGAGTCGTGCATGAGAATAAGTCAGTGGTGCGTGGCAAATATTGACCTCCGCTTATTTGAATTGAAGGTTTAAATTAACCTTTTTTCATTTGGCGTGTCACGGGCTGTCGGATTGCCAGGTGTTCACCAAAACGAGTGGCAAAGGGTGTACATTTTTTGTCGAATATCTCGAATTTGCCGAAGATCTCTACACACAGGTATCATATTTTTCATCATCGCCACACCCTGTATACGAAGTGTTCCAAATTCGAGTGCCTTTTAATCGTTTCTGGAGAACTGAGCCTATTGGAAATCCTAGAATTTCGAATACAATTGTTCGAAATTCTCTATTCATAAGTAATATCATAAGTGCATCCAATTTTTCCGAAAAAAATCGAAAAAACACGTTGCTAAGTAATATTTTAACAAGAAGCATGAGTCAAAGACGAGGATTTTTGCACCTGCACGAATGCTTTTTGTTAAAAAATATTACTTTGCACTGTGTTTTTTCGATTTTTTTCACAGGAAAAATTAGATGCACGAATGGTATTTGACAAGACTATTTCCTGAGTAACAGATTATTCTGGATGCATCTATATATGTATGTATTATTAACAACTGTCAAGTTTTGCCGCGGGTAAACCCGAAAAAACTGCTGACAGCTGCTGCCATACAGTTTTTCGTAAGTAATATCATAAGTGCATCCAATTTTTCCGAAAAAAATCGAAAAAACACGTTGCTAAGTAATATTTTAACAAGAAGCATGAGTGCTGGTGGCAACAAAAATCCGAGTCGAAGATGAGGATTTTTGCACCTGCATGAATGCTTTTTGTTGAAAAAATATTACTTGGCATTGTGTTTTTCGATTTTTTTCACAGGAAGAATTAGATGCACGAATGGTATTTGACAAGACTATTTCATGAGCAACAGATTATTCTGGATGCATTATGTATTATTAATTTTCGTTGACAACAACTGTCAAGTTTTGCCGCGGGTAAACCCGAAAAAACTGCTGACAGCTGCTGCCAAACAATTTTTCCATCTAGAAACCATTTGTGATTCAAAATTGCGCGTTTCTGATTGGTGGAAATTAAGACGAGGGAAATAGTCATCTAGAAACCATTTGTGATTCAAAATTGCGCGTTTCTGATTGGTGGAAATTAAGACGAGGGAAATAGTCAACTTAAAAACACAGGAAATGAAAATGAATTTCATCAACCAATATTTTCTCATATAATTTTTCTTTTCTAGTATGATGATGTTTTCAATTTTCAACGACTGTCCATATGAAAACTGGTCTAACAGGAGTGTTCACTACTCTGAATATCACTTGTATTCTCAATATCGTCAGCGTAATCGGTCTTCACATTCTTGAAGTTGAAGAATGAGACAATGAAGTGTCGGAAGTTTATTTTAGCCGATGAAGTATTTTCTTACTGCTTCTCTATCGATCCTGCTGTAGTCATCGACTCAAAGCTGATATGGGAGTGCCAAATTGAAGTAGGCAAAAATAACAAGGTCTCTTTGGTCTGGGTTCCTGATCACGTAGGAATCAAATGAAACGAAGAGGTCAAACATATATGTGTTTGCATTTGAAATTTTATGAAGTTGAGCCTCATATTTCGTTTAAGGCCCTTTGGGGCCAAAATCTGATGATTATCAAAGATCTCAGTATCAGAATTCTGATTATCCACCTGTGCGCGAAATATACTGCTCCACAAGAGTTAGGGATATCGTATTCAATCGTATGTAATCTTCGAGAAAATCGCTGTAGAAACATTTAAAACTCAATAACAACTTAAATCGATCCAATGAAAATCAGTAGAAGACATTTCGTCAATCAGGGGCCCAATTCTCAAATGTCTCTCAGAAATGTAGAACGCGACAATATGTCGAGTGCAAATGGCTACTGACTTTCGAATTAGCTATTCTCGGGAACTACTCGACATTGGGAAGTCACTCGGCATATTATGTCGAGTAAGTATATATGGCAACTCTGCATTGGCAATCAAAGAAGAAGATTACGTTCGTTGAAGTTCAAATAATTTGAAGAAAATTCCACTGCAATCGAGGTTGGAGTCGTTCGAGATGGAAACTGCAAAGAAATCATATTGCTCGGCAAAACAAAAATCAAAATTAATTCAGATACTGCAAAATGAAATAGATCTTATTGCCGGTAAATACGTGTTTTGATGTTACCATTTCTTCTAGAGTTAGTGCAGACATAAGAGATATAGGGTATATCTATTAAATTTCTTACTGAATCTCCAGATAATCGAAATCTCTTTACAAACATGTTATCATTTAATGTCCTGAAGCACTCATATTAACGATGGGTATGCCTAACAAATTCTGCAGCTTCTTCATTATCCTCCAGTTTTTGAATGGCTTGTAGAATTTCTACTTCTTCGTCCATCATTTTCAAAAGGATTCGCGAACGTACAATGAACACAAAGTTTATTTCATTCGATGAAAATGACAATGTCGAAAGTGAAAAAGTAAACAAACACACAGGGAGAACTAACATATATATTCTTTTCAAAGAGAGTAATACATACTTTTTCCTTAAATCAAACAATATATGGCATAAGACACGTATGAAGAAAATGCCAAAAGGAACAGATTGTTCAAAAGAAATCTGTTTCCCGCTCCAAACCTAAGTGTTAGCAGAGGGAATGTACACTAGGTACCATACAATTCTGCATATGATACACGAGAACAGATAAAAACCTCTGAAAAAACTCTGTCTCCCCGTGTATGTGCAACTGGTGATACTGAATTTGTTCAAAAAATTTGCTAATATCCATGTTAGATCTTGTTGTTCTTGAAAACTAGCCTTTTCATCGAGCTGGATGCAAGTATCTTGAAATTATATCTGTAACAAGAACAAAGGAGTAACACCGAGAAAGAAGCAGTAGAAAAATACTTCACCTGCTTAAAAAACCTTTTCACGAAGTCCTAACACTCTCTTGGATCGGGAGGATCTTTTGATCAGGTCCGATCTTCCAAGTAATGATTCTTCTGTTCTTCAGGTGTTCGAAGAACGCTACAGGTCCCTTATGTCGGCGGATCATCTCCCATAGATTCAAAGTCGTTGTTTTTATGGGAAAATTAACAAAAAAGCAAGAGCAAATTGAAATAACTTCTGACACTTCATTCTCATTTCTGACAATTAGGATGATAAAAGCAATGTCGAGTGGCTCCTACCCACTCGTCTTCTTGTCTATCGAAATTTGTCTAATGCGACATTTGAGAATACCAATTTTTGATTTCAGTCGACAATATGGCGATGTCGCATGCGACATTGACCCACCAATGCTACAGTGTGGCCTAACTCAGGTTGTTGTAGCGAAAAGGCTCCAAGTCAGCCAAAGCGTGATATCTCGACTTTGAAATAGGTTCAGGGAGACAGGTTCCGTGTTGCAAAGACCAAGGCTGGGTGGGCGATGAAAAACAACACCGGCTCAGAATCGTTTCATTACCGTTTCGGCGAGAAGAAACCCTACATCTACGTGTAGAATGCTACGAAATACTCTTCAAAATGCAGATGAAACCATCAGACGACGTTTGAGAGAGGTGAATCTAGGTTCTAGACTTCCATCAAGAGTAGTTCCATCAACACGTGACCATAAGCGTCAAAGACTGGGATGGGCAAGGCAACAGGGTAGTGTTATGGTATGGGCTGGGATATGTTTCAACGGGCGCACAGATCTACACATTTGTCCTGGAAATATGGTCGCCTTACACTATAGGTAGCATGCCATTGACAATGTTGTGCCAAATTTTCTCGCTGCTATCGGTGAAACTTTTCAATTTCTAGACGATAACGCAAGACCGCACCGTGCAGTCATACAGTGGAGAATGCGCGCGAGGAGCTTGGTATTCCACATTTAGAAATACCTCCGCACTCACCAGATTTGAATTGCATAGAACATGCATGGTATATTATGCTCCAAAGGAGATCAGATAATAATCAACCTACCCCAGAATCCTTAAATGATCTGAGAGCGCTTCTGCCGCGTTTACGGAACAAAATTCCTCAAGAAATGTTCAACAACCTTGTGTGTAGTGTGCAAAGAAGATGTCTAGATGTCAAGCTGTTGTTGATGCCCGTGGAGGCCATACTTTCTGTATTGATAGTCTCAAAATGCTTGAATTCTCTGTGAATAAAATTTCGTTTACTCGATTTTTCTTAACCACCCTGTATACGCTGCAGACCTACAGGCTAAAATTAATTTGTAACTTGAAATCATATTAATATGAATTTTCATCACAAAAATCTTATTTTAACTATATTTTTTTGCAATTTAAGTCAATATTCCTAACTCATGTGGAGCAGTTTGAATTCACTTTTCCAGACTTTTGAATAACCCGGTATATGACGGTGAATAGATGTATTTGTTTTCGAGTATCTTTCCTGTTTCCCTTGGAGACCCTCAGATAGTTATAGTTATAGTTATAGTGAAAAGGGGTTACAGTTCACTGCGACCTTAAGGTCTATTGTGCCCCCTATCAGAGCTGTCATCATCACGCCTCCTACAGCTCGCCCTCCAGTTCCAGAGATTTGATAAAATCCATTATCTGGGATGGCTTCAAGGAGAATAACTCCCCACTTCTACAAGTTTCTTGTCCAAAGCACTCTTTCCTTTGGCTTGCAATGGCATAGCATTCCGTAACCAGGTGAATAGGAGTTTCTTCCTCCTCCCCACAGAATCTACACTCATCAGTGTCCGATAAACCCATTCTCAACAGATGCTTCTTTAGGCGACAATGTCCTGTGAGAAAGCCAGTGAGTATGTGAAGTTGGTTTTTACTGAGATCCAGATATTTTTTGGATCTAGCAGTTTCAAAGTTCCTGAGGAACTTTTTGGAATGATCCATCCCTGGGAGATTCCGCCAGAGTTTTTCTCTTTCGGTTCTCTCCTTCAGCATAAACTCCTTCTTATAGGTGCATTTTCCTATACCACAGAAGGGTTCTGGACCAGTGAGAGGCGTTTGTGCGCTCTTTCTGGCCAGTGTATTGGCCTCTTCGTTCCCTGCGATCCCCGAATGACCGGGAACCCAGATTAAAAAGACCTTTTTCTTCTTGCCTACCTCATTGAGTTTGTTTCGGCACTCCCAAATCAGCTTTGAGTCAATGACGTAGGAGCTCAGTGCTTTAATAGCAGCCTGACTATCTGTATGAATAGCTATATCGCACTTCTGATAGTTTCTTTCTAGATTTATATCTAGACATCTTCCGATTGCAAGTATTTCCGTTTGAAGGACGCTTGTACAGGAGCCTAACGATAGTGCACACTTGGTACTTGACCCGTAAATCCCAGCGCCAGCTCCTGTAGCGGTTTTGGAACCATCTGTATACCATTTTATTGTATTTTCTTTGAGATTATAGTTGGTGTATTCCCTTTCCCAGTCCTCTCTTTTGCTTAGCAATGTACTGAAGTTTTTCTCAGTGCTTACTTTCTTGATCATTACATCACTAGGAAGGTTTGCAGATGAGGTGTAGTCATTTAGAGAGGACCAAGCTCTCTGAAACCTGACTCTCTCATTGCCTGCTCCTTCTCTAGATACTCTGAGGATGGCCTCATGGGCTACCCTATCAATCACTAGATGTAGAGGTGTGAGGTCTGTGATGATCTCAAGTGCCCTGGTTGGGCACGTTCTCATAGCTCCCGTGATGCACACACAGGCAAGCCTTTGTACTTTGTCGAGCATTTTCCTCGTACTTGCCTGACTTGCCTTAGCAAACCAGGCTACTGCCCCATATGTGACTATAGGTCTTACAATCATGACGTACATCCATCGCAGTATTTTTGGGTTACAGCCCCAATTCCTGCCACATAGACGCCTGCACGCCATCAGAGCTCTTGTAGCTCTGCCAGTAGCATTATCAACATGCTTATTCCACAGAAGTTTGCTATCTAGGGTTATTCCTAGGTATTTGACTTCAGACCTCCACTCCAAGATATTTCCGTTTAAAGCTAACGTTTTCATGGCTGGAAGTTTCCTCTTCCGAGTAAACGGAATTAATGTGGTCTTGGTTGGGTTGATGTTCAGCCCCACTGACAAGCACCACTGCTCAGTAATTCTAAGGCCCTTCTGCAAAAGGTCGCAGAGAGTGCCTTCGAATTTGCCTCTAATTATCAGCACTATGTCGTCAGCATAGCCTACACATTCGAAGCCAAGCTCCGTTAGCCTGTGTAGAAGTTCATCCACTACCAGGCTCCATAGGAGGGGGGATAACACCCCACCCTGAGGTGTTCCACGAGTAGCTTTGACGAAGACGGATTCCTCACCCATCGATGTCTCAGCTATTCTCGTCGTTAACACCTCATACATCCATTTTAAGATGGTAATATTCACTCCTCGCCTCTCAAGTGCATCTCTGACAGACACGTGTGTTGTGTTGTCAAAGGCCCCAGATACATCCAGGAAGGCACACATGGCGATTTCTTTGTTATTCAGAGTTCTCTGGATGAGACCCTCAGATATAGTGGCGGAGGGTTTCTGTGAAACTAAGCAGGTCAACACAATATTCAGGGGCTCTTTTATCGACGAAAATAAAGTTACTCACGAGCTCTCAAATGTTATTAGTTTTCTGGAAGTGCATATACGAAAACGCCGAGAGCAATGTCTGATTCAATCGAGCCAATTCAATGCTCAAATCGAATTCACTGAAATCATATGCTCTCTTTATTGGCGCTGTAGGAATGAAAACATATTCATATTGAAAATTGGTCATGCCGTAGAGATCACTTCGCGGAAGATGGATCGGTGAAATTTTGTGGCGAAATAGTATTTCCGCAGTTGGAGAGAGGTTTGAAGTGAATGAATACTATTATTTCAACGTCACAAACTGAATTGATAGCGGAGGGCGTGTGCCCAATCAGTCTCAAGGTGTTAAATCAAGAGATCTTGATGGCCAATTATGGTCAGCTCTTCATCAGATAACACTCTTCCCGTGAAAGATCGATGATTTAGTTGCTCGTGTGGCACGTAGCGCCGTCCAATTCCGGCCATAAAAATCAAATGAATCTCTCTCGATAGCGCAATCTATTCACCGTAATTGTTGTTCCACCCTCATTCTCGAAAAAGTACGGTCGAATGATCCCTCCGAACCATAAACCGCACCAAACAGTCACACATTGAGGATAGAGAAGCTTTTCAACAATAACTATTGGGTTTTCCCAATTCGACAATTTTGCATGTTGACAAAGCCACCGGGGAGGCAATGGGCCTCATTACTCAAGATGATTTTTCGATGGAATTCCGGATTATTTTCATGCATTTCAAGGACCCAATCAGCAAAGACACGACGTTGTTGATGATAGGTCAGCTTGAGTTCTTGTGTTCAATTAACTTCATAAGCCCTAAGTTATAGAAAATACGGTGCAATGACGTTTATGGAATGCCCAATTCTAAAGAACAACGAGGATTGGACCAACCTGGGTTTTCTACAACACATTCGGCTACAGCAGCAATATTCTCGGCTGTTCTTGAGCGACGTGCACGGGTTTTATTCTCTACGATCTATACAGGGTCTTTCACGAGGAACCTCACCCATATTTATACGGGAAACTACAGAACGTATTTTCATGAAATTCAGCACTTATAAGTATTTCACGATGCTGATGAAATCTAAAATATTTTCAAGGCATGAGCACGTCCGATTTTTCCGGAAATGACGTCAACTTCCGTTTTTCCAATTAGAACACCATTTTTTTAGCGCAGAAATAGATTCCTTAAAAAATTTCAAGTTATTTTGATGTAACATTTTTCAGTTTTGGTTGGAAAATTCTCTCTGAGCGGGAAAATTTGAAAAAAAAATCGAAAATAGAGCTCCGCTGAAACAAGAATAACTTCGAGGTTTTTGGATGGAAAATTTTCATTTTTGGGATTTTTCAAGATGTTAGATTGATGTATCCACTTTGAAAATCGAAATCGCGATTCATGATACAGGGGGTGAAAAAATCGATTTCAAAGTTAGGGATGACAAAATCGTGAAAAATCAATTTTTTCAAATTAGAACCTCATTTTTTTATGGCAGATATTGAATCTACGTTAAAAAATAATGTTAGTGTATGCATCACACCCTTGCCCTAAAGTGGATTATTTCTGAGTTATTCACAAAAAACTGTTTTTCGTCTTGAATTTTCAGCTTTTCCTTTTCCCTTCACGCCAAAAAGATGAAATTTTCAGGAACTGTTACTTAAACCATGTTTTAGATTTTACTACCCTAATATGCAAGAGAAAAAAGTTACAGGTTGTTCCTAAATAGATGGCGAATTTGGATTCGAATTTGTATCGGAAACCTCTTTATTTCAACTAATCGGCCATCGGTTTTCTCTACAGTGATAAATAAATAATTCCTTATGAACCATATGCAAAAACTTACCATGTATACATCACTAACTTGTCCCAACAGCTCAAATTTTTCCATTGTATTGCAGTTCTACAAGGTGCTTCACAGCAAACCAAAAATGATCGACTTTTACGATTCGACTCTGCCAAATTTTCATCATTTTATAGTGAATTTTAATTGAATACGGAAAAAAAGATCCTTTTTATCCCACAATCTTTATTAGTTGACTACTAGTTTCGAAACCTTAAAATGGTCTCATTTTCAAGTCAAAGCTTCAAGATTAAAAATACAATAAAAACGATAATAAATTAAGGAATAAAACACTTACAAAAGTCAAAGAACTAAAAACAAATCTTGCGTCATACAATCAAGTGTCAAATTATCAAATATAGAGCAAATGCAGATAAAACAACATGAACCAAACAATATGTTATATTCAAAATAACGATCTCGGATTCAAACAATGAAGCGACATCTACGTAGAAATCTACAACGAACGCAACAACAAAAACGGAACAAAAACTTCCACACGAAAATTAACAATTGGCTCGCAAGTTATATCTAGGCCTTTTCAAAGTAATGAGGAATAGACAGGTGTCAAATCATAACCGATTCGTTTGTTCAAAATATTTTCCCCATTTTCAGAAGACCTTAAGATTTTCATATTTTCCAAATTGTCCAACAAAACGCCCTTCTTTGCTACGTGCAATATCTTGAAATTGGTGTCCTCATCAAACGTATGATTAGAATCTATCAGATGTTCAGCAAAATGGGAAAAACCCGTCGAACTCGGATTAGTACACCTCAAATGTTCTTTAAAACGAATTTTGAAACTTCTGAAAGTTATATCGTCCCACATAAAATGCATCACACGAATTACATGAAAGACGGTAAACGCCACTCCGATCCACAGGTTCAACTATATCCTTGTTGTTGATTAATTTATTGTTCAAATTATTTTTAGTTCTAAAAGATATATTTACATACGGTCTGAAAATATTTGCTAACCTATAAGAAAATTTGTTGATGAACGTTAACGATCTATATGGTCTCTCAACCTGTGCAGCAATGTCATCAATTCGACGTAGCTAAGTCTAAGAAGGGCCTTTTGTTGGACAATTTGGAGAATCTGGAGATGGAGATCTTAAGGTCTTCTAAAAATGGGGAAAATATTTTGAACAAACAAATCGGTTATGATTTGACACCTGTCTATTCCTCATCACTTTGAAAAGGCCTAGATATAACTTGCGAGCCAATTGTTAATTTGTTCCGTTTTTGTTGTTGCGTTCGTTGTAGATTTCTACGTCTTTCATTGTTCTGCAGAGGCATGTTCCTGTCATGGTTTGCCTTGTTGTTTTATTTTTTCAGTTAGATGTCGCTTCATTGTTTGAATCCGAGATCGTTATTTTGAATATAACATATGGTTTGGTTCATGTTGTTTTATCGCCCTTTGCCCTATATTTTGATAATTTGACACTTGATTGTATGACGCAAGATTTGTTTTTAGTTCTTTGACTTTTGTAGCTTGTATGTAAGTGTTTTATTCCTTAATTTATTATCGTTTTTATTGTATTTTCAATCTTGTAGCTCTGACTTGAAAATGAGACCATTTTAAGGTCTCGAAACTAGTAGTCAACTAATAAAGATTGTGGGATAAAACGGACCTTTTTCTCCGTATTCATTATGAATCACCCACATTTATCTGTTCTTCAATTTATTTAATTATTTCAATGCGTTGTTGAAGTGGGTGTTGTTCCATTTTTACTAATGACTACTTGTTGAATGTCGAAGATGTCAGAAGAGACATCTACAGAAATAGTGGGCTATTCAAAATAACACCTCTTATTTTTGGGAAACCTTTATTTATCTTGCACTCATTACTTTCGATTTTCGTTTCTGCCAATCAAGTCGAGAATTATTTTTCTCACGATTTTTATGAAGACGGAAATCGTAGAAATTATGATCGAGTATTATCCGCACAAAATCATCCAGTATATTATATTATGCTCGAATGAATAAGAGAAGTATCTCTCAATGATTGTACAGGAAGCAATTTCACAAAAAGCTAATTACGTGTGCCCACCTCTATGCAACCCAGGCTCACAAAAATGTCGATTGGAACGGAAGTAGAACATGGGAGGAGAACGGGAGGTAAAGGAGATATGCCTGAACGATGAGGGCGTGACAAAAACTCATCATTTGCCCTAGAAAACTTGATTACCTGATTAAGCCGGCGATTTATTCAGTTAGAGATCGGGCATTCAGTAAAAAGCGCTTTTTATGCCTGTCTGGGACCAGGCAAACCGTGAGTGATTATTGGGACCGTATTGACGGTTATCGAGTGTTGTTTATTTTTTTTCTGGATGATTCCACGATTTTTTGTAGTGTCATTAGCAGGGTGAGTACTTTTGCTTCCATATCACCATATTTTTCGAGAAATTTGAATGGGAAGATGAGAGCATAAAGGCCTTCGCAAAATCTTCAGCTTTCATGCTATCAACCATGTCTTAATCAACCTCAATGGTTATCTATCTATACAGAGTGAGTCTTCGACTTGTACATATATTCCAACTGTAGATTATTGAGGCCAAAAGAAACCTTTTTTTCATTTTCCATTTTTCCGAATTCGGCTATGATGTTGAAAAGATATAGCCATTTGAAAAAATTAGGGCTAATTACGTCCCTGCTATGATTCTCTGCAAGCACCTCAAAGTTCATACTTCTAGATTAGAATTGAGTTGATACATTCAAGGAATACACAACGATTAACCTTATTGGAATAAAAATGTTACAAACACGATATTTCTTAACAAAAACAGTTAGTTTCATCCGATTATATCTGCATCTAAAAAGCCATATTTCTCTCACCAAATAAGTTCCTTCTTCGATTTTCCTGCAGATTAGTTTGTAAATACTAAAAACTTGTTCATGTTTTCCTCGGAATCCCCAAACAATCTTATGAATAAAGGCTTTTCATTTCATTTTCAGATCATCAGAATTTATTATTAAACAACCTAACCTAATCTAAAATTTTGTTTCCATTCTGTGAATATTGCACAGAAATTTCAAGAAGATGTTGTCAGCTTGTTGACACGTCGCCGCGGAATTTTATTACGCATGGGTATAGCGAAAACCGGCGGAGTACGGACATTGGTAATCTCAATTACCTTCGGAGGCACTGCCAACTATAAACAAACTGTAAACATTATAGCAAAATTTTTCTTAATGGGATATAGGACTGCAATTTAAATACGCATCTATTTGTTAAGCGACGTTTCGACCATATATTTGATCTTCCTCAGGCTAAAAAAAATCACAGAATGTTCAATAAATCGAGACCACAGCATACATGTAAAAACAGACAAATTACTATGGTGTGTACAATGAAAGCAAACATCTCAGATGTAAAAATTGACAATTAAAATATATTAATCTTGTATATAATTATATGAGACAAACCTACCTTCCAAACATTACGAAATTGCATACACAGTATAATGGTATAATAGAGACATCAAAAAGAAATGCATAATCGGATGAAAAACCAATAAATTAGAAGGATTGAAAAGATAAATATTGGCAATGTGAAATGGTTAATTAGAACTTCTGATATATAAGAGCTGTAGGCGGTCACTGAACTGTCAGGTGGAATCAATTTAAAAAAAAACAAGTCTTACATACGGAAACAGATCGAGTTTACGGGCTGCGATCGGAAAACAAAACAAACTATCGGCCCCCGAGCTCTCGTGTTTTTCGTAATATATTATTATATACATTACCTACTTAGATTGGCCACATCGGTTCTCAGATTGATATTATTTGTCGTCTATATAAAGATCATCTCACTTATACATCGTTTCTTGTAACCAGATTCTCTATCCAGAACCCCAACATTGTCAAAATCAAAAATGTGCCCTGTATCGAAATGATGTTGAGCTAGGGCAGTTTTTTCCTTTTTCATTCGGTTTATTTCACAACAGTCATACTTGTGTTGTCGTATTCTATTTTTTAATTTTTGTTTGGTCTGACCTATATAACTTTTTTCACATGAACATGGAATTGAATAAATTAGGTTAGACTGTTCTAAGATTGGTGTGGGATCTTTTAATTTGGAATAAATATTATTAAGGGATTTTGGATTATAAAACGTTATTTCAGTATTTTCGTTTTTAAACAGGTGTTTTAATTTTGATGAAATTTCTGATATAAACGGTAACTTCAAATATTTCATTTCAACATCTATGCTCTCATTATTGTTGGATATATTGTCCGTATTTGATCTTTGTTTCTGTTGTAGTTTGTTAATTATTTGGAGTATGAAATGTTTCGGATAATTGTTCTGAAATAATAAACCAGTGAGGATATCCAGATTCCTACTGTGAAACGACTCATGACTTAGTTCTGTTGCTCGGTGAAACAGATTTCTTATCGTATTGATTTTTTGTTGAATCGGATTATTTGACCGAAAATTTAGAAGTCTTCCTGAGTTCGTTGGTTTTCTATACCTATATAATTAAAACACCTGTTTAAAAACGAAAATACTGAAATAACGTTTTATAATCCAAAATCCCTTAATAATATTTATTCCAAATTAAAAGATTCCACACCAATCTTAGAACAGTCTAACCTAATTTATTCAATTCCATGTTCATGTGAAAAAAGTTATATAGGTCAGACCAAACAAAAATTAAAAAATAGAATACGACAACACAAGTATGACTGTTGTGAAATAAACCGAATAAAAAAGGAAAAAACTGCCCTAGCTCAACATCATTTCGATACAGGGCACATTTTTGATTTTGACAATGTTGGGGTTCTGGATAGAGAATCTGGTTACAAGAAACGATGTATAAGTGAGATGATCTTTATACAGACGACAAATAATATCAATCTGAGAACCGATGTGGCCAATCTAAGTAATGTATATAATAATATATTACGAAAAACACGAGAGCTCGGGGGCCGATAGTTTGTTTTGTTTTCCGATCGCAGCCCGTAAACTCGATATGTTTCCGTATGTAAGACTTGTTTTTTTTTAAATTGATTCCACCTGACAGTTCAGTGACCGCCTACAGCTCTTATATATCAGAAGTTCTAATTAACCATTTCACATTGCCAATATTTATCTTTTCAATCCTTCTAATTTATTGGTTTTTCATCCGATTATGCATTTCTTTTTGATGTCTCTATTATACCATAATACTGTGTATGCAATTTCGTAATGTTTGGAAGGTAGGTTTGTCTCATATAATTATATACAAGATTAATATATTTTAATTGTCAATTTTTACATTTGAGATGTTTGCTTTCATTGTACATACCATAGTAATTTGTCTGTTTTTACATGTATGCTGTGGTCTCGATTTATTGAACATTCTGTGGATTTTTTTTTAACCTGAGGAAGATCAAAGATATGGTCGAAACGTCGCTTAACAAATAGATGCGTATTTAAATTGCAGTCCCATATCCCATTAAGAAAAATTTTGCTATATAACAGCAAGGACGTTAATATATGATGGATGTAAACATTATGTGAAGTAGTAAATACATTCAGTGAATTATGGTGATAATGTTATTATTATGTGAATTGAATTAAAATAATATTAACCGTGTAGTGTCGAGTTTATAAAATCCCAAAAGGATATTGTTCAGATAGAAACATCGCCAAAGATTATCAAGTATCATTTTTTTTCATTAATTTCAATTTAATACGTGGTCTGCATCGACATCCATCATCTATATATCTGAATTTTGTATTTCATCGACATTTAATTTCAATATGGACTGGTAACAACAAATTTTTCAAACAAACTGTGCGTATTGAATGCGCCTTGGTGTTCAATTTCATCTCTCACAGTTGTGGAATTTTATTATTAAATATCTCTACATCAACGTTCTCCATCATTTGAATTTAAGTCACGACAAAGTTAATAAATATTCTGACAACATTGCGAACTGGTTTGAAGACTAGAGAAAGAATAATATTCGATGATATTCAATCCAGGGAAGCATCCAGATTATTCTTAAAATTAATGATTTTTTCGTCAAATCTTTCCGGGCAAAATTGGGAATAACTTGAAAACGACGCGTTTTATTGAAAAAACATAGGAATATTTTTAGTTTCTTAAATGTTTATTCTTTCGAAAATATGAATCGTTTATCTTCTTCAAGTGGATTTATGTTATTTTTGCGTGGATTTATAATAGGTTGGGTACGCTGTAACTTTTGAAACAGGAGAGATATTGAATGAGTTTACATTGAGGAATATGCACCATGAATAGAGTTACCAATCAACCAAAATTCAGTTTATTCGAAATGACGGTTCCGAAGATATAAACAGAAAAGTGTTTTTTCATGGATTTTCGACACCCTGTATCTTCCAAACGAAACCGAATTAAAAAAAAATGTTATAGAAAAAAAGTGTTTCGTTTGATGAGAGGAATCTACAGTCATTGGACCATAACTTTTCGAGAATGAGTCTGGAGCAGTTACGGTGAATGGATTGCGCTATCGTGAAATGATTAATGATTTTTAATGGCCGGAATTGGATGGTTTCGATCTGTATAATGTTCACGTTCAATAAGACGGGGCTACGTCCCACACAAGTAACGAAACCATTGATTACGGGAAAAGTTTCGGGGCCGTGTTATCTTTCGAAGAGGTGATCACAATTGGCCACCGAGATCTTGTGATTTAACACCATGCGACTCCTTCCTTTGGGGCCATGTGAAAGGGGATATCTGAGCCAAGAGCCCAGCGTCGATTCAAGACCTCAAAGATGGAATTGGTTAGGCTATCGAGGACATAGGGCAGTCACTTTTCGATTTTGTTATGGAAAATTTCATGAAAAGAAGATGGTTCTGTAGTCGTGGTGGTCATTTGGCTGATGTTATTTTTCAATATAAAGTATAAACGGCATACCTTCCTCTTCAAGGTGAAATAAAAATCCGATCATTCATTTTTCTTCGAATGTCAAAATACCACCCCTTATTGGAAAACTCGAGTCTTTGGCTTACGGTTTCCCTGTCCACTTATGAATCGTTCTTTAGGGACATGAGAAATATCCTAACAGGAACAGCGAGAGTAGGATAAGATGGATCGTCTTTATTAGCCGCAGTTGAATGTTTTTGATCTGATTATGTTAAGACAAGTTATTGTGCCCTGTTTACTGATGAAGCCTGAGATGAATTGTCTTGCTGTTGTCCGGTTTATACTGCCAATTCAGCTGAAAAACCTGAGTCATTTTGACCATATAGCGTTATAAAAGAAGAAATATATCGAATTAATACAAAATACACTGCGCAAAAAAATTAACGCACATAATGGGAATCTCAAATTTATTCTACAACTGAAAGTGTTCTCAATGATGATTATTTTTATCAGAATTATGCATGCATATGTTATCCACTTTCAACATTTTTCTTCAATACAGATGTTTTCTCCCAGCAGGAATAAAAAAAAATATTATCCGATTTTGAATGCATTGGCTCCATTCTAAAATCAGTTGTTCTCGATCAATTCTAGTGATCAATAGTTTTTCTTTCGTTTGGTTTTCTACACTCGATCGCTATGCAACGCGAAACACGCAATTTGACCCAAGAGGAATGTGCACAAGCGGTAGTTTTGCGAGAAGAAGTGTGGACATACACAAGAATTGCAGAAAGGTTTGGAGTTTCCCATACAAGCGTGTCCAGAATGTTGCAGCGATTCAGGGAGACAGGTATGAATGTCCGAAGACCAGGACAGGGTAGACCACGGGTAAAAACTGCCATTCAAGAACGTTACTTGAGAGATTCTTTGTTGAGACAACGGTTTGCAACCGCTCGCCTCCTTCAAAATCAGCTTGAGCAAACTCATGACGTGCAAATTAGCACTCAGACAATAAGAAATCGCCTCAGAGAATATGATTTAAGGCCTCGTGTCGCGGCAAGAAGCCCAACTCTTACCTCAGCCCATCGAAGGGCGCGTTTGGATTTTGCGAGAGAGCATATCCATTGGGAAGAGGCCGATTGGGAAAGAGTTCCCTTCACAGATGAGTCTAGATTCTGCCTCTACCATTGTGATCGACGTTCCCTTGTATACAGACGTCCGCATGAAAGATATGCTTAGTGCAATTTCCTGAATACTACTGGTTTCGGGGGAAGATCGATTATGGTATGGGGTGGAATATCTTTGACTGCTCGCACAGACCTAGTGGTCGTTGATAATGGAGCTATGAATGCTGATAAGTATATAAGGAACATTCTTGAAGAGCATGTAGTGCCATTTGCCCCAAACATTGGTGAAAATTTCATTTTTATGGACGATAATGCCAGACCCCATCGTGCGCGCATCGTTTCAAGAGGTTGAAGTCTCTCGAATAAAATGGCCAGCAAGAAGTCCAGATCTCAATCCGATTGAGCAGGTTTGGGACAACCTCAATAGAAGGCTGAGAAGTTCAGAAATTCATCCAGCTACTCTTAATGACTTAGGAATCCAACTCGGAGAAATCTGGGAAGGATTGGATCAAAACATTTTAAGATCACTCATTTTGAGTATGAACCGTCGTTGCCGAGCTGTAATTAACGCAAGGGGTGGACATACCAAGTATTAAATCACTTATCAGCATTTCAGTATTTTGAAAATTGTTCATTTCTCTTCTTTCACATAAGATGCGGTGAAATCCTGAATTTTTCTTCCATTTAATGTGTCTTGTTTCGTTCAAAACCTTCCCGAGAAAACATATAAAATAAGTTATAAAGTCAATGTAGAGTTAACTTCCATTAAAATTGAGATTTTCAGAATGTGCGTTAATTTTTTTGCGCAGTGTAGTTTACCTACTAAACATGAAAAAGCTTTGTGAATGCATTGACAAATAAGCAAAGATCAGAATGAATACAACATTGCAGAAGGAAAATTGACCTTACAATGAGTTAGGACGAATGAATCCAGGAATGTGTTTCATTCTCTTGCAGCTTTCAAAGTTTCCATTTTCTACAGCCTCAATCGTCCATCAAACTCAAGTCTTCTGCATTCGGGCATTCGAAGGGCAACTATTCGTTCCTATTTCCCATCTGAGAAATTCCTGTAAGCTAATTAGAGTTGTGCATATCACGTGCGATATCGAGGTGGGGCATTTCGAAGAAGGTAATTGCAACTGAAGTTGTATCATACATACAAATGGGCCGTTGATTGCGACGGATAAACTCCGAAATCGGGCGTCGCGCCGTTTCGAAATAGGATGTCGCGTATAGAGGCGAGCAAGGTCGATAAAAACGTAAACCGGTTACTTTAAGCCCAGATTTGCGAGAGTAATATCATTACGGGGGCTCTGTGTCCTTTCCGGACTCGAAGTCCTTCTCCGAGGGTTCGGAATTTGAGGAAGAATCTCAAGTACGTGCGTCGGTTTCATGCTGCATTTCCAGAAATATCGAAATAACCATATGTAAAAGCGAAGTGGTGGTTCGACCGTTTGGCGAAGTTGTTATATCCCATGTGCAGCAGTTCTTGAAGCGTTATAAAAACTGCATATTTTTCCATAGCCAAAAGGAGTTTTCTAATAGTGAAAAAATGGGATCTAGGCCGACTCTTGAATCTGCTGTTATGGCCCAATAGATCCCAGCATGACTCATTCACCATTATCATTGAGATCATCTGAAAGCAAGGATTTTTGAATATTTTCGATATTGTAGACATGTGTTTATCCAATATTAATTCATCATTCATCATGCTCAAAAACCCATTAATCAATTATCAACGATAGGTTTCCGTCATCCAAGATCAACTGGTGTCTATGCTCCATTCACTCTTATAAATGCCACTACATTCTGACACATTTCACCTTGTATAATTTGAAAATGTTAGGTTATGGTCATTTTCTTGTCAGATAACTAAGCAACATTGTCCTTTCTACATGGAGGTCGTAGTAATTACGTATTTATCAAAATGTTTATTTACTTGGGGAAAATAATGAATTTGCGAAAATCTTATGTGAATTCAATAGTTCCAAAGACTTGGCGAATGTTGAAGAAACGTTTTTCTCTGTTAATACTGGAAATATTTCACGTATATAAACATGGCTGGACGATTCAGTTATGCTTGTACGGAAATCAAGAATCGAGTGTTGGAATTTTACTGAAAATTAATGGACAGAATAGTCCGACAAAAAAAATTAAAAGTAGGTTTCCCCACTTTTCAAAATTCTCCAGACATAAGCCTACATGCTACATAAGACATATTAAAATACCTTTTTGCACAACGTGAAGTACTCCAATATTAAAATGTAGTAGCACTACGAAACCTTATAGTTAAACCTCAAAAAACGTACTCCATTTACGAAGTTGAAAAAGAATAAATAGAAATTAGCATTGGCAACGTCTAAGAAAATTATTGACATTGCTCATATTTCACAAGTCACAACTACCCTGCGTCAGTTTTAATTAAAAAAACTGATGAACCTGAATCTTGGCCAACCGGGATATTTTAAAAAAGTGAATGGAGTATACGACTCACATACGTATATGGCAACTATCTATTGAAAAATATAGTGAAACCTGAACTGTGACTCTAGATGTCTACAATGCGTTCGATTGAGGCTGACATCAGAAACTTCTCGCCCAGTTTCCATCTTATAGCTTATCCCCTAGCTATGTTCTCTTACAGCTAGCTATCTCACAAACAGCTCCCTCCATTGAGTTTCATCTGACACTCTACCCATCTACAGGTATCGAATCTGACACCAAAGCTTTTTCTGCTTCACGTTAACGATTTGCTGGAAGCAACTCTATGTCCAGTGCACTGTTTCGCAGATTATAGAACCCACCATACCACTTTTTCATCCTGGGCTCCAATACCAGACCGCAAAATCTTAAACGAATGGGGAAGAATTGTTGATAACATAAATATGGACTTACTCTACGAAAAAAAATGCAAAATACTACAAAATACAAGCAAGTCTTTTATCTAGATCTAGAAGAGCTGATCTCACTCTATATACTACTCAAAATGAGCTTGTCAGGAGTAACCAAAGCATTAAAGTTATCCATTTCAATGCGTGGTGTCATTGTTGGCTATAACCTTTTCTGGGAAAGTCACCTGGGATCAATTGCTTAAAGTGCATCCCAGAAACTTGTTTTTCTGTGTCGTGGCAGGAGGTATTTTCACCAGTCAATTGCTTAATCAATTACCTGTCCTTCACAGGGTTAGAACTATTTGGAGGGGCACTACTGGGATATCGAAAACCGTTGGAGATACAGGGGGCTTAGAAAAGAGTTGCGTTATTTAAAGATGACTGTGCTGGTCATGACAGATCCAAAATATCTCTAATGGTTTCCAAGATATCTTCAAAAAACTGAAAATCGAGATTTTCTCTTTTTAATCATAATTCGTTTGTTTCTGGAGATAACATAACGACATTCGGTTTGTAGCCATAATCCGGTACTATTGTTGTTATCAGATTTTTACTATTCTCCAGTATTTCAGAGACGCGATTGTCAACTTTTTTTTCTCATGGGCGCCATAATGGTTTTTCTCTTGGGATGATAAAGAAAAAAATTACGAATTCAACAGTATATCAGACTCCAATCCAACGGTCAATATCCCTGTAGTGCCCCTCTAAATACTTCTAACCCTTTATAGTACCTACTTCTACTATTCCCATATTTGGAGTGCGGCACTTAAACATGTCCGAAAATGAGCACACCGTTGAAGAGTAAGCTTCTCTATTTCATAGATACTTCCAAGCTTGGTGCTCTTCTGAATTATCGGCACTGGTTCTTTCTGCTGCATTTCCTTCGAGGGGAACCCGACAAGTTCAGTTTTCAGTTTTCACACCCCTCCGTGGTATCTTTGAGAACTTGTAAAATATCTCTTTCCAAAGACTCGTTCATCCATCAAACACCTAGACTCTGATACAGGGAAAATTTGAAAATTTCAGTATCATCCGCAAACGTAGAACAGGTATGATGGAGTGAAGAGGGGAGATCTGAGGTATGTATTAAGAACAATATAGGGCCAAGAACAGAGCCTTGCGGTACACCTGATATCATAGGCTCATCTGTACAGGAGAAGGAATTATCAAGTCTAACTCGAACTCTTACTTCATATATCCAAGTTGACACATTTCGTACCATCAGACTTGCATTTGTAACTACAACACATTCCATGTTGATACTCACCATTTTAAATTCTCTGTTCAAGTGGTGCCCGCACCAACTCTTCGATGTGCAATTACTGTTGGAACACACAAAGTAGAATTAATTAAGGTCTCATAGGCAATCTTCCCGGAAATTCTGCAATTTTTTCGATACTGAATATTTGCTGTTTCGTACCAAAAATCCATTAACTTTTGATAATTTCGAACAGAACCCTTTGATCATTCCCCCATGCTTTAACGTACCTTTATAGGTAGGTTCATTTAGTTGATAAAGGAACATAATAATCGACGAGTAGGCAGACATCGCGTTTCCTTCTGGTTCTGTATGCCGACAGAAACACGGGCCGATATTATTGTTTTGGGAAACAGTGAAGTGACAATATGAATATGGACTTTATCGAATAATGGACGGGTAGATAGCGATGTTCATTCTTCTCTGTTGTTTAGAGAAAGCATGCAAAATGAACTAGTAGAGACAGTAGAGCCCCACTCGCTTTCCTGCTTTCAACAGCTGCGTTTCCTTACTATCTGATGCTGTCATCGAAATGACGATTTCTGTGGTTGTTGCAGCATTGGGCTAAATGAATTTTAGATGGTGGAAATACATTCACATCAACGTATTGGGAAGGGTGCGTTATTCATTTGATTAAGATGGTCTCTCTCTCCCAAATTCATGTATTCCAGTTATGCTTTATGAAAGAATTGTTCCGCTTCAGATCAGTCGGAGATAGGCAGATTTTTTGAAAGTTTATTGTATACTAATTATTGTGGAATATTATTTGTATTTTGTTTATTATCAGTCTCGATAAAATGAGAATGAAACACTTTTATCTTTCGTTATGTTATGTCACTCAATTTTGATGACCCAAGGGAGATCACTCTGATACGAATGGGAAAAATTAAATTGCTAATGAAATTACTAAAAAGTAGAATAGATCGGGAACTCTATTTCAGATATCAAGCATAACGTTCTCGCCATTCATTTCTACATTTCCTCTGGCCTTAATTATCAAAAAATTGCATTTAGAAAACGTGAATTTCTGACGTTTTCTACGCGATTCGATTCTCAACCACAGAGATCGAAACCTGTATCACATTGGCAACGTCTGAGAATTATTTTGACCTTCTCGAATGCTAACCTGCGTCAGTTTTGAGTAAAAAAAAAACTTGATGAACCTAAATCTTGGCCAACCGGGATACTTCATAAAAAAAGTGTATACCTATACTCCATTTCCTTTATAAAGTATCGCGGTTGGCCAAGTTTTAGGTTTATCAAGTATTTCCACCTGAAAACATCGCAGGTTGACACTCGGGAATGACAATACGTCAATGAATAAATCTGAATAAATGAAACTGATTTTGAACAAATGTATAAGTGTATTATTATAGTACGGGTGTAGAATAGTTATTTTCCTATCAAGGGCGGAAAGTTGTACTTTCTCGCACTAGATTGCCGTATTTAACTAAATATATAGGTAAGTAGATTAAGAGATTTCATGTTAAAGGTATTATTATACCCAAATTCAACACATATTTAGTTAGTTAGGCCCGGTTGTAGAAAAAAATATTTTCCACCCTCAATTAATTTGAGCTAACTTCATTTTATCATATCTTCGTAATGTTTCTATTTTAATGTTTTTATATTTTAGTGCTCCTGATGAAGAGATGAATTAAATTCTCGAAAGCTCGAGCAGGAGGAAAAAGAATTTTTCTGAAAAAACGGCTGATACCCCAATAACCTTTTTCACTATAGAAAAATATTTTTGGAGCTTCAGGACGATTATATCATGAATGAAAATTCATTTTTTCGGCAACCGTCTGGGATGTACCCACTTCCCGGACGCTTTCTCTTTGAGAAAGTACTTTCCGGACTAGGCCGGAAAAATTCATGTCATTGTTGTCATTGTCATGATCATCACAATAGCAACGAAATAACGGATGGCAATTCTGTTCTGTTTAAGTCAAATAAGAATCAAAATGTATAACAAAGGAATGTGGTCGTCTCATTGATTTGTATTTCTACACGGTTGCCGAAAAAATATTGTACGCAACACGCCCGAAAATAGTTTTTTGGACTCGCAGACTTCTAGAATTTTGTCTGTTCGTCCAAAAAAACACTATTTTCCGGACTTGTGACGTAAATTACTATTTCAATGACTTTTTGTTTGAACTGTTAGTACTGATATTTCTCCTGATTTAGATAAATCTGTCGTCACATTCTTGATGTAGAGTAGATGAATGTGGGAATGCCGTGTATTCTTTGAATTCGAGGTTTTTATTCACAGAATGCTTTCAATATTAGTCAGAAATTGTGAACAAAATTTGAACATAGATTTCGTTTTTTATAATCAAACACGGTACTTCAGTGTGGGTATTTATTTATGTAGAAACCGAGCGCTTTCGACAAATTGTCATCATCAGGGTTTCCTGGAAGGGTAGCAATGGTTATTACAAAGCAAGTAAAAGAAAATTAGATAATTACCCGTCCAGGAGTAGTACTACAGGCGGCATGCGAAAGGGTCAAGTGTACAACAAATATGTATGGTGTTAAACAACAGATCAGATTAAATAAATAATTTACAAATCCAGTTTACGCCAAAAGGGAACATACGATATGATTATATCTGTCACCCACTGTCACGACATCGAGATGTCAACATGAAGTATGACAGACGAGTGATAGGCAAATATGGTGGAGTCGCCCTACAAAGGCAGAGGCGCAACGTGGATGCGGACGTCACAAAATAAATAAAATAAAATACAACGCGAAAAGCGCAGAACAAACACAACGCTGACAGAACGCTACAATTGCACATGCAGAAATAAAAGAACACTGTTTTTATCGTTAAAGGATTTTTCTTCGTCCGAAAGTAGACTACCGTGGGAGTAACCTCTTGAACAGTGGGGTGAACACGTTATTGAGGTTGACTTGGGTATTCACGCAGTTGTTGTTGGACTGCATCTCCCTACATATCTCGAGATCTTCGAATAGGTTCATCTTGACGTTGTAACCATTGCTCGTGATGTTGTGCAGAATTTCGGAGTTAGAACTTGGGCTGAATTGGTGACGAGAAAAGGCGAGATGATGTCCAAACGTTGACAGTTGGGGTCTGCTCAGATGTTCTTTTATTCTAGTGGTGAGTTTCCTCCTGGTTTGGCCAACGTAGGAAGTGTTGCAGTCACCGCAGTTGAGTCTATACACACCGCTTCGGTCCAATTTCTCGACGGCATCCTTCGAGTTCACTAGCAGGGATCCCAACGAACGTACATTCGAGCAGGAGATCTTAAATCCATCAGCTGATCGCTCGAGGATGTGGGATATCGCCTCGTTTTTTATGTTAAAACCCTATTGTTTGAAGATTGGGTTGGATTCCTCCAAAAAAAGTGTTCGAAATAATTATGCTTCCAAATACACCAATTTGCTTTTTATTTTGTCAATTTATGCTATAACCATCTCCTCTCAGAATGCAAAACAATATTCTGAACTTGGACTATTACAGTTTCCAAGTCAGCTGAAGCAGTGATACATCAGCAGTGATACATCGAAGATGTAATTACAGGTTGAAGATTGCATTAAAGAAGACCTATTATGAACCATAACATAAACCTACCATTAAGTTCAAATATACATAGAGGAACAACGTCACTGAACGAATTGATGCCACTTTCAGTTTTAGTTCCTTTCCCCATTCATAGTGGCGCAGTTGTGTTTCAGAGAATCGAAATTTTTTACCCTCGCATCTGGCGGTGAGTAGCTGAACTACAAAGCACTATTTCTTAAGCGGGCTGGGGACGAATGCGTGATTTATTATTGTAATTCAAATGATCTACATGATCTCTCTTCCACACTGTTTGTAACGAAGATACAGGGTGGGGCAGAAGAACCTATCCGATTTCAAATCCCTTTTTCTCAGAAGAGAGAGCAGGTAGAGTAGTGGGGTAAAAACCGTTAGAAAGCTGGTTTTATGCCATTTGTCAGTAGTCAACATGCCTTGGTCTGGTGAACATCGTGCTTTTGTTATTGAGCGGTTTATCGAATGCGGCGGTTCGATAATTGCTACACAACGTGCTTTTCGAATTCATTTCGGACTCGGGCGTCATGATCCTGTTCCACATCACGCTACGATTAAAGTGTGGGTGTCAAATTTTAGACAGACGAGTTCTGCATTGAAAGAGAAGTCGCCTGGACGTCCCAGGACAGCAACAGGACCTGAAAACGTGGCCAATGTGAGAGCCGCGATTGAACGTTCCCCGCGTCGTTCGGCGCGAAAACATTCGCTCGCTTTGGGGATTTCCAACCGCAGTATTCGGCGAATTTTGCACCGGGACCTCAAAATGCATCCCTACAAAATGGTTGTTGCACAGAAATTAAGTGAAAGGGATTTTGAAACCCGTACGAACCTGTGTCGCGATCTCCGAGAACTGCCAAACGACGATGTTGTGCTCTTCACGGACGAAGCCCATTTTCACCTTTGTGGCGCCGTAAACAGGCAGAATTTGGGGTTACCTCAAATCGAAGGTTTACCAGCATCGACCAAGGACCCTTCTTGCTTTACGAAGGGAAATTGCTCGGGCAATTGAAGAAATTCCTGTGGAAATGACGGTGAAAGTCATGGAAAGCTACCGCGAGCGCCTAAATAAGTGTATCCGCTCCCAAGGACGACATTTGAGTGATGTGCTTTTCAAAACTTAAATTTAAAAATGGCATAAAATTTGCGATATGTTAATAAAAAAAATTTTTTGACAAGCTGAGTGGTTTTAATTTTATAACGTTTTGAAATCGGATAGGTTTTTCTGCCCCACCCTGTATATAATCTGGACGAATCCGACCCTGTCTCTGATTCATAGTTCTAGAGGGAAATAAATATTCCACAGATGGATTGATGTATAGCTAACAGATGGATCAGACTGTCCTGGCCTGGCAGATTATAGTTCCTTCAGTAGCTACTATGAGCCGCCACTTTACGGCCAATAATCTTAGCTTCAATTCGTTTACGGGCGTTGTTTCTCTAGGTATATTTATACTCAATGCCTACACTATAGACTAGAACGAAGCTGTAGGAAGCGCATATCTTAATACCATGCATGCATAGGTATACTTCACTTCGTATCTGCGTCATCCCAAATATTCTTCCACAATATATCCGTCATATCCGGTTGGACGCGTATAAATATACTCCCGCCTCAATGAGAGATTTGGCATAAATCACTGAACTGTCAAACCCTGTAACCCGGCTCGTTTGTGTGCGATTACCCTCGAAAACCGAATCGCTTAATCTCCTTCACCCCCGAACGTTTTCAGCCGTCCTACCGATTCCACGGTTCCTTTGGCGCCCAAATTTAAGGAACTGTAAACATTGAAACTGTATCCTTCCTGTGAGGATTGAGATCGGGCGGTTTCCACATGGTTTTGTGAAAATTATCATCGGATTCGCAGGGAGAATCGTATGCGAACGAGTGAACTGGTTCATAAAAATTTGGCTGATGAGGATTACTGTTTCCAACACACTAAACTTTGCTCCCGAAAGGATATCTATACAAAGTGAACAAAATTCAGAGCATGGCCAACAATAAGTTTTAATTTCAAAAAAGTCCTTCCACAAAAGCTGAAACGTCGCGCTTCGTCGAAATGTTGATTTTGATGTAAAAACTCTCAGCTGAGTCGGAGCATGTTTTCACCTGCAACCCTATACATATTTTGTATTGTGAAATAAAGCGTTTATTTTTAGATTAGTCAAACCATTACCCATGCCTGTCAGTTTCTATTCAATCTCGAATCGCTTGGTTAAAAATCTAAATCTTTATATATAAAACAGAGTTGTTGGTTACACCATTTATAACTCGAGATCGAATGGACTGTTTGTTATGAAACTTCATTTATGGATTCGTTTACTGCCTGGTTATTATAAAATACATTTAAACTTTGAAAAATTCGATGAAAAATTTGCTTATGTAGGAAATGCTTTTCCTCATTTTGAATAAGGCCAATAGGTGTCGCTACTGTTAATGGCTCTTATCTAGACACTGTAGCGTGAAGGTACTATATTTGATATTATCGCCACTAGATGGCGATTTATACAATTATTGTGTAATTTGCATAGAACTTATAATGAAATGGAAGGCTATTATCAGATCAAAAAGCGGGTAAGAATCTCAAGTTGGTGGAACAGTGAATTTTTTACCGCAATTTCAAGTAAATCGGATTGTGACGATCAGCATCAATCGTGAGTTGTCCATTTTCATCTTTTCTCTATATTTCTGAAAAGTTTTTGATTTATGTTTGGGTTATAAATATATTTGCGGAAATAACTGAATTCAAAATTGCCCATAATTAGCACTTTATTGACATATAATTTTTCTATTTCTGATTTGTGTGACAGCTCGAATCCATAGAGAAGATGACAGTTGACAGATGACGAAATCTAACTAAGCCGTTGATCTCCGATCACCGGTGATTACGATTTGTGAAATCCACCGTAAGTAAAGATATCATTTAGGCGAAACGAAGTTCGCCTGGCCAGCCTGTATACTTATGACATATTGTTATTATTGTCTTGATTCAAACCTGAATATCCTGGTCGTTATAAGGCTGTGAAACAGTCTCATGAAGAGACACTAAGTTCCCATGAGCATTATTCTTTGAATTAAACACAAATCATGCTCAAAATTAATCTATTGCAGCAGGGGATTAAATGAGAAACATAACCAAAAGAAAAGCAACAGCTGATACAAAACTGCCCAATAAATATACGAAACAAGAGGATGATGTATGAAATTTCAAAGAAAAACACACATATTAGACAAAATTTTTCGAGCCCAAGCAGTGGCGGATCCAGCTCTCGAAAAAGGGGGGGGTCACGGTCAGGTGGATTACATACCCGCCAATTGATTTTTTTTTATCAAACACAAGATTTGAGGGTTCGTCCAGTCCAGGGAGGGGTCATGACCCCCATGACCCCCCCCCCCTGGATCCGCGCTTGAGCCCAAGACGATCTTCAGTCCAGCTGAAAACAGAATACATGTTCGGAAGAACTCAGGTATCTGGGATAGCCTCAGGGAGGTTACTTGGTCACTTACCAATCCTACCATGAGCCTTGTTGAACCACTTTGTTTCATCATGAATAAAATCACACTCAGGGTCTTTCTAAAATCATGAGTGGGGTCCCACAAGACGCTATTCTTGGTTCTATTTTTCCAACAGTGTCTATAGATGACCTTTCGGATTCCTACCCGAATGATGGGGATCAGATTGCAACAAACTGATTTTCAGATTGAACTTTGCAAGCTATTGAAGACTGTTAGGAATCATGTCGGCTCCTATGTGATTAAGACAACCTATTAGTCCAATTTTTAATCACTATTCCTATGTAATAATATTTTGGGGCAACATTTCTCATTTCGAATAATTTCATACAACACAGAAGCTTGCCATCTTGTAATGGGGCATATCTTGTATCGGAGCTTTTGTAAGAAATGATATTCTGACTCTGCCTTTGATATATTAACAGAATTCTACTCTACTTCCCCCAGAATTTGAACTATTTAGAGACTCGGGAATGATAACAACACGAAGGGAATGAATGAACACCTACTTTTTTCCATCATATCAATTCGCCTGAAATGAACTTAGCATTTGATTAAGGGCCCTATATGTATGTACCTATATTCATCAACCTGTAAACGGTTAAATAGCGCTACTTCCAGGAATGCGATTCGTAAACGTCTTTTCATGTATCAGTAGGAGAGAGTGATTCGGAAATTGGTCTTAAAAAGTGGGTAATTCTAGAGACCAGCCAGAGCTGTGAGTAAGTTCTCGTTTGACGGATCCTATTCCATTCAGAAGAGTCCAAGTGTCTATTGATTGTTAGTCAACAGTAATTGCCGATAGTAAACAGTTCCATCCAATGTGAGTTATAATCTGTGTTCAGTATGGTTAAGAAATGAACCCCTTTCATGAGTCTGCATCTTATTTTTCACCATCCCTCAACTGTATAACGATTGACCGAACCTACCCTATCTGGGTACATCACAGTAAAAACTTATGGTTCAAGAACATTTTCGGTACAAACTTTGACAAGGAGACACAGACATTGGAACGAGCATGCAACACATCGCACATTCAAAGATTCTTACAGCTTTAATTCAACAAAGAATAAAGTTCATCATTCGATATCGACAATATCGTAACTAGCACCTTCACCATTTCGCAACTGTAAATGGAAGTGTGAAGGAACTAAGAAAAAGTGAATATCGAAAATATCTCGAATCCCCGATATTATCCAAATAGTTTCATTGCAAAGTTGAAAAATTTATTCACGCTACAGAAAACTTCAGGCTATTCGGTCCATAGGAATTCTGCGGCACTGAAGTGATGAAATATTTCAGGTATGAAATCATGTTAGAAGATTATCTGAAACACTACAAAGGACCTCCACACATGCTGTGATCTTTAGAGCGTCGCTGATAGATGGTTTGAATGAGTACGGGCCATCGGACTGGGGGTAAACGACATAGACGCATGACCACCAAACTGGAAAATCATGATCAAACGGTATGAACATCAACGTGGTCCCAAATATTTGTATCCTAGTGCCGTATATGTTTCATGTTCCGTTGGTTTTACGTCATCCCGATATTGACACGAGGCTAGAGTAGATCATCCTATTGTTCTGAGAATAGACAATGGTAGAGTTTATTTGGATTTATTTCAGGAAATCCACTTACGTTTCAAGGGATAATGAAAAAGTGGTCCAAGGTATCTCGACAGAATGGAAGGACGTGTTGTAAAAATAATAACGTTCAAATTTTGGCCTCAACAGACAGTTCACTGTTTGTTCTGAATTTTGTTGTTGAAATTAGTGAGAAATTGCAATGTTTGAAAATAAAGGGTGTTTTTTCAGAGGAGTAGTTCTTTACGGTGGGCGTTCAATGTAGTGTGTTTTTATTTCAAGTTGCATTTGAAAATGGTTTCACTTTGAGAACTGAAATTTTGTGGGTAAACTCAGAAAGGATTGGAGTTCTTAATGAGATGATTGAGATTTATAACATTTCAACAACTCATTTTTTCTCTCAAAAATGGGAGAAAATAAGCCAACTCATGCTTCTGTTCTATTTCAAACGAAAGACCCATGAAAATTGTTCAACTTCCGTTTATACGTGAATCTACAGATAATTTTATTCTGAAAAACAACTTGAAATACGGAATTGGCAGAGAATGGCCAATATAAAATATATGGCGGGAAAAAGTTCCTGCTTTTCCCACATATTCACTAATTTCATCGTTCAGCGATTTTCGGATAGAAAACGTCATTATACATTTCATTCATAATTAGAGAGATATTTCTAGAACTTATAGAGATGCTGTAGATTCTATGGAGATATTCCATAAAATGCACGGTGGCGCCTCTATCGGATGAGATTTCCTACTCGCTCTGAACTGCGACCTCAAGTTTGCAACACTATTTCAACTGGCAGCCGATTTGTCAACTGTCAAGTGATTTATTTCAAGTTTGTTTAGGCATTTCAACATGAATAGACTTAAGCCTGAACAAGGTTTCCAAATTCTGCCAATTTATTCTTAAAATCTGTTCGAAATAAGTATTGAGCACTACGTCCATGTTACGGTCGATATATTTATCCATTAGAGCAATCAATTGGATGAACAATGGAACGTTTTCGGACATTATTTAATTCAAATACTAATACGCATCCTCAGAGACGTTGTACCTACATTGCGTCATTACTTCTGTAAAGCGTAGAGTAGAGGATGAACCCATATATCTAATGACACCAATATGGATTATACCCCAGCTTTTCACACTCACAAAGTGAAGCCGAATCTTCGGTAAAAGGATCGAGTTGTAGGTACGCTTGCGTCAACTGGAAATTCAAAAGTTTTGAGAAATGTATAGATTTTGTTTATTTTGAAAGACAGGAAAATAGATATCCAGGATGAAATATGAATAGGAGTTAACAGGGATAAACATCAGAGCTCGAAGAAAACGAAATAAAGCGATTGAAACATTTCACAGGAAATTGTGAGGTTATGAACGAAAGTATTCACCTGAATTTATGAATGACATAAGTTTCATGACATAATACGATGTGTCGGAGAGAGTCAGAATTAGTAAATTATTTTTATCCTCAATATTGCGGCACACGCGTAGATCCAGTTTCTTACCAAAGCCCAGCTTCAGTTTTCATTGACTCATCACTCATCCCCCCTATAGGAAATATTGAATATTAGATATATGGAAGAACTGAATAAGTCTATCCGCCATCCTCTCTATGGAAGATTTTGCGGGAAGATCTTGCTTTGCATGCTTGCAGAAAAATTGGAGCCACCTGATTACCTAAGCAAGACGTTGAAATTCATTATTCAATCACAAATTCTACAATATTGCGAGGAAACTCTCTAAGGCAGGTTTTCATAAGTAATATCATAAGTGCATCCAATTTTTCCGAAAAAAATCGAAAAAACACGTTGCTAAGTAATATTTTAACAAGAAGCATGAGTGCAGGTGGCAACAAAAATCCGAGTCGAAGACGAGGATTTTTGCACCTGCACGAATGCTTTTTGTTAAAAAAATATTACTTCGCACTGTGTTTTTTCGATTTTTTTCACAGGAAAAATTAGATGCACGAATGGTATTTGACAAGACTATTTCTTGAGTAACAGATTATTCTGGATGCATCTATGTATGTATTATTAATTTTCGTTGACAACAACTGTCAAGTTTTGCCGCGGGTAAACCCGAAAAAACTGCTGACAGCTGCTGCCAAACAATTTTTCCATCTAGAAACCATTTGTGATTCAAAATTGCGCGTTTCTGATTGGTGGAAATTAAGACGAGGGAAATAGTCCTTATTATGTACTGAAGTTTGAATATTCCTGATCAAACCATACACAAGATGAAATTAATTATTTTCTGAATATGTCGATTTATTCAAGATAACCGTTTAAAAGTTTTGACTGATCAAAATTTTTCAGTGAAAACCTGAGTAGCCTATATACGTTCGTCGGTCCCGTGACAAAACCATGAATGTGTAAAATTGACCATTTTGACCTAAGTCCATCCTTAGTCTTAAAATGACCCATATTATTTATTTAGACAACATAAATTGGTCAATACGACTTCTACTTCTTGCAGAGAATATTTAAAGTCACACGAAAACCCTATTTTTCCCAATCGTGACAAACTTCAAATGCGATTATCTCAAAACTGTAATTTCGCACATTCATGGTTTTGGCATGGGACCGACGCGTTGTGAGAATATGTAAAGCTCTTCGTGAGTTCTCCTGTATACAAAATTCAGTAAAAACCATGAGATTTCTAGAAAGAAAATGTTGAATTTCCGAAATATATTGCAAATCCAGCTGAAATTGCTAAAGTAATTCAATGAAATGATGAATATAATGAGTTGCCAGAAATAGAGTTAATTATCGCGCCATTGGAAGATCGGAAAATAATTAGTATCGGAAAGCTAAGAAGTGTTTGACGTATTGTGTCTATACTTGAATGGGTAATCGCTCTAGGAACGAATTTGAACAGTCGAGCAAAAGCTCCGAAAGTCTGATTATCGTTTTTATACATTTTAACGAATCATTTTGTGCCTTGTAGTGTAGTACGCATGCAAAACTGTTAAAAACTCAAACCCGATGTTTCCACGATCACAATACTTTATTTAACACCCCGCTAGGGAGAAAGTAAACATGACTGTGATTTAATGTGCATCTGTCGGAAATTACCGTTACTTCAACAAAATATTAATAATATAAGTAAGACAGATATGAATGGGAAGAATAGAATGCACCCAATTTCGCTCCTGGCAAAATTTCTATAGCTTCCCATTAAAAAGCGTGAGTAATCGCATAAAATATATAAGGGATAAGTTGGTCATCTCCGTGGTATACGGCGCAATACAATTCTTCGATCCTCCAGGGGAATCCTTATGGGGATTTCCACATCTGATCCGTCTTTTCAGGAGGTATCGGCTGAAATTCGGTACAGTGCGAGGCAGACTTTCCCTGGAAAACAGTGGCGTAACTCAGAAGATCTTTATGTTAAATATTCATGATATTATCACTATTCTAACTTCATATGAAGAATCCAAATGGACCTGTGGGTATTTTAAAAATTTATGTTATATTTTGGTAGGAATTGGTCTAAGGAATCAAAGAAGGTACCAATTCTTATAAATTATCACCTGAACATCACTATGAATTATGCGAACATCAATCGACAATTCACCAAACCCATAGACTGGTTAAAAAACTTGCTTGGCCTTGAAACCTTGATATATCTGAGAACTTTGTGAAGGAGTGGCATTCAGGCCTTCCTGGCCTTCTCTTCAAACAGGAGAGTGTTTCAAACTGTAACTTCTACCCTTTTCTGAAACTTTACATATCTGAGAGAACATTTATCTTCAGATATACTTAATGATTAAAAACACAACTATCAGAATTTCCCCGAGGAAATGTTTCAGACAGGATGTCTTCCCAATTCATATAGCTGATATACCTTAAACAAACGAGACAACTATAGCAACCTTACTGACTCCAACTCCTTTAATGCCATAGCTACAGCTACCCACATCTGTCTTAAAGAAAGCTCTGAGTTCTAACGAGGCCAGGGATGATAGATTTTCATGTGGGTGTCAGTTTTAAAATGTTCGTATTTAGCAAATAGCTGTTGAAGGCTAGGAGATTCATTGAAGGAATATTTTACCGATATTTTCTTGGAATTCTATAGTCTCAAATAATAGTATATTATTCAATGAGCGGTAATGTAAGTCAAAACACACGCAGATGAATTTTGCAGCACGAGCCTTCTGGTGAGTGGCAAAATTCATCATTCATCAAGTATAGGACGGTGAAATCATCACAAATTTCTTACACAATGTCCTAGCACCCATATTAGCCTCTAGCCTAGCCAGTTGCTTTATGGTGTTACGACACTCCCTGGTCAGCAGAGATCCCTGGCAGTGTGATTCCAGGGACCTCAGCATATCCTGAGTGTCCGTGGTGATGAAGACATGCGCCCCTTTGAGATTCATTTAAAGACACTCCTAGGCGCATACATAAACAGCCAGTATCTCGTCCAGTATAATAAAGAGCTCTGACTTGGCTCTTTTTTTGATAACAGAATAAATATTCAATAATTGTTGATTTGATATTACGCTTCCGAAGATATGGACAGCGAAGAATTTTTTCATGGATTCTCTACACCAGGTATCTTCAAAACGAAGCCGAATTTTGCAAAATGGTATTGAAGAAAAGGTTTCGTCTGCTGAGAGTAATCTACAGTAAGAAGAAATTAAAAGGTCGAAATCTCACTCTGTATACATACGAGGTGGCCATTTTTTTAATGGGATTGTATTGGTAACTTTTAAACCATAAGAGTTAGATGGTCGGTCCAATGAAGAAAAAGTGGCATTCATAAAAGCATTGTCAAGCAGTTCCAACAAATCGAGAGTATCAGGGCCGGTTATTGAGATATCATAAGAAAAGTAAATTCTGTCATTTTGATTTTTTTCCCACTTTATTTCAAATATTATCAAAAAATGTTACAGGAATTTTATATTCAACAGTAAACTATCCTCAGATTGACATAATCAGATTTCGTATCCAACGTTTCGTACTCTCTGGGCCACCCTCAACCTCATTTTTTTCAACACGAAACTTTGTCGATTTGAGGATAATTTACTGTCGAATAAAAAATTCCTGTAACATTTTTGATAAAATGGAATACATTACATTATGTATGTAAGTAAAAAGAATCGTTAATACTTATCGTAGTAGGCTGTGGTCAAGAATTAATATTTCTGTTGTTAAGGCGGTTGTCATTATTTCATGTAACAGTGCATCAGTCTGGAAATATTGATATTATTATTTAGATATTAATAATAAATGATTTGTTTTTGAAAACTTTACCACCCTCTATCTTAAAAGGTAAGACGTTTAAGACATATGTTCATATGAAGTTTTTGTTTTAAATGGGCCCAAAAATCACTCCCAAAAATATTGTCATTCAATTAGGAAATACCCTGTATAATAATTATAAACTTGATCAACTTTGTATGTCGCATTTAACATAGAGAAACTATTTCTTCGGATGTCACGCCACTGACTTGATTCTATGACCATAAGACAAAAAGAAAACGAATTATCGAACTCTAATCGACATAGTCGAGTATCCTCTTTGTCAGTCGGAACCAATAAATGTCGAACTATTTCATTTCGATTAGTCGTCTTATGGACCATCGATTTTCATAGACAGGTCATTGATTTTTTATACTGGGATAGCTCCAAATTATACCATGAAGAAGGGATATGCAAAACCTAAGTTATGAAATTGTCAAGACGACGAAGTTCTACATCTTTTTTTTTATGAATTTAGCCAAACATGATCTATTCCTATTGAGTAGTTGGCAAAATAACTTTCTCCAAACAACAAAGAGGTTGACCCCTCAATTTGTCTCTCCATGCGACCATCGCAATAATCATTCAATTTGAAGGATAAAGTGTAACTCAAAAACTTGGGTTTTCGAGCACTGATGACCTCACAGGAAAGAGTACTTGCAATCTCGTCCTCCGCATCATTTTTGAAGGTACATATTCTTCTTCTGGTTTCATTCATCCAGTGTTGATCATAGTTCTCTCCCATGCTGTTCAGTCTTCTGCTACACTCATCTATTTCTTGCTCGCTACGAGCTCAACATCGTGGATCCACTATTTCTCGGATCGTTCAGGTTTTTTTCTTGTTTCTCTTGGTCTCCATAAAATCCTACTGGATTATTCTTGCTGATCTTGTCTTGTTAAGTGTGCAATTCACTGCCTCATCAATTTCGCTATTGTAATAATTCATTGCTCCTTATCCGTGGTTTATATTGACGCTGTATAGAAAGTAAACTCATTTGGGCATGCAAATGGCTCTTTGGCAGTATATGGGGGCTCAAACCAGACACCAGAAGAGATTACCACCCGCATTCGTCTGCAGTCACTGCAACGTCTTGCTTGTGTTGGTATAACCAGTGCCGGCAATGTGACTCCCACATCGCTAGAGGTCATACTTAATCTGCCTCCCCTAGATCTACATGTTAGAAAATGAAGCCTGCGAGACGCTTGCAGAATCTCATTAGAATAGAATTTATTTCCTAATTGACAATATAAATTGTGTAGAAACAGTCCAATAAAAAAATAAAAAATTGCTAAATTAGAAATCTATAGTGAAGATGAATTATGATTCTTAATGATGGACTCGAATTCCGTAAAGCTTTATATGCTATATTCAGAAAGCAATGTTCTTAGTTTTTTCCTAAATGTTGTATATTGGAGGTGCCGCATCGGCTCTGGCAGTAAGTTATAGAGTTGCACTCCAATGTTATGGGTTTTCCTCGGTCTCTGACTTGATTGTATGATATCTTCTTTGTTTCTAGTGTTGTGATTGTGTTGATCTGAATGTTTTGAATGCATGCTTAGATTTTTCCTTATAAGTGTTACTCTCTTGTATATAATTTCCTCAAACAGGGTCATTATTCTGGATTCAGTGAATAGGTAAGTTTCTGCAGCTTGTATTCCATGGAACTCGATAGATACTTCTCAGAGCTGTTTTCTGCATTCTGAATATTTCATCCAAGCCAACTGTGGCTCAGTCACTCGAACTAATTGAACAAAGTCATCCTGGAGTGGAATAGGGAGTAGTAGGCAGTCACTGCTGTGTTTGTATCGGTGATCTCAGCAATCTTCGTGATAGCATATAATGCTCCAGCCAGTTTGGCACAGAGTTCATCAATGTGGGCTCTCCAGCTCAATTTATTGTTCATCTAGTTGTACTCTCAGAAAGTTTACTGAACTTGCTTCTGAAGTATGACTCCTTTGTTTGATTTTTCCTATCTTCATTTTAGTATGGAAAGACTCCCTCTTCAAGGCATGTATTGACGATCCACCAAAGGCTCAATAAGCCACGTAGCACATTTTTATCACGAAGACAGTATTTCCATTTATATCCTCTGAATTTTTTGTTTTTAGATTGTCTACAATGCTTTTCATTTCATGTTGAGTCACAGGGTTGAAGAACATCGAGTTCATTATGCAGGTTTTCTTCATTAAATCTGTGGGATTAACATGGGTTTTCCCTAGATTATTTATGATATTATTTGCATTGTTCACAAAGAAGTTGTTCAGTTCATCTGCGGTTAGGTTTTCAGGTTTAACTTGCTTCCTAGTTCGCCAAGTTTCTTTATTGATGATGTTCCAAATAGTTTTGTTTTTGTTTTCTGAGTTTTGGATATGTGTGTTATATAAGGTTTTTTTATAATTGTAGTAGTTTGAGATATGTTTTTTTGTAGCTGACATAAATTTATTAGTTTCTTTCACTTCTATGTGTTTTGTAGCAAGAATAGAGGAACATTAGCCGTTCTTTTGCTTCCACAATGTCTGGAGTTATCCAACGTGGGATTGGTGTTGATGCTCTTTTTTTGATTGGTAGTAATTGAAAAGAAAGGTTGTAGTAATGCATATAGGTAGTAATGCATATAGGTTCCAATGAAGATGTTGTACTCGTCCTCTGCAGACTGTGCAGAGAATACTTATTTCCATTCCTCTCGACTTAAGTAGTGCTGCATAAGATTGATTTCTTCTTCTGTGAATGCCCTCTTGAATTTTGGAATTGGTGTCTCTTCAACTTCCTCTTCAATTGTCAATAACTGAGCTTTGTGAATGCAAGCTCCTACCCGGTTACTGGATGGGCCATATAAGGATCCCTTATTCAAATAGCCTCGAACCTTCAGAAAAACCCTTTGGCATAATGTCAACAACTTTTGATTTCGAAACACCCTTTGCCCAAGTCACACGTGATAGGCAAAGTTCAATGGACTCCGTGAATCAAATTGACCAAAAGATATCCATGTGGTAGTGTGGTACACTCCTGGATCAAAATTTGCCAATGAAAGAGGTATAGGAGGATATGATGCTGAACTGAGACTTTCAATGCAAATAGGGCAATAAACCTCGGTTTCACAAACGGAAATAACGGCTTTCTATGCATACGTCTTAGAATGTTCGAAAAGAAACCTGAAAGAGACGCATGAATTCAGCAACCGACAGTCAATCAGCTGTGAGAGCTTTGGATTCTAAAGCAAGTGCTCAGTGCGCACCTGGGGGAATGCAGCAGTACCATGAAGTACCTGACCAGAGGCAACAAGGTGACTCATGAGTGTCAGTGCACTTGAGCCTTGAGGGTTATGAGAAAGCTGAGGAACTAGCCAAAAGTGCATAAAAGGTTAAATCCGTTGGACCTGAACCCTTCTATGGCCATGTGAAAGATTACTTTGGATGCTGAATAAATGGGTGTATCCTTCATAACTGCTTGATCTGACCACCAGGACGAAAAAAGCATGTGAATGAAAGACTTTAGTTCTTGAGAGATTAGTATGAAGCAGTTTATACCAAATCTGAGCAGAAACATCGAATTCGTTGATATCAATGATTGTTCACATTTGTCATAAACTGTAGCCATTTTGGCATTAACAATTATCCTTTTCCTTATGTGTGAAGATGTGGAGAGATAATCAGTTTGGGAAGCACTACTAAGGCAAATAATCATCAATCTCTAGGCAATCAGTTTATCCCTTTCAATTGAACACCAAGGGGTAATTGACCATCAGGAATAGTTTCTGGATGTGCAGTCCACTAATGTTGAATTTATCTCGATTTTTCTACTCGTGAGCCTTTAGAGCTGGACGATTACTGTTGATCTGCCCAGCATGTTCGGATCGCCACAAACTTCCAGATATTTGAATAACTCCCGAATCTCCCGTTTCCTCTAACCCCAACAATGCCCAATGTTATCCCACGAAGACATTCCGAATAGAGCCGTCTCAGGAATCGATACGATGCCTCTCTGTCTAACCCGATTGAAAGGTGAGATTTTGAGACACGCGCTCCAACCGCACTTCATGGTGGCAGCATCCCTTCGGCGGAGGGCGAAGGGTGGCGGTAACATCCCCATTGGGAGACAACGTCTAGCGAACGGACAGGCGCCGCTTCGAATCCGTCGGAGAGCCTTTGATCTCTTCGCAGTGTCGAAACCAGTTGTGTTTTTGCCGTTAGAGGTGCCAGAAGTGTCGCTCCTGCTGTGGTATGCCGACAGCAGCTGTCAGAGTTTGAGGCTGACACTTGTATCGGTGAGTTTTGCGTAGCATGATTTGCTTTTCGGTGGAACGCTGATTACTAGCGTCAATTCTCGAGGTTTTTTCTGCATTTTCATGAGTTTTCTATTATTTTTCTTTCTTCGATTCACCTGTTGACTAATGCACACAACTGTGAAGTTTCAACTTCAGTCAATGTTTGAATTGAATCTTATATCGAATTTGATAGAGAGTCAAAGAAATTTTGAAACCATCTTTTATTTGAATTTATCCTTCCCTATCGAAGAATATCTCATGTAAAATAAGTAATTATGAAAGGCTGTTCTTTCAATGAACCTGAAAATTTTATCGATAATTGCACAGTCGGAACAAAATCTCGGAATTCAACAATGTACGTATCCTGAGAATCAAGGGTCACTACCATTTCAAAAAGAATATATTTTAGTCATTTCGCTTTCGTAAAAATTGATCGAGCATACTTTGAATGGAAATATTCCGAATTCTATGATATATTGACCAAAAATATATCAAATTCGACCCAAATGAAATACGATATCAGAACTAAGTAGGTACTATGCGTTCAACATTCGTTAATGCACTGCTCTTGTGACCGACATTCGTATAGGCTGTTGATGTTTACACCAACATACGCCCTTGTGGAGCTGCATAAATCATTGGAAATGGACTCAGCCCTCATTGAAAAACGATTGTGGTACTGAGCATTAACTTTTGCGAACACTGGAACCAATTACGAAAATGAGAATTGAATAAGACAGTCGGTAGATCAACCTAATCTACCAAAGTGATAAGATTCAATATGATTGTTTGAAATAATTTGGCAGGGGTCAACATCAATTCAAATGCAACCTGGCATGAGCACGTCTGCTCAATTGCCAAGTCAGCTGCACAGAAGCTTAGCTATCTATTTCGTGCAAAAAAATTATTCACTCCAAAGCAACTATTATTACTCTACAAGGCACAAGTTCGTCCAGCTATGGAGTATTGCTCCCATGCTTGGAGTTCAGCTCCTAAGCACTCGTTACACCTACTTGACTCCGTTCAAAAAAGAGCAGTGCGCCTAATAGATGATCCAACATTAACTGCCAACCTTCATAGTCTCGATCACCGTAGGAAGGTTGGAGACTTATGCCTTTTTTACAGATACTACCACGGTAGGTGTTCTGCTGCCATTCCATCCATAATTCCACCAGGGGCACAATTTGATAGACAAACAAGGCTGGCCGATAGTAGTCACCGATTTGCCGTGCATCTTTCTACAGCAGGGACATCAGTGTATCAAAAGGCTTTTCTTTACCGAACTGCAAGGCTATGGAATACCCTACCACAAGATGTATTTCCTTTTGGTTACAACTTACAGCAGTTCAAGACACGCACCAACCGATTTCTACTCAATTCATCTCGGGACGCTTGAAAAGGTGTTATAAGCTCAGTCTTTTTCCGAGAGATGCGTATAAAAAAAAAAAAAGCTTTTCGCTTTCACACCGTATTTGTTGGTATCAAATCGACGATTTCTCCATCTCTTACTTCTCATTCATAGAACAATAATTGCATATTTCGAACACGCCTCTCGAATACATATCTTGAGGGAGTTTCCTATATACATGTACCCACTTCCATATACTCTGGAGATTTACGACAGAATATGTGGATGATAACTTGAGTCACTGTGAGAAACATCTGAGAGTCTTCCTAAACTACTTGAACTGCAGGCATACAAACCCAAAGATCACCATGGAAATAGACAGAGATGATGTGAATGTTTAGGTAACGAGAAAGTTTAATGGCTATCTACGATACAAGGTATACAGAAAAAACCCAATGTACAGATAGATATCTAAAAAATGAGTCTGATGACCGAATATATCCAAACCCTTAGCTCAGATTACTTTCCGACTCTGAGAAAGAATGTATTGGGAATACTGAAAGGAGCATTCATAGGACAAGAACCATTTATTTGACTGAATCCAACAGAGACGTCACACTCACGAAAAATGCTTTGGTTATAAACATAACAACAAAATGAAGTAATAAAGTAGGGGAAGTACGTACAAAATGACATAGGGTTTTATTTCAGAGGCATAACTTGTTTGTAGTGAATCACAGTAATGTCATATTCTACAACTATATGATCTTTGGTCCTTTCTTCACAAAATCTTATCAACCTTCATGAAATAAAATTTTCAAAAAATAAAATATTCTCAGATAAATTGGGATAAACGAAATTCATTTTGTCCGAATGCTATGGACAAAATGACATACCGGCAATAGGCAACTTTATTTTTTCTACTTATAGTTACAAAACTACTGACAAAGTTCACCAATGAAACGCTTGGTTCTTCTAGGAACATCAGCACAAGATGCGTGAGCTCAATGCAACCAATGCATGCATCGTAACCAGTCTTTTCCAGTGCTAATCCTGGAGAAGACTGGTTTTTTCCCGATCTGAATCGGGAAAAGAGGCCATAAAATAAGACAGTTGGACAATCGTCTTCATCATCTCGGAAGTTGCTAGAAACATTTTTTTCTCCATTGTCTTCTCCAAATAATGTCCTAGGGACGTGTCTCCTTTTCTTTGGAGGAGGTATGGGCTCATTTTTTGATTTGATTGCAATTATATTAGGTGTAGAAGTTGAAACTAAGTATATGTTTATCGTGTCTTCGGCTCACGTTTGCCTTGTCCACTTATGAATCGTCCATTAGGAATTGGAGGAACCTCTTCATAGGATCATCAATGCATCTTAATCTATGAAGATGCATTGCCTTTATAAGCCGCAGATGAGTATTTTGTTATGAATATGTTAAGACAAGTCCTGGTTCTTTGTTTGCTGATGGGATGAATGGTCTCAGTGTTGTCCGGTAGATACGGTTAATTCAGCTGAAATACCTATGTCATTTTGTCCGTTCACTGTATATGTCATTTTGTCCATAAAGCGTTATGCAACTAGAAGTATATAGAATTGATACGAAAAGTATATTTAACATAAAAAAACCTTCGTTCATACAATGTCAATTAAGTAAAGTGCGAAATGAATGCAACATAAATGAAAAAAAATGGTGAAAAATGCCCATTTCTCCCAAAAATTTGGCGCAATAAAAAAACTCGTGAACAAGAGTAGCGCCTGCGAGTTTTCAGAGGTTAATTTAAAGCACTCGGGTCGTGTGATTTGGTAGGCAGTTCCGCATTTGATACCTCCAAACTCAAATTATGATGCCTATGTCATTTTGCCCGAATATGTCGTTTTGTACGTATTACCCCTACCTAAATGGTTGTACACACAAACTATCATTAATCGGATTAAACGAAATTTGCACTTTGGTGTGTTATTTCTTCATTTTGTTAGAACCAAGCGCTTTCAACCTACTTAGGGCCGGTATTATAAAAGGCGAATCGAGGATTCAACCGTGCGCCAACTACCAGATAGTGAGGAATTTGGTTGTTGGCGCAACGGTTGAATCCTCGGTTAGCCTTTATAATACCGGCCCTTAGTCATCATCAGGGTTCCCCGTCCAGGAATCACACCGCAGGCAGCAGATGAGAACAGGCACAGCAAGACAAAGAGTTAGGAAAAAGTCAAGAAAAGTCATAAATCAACAACAATTTGGATCTCAGTGAGAACCAGCTACACCTCCTCAACTGATTTCATACAGAACATTGTCGCTTCAGGAAGCATCTGGTGAGAAGATGTTTATCGGACACTGACGAGTGTAAATTCTGTGAGGAGGAGGAGGAAGAAACTCTAATTCACCTGTTTACGGAATGCTACGCCATTGCAAGCCAAAGGAAAGAGTGCTTTGGACAAGAATCTTGCAGGAGTGTGGAAGTAGCCTCGTTGAAACCTTTCTAGTTATTGGATTCCTTCAGATTATTGGAACTGGAAGGCAAGCTGTTATGGGTCACAATCCCTTTCTAATTAAAACTATAATGGCTGAAAAAAAATTCAGTTCTATGGAGTCCCTTAAAAATTAAAATTGAAAATTTCAATTTGAAGGGCAATATAAAAATTCATGAAGACAAGGAGAAACATAATCCCTGTCTTCTGTTATCGCCATTTCTGCAGATGCAACATTCCTCGACGTACATCATCAGATCAAAAGAAGAGCACATCACAATTCTAAACCTTAAATAACGGAAGAGAACCCATTTTTAATGTGATACAAAGTTTCATACATTTTCAAATCACACATTGAAGATGCGTCTTATTTATTCAAAGAGCATGTGATTCAGCACAGACTTCCTTATACTCTTCGTCTGTTGAAATATCATGGTTACAACTTCAGGATTCTTCAAGTGTATATAGGATTTCGTTACGAGGGTAATAGTGTTTATCCACTAGATCACAGCAATCTCATCTTGTTTACTCTCGTAAACTTTGGCTTTCGACCGTTTCTTCCTCAATACGTATGAAGTGAAAGAGAGTTCTCACGAGGAAATCAAAAACCAATTTTATGATATTTCTTAGAGTGAGTCAATATTGGAACTAATATTCCCGATAAAAAGTTCATGAACATTTGTGAATGATGTTTTTGAGAGCTTGAAAGTCTATGATGATTCAAATTCTGGAAACTGTTTCAGTCAAGTACTTCTCTAAAATTCTCTACATATAATTTTAACATCGAAAATTAAGATCTTCAAATTCTGCCTGCATGAAGTCTTTTCGAATTTTTCTATCAGCAAAAATTTCATATTTGTTGATTGGGAGAATGGTACTTTTAATTATATCATTAGGAAACGCCAAATTATTCTTAGCCATTTTATCATTTCCGTATTCTTCAATTCAAACATAAAATTGGCCCAGAACCGTTGCTTGCACACTTTGACAGTTTAAGTTTTCATGTCTGGTTGAAAAAACTTAACTTAAGTTATTTGGAGAGAATTTTCGGAAGAAAATTCCAGGATTCCAAATTATTGAGACCAATCCTCAAATACTTTTCCATGTTAGGTTTTTTATTAGGAACCGATCAACTTTAGGCAGCTAATAGAAAAGTCTATAGAGTACAATAGTTGAGCCCATGTTTATGTGTTTCATAGATTTGACGAAGGCTTTTGATCGGGTCCAACTGAGAGATGTCATTCGTATCATGAAGAAGAAACATGTTCCTGGTGAAATCGTTAAGATTTTGAGGGAACTAAATCATGAAACATCTACCAGTTTTGATCTACCAGAATAATAACAAACAACGGTCTCACGAAAGAAATACCAACACCGATAGAAATAAGGCAGATTTTTTGAGTCCCCAATTTTTTAACTTTATAATGGACGACATAATAGAAAAACTGAAGAAATCATCAAGAGGTTACCGGCTTACAAACGGTGAGATAAAGATAATCTGCTATGCCGACGATGCAGTAATTGTGGCGGAGAGCGAGGACGATCTACAGAGGCTCCTGTTTAAGTTCACAACAAAGGCCAGAACACTGAATAGGGAAATATCCACTACAGAAACAAAGTCACTCGTTATTTCAAAGGAACCAACAAGATGTAAAATATATCATAGTCATAGTTTGAATAGTTGTTAGTAAAAACATCAAAAAAATCCGATTATTCCCAGCAGTTTACTCAAAAATTCAGATTTTGTTACATTGAAATTCGACTCGAGATTAGGCGACTTAGAGAATCCAGCTTCATAGAATGATGAATCACCATGTAGACATAAGTATCATTTTTATTAGTGGGAACATAATCCAGGAGTAATCAGGATAGACAATATATCATATCACATCATAACCATCCCAAGTCAATCAAATATCGTCTAATCAGGACCGAACCGAGGATACTTACAAAAATAAAGTTAGTAGAACAGGAAATTCTAATATAAATAGACGCAGAAGTTATCGACTGCTATATTCAACACACTATGTATTGTATTATTTATGCTCTCTAATTCAAAAGAATATATATATATATATTCAACACACGATTACAGTAGGTATCTCGATTCCTGTTAAGGAAACAGTTCCTATTACAATGGGAATAAATTGTTTCAAATACAGGAATTCATTTCTCTACAGAGAATAGGAATTTATTCCTGTAAATTCTATCTAATCTACTAAAGTGTATATTATGCATCACAGTACTATTCGTTTTGTGCAACAAAATATTCCAGTGAAATAAAAGCAAACAAATTTTGATTTCACTGTATTTTGTAGTTTCTGGAGAAGCGCGACAACGTCGCTTGGTTACGGTATGGAGAAGCGCGACAACGTCGCTTGGTTGCGAACAAGGGATAAGCGCGAGCACGCGCAGTCGACACAAGCGAGAAGAAGTCAGCCATCGAGACAAGACCGCCGGCTGAATTGCAATCTAACAAGTCAAGTCAATGTATTGCGTTAGCATTTCGATGATGTAATTTCGAGTTATTAAAGTGCACTATACATACACAATATACAGTCCATTCTATTTTTCAATAAGACCTCAACAAGTGAAGTCCCAAACATTGGTCCAATCGAACCGGATTTGTGCCAGAAAATCTTCAGATCACACCAAGAAAGTGAGATAGGAGATTCCTCGATACTATTCCAAGTAAGATTATTCCTTATTTTGACGAGAATTAAGTACCTACGATTGCAATTTTCAATTCACCATTTGATATTTTGATTACGGGTTACAAGTACCTACGATTGCTATTCCCAATTCACCCTTTGATATTTTGAAACGGGTTACCTACAAGTACCTACGATAACGATTCAAAATAAATTCAATTCAATATACCTACCTACAATACAATTTTAGTTGATAATAAACAATTCAGAATTTATTATGTCGAATCTGACGAAGCTGAAATTTCAGAGAGGTCAGTTTAAAGCGACCTTGACTAGATTCCGAGGTTTTTTAAATTCGTTAGATTTAGAAAATGTTGACGATATCACAATAACTCAAGTAAAACTAAGATTAGACAAGATTAAACCTATTTTACATGAATTTACGGATGTGCAAGCTTCTATTGACTTTGAATTGTTTGGAACGGAATCATCAAGCGAAGAACAAGATCTACAAGAAACAAATGAACTCATTTCCTTTGAAGGATCATATTTTGAACTCACTAGTATTGCTCAGAATATTATTAATCAATGTGAACCTAGAAATTTAGGAGAAGGTTCGGTTTCAAATACAAATAAACATTCAAATTCTGTAACATGCTCAGTTCAAGGTCAACATTTTAAATTACCAGACATTAAATTGCCTACTTTCGGTGGATCTTTTGAACGATGGTTGGAATTTAGAGATACATATCATTCACTAGTGCACAATAATGCAAATATAAGTAAAATTCAAAAATTCTATTATTTAAAGTCTTGTCTGGAAGGTGAACCATTCAATTTGATTAGTTCTGTCGAAGTTAGTGAAAATAACTACAGTGTTGCGTGGTCTCTAATCAAAGATCGGTACGAGAACAAAAGGCTCATTATTCATAATTACATAAAGAGTCTTTTTGGCAGTCCCATAGCCCTTAAAGAATCCCATACCGAATTACGTAGTTTGCATGATAATTTCGTGAAGAATTTAATGTCACTCAAGATGTTAGGTTTGCCGGTTGATAGTTGGGATGCCCTTTTAGTTTACATGCTGTGTAACAAATTTGACAATATAACGAGACGAGAGTGGGAATCTCAAAAAATTAGCGGGGAGCTTCCCACTATCAAGGAGTTATTACAGTTCCTTAAAGGTAAATGTGAATTACTCGAAAAACTCGAGACGTCCAAGGCTGAGAATAAGGTCATTGAGAAAACATTTTCAAGGTTTCAATCCTCCAAATCAAATCGACAAGAAAAAACAAGATCCTTCGCAACAGCGACTGAAAGAACAATGTCATGTTATTTTTGTAAACAAAACCATTCTATTTTTCAATGTGAAGCATTTAAACGCATGAACGTTCAAGAGAGAATCAAACAAGTTAATTATTTGAAACTCTGTGCCAATTGTTTTGATCCTTCGCACAATATTAAGGAATGTAAAAGATCCAATTGTCGCATTTGCAAGAAACGACATAATACGCTTTTACATTTATGGAATAAGGATTCGAATAAAGACGAATCTACTGCGATTAATGCGGAAAAGGATAGCGATAGCAATAGCAGAGGAAGCGCTACGAGCAGCACCTATATGGCACGTACCAATATGCGGGGTAGAAACAGCTGTGACGTAGTCAATACGACGCAGTTACGTACCGGGGTCGCGAGCGTGAAGGGATCTATAGAGGCGAGCGGAACCGGAAGGGTCTGCAACGTTGCCGATGTTAACAATTTGAACGAGGAAATACGAGAAACTAACGTACAGCCATTATTGAGTACAGCAGTCGTTCGTGTTTTCGATAATAATAATCAGTTTATTCATGCTAGGGTACTTCTAGACGCAGGTAGCCAAAGCAATTTCATTTCATCAGATTTAGCGCAACTTTTACAATTAGACAAACAACCGGTCAATTATTCCGTTGTAGGTGTTGGAGAATCATCGGCCATATCTGCACAATACAAGACAAGTGTAACCATCGCTTCACGAGTTAATAATTATTCTAGCAGAATTTCCTGTCTCATAATCCCTAAAATAGCACACAAATTACCAAATGTTTCATTTGAAGGTTTCCCTTGGGCTAGAACAAATGAATTAACTTTAGCTGATCCAAATTACAATATGTCTCAAGATATTGACATGCTTCTAGGAGTCAGCATATTTTATGAATTGTTGATCATGGAGCAAAAGAAATACAATAACATGCCTTTATTACAAAATACTCAATTAGGTTGGGTTGTTGGAGGTAACATACCATATCCTAAGTCGAAACCTACTAAAACCATTTCATGCGTATCCGTGAATGAGTCTTTAGAAAACGCGTTAACAAAGTTTTGGACAATAGAAGAATGTGATACTAAAAGACTTTTCACGAAAGATGAGGAATTTTGTGAAGAACATTTTTTGAAAAATGTTAAACGCACATCAGAAGGCAGATTCGTGGTCAAGTTTCCATTTAAGGATAGTGTTTCAACTTTGGGACGCTCGGAGGAAATGGCATTAAAACGTTTTTATGCTATAGAAAGGCGCTTAAATCGAGATGAGAGCCTGAAGAAAGACTATTGTGATTTCATGAATGAATATATCGAGTTAGGCCATATGAGTAAAATAGAAAATTTTGAATCGCAGTGTAAAAATAAAGACGGTTATTTTCTTCCTCACCACGCTGTCGTAAAGGAATCGAGTATTACTACTAGAATGAGAATTGTTTTTGATGCGTCAGCCAAGTGTGACAATCAAATTTCTTTAAATGATGTCCAGTATGTGGGACCAACGCTGCAGGACGATCTAGTTTCAATTCTATTAAGATTTCGAAGTCATAAATATGTGTTGAACGCAGACATTTCGAAAATGTATCGCCAAATCCTTATTGATAAAGCGGAGAGAAAATATTTGCGGATATTTTGGCGAGATAACTGTGAAAGGGCAGTGGAATGCTATGAGTTGAATACAGTTACGTATGGAACTTCGTCTGCTCCATATTTGGCAGTACGTTGTCTTCAACAATTAGGAATTGAAAGTGAGTCAAGATATCCATTGGCGAGTTCAGTCATTTTAAATGATTTTTATATCGACGACTTATTAACGGGATCGAATGATATAGAAGAATTACGGGAAGTTCAAAGAGATGTTACAAGAATATTAGCGTCAGCTGGTTTTCAATTACGTAAATGGTTGTCTAACAACCAAGATTTGTTGTCGGGTATTAATGTTGATGAAAGTTTATCTTCCGGTATACTACATTTGGGCCAGGAGGAGAATACCAAAACGCTAGGCATTTTTTGGAATGCATATAATGACAATATACAATATTCCATAAAGATCACTAAATTCAATAACAAATTCACAAAACGAATGATTTTATCCATGATAAGTCAGATATTCGATCCATTAGGATTATTAGGTCCTATCGTAGTCGTAGCAAAAATATTCATGCAGCGTCTATGGCAGGAGAAGTTAGACTGGGACCAAGAAGTATCGGACTATCTTAACGACATATGGCACTATTTCTGCAAGGAATTATTATTATTGAATACACTCAAAATTCCGAGATATGTTTGTCATGGAGCTTATATAGAGTTAGAGTTGCATGGGTTTTCGGATGCCAGTGAAAAGGCATACGGAGCCTGCATTTATGTTTCGTGTAAATTGAATGACCAAACTTACCAGACTAGATTGTTATGTTCCAAGTCAAGAGTATGTCCTCTGAGACAGGTGTCATTACCACGACTTGAACTGTGCGCTGCGGTGCTACTCGCTAAATTGATGAAAAAAGTAATTACTTCCATGAAAGTTACATTTACACAATATTGCTATTGGACAGACTCCACTGTAGTTTTAGGCTGGATAAATGGATCTCCGAATCAATGGAGAACTTTTGTGGCAAATCGGGTCACAACTATACAAATGTTATCTGAAACGAATCAGTGGCATCATATTCCTGGAAGAATTAACCCAGCTGATTTATTGTCGCGAGGAACAACTGTTGCTCATATTTTTGAGTCAAAACTATGGTGGGAAGGTCCAGAATTTTTAGCGAAATTAGAAAAATCAAGCTTCGCTTCACATATATTATATGAAGAGTTGCCTGAAAAAAGAATTCTGGTCAATCTTTGTAGAAAAGAAGAACAATTAGAAATACCTTTCACGAGATTCTCAACTTTCATTAAACTACAAAGGACGATGGCATTCTGCTTAAGATTTGTATTTAATGTGAAAGGTAGTTCACCAAAGAAAACGGGAAATTTAACAGTATCAGAATTGAAAAACTCTCAAAATCTTATTTTGAAAATTTCACAGAAACAATCCTTTGCTATTGAATATAAAACCTTAATGAAGGGGGAGAAAATCAGTAATACTAGTAAATTGTTATCTTTGAACCCCTTCATCGGAAATGACGGTCTCATCAGAGTAGGAGGTAGATTAGTAAATGCTGATATAGATTATTCGAAACAGCATCCAATTATATTGGACTCCAAACACCGTGTTACTTTGCTATTAGCACAATCAGAACATGCAAGATTAATGCATTGTGGACCGAATCAACTCTTATATTCTTTGCGCGAAAAATACTGGCCAATTGCTGGACGCAGACTTACGCGATCTGTAGTGAAAGCATGTATTATTTGTCGTAAAGCTCAGCCAATAGCATGTAAATATTTGATGGGAAACCTTCCTACAGTACGAGTCAATAAGTATATTCCATTCACTAATGTTGGTTTAGATTATGCTGGACCCATTTTAATTAAAGATAGAAAACTACGAGGATCAAAATTGATCAAGAGTTATATTTGCTTGTTCGTCTGTATGAGCACAAAATGCATACACCTAGAGTTACTTACCGATTTATCATCTAAGGCATTTCTTGCCATGTTCAAGAGGTTCACTGGAAGACGAGGTTGTCCGTCGCATTTATTTTCGGATAACGGCACTTCTTTTGTTGGAGCCAACAATGATTTAAAAAATTTCATTCAAAATTCATCAGAGTCAATAGCTGCTGCACACGCAAATGAAAATATAACTTGGCATTTCATTCCGCCACGAGCTCCCAATTTTGGTGGTCTATGGGAGTCCAATATAAAACAAGTAAAATATTACTTAAAAAGAATTTTGAACAATACCAATTTAACGTATGAAGATATGATGACAATTTTAATACAAATTGAGGGTTTACTTAATTCTCGTCCCCTTTGCCCTTTATCATCCGATTCCTCCGATTTCAATCCCTTGACTCCGTCTCACTTTCTGCTTGGAAAATCAATTTCGTCCATTCCGGAGCCTGGGTATACAGAGATACCAGATAATCGTTTATCCCACTACCAACATCTGCAGAAGATTGTCCAGACGTTTTGGAAACGATGGTCTTCCGAATACCTATCCGAACTGCAAACGAGAACGAAATGGAAAACGAATTTCGAAAATCTTCTTCAAATTGGCAGTTTGGTATTAGTAAAACAAGAAGATGCCCCTACCTATTCTTGGCGATTAGGAAGAATCCTTGAGTTGCATCGTGGAGAAGATAACATCATCAGGGTAGCAACCGTGAAATTTGGTGATGGTTCATCCTGCAAAAGAGCAATTTCACGTCTATGTGTGTTACCAGTGTCAAATATTTAAAGAAGAGAGACTATACTTACCTTACTTAGTTTAAGCTTTTATATTGTTTTTAATTTACCTGTTGTTTTGAAATAATATTTCAAGGCCGGCGGTATGGAGAAGCGCGACAACGTCGCTTGGTTACGGTATGGAGAAGCGCGACAACGTCGCTTGGTTGCGAACAAGGGATAAGCGCGAGCACGCGCAGTCGACACAAGCGAGAAGAAGTCAGCCATCGAGACAAGACCGCCGGCTGAATTGCAATCTAACAAGTCAAGTCAATGTATTGCGTTAGCATTTCGATGATGTAATTTCGAGTTATTAAAGTGCACTATACATACACAATATACAGTCCATTCTATTTTTCAATAAGACCTCAACAAGTGAAGTCCCAAACAGTTTCATTCAATAATACAAATCATTTTTGACTGTTTGCCCTCCTAAATTAACAGGAAATTATTGATAAATAAATCAGGACCTTTCTCTACCATGCCCTACTCTTCGTTCAATTCTCTGAAATTTGTTGTGTTTTATACATTACATAATATCATTGAATGTAGTAGGCCTTTCCTACTATTGCATAATGTTATTGAACTGTATTGAAATAGCTATTTATGTAACAAGTACATAAATTAGGTCTATTTGGACGAGTCCAAAAGTCCATAAGCCTAATTATGTACGAGTTGCATACAAAGCTTTATGTTTGACTGCAATGCAGAAATTGTATTTTCTAAAATGGCAATCAATATATTCGTCGCTTTATTTCGAGAGAAAATTAAGTGTGCTTCTGCTTTTCTCACCTCAGTTAAGGCGGACTCCCACTACTCGTATATTTGGCAAGTACGCAATTATTTGCGTACTTGGCAAGTAGATGAAGTTTCGAATTTGAATGACAAGATTGACAAGTATTGGCCGAGTGAACCACTCCCACTACATGCCAAATATAGGCAAATATTTGCCAAATACACGAGTAGTGGGAGTCCGGCTTTACCATCAGCGACCTTAGAAACCTAATCATATAATAAGAAAAATGGATAGTGCGGAAAAGGAAAGCGTATAGGAATTTAACCGCAAGTGCCAAAGAATCTCTCTAAACCACTAAAGTTGCTTATGAAAATTTGTATGCGGCCTATAACAAGTGGTGTGAAACGAAAAAAATTCCAAAATCGAGAGAAGACAGTGTCAGTTGAGTCCGATAAAGTGGTGAAGTAGTCAATTATGGATTTTAGCGTGAAAAAGTTCCTGCTTTACCCACATTTTCACTAATTTCATAGTTCAGCGAGTTTCGGATAGACAGCGCATCTGTACATTTCATTCATGATTAGAGAGATATTCATAGAACTCATAAAGATTATGTAATGTAATGCACGGTGGCGCCTCTATAGGTTGATTTTTCCTACGCGCTTCAAACGGCGACCCTAATTTCTGTTCAAGCGGCATATTACACTTTAACAGGAATCGGAATGCTGGGTTGACAATAAATTTTTCAGTTTCTGCAACAAAAGTAGTTTTTATGTTACAGGAATCCAATTTACAAGAAATTCCAGTGATTTATTAAGTAATTAAAATATGAAGAAGAAGAAGTAGAAGGTTTTTGAAGATCTTCAATAAAGTTATATGATTGTCGAAAAAACTGCTATGAAACAGTCTAATATTGCTAATTAAGTGACTAGTGTGACTTAGGTCGAGACTTTCACAGGGTATGTTGACTTGACAAGAAAAACAAGGCCTGAACCTGACAGTTGACAGTCTGCGCTCTGATGCGAACACGACGATAACATATTCTTTGACCACTTGAGTTCGGACCTAGCGAACTGAAAAGTGGTTACCTTGATTCTTGTCGATGAAAGTGGTTGAACGACTGAGGTCCGGATCTTCTTCGTTGAAGAAGAACGTCTATTCGCAGTATCAACTTTGTGGTATCAAATATGAATTCGTATAGAAATACGAATTCTAATCACGTACCTTTAATGATTGCACAGATTTCGCAGTATTTGTGTACTGTGTACCAAAAAAGAAATTTATAAACGCAACCGAAAAGTTAAATTCAACATTTCCATAGCAGTGCACACTTGCAATTCGCTATGGGGGACGATCTTATAATCCGCAATAATTTGTTAATCAGAACCCCAGTACGGTTCTTGTAACTGGATTTAAAAGCGACGAAGCTTAAACAGTCGGTCGCGTCTCCTTAATCACATCTCCTGTTGCCTCCTGGCACAATTTCTAATTACATCTTGCTTTTAATATCTCCAAGTTCCTCTTGAAATATAGGTGATCCTTTGAGTACACAGATTTTAGGGGAACACAGCTTGCTGAAATATTTAACGGAGATAGGGGGAATACGATGATCAAATTTGGTTAATCAAAGTTGGGGTTTACTTGAAAAAAATCCTCATATTTTCTCCTTAGACAAGGCGGAATGGACAGTCAACTACGGAACTTTTTTTCATTCCAGGAACAACTCGAGAGTCCAGATGCATTCGAGAACCGCTCTGAATTCTACACGTTGTTGTTGCTCAAAAGAATGTTCTAGAATGGTTACTTCAACGACAAAATTCCAGAAGATCCACGATTTCATGAAATACTTCGTATGAAGCTGAAATTTAACTTTTAAAAGGATGAAGTTTTCATATGCTAAAAATAAATCGCCGGATTTGACTCCTGAGTAGAAACAGTGTTTTTTACTTTAAGTGAGGGCGTTTTATCATTCCATAACAGGTCGACCAATTAAAAACAATTGAGATGTAGTACTCCGAAACCTATACTCTTGTTTGCATCAAATCCGAATTCACCTGTTCCATAGCCCATTGAGATATTGAAGAAGCGTGAATATTCGGTCGAGGCGACGACCAAGAAGCATGACCCGACAGTCCTCATGCATTTCTTTTCATTGGGTGGTGTAATAGCGATGCGATGAAGAAGAGCCTTTTTTGCCGCTGAATTTGTTCTCAGGCGAAAAAAAGATGAGGATCCCAAGTTCCCTATTTTTGAATAATTCCGCTTGAAAATGGCTTTGCGGGTAACTCCTAATGATGATGAAAGCTCTTCTTGGGTTTGGCACGGATCCTCAGCGTCGTCTGAGGTTTTTGGCCTTCCAAAATGCTCACAAATATTTGTTGGAAGTTGAATCTTCAATTCGATTCTGGAAGCAATCAAGACTCTGATACAGAAGAGTTAATTCAATAAACTTATTGTTTACTTTGTGAATTAATGCAGGTATATGATACTTGTTTGATTTATGGAAATATTCACTGTGAAGTGTGATTTATGTTTTGTTTTTTTATGTGTGTATGTTTTTTTTTGAGTTTATGGATATCTGACCAATATATAATGTACCTGTAGGCCTTGTCATCCGTTTACAGGAACTGTTTTAAAGTCAGTTTGAATTGCTTCATGAATTAGGAAAAAAAATTATCAGAAAATCCAAAGAACGTCACAACGTTGCAAAAATGTCTTCAACATTTTGAGTCCGTAGTAGTACAGTTACCCAGTTCAGTTCTGATAATTTCGAAAATTAGCTCCACTAATTATTATAGAAAGGTGCTAACACTTAGATTTGGAGCGAGAAACAGATTTCATTCTTTTATATAATTTGTTCCTAGTGACCATTTCTCCACACGTGCCATATGCCATGTATTGTTTGATTGAAGAAAATAGTAGGTATGTAATTCTCTCTTCGAAAAGAATATATACAGGGTGAGTCTTTGACTTGTACATATATTTTAACTGTAGATTCCTCTCATCAAACGAAAAACTTTTTTCCCATATCATTTTTCAAAATTCGGTTTCGTTGGGAAGATACAGGCTGTCGAAAATCCATGAAAAAAACACTTTTCTGTTTATATCTTCGGAACCATTATTTCGAATGAAATAATTTTGGTTGAGTTTTGACTCTATTCATGGTGCATATTCCTCAATTGAAAACTATTCAATATTTCAACTAGTATAAAAGTTACAGGGTAGTCGACTCATCAATACACGTTAAAACACCATAAAACCACTTTAAGAAGATAAACGGTTCATATTTTCGAAAGAATCAATCATTCAAGAAACTAAAAGTATTCCTATTTTTTTTCAATAAAACGCATCGTTTTCGAGTTATTTCCAATTTTACCAGGAGAAATTTGACGAAAAAATCATTAATTTCAAGAATAATCTGAATGCGTCTGAATTAAATATCATCGTATATTATTCCCTCTCTGGTCTAAACGAGTTTACAATGTTGTCACAATGATTATCAACTTTGTCCAGATATTTTAATAAAATCCCACAAATGTGTGAGATAAAATTGAACACCAAGGAGGATTCAATACGCACCAGTTCCTATTGAAAATTCATAGTTACTGGTTCATATTGATGTTCAATGTCGATGAAATACAACATTCGGATATAAATGATGAATCCCGATACAAACTACTTATTAAATTGGAATTAATAGAAAATAATACGATACCTGATAATTTGTAGCGATGTTTCTATCTAAACAATATCCTCTTGAAATTTTATGAACTCAACATATTATATTAATTCACTCCACATAATAATCACATTAGAATAATAATTTACTGAATGTATTCAGAACTTCACATAATGTTTACAGTTTGTTCAGAGACTCTGGTTTGTTATTGTTTATAGTTGGCCACCAGATAACCAATCCGTAAGTCGATTCATGATAGAAACGGCAGAATTCAAAGATATTCATACCACGGTACACAAGTGTATCGTGATTTATATCACAGCCATCTAGAGATTCTATGAAGATCGGCTATGTTCATACTAAGTTTCGTGAAAATCCTTAACCTCAATGAAAATATCGGCAAGCTGACAACATCTCCTTGAAATTCCTGTGCAAACATTCACAGAATCGATACAAATTAGATAAGGTTAGGTTGTTCAATAATAATTGTTTGGGAATTTCGTGGAAAATATGAACATGTTATAAGTGTTTACAAACTAATCTGCAGAAAAATCGAAGAAGGAACTCATTTTGGTGGGATAAATGTGGCTTTTCAGTTGCAGATATAATCCGATGAAACTAACTGTTTTCGTTGAAATTATCGTGTTTGCAACATTTTTATTCCAATAAGGTTAGTACTCGAGTATTCCCTAAACGAATAAACTCAATTCCTATCGAGCAATATGAACTTTGCATCGATTCCAGAAGATCATTCCGGAAACGTAGTCAGCCCAATTTTTTTTTAATGGCTATATCTTCTTAACAGAACCGAATTGGAAAAAATGGAAAATGAAAAAAAGGTTTCATTTGACTTTTGGTGTTAAGTGCCATTTTTTATCAATGAATCTAAAAGCTGACTGTTGAGCACAGTTTTTAAGCATACTAAGAACATTTCCATAATTCTTATCAAAGTTACGAATCTGGTTATTTCATGGGCGTGATTCGAATAGCTCATGACACGAGGGACCTGTTTTTTTCTTTTTGACGTCAATCTCTTGGCCACCCTGTATATCTAGTCTAAGCGTTGATACCATATAAGGAAAGGTTATTCATGCAATTAATTCTATTGGGATGTCAGATTTTAAGGGAGGGCCTCAACATTTTGCCTTCAAGAAAAAGGTTAATATTCTGAAATGGCTAAACATTTATTAATTTATGAAACCATGGAATAGTATTTGGAATTGGTACACTTCCATGCTGAAATATATGACTAACTGTGATTCCGTTGAGCAAAAACTACATTTTAGAAAATGTCAGTCGAGAGAATTACGGCATAAAGAGGTAGATCGACTCTCTGAAAATGTTTCATTAACGAAATACCATAATAAATATTTCAATTGTGCCCCGAGCTATCCTGAATGGACTAGAGAGGAGAGAGCCGTTTAGAAAGCATCAATATTTCTCATTGATACTGGATAATCTATTTAACTAGCGTCAATTTCTATCTGTTTCAGCGTCAGTTAGTTAACAAGCTACAGCAAGGCTCGAATGGACAAAGCAATTTCGTATTATGGCTCCCAGAGTTCAGCGATAGCATGTGGCTGATTGCATTGCATCGCAGAGGGCAAACGGTGTGCATTGTCCCTATCTGTGAGTGCCTCAACAATTTGTAGTTATTGCCGATGCTATTCACGAATTCGAAATATGGTCACATCTGTCGATTCGCAATAGAGCAATTGAGGATTTTAATGAGAGCCGGGCCGAAAATCGAAAATTTGGGCGATAATTCAATGTTCGAAGGGATGTTCATTTCATGTTCCGCTATTATTTGTTCGTAGGGAATCGTGAACTCAAAAATGAAGCCAATTTTTTTCTTATTCGAAAGATAATTTTATGACATTGATGTTTTGACAACAATTTCCGCCATATGTCTACCACGACTAGCTCTGATCTTGAAGGCCAATCAATTGTTACGGCAGCATCCTGAGTTGTTGACCATCTTGTTGGAACCAAAACACTACTGGGTCGATATCATCCGAATCTTGAAATAAATAATCATTGATCATCGATCTGTTACCGATCACCATTCTCTGTTACATTAGCTACAGAACTAGTGGTGGTGGACATATGCTTCAATCTCGATTCAAATGTGTTGTATTTCAATTTAAAGTTCTATCACTTTAAAAAAACACCCGATACCAATTTCTCAAGCAACGAAAGTATTAAAACGGAAAACTTTCGTTAGGCAGTAAGTTTCTGTCCAGTTTTCTGGTGAAGTTACCTCTTGACATTAATTCAACGTTTTTTATCTGTTGAAAATATCATTATTTCAACGGAAATTTGACTAGAAAATGACGATTTAATTCGGTCTCATCTCAACTTCACTCTTACGATTTTTCAACGCTTTATATGCATTAACATTACACCGGAAAATCATAGGAATCCAGTATTCAGGTAACGCTGATATTCTTCGTAGACTAAAAATATCGTTATATGGACATTACTCCCCATTACATTTCCAACTGAAGAAATTATTTCAATCTGTTTTTAAAGTTAAGTTCAACCTAAAATTATGTGAAAAAAATATAACCACCTTAGTGCCAAATTGAAAGAAAACATGCCAATTCCACCTGGGAACTTTTACTTACTCGGGCGCAAGTCACAATCGGTTTAGAAGGATTGATACCTCTTCAGGTAAACTTGTTACTCTTGTCTAGGTAGCTTTTGAATAGTTGGAGAAAGGATATGTGCAATCGAAGGTGTAGATATACAGGGTCTTTCACGAGGAACCTCACCCATATTTATACGGGAAACTACTGACCGTATTTTCATGAAATTCAGCACTTATAAGTATTTCACGATGCTGATGAAATCTAAAATATTTTCAAGGCATGAGCACCTCCGGTTTTTCCGGAAATGACGTCAACTTCCGTTTTTCAAATTAGAACACCAATTTTTATATTGCAGAAATAGATTCTTTAGAAAATGTCAAGTTATTTTGATGTAACATTTTTCAGTTTTGGTTGGAAAATTCTCTCTGAGCGGGAAAATTCGAAAAAAAATCGAAAATAGAGCTCCGCTGAAACAAGAATAACTTCGAGGTTTTTGGATGGAAAATTTTCATTTTTCGGATTTTTCAAGATGTAAGATTGATGTATCCACTTTAAAAATCGAAATCGCGATTCATCATACAGGGGGTGAAAAAATCGCTTTCAAAGTTAGGGATGACAAAATCGTGAAAAATCTATTTTTCAAATTAGAACCCCAATTTTTTATGGCAGATATTGAATCTACGTTAAAAAATAATGTGAGTGTATGCATCACACCCTTGCCCTAAAATGGATATTTTCTGAGTTAATATCCACTTTAGGGCAAGGGTGTGATACATATACTCACATTATTTTTTAACGTAGATTCAATATCTGCCATAAAAAAAATGGGGTTCTAATTTGAAAAAATTGATTTTTCACGATTTTGTCATCCCTAACTTTGAAAGCGATTTTTTCACCCCCTGTATCATGAATCGCGATTTCGATTTCTAAAGTGGATACATCAATCTTACATCTAGAAAAATCCCAAAAATGAAAATTTTCCATCCAAAAACCTCGAAGTTATTCTTGTTTCAGCGGAGCTCTATTTTCGATTTTTTTTTTCGAATTTTCCCGCTCAGAGAGAATTTTCCAACCAAAACTGAAAAATGTTACATCAAAATAACTTGAAATTTTCTAAGGAATCTATTTCTGCAATAAAAAAATGGTGTTCTAATTTGAAAAACGGAAGTTGACGTCATTTCCGGAAAAACCGGAGGTGCCTTGAAAATATTTTAGATTTCATCAGCATCGTTAAATACTTATAAGTGCTGAATTTCATGAAAATACGTTCAGTAGTTTCCCGTATAAATATGGGTGAGGTTCCTCGTGAAAGACCCTGTATATCAAGTCAAGTCAATATCAGGTCATGTAAACGACGAAATTCCTGAATAACAATTTAATTGAATCTCTTTCCTGCGTTTCCAAAGCCATATAGGATAGATAGGAAATTATTTTCAATTCAACATCCCGTGTTTATGCAGTTGATAGAAGTCGTTTCTATATAAATTCATGCAATTTTTGCCCGAAAAAAAAATTGAATAACAATGAGGGCTGCAAATTGGTGCATTCGCCGGTTAACAATTGCTGTAAGTGTTGTGAATCTTTGGTTAGGAATCACTAGGAAATATCCTCTTCTGTAGCGATAATGATATGAAGGGTTTTCCAATAAGAGGTATTATTTTGAATAAACCGCTCTTACGGACTTTTCGGTAGATGTCACTTACGAAGCTGTCATTTTTTCATAAACTACGCCAATAATAGAAGTGGAACGATACTCGCTTCAACAACGCATTGAAATTATTCAAATTCACTCTGAAAATGGTGAAAATTTGGCAGAGACGGTTCGTAAAACTCATAAGGTAAAAACATTTTGGCTCGTCGTGAAGCACCTTGTTGGCTTGTTGAACCGCAATACAGAAATTGGTGGAAAAATTTGAGGTGTTGGGACAGGTAAGTGATATAAAGAATAAATCCCGTGCACGTCGCTCAAAAACAGCTGAGAAATTTGCTGCTGTAGCGGAAAGTGTTGAAGAAAACCCAGGTTTGTCGATTCCTCGTCGTTCTTTGGATTTAGGGATTCCACAAACGTTGTATTTTGAGTTTTCTGCACTTAATTTCTATTATTTTCAAGCCTACTATCACAACCAATGATTATACAGGGTGTAACTGAATAAGTGTAAAACATTTAAGGAGGTGATTCCTCATCGAAAAAAAGATAGGATCTTTTATATAAAGAAACTTCATTGGAGCATCCCTTGTTAAGATACAGCCCCTTAAAGGGGGTACATAAAATTTGTATAACAATTTTTTTCACAAGCACTGAAAAAGTTACAATATTGAAATTAACCTGACGTTTTGTACTACCAAAAAGACACTTAGCCAGTAATTTATTTGGTTTACCCCATGGTTGTAAGGGGTGAAAAACGCAACCCCTAAAATTTATTTCCAATGTAACTTTTTGTCTTATTATTTGTTTACCATTTAAAAATTTATTTCCGATAGCCTGTTTCATTCTAAACAAAAAATGTCTCTTGGGTTTTTTGCCCAAAATAAACCAGTAAGCAGCAAAACATTATTTTACGAACAACTACAGAGATACATCGTCATAAATGCGAACTGGATTTATTGTTATTTTTTAGTAAACCAAATAAATTACTGGCTAAGTGTCTTTTTGGTAGTACAAAACGTCAGGTTAATTTTAATATTGTAACTTTTTCAGTGCTTGTGAAAAAAATTGTTATACAAATTTTATGTACCCCCTTTAAGGGGCTGTATCTTAACAAGGGATGCTCCAATGAAGTTTCTTTATATGAAAGATTCTATCTTTTTTTCGATGAGGAATCACCTCCTTAAATGTTTTACACTTATTCAGTTACACCCTGTATTTTCAGAAGATATTCGAATTACAGCCTGATCTCGCCTAAACAAATATTTCTAAGACGAATAATGGTTGACTGGCACCTGCACCAATTTGCAACTGAGATCAGTATGAATCAATCGAGAAATTTAGGGGTTGATGCCTTGACCCAAAATAGGGTGGGTCCCTCATATGAATGCTTCCTTTGAGCCCTCTCTGCTGAGTTACATTCACCTGGAGATTGCACATGAAAAACCCAATTTCATTTTTTTCATAAAAACCAAAGAACTGACATCAATAAAATCAAACAAAATTTATGCGAGCGAGAAAAAAAAAACATTCCTACACTTTTTGTTTCGTAAGTATCAGAAGTGTGTTTGAAAACAGGAAGAATGTTTTGTTGGGTTCTGGGTGTCTCCTCTTCATACCACAGAAATATGGGGTAAATCATTGAGCTCTCTGGGTCTTCTCTGATATCGATTGAGTCCATGCGCAGAATGAACTTTGTGGTATCAAAAATAAAAATATGAATTTCGAACATCTATTATACAGGGTGTTTCACCATAAACTGGACAAACATATATAGCCGTGTAGATGACACCGAGGAAGTCATTTTTGCCTCATAAGCGAGATACAGTTCAGTGTCAACTTTGAGCAATATTCTGATAACTGTGGTGAGTTATGCGTGACATTTGAAATAACGATTTCTGTTCACATCTCAGTATTTTTTAGGGCTCAATTCAAATATTCAATTGTGGTGTAGAATTCTAAAAAAAAAATTCGAAATGGCGGAAAGCCTGCAAAGTTGGAATATTTTTTTCTCGGTTGCCAATTTGAAGAGCACTACTTCAACGTACTTGATTTTCTTAGTTTTTCCGTGAAAAAATTTCTTCAAAATTCGGACTCAACTTTTTTTTACATGTCTTCAGTGTGAAGAATGAAATAATATTTATTGGTTTTCATTTTGTAGCCTTCCAAAAATTACACTGGCAGAACTTTCATAATTTTTATTCAGAAAACTGGAAGCCTTACAAAGGCCAAAATTGTGCTATTGGGCTGCCAGAATGACCCGGACAGAAATATGAATTTATAAACCAAAAAAATGTTTTTCGAAAAACTTTGGTAGGATTCGAACTCTCTACGAGTATGAGTTGAGTTTATTTTAATCTTATAAATTTCCGTTAACAAAGCGACGCTAGCAAATCGAAAGTGGAGAGTTCGATTCCCACCAAAAGTTTTTGAAAACATTTTTTTTGCTTCATAAATTCATATTTCCGTCCGGATCACTCTGGCAGCTCATTAGCCTAAATTTGGCCTTCGTACGGCCCCCAGTTTTTTGAATAAAAATTATGAAAGTTCTCCGAGCGTGATATATAGAAGGCTACAAAAAGAGAACCAATTTATGTTATTTGATTCTGTTTTCACCCAAGTATTCAGAATCAACCATGAAAAATTCCAGAAATTCTGGGCGAAATTTTTTTCTCACTGAATACATGTTAAAAAAAAGTTGAGTTCGAATTTCGAAGAAATTTTTCACGGAAAATCTTATAAAATCGAGTACGTTGAAAGAAAAAATCAAACTGTGCAGGCTTTCCGCCATTTTGAAATTTTTTTTTCGAAATTCTACACCACAATTGAATCGAGCCCTAAAAAATACTGGGATGTGACTACTAACCTTTTTTTCAAATGTCACGCATAACTCACCACAGTTATCAGAATATTGCTTAAAGTTGACATTAAACACCCTGTATCTCGCTTATGCGTCGAAAATGGGGTATATGTCATAAAGCAAAAATTACTTCCATGGTGTTGTCTACACGGCTATATATGTTTGTCCAGTTTATGGTGAAACACCCTGTATATATTTTTTTGACACCGCTCTAACCCGTAATGATGTTCATTAGATTTCCGAAATCTTCCCATTCCCGAAACGAAATTATTGCAGAGTAGGCTCGAAATCTTCCTCGATTGCAAGTTGAATTAAGGGAACAGAAGCCTGGCAAATGGAGTTCAATTTTGTTCGTCGAAAAAATTCTCGAGTGCTTGATGAAAATGAAACAAACGGTGGTAAATAGGTGCAACACATCGAGCGGCCACTGAGCATTATATCAGTCTAGCTCGTAAATTAATTTAGACCATTCGATCGAAGTTGCTGGCGTTTATTATCAACTTTCAGAATTAACAGGCCAAGTTAATTAAAACCGATGATGATTCATATAACGCGAACCGTTCGTTGCAGTGTTCGGAAATCCACTTAGCTTAATTCCTTTGTTAACAACGTGCAACCGTAATTTCATTGGTCTCTAAAATGTTTATTAATATGCTGGAACCGATGGAATTCGTGAACGGGATTATTTTAACTTGAATAGCTCACAATTAGGTCATGATTAATTCAACAAAATCTGAGTGAACATTCATCCAAGAATCAGATCCTGAACGTTTAATAATTGAATTCATGTTTTACAGTTCTGTACGTCCGTCCTTCTGCGAACACGGTATCTCAAGAACGGATGAACTAAAAAAAAAAGTTTTCAGGGTATGCTCGGACTTGAAATGTGGCAGTTGTAGCTGGGTCAGGTACGACTCCAGATCTTTTTTTAAAGCAGAAAATCGTTGCGAGGGAAACTCGTAGAACATGATTGAAGTAGTTGAAAAAAATAATGAAATTAATAAATTATTTGCAAGAGAATATTTTTTTGATTGAGGCGCATTGAATGCTCTCATGACAGGGCAACAATCAACAAAGAGCGCATATGCGCTTTATTTCTTTCTATTTATATAAATATATTGATCTAACCTTACAAATCTTCATTGTAACATACAAACAAAATTTCCACAAGAGGATCGCTTTCAACTCGAGCCATATTGCTTTCTCTCCTAGTTCAGAGGTTAGAGTGTTGCTCAATGACTCGGAGGTTCCGAGTTCAATCCCGAGGCTAGGAAAGAAATTTTCTAGTCAGACAGTATAATGGCCACCATTCACTCATGAGTCTAAAATTAACAGTGACGTGCCTAAAGTGGCGTTAGAACACAGTAACAGCCCAACTCGCACAAAGCTACAAGCTCAAAAGCTTGTAGTTTCTGAGGGGTCCTCCGGGAAGTTATCAGTATAATCTTAATCACAAGGTGAATCTACATAAAAAAATTAGTATTATATTTTTCGAATTTTAATTCGAATATTGGTTGAACTTCTGTTTCAACATCGACAAACTTTGAACATGTCTCCATATAGCAACTACGGGTGAACGGGTCTTTTTTTAAAGGTACATATAACTTTGAGTTGTGACCACTATTTCAAATGGCGGTCATTTTATCAAGTGATTCATTTTTGGGTTTGTTTGGCATTTCCTTAGAGGGCAATAATCGCCTTGGAATTGCCGATATACGGCCATAAATGTTGAAATAAGTCATTGAAAAGTTAAACTCCAGATTATACTATACTCTTATTCTACTCACTTTTATAATGTATCCCGGTTGGTCATGATTTAGCTTCATCAAGTTTTTTCACTAAAATTGTCGCAGGTTGGTACTAGTTAAATGTCAAATGATACTCAGAGACGGTGCCAATTATTCATTTCTATTTACTCTTATTCAACTTTGTATATGGAATTAGCTTTTACTGTGACAAAGGTTATTCCTCGAGAATTTTCAAAAAAGGGAAATTCCATAGGTCCGTCTGTTCGATCAGAAGTTCTTCTGTCGGATTATTTGAGTACTTTTATTTTCTTTCTCGAATGAGCTATCACGAAGTAACGGACTATGCTGTCCATTATTTTTCAGTAAAATTTCAACACTCGTAGCTAATTTATCTGACAAGGAAATGACCATAACCTAACATTTTCAAAATATACACGGTGAAATGTGTCAGAATTTCATAGCCAACCGGGTACATTATAAAAGTGAATGGAGTATACGTCCTAGTCAGCCGTGCCGGTCATATGCCAAAAATCTAATTCGAATCATATTTTAATTTTTTATATTGACACGAAGTTTACTTCATTATTGCCAGAAGAAGGAAACTTCATGTCGATATAAAAAAATCAACTTTGTTTCATTCCATTTCAAAGTTCTATACCTCTGAATGAACACGCTTAAAAAAATGCTTATCAAACCAATAACCAAAAACATTCCCAGTGATTCGGTTTTTAATGAGATCTGATTGGTTTTCATTAGTGAAGAAGTGTTGAGACTGTGATTGTTGGCCATTTTCTTAAGGGGACGTTATATTCTGGCCGACGGCACCGATTCTCCATTCAAAAAATGCCTTTAATTTTTCCCAGTTCACGCCCTTAATTTTCCACCAGAAAGCTCGATTTTTTTTTTATTCTCCTGGATTTTCTGACAGTTTTCTACGATTTCATACTTTCTGGTAGTCTTTTTCAGTATTTCCATCAATTTTTGCATTATTTGAGCGCCTATCCAAATTTTTTTTTTTTTTAATATGGAAAATTGATTTTTCGAGGGCGCTCCAATAAAATTTAAAAAAAAATTGATGAACAACCGCCGAAAAACGATTATGAAGTCCATTTTCATAGACTCTCAAATTCGACCCGATTTTTTTATGCGAAAAAATGATTTTTTCGAAGAAAAGAAGTTAGGGTGCTTTCAAGACATCCTTCAACTTCAATCCAAAAAATCAAGTTTTCAGGTGGAAAATTGAGCGCGTGAACTTGGAAAAGTGGAAGTTACTTTTCGAATGGAGAATCGGTGCCGTAGCCGATTTTTTCATGCGAAAATAGTAATTTACGTAACAAGTCCGGGATATAGGTTTTTTTTGGACGATGGACGAATAGACAAAATTCTAGGACGAGCCGGAGTCGAGTCCTGGAAGTCTGTGAGTCCAAAAAAACTATTTTCGGGCGTGTTGCGTACAATATTTTTTCGGCAACCGAGAAGAATAACAAATCAATGAGACGACACATTTCTTTATTAATACTCTCATTTGAATTGATCAGAACAGAACTGTCATACGTTATTCCGTTGCTATTGTGATGATCATAACAATGACGTGATTCTTTCCGGAAAGTATGTACTTTCCGGACTAGGCTGGGAAATGCTACTTTCTCAAAGAAAAAGCGTCCGGGAAGTGGGTACATCCCGGACGGTTGCTGAAAAATTTGTTTTTTCAAAAAGAAAGAATTAGAATGCCCTCGAAACATCCTTTTACTTCAATATAAAACGAATCGAGCTCTTAGGTGAAAAATTGAGGGCGTGAACTCGTAAAAATGGAAGGCACTTTTTGAATGGAGAATCGGTGATGTAGCAGATTTTAACATTGGAAATGTTTATGTTCGTATATTACAGGCAAATTACGAGTTTTCGTTCAAGGTCAAAAGACAAAGGTGTCGCTAGTAGACCAAAAAAGCATTCGAAAGTTATCGCGTGATATAGGTGACATAGGGTGTATTGGGCCAGCATACGAGAAGCGAGCATACATTAATTCTCTCGAATGCCTAACCAATCAGATTCACTCGATCCGAGTGCTTCCGAATGCACCCGCGTGTAAGATCGTGAGAAGAAGCCGTTTCCCGACATTCAGATCGCGCGTTTTGTCTTTTGTCGTTCTTCATAAACGAATCTGATAGTGAAATAGTTGAAAACGGTTGGAACTTCGAACAGTTTGATTTTTTTTTATTGAATAGAATATCTAGCAAAATCTATTACAATTTCTCATTATAGACGTTTCAAATAAATGCTCGACTTTATTGCAGAGTTAATCCACTTATTTGCATTTGCGGCATATGTGGAAAAGAGTTTACCAGCGTATCTGTTAGAAACAGGCATCTCCGGACAATCCATAATGATGATTCCGCTAAAGTGGTGAAGAAGCAATATATTTTGTGTTCTCTTTGTTCTACTGATGAAAACCAGGAAACGTTTTCTACATATTATGATCATTTGAGAATAATTCATGGTGTTCTGTATGATTGATATTTCTTACATTTCCCCCATCCAAGAAAACTATGATACAACACACAGTTATATTGCCATATTTCAAAATACATATGCTAAATTACCTACTCAAATTCTCACTTTTGAGGTTTTTGTAAGCGCATATGTGCTTTTTATTACAAGCTTTTATTTAGTTTCACCTGTCCCAGTGTCTGTCTGTCTGTCTGTCTGTAATCAAATCTTGCAAGTTAAATATGACACACTTCTAATCGTCCGATTGATTTGAAATTTGGCAGGTGTACATAATTCTGGTGACAATGCATCATGAAATATTTTTTATAGAAAAAAACAAAATGGCTGCTCCAAAATGGCGGATGAGTTTCGTAATTATCATCCGATTTCATTCAAAATTAGTATCTAGGGGTTTTTGGGTTCGACAATGATGATTCTTTTGTCAAAATTAAAAAATTCAAGATGGCGGCTAGAATAGGGCAGACGAGTTTCGTAATTATGATCCGGTTCTATTCAAAATTGGTATCTAGGGGTGTTCTGGGTCGGAAATTACGTTTCTTCAAAATTGAGGAATTCAAGATGGCGGCTTCAAAATGGCGGATGAGGGTTGTTTTTATAAAAGATTGTTTTAAAAAATGATTTTTTAATTATAGCTTGTTCTAAATGCAAGGGCGGATATAGCTTTTTTTCATGGGGGGGGGTGACGATTGAAAATCAGGTTCACAATTTATGAAATTTTTTATGTGCACCACATTGCATAACTTCTTCTAAGGACTTCGATACTCATGGGGGGGTAATTACCATAATATAAATCAAACTGTTCGAAGTTCCAAGTTCCAACCGTTTTCAACTATTTCACTATCAGATTCGTTTATGAAGAACGACAAAAGACAAAACGCGCGATCTGAATAACGGGCAACGGCTTCTTCTCACGATCGTCCTCTCGGGTGCATTCGGAAGCACTCGGAATCGAGTGAACCTGATTGGTTAGGAATTCGTGAGAATTAATGTATGCTCGAGAATCGGCGACGGCGACCAGTGAGCCACGGTGGGAGGTACGTCAAATTCGCCGCAACGTTGCCAGATTGGGCAATTATTCCTGTATTTGAAAGATAGATCATTGTTTTATTTCATTCATTAGCACTTCGAGTGTTTATATTGTTGTTTCATCAAGTGAGATCTGGGCCGCGGTGAGTGGTCCGTCAAATTCGCCGCAACGTTGCCAGATTGGGAAAATATTTCGGTATTTGAAGAATAGGTCAATATAGTTGATCCGAGTACATATAAGATTCATGAATTTTAGTAGAAACAGAATCCTTCTATCTGAAGCCAATTTCATGAATACCCAGATTTGCTAAAATCAAAATTCACTTCGAAAATATTGGACGGAGTGGACTCAGCTTCATTTGATTTCCTCCGAGTAGGGGAGGACGGGGGAATTCCGCGCACGGGGGAATTCTGCGCATTGATATTCTGCAACTCAGTTCAGTCATTTCAAAATTTAGATACAGCCACAGAAATATAATAAACATATAAATAAATAAATATTTTATTATATTTATGTGGATACAGCGCACCATCTCGTATTTGCCTTGCCAACATCCTCCCGTAATTTAAAGATATTCGTGTTTTTATTTTAGACCAGGGAGCCGATTGTTCGTTTCACGACGCTCTGATCTAATTTTCGAGAGAAATTGGAATCGTGGAAAGTACTTCTATTATTAATTTCTAATGAATCTATTGCATGACTATTTTCCTTCATATGTGTAGATTATTTAATGCAAAAGAACAATTACATAATTGTATTTCGTCATCTACTGTCAGTGATTAGTTAGGTTAGGTGACTCACACTGGGAGAATAATGCGCAGCTGTAGCGGGGTAATTCTTCAATAATATTTTTTGTACCTATTCATGGAAATTTGTTTAATTTACATTGTACTTGGTTATTACCTAAATGATGAAATATTTCTTCGAGTTTTTCAGCTGTTCAATATATGCGCATAATTATACCATCGCATGCGCGGTATTACCCAGTACGGGGGGAAGACCGCGAAAAGACAGTTTTCAGAATTATTTTTTTTTCTCAATTGGTATAGGTAGTTGAACCTTTTCCTTGTGATGAAAAAGTTCCAAATGGGTTCATGATTCAGCAGTTAAATTATGAAAGTTTGTGTGTACATAGGAAGGTTTTTGTGAGCATTTTCCCTAAGGTGCGTGGAATTCCCCCGTCCTCCCCTACATATAAGATTAATGAATTTTAGTAAAAACATAATCCTTCTATCTCAAGCCAATTTCGAGAATACTCAGATTTGGTAAAATAAAAATTCTCTTCGAAAATATTGGACGGGGTGGACTCAGCTTCTTCTGATGATGTTTACTCCGAGAAGGTACATATAAGATTCCTGAATTTTAGTGAAAACAGAATCTTTCTATCTCGAACCAATTTCATGAAAACCCAGATTTGGTAAAATAAAAATTCGCTTAGAAAATATTGGACAGAATGGACTCAGCTTCATCCGATGAGAGTTGATCTAAGAACATATAAGATTCATGAATTTTAGTAAAGACAGAATCCTTCTATCTCGAGCCAATTTCGAGAAAACTCAGATTTGGTAAAATAAAAATTCTCTTCGAAAATATTGGACGAGGTGGACTTATTCTGATGATGTTAACTCCGAGTACATGTAAGATTCATGAATTTTAGTAAAAACTGAATCCTTCTATCTAAAGCCAATTTCATGAAAACCCAGATTTGCTAAAATCAAAACTCACTTCGAAAATATTGGACAGGAATGACATCCAATTATTTATATCTTTATTTTTTATTATTATATATTAAGAATACTTACTTTAGAAAGAACATTTTTGTTTTAAAATACGGTGACAAGTTTCCTCTCACATGTTTATGTTAGGAATTGGGAATGTTGATTGTTTCTTGCAATTATTATTGCTCATTATTATTATTGAAAATACTATTTTATTTTAAGTTCAAATGCAAATAAATGTTGGTAATATTCACATGTGGTATTATCATTTCCAATGTCTCTGATGGTTGCAAGGATTGCGAAATCTGTAAATTTTTTTCATGGAAAAAGATTATTTTTTTGATAAGTACAAATTGGAGTGCCCTCAAGACATCCTTCAACTTCAATTTGGAAAAATTAAAGGCACTTTTGAATGGAGAATCGGTGCAGTAGCCATCGGCCAGAGTATATCGTCCCCTACGATTTTTTCAGGGCTTACTGAAATTTTGAAATCTATAGCGTAGAATCATTTGATTTTCACTCAGGGGTGGATTTACGTGTATACATGAGTATCGAAGTCCTTAGAGTAAGTAACGCAATGTGGTGCACATAAAATATTTCATACATTGTGTACCTGATTTTCAATCGTCACTACCCCCCCACATGAAAAAAAGCTATATCTGCCCTTTTTTTCACTTTTCCTTTGCTGTTACTATTGATGACATTCTGATAACATTCATTGATTTGTTATTTTTTATCTTCATTCGATGTTTTCCATTCATAAAACCAAGCAATCAGCTGAAACTTTTTTTCTTTGTATAACCAGCGTATTTGCCAATCAATGTCATTTTTCTACGTGAATAAAACTAAAAATGAAAAGAAATTATTCCACTTCAACTATTTTGAGCGTCCTCAAATCAAGAAGAACTTCCCCCAAGCTATAAGTTTTATTAGCTTGATGTCTTAAAAGGATGCAATATCAATAAATAAAGGGATGTCCAATAAAAGCATTGTAAATTTCAAAATTTTCAGAATAGGTTTTGACCCCAAATGCTGTGATTGAGTTTTTTAATTGGCGAAATTCGACCAGGGTTCCCATAATCAAGGCTAACCTTATTTTTGAAGTCCATTCCCATAACTCGTACGTAGGAACAAAGGCGCTTAGAATATCACAAAATTGTTCATATCTGGAAGCCAAGCAAATTAAGGGTCTACGTCCCAGAAAAAAGGGAGTCAGAAACGATTTATTTTTTTCTGATTGATGAAGGGATGTATGAGTGTATAAAGATAAAAACAATGAAAAAAATATTTTGTAAGTAGGTATTGAAAAGGATATTCCCCATCATTTTTAGTCATTTTGTAACATTCCAACAGCTCTGATAGGGGGCACAATAGACCTAAAGGTCGCAGTGAACTGTAACCCCTCTTCACTATAACTAGAACATTTCCACCACCTAAACGAACAAATATTTTTGTGTTTTCTCATTTCAGTATTTATCATTATCATTTAGTTAATCAAATGTCTATCTCTTTTTCCTTTCAGAATTAACCTTATTTTGTAAATAATATAACAACAATGTGTTGTTTCGCGAAATTTATTTCCTTGAATTTGTCTATTCGAAATGATAAATATCCATTTTTATCGAAGACAATTTATTAAGGTTTGTTTTAGCCGTCGATTAGTGAGAATTAATTGTTTCTTACAATTGTGGATTCTTACATGGAATTTGAATTTCTTTTGAATGACACGCCCCACAGCTCAGGGTATGATTTCCTGTTATATTCCCTGCGCCCCAACATTTGTTCTATTAAGCCGAATATTCCAATAAATAAAAATTAATGCACTGCACTGCCATCTGGCGGTATATGTTTCTTATTTTGGAGGCTATGACTCTCAAATACTCGAATGGGCGACTGTGCTAGCTGCGAATTCGAACTCGTAGCAACATGAATCGAATACAAGAATATTGAGTGCAAGAATTCAATGCCTTCCGTCCCTGTACGAAAATCCGTAATGACGCTCACGAATGCAATTATTGTTTAATGTAACTACGATAGGAATGCCGGATACTTATAACTTAATAATAATAATATGTATAGACCGTAGGGGTGTGGAACTAATTGCCTTGGCAGAAACACATGCGGCATGTTGCTACTGTAAATGGAAATTTCGCCGTGCGAATTCTCGAGCAGAATTAAAATTATTCGTAATCGATTTTGCGAAGATACAAAGTGAAATCGACCATAGCTTTCACCGGTGTAACATCAATTCTATTTGTCTATCGGTACGGGACAGTAAAATGCAATCTTGATGTCCGAATTGAATTTGTCGCCCCATAACATCCTCACATATTACTAAATTGATTGAGTTTAATAGAGTGGAAGCATTGATATTATGGCATATTGCCATTTGCTATCCACCCAATCGAATTAGTTAAACAAGTTAGTGATTCAACATCAAAGTGATACGGTCCTACCACTAATGGAATGGTGAAACTCCGTAACAGCATCGATATGTGGTTGAGTGTTTTCATATTGTTCTACATCGTGATGAAATAATTCAACTATGTACCTATATTGCTTTCTCTATAAGGGTATGATTCTATGAAGTTTAAATGCATTTAATTAATATTTGAAGAATGTGAGGAATGAAATTCAAGGCAATCAGTGGCGGCTGGTCTTTTTTCGCAGGTGAGGCAGTGCCTCACCAATAAACGTCAGAAATTACACTCTTAATTATCATATTTTCTTAATTTTTTATTTAATTATTTCAAATCTTCAATTATCTGCATCCATACGCATTTATATCGTGATTTCTCCTCATTATATAGCAATCAAATGCGTTTTAGAGTCTACATTTCCATATCTCATGATTTCTGTGTATCCATCTGAATTCCTCACCTCCCAGTTAACGTCAGAGGCTGGCCTGGCGCGTTATTCTACATCATAAGGAACGGACGGCAGGCGAGAAGACCGTAGGCGCCACATGTTACGTTGAGTCTAGCTAGCCTCTCGAATCTAGATATTCCCTCGCGAAAGACAAACTGCAATTATTCGGCACTATCTTCAGGTTAATCGGGAACTCGGGACAGTTTCAAAATTGTGTTGGATTTATACGAATAGTTAACTGTTTTTGATATCTTTCGAAAAGTCTTTCAATTTTATTATGGTATTCAATTACCATCGGAGACCCGAAGGCCAAAGGGATTTAGCGAGACCGAGTGGGTCGTCACAAATTCCTGAGTTAATTGTAAACACTCGAAATACTTGTAATTTTGGAAATTTTTCAGCTAATCAGCAAAGTTTTTGCAGTAATTTTTATGAGGATGAATCATATACAGGGTGATTTTTTTAATTTTTTCATTAGAAGTATTCGAGGCAGGAATTTCGATACGAATTCAAGATTCTATATTTTCGTTTTGAGTTCATGACTTGAATTGTGAAATATTTTCAAGCGGAATCTACTTCTGGTTCAACCGGAAACGAATGTGAACTTCGTTATTCAAAATGCAACACCCTGTATATTACAACATATTTGAATTCTTCGTTCAATTATGCACTATTGTTGTTGTTACATCCTGATTGTCGAATTTCTTGAAAGAAAAGTGTCACAAATTAGTGTTAATATCTCCAGCGTCCCTCATTATAAGAAATTTTTTTCGCCACAGTTAAGCCGGGCGTTGTCATGCTGTAGAATCACTTTATAGAGCTTCTGCTCGTATTGTGGTAGTTTTTCGGGAAGTGCTCGGTCCAATCACATTAATTGAATTCATTACCATTTCTCAGTAATGATTTCCCTCGGTTCCAACAGCTTTAAAAAACACCGACCTGGTCCCACCAAATACACAGCATAATCTTCGCCGCGTTAATATTCGGTCGAAGTGATGACGTAGAACCATGACCGGGCAGTCATTATGACTTTCTTCTTTTGGTTTGCTGTCATACATCCATTTTTCATTATCCGTCACGAAGCGATGAAGAAAAACCTTCCTTATTGCAGCTGAAACATTTGTTCGCAGACGATAAAACAAAGTTGGCTTCAATTCATATATATATATATAATCTTTATCCCATTATTACCTTTCGGTGTATGGGTTTTCAAAATAATTTACAATTCATAATTTACAATTCCAACTTAATAAATTTCTTCCATTCAATCCTGTTCGATGTCATCGTGATTGCCTCTCTGACATTTTTGCCCCTCTTTTCAATCTCCTTCTCTACCATATCTTCCCAAGTTTGTTGTGGTCTTCCCCTTCTTGGTTTTGCATCTATTTTGGCCTCCCATATTTTCCTTACTGGTCTCTCCTTCTCCATGCGATGCAAGTGGCCCCACCATCCCAACTGCCTCCTCCCTACAAACTGCTCCAGCGATTCCACCTCCAGTTCTTTCCTAATATCTTCATTTCGTCTTCTTTCTCTTCTCGTGATCCCCTTCACTCCTCTCAAGAACTTCATCTCCGCTGCCTGCAACTTACTTCTCATAGTTCGTGAAGTGTTCCATGTCTCACAGCCGTATGTCAAAATGGGTCTGAAAATGGTCTTGAATACTGTCATCTTAGTCTTCTCCTTGACTTCTCTCCTTCTGAGAAACTTTTGGTTCATTGCAAAGTATAGTCTGCCCGCTTTTTCAATTCTGTCTTCTATGTCTTTCTCTTGTCTGCCTGTGTTCTCTATGTTTACTCCCAAGTATTTGAAACATTTAACTTCTTCGATTTCCTCCCCGTCGATTTTCAATCTCAAGTCCTCCTCCTCGTCATTGATTTTCATAACCTTGGTCTTCTTCTTATTCACATCCATACCAAACTTCCTCAATATTTGATTCCATATATTCACATTCTCTTGTATTCCTCTTCTTGTCCCTGACATCAACACAATATCATCCGCAAAAGCACACTCCGATATTTCCACCCCTCTCATATTTCTAAAACCCACCCTTAATTTCTCTGTTTTCTCCTTCGCCTCTTTGATTATCTCATCCAAAAAGATCAAAAACAGTGCCGGGCTCAAGACTCCTCCCTGTCTGAGTCCTTCTTTTGTCTCAAATGCTCCCGATTTCATATTCCTGAAGATGACACAATTCAGGGTTTCAACATATATGCTCCTGATTGACTGTACCAAACTTCCCTCAATTCATCTTCTCTCCAGTATTTCCCAGATTTTTCCCCTTCTCACTCTATCAAACGCCTTTACCAGATCTATGAATACGAAATATGCTTTCCTCCCACTTTTCTTAATCTTATGGATAATTTGTTTCAACGTAAATATATGATCTTGCACACTTCTCCCCTTCATGAATCCACTCTGTGCTTTATCCAATGCGTCTTCTGTATATACTCTGAGTCGTCTCTCCAATATTGCCTCGTAAACTTTCAACGCTGTACTCACTAAATTAATTCCTCTGTAATTACCGCATTCCTTTCTGTCCCCATTTTTATACACTGGTACTACCATTGCCATCTTCCAATCTCTAGGTATTTTCTTTTCACTCCAAGCTGTCAGGCATATTTTCCTAAATACATTTATACCATTTTCTCCCATGTTTTTAATCATTTCTGGTGTAATTTGATCGTACCCAGCTGCTTTCCCATTCTTTATCCGTTTTATTGCCTCCTTTACTTCATCTATGCTTATCATTTCGTCTTGTCCTGTTTGTTGTTTTCCATCCTTTCCTTCATCAATCTCCCCTTCAATTTCCCTTTCCTTCAGCAACTCATCAAAATATTCCCTCCATCTTTCCATTATTTCCTTCTCTTTTACCAGCAATCTACCTCTCTTGCATTTAATCGATGCACTATCCTCTTGTTTTTTCTTTCTCATGTTTTTCAGCACCCTGTAAAATAATTTTTGATTTTCCTTCGAATTCTCCTCCATCCTTTCTCCAAAATTCTTCCAGCTTTTCTCCTTTTCCTCCCTTACCGTTCGTTTAACTCTTAGTCGCTGTTCCTTATACTTGTCATAATTATATACGTTTCTATTCCTAAGATATTCCTGCCATCTTTTCTTCTTCACTTTGATTTGTTCTTTCAAATTTTCACTCCACCAGGACGTACATTTTCTGTTACTCCCAACTCTTACAGATCCACAAACTTTCCTTGCCGATTCCATCAGTATGTTTTTGAACTTCTCCCATAATACCTCTACTCCCTCTTCCCCTGTTATGTCCTTCTCTGCCATTCTCTCTTCTATCTCTCTTCTGTATTCTTCTGCCTTCTCTGGTTCTCTCAATTTATAACTTCTAATCCTTTGATATCCTTTATTGTGTTGTTCATTCTTTTTCTCCACTGTTTTATTTTCTTTCATTTTTGCTATAAGCATATAATGGTCACTCCCTATTTCTGCACCTCTGTACACTCTAACGTCCTTGATGTCCCCTCTATTTTCTCTCTCTGCCAGGATATAATCTATTATTGATCTTTCTTCATCGTTATGTCCCTGTCTTGTAAATCTATGTCTATCCCTATGTTGATAAAAAGTATTCGCTACCATGAAGTCATTCATTCTGCAGTATTCCAGGAGTCTTGCTCCATTATTAGTTTTCTTTGCTTCTCCGTATTTGCCCACTGTCCCATCTCCCGCCTCTCCTATACCAACCCTCCCATTTATGTCACCACACACTACAATTTTTCCCCTACATTTCTCCGTTATCAAATTTAATTCTTCCCAGAAGTGATCTTTCTCTTCCGCCTTTGCATCTTCATTTGGTCCATATACTACTATTATACTCAATAACTCTGATTCATTCCTCTTCAAACGAACCATTAAAATTCTCTCCGAAGAAACCTCCCATTTTTCTATATATTTTCCCCATTTCTCATTTATTATGCATGCTATACCTGCCGATGCATGTTTTTCATATTTTACTCCCCCGTATATCATCAGATGTCCACTTTTCATCACTTGTTCTCCTCTTCCCTTCTTCTTTGTCTCCGTTATTGCCAATACTTCTATATTATATCTTTCAAACTCGTACATCAATTCCTTTTCCTTGCCTTTTATTCCCCTCACATTCCAAGTTGCCAACCTCCAGTATTCTTTTTCCCCACTTCTACTCTTTCCGTCTTCCCCCTCCTCCCTCCCAATTTGCCTACTTCTCTCTCTCCTAGATTTTCCACACTCAATTTCCTGCTTCTGCTCAGTCTTCCCCATGATTTTCCATCCTTGCTTATCTGTTTTCATTAGTTTTTTGAACCATTGGGCCAATCAGATGTTTTAACCTCCTCCTTTTCCCTCACACCTTGTTCATTTTCATCCCATATAAAAAGCTTTCCCTCTATGAATATTTTCTTATATCCCACTCTAACTCTTTTTCCCTTATTTCTCTCTACCCTTCCTATTTCTAGAATCTGCTTCTGAATTTGCCTTTCCCTTGGTGACAGATCATTTTCTATAAAAACATCTTTTCCTCTTAGTTTCTGTTTGGTCCTCATTATTACCTGCTTCTGATCCCAGTTGGCAACCTCAGCAACAATCATCTCACTCTCTTTTCCTCTGTTAATTTTATACGCCTTAATTATATCCACTTTAATCTTCAGTTCGTCGTCGATTAGTTTTTCAACCTCTGCTTTCTCCTTTCCATCATCAACCCTAAATTTTTTCACCACTATATTATTCCTCCTCTTCGTCTTTTCCTCCCTGTCCGCCTTTTCCTCCAAAACTTTAATTCTACCCTCCAACTCCCTTTTTTCAATCTCCCATTTTCTCTCTCTCTCCTTCATTTCTTCTCTCAAATTCTTCATTTCCAGTTTCACCTCCTCCGTATTTTTTCGCATCTCGACCTTCATCTGTTCGATCATTTTTTCAAACATTTTCTCCAAGCTTTCGGTATTCATTTTTTTTCCTTGATTTTTCAAATTGGGCGATCTCAATACCTTTTTAGAACTCGAAAAAATTTCTTCCTCGTCCTCCTCGCTTCTTCCTCGTTTGTCTTTATATTCAATCTTTTTCATCTGAGATGCTCGGTTACCGCACCTGCTTACAGCTACACTCCACAACTTCCGCGCGTCGACAGTACGGTTTGCATTTAGACATTCCGTACACACGTACGGCACCAAGCGCGAATAGCGCTCTGCTATTCACCTGACCAATCTCACTTCGAATGCGAAACGGCGTATAATAATAATACCTAAACGTAATTCAAATGAAGTTCGGTATTTATTTATCATTTTATTCATCTGATTGAAAGTGAAATTATTCCAAGTGATGAATGAATCTTTACTGGTAATATAGGTAATTTATATTCTGCAGCATCCAAATAGAATACTTTTGAGATGAAGAGTTATAAAGGAAGAACTTTTCAATTTTGAAGCAATGAAATGGAAACATCTGATTTGAATGGAGTACAATCATTTCGTAATTTTCTGAACATGAAAATTCGATGAATTCAATCACTTTCCAACTTTCCATAAAAATCCGAGATACAATCATTGAGTTCAAATATATTTAAACTCAATGGTAGTAGATATAGTGGGTTGGGTTACAGTTCAGACTAAAAACATTTCTACCTACCTAATTGAAAAATTAAATGGAGATATCAAAATATGTAAAGTAATTGAAAATTTAATCAACTGATATATCACGCGCGAGCGGAGCGAGGGCATTAATACCTACCTATAGTTCGATTTATTTTTATTCTTTTTTCATTGAACCTCTATATTATATGTGTAGGAAATCGTTGATACCGAAAGAAGTTAAAAGCGATTTGTCTAGGGCTTGTTGAAAGAAACACAACATAGCGCTATTCGCGTTTGGTGCCGTACGTGAGTACGGAATGTCTAAATGCGTACGGTTTCGCCAGTTCCCTACTCGATTCGGGTACCGACCCGCTTCTCTCGCTAGCGCTTCAGTTACAGAATGCCTACTTAAATCCTTTGTTTTGAATGATGTTCCAGATAACCTTAATCTCAATTGTTGTACTTCTCTTTTTTTTCGGATATTCTCACCTAGAGATCTTTCACCCACAATCTTTATCTCCACTTGATGGTCTAAACCTTATCTAACCGTCTCTCACCACTTCTTTTGAATGAAATCACTTTTTCTAATATTTATCCCTCTCGTAACACGACCGTATATCTCGGCTTGGCGTCACAAGATTATTTTCCACAAGATTATTTAGGCTTCAATTCATAAGAAACCTAAGTAAGCCGGTTTTGAATCATTTCCAACGCATTGGAGTCGCTTGGAAATAGTTTGGCGGGTGACTTTCAATGCTGAAGAATGTTCCTTTTGAGTTAAGCTCAGATCTTTATCCAGCAATACCGCCAATTCGAATCACAGTTCCTGAAGCGACGGAACCAATCGCGGCACGTAGTTTCACTTAGAGCAGCATCTCCGTGAAGTATTTGAAGCTCTCGATGCGCTACAGCTCTCGTTTGAAAGAAGAAAATCAACACTTTTCGCAAATGACGATCATTTGGCACAAAATCAGACATATACCTACACGCAACCTGAAGTATCTAACGCCCAAACAATCTGATTTGTTGAAACAATTTTTTTACCATGTCTGAGCTTAGTTCATGACCATTTAGATATGTCAAAATCGACCAGCATTTACTGCTGTAGATAAATGCATAGGTGTTGGCACTGATTAGATTTTGTTCAACACTTTTTTGTCGATCGTTAATCTGTGATCTAATCTTCTTTCCATTCCTCCAGAAAGGGGTCGCTCTATTTTCCATTGCCGCAATAGCGCCACGACCACGAAATATTGCGGAAAATTCCGGAACTAGGATCCGATCGACAATCTGAAGGGCCGTTTTGATCCACAATTTTTGGTCACGATTTTTATTCGGAGGCGTTTTACTAGGGTTTCTATGCATGTATTGCTGGATGGAGCCATCTATTGACCAACAGAATTAAGTCGCACACCTAATTTATTCACCTACAAGATTTCAATGGGGATTTCCAGAACATCAAAATATTCACTTTTCTTCACATGACGTAATGAAGGACAGTTAATAACAATTTTGCAACCATTTATTCACTCTGAATTTTGAAGAACTGATTGATTATTCGATATTGAAAATGTGATTTCAACACGTGTGAATTCAAACGTCCCTCTGCTGTGACGTCAGTGGCTCAATTTGTAATATGATTGGTTGAAGTTTGTGATGGAGGAGACCAAGCCCAGAGTAACTGAGAGACACGCCGCTGTTGTCAAGTCTTTGTAAAATCTCTGAATTCATTCATGAATATATTCAGTAATCGTGTTATTATTTGATGAGATCACTATAATGTTTTTGAAACATCGTCATATAACAACTTAATTTTCATTAACCTTGATATAATACTCATTCTCTGAAAATACAAATAATGATTTGGCAACCACGCCTACAAATTATAAATAAAAACATAACCTTCTTATTAGTCATTATTCGGCATTTCGACGTCTTCTCTGCGTACTATTAAATGGCGTTTCTTACAGTTAAATCTAGGAGTATTCTATACTCTATATTCTACACTCCTAGGTTAAGTCAACGACTGACGACTATACACAGTTGCCAAATCCATAATTATTCTTACCACTAATTTGCACTTCTCAAAATAAAAATAATTATTGATGCTTCCTAAATTAGAAGACTGGCCTATATATACCAATTCTTACGTGTGTAGACTAGGGATAATTATTTTCAATTGAATTTTTCACCTGTCTGCTTACTTGAATCCTCTTTATCTTCGATTAAGAGGTCGTAAATTGAATGATATCATGAAGCTTTATAGAGCACAAATGAAAATGTCATGATGATGAATGAAAAACATCCAAAATCAACATTATAGTATGATATTATTGGAAAAGTGAAAGCAGGGGCTTTTTCAGGCTAATTCTTTTTTTTGTGATTTGAAAATGCTGTCATTTTTATATCAGCAGCACGTCATGACGAGTACAACCAATCAAAAATCTCTTTAGCCACCGACGTCACACGATTTCTCGCTTTTGATTTTTGGGTTTCAATATCTTTTTAAGGGAATAAATTGATGAAGAAAAAATTTAAAGAAAATCACGAATTACGTGAGAATCCAATATGTCAAAATATATTTTCTCTGTTTCAGTTTCGTAATGAGTTCATTACAGTACTGAAAACAGTGCTGTAATGAACTCATTACAGCACTGTTTTTAGTAATATTTTTCGTTTCGTGGTTGTCAACAATGACTTCCGATCCTATCAATTTTCAACACACGTCAAGTTGGAAATGTCAATTTTCGTCAGTACACCAACTGCCAGGATACAATACAAAAGTCACTAGGATGTCCAATCTGAATTTTTCATTGAATTTAAACGAAATTTGACTGAAATAGAGAAAATATCGTCTAATACTCGTTGCTGAATGCAATTCCAACACTCATGCGTTCATATTGGAATAGGGGCCCATTCTGCGACTAGTTTTAGAATAGATATACTATTTTCTTAAAATGACTAGAAATTCCCATTGATTACACTTTACCTTATTTTCATTATCGTACCGATCTTATGAGAAATTATAGTTCAATTGTGAAAATATTAAGGGACCTCAAGAAAACTCCGCTGGACCATGTTTGAAGGATTTCATAAATTACGGGTTTCGTTGCATCGTAACCTGATTTTGAATGGTTCGTTGTCGACGAAACCTGCAAAATATGAGAGCAAATCTACGAAATTTCGACAGATTTTCAGGTTGGTATTTCCCATTTCCATGTTCATAGTAAATGCAGTCCTTCGTCCCTTCTTCCTTCGCAGGGTGTGGCGTAATGAGTGCATATGAGGATACCTGAGGGGAGAGGACTTTGTGGCGGATCATAAAATAGTTTTTTATGATATGAGTGTTGAAAGTGACGTTTTATTTTGTGAATGAAAAAGTTTGTGGAATGAGCGGATCGAATTGAACGATTTCACGAACAAAATGAAATCACTTTTAACACGAATACCATACAATGTTTTTTATACAACTGCCCTATTTTGATAATGAAATGGGCGAATTTGCAATGACAATATAAACTTCAAAATGCATTTCAAAATTCAAATAATCAAAAGGTTTTTGTGAATGGCAAACGTTGCCAACGTTATGATTACTAACAAATGAGAAAAGAGGCTGTCATTTGAATTTCGTTCCTGTCCAATTTTCGTCCTGGGTTTCCAACTGCTTAATATGTTTATCGAGAGTCCAATTATTAATGAAAGTGACGATTTGGTTGATCCTGTGGATATTGAAGAGTCTGCAACAAGAGCAAGTCTGGAACTCCTACCTAAAAAATCTGTTCAGCAGTACGATATTGTATATAACAATTTCCTGGCCTGGTGTGAATTGAAAAATGTAGACGGGAACTTCAGTGAACCTGTTTTCCTGGCATACTTAGAAGAAAAATCAAAAATATGGAGTTCATCAACTTTGTGGAGCAAATTTTCAATGATAAAGTCAAGCGCCCTTGTTAAAAATGGTGTAGATGTTAGTAAATATTTTAAGGTAATAGCATATTTAAAACGAAAGAGTGATATCGTCCCGAAAAATCGAAAATTCTCACTCGTGAACAAGTTGAAAAGTTTATAAATGAGGCACCAGATGAGAAATACTTGATGGTTAAGGTTGCAACTATTCTCGGATTATTTGGAGCCTGTCGGCGTGAAGAATTGTGTAATTTATCAGTGAAAGACATCGAAATAACAAATAAATCATTGGTTATACAACTTCCAAACACAAAAACGAAAGTCGTCGTTCTTTCAGTATTATTGGGAAGTATGTTGACTATTTTCATAAGTTCTTTGCCTTGCGCCTTTCTGTCATCAAACATCGTCGTTTTTTCCTGAAATACATGAATAATAAATGCACTGCCAATCCAGTTGGTATCAATACATTCGGGAAAATTCCATCTATTGTTGCCGATTTGCCGAATTCCTCAAACTGCCAGAACCAAAGCAATATACAGGACACTGTTTTCGAAGATCCTCCGCTTCATTGCTATAGCAGAATCAGGAGCAACTATTCCAGATATAAAAAACATGGTGGATGGCTATGTTGATCATTCCATTTCATATAGAAATGTCATTGCGGAAAAAATTCTCCCAACCTCAACAGATTTTGGATCATCATCATCCAATATTGTATTTCCGGTTTCTACAAGTACTGATGGTGCTGAGGATTCTAATAATGTGTTGCGAAGCTCTCTAACGTCACAGGGCATTAATGTTAGTAATTGTTCTAGTTTTACGATTAATATTAATGTTCATAAGTAATGATTGTTAAATATTGATGATAAAAATTTGCAATTGCTGAATTTATTTCATCCGATTTCATCATAAGAGAATGGAGTGCTAAAAATATTTTTAACACTAATGTTGAAAATATTTTTAACACGCTTCCACGTGAACAATCAATTTTAACATTGTTTGCTGTCATTAAAAGTGTCAATTTTAATGGCAGTTGTACAAAAATATGTTTTATATTCATTGAAAGTCCCCTGGTTTCAGAGATATTCGACATTTTGAAAAAGTCCAAGAATTTACAACCTTTGCCAATCTTTTTCTAAATGGAAGAATCTTTTTAATAAGTTTTTTATTGTATTCCTGGATATATATGCACTCTCGAATGTTAACTATGATTTGGGCGCATGCGTACCTAGTGTGGAAAAATATGATCACCTCGGTGTCAAAACGAAATAAAAAACATGCCTGTGTAACCTGTGTTATTATTATTCCGAAATGGTATAACTCACTGTATTTCCAGCATTCAATAAAAAATTAACTCCTCATTCAATGGCAATTACTTTAGTTGTTAATGATGAATGGATATCATTATGACACTATCCGAATTCACCTCAGGCTCATGGTACGGTATCTATTATATCCACCCGAGAGTTAAACTTATCTCTTCACACGAAAGGCACAGATAATTGGGGAACATTTCGATGAAATTTCTGTGTTGATTGTAATTAACTTGAAGCTATCAAACTTGCTTCATTCCGCACTGAAGTTGGGCATGAATCAATGAAGAAATTTGCTTGTCAACATTTTATTCAATTGCATTCTGCATTTTCTAGCTGAAACAGCATACCTGTTCCTGTTATTACACTCAGAATGAATGTAGGGGAAGTACGTACAAAATGACATAGGGTTTTATTTCAGAGGCATAACTTGTTAGTAGTGAATCACAGTAATGTCATATTAGACACCTCTGATCTTTGGTTCTTTCTTTATAAAATCTTATCAACCTTCATGAAATAAAAGTACCAAATATTAAAATTTTCTTAGATGAATCGGGATAAACGAAATTCATTTTGTTCGCATGCTATGAACAAAATGACATACCGGCAATAGGCAACTGTATTTTTCTACCTATAGTTACAAAACTACTGACAAAGTTCACAAATGCAACGCTTGGTTCTTCTAGGAACATCAGCACAAGATGAGTGAGCCCAATGCAAGCAATGCATGCACCGTAACCAGTCTTCTTAAGGTCTCATAACAATAGATAGATGGACACTGGACAGTCGTCTTCATGATCTCGAAAGTTGCTAGGAACATTTTCTTCGTCATTGTCTTCTTTAAATAATGCCCTAGGGACTTGTCTCCTTGTTTTTGGAGGAGGTAATGAGGTATGGGCTCTTTTATGATTTGATTGCAATCTTATTAGGTGTAGAAGTTGAAACTAAGTACGTTTGTCGAGTCCTCGGCTCACGTTTGCCTTGTTCACTTATAAATCGTCCTTTAGGGATTGGAGAAACCTCCTCATAGGATCAGCAAGAGTAGGTTAAGATGCCTTTATTAGCCGCAGATGAAGATTTTGTTATGAATATGTTAAGACAAGTCGTGATACTTTGTTTGCTGATGGAGACTGAGATGGATTGTCTTGGTTTTGTCCGTTAGATACAGTTAATTCAGCTGAAATACCTATGTCATTTTGTCCGATCACTGCATATGTCATTTTGTCCATATAGCGTTATAAAACTAGAAATGTAACGAATTGATACGAAAAGTATATTCAACATACAAAACGCTCCGTGAATACAATGACAAATGAGTAGAGTTTGAATTGAATGCAATTTGAATAAAAAAAGTGGTGAAAACTGGCCATTTCTTCTTAAAATTTGGCGCAATGAAAAAAAAACTCGTGACCTTTTGATTTCTGTTATCACTCATTACGACGGAATGAACCAGAGTACCTCTTGCTAATTTTCAGAGGTTAATTAAAGCCACTTGGGTAGTGTAATGTGGTAGGCAGTTCCGCATTTCATAACTCCGAACTCAAGTTATGATGCCTATGTCATTTTGTCCATATATGTCATTCTGTACGTATTTCCCCTACTTCTTTTCAATTCTACAATTTACTCGTATGCAGGGTGTTTCACGGGGGAAGGGGTTGATATGTGAAGGGTGTTTCAATCAGACACATTGAAACGAACAAAGCTGCTATTTTCAACACTACACTTTTTGAGTATTGTATGCAATGAAAAATTGTCGTAAGACCTGATAACCAATTTATAGAAAACATAGAACGGTAGAAATCGAACTAGAGACATCTTAGTGCAGGTTATAAAAACGAAAATGAGAAATCGAACAAAAATAATTAAAAACGAAGAGAACATGTATGAAGCTTGTCTCAGAAAGTCGAATAAATCTTCACTTATTTTGGGTAGTATCAATGAAAATTCAAAAAGTTCGATATATCATATATTTTACATAATCTACTCATGAGATCTTCATTCAGTTTATGGATATAATAGGAAGATTTATATTTGACTTCAATTTATATGCATTCTTCCAAATTTCGAAGAGGCAAATTGTTGAATGGAACCTATAAAAAATGGCTAGAGGCATCGATATATGCGTTATTATGGTCCACGCCCAATCTCCAAAAAAAGCGATCTGATCTGGATTGAACTCAGCTTTGTTCTTTTCCAAACTGTTTATTGTCCACAGCGCCATATTGGTAACAATAAGGAAAGTGATGAGTTCTCTACCTGGTTTTTCCCTGCTTTGTTCTGCATTACCACATCTTCGCCACCATGAGTCGAGAACAAAGATCGTCTGTAGGCTTGTTTGAAAAAACGAGAATATTTCAGCTAGGAGACTGATGGTTATTGAGCCTTTCGATGTGAAACAGTTGCCTATTATTGAGAACATACTGTATATGAAGACGCCAGTTTGGGCGACCACCAGTAAAGTGTTATCCAGACCTATTCCAGCCTGACCTTCGGCTGAAAAAAATTGAAGAAACTAAACATCGATGTTCAGAATTACCCACTTACATTCAAAATATACTGTATCCACTCTTATGAGGTATACCTATCCCGGTTGGCCATGATTTAGGTTTATCAAGTTTTTTTCTCTCAAAAACTGACGCGGATTGGTACTCGTGAAACGTCAAATAATTCTCAGAGGAGTTGCCAATGCAATTCTCTATATTATCTTTTTCAACTTTATAATTGGAGTTAGTTCTTTTAAGAGTCTTTAGCCTTCAAAATAAGAAACGTATACCGCTAGATGGCAGTGCAGTGCATTAATTTATTTATTGGATTATTGGAACAAATGTTGGGGTGCAGAGAATATAACAAGAAATCCTACCCTGAACTAGATCTCACACTGGCTGTATAATACTATCTCTTTCCTTCACCAGTCATCTGAAAGGAGATAACTGCGGGGCGTGTCATTTAAAAGAAATCGAATTCCATGTTACAATCCACAATTGTGAGAAACAATTAATTTTCACTAATCGACGGCTAAAACAAACCTTAATAAATTATCCTTGATAAAAATGGATATTGATCATTTCGAATAGAAAAATTCAAGGAAATAAATTTCGCGAAAAAAACACATTGTTGTAATATTATTTACAAAAAAAACGGTTAATTCTAATACAAGAATGAGATAGACGTTTGATTATCTAAATGATGGACTTCGATACTGAAATGAAAAAACACAAAAATATTTGTTCGTTTTGATGGTGGAATGTTACAAAATAACCAAAAATGATGGGAAATATCCTTTTCATTCATTTAATACTTATAAAATATGTTTTTATTATTTTTTCTTTATACAATCATACATCCCTTCATCACTCAGAAAAATAAATTGTTTCTGAGTCCCTTTTTTTCAGGGATGTAGACCCTTAAGGTTAACTAGGACACAGGTTTTGTAGTACTACTACATTTTCATACTACACCTTTTCCAATTTTAATTCGGAAAACGTAAAATGTAATTCAGAAAAGCAAATTTGAATTTCAGAAAAAGGAAATTGTAATTCAGAATAGTAAGTTGATACATATCATATACTATTCTGAATTACAATTTCCATTTTCTGAAATTCAAATTTGCTTTTCTGAATTACATTTTACGTTTTCTGAATTACAATTGGAAAAGGTGTAGAGTATTTCAAGTTGTGCAAAAAGATATTTAAATGTCTTCTGTAGGCTTATTTTTTTGAGAATTTTGAAAAATGGGGAATTCCATAGGTCCGTCAGTTCTGTTCGTTTAGAAGTTTTTCTGTCGGGTAATTCGAGTAATTTTATTCTTTTTTCGAATGAACTATCTCAAAGTAACGGACTATTCTGTCCATTATTTTTCAGTGAAATTTCAACACTCGATTCTTGATTTCCGTACAAGCAATAGCATGACTATATCTCCTCACCATGTTAATATACGTGAAACATTTCCAGTGTTAAGAGAGAAAAAAGTTTCTTCAACATTCGACAGGTCTTTGGAATTATTGAACTCACATAATATTTTTTCAAATTCATTATTTTCCCAGAGTGAATAAACATTTCGTAATCACTACGACTTATATGTAGAAAGGATAACGTAGCTTATTCATCTGATAGAAAAATTACTATAACCTAGCATTTTCAAAATACACACAGTGAAATGTGTCAGAATTTCATGGCGAACCAGGATACATTATAAAAGTGAATGGAGTAAAAACAAGTGCTAACAGATATCATCTGATCTTTTTGCGAGCATTTCGGTTGTCGTGGTTTGTTTTATTTCGACGTTTCGCCAGTTCGAGCGTTTGGCATCTTCAGTAATTAATTCTCTGTCACTTGAGCCGCGAAAGCCTCTACAAATTCAACTGCTAACAAAATTCACAAAGATGGGTGTTAAATATACATAGAGCTCATTTGGGGAGAAAAAATCAATTCTTATAAAAACAAAAATTAAAAAAATGTAAGTATGTGATGTTGAAAGATACCACAAAGTAAACACTGAAAGAATGGTACTCTCGGCTAATGCTGCCTCGAGAGATATATCCGATTGTCTGCTGGCCTCGTGTATGTGTTGTAAGAATAGGTTTCTTGCTCTCGATTCGAATTCACTTCACGTACACGTGGGTTTTCAACAAAGGTTGTGCAAGCGAATGTTTTCTTCGGATTTAAAACTAATTTGCTCGTTACCAACTAACTGGTTCGGGCTTGCTAAATGATTAGTTGTGGGGTGTTGCTGATTCTGGCATAGCTCGATTCTTGAGAATTGTAGACCACAGAGTGTAATGAACGGGGAATCTCTGGTTTTTATACTCTTGTTTACGAATAAGTCCATTCACAGTATCAACCTAGGAGCATAGAATTCTATGCTCCTGGGTATCAACTTTGTGGTATAATAAAATTTATCTACTCCCATAGAATAATATATTCATTATTCAACTGAATTTGATCTGTAATAGTCGCTATAAACCAATAGTGTGAGGTAATAATAACTCACCCCTATAACTCACTCTAAAACAAATAGGAAAAATGTAGCTTACGAAATGAATAAAAAAGTCGGGTCAATAGGGAACTCCTATTTCAGACATCAAGGTAACGTTCTCGTCATCCATTCCTACATTTTCTTAGGTCTGAATATCCAAAAATTGCATTTGGAAAACGTGATTTTTGACGTTTTCTACGGGATTCGATATCGATTCGATTTTCGACCACAGAAATCGCTTTTGACAACCGTTGTCAATTTTGAAAATGCAGATTAATTCGATTTTTACTGAAGAAGTCAAAGATAAAGTAAAGTGTTCAATTCGCCGTAATGGTCATAACACACTTGATGAATTACACCCCTCGCCTGACGGCTCGGGCTGCAAAATTCATCTGCGTGTGTTATGACTTACATTACCGCTCATAGAACAATATACTATCACATAAACACGAATTCTGAACTATGATTACGGGTGGTCATCAATCTGACATATGACCATAAAGGACCCCGCACTTTTACTACGGGAAATGGCGTTCCGTCAAATTTTCTAAAATTTTGGTATAATGTAGTACTCGACATACTGATCAAAAGTGTCCATGGCCCCAACTCAATCCTATGACTAGTTTTTGAGATACAGGGCGTTGAAGTTGAGAATTACCCACTTTTACTACGCCCGTATCTCGGAACAGAATCGAATGAACTTCAATTTTTCTCAAGAAACATTTCATTACATCCCCAAGGAGCAAGCATATAGAGGAATATGATCGAAAATCGTTACGAATACAGGGTTATCCATAATTGAATGCATGCCCGATTTTGAAAGTATAAAATATGTCAGTTCCAGAGCGAGAACGTTCGCAAAATGAACTATTACACTAGATATGTTGTTGTTACATCAAAAAAGTCTGAAATACCCAAAATTCATACTGGGTGATCCATTATTATAGAAACTATTCTCAAGGAAGGTTAAATGGACACCCTGTATTTATGGGTTGATTCAAGGTGTTTGTTTAATGTTTTTAGAACATATCATCATGGACTTCAAAGAATACAGGGTGATTCAGTCATGAAATGAACTTTGAACCTCACGAAAATACCCAAAAACCACCTCTTTTTTTCATCACCCTCTATCTCAAGATTGAATCCGAGGAGGTGGGAGTTTTCTTTCACCACTGTACTTGATATAAAAGCATCAATACGGCTGAGAGTTTTTATCCACTTCCTATGACCAGATTTTTAGCTGGAATAAGAATAGAATAACATAAATAAATAATTTTCATATTACATAAAAAAAAATCTGGTCATAGGAGGTGGATAAAAACTCTCAGCCGTATTGATGTTTTTATATCAAGTACAGTGGTGAAAGAAAACTCCCACCTCCTCGGATTCAATCTTGAGATAGAGGGTGATGAAAAAAAGAGGTGGTTTTTGGGTATTTTCGTGAGGTTCAAAGTTCATTTCATGACTGAATCACCCTGTATTCTTTGAAGTCCATGATGATATGTTCTAAAAACATTAAACAAACACCTTGAATCAACCCATAAATACAGGGTGTCCATTTAACCTTCCTTGAGAATAGTTTCTATAATAATGGATCACCCAGTATAAATTCTGGGTATTTCAGACTTTTTCGATGTAACAACAACATATCTAGTGTAATAGTTCATTTTGCGAACGTTCTCGCTCTGGTACTGACATATTTTATACTTTCAAAATCGGGCATGCATTCAATTATGGATAACCCTGTATTCGTAACGATTTTCGGTCATATTCCTCTATATGCTTGCTCCTTGGGGATGTAATGAAATGTTTCTTGAGAAAAATTGAAGTTTATTCGATTCTGTTCCGAGATACGGGCGTAGTAAAAGTGGGTAATTCTCAACTTCAACGCCCTGTATCTCAAAAACTAGTCATAGGATTGAGTTGGGGCCATGGACACTTTTGATCAGTATGTCGAGTACTACATTATACCAAAATTTTAGAAAATTTGACGGAACGCCATTTCCCGTAGTAAAAGTGCGGGGTCCTTTGTGAGATGTGTCTATAAAACATAGATTTTGGTAACCAAATATTCACCTTTTAATTTCCTTTCGTACTTCATCGATCTCATACGTATCATTGCAACAATCGTTGCTAGTATGGTGATAACGTAAAGAACTAGTTCAACGGAGTTGACCTCAATCTGTGCTAGGACTTGTCTTCTACGTTTTGATTCTTCTGTATTATGATGATCTTGCGTCAGAACGAAGAACATGATGAGAGAAATTATGGTGAAAACTATGACCATGATGCCAGCAAATAGACCTTTATGAGCACTACTGCAATCGACTGTTATATGATTTTCGGAATTTATAGGGGTACCACCCATATTATCTGAAAAATCGATAGTATCAGAAAAAACATATTTTGAATTTCTGTTTCATTACTGCAGAATATAGAATATAAATTGTGTGACTTCAATTTAAAAATCATCATTCTAGGTGGGTTTCACAAAGCGTAATCACCGGTGATCGGAGGTTGATCTAGAATCAACTCGATTTGACGGTTCAAAAATCAGAGAATCAAGCCGTTGATCTACGATCACCGTTGATTTTACTTCATGATACCTACCGATAGTGCATTTTGAGTTTCATATTTTTTGTACATACTGAATAAATAAACATTCTGTTCCTTCTGCGTATTGTTCTTCTTTTCCGGTGATTTTCTAGATTTTTTCGGATTGAAGGTCCTCATTTTCTTCCACATCTCGAAAAGAATTACGGCGCATATTAGACTGTATTCAATTGTACACGGAAAAAGGAATGGACTGGAATTCATCACTAAAGATCCCGTCACTAATTCCTCCTGACAGAATTTCTCATGCAGCAAAGTCTCAGTATCGTTATAATGTTCTAGAACCAAATGAAAGGTGTCAATAATTCAAAAATCTCCTTGAAACATTCGAATTGAGTAAAAACCTTGCACTGTAGAAAGAGGCGACGCGCCTTGCGATGATAAATAGTATCTACTACGGAATTAAAATGAAGTAAACTTTTTTGCAACGTTGTGACGTTCTTTGAATTTTCTGATAAATATACTCTCATTCAAAATGAAAAGTGCTTAAATTGAAATTCATTTACTCATTTGTGCGTGAATGTCAGAAATGAGTTTTTTTATTAAATATTGTGCATTCTTCACATCTTCCTCTTAGTGTACCTTCTCCATCAATGGAGGTTGGATATGACCATGGCATATTCTTCTCTGCTCTGAGCGATCTTTATGAGTTGCTAGAAATTCACACCAGTCCAATGGCGTATATTCGCCTGGAATTTTTCCGGTTTCGTAGATGCGATAAAAGAGAGCAACAAATGAGTCGATATTATCCTCGCTGATCAGTTCCAAGATCTCCGGGTATATTTTGTCTGACCCTGGACTTCTGTTTGTCTTCAGTTGTTCAATCGGATATTGGACTTCGGATGTGAGATTATTTGGTCCCTCCGTATCAACACTAGTTTGCTGGGGTTCCGTTCTTATACTGTTGAACAGGGTCTTGATGTAACTTTCCCATTCTTTCAGTTTTCCTTGTGTAGTAGTCAACAATTTTCCATCCGAACTGCACATGTTCTGAACTGTTAACTTCCTGTTTGTCGATGTGAATTCTTTTACTTTCTCATGAAGATTGAGATGTTTGTATTGCCTCCATTTAAAAACTTCGGTATCTTGCCGAAGATTAAGAATTTCCTCCGTCATCCATATCTACCTTCCTATTTTTTTTTAGTTACTCTTAGTGTTGTGGTAGTTGTAGTAGTTCATTAATTTTGTGTTGCTAATGACGTTTTGAACAATGTCGTCATCACGATATCGCATTTCATAACGGATCAAAGTGAGGTTTTGATTCATTTCTGAATATCATTTACAAGATTCTGATTTGAGTCAACACAGGTATGTTCTTTCCTTATCTTTCTAAGTAACAGTGGCGCAGATTCTTCGATTTTCAAAATTGCACTTTTCACTTTTTGAGAGGAGGAACATTTAGCTGAGTTCATCTAACTCAAAATCTATTTAAATGTTCGGAACTTTGCATGAATTCGTCAAAAAGTGTTAATGGACTTGTGATTTTATTCCTATTCTTCAATGCCCATTACACCACGCCACTTGACGTTTTAAAGTTAGATTTTGCATTGCTGCCATGAAGTATCTAATGATATTTCTATCCTTTAGGCTTCTTTCGTTCCATTCATTGAAAACGGACTAAATTTTGGCTTCACTGATTCTCGAATTTATGTTATGAATCAGATGTTGTGTCTTCTCTTTTTATGGTTTAAGGTGAATGCAGTAGTATAAATTCGGCCAATTCAATTATTGTTCCATATCACTATCTCACGTTTTGCTGGACAAATTCAGAGTTTCCGAGTAGAATTTGAGAACTCGTGTTCTTGTGATGATATACAGGGTGTATATGAATAGTTGCGAAAAATTAAAGTGGTAATACTTTTTTTTTAGCCCCCCTGCTTAGTTACTGTCCCCTAAAGAAAACACTTAAAAAATGTTTGGTGGTGTTCCTCTATGATTGCAAAGTGTAGAAAAAGCCACCCCTAAACCTTGTTTTGCGAAACATTTCTTTTCATATTCATGTTTTACGAATTTTCCAATGGCTAAGACGAAATGGTTCATTTAAAATAAATAAAAATTATTGTGGTCGCCAACGCGAGATTAGAATTCCTGCAATAGGAGAAGCAGCAACTTGACATCAGTACTAGGAAAATTGCTCAGCAATTACAAATACACCATATATTCGTGGAAAGTTCAAAATTGTTTGTTTTGTTACATTTAACCAATATTTGTACCAGTTCTCAATAAAACTGTCAACTTGACATCCGCCTAATGAACAAATTCAAAGGCAAAAATAATTTCAGCCACTATGATCTGTTGACTAATTTTTTTTTCTCGAAAACCGTGAACCTAAGCAAGACTTTATTTGTTCAGAATTCATCAAGCTATCCAAAATTAATTTGTCTATTCAGTAGTATATTCAGGGTACTGTAACTAAGCAGGGGGTCGCAAAAAAGAAAAGTTCATATGAAAAACCCACCCCATTTTTGGTCAAGGCACCAACCCAGCGATTCATACTAATCGTAGTTGCAAATTGGTGCAGGCGCAAGGTAACCATTATTCGTCTTCTAATTTTGGAATGTTTTTTTTAGTCCAAATCTCGTTGTCATTCGAATATCTTCTGGAAATATTATCTGGCACTCAGGCGAATTATCTGTGGTTGAATTATTCTTTCCTCAAAACCGTGAACTTCAGCAAGAAATTACGGGAGACCTAATTTGTTAAAAATGGATGAAGCTATCCTGAATTATTAATTCTTATTGTAAAATATGAATATCAAAAAAAGTTTCGTGCAAAACAAGGTTTAGGGGTGGTCTTTTTTTGCAATCATAGAGGAATACCACCAAAAAAACCAATTTAAAGAAGATAATCTATACCTGCTAAATGGATCATTTCATGTTTGGTCTCTTCAACTAAAACATACAGCCATTCGCATAGATCTGTAGCAATCATGTGCATCAGACCAAATCTGGCCACATTTTTTATTTTCCGTAATTCCAAATCCTGGAAATGAACAAAGGAGACTTGCATCAGAAAAACTGATACGGAAAAACTGTTATGGAATTACCTTACTACTGAGAAAAATGAACTGCATTTGTAAGAGAGTCAGTATAGTTCTTGCTGCTGGTGTGATAGCATGAAAAACGTTTGTATCACAGCTGGCATATTGTTTCGCTTCGAAATACCTAACAAACTCTAGTCCGGAGTACACCATGCTTCCGATGCCAAAAGCTGAAAGGAGTAGATTGGATTATTTCGACAAAGGAAGGACTTCGAAATGACAAACCCCCCTTTCGAAAGTACGGATTTCATACAAATCATATAAAATACTCACCAATAGCTCCTAAACGCAAATAAAAACTTCCATACCTTTTCGACTGGTTCGAATTCCTCATAGATGTATTTTCCATGTTTGATTCGCCCTCTGAAATAAGCTTATGTAATTTTCCACAGTTTTATGGAATATTTCGAGAATTCAATAAATAATTTTTTTTTATTTTTCGATATATATTATGGTGTTCAGTGATCAAATTTTGTTTTCATGAGCTAAATTTGATAGGAGCGAGAATATTCAGAACCTGATTCTGAATCTGAGATAGGGTATATTGAGATGGGGAGTTTTTTGGACAATTTGATAGTACTCACGATAGGAACTCAGTAAAGAGTTAACGGCCTTCTCCTTTGCAACCGTGGTGTAGATTACGAGCAGGAAACTTATACTTCCTAGATAGAGGTACAGGTAGAACCCTTGATAGAAGGAGGTGGTAACTTCTTTCGATAATATCTCGGTGATAGGAAATGCCATTCCCAAAACGACGAGCAGCTTGGCGTAAAAAGCAGATAAGATCGTCGTCACTGCATCGCTGGTTCCAAAGAAAAATCATAAGAAACGGAAAGTCGTGAATATTAAGTCTTCTACCGAAAAATCAGCTCGAGTTGACAATAAATGATTTTCGTCTCTTATTACCGAGTTTTCTCCTGTATGCATCCATAAAAACATATAAAGTTCATGAATTTTGGTTGTTGATGTTTGTAGGAATATAAAATATCATTCTGATTGAGATGCACGTAAAAGTTAATCCAGACCAGGTATTTCGATAACGCATGTTATCCAATCCTCTATAACTGTTGTGATTTCAGTTTCAATATTGAACCATTTTGAGAAATGTAAGCTTACTCAATACAAGAAAAACTCTATGAAAAATTCGGGTCAAAAAGACTTGATTACTATGGTAAACGTATAATTACTATAATTATGTCCTCCTGCAACCCTAACATTATACAGAATGTCCCACAAAAATACTATTCTGCCTGATTATTAAGTTTCTTGATGTTCTAAGGGAGAATTATATCCTTGTCTTGAAATAACACCTGAAATGTGGCTCTAGTAAAATTCATTGTATTGATTTTCAGAGGCAGTTGGCATATCATATGATATAAACCTCAAAATTTAATATATTCACTAAATTTCCGCTGAATATCTTGAAAAATGGAGATTCTATATGGAAGCGAGAAAATTCAAACTATACCTTTTCAACTTCAAATTGGGAACTATCACAATCAAATTGGGAACTAACATATTCGAATTGGGAATAATCAAAATCAGATTGGGAATTATCAATTTCATATTGGAATGACATCCATGTGAGTCAGATCTTTGAATTACTCGATATGTAATTAACTCTCAAAATTGTCCAAAGTAAGTAACGAACGATAAGTCTACAATTTCCTTTTCATAATCATGCCTTATACAAAGAAGAAAGCTGCAGCTCCAATGAAAAAGCAGGTAATTGCGGTATGCAATGAAAACATAACACAGACAGAATTTCGTCTTCAAAGAACGGAATATTTGATAAGAAGAAATATATCAACCATGAACCATTATAGTTAGTATCTGTACAAGATATGTGGCTGATATCCAGAGGTCCATACCTGATGTTTAGACCTTTTTTGATATGAGAGTTTGAGCACAAACATGAGAATTTTTAAGTACTTCTTACACTTTTTGAATGTTTGATAAGTTCGAATATATACTGATAGTTTTTTCTTGATGTTTCATCAATATAAAGATCTTCAGATTATGCCTGATCTTGATATAGATAACCACGAATGCCGTTTCAATTTGAATAAATTGATTATTCCCAATTTGAATGTGTTTATTCCCAATTTGAATATGTTAATTCCCAATTTGAAGTTAAAAAGGTATAGTTCTATAGTTGTATAGGACTTTCATTTTTGATATCTTTCAAATAATTGTCATTTTCCGTTTATATCTCATTATGGAACACTCTATAAATGAATCTAGATATTATAGTCTTGGTCCTTATCATTATATTTATAAAAATTTTCATATTTTCTTGAATAAATGAACTGATTGGTGCATGACGTACTTTCCTTGTTCTTTATTCAGTTTGATTTCATCTTCATCAATATCGTTGATATTACCGTGGCTGCTAACATGAGGGTTGAACAATCTGCAATGAAAGAAAAAATTATATAGATGGAACATGATCATCTCAATGGAAACAGGAGAACTGTATAATGTTCGATTGACCTTTATTGTGAAGCACAGATTATCAGGTAGCAACACTTGTGAATATACCATTCATTTGAATATACCTAGAGGAACAACGTCATTGAAAGAATTGGAGCCACTTTTGGTTGTAGTTCCTTCTCCCGTTCATGGTGGTGAAATTGTATTTCAGAGAATCGAAATTTTTTGCCCTCGCATTTGGTAGTGAGTAACTGAACTATAATGCACTATTTCCCAAGCGGGTTGGGTACGTGATTTATTTATTATTGTAATTCAAATTTTCTACATGATCTCCCTTTCAAACCGTTTGTGTCGAATATATATAATTAGGTCAAATCCGACCCTGGCTATGATTCATAATAATAGTGGGAAACAAATATCCTACAGATTTCTGTAAATGAATAGCTAACAAAATGTACCAGACTCTCCTGACAGATTATAGTACCTTCAGTAGCTACTATGTGCCGCCACTTTACGGCCAAAAATTTTAGCTTCAATTCGTTCAAGAGCGTATCCGAAAATAAATCAAATGTTTTTTTATCGATCTTACGCACCCCATCACATTTCTTCTCTGATTCATAAAAGAATGTACAGCTGATAGTGCGAATGCTTGGGAAGGTCTTCTGAGTGCAGCAAGTATAGCAGAAGGCCTCCTTGACGTAGGTAGGGAACTTTGTCTATCGTTATCTACCGCCAACCTGTGATGATTTTGTTGTTCCATAGCCAGAAAGTTCAATGTTTGTCCTTCAATGGTAGATGAGCTGAAAAATAGCGATGAGTTCATTTTTGTTATTTTTCTATCAGCCCGAACTGTTTGAGTATATTTCTATAAGCTAGATTTGAATTCACATGATAATTCATTTCATGGCATTGCTCTCGAAATAGACGAGCATCAAAAATTCAATTCGTGCTGTACTATTTTCCATACACTGCATTGTACAGACCCCAGTACAATATTTCAATAGTCCACCCCAAAGAAGGGGCCCCACGATAAAGATTCTAGTCGGACAATCGAAGTACGTACGGAAACGGTGTAACCAGTTCTTTCAAGAAACGCTAAGTTTTTCTGTAATAACATTTCCATTTAACTAAGTGCCCCCGTGTATTAGTTGAGTCCCTTGATGAACCCACAGTACCAAGGAAGTCTCCTTCGAACGATGGGATATCATGACGATACTATCAAGCATCCAGCAAGAACTATAGAAGCTGAATTTACTCCTCAATAGCTGGATCAAGTAACCTAGCCGCACGTTTATTTTTACCTATCGATTTCATATGTCAACGAGATACTAGTATATGGACTACCATCATTTTTATAAATGAACTGCTGCGTCTAGGTAGTAGATCCGAAACTGAGTGGTCCACCCACTACCTGTGATCCACAGCCTCTGTTGGTCGAACCAGACACCAAAGTCGGTCCATTCTTTTTCTGGCTGCCAAACCATTTGGAACCCATTCAAGTCCCGATTCATTCTATATAGAAGAGCACTGTCATATTCGTAAATAAGGCCGATCGAGTTTTTTTCTAGAATGCCGTATTCAAGCTATACATGGAAATTTTAATCGCGTAACCAGAACCATATGAAGGTCCTGAGGTCAGCAAATTTTTCTATATTCGACAGTTCTTCACAAGTTTGAACCAACGTGATTCTATAGTTCTCGATCTTTTCCGAGCGTTGAACATAATCAAAATTGAATTTTTAGTTCGCAAGATATGTTGCATAGAATCATCTTTTGATGACTTCAAACAAATTTTCATTTATCTTCCAATAAAAGAGATAAATGACAATTTATTCTGAGAAAGCCACCGACCTTGTGAGGATACAGGGTTCAAAATGCGCACGTAGATACAACTATGTGCAACCTCATCTCATGAGCAAAATGAGAAGATTAAACATAATATAATTCTTTCCTCAGAAAACCACTCATTGTGGTGGCATATAGGAATCTATTCCAATATTGAGTCTCATATAATATACAAGTACCTCCTAGAAACCCATATGGTTGGATAAAAGCAATATCGAACTTTTTTATTTCAACCAAGTGCGTATATAAGACATTCACCCATTTGGAAGCCAAGGAGGATAATAATGTTCCTCTTCTTGAAGAGTTTCTTGCGTCACTTGCCTATACTCAAGGTACTAACTGACATAGAAACTGCAACATCATGAAGGAGCTGTTTAACTTTTTTTTGTTGTGAAACATAGATATTATAGCAAGGAGTTAATGATTAAAATTTGGAAAGAAACGAAAGGTAACAATTCTTCAAAAAATTTGTTTATAATGTGTTTTTCCACCGCGGTTATCTACAGGGTGTTTCACCATAAACTGGACAAACATATATAGTCGTGTAGTTGACACCGAGAAAGTCATTTTTTCCTTATGACATATACCCCGTTTTCGACGCATAAGCGAGATACAGGGTGTTTAATGTCAACTTTGAGCAATATTCTGATAACTGTTGTGAGTTACGCGTGATATTTGAAATAACGGTTTCTAGTCACATTTTAGTATTTTTGAGGGCTCAATTGAATTGTGGTGTAGAATTTTACGGAAAAAAATTCAATATGGCGGAAAACCTGAAAAGTTGGAATTTTTTTTTCTCGGTTGCTAATTTGGAAAGCATAATCTCAACGTACTTGATTTTCTAAGATTTTCCGTGAAAAAAAATTTTCAAAATTCGGACTTTTTTTTTACATGTCTTCAGTGAAAAAAAAATTTCGGCCAAAATTTTTGGAATTTTTCATGGTTGAACTATTTTCAATTCTGAATACTTGGGTGAAAACAGAATGAAAAAATATCAATTGGTTTTCTTTTTGTAGCCTTCCGAAGATTACGCTCGGTGTACTTTCTTAATTTTTATTTGAGAAACCGGACGCCGTACGGAGGTCAAAATTGTGCTGATGGGCTGCCAGAATGATCTGGATGAAAATATGAAATTATAAACCAAAAAATTTTTTTTCAAAAAATTTTGGTAGGAATCGAACTCTACGAGTATGAATTGGATTAATTCTAATCCTATAAATCTCCGTTACCAAAGCAACACTAGTAAATCGAGTGTAGAGCTCGAACCTTACCAGAGTTTTTTGGAAAAATAAAAAAAAATTAATTTTTTTTTCAATTTTTTTTTTATTTTTTTAAAAAAATTTTTTTTTTGTTATAATTTCATATTTCAATCTTGGTCATTCTGGCAGCCCAGCAGCACAATTTTGACCTCCGTACGGCCTCCAGTTTCTCAAATAAAAATTAGGAAAGTACATCTAGCGTAATCTTCGGAAGGCTACAAAAAGAAAACCAATTGATATTTTTTCATTCTGTTTCCACCCAAGTATTCAGAATCAAAAATAGTTCAACCATGGAAAATTCCAAAAATTTTGGGCGAAATTTTTTTTTCACTGAAGACATGTAAAAAAAAGTTGAGTTCGAATTTTGAAAAAATGTTTTCACGGAAAATCTGAGAAAATCGAGTACGTTGAGATTATGCTTTCCAAATTGGCAACCGAGAAAAAAAAATTCCGACTTTGCAGGTTTTCCGCCATTTTGAATTTTTTTTTGCAAAATTCTACACCACAATTCAATTGAGCCCCAAAAAATACTAAGATGTGACCAGGAACCGTTATTTCAAATATCACGCGTAACTCACAACAGTTATCAGAATATTGCTCAAAGTTGACATTAAGCACCCTGTATCTCGATTATGCGTCGAAAACGGGGTATATGTCATAAGGCAAAAATGACTTTCTCGGTGTCAACTACACGGCTATATATGTTTGTCCAGTTTATGGTGAAACACCCTGTATACACTCCCCAACACGTCTGGGCATTGAGCAAATTAGATTGATGCCAAAGTCCGTGGGGGCTGTGGTAAATTTCCAAGCCTTTCACCCATGATGTTCCAGACATCGGGGGATCTTTACGGCCATGAAAAAGATTCACATTTGTCGCTTCAAAAAAGCTTAAACTAACTCTGGCAATATGAGGTCGAGCATTATCTTGCTGGAATATGGGATTCTCGAGCCGGTTCAGGTAAGGGAGAACATATGGCTCCATTATTTCTTGAAGGTAACGCAGAGCTGTCATTTTAGCTCGAATAAAGACTGAAGGCGACCTACTTGCAAGTACAATAGCACCCCATACCATAACGCCTACTGTCCGGTGTACATGACGTCAAACTGAGGTTCACGTCTTTCTCCCCGACCCTTTTTCGGCCATCATGTGCACCCAAGGAGAATCGAGATTCATCAAAAAACACGACCATTCCACATTCCAAAAATGGATGTTCTCAACACCACTGTAATCGTTGCCAGCGATGCTCAACCGTCTCAGGTAACACAAGATGGGGTCGACAATGCTGCAGTCCAAAAGACCTTATCCGGCGGTAAACCGTTCGGACAGTTACAGGATGGCCTTGTTTTCCTAACCACTCGTCAGGGGTTTTATAGTGATATACAGGGTGAGTCTTTGACTTGTACATATACACTGCGCAAAAAAATTAACGCACATTATGGAAATCTCAAATTAATTCTACAAGTGAAGGTGTTCTCAATGATAATTATTTTTATCAGAAATATGCATGCATATGTTATCCACTTTCAACGTTTTTCTTCAATACAGATGTTTTCTCCCAGCAGGAATAAACAAAGATGTTATTATCAGATTTTGAATGTAATGGCTCCATTTTGAAATCAGTTCTTCTCGATCAATTCTAGTGATCAATAGTTTTTCTTTCGTTTGGTTTCCTACACTCGATCGCTATGCAACGCGAAACACGCAATTTGACCCAAGAGGAATGTGCCCAAGCGGTAGTTTTGCGAGAAGAAGGGTGGACATACACAAGAATTGCAGAAAGGTTTGGAGTTTCCCATACAAGTGTGTCCAGAATGTCGCAGCGATTCAGGGAGACAGGTATGAATGTCCGAAGACCAGGACAGGGTAGACCACGGGTAACAACTGCCATTCAAGAACGTTACTTGAGAGTTTCTTCGTTGAGACAACGGTTTGCAACCGCTCGCCTCCTTCAAAATCAGCTTGAGCAAACTCATGAGGTGCAAATTAGCACTCAGACAATAAGAAATCGCCTCAGAGAATATGATTTAAAGCCTCGTGTCGCGGCAAGAGGCCTAGCTCATACCCCAGCCCATCGAAGGGCGCGTTTGGATTTTGCGAGAGAGCATATCCATTGGGAAGAGGCCGATTGGGAAAGAGTTCTCTTCACAGATGAGTCTAGATTCTGCCTCTACCATTGTGATCGACGTTCCCTTGTATACAGACGTCCACATGAAAGATATGCTCAGTGCAATTTCCTGAATACTACTGGTTTCGGGGGAGGATCGATTATGGTATGGGGTGGAATATCTTTGACTGCTCGCACAGACCTAGTGGTCGTTGATAATGGAGCTATGAATGCTGATAAGTATATAAGGAACATTTTTAAAGAGCATGTAGTGCCATTTGCCCCATACATTGGTGAAAGTTTCATTTTTATGGACGATAATGCCAGACCCTATCGTGCGCGCATCGTTCAGGAGTACCTTGAAGAAGTTGAAGTCTCTCGAATGGAATGGCCAGCAAGAAGTCCAGATCTCAATCCGACTGAGCAGGTTTGGGATAACCCCAATAGAAGGCTGAGAAGGTCAGAAAATCATCCAGCTACTCTTAATGACTTAGGAATCCAACTCGGAGAAATCTGGAAAGGATTAGATCAGAACATTTTGAGATCACTCATTTTGAGTATGAACCGTCGTTGCCGAGCTGTAATTAACGCAAGGGGTGGAAATATCAAGTATTAAATCACTTATCAGCATTTCAGTATTTTAAAAATTATTCATTTCTCTTCTTTCACATAAGATTCGGTGAAATCCTGAATTTTTCTTCCATTTAATGTGTCTTGTTTCGTTCAAAACCTTCCCGAGAGAACATAAAAAATAAGTTATAAAGTCAATGTAGAGTTAACTTTCATTGAAATTGAGATTTTCAGAATGTGCGTTAATTTTTTTGCGCAGTGTATTCTAACCTTGTTTTCGTTCTTCATTTTTCCGAATTCGGCTCTATTTAAAAGATATAGTCATTTGAAAAAAAATAGCCCAATTACGTGCCTGATACGATTCTCTGGAATTGATTCAAGCTTTATATTTCTCGAATGAAATTGAGTTGATACATTTAGGAAACACTCAAGCACTATCCACATTGGAATGAAAATATAACAAACACGATATTTCCTAGCAAAAACACTTAGTTTTGTCTGATTATTTCTACAATTGAAAATCCATATTTCTCCCACCAAATAAGTTCCTTCTTCCATTTTCCTAAAGATTACTTCGTGTTCATATTTTCCTCCATTTCCCAAAAATATCTCATAAAAATTGTTTTTACACTAACCTAACCTAACTCCATTAATCAAAGTCATATGATTCGATGTCAATGACCTAACATAACCAACTTCAATGATATTTCGCAGAGCTTTTGAGAAGACGATGCCAGATTGTGTTGATTTTCTCTTTGAACAATGGTATAGGCGAAACCAAGGAAGCAGTACGTCCCCTATCGTTAACGGAACTAATGTAAGGGAACTAGTTTTTTTTACTTGTCGCTAATGGCTAACTGTTTTTGTTGATTCAGGTTGTGGGAGGTGATTAACCCAAAATCCATAAAAAATCACCTTTGAACAATAAATCTGAAAAGTATTATGGCATTCAATTCTATTGAATTATTGAGGGCATTCATTTTGATTTGTTCATCTGGAATAATCTGCCTCCTATTGCTCCTTTCTATAAACGTTCATTGATTTCCACATTAAACCTCTGAAATTGAACAAAAATCTCTCCCACAAAAAATATATATAGAATATCCCTGGCATGCAAAATAGAATGTAATATTAATCTGTTGCGCTGCTCTCTATGTTGTTATTAATGATTCATGAAATTTGAACATGAAAATTGTTGGAATTTTGTTCACTTGGGATGTGGTAGGACTATTTCTGCTCGAGATATTGTGAATATGAAGTTTCAATTTCCTCATAAAATGTAATATCGTGAAGATTGAAAATTTCTATGGATCTAAACACAATTTTTAACAATCAGAAAATTTCGGTGTTGCAGAATAACATTTTTTTTTTAATTTTTATGGTGGCGATTGTCATCCTCCTGGATCGCAACCAGCTGTAGAATTCATGTGATGAATCGCCATCATTTTGTAAGAAGTCAATAAATTATTGTACTCGTAAATACCTCCAATTTTCAGCATTCAAACCTCCGAAATAAGTCTTCGAATTGTACTTTATTAATATTTGCCAGGACTTAACCCCAATGGCTTCATCGTCTTCGATTACATCGTATTCCATTCGATCCCTTGGAACCGGTGTAATACGAAACTTCATTGAAAAGAGCTCAGAATTGCTAGGAACCATAATTAGAATCTGGAATAGGGGAATTCAGAGGAAAATCGAGTAACAAGGCGGAGTTTTCTCGGCATAGTGGAATTTTCCGTGTATTCTTACAACCCATTGTTGCGAAATTTCGTACGCAAATGAGGACGTTTATATTAAACAGGCCCAGTTTAACTTCATAATTTCAGGAATTTTCCGAGGGGTCAATGAGGAGAAAATATTCGTTGGGAAAGTTTATAGTTCCAAGCGGTGAAAGAAATTGCAATCGTGGAATGCGAACCTAATTGAATGAATTTTTCATCCTAGTACGCCGACTTAGATAAAAAAATGTTTTATGATCTTGGGATTTTATAACTGTCTAATATATTGGTACCTATCTGATGAAATTTATCGGTTGGAAATTATCATCAATTGATATTGTAGCTTGTGTTCTGGCGGGTGTTTCCAAATATTCATATTGTTGTGTAGAGGAACATAGTATGTGAAAAGAGTTGAAAGCAGTTGTCGAATGTATAACTGAAGAGAAAGTCATTATTTATTATTTTGAGAAGAAAGTGGTGTTATATTGGACTAGTCACAACATTTTTTGGTCCTTCCATCCTTTATAGATAACAAAATTGTGCTCTGATCCACGAGCATAAATTTTAATCTTTTTGATATAACGTATGGTCCCAAAGTTTTGGGAAAAATTTCACCTGGTCTGATTAAGAAGCAACGTGTCAGAGGAATTATTAGGCAAATCGAAAATAATGGTCCCTTGTCTGTTATTTGAATTTTGATTTATAATAAGGATAGTCAAATTATATTGTTGAATAATTCGATAAAAATATAAAATTATTTAAATCAGAGTTATATGCTTTCGAAATTCTTCCCAAAACTTCAGGACCATACGTTAACAGATCGCAAAAACTCTTCAAGGTCCACAAGGACAAATGTAGGAAAACCTCCCTTAAGTATTCAATTGGAACAAATGGAATTAAAAAGATTAAAAGGAAGCAGAAGCAGCAAGAGCAGCTGAGATGAGGAAAGTCATGGAAATAGAAGAACAAATAATAAATATTCAAGCTTCAATGGAAGTCCAACAAGTTTCACAAAATTCGTCAGTGAGATCGAGTTATAAAGCCTCTTCAAATTGTTCTGATATGTACCTGACTATTTCCCTCGTCTTAATTTCCACCAATAAGAAACGCGCAATTTTGAATCACAAATGGTTTCTAGATGGAAAAATTGTTTGGCAGCAGCTGTCAGCAGTTTTTTCGGGTTTACCCGCGACAAAACTTGACAGTTGTTGTCAACGAAAATTAATAATACATAATGCATCCAGAATAATCTGTTACTCATGAAATAGTCTTGACAAATACCATTCGTGCATCTAATTTTCCCTGTAAAAAAAAATCGAAAAAACACAATGCAAAGTAATATTTTTTCAATAGAAAGCATTCATGCAGGTGCAAAAATCCTCGTCTTCGACTTGGATTTTTGTTGCCACCAGCACTCATGCTTCTTGTTAAAATATTACTTAGCAAAGTGTTTTTTCGATTTTTTTCGGAAAAATTGGATGCACTTATGATATTACTTACGAAAATATTTCCAAATCACAGCACAAACAATGACCAAAGAAAATAATGAGCAAAATCGAATATAGTTGGATCAAGTGAATATTGAAAATCATGGAAATGAGTCAACAGACAATCCAGTTAATTGTCCATTCGATTCTAGTGCTCCATCTCAGAACTGCTCGACATATCCCGAGCACAAGTGACCCCTTGGGAGTTAGAAATACTAGAGTTTGATATAGAAAGAATGCTCTTCAACAAAGAAGAAATCATCAAAAAGATGAAGGACGCTCTAGAAGACTTGACTGAAGAACTTGAACAACGAGCCGAACCATTGGTGAGTAGTTTATTCTGCGACCTCTCCATCCACAGACTACACCAACAGTTAATAATTCTTAGAGATTTCGAAGCGCAACAAGAGGTCCTTCTGGAGAAGGTGTTTGCCAGGATGACGAGAGCGTGCTAGACATGGAGGACGTGATAAACGAGGTGAAATCACAGATTAAAACTCGGAACGGGGCCATCAAGGAGAACTTGGAACAGTAGGGTTTGATATACGAGCTGATTTACGACAACAAGTTCTCGTTCTACAATTTTTTGAAGAAGGTGTTCAAGAAGAACCAAAGGCCTCCTAAGGTCCCAGAAAGGATTCCAGTTCCGAGAAATCGTCTTATTCCTGAGAGTTGATAGGGATGGCACAGGGTGCAACAAAAATCCTTCAAAAATGCATAAAAATTTGGTAAAAGTGAAACAAAAATTGACCTGTTTCAGGATTTTGTTGCCAAATATTTTTCTTCTGAGAAAATGGACTTTGAATTTTGACGCGCACTGAAGAGAGAAAAATTGGAATAATGTTTATGGCTGTCAACTTATCGGTTGGAAAGTTGAGTCGCTAAGCTATTGTCGAGAAAAAATATTGGTGAAGCTATATTTGGATTTTTTCCATCTTTCATCGCAGGCCCACTGTTACCTTTTATGATCAAAGCTGTATCATCAGCATATGATGAAATTGAACCACTTAAATTCCTAGGAATTAATACAGATATAAAATGAATAGAATTGGACCAAGTACTGTTTCCTGTGGTATTCCCATGTTAATTTCTAGTTTATCACTGAATATTTCTGTTTTTTTTTGTTGTCGTTTGTTCTCGAATGTTTCTAGGGCAATTTTTCATATGGAACACTATCAAAAGCCTTACCCATAAAACAGCTTAACATTTTCTCCCCTTGTTGAGACATGTGCAATGTGCACACATCTGTGGTTCCTGTGCCAATTCCTGGTAAAAATCCGAATTGATTTTCATTGAGAATGTGATTGTATCGAAAGATTTCGGCGAAATTGTTGGGACATCTTGGACTAACATTCAATCTTGAATATTTGAAATTTTCATATGATTCGAAAGAAACATTATATTATCTAAAGAAACAATTCATGAAAGCAAATGAGGAATCTTTGGGGGTCACGTTACTGACCTAAAGCTTCCGATCCAGTTTTCATCGAAATTGTTAGCATTATCGAAAGGCGCATATTTATTTTACACTTGTGTGTTTCTTCTATTATCACAATAACAAAAAATATACACAGACTCGGAAATATGTTTCATGATTGCGGAAGTTCCACGAATAGCTTAGCTATTTGAAGAAACTATCACATGTTTACTTACACAAAAGTTCGTTTGATTATCATGAATTTCTTTATTTTCGCAGAAATAACTGATGAATACAAAACCATCGCCAATATACCCAAACTTTCAAAAATCAAGCTGTTAGCCTTGAATAAGGAAAAATGTATTAATGTGTAAGTCTATTTCCTAGAGAAAAAATGCTTATCTGTCAGTTCAAATTTTATGAATTTCTCGATACTCGTAGAATTATCTATAAATAAAAATCAATACCATTACCCATACTCTAAATTGTCAATTATAGTATACAAGCAGCCAGTCCCAGCTTCGCCCGGGTAGAAATTTGTTTCATTCATATTTTGCTTCCGCTTCTTAATTAGTCGACCGCGTGTCTGAAAGTTGATCCACGCGGCTGCTCTTTTATAGATATGCATTTCCCCCTCTCACACTTCGGTGCCCTCTCATACCCTCCTACCTAGCACGGAGACGCATTTAGGTCCGGTCTTGCGGTGTCATCTTCATCACTGCAACCTGCCATATCTTTTGATGTACTCGTTGTAATTGTTTGATGTAATGGTCAATTTCGTTCTAAATTAAATACTGGGGATGAATAACGTATTGAGTTGGATGAGGATGAATACCCTATTAAATAAAACGCACTCCCAAATAGTGCATAATTTTGGAAAGCATCTGATTACCATAAACAGGTAATAGCCAGTCAATCTTGAGAGATAGATATGTGCTATCGCGGACTTTTTTGTAGAACTATTTAAGAGGTACATTTCCTTCAAACTAAAATAGGTGATTATGGCTGATTTTTTTGTAATTATTGAAGTTATAGTAGGTATCCTTAATTTTTCGGGTGAAAGTATAGCCTATGTCACTCATTTAGCTTTCTTAGGGTGAAAGAATTTCTGAAATCGGTCCAGTAGTTTCTGAGCCAAGTCGTATCGAACACACAAAAATACAAATCTTTCCTCTTTTTAATATCATTATAGATTATTCATTATGAGCGGTAATGTAAGTCATAACACACGCAGATGAATTTTGCAGCACGAGCTGTCAGGCGAGTGGTGTAATTCATCAAGTGTGTTATGACCACTACCGCGAATCGAATACTATGCTTTATCTTCGACTCCTTCAGTCAAATTCGAATTAATCTGCATTTTCACAATTGATAACAGTCAAAACCGATCTCGGTGGTGGAGAACCGAATCGCGTAGAAAACGTCAAAAATTCACGTTTTCCAATTGCAAGTTTTGGATATTCAGACCAAAGGAAATGTAGAAATGAATGGCGAGAACGTTATCTTGATATCTGAAAAAGTGTTCCCGATCGATCCGACTTTTTTTATTCATTCGGTAAGCTGTTTTTCCTTTTTGTATTAGAGTGTGTTATAGGCGTGAGTTATTATAACTATCGGGGTGAATTTATAGACACTATTACAGCTCAGAATCAGTATAATAATGGACACATCATATGGGAGGAGATAAACTAATTTTTTTTATATTTCCACCTTGCTGCTCAAAAACTGAAACTCATAGAAAATAAGTTCATTTTCCGTACTTCTAAAAATGAAAAAACATCAAGATCCACATCAGTCGTTTTAAACTCTTGCAGTTTCAAAGATGCCATTCGTGAGAATCGAATTTGGGTCACACTGTAGAGCTCGAAAGTTGTTCGTCCTCCTTATGTGTTATGAACATAAGGCCATTTGTTGGGAATGGATATTTATTAGTTTCTGTTTTATTCACTCACCATATGAGAAAATTACCTGTATGTGATTAATTTCCAATTATACTTAATCAATAAACTATCCATTTGAAGACAATGCCGAGAAAATCGAGTACCATAGCAAAAAAATTTAAAATTACTACAGTTGATATCGATATAAAACTACTCCTGTCTCCTGAGATGATAAAAACATGCAATGTGGTTGTACGATCAGATATAAATGGAAAAATGAAAACAACTGAAGAAAATTTGAAAATGCAATCCAAAGTTGAAGAGTAAACCAAAAAAAAAAAAAGTTCTTGGTTGAAAAATGAAAGTGGGATTATTTCCAATCGAAAATCAACACTGAATTGATTGACATTCGGAAGATAAAAGTGAAATTAACATCAACTTATGAGTGTTCTGCTAAGTCCCTATTTCAATGATATGTTTCACGCAAGTTGATTCACTGTAAATTTTTCGACAAAATGTTCAGCTTGAAGAAGAGGTTTGATATCCCGAGACTATTGTCAGAAGATTTTTTCATGAAATGGCATTGAAATTGCTATGTTTTTCTAGTAAAACCATTTTTCTAACTTCTCATACTATCATTCAGATAAATGAATTGGTGGATGTATTTTGGAGCTGAAATATAATTAATGGATCTGTAACGAAGAAAAGAATCTCATTGAGTACGAATAATAGTCTTGAAATTCTAAGGAGAAAATTTCCTGGGGAAAACAACTGAATTTCACCGAAAATATTCGAGAGAAAATGATTTTTTCCTTGAAAACAAATTTTACATCCAACACCTGAATCGTTCAGATCATAATCTCGACCTACCTGTTTTCCTCTCTAAGAGTATCCATTAAACAATGGCTCATTATATTCTGCCCCTTCTGCTTTTTGATATCCCAATCTCCTTCTATCAAAACTTCCGGAGAACACTAGGGGTTTTCAGGAAATTATTGCCGAAAAAACATCACACGGTTCCGAGATAAAACTGTGAGACTGTAATTTGAAAACTTTACTCACGGCTAACCGGTTAAAGTTTTTAATTTTAATTTTCATCCAGCGACAGGAGCAATGTTCGTACATATGAATTATACGAGGAGTATGCATATGACTGGAGATCGTTTGCTTAAGTTTTTAACAAGTTTATGTTTTCTGCGTTGGGAAATCTGAAGGACACTCGAGGGTAATTGAATAGGTAAATTCTTGAGGAACCAAAAATAGAAATGAAAGATTGTTGATGTGTCATCTCAATATCGGATGTGTTGGTAGATCTCATCGACAGCTGCTCGTTTATGGTTTAATTGAATAATTACTTTCGTTCAATAAATAGGTACATATATCGAATATTATTATAATTACCAGCACTAATTGAAAGTGATCATAATAAGCACTTCGTCCACAGAACATTAATTTAGTCCTAGATCTATACTGAGATTAATTGTGGTATCTGTTCCAATAAAAACGACATATCCTCAGTGCCTTGTCAATATCTCCTATCTTCTGAACTTAAAATTCTCCCCGGACTCTCATAAGTTGAAATTGTAGTACAAATAAACAAATCATCGAACAAAAAAACGAAAACTCAGCCTGAAAAACATTTCACTGAAAATAAAAAGACTCATACTGAATCAATGGAAATTTGTGTGAGTAATGTATAGGGTGCACTAAGTGACTAAGCAATGTTTTTTCTGCTACCTATAAGAAAAATAAATAAACTCCTCCACAAAAGTAAGGGATATCATATTCAATCGTTTTTGAAAATATGTAATCTTCGAGAAAACCGCTGTAAAATCATTTAAAACTCAATATCAACTTGAATCGATCCAATAAAAATCAGTATGAGACATTTCGTCAATCTGGTCGCCTTTTTTCTGAAGTTTGGTCCTTTGCATATGCTTCATGAATGTTATTATTTTGAAATGAAGTCAGTGTATCAACGGCTTTGATTTGAAACGAGTTTTCTGAAAATGCCAAGACGTAAATTAACAAACGCTGAGGCTAATATTTATTTATTTATCTCGACTTTGGAGTAAGTTCAGGGAGACTGGTTCCGTGTTGGAAAGACCAAGGCTTGGTGGGAGACGAAAAACAACTCCTGCTCAGGATCGATTCATCACCGTTTCGGCGAGAAGAAACCCTACATCTTGGTGTAGAATGCTACGAAATACTCTTCAAAATGCAGATGGGGTCCAAGTTTCCATCGAAACCATCAGACGACGTTTGAGAGAGGTGAATCTAGGTTCTAGACGTCCATTGAGAGGATTTCCATTAACACGTGACCATAAGCGTCAAAGACTGGAATGGGCAAGGCAACATATCAATTGGAACGATCAATGGCGTAGTGTCCTTTTCATTGATGAATCCAGATATGGACGATTTTCAGATTCTCGAAGAATAAGGGTATGGACAATCCCACGCATACCCCGTAATCGTCGCTATGTCCTAGAAGTCCATCCATTCCGAGATGTAGTGTTATGGTATGGGCCGGGATATGTTTCAACGGGCGCACAGATCTAAACATTTGTCCTGGGAATATGACCGCCTTACACTATAGGGAGCATGTCATTGACAATGTTGTGCCAGATTTTCACACTGCTATTGGTGAAACTTTTCAATTTCTAGACGATAACGCTAGACCGCACCGTGCAGCCATAGTTGAGAATGAGCGCGAGGAGCTTGGTATTCCACATTTACCAATACCTCCGCACTCATCAGATTTTAATTGCATAGAACATGCATGAGATATGCTCCAAGGAAGATTAGATAATCATCAACCTACCCCAGAATCCTTAAATGATCTGAGAGAGCTCTGTCCCGTTTATGGAACCAAATTTCTCAAGAAATGTTCAACAACCTCGTGTGTAGTATGCAAAGAAGATGTCAAGCTGTTATTGATGCCCGTGGAGGCCATACATTGTATTGCCACTCTCAAAATGCTTGCATTCTCTGGGAATCAAATTTCGTTATTTTACTCGATTTTTCTTAATCACCCTGTATTCGCTGCAGACCTACAGGCTTAAATTAATTTGCAACTTGAAATCATATTAATATGAATTTTCATCACAAAAATCTTATTTTAACTATATTTCTTTGCAATTCAAGTCAATATCCCTAACTCATGTGGAGCAGTTTAGTATTCACGTCAATAAAAATTTGTCGTGAAGTTCCAAATGTATTGCAGGCCGGGACAAACTGATATCTGCCTATTGATTAGCAAAATATGTTTCGTTATTTTCTTCAGGACAATTGCAAAACCTATTCAATGATTCATCACGTTTTTGTGTACCTTATTTAAAATTCAGCCACCCTTCGTGAGGTATGCTTATTCATATGGATGTCAACTGCAACCTGCAACTAATGTCCATCTTCAAGCAAAAGTTCATGTATGAGATGTTTTCCCCAATATATGACATTGACATTTGGGATGAAATTTTTTGTTGGGACATTCTGAAAACTGTGGGGGCTGTCACCAATGTCGAGTTCTCAACATATTTTTCATTCAAATGATTACAAGTTTGCTATTCCATTAGTGAATATTATAAAAAAATTCTGTTTAATATTCGTTTCACTTTGAAAAAAACTCTAACTCATGTTAGTTTAGATTGTGGACCGGGATGAGGTTAAGTTTCCGTCCCAGCTCAGCTCATACGACTCAGCAGATCGGCTATAATGAGAGGAGTCTGCCAATGACGTAGGTGTTGGATTTGCCCTGCTCGAAGCAAACGAGAGTACTGGCAAAGAGTAGATACTCTTTGGTACTGGGTTGAAACTTAGACTATTCTCGGTAGACAGAGCACTACCTTGTAAAATGATGGTTTGTTTTGGCTCCCACATTGAAAGTCATCACAATGAGTGGAACGGAGATGAAAGATAGGATCTTTTTGTTCAGCCCTCTTATATGACAACACCTTCGCTTTGCATTGGATGAAAATGGGCGTGCGATTTTAAATCACTTTTTCCACGATATTCATTGTTATCCAGAATGAAACATCTTTTCAATATAATTTTAATGGAAATATTCCACGAATGTGGAGAAAAATGAGTTTTTCAGTCCTCATCACTCAAAAGCTTCGAAAATAACTAATTTCTACTCTAAAAAAATACTCGATACTGGATTAACTCGGTCTTCACTTGATGGAAATGCATTTCGATAGGAATCAAATGATAGCGAAACAATTGTTATAATGAATAATTGAAAGTGGAAATAGAATAAAATATTCAGTTTTGAATGGAAGACTCGAAGTGATCACAAGTCCCGATTTCTGCAGGCAGTCCTGCTCTTAGACAAAAGAAGGTCCCGCTTTTCAGTAACTACAATTTGTGGTAGTGAAAAGATTTATTTGCAAAGCATAAATATCAATAAAGGTTCTCTGTTCTACAAAGGGCTGGTATTATAAAGGAGAACCGACGATGAAAATTGAAGAAGCTACTATGTGGCGAAACAATTGTTATTTGAATAATTAAAATTGAAAATGGAATAACTTGTCATTTTAGTCATAGTAAAATGAATCTTCACCAAGTGGAGATCGAGTCAATCCAGTATTTCAAACCCAGTTGATATTTTGCTATTGAATTATTGAGAATATTGTGATGCTCATTATATGAGAAAAAATTAATTTAATTCTAAGATTATTTACAGAATATGAATGCTCAGAAATAATTATATACTAGTATTGTCTGACAGCAATCCCAGCAAACAAATTTTTGGCCAATCAGGACCTTATTCTTTACAACCAGTGGTTATTTAACATCAAACTGACGATAAATGTAGCAAAGACTGTCTACATTGTTATAAAACAACAAACAATCCTGACTGTGATATGAATTTGTAACTAACCAAATACAAGCAGAAAGCTTCCTTATTTACAGTTTCTACGCCATTGAATCTTGAAAAGCTGCTTTAGTTCCACCAATGAACTAATTTTTTTCTGTAATTCAACTACTTTTAACGGATTCCATCCGGCAACGTGTTTCTTCGAGACCCACGTGTTGAAAAGTATCTGTCCATCTCTTTTCGAACTGAAATAGGAATAAGAGCGATGTTGTCATAAATCTAACCTGAATTTCTTTCGTCAAAAGCCTTAAGCATAAAATAGCGGAATCATCTATACAGGGTCTTTCACGAGGAACCTCACCCATATTTATACGGGAAACTATTGAACGTATTTTCATGAAATTCAGCACTTATAAGTATTTCACGATGCTGATGAAATCTAAAATATTTTCAAGGCATGAGCACCTCCGGTTTTTCCGTAAATGACGTCAACTTCCGTTTTTCAAATTAGAACACCATTTTTTTATTGCAGAAATAGATTCCTTAGAAAATTTCAAGCTATTTTGATGTAACATTTTTCATTTTTGGTTGGAAAATTCTCTCTGATCGGGAAAATTCGAAAAAAAATGAAAATAGAGCTCCGCTGAAACAAGAATAACTTCGAGGTTTTTGGATGGAAAATTTTCATTTTTGGGATTTTTCAAGATGTAAGATTGATGTATCCACTTTAGATATCGAAATCGCGATTCATGATACAGGGGGTGAAAAAATCGCTTTCAAAGTTAGGGATGACCAAATCGTGAGAAATCAATTTTTTCAAATTAGAACCCCATTTTTTTATGGCAGATATTGAATCTACGTTAAAAAATAATGTGAGTGTATGCATCACACCCTTGCCCTAAAATGGATATTTTCTGAGTTAATATCCACTTTAGGGCAAGGGTGTGATGCATACACTCACATTATTTTTTAACGTAGATCTGTGAGATCTGGACTACGGATCAGATCTCACAGACTTCCCTTTCGTGTGTGCTTATGGATAAAGGCAGTTCGCTGGAAGAATTGGAGTCCATCCAGGTAGTATAGAGTTCACAGACTAAACCAGAATGAGCAAGAAACAGGTATATTTCATGCGCAACTTGTGGGCAGCTTTAAAAGATGCGCAAACCTTAGTGCGAGAGAGAAGAGAAGAGAAAGAAAGGGAAGCAATGAAATGAGATTCTACTGTTTTTATCGTACCGTGACCCTCACTTAGTAACACAACATTGTTGAGGAATAATAAAATTTTGATTTTCGGTAAACAATACAACAAATAATATCCACATCCAAAACCTCAACTTTGTAAAATAATAATATCAATTGTCAAATATCAACGATTCAAGGAGGGAAATTTTGACGACCAATAATATTCATTCTTAGCCCATCAAGTGACGCGCGCAACTTTCACCTGCACAGGTAATTCTGGAATGGACTATTACCTATGCAGATGTAAGTTGCGAGTATCTCAGGTTTGCAAGACGTCGCTCGACTTTATGCCAATCGGACCGTGGTACCATGGTATCGCTTCGGCGTGCTGCCCTGTGCTGAGCTCTCACAGTCGCCGCACCTTAAAATATTAAATAAAAATCTGGATGAAAGGAAATGTTGAGTGATTGTTAATAAGTGATCAAATGATTTTTTGTTTTTTTTTTGGGAGGGTATTTGAAGTCGTTGGTTCATGGCAAGACCTCGAACAGGGCATGCTTCAAAATTGAACATCGAATGTTGTATAAATGAAATCAATTCACCTGATTCATTAAAAAATGTCATCGCAAATGAGTTCAATCAAATTCAATCGCATGGTATTTGGATGATGTGTTTTTTATTGATACATAATTGTTGAAGTAGTTTTTCAGCATACAAAATATTTTACTTTCACCTCATTGGAAAACCCTTCAAAAAGTCACAATTTCAATTTCCTGATGCGTTTATTACATCTTGCTGCACCTCGAATCGAATAAAAGTGAAAATAAAGGTTGCGTTTGTTCAAATTCGCGTCAATCTGATGGAAAATTGATGCAAAATATAACAGTGTATTGGTTCTGCCTAGTGGAAATTAAATTTCTGAAATCTCGAAATGGTCGGGCATGACGCGCTCATTCAATTTCGTTGCAAATTGTTCATAACGGAAGCTCATATCCGTCGAAGCGCCCAGGGTGGATTTGGCACCCTGAAAAGGGGGCTACAGGGACAGGAGGCGTACGCTTCCCGATCGGAGTTGTGTAGATTGAGTTCTAATTCAGGTTTCCTGTCTACCGTGGCACGAAAGATTTGACTCTGCGCTCTGGGATTTTAAATATCCCACTATTCGGAAGATTTAGATAACGGAGATAAAATATTATGGTGGTGAATATTGCCTCGAACATCTCCCTTGATAGACAGGATGATGTCGCTTATTTATTCAGTCGGAGATTTCGCTTTTCGGATTGACTGAATTGAAAGGAAGGATTATAATAATTATACTGCTCACAGATTACACAATATGTATTGAAAAACTACCCCTGTAGCCGGAAAAACTACCCCTGTAGCCGGAAAAACTGACACTATTCTGTTGTGATATGATATCGCATGCCTTGGGGTAGAATTTATACCATTTCTATTTCTCTTTCTTTTTCAATAAAAGTTATTATTCGCACAAACATTTCTAGGGATGAACTGGAACAGCTTTCGAATAAAGTTCCCCTGTACTGGACTGGGTCAGTGACCTAGTGTGGAAGAGCCAACAAATGGAAATAATTCATTATTTCGGGTACTGTCATGGGCGTAGCTAGCCTTTTTTCCTGGGGGGGGCCTGAGGGGGCACAATGGAAAACGAGCAAGGAAAAACAAATGTGTTTTTCAGTTTTTCGGGGGCACCGTGGATTCTGGGGGGGGCCGTGCCCCCCCAGGCCCCCCCCTATCTACGCCCATGGGTACTGTACACTGTGTCCCATAATGGTTGAGACTGCACTGTATCTCAGCTATTATTATAGGTAGAGACATGCGGTTTTCACTACCTCGTATTACTTTTTTGTAAAATTTTTGAAGCCTCAAACAGAAATATTAGAACTACTCTTGTTCCTGAAATACAGGGTTTACCAAATAAGAGTGACTGATTTTAGACATAAATGCCCAGCTTATTAATTGCTCCAAAGAGATGGGGTTTTCACTAGTTTATCAAAGGGATTTTTTTAGGCTTGGCTGGCATTTCATCTCATCAACACAGGGTGTTTTACTAATGTTGGTCAAATTCAAAGGGAAAAATATGTATTATTTTAAATGGAATACCCTATAATTTTTGATCTCATTCGAAAGAGCAATCATTGTCCTTTCCAAAAATGTTTAGTTTTCTATCTTTTGTTTCATTAACAACAAAGATATTCGAGGTTTCATGCAGTAGTACAATTTTAATTAGTAGTTTTATGTGAACGTATATATTACTGCATATGCCTACCTTCTTTGTTTATGCAAAACTGTAACCGACATTTTGAATTTTCAAATGAATTTTCTAACATGAGCTGATTTTAGGCATCAAAATACGTTCATGTAAAACTACTTATTAAAAATGTAGTACAGCATGAAACCTCGAATATCTTTTTTGATAATGACACAGAAAAGAATGATTGCTCTTTCGAATGAGATAAAAAATTATAGGGTGTTTCATTTAAAATAATACATATTTTCCCCTTCGAATTTGACCAACATTAGTAAAACGCCCTGTATTGATATGAGATGAAATGCCAGCCAAGTCTTAAAAATCTATTTGATTAACTAGTGAAACTAGTGAAAATCCCATCTCTTTGTAGCAATTAATAAGCTGGGCGTTTATGTTTGAGATCAGTCACTCTTATTTCGGACACCCTGTATAGGGCGAAAACGAAAATGTTCACTTTTGAAGATGTAATTATTTCTCAGGTCTTGTATGAGATAGAATAAAAATGGAATTTGCTCATAATAGATATTTTCACATAAAGGTCAGTGGCGGTTTCAAAAAAATTTTTTGGAGCACTTTTAGTAAGATTGGGCACAAACTTGTATATTTTAACGTCAAATCTTTGCAATTTTCTTCTGAATACATTAATGTATCACAAACTATTCTTCAATAAATTTCAGCCTCAAAAAACAGAAAACTTCAAATTTATTTTTGTTTTTTCAATAGCATGCCATGAATTCCATCACACCTGCATTCAGTCATTACTCTTTCAAAACGCCATGTGGTTCAAACAAGCATACAAAAATAGAAGGGGTTGCCTTTGTAAGTTTCTGATTGCTTCTTTGTTTGAGGCTCGTAGTTCATCTATATTATACCTTTGAAAATTCTGAAATTCCATGTTTTCACCGGCAGACATCTTTAAGTATTCGAATTGACTCTGTTTGTGACTCAGTTTCCATGAATACAATAAACAAAACACTTTTTATGCATGTTCAGTTTTTATGCATGTGTGAAAGGATTACTGGCTCACTGCCCTAGTAATAAATAAACAAAAATAAATTTGGATTATTCTGAAATTTATTGAAGATTAGGGTGTGATACACATAGAATTATAAATATAGAATTTGAGCGTAGTGGCTAATAAGTAGGTATACAAAAGTGTGGCAATCGTTCTCCTTGAATCCAAGGTCAGTCATCGCTATACGCATGCCTAGGGAGAAGAGAAGGGACATGTAATTGCCCCTAATTTCCCACTCTCCGTTATCGCACATGCTCAATAGTCTCACTGACCCTAGGCAGAGCCCTCTAGAAGCTTCACTTTTAATTTCGAGGATCAAATTATAGATATAGAATTATGTGGTGATACATCAATAATTTCGGAAAAAAAATTACAAGGATTTGACGTTAAAATATACAGGGTGTTCTAATTAAAAAATATGGGATTATGTAGGTATTATAATGAATTACGGTAATAACATAATCTTATGTTTTTTATTTCGGTTTTTGCGATGAACTTGTGCGGGATAACATTTCGGAATAGAAAATGACGCGACATTCCAAACGATGTATCACAAGCACATACTTTATATTCGGAAAATTTGTGGTTGTACTTGTCTTTCGATGGGGGTTGACGGTAGGGTCCCCAGCCTATGCAGCTGTGAGCTAGGTGTAATTTAGTTTCATTTATGTATATTTTTCGGTAGTATCGGAGACATTTCGTCCGCAGTCTACGCAACTGTCAGCATAGTGCAACTTATGTTCGTGATTTATTTAGGCAACTTTGGAAGAGCAAAATTGGTAGGTGTGAAGGAACCACCCGACTTCAAATATCTGATCCTATGAAGCCTATCTGGTAGGCCCTCAATTACCAATAGACATTCAATTCTCCTGAAAATTGAATAGTTGCAAGCTTTACTTTCAAACGTGCTATGGCTAAAGACGGACTCCCACTACTCGTATATTTGGCAAGTAAGCAATTATTTGCGTACTTGGCAAGTAGATGAAGTTTCGAATTTGAATGTCAAGATTGACAAGTATTGGCCACTCCCACTACATGCCAAATATAGGCAAGTGGCAAATAATTGCCAAATACACGAGTAGTGGGATTCCGGCTTTAGAGTGTGAAAATGTGGTAATTCCTGGTGTTTTGAAATTTCATCAGATCTAACAGATCATGAGAAGAATTTCGAAAGTTAATCGAAATCCATTTTTTTGTACAAAATTTCCTTGAAATTGTCGGAATAATACTTCCACTACCCAGAAATTCATTCTATTCATTGTATTGACTGTTCCGATTTGGAAAATTATAATCCATCTGTTAAACAGTTAGTATACATCGATATCGGTTAAATGGTCTTAGTAGTTGAAGACGATATTGTTGAATTGCATTAAATATGAACAGACTACCTAACAGGTAGGTATTCACTTGGATTTTATTCAACTCAAAATAACGAATATTTCGGTCAAAATGCTAACGAAGTTTTAATTATGAATCGCAATATATTCTACACCATTTTCTCATATTATAGATTGCATTGTTCATCACCGGCTCTCACAGAAGTAGGAGGACATCATTTTGAGCCTAGAATATGGAAGCATAAGCCTGTCAAAGAAAAAATCGAGAAGTATAGAAATAAATATTAATTTGATGAACTGAATTCAATTGTGAGGGTTTCAGTGAATTTCTGGTCAATTTTATTGCTTGCCTCTACTGCAAAGCTTTAGTGGTACTTGGAGTGGCTTTACCTATAACGGATGCAATAACATTGAATAGTAGCATCTACATCTTCAGAGTGAGTGAAAAAAAACTTTGTATTGATAGCATTAATCATTTTTAGATGAATGAAATTTCCTCGAAATTTCCAAGTTATTCAAATTTTTGAAATTTTAGATCTTCCACATTTACCTCTATGCAGGCAGTATAATATTTTTGTGCTACATCTGCTTAGTACAGGTGAAAGAAAAATCAGTTAGACTAAGCATATATGAGATGCAGAGTAAGTAGAGTAAAAAAAAATTGAACTCTAATTTATAGTCGTTCCACTAGATACAAACTCGATACCATTCGAAATGGCAGAAGCTGAGAGCATAAACCAGCCAGTCCGATACGGCAGCTTTTACCTGAGAATGGGGGTAACAGGTGACATTTTGGTACACAAACAACCAAACTAATATGCAGTCGCCCAGTAATTTCGAGATATAGAATTCAATTAAAAAAAAATATATTGAGGAGTAGAGCGCAGTTTTACAAACCAAGTTTATCTCAAAATAAAATGAAAACCATTACAATTTTCTTAATAATGGAACAAATATCGAAAAGTGTAGTTTTCTATCAAAGTAAGACATTTTTCGAATCTTCAATGGTCCAGTTTTCATGCGTTGAACACCAATTCCAAGGGTCATCTTTATTTTGCCTTCAAAGACCTATAACCCTGAACAATCTTCTGCCCAACCAAGACCACAGTAATTCCGTTCACCTGGAAGAGTAAAATTCCAGCCATGAAGACGTTAACATCAAACGGAATGAAAAAGGAAGATCACGTCCCTAAGTTAGGACAAACTGAATAAATGTGAGAGGATGTACGTCATGATCGTAAGACTTAAGTTGAATACAGACTATTCTGACGTGACGTGATTTCACGTCACGTCAGGACCGTGCAGTGCTCACATTGGCCTAATATTGACGTGAACGCACAGAACGATGTGTTGCATTTTTATTACTTCATATTAGGCCAATGTGAGCACTGCACGGTCCTGACGTGACGTGGAATCACGTCACGTCAGAATAGTCTGTATTCACCTTTACAATCACATATAAGGTAGTAGCCTGGTTTGCTAAGGCAAGTCAGGTAAGCACTAGGAAAATTCTCGATAGAGTACAAAGGCTTACCCGTGTGTGCATGACGGTAGCTATGAGAACGTGCTCAACTAGGGAGCTTGAGATCATAACAGACCTCACACGTCTACATCTAGTGATGGATAGGGTAACCCATGAGACCATCCTCAGAATATCTGGAGAAGGAACAGGCAATGAGAGAATCAAAAGTCAGATAGTTCGATCCACTCTGAATGACTACATCTCATCTGCAAGCCTTCCTAGTGACGTATTGATCAAGAAAGTAAGCATTGAGAAAAACGTACAATGCAAAAGACAGGATTAGGAACGGGAATACACCGACTGTAATCTCAATGAAAATACAATGGAATGGTATACAGATAGTTCCAAAACCACTACAGGAGCTGGAGCTGGGATTTACGGGGCACATACCAAGTGTGCACTATCGTTAGACTCCTGTTTAAGCGTCCTTTATACCAGAAATATTAGCAATCGCAAGATGTCTATACATAATTCTAGAAATAAAGTATCAGAAGGTCGATATAGCTATTCATACAGATAGTCAAGCTGCCGTTAAAGCACTGAGCTCATATGTCATTGATCCAAAGCTGATTTGGGACTTTGGGAGTGCTAGAACAAACTAAATGAGGTTGGCAAGAAAAATAAGTGTATTTTTAATCCGAGTTCCCAATTATTCGGCAATCATAGGAAACGAAAAGGTCAATACACTTGCCAGAAAGAGCGCACAAACGCCACTCACTGTCATAGAACCCTCCGGTGCTATAGGAAAATGCACCTATAAGAAGGAGTTCATGGTGAAGGAGGAAATCAAAAGGGGAAAACTCTGGCGGAATCTCCCAGGGATGGAACTTTGAAACTGCTACATCCAAAAAATAACTTGCAAAAGTTGTCTTTTTCTGCTACGTGAGCAGCAAAGCGATTCTGCCCTTGAATAGGTTTTTGAAGCAACCCCTTGTATAAACCCCTTGCAATATGCCTTTGTGGCATAGCTTGCTCTGCCAGGGCAATAATTCTTCTCTTGTGGACCGATAACCACACGTACGGATTTTTCTCAATGTGTGAAAAGAAAAAAGTTATAATTTACTTCCACTAGGAAGCGAATTAGTTAAAACGAAACTTCTAGGACGAATCTGATACACCTTCTTGTTAGAAAACTCAATAACTTTTTCATCGCTTGTAGGGAAAACAAATGAAAGAATATTTCATATTGATACTGGGTGATCTAATTCAAGTTTGGTTGTTTGTAACCTTAGATGAAATACATCACATATTGAGCGCTAGTTCCACTTACACGAGAGCAATGTCGATAATGGGAAAATTCGACTAGGGGCTCCGTAAATATGGCCGTTTTCCTGATAATTTCAAAACAACGTATTGTCGAATCCACTATCAAGGTGGATCAACTTACAAAATGAATGAACAAGCGCTCAAATGCTCCTGATTTCACGTGAGTGCTTTTGATGACCCATTTTGTTTTTTTAGGTTTTGGAATGGGCTCAGTAATATACTCAGGATTTCAGTTCGCGCAATATTTCGAATATTCTTCGGCAAATGATTGCGGCCATCCTGTGAAAGCCATGAAACCTTTTCTTCGAATAATTTTTGTTTTGATGCAGATATTCTTCATCTTATCTACTAATAATGTAAGATTCTACAGCTTGATGAGGATAAAATAATTATCATATTATCATCTCAATTTATAGTTTCTCTTCTCCTCTTCTTCATCAGCCCTCTCTCATCCAGTGTCGAATATGGGCCTCTTCCAGTTTTTTCCATGCTTCTCTGTCTTTCGCTATTCTCATCCATTGCTTTCCGGCTACAGCGATCACATCGTGTATCCATCTTTCTCTATCTTTTTCAATTTATAGTTTATACATGTGCAAAGAAGCAAGATGATTGCCCGATTCGGACTGATGCACATGATAGGTACAAATCTTTGCGAATGGTTCCAAGTAGTGGTCAAAGAAACTCAACATGATATATACAAAACCGCTCAGAAGTTATTGGCACATAACACTGCAAATTATACGATTCTGCCCATCGTTTTTGAAACAAAACGATTTTACGACAATAAGGATCAATGCATGAAAACAAACATAATAGGACCCCTACTGTTCAAAACGGAGCCATATCTAGCTCCATGTACAATTGAATTCAGTGTTTTATGCGCTGTGATTCTAGGGCTGATGTGGAAGAAGAATCTCGCCCATGGAATAAGAGGTAAGAGAAGTATAAGCCTTAGGATACTGAGATGAATAGACCAAGTATTTTCCGACATGAGTTGACTTAAATTGCAAAAAAATATAGTTAAAATAAGATTTTTGTGATGAAAATTCATATTAATAAGATTTCAAGTTCAAGAAGAATCGAGTAAAATAACGAAATTTTATTCCCAGAGAATTCAAGCATTTTAATTTTCAATATTTATGGCCTCCACGGGCATCAATAACAGCTTGACATCTTCTTTGCATACTACACACGAGGTTGTTGAATATTTCTTGAGGAATTTGGTTCCATAAACGGGGCAGAAGCTCTCTCAGATCATTTAAGGATTCTGGGGTAGGTTGATGATTTTCTAATCTTCTTTGGAGCATATCCCATGCATGTTCTATGCAATTCAAATCTGGTGAGTGCGGAGGTATTGGTAAATGTGGAATACCAAGCTCCTCGCGCGCATTCTCCACTGTATGACTACACGGTGCGGTCTTGCGTTATCGTCTAGAAATTGAAAAGTTTCACCAATAGCAGCGTGACAATTTGGCACAACATTGTCAATGACATGCTCCCTATAGTGTAAGGCGGTCATATTTCCAGGACAAATGTGTAGATCTGTGCGCCCGTTGAAACATATCCCGGCTCATACCATAACACTACCCCCTCGGAATGGATGGACTTCTTGGACATAGCGACGATTACGTGGTATGCGTGGGATTGTCCATACCCTTATTCTTCGAGAATCTGAAAATCGTCCATATCTGGATTCATCAGTGAAAAAAACACTTACGCCATTGATCGTTCCAATTGATATGTTGCCTTGCCCATTCTAGTCTTTGACGCTTATGGTCACGTGTTAATGGAACTCCTCTTAATGGACGTCTAGAACCTAGATTCACCTCTCTCAAACGTCGTCTGATGTTTTCTATGGAAACTTGGAACCCATCTGCATTTTGAAGATTATTCCGTAGCATTCTACACGTAGATGTAGGGTTTCTTCTCGCCGAAACGGTGATGAAACGATCCTGAGCAGGTGTTGTTTTTCGTTGCCCACCTAGCCTTGATCCTTTCAACACGGAACCTGTCCCCCTGAACCTATTCCAAAGTCGAGATATCACACTTTGGCTGACTTGGAGTCTTTCCGCTACAACAACCTGAGTAAGGCCACCCTGTAGCATTCCGATAACCCCATTTGCCTCATCGTTTGTTAATTTACGTCTTGGCATTTTCAGAAATCTCGTTTCAAATCGAAGCCGTTGATGAACTGACTTCATTTCAAAATAAGAACATTCCTAAAGCATATGCAAAGAAACAAACTTCAGAAAAAAGGCGACCAGATTGACGAAATGTCTCATACTGATTTGATTTTTATTGGATCGATTCAAGTTTTTATTGAGTTTCAAATAATTTTACCTACAGCGATTTTCTCGAAGATAACATACATTTTGAAACGATTTAATACGATATCCCTAACTCTTGTGGAGCAGTATATGTATATTCTGGCATTCTATAAATAAAAGTTTAAAATTATATACAAAACATAGGCATACAAACTGTAACAGTATCTACCTACTCAGATAACATCGATATACACAGGCCGAAATCTATTCATTTCGCACATTGCAAGTGGATCAGCAGTGGATACAATCTTTAGAAGTTTGAAATAGACAATAATATGTATATGACTATTTCATACATCGCTCAGGCATCCAATACATTGCCCAGGCATTTAATACATTGCCCAGGCATTATGTATAATTCCTGAATTATAACGACTGACCCCCACATATTCATGGAATAGAGTTGAAAGAGTAAGCACAGCATATTTTCGTGTTTTTCTTCAACGAACAGTGGCCAATTTTTGCTTTTTTCCTTTTCCAATTTCCTCCTTCTCCTATTATTAGTCTGAAGCACAAAAATGTCTTTTCAGAAATGGAAACAAATCGTATGAAATTGAAGAAAACATGGACCGAAAGCACTTCAGATTTCTTCAGAACTAAAAGCAGATTCTCTGTAGATTGTTCGAAAGCTCACAAAGGTCTTTTCAGTGGTATCCTAGTTATCATATTGACCATTATGAGCCTCATATCATACTCAGAATTAGAGAACCACGAAGAATATTGGCACATGGGTATCTTACTGGTGAGTCGAAGTCAACTCGAACACTATTTGTTTGAGATCGCATTCAATCATCTCAAAAGTAACGAGGGGTCTTACGGGAAGTCGAGTTGACTGCGGAATTTTGTAATAAGCTGCATAATACATTCTGGGCTTTCTAGCACTTACAACTGCGGTAGGAATCTTCAGAGGTATCCCGTTCGCATTTAGACATTCCGTACTCACGTACGGCACCAAGCGCGAATAGCGCTCTGCTATTCACCTGACCAATCTCACTTCGAATGCGAAACGGCGTATAATAATAGGTATGATACCTAAGCGTAATTCAATTGAAGTTCGGTATTTATCATTTTATTCATCTAAATGAAAATGAAATTATTCCAAGTGATGAATGAATCTTTACTGGTAATATGGGTAATTTATATTCTGCAGCATCCAAATGGAATACTTTTGAGATGAAGAGTTATAAAGGAAGAACTCTTCAATTTTGAAGCAATGAAATGAAAACGTCTGATTTGAATGGAGTACAATCATTTCGTAATTTTCTAAACATGAAAATTCGATGAATTCAATCACTTTCCAACTTTCCATAAAAATCGGAGATACAATCATTGAGTATCATTGAGTTCAAATATATTTAAACTCAATGGTAGTATAGTGGGTTGGGTTACACTTTAGACTAAAAACATCTCTACCTACCTAATTGAAAAATTAAATGGAGATGAGAATAGGTTATCAAAATATGTAAAGTAATTGAAAATTTAATCAACTGATATATCACGCGCGAGCGGAGCGAGGGCATTAATACCTACCTATAGTTCGATTTATTTTTATTCTTTTTTAATTGAACCTCTATATTATATGTGTAGAAAATCGTTGATACCGAAAGAAGTTATAAGCGATTTGTCTAGGGCTTGTTGAAAGAAACACAACATAGCGCTATTCGCGTTTGGTGCCGTACGTGAGTACGGAATGTCTAAATGCATCCCGTTCGGAGGTTGTAACCCGACGATTGACTGCTCCGAATTGGTGATGTTACTGGATCTATGGCTGTATTCGTAGCAGTAGTCCCAACTCCGACATGGCTTGTCTTTTTATCCCTTCCGCATCGATTAGGTTTAGTTCTAGCATTGCAGATCGCAGGCAACCATGCTTATAAACAATGATTGTCTCCTTCTTCCTTTTAATATGGTTTTTGTGCTAGAAAGCCCGGAATATTATTCTAATTTAGAAGTTGAAGCTGGCCTCCAAAGCCTTCATCCATTTTCTACTGATTATTCCAAAAATGTATATATTGGGAAAAGTATAAAATTTATAATGTCAATTATAGTTCGGTTTGCTTAATAAGGTTTGCAAAAACTTTTTTCAGGTGAATTCTTTGGAGTTCCTTCTGTTCTGGGCGGGAACCTTAGCCTCAATTCTTTGTATAATAGCTATAAGAGATATTGGTTTCTATAAAATGAATAGGCAGCTAGAGCTGGAGCACCTGATGTTGCTGCTTTCGCAGTCAGGAATCTTCATCTATAATTTATTTCAAGTTTTGGGAGCCACGCACATGGCAGTTAGGGGTGGAGTGGCCTTCAACAAAGTTATAAGGTATACCTACTACTTTTTTTTGCACCCTAACCTTCAACGATGAATTCTCAAAATTTGACGTCGGTGAAAATCTCATCAAGTTCTGATACCTTGTTTATACTTGCGTTATAGTTGTCTGGAAATGGTAAAAAAATAAATAGGGCGTTACATTTGGAGAAATCGAGATATATTAATTTTATGTTTATCATGTTTGACAATCAATAAGAGACATCTTGTTTATGGCAGATTATCATTTTTATTTCCAAACGTTCGATTACAACGTAATTTCTAGACTGACAGGATCACAGAGGAGTTCTATTTCTCCGCCTAGGCGGAGAAATAGTTGCCATGGCATACTTTTCCCTCCGGCGCCGTCGGCAGGAAAAGTGTTGTTATGCAAGGGACTAATTTGGCAAGACAACCGTAACTATACAAATGTTACATTTTTCACTCGATTATAACGATCGTAAATGTCAATATTATTGAGATTTCCAGGAATCTGAAGATGTTTGAAAATAAAAAAAACATATTTCATTCGAAGGAGAAGTGACTTTTCATGGCTCGCCATGAAAAGTGACACTTCTCCTCCTTATAAAATAATATACTATCATTTCCAAACGTTCGATAACAACGTCATTTTTAGACTGACACGATCACAGAGAAGTTCTATTTCTCCGCCTAGGCGGAGAAATAGTTGCTATGGCTTACTTTTCCCTGCGGCTGCAGGAAAAGTGTTGTTATGCAAGGGACTAATTCTGCACGACAACCGTCACTATACAAATGTTACATTTTTCACTCAATTAAAACTATCGTTAATGTCAATATTATTCAGATTTCCAGGAATTTCAAGATGTTTGAAAATAAAATAACATATTTCATTCGAAGGAGAAGTGACTTTTCATGGCTCGCTTTCAGTTACCCGCCTCACTACATTCGGCAGGCAAACTAAATCTCGCCATGAAAAGTGACACTTCTCCTCCTTATAAAATAATATACTATTGCTAGGATGACTATGAATCTTTCAGTGATCAAGAATTCGTATCACATCTATGTTACGTCTTGTTTGTGCAACCGTTTTAGGTCTTTTAGCGGAGTTCTTTTCTCAGTTTTCTCTGAATAAGATCTGTGCTGTTGTAAAAATATCTCTGAGATTTTGGATTTCAATAGAGGTGCAAATCATCATCCTTTTGTTGAATATCTTTTTTGGGACCACCCTGTATATTGGAAAATAATTTCGTGGGATGCAGGAATAGAGATAAAAGAAACCTGTTCCTGAACGATTTATAAGACGTCTGGAAGAATGGACGATTGCAGGACCCTGTATGAACGATGAAAGTCGATAATGAAGAACATGAATCCTATTCCGGCTCTGCTTCCCCCTGTTGAGACGAGACTCTTTGAAATAACCAGACACATTTTCTCCACATACAAAAAAACAGAGAGAACGAAGAATATTCAATAGTATTTACTCATATCAAAAACAAGACGGAATAGTCATTGCTCGTATTTTAACAATTCTTGATTCTTTCATAAACTACCGATCAGCCCTCTTCACCGTTTCCCCTCGTTTGACGCCATCAATAACAGAATCACTAATGATGCCTCAGTTCTAACAAATTCTTACACATACCCATTCATATTTAAATTTTTGCAGTTCAAGATTTTGTTTCTAGGATAATAACATCTTTATCCTGTGTGATACAAAGCTGTTCCCAAACCACACTCGTACTGATAGCATGGAGGAGAAGATGTGTATCCAAGTCCCAGATAAGAAGAAAACCAGGAAAACAACTCGTTACATTCCTGTTATTGAGCAACTTCGCAAATTGGGTTATTTGTCGTTTCAACCACAACAAATCGACTTCACATCCACTCCAAATGGATTTTTATGGGCTCCTAGTCTGGAACATCATAACACATGCATCCATACCTCTGATGTTGACCTATAGGTTCCAGTCGACAGTGTGCTTCTATGAAATTTGGACACATGTTTATAAGACCACACCTATTGGTACTTCCTGCAGAGAATTCTCCTTTGACGTTGAAAGCTGAAGAAAGTACCAAGCATTCTGATGATCTTCGAGTATATTTCTGTTGAAATCATGCGTTTGTTATTCATTATAAATATAATAAAGATTTAATATCAATTCGATATAGGAAAAATCTCAAGTATTTTTCTCCCTTTTTTGAATGCTTGTTTCTATAGACCAGAATGTTTTCATTTCGCTTAATTGTGTTTGATTATGAAAAATTTATTGAGGATCAGGTTGGACTCGCTGATTAATAAATCGTGGTCGAAATCAATGATGTCCGTCCGGCTGTCCGTCAACATTTAATTATGTGTATTTATGAATTAGGTCCGATCACAGTATTTCTATGGAAATTTTGACGCGAGACTGCAAAGGAAACATGCAAAACCGTATCAAAAACGTATCAAACGAGTCAACTGAGAATCCTGTTCAAGACTTCACCAGCTACTCCTCAACTTCCGATTGAACCTTTACTGTTTTCGTCTCAGCTTTGAGACCGTACTTCTAAACACTGAAGTACCTACCCTAAAATCGTACTACCCTTAGTTTCCGAACCGTATTCCCGAGTACTGGCAACCTTCCCGTTTAAGGCTTCACCAATTACTGCCTTATTCGTCTCCGAAGCAAACTGAAAAAAAAAAAAAAAGACTTCTTCGTTTTCACAAACGAAGTTTCCCATGAAACTTTCGGGTACTGCCACGTTGCAAATCCCACGATTTTATTCTCGAATATTTATTCTTCGTACGCATTTGGTGCAACCGATTTCGTGGAACGATTCTCTGATATCGTCAGAGTCTCATGAGAAACTTGAACCGAAAATCAATAATTCAATAATTTTCGGACCCCTGAATATCAATTTCAGAAGTCTACAATGGTCAACCAAAATATTTCAATTTATTACATTTATGATTGTCTGGAACAATCAATTTTAAAGTTCGGGAAATTTTGAGTGTTCTTAACAAAACACCAAAAGAGGTGTTCCAATCATTTCAAAAACATACTCAGCTGCGAAAATTTCATGGTTCCTGACGGTACTTCAAGATAAATCTCTTCGACTATTTCCCTCGTCTCAATTTCCACCAATCAGAAACACGCAATTTTGAAATACAAATGGTTTCTAGATGGAAAAACTGAATGACAGCAGCTGTCAGCAGTTTTCTAGAGCTCACCCGCGGCAAAACTTGACAGTGGTGGTCACCAGAAATTACAATAATTAAGTTTGTAGCATTTTGTGATTAAATAAATTACCTGATTTTCAGTTTTTTAATTGATATCTATACATAATGCATGCAGAATAATCTGTTACTCATGAAATAGTCTTGTCAAATACAATTCGGGCATCTAATTTTTCCCGTGACAAAATTCGAAAAAACACAATGTTAAGTAATATTTTTTAACAAAAAGCATTCGTGCAGGTGCAAAAATCCTAGTCTTCGACTCGGATTTTTGTTGCCACCAGCACTCATGCTTCTTGTTTAAATATTACTAAGCAACGTGTTTTTTCGATTTTTTCGGAAAAATCAGATGCCCTTATGATATTACTTACGGAAATTTCCATCGATTTGGGAGTATCGTGCAATAATTATGACGGATCGAGATTTTCGGTGAAGGGGAGAGGGCTCTTTAGAATTTTTGTTTGATATTTACCTGAGTAGCCTTCATACCGGGTAGTTTTATGTACAGTTCATCGTGAATACTCTTTACCCCTAATTAAGTTATTCCGCAAAAAAAAACCTGATATAATTAACGCGAAAAAGGAGGACTTCAACCTATTTGACATTCATAATGCAGATATACATACAGAGTGGGCCATTGAAAACGAAACAGCGGCTCTGTAGTTCGGCAGAACCGAGTTATATAATAACGCTCGGACACGTCAACAACATTTTCGAGGGGGACATCGTTCGCGATGAAATTCACCCGAAATGCATTCCATCCCTCGGAGCTGTGACCGCCACCCCTAAATTTTTAAATGGCACCATATGGCAAGTGATATCTCATTTGAAAGGTAGTTTCTTTCTTAATATCAAACAACAAAAATGAATTCATTCTATCGATTCGTTTTCGAGATATAGGAACTTGAAGTTGGGAAATAACTTTTCATTCACTCAATCAATAAAAATAAGATCTAACAATGCAACTGTTTAAAGATTATCATTGTCAATGAATTTAATGTTCAAACTGTCTACCACCCATTTTCATACAATAGTACAAGTTCTGTTAAAAATGAGACCTCACATTTCGTAGCATTTCCAGCGTTATTCGACGGCATTCTTCAATAATTCTACGCCTTAAATCTTCCAGAGATTCTGGTTCGGTTGCATAGATTTTGTTTTTCAAGTGACCCCACAGGAAAAAGTCGAGTGGGGTTAAATCTGGAGATCTTTAAACAGTTGCAATGTTAGATCTTATTTTTATTGATTGAGTGAATGAAAAGTTATTTCCCAACTTCAAGTTCCTATATCTCGAAAACGAATCGATAGAATGAATTTATTTTTGTTGTTTGATATTAAGAAAGAAACTACCTTTCAAATGAGGTATCACTTGCCATATGGTGCCATTTAAAAATTTAGGGGTGGTGGTCACAGCTCCGAGGGATGGAATGCATTTCGGGTGAATTTCATCGCGAACGATGTCCCCCTCGAAAATGATGTTGACGTGTCCGAGCGTTTTTATATAACTCGGTTCTGCCGACCTACAGAGCCGCTGTTTCGTTTTCAATGGCCCTCTCTGTATATACAACCAGAACTAAGTAATTCATAATATAATAATCACCATTAAAACTCAAAGGTTCTGTAGACACTGTCCCAATAATAATGGTAGCTTTTTCCTCGTTTCAGGTATTGCCTTGTGCAATCTCCTGTTTCCTCGATAATAGACCCTGGAGAATCATTTGTTATTTCAATCCAGACCGGAAGCGGCTTCATTCGAAATTGGATATTAGGAAATGTTGTCGTTTGTTATTTTAACGAATTTTTCCTAAATTGATTAAAAGGCATTCAACGCTGTTGAAACAGCAGGGACCTACTGCATCGCAAACTTTGCCACTTTTCACTTATCAGACGCATTATGTTCCACGAAAACGATAGATATTGTCTTTATCATGAATATTATAAACGCAACAAGAAATTTAATATCAAATAAAAGTACAAAGTATTCGAACACAATGGAGGTTCAAAAATAAAATATAGTGAAAAAGAAAACTGTGGAGACTTTATCAGCGAGGAGGAACTCCTCTACAGTATGAAGTTCAATTCTCAAGTAGATTCGGAATATTTTCATCTTGAAGTACTTGAGATTATTTCAGCTCCAATATCTTCTGCATTATTTTATTGAATAATACTAATTTAGAGTATTTCGGGATTTCGAGCCGTGATCCTGTAGGAATTTTAAACCCAACGTTTTGGCTCAACTGCGGTAGGCATCTTCAGAGGATTCTCGGTCAGAGGTCGTAACCCGACGATTGACTGCTCCTATCCAGTTCGGACGACAAAGACATACAATAATCAGGAACTTGTTAATATCCACAAATATCGTTCGGTCTTCAATTGAAAATCACCTAGAAAAAATAGAACTGAACTATCAAATACTCAAAATTCGAGATTTCAGAAATCGGTATGTCTTTCAACGAGAAAAAATCTTTCGGTAATTTCTCTGAGAAAATTTATGTAGAACAATGTCACTGCTTTTGGACGTTTTTTGGCCAAAAATATGCCAGATTGTCCACATCAGGTATTCTATTCATCTATATTATTACGTAGGTACCACTGGTTTCTATGATTCATTGCCTGTTTTTCAGCAGCAATTGGTTTGTATCATCCGCATAGTTCATTGCAGAAATTTGAGAATTTCCTAGCCCTATAACTGCGTTAAAATAATATTGTCCTAGGATGGTGCCTTGTGGAACTCCATTAGTCACAGGTTCAGAAATTGCTTGACTGAACTCAACTTGTTGGTGACGATCTTTAAGGTAGGAGACAAACCATTTAAGAGTCTTTAGCCATCAAAATAGGAAACTTATACAGGGTCTTTCACGAGGAACCTCATCCATATTTATACGGGAAACTACTGAACGTATTTTCAGGAAATTCAGCACTTATTAGTATTTCACGATGCTGATGAAATCTAAAATATTTTCAAGGCATGAGCACCTCCGGTTTTTCCGGAAATGACGTCAACTTCCGTTTTTCAAATTAGAACACCATTTTTTTATTGCAGAAATAGATTCCTTGGAAAATTTCAAGTTATTTTGATTTAACATTTTTCAGTTTTGGTTGGAAAATTCTCTCTGAGAAGGAAAATTCGAAAAAAAAATCGAAAATAGAGATCCGCTGAAACAAGAATAACTTCGAGGTTTTTGGATGGAAAATTTTCATTTTTGGGATTTTTCAAGATGTAAGATTGATGTATCCACTTTAAAAATCGAAATCGCGATTCATGATACAGGGGGTGAAAAAATCGCTTTCAAAGTTAGGGATGACAAAATCGTGAAAAATCAATTTTTTCAAATTAGAACCCCATTTTTTATGGCAGATATTGAATCTACGTTAAAAAATAATGTGAGTGTATGCATCACATCCTTGCCCTAAAATGGATATTTTCTGAGTTAATATCCACTTTAGGGCAAGGGTGTGATGCATACACTCACATTATTTTTTAACGTAGATTCAATATCTGCCATAAAAAAATGGGGTTCTAATTTGAAAAAATTGATTTTTCACGATTTTGTCATCCCTAACTTTGAAAGCGATTTTTTCACCCCCTGTATCATGAATCGCGATTTCGATTTTCAAAGTGGATACATGAATCTTATATCTTGAAAAATCCCAAAAATGAAAATTTTCCATCCAAAAACCTCGAAGTTATTCTTGTTTCAGCGGAGCTCTATTTTCGATTTTTTTTTCGAATTATCCCACTCAGAGAGAATTTTCCAACCAAAACTGAAAAATGTTATATCAAAATAACTTGAAATTTTCTAAGGAATCTATTTCTGCAATAAAAAAATGGTGTTCTAATTTGAAAAACGGAAGTTGACGTCATTTCCGGAAAAACCGGAGGTGCTCATGCCTTGAAAATATTTTAGATTTCATCAGCATCGTGAAATACTTATAAGTGCTGAATTTCATGAAAATACGTTCAGTAGTTTCCAGTATAAATATGGGTGAGGTTCCTCGTGAAAGACCCTGTATAGCCAGATCGCAGTGCAGTGCATTAATTTTTATTTATTGGATTATTCAGCCTAATAGAACAAATGTTGGGGCGCAGGGAATATAACAGGAAATCATACCCTGAACTGTGGGGCGTGTCATTCAAAAGAAATTCAAATTCCATGTAAGAATCCACAATTGTAAGAAACAATTAATTCTCACTAATCGACGGCTAAAACAAACCTTAATAAATTGTCTTCGATAAAAATGGATATTTATCATTTCGAAAAGAAAAATTCAAGGAAATAAATTTCGCGAAAACAACACATTGTTGTAATATTATTTACGAAAACAAAGTAAATTCTGAAAGTAAAATGAGATAGACTTTCGATTAACTAAATAGACTTTAATACTGAAATGATAAAACACAAAAATATTTTTTCATTTTGAGGTGTAAATGTTACAAAATAACCAAAAATGATGTGGAATATCCTTTTCATTCATTCAAACGTGTGGAATTATCCAAGACACATAAGTTAAAGACGGGTGAAGCCGTTAAAATCGCTGATAAACCAATAGTTGAAAACCACGTCATCGCAGAAAAATTCCTTCTAGAGCATTTCAAGGGGATATAGAGTCAGGGGGAATTTGCTTCTAAAAGGGTAATTTTCCGGAATAAAAGTTCCCACAACGTGTGCATCGCGAGGGAAAATGCGGTAAATCGTAGGAAGTACCTGGGTCATTGAAAGTAGATTTTGGTCGATTCTCGCAAATCTCAATGTAACCTGAAGGTAATTTAGATGGGAATCAATTCTTTCGTGTTGTTTGAGGATTCTGTAATTTCTTTGATATCGTATGTTAATATTGTGGTAGAAACTCCATCAAGACCATGCTGCTTTTATTTCTTGTTTGAATAAAGTGGTTTTTTCATTCCTTAATATAGTATGGTGAAAACTTGTATTTCCAGAATTGTTCATACTAGCTGAACTAGTAAGAAGTAAATTGAGACGATTCACCAACTCTTGAACATCTTCTGATATCTTAATCGTGATAACATTTTGTAATTACCTTATTTCTTTGACTCTACACTCCATAGACTCTTGTTTCGATTGCCATACTTTTTTTTCAAAATTTTATGGGCTTCTGGAAATTGAGTATTTTTGCATTTAAATAGCAAAAATAATTGATTTTTGGTTCTTTGATTCTCACTTTACGCGTTTTTAGGTTTTCAAAACAAGCCCTCTCAGCATCATCCTTCAGAATTTTGTCAAGAAGGTTAAGAGAGAATGACCCTGTATAGGTACCATAGCCCATTAATCATCTCGTAGTGGTATCAATACATATCACAAATTTTCATAATTGTTAATCAATGTACCACGCTCCTTAATGTTCAGATCATCTTATTTTTCCGTCAAAACTAAGAAACTCAACAACGTCCCAAGTTTTCCCTTCTTTTCGTCGAGAATGGGGATGCTATGTGAAAGCCATTATGTGGGGCGCAATCAAAACCTCATCCGGGCGACAAAATGACCAACCTCAAATCTAATTCTACCTTCCGCCATCACTTTTCACCCTGAATTTATGTTGCCCGTTCCTTTTTTACTTTCAGGCTATTATGTTTGAGACAAACGTTCCAAAAAATAAAGCAGGAGCAACTCTGGAGAAAACAATATGATACCTGAGTTGTCATCTCTGAACACACACTTTGTTCCTTTATTCGATTTCGCTTGCAAAAATTCTTGTTTCTCCTTTCACGATTTTATGGGTTCTGAGTGCACTATGGAATAGATTTCGTGGTTTCAGCTTTGAGTAAAGTTTGGAGATCAGTTGTGAAATATAAAATTTTGAGGTCGATCAAATGGAGATTTTTTTATTCATTAATGAATTCAACATTACCATAATAAGTGCGATTAGTGCGAATATATCCTCTGTCAGTAAAAATAAAGACCTACAGAGAATGTAGAAGCCTCAGATGAATCTGGGTCACACTGTGAAAATTAAGAGAGCCAAAAAAACCACCGATCTACCGTGCCGAAGAGAAGCGATCAATTACAATAAATTGTTAAAAATACGGTAGCAAAAATGTGCAACTGAAGACTTGCTTTGAATAACCGTCTGGAAATGTCGCTGATGCAGTTGCACTACACATTCGTGTTCTATATACAGGGTCCTGCAATAGTGCGTTCTTCGTCCATAGCTGCCGAACCAGACATCTCAGAGATTTAGTTGGAAAGTAGAACTCTTGTACCTTCATTTCTGCATCTCAGGAAATTATTTTCTGATATGCAGGGTGTCCCCGATAAATGTTATTCAACAAATGGATGATTTTTTTAATGGATCACCCCATATATTTTCACATATTTTCGATGACCTTCATTACCTCTTTCATGACGCAAAATCTCAGGGACAACAGTTCAGAGCTTATTCGAAGAAAACTGCAAAAAGAAGAGGGAAAAGCAGTTCAGTAAAAGTCTTCTGACGATTTCCAGAAGCGATAGTATTATGAATATGAACTGAAAGATTTTTACCTGAAGGATTTGCCTTGACATGGTTCCTAAACGATCAACCTGTCATATACAGGGTGTCCGATATTAAGGCCCAAACATAAAGAAGTTGAAATTATTATTTCTCGAATAGAACACCCTGTATTTTTTTCACAATAATGTAGACAATTGAATACCTTTTCATACATTTTCTCAGAAGTAACCTTAGGATTATTTCAACCCCCGCATCCAGCAGACACGAAAAATGATATCGCAAATGAAAATTTTATTCAAATAATAACATAATGAAACTAACGGACATTCAAAAGAGGTCAAACAATGAAATAAAACTAAATGAATAATTATTGACACACTTCAAAACCTTCCCAGAATCATATTTTCTGAGCATCGTCATAAAAAATACACACTTTGTGCTCTAGTAGCAATACCTAACTGGATCAATATTTTTTTTTGGAAAGCCGATAAAAACTGATATAATTGGTTGAATACGTGATCCATATGAATTGCTTTTACGAAAAAGAAATATCATTTTTATGATGATGCTCAGGAAATATGATTCTGGAAAGGTTTTGAAGTTTGTCAATAATTATTCATTTAGTTTTATTTCGTTGTTTGACCTCTTTTGAATGTCGGTTAGTTTTATTATGTTATTATTTGAATAAAATTTTCATTTGCGATATCATTTTTCGTGTCTGCTGGATGCGGGGGTTAAAATAATCCTGAGGTTACTTCTGAGAAAATGTAAGGTATTCAATTGTGGAAAAAAATACAGGGTGTTCCATTTGAAAAAATCGAGAAATAATAATTTAAACTTTTTATGTTTGGACCTTAATAACGGACACCCTGTATATGACAGGTTGATTGTTTAGGAACCATGTCAAGGCAAATCCTTCAATTAAAAAACTTTCAGTTCAAATTCAAGTTACTATCGCTTCTGGAAATCGTCAGAAGACTTTTATCGAACTGCTTTTCCCTCACCTTTTTGCAGTTTTCTTCGAATAAGATCTGAACTGTTGGAAAAATGTCCCTAAGATTTTGCGTCATGAAAGAGGTAATGAAGGTCATTGAAAATATATGGGGTGATCCATTAAAAAAATCATCCATTTGTTGAATAACATTTATCGGGGACACCCTGCATATCAGAAAATAATTTCCTGACATGCAGAAATGAAGGTACAAGAAGTCTACTTTCCAACGAAATCTCTGAGATGTCTGGTTCGGCAGCTATGGAAGAAGAACGCACTATTGCAGGACCCTGTAGGATCCATTATCCATTTCCTCGAAATGAAAACTGAGCTAAGGCCTCTCAATTTTCAAAACGCACTGATATCACATCAATCATTTTGTGCCACTCAGTACGGGACATCTTGTGAAAAGACGAATTGATAATTCGACGGAAGATGGTTCATATTATTGAGTTCAGCAAAGGATAAGTGCGTCCCCACCCTTTGAGCTAGGGGGGGGGGGGGGCGAAAAAAATCAGAATAGAAATAATGATTTTCGTATAGTATGCTATTTCATGAGTTTTTAAGGGATTTTCAAGCTGCCCGACCACCCTATAGCTTCCTGGTGAAGCCCATGGCAAAGGAAACCCCCAAGAACTATATCGAACTGCAACCGTATTATGAAAGTAGGTTCCTCAAAAAGAAACGGTAGAAATCTGATGTGGATCAGCGATAAATTTTCATTATTTCAACATGGGAAATGTTTATGTTCGTATATTACAGGCAAGTTACGAGTTTTCGTTCAAGGTCAAAAGACAGAGGTGTCGCCAGTCGACCAAAAAAGCATTCGAAACCGAAAGTTATCGCGTGATTCATTAACATAGGTGTTTTGGGCCAGCATACGAGAATCGGTGACCAGTGAACCGCGGTGGGAGGTACGTCAAATTCGCCGCAACGTTGCCAGATTGGGCAATTATTCCTGTATTTGAATGATAGATCATTGTTTTATTTCCTTCATTAGCACTTCGAGTGTTTATATTGTTGTTTCATCAAGTGAGATCTGGGCCGCGGTGAGTGGTTCGTCAAATTAGCCGCAACATTGCCAGATTGGGAAATTATTTCGGTATTTGAAGAATAGGTCAATAGTTGATCCGAGTACATATAAGATTCATGAATTTCAGTAGACACAGAATCCTTCTATCTGAAGCCAATTTCATGAATACCCAGATTTTCTAAAATCAAAATTCACTTCGAAAATATTGGACGGAGTGGACTCAGCTTCATCTGATGATATTTCCTCCGAGTAGGTACATATAAGATTCATGAATTTTAGTAAAAACATAATCCTTCTATCTCAAGCCAATTTCGAGAATACTCAGATTTGGTAAAATGAAAATTCTCTTCGAAAATATTGGACGGGGTGGACTCAGCTCCTTCTGATGATGTTTATTCCGATAGTACATATAAGATTCCTGAATTTTAGTAAAAACAGAATCTTTCTATCTCAAGCGAATTTAATGAAAACTCAGATTTGGTAAAATGAAAATTCCCTTCGAAAATATTGAACGGGTGGACTCAGCTTCTTCTGATGATGTTCACTCCGAGTACAGATAAGATTCATGAATTTTAGTGAAAACAGATTTCTTCTATCTCAAGCCAATTTCGAGAAAACTCAGATTTGGTGAAATAAAAATTCTCTTCGAAAATATCCGACGAGGTGAATTCAGCTTCTACTGATGATGTTTACTCCGAGTATATGTAAGATTCATGAATATTGGACTGGATGTTATGAGCTTCATCCGATGATAGTTGATCCGAGTACATATAGGATTCATGAATTTTAGTAAAAACTGAATCCTTCAATCTAAAGCCAATTTCATGAAAACCCAGATTTGCTAAAATCAAAATTCACTTCGAAAATATTGGACAGGAATGACAGGATGGACGCAGCTTCATCCGATTATTTATATCTTTATTTTTCATTATTATATCTTAAGAGGGGCCTATACCGTTCTGACGTTCAGTTCAAAACGCGATTCGGGATTACTCACGATAGAGACTACCGATTTATATGGGGTTTTCACTGTTATTCAATTTGAAGAGTTCTTCAAGTTGGAAAGTTCATAATTTTTTTTTTCGTCGAGTGAAAAAAAAAATAAATTTTTTTTTTCCCTTCTTAGTGACTTTATATGCATAATTCTAACTTTCCAACCTAGACTATTTTTTTTATGAATTCCCACGAAAAATTTAACACAAAAAGTTTTCTCCAATCGTTCAAAAACCGATTTCAGTAAAATTAAAATCAAACGATCGCAAAGTGCTGCCACCTAATCGACGAACTTGGCTATTTCCATCTTCTACTGATCGTTCCATCTATCTGGCAATACTGCACATTTTAGGTTGCATTTTGGGGTTTTCGGTAAATCCCAGTGGCAAATATTTATTGTTTTATTGTAAGGCGTCTGTTATCAGTGAAAAGTAAAAGTGTAAAAACATGTTCTTTATTACTTCTGTTGGACAGGCAAGCCGAAAGCAAATTCGTTCGGTCCCTACGTTTTTAGATCTTGTGACGAGAGACGAGGGTCGTGAATTTTCACTTGATTTTTTTTTTCTTGTGATTGGAAGTGTTGTGTTATTTGTTTCAATTACTTTGAAGATGAGTAGGAAATTGAGTGATAAACGCAAAAATCTTTGCGCACATTTGTTATGTGATGTTTATCCTACATAAAATTTTTTTACATGACAAGCTATGATGGGATCAGAAAATTCTCGAGATCTTCTAGAATTTCATACAATCCTTCCTCCTTCTTGAATTACCTTATCGTTTCAATTTTATAAAATGATATTTTCTGATCCATGATCTGAGTTCATGAAAAAACTCATTCAATTTCAAAAACTTTCCGAAATTCTTGATATTATAGTCACTAACATCAAAAAAAGCTATTTCAAATGAATTACATATATCAAAAAAATATATGACTATAATCCAGTTCGAGTGCCTATTAGACCTTCCTGGAGAACTGGACATATTAGAAATCTGAGAATTGAGATCATATTGTTGGAAATTTTCTACTGAGCTAAAATATTTTTGGAGCATGAGCGCTCTTGGTTATACAACAAGTGAAAAAAATAGATTTGTTGAAAAGAATTTTTTTTCAATTTTTTCCTTTGTTAAGTATTCAATTCTGAATAAGTACATTTCTGTTAAAACCATAGTTTTCAAAATATCGAGAAAAAACCGGAATAAAAGTAAAATACTCAAATACTCGTAGTCAGTACTGACTACTAGTATAATGTTCATTTTTCTTATTCTCAATATCCTCAACGTAAACAGTCCTCATAACATCAGAGTAGAAGAATGTGGAAAGGCCATGCATCTTGTGAAGTTCAGAATAATCAACACAGGGTGTTTCAAATTTTGTGTCGAAAACTATGATCGAAAATTGGCCATAACTTATATTTTTCGAATTAGAACCATGTTCTTTATGATTGCGTTGGATTCTGCAAAGAAAAATTATGATTTTACTCCAATAAAAAAATGAAAAAAACTTAGAGAACTATCATTTTTTTCGCACGATTAAACGCAATCATAAAAAATAGAGTATGTATATACTCCTCTGATACAGCATCTCATACAAAAAACAAATTTGAATTCATAAAAAAAAATTAGTTTAGGTTTTGAGTCTCAATCAAATTTTTTTTTACTGTAGATGTGGATGATTTTTTCCGAATCTAACTTACAACCAAAACAGAAATTCGCAATAAATTCGTACAACCAAGAAGGGTGTACGAATTTATTGGGGGCCCATCCCAACTATTTATTTCCATCTGCCAAAACGTCTACCTCCTATGAATTTACAGTGTTGTCAGCAGTTTCGTAAATAATTCCACTTCATTCGTGAATATACGAGGGATTTCGACAACTTCCGCCCTCCCCTAGGTAAAGGCTGTACGTAACAGAAATCTCGCATGTGGAAGAAAAGGGCGGTAAATACGAGGAATGTCTGAGATATCTTCGGACGTACTGAAAATCGACGATTTCTTAGGGGAGGTGTGGGGTGAGAAGAAGGCAGACTTTGACGGACGCTAAGAAAGCTGGGCACTATAAACCCCTCTTAAGAATACTTACTTTAGAAAGGACATTTTCGTTTTAAAATACGGTGACAAGTTTCGTCCTACATGTTTATGTTAGGAATCAGGAATGTTGATTGTTTCTTGCAATTATTATTGCTTATTATTGTTATTGAAATTTGAAAATACTATTTTATTTTAGGTTCAAATGCAAATAAATGTTGGTAATATCCACATGTGGTGTTTTCATTTCCAATGTCTCTGATGGTTGCAAGGATTGCGAAATCTGTAAATTTTTTTATGGAAATAAGTATGATCATAGTATAAAGAATATACTTTATACTATGGTATGATACAGGTATCGGGTGTTTCATTTTAATGTGATAGGAATTCAAATTGAAATAAAACACATTTGAAGTAAGATTGAAGCCAATTTTTTTTTATTCGAAAAATAGTTTTTTGACATTTATGTTCTGAAAATAATTTCTGGCATATTTCCACCACGACTAGCTCTGTGGAACCGCATTCGACCAGAACAATTCTGGACCACTTTATCGAGTAATTCAGGCCTTATTTCAGCCAATAACACGAGATATGTTGACTTCCAAAGCGTCTATTGTTTCTGGTTTATCAGCATAAATCAATGACTTCGCATAACCCCCATGAGCGCCCGCAGGTGGGGGGGCCAGAGGGGTCCATGGCCCTCCCTGAGATTTTGGTGGCCTTATAGTTTTTCAGCACAACACCTTCAATATTCCAATAATTTTTATTTTGCGCCCCCTGAGAAAAATTTTGGCCGCCCCTGATGAGAAAAATTTCTGCGGTCGCCCATGATAACCCCAAAGAAAATAATCGAATGGAGTTATGTCGCATGATCTTGTAGGGCCAATTATTTGGACCATTTCCCGAAATAATGTTTTCGCCAAATCTTTCTTTCAATAAATTAATTGTTACGGTAGCAGCATGAGGTGTATGGGTGCTGACCAAGATCTTCACGCAAAATTTTCCATGTGGTGGATGCACAGAGACATTAACACTTTCACTTACTACAGCGATATTTTCTTCTGTACGTACAGTTCTTTGTCCTATTGTTGTTGTTGCATCGAGTAGAGAAAATGTTGTCCGAAATCTATCGATTGTTCGACGAATAAGCTGATCTAATGGACGATTATGTAAACCATAAATTTCATGAAGTCCTCTTTAGGTTTGGCGAATAAGACATTGATTTTGAAAATAAATTTCAACAATTTGTGAACGTTGTTGCGGCGTGAGTCTTTCCATGATAATTTGCCAAAGCTTACTGTGCAGAAATGTCAGAACAACATGGCTTCTACCTCCTGTCAAATCATATTTATCCCTATCGAAAATTCCATCACTCTCAAAAAAATACCCGATATATGAACAAATTTCGGATTTATAATTCGATCGCTTGACTGATTATTGTATCCAGGAATAAAATAAATGTAATCATCAATTTTGAAGTGGTTGTTTCAAGTAGATATAGATAAGTAAGTTAGTTTATACTGAAAACATTTGTAATCAGTTCTCAATTGAATTTAGAAAAAATAGCAAATACGTGTCAACAAAAATGCGCGAGTGTATAATTTTTGCAGTTTTCATCTTTTCGGTCTACCAGGTAAGACTTTTGGCTATGTTATCCAAGTTCATAGTCATACAGCTGAACTTTTCCACATTCGACAGAAGAATTTAAATATTTATTATATATTATATTGCAACATGTATGATAACGAGATGATCGGAAAATATTGAATGGATAGTGTGGTGGCCAAAGAGAATACCAGATTGCACTCATTAGGCTTTCAGGTTTCTGAAAAGCTCTCACTATCTACAGACTGTAGATACCATATACTGTAGACTACAGTATATGGTTCAATTTTGTCAACAGCTTCTCAACTAGATGAGACGTTGAAATAATTTGGGGTCAGTTGGAACAAAGGACGTTCGATTAGTATATCATTTTTAAAAAGAAAAGAAAAAATATCATTATATTTATAACCTTTTTAATATTCACACCATCGGAATATCGGGAATATATTTTCTTGATCCTTTTTTCTAGTGTGCTAGAGTCTGCTAGACCGTATTTGAATCCATATTAAGGGGCGCTATACTCAGGCCGACGGCACCGATTCTCCATTCAAAACGTGCCTTTCATTTTTCCGAGTTCATCAGTTGTTCATCTATTTTTTTCAGAAAATTCATTGGAGTGCCCTCGACAAATCAATTTTCCATATTTTCAAAAAAATTCCATTTGGATAGGCGCTTAAATAATGCAAATAATCATGGAAATGCTGAAAAGACTTCCAGAAAGTATAGAATCGCAGAGAACTGTCTGAAATTCCAGGAGAATTAAAAAAAAATCTGGCTTTTAGGTGGAAAAAGAGGGCGTGAACACCGAATGGCCAATCGGTGCTGTCGGCCTAGTATAACTTCCCCTTAACGCCGATTCAGGAAACTGAAAATTGTATTTTTACCATTATATTGGGAGAAACCGTCTGACAAGACCGTAAATATCAGATTCTGACTTCAAAATCCCACGATGCAGTGCAGGGACGGGCCTAAGGGGGGGATGGGGGGGACGATCCCCCCCCCAATGTTGAACAGAGTTGGCAAATTTTAAAAGCAGTTGGAATATTTTCGAAGCTGTTGAAAAATTTTCGAAGCGGTTGGAAAAATTTCGAAGCAGTTGGAAAAGTTTGGAAGAAGTTGGGAAAATTTCGAAGCAGTTGGGAAAATTTTGAAGCAGTTGGAAAGATTTCAATTGAGTTGGAATACATATTTCTACAAAAGTCCCCAATGTTGAACAGAGTTGGCAAATTTTAAAAGCAGTTGGAATATTTTCGTAGCTGTTGAAAAATTTTCGAAGAAGTTGGGAAAATTTGGAAGCAGTTGGGAAAATTTTGAAGCAGTTGGAAAGATTTCAATTGAGTTGGAATACATATTTCTACAAGAGTCCCCATGTTGAACAGAATTGGCAAATTTTAAAAGCAGTTGGAGTATTTTCGAAGCTGTTGAAAAATTTTCGAAGCAGTTGGAAAAGTTTCGAAGAAGTTGGGAAAATTCCGAAGAAGTTGGGAAAATTCCGAAGCAGTTGGGAAAATTTTGAAGCAGTTGGAAAGATTTCAATTGAGTTGGAATACATATTTCTACAAGAGTCCCCAATGTTGAACAGAGTTGGCAAATTTTAAAAGCAGTTGGAATATTTTCGAAGCTGTTGAAAAATTTTCGAAGCAGTTGGAAAAGTTTCGAAGAAGTTGGGAAAATTCCGAAGCAGTTGGGAAAATTTTGAAGCAGTTGGAGAAATTTCAATGGAGTTGGAATACATATTTCTACAAAAGTTTTCTTAAAATGTGAATGAATTTGACTTTTTTTAAATGAAGTTTTAAATCAATGTTTATTAAACCGGTAGAACTAAGCCCACGTTTAGCCGGACAAAAGCATGTAGAGAATAGCGACAAATGTACAAATTCTTGTTAGAGTATATTTAGAGTATTTGGCAGTTTTGGACCAATGTGCAATGTGTATAACCAGCAATAAATGGTATTTATTCCGAATTGCTACCAAGTGTTTGAAAAGATGAACAATTTTTCATCTTTTACGTTATCCCTCAGCAGGTAGTTGTGAATTTCTCAGTTTGGCCGCATCGACTGTGTCCATCTGGTACCAATTTGCGCCAGGCGCGGATCCAGGGGGGGGGGGGGGGGGAACTGGGGGAACGTTCCCCCCCCAAATGGCCCCTGACCACCTAATGATTTACCATTGCCTAAAATACCAGTACCTTTTGGCATTTGAATATCTAAAAGTTCCCCCCCCAAAATTCGGGCCTGGATCCGCGCCTGATTTGCGCTATTTCTCTCGGTAGGGCAGTAGGCAGTATTTTTTTCTCATTCTTAATTATTCTATCAAATCTCCGTTCAACACGTAAATCTGTTAAGGGGCCGTTATACTTTGGCCGACGGCACCGATTCTCCATTCAAAAAGTGCCTTTCATTTTTCCATTTTCATTTTTCACGTCCTAAAATCTCCACCTGAAAGCTTGATTTTTTTTTAATTCTCCTGGAACTTCAGACAGTTCTCTGCGATTTCACAGTTTCTGGAAGTCTTTTCAGTATTTCCATAATTTTTTGCATTAATTAAGCGTATATCCAAATGGATTTTTTTTTAATATAGAAAATTGATTTGTCGAGGGCACTCCAATGAATTTTCTAAAAAAATGGATCAACAACCGCCATAAAACGATTATGAAGTCAATTTTCATAGACTCTCAAATGCAACCCGATTTTTTCATGCGAAAAAATGATTTTCTAAAAGAGAAGAAATCGGAGTGCCCTCAAGACATCCTTTAACTTCAATTTAAAGAAAAAAATCAAGCTATTAGCTTAAAAATTTAGGACGTAAACTTGGAAAAATGAAAGGCACTTTTTGAATGGAGAATCCGTGCCGTAGCCGATTTTTTCATACGAAAAAATAATTTTATCAAAGATAAGAAATTGGAGTGCCCTCAAGACATCCTTCAACTTTAATTTAAAAAAAAATCAAGCTTTTAGGTGAAAAATTGAGGGCATGAACTTGGAAGAATGAAAGGCACTTTTTGAATTGAGAATCGGTGCCGTAGCCGATTTCTTCATGCGAATAAATAACTTTATCAAAGAGAAGAAATTGAAGTGCCCTCAAGACATCCTTCATCTTCAATTTTAAAAAATCAAGCTTTTTGGTGAAAAATTGAGGGCGTGAACTTGGAAAAATGAAAGGCACTTTTTGAATGGAGAATCGGTGCCGTAGCCGTCGGCCGAAGTATAACGGCTCCTATGCAAAAATGGACCGAAAAAGATTCAAAGTGAAGTGTGTAGTATGTGGATTTTTTTCAGCAGAGGCGGCCTTAGGGGGTGGCGAACGGGGCAATCGCCCGGGGCCTCGCTCTTGGAGGGGCCTCGCGCAAGAACTCAAGCAAATTTTCTTCACAGTGAAAATTTTCATTCGAATTGTTCAATAAGTATGATTTCGCCGTTCGCGATAAGTTCGTGTCAACTATCGACTGGCGTTGTGCTGCGAACAGTCGTACTACATGTTATGAAGTGGTGTCCAAAAATATGTATTCTTGAAATTAATCCACTTGCTTATTTTTTACCTTATGGGAGTAATAGCTGGAATCACATCTTAGGAGATGCAGCATCATCTTGTGCCCAAGCAAAATTTTATTTTGAGTTGCTACAAAAGTTGTACACTCTCTTTTGTCATCTTTTGTAACAGCGACAGAAATAACTGAGGAAAATGATATTGGAAGAAAGTTTAAAGAAGTAAGAAGACGTTGTAAAAAAATGCATTTTGATTATGAAGGGGAAGATGAAGCTGATGAAATGAATGCGGAAGAGATTTGCAAAATTAATTATTTTTGTGTCATTGTCGACAATTTGCGCACAAGCTGTCATCCTAGGTTTCTGGCACTTAAACAGCATGAGAGCATATTTGGTTTTATATAATAAAAAAAATTTAAGGAAATCAATAATAGTGAACTTCTGAAGCAATGCAGCGACTTGCAAATGTCCATGACAGAAGGAGAATCATGTGATATTGATGGAGATTGGAGATGAAATATACGAAGAACTGAATATGTTCATCAGTGTGTTTGACAGAAACGATGATATTATCTCGGTGCTGAAATATATAAGAGAAAAAAAATAACTGAAGTTTACCCCACTATCGAAATTTTCCTGAGAATTATTGCCACCACACCTGTTACAGTTGCTCCTGCTGAAAGGAGTTTTCCGAGGCTTAAAATGATCAAAACTCATTTGAGAAATTCGATGGCACAAGATCGGCTTTCAGCACTTGCTTTTCCTTTTCTTTCAAGAGAAAATGGCGTAGCTCATTCGTTGGATTATTGTGCTCTAATTGAAGATTTTAGTTTGTGAAAAAGCCGCAAACATCAATTTTGAAATTTAACATCAAATTAAAATTTAATCTTCTCCGAATTTGTGAATCTTTCTAAGTAAAATATTTTAAAACACAAAATTTATTTACATATTTGTAAAACTCGGGCAGTTTTCGTCAAACATGACAAAATACCAAATGACTCGACATAATTTCGAATCACATACTTTTCACGAAAGACAAAGGGCCTCGCAAAGACCTGCCGCCCGGAGCCTCGCAATGGGTAAGGCCGCCGCTGTTTTTCAGTTCACTTGAATAAATGATTTATTTTTCTTCGGAATTGAACTTAAAAATCGATACATACAAAATAATGATAACAGATGCTGTATAATCCTGTAGAGTGTGGAGTGTGTTAATCTAGTAATGCAGAATTAAAAAACTACACTACAAAATTTTCTAAATATTTTTAATGCTCTCGGGAAAAAAAACATTGACACGCAATCCAAAATACCACTCCCCCCTTCAACCGTTGGTTTTCTAATCCTTTAATGCACAGTTGGAAAATTTTCGAAGCTATCCCCCCCCAAAAATTTGGCTTCGGCCCGTCCCTGATGCAGTGTCCAGTGGCGGCTGGTGAGGGAGGGCTGCGGGGCGCCGCCCTCCCTAGAAAAATGACGAAAATAGAAAAACAATCAATTTCTATATTACCTATTCGTGGTTTTCTCCTCAAACAGGATATAATTAAATTTCAAAAATTTTTACCTAGTCGTAGCGACCCCCGTATTTCACAATTAAGAGCGTAAAGCCAAAGACGAACGTAATGTAATCGGAATAATGCTGGTCTGCGGTGCTGGGTGCTGGGCTGAATCTCGAACGCCCGTATATTCCTCATTGCCCCCCCCCGTAAATCCGTCCTTTTTTATCTTGAATCAACGCCCCCCTGAACAAAATTATCACCAGCCGCCACTGGCAGTGTCCACATAATTTGCTCCTGAATAATCACATTCATCCTGATCCTTCTTATGCAGAGAATGTTTTCAACACTAGAACTTTATGGGCAGATGTAGATGATTCATAACAATTTTTTCTAGGTGCAAGCAGCCTGTGTTGAAGACCTCCTCAGGCTGTTCACACAAGATGTAGCGAAATCAGAATTAGAAATGAATATCACAATGCGAACAATCCAGAACGAAATACAAAACACTAAAAGGGACATCGACCAAATAATAGAAAACTCCAAACAAGGAACAAGAAACGAAAGAAAAAAATTAGAAGATCTAGAAGATGAAGCTTATGGAAAATCAATGGTTAAGAAGAAGAGCATAGCAGATTGTCTAGAAAACGATAGACAACAAATAAAAATTATAAACATCACAGAATCGGTACTTTTCAGACTATGCCGAGCTGATTTATCACTTCTCTTAGTGGAAATATCTCTGAAATCTGTAGAACGCGTTTCAAATCAATTGGAAAAAAAACTGTTGGCATGTATTAACGATTTCACAGAAAACTGTGAGAAGGAAAAGACGTGCATCATACAAACATTGGAGGAAACTAACAATGAAGTCAACAGCATATCTTCAAAGGTCCAGAAGAAACTGGAAGAAATAAAGAATAAGTCCCAAATATGCGCAGATGGAAAGAAAGGTGTGGTAATTTCTATGATCAAAGAACAAGAAGACAACTTCAACTATTGCGCAGATCAGATTCTCAACTCATAGATTGTTCATGGCAAAGTGATCATCCAATATTTTTCAATGCTAATGTTATCTGTTTGGTTTTTAATCCTGTGGAGTTATAATATAATAATAGATAAAGGTGACCAAAAGTAATTATTCTTCCGTGAAATGTATTATGCATGTAGGATGTAGGTAACTAATAAAATTTCTGAATTATCACTGGTGTATCTGTTATATTTTTCATTCATTCTTTTTTTTTCAAGATAGACACTGTAGGTATTCCAGAACAAATCCTCTGATATTTCCAATTACACAATGGTTTCACATTTTCAGAATGCACCAAAAATATCAATGTGAAAATTAAGGCGAAGAGTCGATCCTAAAATGATTGTTCTCAATAATTAGTTACGTTTGTTAGTCGACCAAGGTGTACAGGGGGAGTCACAAGGAACTGTTTATATTCCAACCACGTATAGAGGCTGTCCAGTTGGACCTCAAATGCCTTCTCCTCTTCATTAGTTTCACACATGATTTTCTATTTTCACCGAAAATTTAGATCCGTCATATTTTTTGAAGGGTTATCTCGAATCAATTGAAGTACCTTTTCAGGAATTATCATATTCGGAATTCTGAAAATCCAGGTTCGGCGCTGGAAATTTGGATTCTTTTTAACTTCCGCAAAAAATTCATACTGTGTTTGAATAGTTCTTTCAATGTTTGAAGTGAAATATTCAAACTTCAGTAATTGAGCAGGAAAACTGCTGAAAAGATTCTTCCTCACACTCTTGTGGGAGTTTATTTTCAGTTGAATTTTGTTTTCTCCAAAAAACAGTGAACTTCAGTAGGAATAATCCATTTTTCGAAAAGTTTCTTGCGAAACAAGGTTTAGCAGTGAATCTTTTTAATCCTTGCAATCATAAATCACCAAAAATGTTTTCAATTTTTGGCGCTCGGATAGAATATCTGCCTAATTTTCTTCTTTTCAGTTTTAGGTTTTGAAGAAAAAAATTAAAAGATGTTTTTCGAGCGCCATCTTTATTGGGCTTTAACAAAGCAGCTCAGGGGTCTATGAAGAAAATTTTATATGAAAGATTCACCATATTTTTTGATAAGAAATTACCCCCTAAATTTCTTCGCAACTATTCACATAGGTACGCCCTATATACGTTGATAGGGATAGTCAACAATGAGCTGCTATGCCCACATTTCTTTTATGGTCGTTGAGTGGATAACTTTATTTAGACTTATTACAAAATATTCTCCATAATGTTGATGTTATAGGACTCTACTTTCAGCATGATGGAGCTCCTTCACATTTTTCGGTTGCTGTTCGCCAACATCTGAATAAAACATACGGTTTCGACATTCAACTGTGAGACAACAGGAATGTGTGGAAGTTGGATGATTTCTTTTTGAAAATAATCTGAAGGAATTGTTATTTATAAGGTTTTTTCAGTTTTTGTTTTATGTCCCTTTATACAGGGTGGTCCAGATCGTAACCAAGAAATTTTAACCACGTATTCTACATCAAAAATAAGCCCTAGTTTGTCTTATAAACATATGTCGAGAAATGTATCCTCTCCGAGATACGGTGTGTTAAAATTATAGAAAAAAAAATGTTTTTTATATTAATAACTTTCACACTGCTTGAAATATTTTAATGAAATTTGTAACATAGGTTTTGAGCGTCAAGGAGCACTTTTTGCATAATATCATTTCTTTTTTATTCTACCAGTGGCGTCTGTACTGCAGCGAGACTGAATATTTTCAGATAAAAAATGATACGCCACTGGTTTTTCCGATAATGAAAATTACTATTTGAATCCTTATTCAATTTGGAGCAAATTCGGTCTCATGACTTTTCGCTGTACGAGGCACCGTTTCCGGTTAAAAAAAAGTAAAACACATTCTCATGCATGAAGAAATCGCCAAAATTTGATATAGCAAATAAAAAGCTTACTACGGTTTTGTAGCGATTTTCTAAGATTAGATATGTGGCGACATAAATCCACCGGCGTGCAGAAGTCTGCTAACCGCGCTTCACACGCCGCCCGCGCTTGAGCACGTGCTCGGCAGGGGGCACCTCTCCCTAGGCGGGCAGGCTACTGCGGTACCATATTCTTTATAGACCGACCACGTCTACTACCCAGTACCCTCGCTCGCCTCGAGCAGGGCAGCTGTAACATCTACGTCATTGGCAGGCCTCGCTTACATTAGCCAATCTGATGAGTCCATCGTAAGCGAGGCTGGGACGAAACGTAGCCCCATCCCGATTCACAATTGGTAGCAACACGCTATAGATAAATTCCAACATACAACCAACTCCTATTTTTAGGGAAGAGTAATTTGAAGAAGAAACTTAAATGACATTTTTGGTTTCCAATTACTCGTTCACAAAAATAGTCTCATTATTATTATGTACCTACCGTATCAAATTTTGGCGATTTCTTTATGCATGAGAATGTGTTTTATTTTTTCAACCGGAAACGGTAGTCGTGCAGCAAGAAGTCAAGAGACCGAATTTGCTACAAATTGAATAAGGATTTTAATAGTAATTTTCATTATCGGAAAAACCAGTGGCGTATCATTTTTTATCTGAAAATATTCAGTCTCGCTGCAGTACGGACGCCACTGGTAGAATAAAAAAGAAATGATATCATGCAAAAAGTGCTCCTTGACGCTCAAAACCTATGTCTCAAATTTCATTAAAATATTTCAAGCAGTGTGAAAGTTATCAATAAAAAACATTTTTTTTTCTACAATTTTAACACCCCGTATCTCGGGGAGGAAACATTTCTCAACATATGTTTATAAGACAAACTAGGGCTTATTATTGATGTAGAATACGTGGTTAAAATTTCTTGGTTACGATCTGGACCACCCTGTAGATTCATGACTTTTATGATCTCAAAAAAGTGGGGAAAATTCCATTGATCTAATAATATAATATTTTAGGTAGCACGTTTTAGTTCTTATAACGATTTCAACGTCCCGACTCCCGAATGTTGTTCTAAGTTTTCAAAGGGCTTGAGAAAATTTCAATAAATTGTGTATTAAGTTTGTAGAAAACAATTCATAGGAGATTCAGGAAATATGGAGATATTTCTAGCTCAGAACTGATTAGTTCTCAAAAAACCGCCAAACAGGGTGTTCCAATATCAAGAACAGATTGAACTAAAAATTTTCTTAAGTCGGTCCTGGAAACGGCACGAAATTATAAAAGTACTGAGTCAAGCGAAAAGATTCACTTCTTTAGCTTCTCTTTGTGTCACAATTTTCATTTAAAGCTAAGCGAAAATAATTACTGAAATTCATTAATTAATTAAAAATTCTACATGTCAGGAAAGACTACTCAGCAGATTTTCTGCTTAATGACTGCAGTTTGGATATTCCACATCATTGAAAAAAAAACATAAAAAGAGTGAAATTTTTGCGAAATACAAAAACGACAAAAATTCTTGGAGCCGGAACTGAATTTTCAGAATTATGAACAAATCGGTGTCAGAGAGTACTTCCAGAAACTTTTCTCTGAAAATATAAATCGATTCAAGATATGATGAATTGAAATTTTCAAAATCACCCTGTATGAATCTTATGAAGAGGAAAAAACCTCGTCACTGAACAATGCATGAGGCGTTAGAAATTAAAAGGATCTTAGGGACCAAATCATTTTCTCCCGAATATCAGATATGGAAGATACCGAATATTCAAATTCAAAAGTGAGAAGAATCAAAGCACGAAACATTCCCTGCCTCTTTCTGTTAAATTCTAAGGGGTGCCTTGCATTTCATCTGGCCCCTCCTGTGCGTTTGCCTAGTTTTTTGATTTACGAGAGACAGCGTCATATTTCTGCCAAGGAAATGTGTGGAAATACTGAATATACTCATTCATCTGAATTAGAAAAGCGAAGGTGTTCAAAATCTTCGTCGAGGCAGATCCGGACAATAAATATCAGTTAAACAAACTTATGTCACCTGGGACCATCTCCAACTTACCTCCTGTGGTTTTTCGAGTTTCTTCATATCCAGCTTCTCTACCGAACCTATACTATATTAAAGAAGACAAGAGCGAAGAGCCCAACAAGCTAAAAAGGATCTGAATCATAACCATGTTATGGAATAATTGGTTGGTTTTTCAGAATTTGTTTTCCGCTATTACCAAATATAATAGTATGTTCGTCCTTTTATTGATTATTACCTTCGGAGGGTTTGCGAAACGGAAACGGAACCGAGTGTATGAAGATTACCTACGTGATGAAAATTTCGAAGGATTTTTTCGGTTGGTGTTTTACTTTAGTTGTTTTGAAGTTTTCGTTCATCCAGTTCCGTTCGGTAAATACAAATCCGTCAAATCCATTCTCTACACTTACTACTCTAATAGCGTTCGTTAATTCGATCTATCCTCTCCATCCTCTCTGATGCGCGTTTGATTATTGCGAAAATGCGGATGAACTCTTTAAACCATAGATCGAGAAAACAATTGAGAATAATTTTGGGAATGAACTGACCGCCATTCGACCGTTTTTCTTGGAACTTTGAGTGGAAATGGAATCTGATAGGCATAGGTAGTAGGTACACAATACATTTCCAAAGATGAAATTGCTGTTTTTTATTATTTTCGATTTGGTCGAACTTCATTCCATTAAAAATTGACGAGTGTATACACACACCATGTGTTAAGACGTCTAATATGAATTCCACCTTGAACTAACCTTCCATACTTTCAGGAATCGATCCCCTAAAAATATTAGGACTCGATTAAGATGTCTAGAATAAAGGTGTAAGCACTCGTCAATTTTTGAATTGAATAACCAATAATTGACTAATATAATAAATATATAATAATAGTTATTTTATCAACTAGTTTATTAATGACAGCGATTAATGGTCGAAATATTTTAACGCGTGAGCGTTATAATCATTGTCTTTAACTTTAAACAATGGTATAATCCATATTGGTTTGGTATTATTAGATATATGAGAATGACGTTCGACCAAATCGAAAATATTAAAAATGTTTCGTGGCGGCGCCGCAATGTCATACATCGTTATTACCACTGAATGACATTTTTATATGATGAAAGTCTAAAAAGCTGTGTAAAAAGTCTTATACCTTTTCTTCAGAATATATTCACAAATTATTGCTTGACAAAATTATCGGCTATTAACACAACACGTTCACCAGAATGAATTCAAATATTTGAATTTGAAATAACTGATAACAATCTGTCATAATTAGATGTTCTTAGGTTATCGTCCATTTATGTTCGAATGAAAAAATATATTGGGATTCTTGGACTTAATTTTATTTATTGTTCTTCAAGACAATGCCGACGTTTCGAAACGGCTCGTTTCTTTTTCAAGGCTAAAATTAAAAATGTTTAAAAATTTTGAGATCTTTCGTACACATCTGTCATAATTTTTGAATAGCGCTACCTGAAGCGAAAACAACGAAACTTTGCTGATATTCTCAATTTCGTCGAAACAAAATCTTATCAGTGCATTCACCATGTGTTTGAACATCGAAGTTTCGATGACTAAATACAGGCATCTCAATCGAAGACTCGATAAACAAGTCTTTTTTTATCAGTGTTATCCACTGAACTCTATGTTGTATAGAGTTCACTGGTGTTATCTGAGGTGCGTTTGAATTGACGATCGGCGGAGCGAGTAGAATAGTGAACAGAGTAAAAAGAGGAGCTCCCGGGCACTTTTGTCAAATCGAACACGGTGAAGTCAAAGCTTGCTAACCTAACCTAACGGAAGAATTGACAGAAATTCGAATTTATTTCAGAGAAATAAAACTCTAAAGTAGACGTGGAGTGCGCTCGGAGCATTTTGACCGTCAACTCGAACGCACCTCTGGTTGGTATTCTATATCTGTGGTTCGGATGTAAACTCTGTGAAAATGCGTGTTGATTCTGTGGATACATGTGAATCCCCCCCAGGCCCCAGATGATTGTTGTTGTCAGTTGTCACGTCTGCACTTCGCAACCATTCGCAACCAATGTTGAATGTTTTTTTTTATGAATCCAAGTACTACAAGTATTATTAGGTGTTCTGTGACAAGTACCTAAGAACTTGTGTAGTGTGTACTGTGTGTACAAACACAAGCTTGTCTCTGATAGTTCATTCACATTATGGCGCTGAAAACCCCAATAAGTATTTTACAGGAGCTTATGGTATTGAAGAAAGAAGCACTACCAAATTATCATATTGAGAGTGTTGGAAATCAACTAAATCCTCAATTCTGTTGCACAGTGGAAACATCTTCGGTCACTGTTGTAGCATATGCTAAAACCAAGAAAGATGCCAAGCAAAGGGCTGCGGAAAACGCTCTTACACAGCTGCGAAAACTAGAAAATATAACAGATGATATCAAGGAAAGTACTTATAGAAGCCCTGTGAAAATTTCAAGCAATCCTCCTTCAAATAGTAGTGCCCCGAAAGATTTTCATGTGGGTATTAATTATATTGGAAATTTGAATGAATATGCACAGCAAAATAAATGTTGGACTGCTATTAAATATGAAGATTCAATGATAATTGGAACAGATCAGTACCAAGTGAGGTGTCTTTTCGGTACTCAGGAAACAGTTGGCTATGGGACAAATAAAAAGCTAGCAAAGCAAATTGCTGCTTTTGAAATGATCAAGATGTATGCAGATTAGATGAATGGCATTTCAGTCTGATATATTTATTTATCATTTTTCAGTGTGAAATCTTCAAATTATAAAGCACCAAGTAATTTACAAATTTCAACTAAAAATGAATCAACATGTGAATCGGATTCCAAAGCAATAGAGAAATTTAAGGAATTGACAGTTTCAACAGGAACAATTTCAGTCAAAGACATTCAGGAAATTGCATCTTGTCCTGTTATAAAGGTAATTCTCATTGAACATTTTCTCTTATACATTGATTTTGAATGATTGGGTCCAAATATCAAATTATTCTTCAATTGGAAATACTTTTTTCCTTTAAAGGAACTATGCATTCCAACTGGGTTACTTGCTATATTCAGGTATAGTAAAACATAAATGTTATAAAATGAAAGTTGTTGGAATTGAACAAGAGGCTCACCACAGCCTTCAATTGGAACTACTTGAAATCTTGAACTTCAACAGGGCATTCCAATATTTTTCCACAGTTTGTGCCCACTTGAATTTTAATCGGTTAATAATAATTTACAAATATAGGTATTCTTGGGAATTCAGCACAAATAAAGAGTATACTTTATTTGTGCTGAATTCCCAAGGATAGCTAAATTTGTATCTAAGAAATCAGCAAAGATCTCTATTCTTTTAATGATCTTTTATGTAGCTATCATTGTGAGGTTTCTAGATATCTACTGGTCGTGAAAGCCTCAACAAATTTGTTTACTGCTCTATTTTCGTTCCTGTCTGTTTCAGTTGATAATTATCAAATTTTATTTATTGACTTTTATTCATGAGGTACAGTCTTCGTTCTTTCAACTACTTTGATTTTATAACACATGTTTTAGAATCCCTGAAAATGGCAAATAAAGTTGCTGAAATGCATAGTTTTGCTGTGGAAAGATTAATTGTTTTATGTTGATAAGGAATTATTTGTCCACTATGTGGCTGGAAAAGAATCATAAAAAGGACGATTGTGTGTTCTCATAGCAAGGTGTTTAGCGAATGACAAGCAATAAATTAAATTTTCCTGGAATTCCACTGTTTTTATTCAAGTTGTTGGGAAACGCCCCATTCGTTATTGAAAATTCAGTGCCAACATCAACGAAAGTTGAAAGGGGTATTTGGGGAAAGAAAGAAGTAGGGATCATGTTCTGTGGTGTGGATTGTAGCCAGCAATATTACTTAGCTCTGAGAACGTACCCACATTTGGTGTAGTAGCAAAAAGAATTCCATTTTACCCCTAAATTTTCCACTTCTAATGTCTTGACTCATTTCCCATGAGTTCTGCGATATTCATCAGATAGAAATCGATTTACTCTGAAGGAAGTTATTATATTTTCAGAAAAAGCAGTACACTCTTGAAGAGGCTGAAGAAGAACTGAAAAAATTGAATTTGACCTATAAAGTTCGAACAATCGGTAATAATCTAGCATATATTGTTGCTGTGAGTATAGTTGAGAATGCCGTTACTTCAATGGGTAGAGGTAATTCTGAAGAGATGGCCATTGTTGATGCAATGAACAAAGTTTTGGAGGCACTTAGCTCTGGTTGTTCGTTTGTTCAATAGTTTAAGGGGTACAGTGGTGGCATTGGATCACCCACTGATGGTATGTGCCTGAAATTTTGCGTATGAGCCAGTTTGGAATGGGGAAAGCCCTCTGAAATTTTAGGGAGAAATGGCACTTTCAGTTGCACCAGAACATTAGATTAATCAGAAAATCCAAAAAAATGAAAATATGTAGTGTATTCCATTTGAAATATGAAATTTTTTTTGGTATAACCTAAAGTGTGATTTTCACAATATTTGAGTGGCTGTCCCACTTAGAAATTTGCTCAAGTGCCGAATTTCGGGTACATATGATTGTTGGTTTTTGCTCTATAATCTTTTTGTTTCCCAAAAGTGGTACTATATAATGTTAATATTATAAATATTATTTTTGTTGTTGATACTATAAATAGGAAAAACTATGTTTGTAGGCATATAATCTATTCAATGCATTTTATATTATGAATATATAGAAAATCTAAATAATAAATCAGTTTATATTTTCAATGTTTTTTATTTGGAAACTTATCTAAAAATATTGGAGGTTCAATATTCAGAGAAATATAAAAATTTTCCTTATCTTCCTTATACCGTGCCTTAAGAAGGTAACTTCTTGCCAACTCGTTTCTGCTAAATGTGTAGCTTGCAACTGACAGTTGACAAGTATATAGAAACTTGGTGGTCTCTTGTAGACGCTTTATCTTATTGTCTTCATAGAATTCCAGGGGCTTGAAATAGCTATGGAGTGTCTTGAATGTAAAAGGTATCCTCAAGCTTCTGGGGATTTGTCCGTCTTTGACATCATGTGGTTTCATATGAATCATGTTTTTGATAGAAGTGAAGAAGTTCATTATGGTGAAGTTATTGCACTCATCTCTATATTCTTGGATATGTCGTGGTTGGAATATGCTTAGATCGGCTGAAAATAATACAGAGTTGTTGAAGAATTCGCTAAGAATCCAAGAAGGTTGTGTTTTGGTTAGTTTGAAATTTTTATTCGGTTTTATTTTGATATAAATTAAATGTAGGCTGATGGAACATGAACTAAATTTTATTTCATCCTACACTACCTCACCACCAGAGGAAAGGCTAAACGAGTATTTGAACACGATGTTATGTGGATGAGTTATGGAATAGGTATGTTTAAGATAAAACAATGTTGAGTGAAATTGTTTACTGATGGACTTAGTAAGGGTGAATTATTGTGCGCGATATTGTTGAGTGAACCGACTGTGCTTCGGGAAAGGATTTGACGATTGTTTCTTGTGTTTTCGAATCAATCAAAGACTGGGACCTTTTTTGAATCTTTCAGAGAAAGACTCAGATATGCACCTCAAGACCTTTTATTGAAACACAGGCCGAATCTTATGTAGATAACCGCTCGCCTAAGGTAGATACCGCACACCAAAAAAAATTAAACAAAAATACACCAGTACACCACGTTGACTATTTTTCCATCAGACAGGTGGCATTTCAAGAATTGAATTCTTAGCTATGAAAATATTGAGAAATGAGAAATAATCCAAGTCAACTCACTTCTACTATTGATGCCCTTTGTACTGATAGGCTGCAATTTATACTCAGGAATGCGATCAAGCAGCTTTCCCAGGACGTCGGCGATTTGTGGTAAATATGGTGGATCCTGTACCGCTTGATGAAAAGATTTTTGATACGTCGAAAGTCTAATATCCCTGTATAATCTACAAAGGTACTCGAATACTCTACAAATCAATGCATAAAACGATTAAGCGAATGCTTAGTGTTATACCTATTAAACTGACTGATATGTTGATGCGTGCTTTTTCCTCACGTAGGCCCAGGTAAGTCTCAGTCTGAAAATGGCTAGGCTCTGCAAACCACAAAGCACTGTCTTACAAGACTGATAATTGGACATGCGGTGACACTTGTCCGCCACATTGATAAATCTCGCTATAAGGCGAGCTCTTATCTGAAAATCAGAATAAAATGTATGGTAATAATGCAGTTTTACAACTTCATGCTCTCAAAACAGGGCGATGCAGTATGGTACTATCAGCCTGTACCATACGGAAACTCTCCCCTTCGGATCTGGTACCCAATCTGATTATTTAATTTATTGCTGGCGGTGCGTTTGTAGTTTCAGCGAGATACGAAGTTCGATGCGCCTAGCCTAGTAACAACTTTCGCATGGTCATAAAAAAAATTTTGTGCACAGGTAACTCGGAAGGTAAATATATGTACCTTCTCTGATTCTTCCCTTAAAATCTCAGTGGTAACCAAACAACTAATCCTGTGAGCAAATGCAATAATTGCAGATATATTGGGAGTGTTCTTCGAAGATTGTTGCCAAATTATAGTTCCCAACTCGATACTGGTGACTCTCACCAGCAGCTCCTTATCGATAAGCGTCAATTGTTGGGCTAATGTCGTAGAATCGAAGTCCCAGGCTGAGAGTATAACGGTCATCTTGAGCGATCTTTTCAGCCTCTGTAAGGGTGATACTTTTTTGCTCTTCCAGGAATCTAGAAGCGAACACCACCAGCAGCCACCTATTAGAAATTAATAATTTGTTTGTATATCAAGAAATTACCTACGTCCTTGATCAAACTGTACTTATTCTTTGAATTGCAGACTCTTCCTTTCGTTCTTCGGGTATTCAAAGAATCGATGTCCATGTCGGAATTTGTTTCACTTTCCAATTTGAATTTTTTTTTGCAGCAGAACTGCTTCAATGCCTTTCCTTGAAAAAGTGATGAGAGGTCAGGGGTTTTTTCACACAACCGTGAAAAATAAGTATTTGATTTCTAAGTATGTATGTACTTATCGTTTTATGGGAAGAAATGAAGTCTTTGTTCACCTTTTGTTTCAATTTTTCATATCATCTATTCAAGATTCGAAGTAACATGTTTACTCACTTCTACTGTGTTTACTTTCTCTCCATTCCTTTATGCTAGAAAGGTGGTCTTGTAATTCGTCATAAGCATATTTCGCAGTTCTTGGTCTGTACCAATAACAGGGGGTCCAGAAAAGGATAACAGGTAAACTGTTCGCTCCCCTGAAAAACCACGTTCAATTAATGATTCTTTTATAGGAAACTATATCGAGGATTTCTCACAACGAACCATCTATCGATCAAGCGATCGGCATTCAAGTCATCGTAAGAAATGGTAGTTAACAGCTGCCTCCTCGAAATAGGAAGTCTTAGCTCACATTCAGGTTGTCTCTTTATGGTCACTGCAGACACGGCTCTTTTCACCTAATCGTTTGAAAAAATAGTGAAAATTCATGCGATTTGTAGGTTTTCATTAAGAAGCACTTGAGTTTTGCTTTTTACTCCAAGCAGCAACAAATGTGTTTTAGAAATTGTCAACTGTTATACAGGGTCTTTCACGAGGAACCTCACCCATATTTATACGGGAAACTACTGAACGTATTTTCATGAAATTCAGCACTTATAAGTATTTCACGATGCTGATGAAACCTAAAATATTTTCAAGGCATGAGCACCTCCGGTTTTTCCGGAAATGACGTCAACTTCCGTTTTTTCAAATTAGAACACCATTTTTTTATTACAGAAATAGATTCCTTAGAAAATTTCAAGTTATTTTGATGTAACATTTTTCAGTTTTGGTTGGAAAATTCTCTCTGAGCGGGAAAATTCGAAAAAAAATCGAAAATAGAGCTCCGCTGAAACAAGAATAACTTCGAGGTTTTTGGATGGAAAATTTTCATTTTTAGGATTTTTCGAGATGTAAGATTGATGTATCCACTTTGAAAATCGAAATCGCGATTCATGATACAGGGGGTGAAAAAATCGCTTTCAAAGTTAGGGATGACAAAATCGTGAAAAATCAATTCTTTCAAATTAGAACCCCATTTTTTTATGGCAGATATTGAATCTACGTTAAAAAATAATGTGAGTGTATGCATCACACCCTTGCCCTAAAGTGGATATTAACTCAGAAAATATCCATTTTAGGGCAAGGGTGTGATGCATACACTCACATTATTTTTTAACGTAGATTCAATATCTGCTATAGAAAAATGGGGTTCTAATTTGAAAAAATTGATTTTTCACGATTTTGTCATCCCTAACTTTGAAAGCGATTTTTTCACCCCCTGTATCATGAATCGCGATTTCGTGGATACATCAATCTTACATCTTGAAAAATCCCAAAAATGAAAATTTTCCATCCAAAAACCTCGAAGTTACTCTTGTTTCAGCGGAGCTCTATTTTCGATTTTTGTTCGAATTTTCCCGCTCAGAGAGAATTTTCCAACCAAAATGGAAAAATGTTACATCAAAATAACTTGAAATTTTCTAAGGAATCTATTTCTGCAATAAAAAAATGGTGTTCTAATTTGAAAAACGGAAGTTGTCGTCATTTCCGGAAAAACCGGAGGTGCTCATGCCTTGCATTTTGAAAATATTTTAGATTTCATCAGCATCGTGAAATACTTATAACTGCTGACTTTCATGAAAATACGTTCAGTAGTTTTCCGTGTAAATATGGGTGAGGTTCCTCGTGAAAGACCCTGTATACAAGTATTGCGCTTGGATAAGGCCAGATTTTCAACATCTGAAAATTCTGCATTTGTATCAATTCTTAGATTGTTGAATGGGACCGAAAATGTACTTCTGGTTGGAAGATGCCAGAACGATATGGATATGAATGACGCTTCGACCAAAGAACATAAGGCCTGTTTCCACTCGTCATCTTTACGACCGCTTGAACTGATTTTATTATTGCAAAATATGCGAGTACTCTACAGTATCTTCAAATATCTGCACCAGTGAGAAATAGTTGAATAGTTTTGAGTCGGTACCTGAACTGAGTATTTACACCCTGGTGGTACGCTCCAAGGTCCCAAACCATGAAGGAAATGAGGGTGAGGACTCAACCCGAATCGGCGTTTGTGGGCAATCTTCGGTATCGATGGATAAGACTCCCACTGTTCTATGCATCTTTCCGCCATAACTACCAACTCTTGTAGTGAAAAGCATTGCTGTAATGAAAAATTAATCAAATCGAAATAATTAAACTTTCAAAATTTTCAAGAAAGATCTATAGTTGCGTCAGAAAGACGAGGAGTCCGCAGATTCCGTATGGCAGATCGAAAACTGTCGAATCCATTTGCTTCAAATGTGATATTCCAGGCCAAAAAACAGTGGGTGAGGAATTTGAGAATATATCAATGCCCTGAGCAATCATACAAACGCATCGAGAGGTGTTTGAACTTTCTCCATATTTTGGAAAACATCCTGCTCATCGAAAACAAGAGGCTCTATTAAATTTTGAATAGCATTTCCCAACTCGCGCTGACGTGTCTATCTCTTCATAGGTCGCATTGGTCACCAGACACCCTTTATACACAGCGCAAAAAAATTAACGCACATTCTGCAAATCTCAATTTGAATGAAAGTTAACTCTACATTGACTTTATAACTTAGTTTTTATGTTCTCTCGGGAAGGTTTTGAACGAAACAAGACACATTAAATGGAAGAAAAATTCAGGATTTCACCGAATCTTATGTTAAAGAAGAGAAATGAACAATTTTCAAAATACTGAAATGCAGATAAGTGATTTAATACTTGGTATTTACACCCCTTGCGTTAATTTACAGCTCGGCAATGACGGTTCATACTCAAAATGAGTGATCTTAAAATGTTCTGATCTAATCCTTCCCAGATTTCTCCGAGTTGGATCCCTAAGTCATTAAGAGTAGCTGGATGATTTATGAACTTCTCAGCCTTCTATTGAGGTTGTCCCAAACCTGCTCAATCGGATTGAGATCTGGACTTCTTGCTGGCCATTCCATTCGAAAGACTTCAACCTCTTCAAGGTACTCCTGAACGATGCGCGCACGATGGGGTCTGGCATTATCGTCCATAAAAATGAAATTTTCACCAATGTATGGGGCAAATGGCACTACGTGCTCTTCAAGAATGTTTCTTATATACTTATCAGCATTCATAGCTCCATTATCAACGACCACTAGGTCTGTGCGAACAGTCAAAGATATTCCACCCCATACCATAATCGATCCTCCCCCGAATAGGTGGGCATTCAGAAAATTGCACTGAGCATATATTTCATGTGGACGTCTGTATACAAGGAACGTCGATCACAATGGTAGAGGCAGAATCTAGACTCATCTGTGAAGAGAACTCTTTCCCAATCGGCCTCTTCCTAATCGATATGCTCTCTCGCAAAATCCAAACGCGCCCTTCGATGGGCTGGGGTGAGAGCTGGGCCTCTTGCCGCGACACGAGGCCTTAAATCATATTCTCTGAGGCGATTTCTTATTGTCTGAGTGCTAATTTGCACCTCATGAGTTTGCTCAAGCTGATTTTGAAGGAGGCGAGAGGTTGCAAACCGTTGTCTTAAGGAAGAAACTCTCAAGTAGCGTTCTTGAATGACAGTTGTTACCCGTGGTCTACCCTGTCCTGGTCTTCGTACATTCATACCTGTCTCCCTGAATCGCTACAACATTCTGGACAGTGGACACACTTGTATGGGAAACTCCAAGCCTTTCTGCAATTCTTGTGTATGTCCACCCTTCTTCTCGCAAAACTACCGCTTGGGCACATTCCTCTTGGGTCAAATTGCGTGTTTCGCGTTGCATAGCGATCGAGTGTAGAAAATCAAACGAAAGAAAAACTATTGATCACTAGAATTGATCGAGAACAACTGATTTCAGAAAGGAGCCAATACATTCAAAATCTGATAATATCATCTTTTTTATTCCTGCTGGGAGAAAACATCTGTATTGAAGAAAAACGTTGAAAGTGGATATCATCATATGCATGCATAATTCTGATAAAAATAATTATCATTGAGAACACCTTCAGTTGTAGAATAAATTTGAGATTTCTATAATGTGCGTTAATTTTTTTGCGCAGTGTATTTCCAATATTCAAGTATGTATTTATGATTGTTCACGTGCGGCAGTCTATCTGTACTTAGGTTACCACACCTAAGGAACCTTTCATCTCTATGGTGAGAGGGACTCTTCCTTGCCGGCTTACGGCATTCTTGTCAGCGTGCCTTCGGGTCTGAGTCTTTCTATTATCACATAAATGCGGTGTGGACAATGGGCCACAAAGCCTACGTTAGACCGATCAAGGGCGCCGCATAGGAAGAAGAAGAATATTTATGGTTGTTTTAACAGAGACAAGATTTTTAAGAGATAATGAATCATGAAATAACTTTTTTCGTATACCTTAGTTGTAAACTGTGCAGTCTCATCATATCTATTGGGTAATATCAGGGTTGTGCTGCAGTTATCTTTAATTCCATAACCGAATCTGTTTATGGAATGACTTATTTGAGATATAGAAGAGTTTTGAGCAATATCACTGTTGCATGGGGATGTTTTGTTCCTGAAATCATTTGATCATTGAGTTGATAAACTTTTTCAAATGTGGAGTTGGAAAAATTTTACTCTTCTGCAAAGATTAGTGAAAAGTGTGAACTTTCACCTTTTTTTTGCACTAATCTTCCTCTTAAGAATCTTAAGATGTGTGTCATATTCGTAAAAGATCCCGAAACTTAACTCACCTTGTCAGTTTGGCATGGTGCACAAACTCTTTGAGCGATGGCTTCTTCACCCGAGGAACATAGCCCGGTGGCTGCTCTTCATAGTTTTTGCCCATATACAGATACCGGTCTGTCCATTTTCGATGCAGGTTCTGTAAATGAAAGGGAGCAATGATGATTGCGATGATTCGTTGCAAACGGTTACCGATTGGCTATTACCAGTTCCGAATTTGCACCAAACTTGCTTCAAACCGTTGGGCTTCACAATCTCCCTACTGTCCACCAGATACAGGGTGCTGGTGGTGGAAGACGATGCCACGGATGTCTGGGACTTGGAGGAGCCGTTGTCGTCTGGCGACAGGAATTTTATGCGTTCTTGCCAAAGATTCCAGAACATCTGTGTGCAAAAAAGTATTGACGCGGTCAATTCAATTAATTCCACTTGAAGACAACATCTACCAAGTGAGAAATTATTGGGAAAGTCACAATTTCAGAGTGAGATTGAAACCAACAGTAAATCCTGGAGAGAGAGTCAGAGTAATGTAACTCCCACACAACTTACTAACACAAATTTTGTGAATTCAAAAATCAAATGTGGAATTTTCATGTCGGTTGGAGCCTCGAGCTCTTGATAGCTCTTTGGATTCGGAAAGAAAAAAATCTATTAATTTAGAATCTATTTAGAAAATAAAATTTCAGAATTGTCTAAATATACTGCTCCACAAGAGTTAGGGATAACGTATTCAATCATTTTTGAAAGTATGTAATCTTCGAGAAAATCGCTGTAAAATCATTTAAAACTCAATAACAACTTGAATCGATCCAATAAAAATCAGTATGAGACTTTTTGTCAATCTGGTCGCCTTTTTTCTGAAGTTTGGTTCTTTGCATATGCTTCATGAATGTTCTTATTTTGAAATGGCTTCGATTTGAAACGAGTTTTCTGAAAATGCCAAGACGTAACTTAACAAACGCTGAGGCTAATAGGGCTATCGGAATGCTACAGGGTGGCCTAACTCAGGTTGTTGTAGCGAAAAGTCTCCAAGTCAGCTAAAGTGTGATATCTCGACTTTGGAATAGGTTCAGGGAGACAGGTTCCGTGTTGGAAAGACCAAGGCTTGGTGGGCGACGAAATACAACACCTGCTCAGGATCGGTTCATCACCGTTTCGGCTAGAAGAAACCCTACATCTACGTGTAGAATGCTACGGAATTCTCTTCAAAATGCAGATGAGGTCCAAGTGTCCATCGAAACCATCAGGCGACGTTTGAGAGAGGTGAATTTAGGTTGTAGAAGTCCATTAAGAGGAGTTCCATTAACACGTGACCATAAGCGTCAAAGACTGGAATGGGCAAGGCAACATATCAATTGGAACGATCAAGGCATAGTGTCCTTTTCACTGATTAATCAAGATATGGACGATTTTCAGATTCTCGAAGAATAAGGGTATGGACAATTCAATTTGTAGACGATAACGCTAGACCGCACCGTGCAGCTATAGTTGAGAATGCGCGCGAGGAGCTTGGTATTCCACATTTACCAATACCTCCGCACTCACCAGATTTGAATTGCATAGAACATGCATGGGATATGCTCCAAAGAAGATTAGATAATCATCAACCTACATCAGATTCCTCAAAAATGATCTGAGAGAGCTTCTGCCCCGTTTATGGAACCAAATTCCTCAAGAAATGTTCAACAACCTCGTGTGTAATATGCAAAGAAGATGTCAAGCTGTTATTGATGCCCGTGGAGGCCATACATTGTATTGATAGTCTTAAAATGCTTGAATTCTCTGGGAATAAAATTTCGTTATTTTACTCAATTTTTCTTAACCAACCTGTTTACGCTGCAGACCTACAACAGACTTAAATTAATTTGCAACTTGAAATCATATTAATATGAATTCACAAAAATCTTATTTTAACTATATTTTTCTGCAATTTAAGTCAATATCCCTAACTCATGTAGAGCAGTTTATTTTATTAGGACGAACCTCTTGAAGGAACTGATGGCAAATATTTTGCGGACATTTTTGCTCACCTCTCTTTTCTCGAAACCTCCTAATTCGAAATAAAGTACGCTATTGTTGCAAAAATGGGCCTTCAAAGATTGTCTCTTCTGTTTAGAAAAAACGGTTAAATTAACGACCTCCACTGGGTAGATAGCGATCAATTCGAACGTTTCGATATCTGGATCGATACCAGGAGTGAAACGTGTGCAGGATTTCTCAACGGGGGGTATCACGTCCGTAGCTAGTACTAATTTCGTTGGAGTTAGACCTGCAACAACAAAAGAGATGATAGATATATTTGAAGGAAGCTTCTCAATCTTCCAACTTTTTGAATCGTCATTTTTCCATCATTTGTATTTTGGAAGATATCTCCCGGCAATCCTAGACTTTTTTGAGTAATAAAATACAAAGGCCCGTCCAGAGGAGTGATCGACATATGGTTATAGTTTGGTTAGGGGAATTGATTCCACTGCTATAGTGTTTACTTGATGGTTCTTGCCCCGTGTACTCCAGCGCAGGCTCCTATTGTGGTTTTAAAACCAACTATATACCATTTAATGGAATTCACTTTGAAATTTTGGGTAGTCCATACATAAGTAATTATCCTGAATACATCTAAAGTTTTTCTTGAATGCATTTCCTGGTGCATTCCCAAATGGAGTACCTATAGTGCCTCAGGATATCAGGATTACATCCTCTGGAAATTTGGTACTTACCCAAATAAACTTGTCTTAAACCTTCACCTTCCTTGGTCGTTTGTGCAAACGGACTTTCAATCAATACCATATCTTCAAAATCGCAATACTCAGAAAACAGTAGCTTTTGGACACGGTTTATGGACATGACATTAATTTGAGGAGAAAAAATTGCATCCTGATATTTGATATATCACTTCAAACTTTATTTCGTGATATACTAAGGTAAAATACACATTTTGACACTTTCAAATTGACATAAGATAATAATATACATACAAACTATGATGTAATATAAAAATAGAAGTAAATATAATATTGCAGAAATATTGTACTTATCACAATATAATAGGCACATATCAGTCGGGCCCAATGGGAACTGGAAATGATTGCAGCAAATTCTTCATTCTAGGTTACCTTCATTGCCTCCATCTTTCATGGAGAAACTTTTCTGTAGTTCGTCACGTGGTCACTTGTGATGCCTTCTCATTTATCACTATTGGGCTGAAAAACAAATAGCGTCAATAGGGAAATGTTAAATGCTTTGAAAACTCATTTTGATATAATTCGTTCAATATTGGAGTGTAATTTTAAATTAGTTTTGCAAGATGGTCACGGCGAAATTCAAACAGCGAAACAGCACGTGGGTGTTCTCATCGAGACATTGATATATACATGGTGTCGCATTCAGAATGAAGCAGGGGTTTTTTCTAGTAGAAAAATAATTTTTTCCCTTAAATTTAAATAGCGAACATTAGTAATTATTTTATGCTCTAAATTAATTCGAGGTGTGTGTTTCATTTTAAAAGTCGAATATTACGTGAACGAATAATCAGATCTTGAAGATATTATCTCTGTTATATTCAGAAAGAAAAGACCTTCTCCACAACATAATTCACGGGGTTGGAGTTGCCGCGCAAAGGGATTAAATGATATATGGTGATGGTTTTCATGTAGAGGAATTACGTACAAAACGACATTGTATATGGACCAAATGACATAGGCATCATAATTTGAGTTTGGAGGTATCAAATGCGGAACTACCTACCAAATCACACGACCCGAGTGGGTTCAATTAACCTCTGAAAACTCGCAAGCGCTACTCTAATTCATTCGGTCGTTATAGTTATATTATAGTTATAGTAGAAAGGGGTTACAGTTCACTGCGACCTTAAGGTCTATTGTGTTGAGTTTTTTTCATTGCGCCAAATTTTTGTTAGAAATGGCCAGTTTTCACCATTTTTTTCATTTATATATTTACTTATTTGTCAATTTATTCACGAAGCTTTTTTTATGTTGAATATACTTTTTGTATCAATTCGATATATTATTAGTTTTATAACGCTTTATGGACAAAATGACATATACAGTAAACGGACCAAATGACATAGGTATTTCACCGAGACCATTCATCCCAGGCTCCATCACCAAACAAAGATGCAGGACTTGTCTCAACATATTCATAAAAAAAATTCATCTGCGGCTAATAAAGGCAATGCATTTTAACCTACTCTTGCTCATCCTATGAGGAGGTTCCTCCAATCCCTTAAGGACGATTCATAAGTGGACAAGGCAAACGTGAGCCGAAGACTCGATAAACGTTCCTACTTAGTTTCAACTTCTTCACCTAATATGATGACAATCAAATCAAAAAATGAGACCATACCTCCTCCAAAGTGAAGGAGACAAGTGTTTAGGGTTTAGGGCATTATTTAAAGAAGACAATGAAGAGGAAAATGTTCCTAGCATCTTTCGAGATGATGATGAAGACGATTGTCCAACTGTCTATTGTTATGACCTCTTTTCCCGATTCAGATCGGGAAAAAAACAGCCTTCTCCAGGATTAGCCATGGAAAAGACTGGTTACGATGCATGCATTGGGCATCTTGTGCTGATGTTCCTAGAAGAACCAAGCGTTTCATTGGTGAATTTTGTCAGTAGTTTTGTAATTCAAAATAGAAAAATACAGTTGCTTATTGCCGGTATGTCATTTTGTCCATAGCATTCGGACAAAATGAATTTGGTTTATCCCAATTTATCTGAGATTTTTGGATGATTTTATTCCATAAAGGTTGATTACATTTTGTGAAGAAGGGACCAAAGATCATAGTTGTAGGCTTGTAGGATATGACATTACTGTGATTCACTACTAACAAGTTATGCCTCTGAAATAAAACTCTATGTCATTTTGTACGTACTTCCCCTAAACAAATTTCTTCCTCAAGAATAAAATTGAATGTTCCGAGCGATTTCCCCAAATCTTTATTTTTCTACTAGAAAAGACATCTTTATCCAATTCAATGTGGCTCACTGTATGAACTGTGAATACCTGATATTGAATTACACCCATCTGAACTCAATACAAATTGAATGTTTCATTGGTTGGAAAATCTTTAAAAAACATATTTCGATATAGAATATTCTTTTGGAACAAACAAAAATAAAACCAGGAAATAGAAGCCAAATACGATGTCAGTATGAAAAATTATTAGTTGTGAGTAGAGCAAATGAATATATGTACAAATACGAAATATAACGAGCGTATAGAAGTCATGAAGAAAAGGAGCAAGGATAGAACGAAGAATTGTAAATCACAATAAGGAAGGCAAGAATCAAATCGAAGTTAGCCTTGACACCATAGAACAAGAAGATATGAAGAAGAATGAATCGAAAATCCTTACAGTTCCCGAAAAGTAATACTTTTCTGGGCCACCAGCTGTTTGTGCTCTGGCACATTGTCGACGGCAGAATTTTTCAAAATTCCGTTTTTATTGTCGATTCTCTTCTCGCTTGAATTGTTGATATCTATGGTAACTCTGTTCGCGAACACTTCCGAAAGATTTTCCCTGGAACTGGTCAAGTCGTTGGTAGATTTCACGATGTTTTTTGACATGTTACTCAAGGAAATTCTTACACAGCCGTTATTCTGGGGTTTTATTTGGGGACAGTTGAGCAAGTTTTCCTGAAAATTAGGCAAATATGGAACTATGTTTACATGAAGAGAAAAGTTCAAAAATTCCACAAGGAAGTGTTAAGACAGGGAACTCTTGAACTATGAAGATAAGAGTAGTTGTTTCACGAATGGTTGTCGAAATGAACGTCAATCTTTCCTCCTCTGGATGTATTTGAGAAAAAATTTGACACAGAATGAATTATTCCACCCTTCACATTTTTCGTTTCGAAAACAATGATGTCCTTTGAAAAACCGAAAATCAAAAGGACTATAAATCTGATTCTTTTAATTCAAGCCAAGAAACAAATACATGTTAGAAACAAACAGAAATAACCCGACTTATGCAAGCTTCCAAAGACTTACCATGGACTCCGTTCTCCTCTTCAGATTCGATCTGTTCAGAGTTTGAGCAAGTTCAGTGGCGAATTGACTGGTGATGGTTTGACGTCTACGTTCGTCCACCTCGTCCTTGCCATTCTGTAGAAAGTTCAATTTTCCTGGCTTCCTCATGGTGCCGTTTCCATATTCCCCAATGGTCACACTTACTGGCCTCTGCTTGCGCAAGGTAGAAGTACCGGAAGAGATGGAACCATTAGCGGAAGTAGTATTCGAAAAATATATGTCAGGAGGTCTTGGTTTGTTTCCTGTAGGACTGTATAGTACGAAGGATTCCAATGACTCCATTTCGACGTTGTCTCCATGACCGTTCCTCAACTGGCCGTTGAGTTTGGGTGTGCACGTTGAGGAGGCTATGCTGAGGGTGTCGTAGTCTGGGGTTGGACATGGCGGTGGTTGGTTAAAAGAGAGGGTAGATCGTTTTTCTGGTACTGGTGGGGCTCTTGGTTTTTGAGTTCTGTTCGATTTCAAGGTGTTGCAAGATGTGCCGTTTGTGGTTGGCTTTGATGATGATGATTCGGGAAACGGTAACTGGAAAGAAGATTGGATGATCAGCAATGTTCATAGAATCAAAATTTCACGTTATTCGAACAAAAAAAAATATCTTAAAAATTTATAAATCTGGCTATCTATGCGTGCGTTCAAGAGTGTTCCGAAATAACCTCAAAGGGAAGCCCATAAATATGGGAACAGGGAACATACGGTCAATCACCAGTGAGAGCTCTGGAATCTAACTGCCAGTGCTTAAGACTCAACTGGGAATGCCGCAATACCAGAAACGTTACAGAGTGTAGGGAGATGAATGGTCTTATTGATTAAAATTCGTTCAGAAAATCGAACATCATCCCTATGACAAAATTGCCCAATTACCCTTTATTTTGAACAAAGAATCACTCCTTTAATTTTTCGGTGTTATTCAGATGAACCCTGTATATCTAATTTTATTGCTCTTTTGTTAACTGCAGTTCTACATGTAAAATATAATTGCGTTGTTCTCTGACTTGTGGAACTGTACAACAGAAGAACAATAGAATTATATGATGAAATGGAATTGCTAATGAAGGGTAGCTCCCCTTTTGTAAAATGACTTCCAATTCAAGTCGATATTGAATAAAAAGGAGACGACGACTAGAATAGAGTCGAACCTGTCCTTAGCGAAAGGAAGGATCATTCCCGATCCTGCAGCATTGTTGACACGGTCATTCGGAGTGATGAGTGATCAATCGTTATTATTCGTTATGTTACAACCTTCGGCCGAAATACCCCTGAGGATTATCACCGCAGTTGTGGGCGAAACTTTGGGTGGAAGACTACGGCAAGGAAGACCGAAATTGTTTCATTTAATGGCCGATAGAACCGGATGAAATTGAATATGATAATAATCAAACTACTTAAATAAAAAAAAACATGGATAGTATTTTTGACTAATGAAAATTCATGAAGAACTCCTTACCGGTGGGGGTGGGGGTGGCAAACTCGCATTAGAGTTCGTACTAGTCTGTCTACTCAGTGTTGACTTCTGCTGTTGAGTTCCATCTTGAAAATTCGAAAGCCGTTCTGTGAGATTTTGCGATATTTCAGTAATGGCGTTTCTATCCTGAAAAGAAATTTTCATTAAAGTCCAGAGATACTACGAATAAAATATTAAGGAACTACTATTAAATTATTATTGGAAAAAACAAGCATACAGATATATTCATTTTGTAATAGGAGAGCTGACTACCATGAATAAATCCATAATATCCTCTTATTTCATTGCGCTTTTGTTGTACAGTTTCACGTGTCAGAATATTATGCTAATTTATTGTACCCGATGTTTGTCATTCCTTTAGCGGAACTGCACAAAATAGATCATGATAACCATAAGACTGTCAGCTTTCCTATTGCGAAATTGTTTACATTTTAAGCCAAAACTGACAATACCCGCAAACAGCCATCGACCTTGGCTCCTCCAGCCTAGATGAAATTTTTTTTTCTCGAGAAAGATCTTATCGGAAAACACATTACTTGAAGATAAAATAATATTTCACGATTTCCAATAGAAATTTCGGGCAATTCCATATGACTAACGTTGTGTTGTTTTGTTATTATTATCGCAAATATACAAAGGTGCACAGCTATGTTTGCAGTCATACATTTTATCTTTATGTACTCCCTTCAATATATCCGCGAAAAAAGTGATAACATTACTATTGCTCATTTTATTACAAAAAGGCGATTGGAATTTTATATAGGGTATAACCGACTTTGTGTAAAATATTCAGCAATAAAATAATTTCGAACAAAACTATTATCATTATTACAGATACAGAGTTGAGTACAAATATACAGGGTCGTTCACGAGGAACCTCACCCATATTTATACGGGAAACTACTGAACGTATTTTCATGAAATTCAGCACTTATAAGTATTTCACGATGCTGATGAAATCTAAAATATTTTCAAGGCATGAGCACCTCTGGTTTTTCCGGAAATGACGTCAACTTCCGTTTTTCAAATTGGAACACCATTTTTTTATTGCAGAAATAGATTCCTTAGAAAATTTCAAGTTATTTTGATGTAACATTTTTCAGTTTTGGTTGGAAAATTCTCTCTGAGCGGGAAAATTCGAAAAAAAAATCGAAAATAGAGCTCCGCTGAAACAAGAATAACTTCGAGGTTTTTGGATGGAAAATTTTCATTTTTGGGAATCTATTTCTGCAATAAAAAAATGGTGTTCTAATTTGAAAAACGGAAGTTGACGTCATTTCCGGAAAAACCGGAGGTGCTCATGCCTTGAAAATATTTTAGAATTCATCAGCATCGTGAAATACTTATAAGTGCTGAATTTAATGAAAATACGTTCAGTAGTTTCCCGTATAAATATGGGTGAGGTTCCTCGTGAAAGACCCTGTATACTCCATTGCCTTTTATAAAGTATCCTGGTTGGCCATGACATTCTTACACATTTCACCGTGTTTATTTTGAAAATGTTGGGTTATAGTCATTTGTCTGTCAGATAACTACGCAACGTTGTCCTTACATAGAGGTCGTAGTAATAAAGTATTTTTCAAAATGTTTATTTACTTTGGGAAAATAATGAATTCAAGAAAATATTATGTGAATTCAATAATTTCGAAGACCTGGCGAATGTTGAAGAAACTGGAAATATTTCACGTATTTAAACACGTTTGGAAGATTCAGTTATTCTATTTTATTGCACGGAACTCAAGATTCGAAGATTCTTGATATTTTACTGAAAAATACTGGACAGAATAGTCCGTTACTTTGTTACATTCGAAAAAAGAATGAAAGTACATACTCGAATAACCCGAGTACCCGACAGAAAAACTTCTTGGTTTTACTCACATTCGTCGAAAATTTCGGATAGCTGGTGATAAATTATTGATTCCAAATTGGCAAATTATCAAGGTTACAATCAGAATGAGCAGACTTCAATTCTATAAGGCACTTCCTGATACAGGGTGGGGCAGAAAAACCTATCCGATTTCAAAACGTTATAAAATTAAAACCACTCAGCTTGTCAAAATTTTTTTTTATTAACATATCGCAAATTTTATGCCATTTTTAAATTTAAGTTTTGAAAAGCACATCACTCAAATGTCGTCCTTGGGAGCGGATACACTTATTTAGGTGCTCGCGGTAGAGTTCTCGGAGATCGCGACACAGGTTCGTACGGGTTTCAAAATCCCTTTCACTTAATTTCTGTGCAACAACCATTTTGTAGGGATGCATTTTGAGGTCCCGGTGCAAAATTCGCCGAATACTGCGGTTGGAAATCCCCAAAGCGAGCGAATGTTTTCGCGCCGAACGACGCGGGGAACGTTCAATCGCGGCTCTCACATTGGCCACGTTTTCAGGTCCTGTTGCTGTCCTGGGACGTCCAGGCGACTTCTTTTTCAATGCTGAACTCGTCTGTCTAAAATTTGACACCCACACTTTAATCGTAGCGTGATGTGGAACAGGATCATGACGCCCGAGTCCGAAATGAATTCGAAAAGCACGTTGTGTAGCAATTATCGAACCGCCGCATTCGATAAACCGCTCAATAACAAAAGCACGATGTTCACCAGACCAAGGCATGTTGACTACTGACAAATGGCATAAAACCAGCTTTCTAACGGTTTTTACCCCACTACTCTACCTGCTCTCTCTTCTGAGAAAAAGGGATTTGAAATCGGATAGGTTCTTCTGCCCCACCCTGTACTTTGTCTCTACTTCTTCAAAACTACCGAGCGTGATGATTATATTTACAGTGAGACTATTGAGAGTATAAAGAAATTAGCATTGGCAACGTCTCTTAGAATTATTTTTACATTACACCGATACTTCACGAGTGTCAACCTGCGTCAGTTTCAAGTAAAAAAAATTGATAAACTTAAATCTTGGCCAACCGCGATACTTCATGAAAGTGAATGGAGTTTATCTATAAAACCCTTGAAAAAAATCAATGCAAACCCTAATGAGAAAACTAATACAAAAGCCAATTCGAGATCTACAACCGATATTTGTCTAATGAGAATAAAAAAAATCTAAAAAATACAATACTAAAAAAAAGCATAACTGCACACAAGTTTCTTAAATTTCCATAATGTCCAAAACATGCTCTATGGGAGAAAGATCGGGGGATCGGGGCGGCCATGGCAAGAGATTCACATGGGTCGCTTCAAAAAAGTTTAAACTAACTCTGGGAACATGAAGTCGATCATTATCTTGCTCAAATATTGGATTCCCGAGTCGGTTAAGGTGAGGGAGAACATGGCTCCACTATTTCTTGAAGGTATAAACGCTGTCATGTTACCCCGAAGAAAGACTAAAGGTGACCTTCATGCATGTGCAATAGCACCCCATACCATAACACCTTCTATCCGGTGTACATGACGCTCAACATGGAACTGAGGTTCACGTCTTTCTACCCGACGTCGTCTAACCCTTCTCCGGCCATCATGTGAACCCAAGAAGAATCGAGATTCATCAGAAAAGACGACCTGATGCCATTCCACATTCTAATGTTGTCGTTCTCTGCTCCAGTGTAATCGTTGCCGGCGATGCTCAACCGTCAGAGGTAACACAAGATAGGGTCGATAATGCTGCAGTCCAAAAGACCTTATCCGGCGGTAAACCGTTCGCATAGTTACAGGATGGCCTTGTTATCCTAACCATTCATCAGCCAAAGATCGAGTTGTCGCAAATCGGTCTCTATTGACCATTAGTCTTAGACGTCGAACTTAAACTTCATTTGTATCCCTTCGACGTCAGGTGCCTTCTTATATAACAAATTTGCAAAAAAAATTCTAGCGCGTAGAACAGATAATTTTGCCACATACCGATTTTTTATCAATTTTTCAAATCAAATCAAATATGTATATGTTTATTAGTACCACCACAATCGAATAAGATCATTTACAATTCCATTTTAGATAAATAAACATAAACATAAAATTCCACAAAGGAATAATTTCCGCGTGTGGACTTAAATTAATCTATACCCATTATAAACTAGCTATCCATCATAAAACAATATAAAAATCACACAATATCATAATTTTTATCAACTATGTTAACTTCTATCCTTATTCATTTTTTATATCTATTAAGTAAATTAAGTTCTTCATAATTTTACGATACGTTTCCCTCAAAAATTTTTTTATAGAATTTTGGACTTTCTTTTATTTCCTGTTTTCTTAATCAGTATAGGTAACCTAAGCCAATTCCTTTTACATTTGAATTGATATAAACTGAGGGACAGAAAGTACCTACAATTGCCTCAAATCAAAAAATCCGCTCTCATTGTACAGTTGATCAGTTGCATAACGATAACCTCTTCTGAAAATTACTTTAATTATCCATTTCTGGGCGATTTCAACCTTCTTTAAAAAACAAGAATACATTTTTTCTAGAATTTTGGAGACTGCGGTTAGAATAGATATTGGCCTATAGTTTTGACATGATGTTTAAATTGAAAATTTCATATAAGAAATTTGTGGAAAAATGACTTATTTTGTTCTATCACCTGTCAAAAGAAAAGCCTCACCTTGAAATACACCCTGTTTACTGGATCATAGGCAATTTCTTTGACAGCTGTCAGAATTACAAAAACAAACTCATTTCATAATGGTGTTGTCAGTTGTATCTGAAATATATCTGACCGTTTTTTGAAAACCAACAGGTCCTGGCGTAAATGAAAAATAATTTTATTAAATACATAGTTAATTTCGGAGCAATTCTTACCAACAAAGAGGGAAGTTTGAAAATGGAAGTTGCGAAAAACCTTTAGTGAACTTTGAAGGAAATGCATTTCGTTATTCAAATTTGATAAAGATATTCCCGAATAATCCGTGTATATTTATCTTGATAGTTAAGTTATTCAACATTGAAACAAACAGTTCCGTATTATCAGAATAAAAAGATCTTTCGTCACAAAATCTTTCCCAGTTCAATTAACAATAAGTCGCTGTTCATGTTGAGAAAAACAATGATAATATCTTGTGAACTCTTGTCAGGAATATGTGCGTAACTCAACCCCACCTCACAAACCTAATTGAACAAGTTATTGATCTTGTCGTTTCACACGAACAACAAAATAACAACAATGCCAGATGAATCTTCATCAAAATAACAATACCCACGAAACTCACCTCATAAGTTCGCAGCACAAACATAGGCCTGCTAGGTGTACATTTCTTCATATTCATCCCAAAAAAATTGATTTCAACACAATTCACCGCTATAAACTTTCAGTTCAAAACCGATACCACACACGTGATAAGATCACTCAGCAAATAATTGCTATTGGCAACATAATTTTAATCCGTTTTTAATGGTAAAATACACTCCACTGCTGTAGGTAAGCTGTGGATTCTACTGGCGTGTAGTAAACATCAATAACATGAACGCATCACTGGCGGATTCATCAATTTTGTGGAAGATACTGTCTTATTAATAAGCGTTTTTTTCGTTATCTGATATTACAGGTATTATTGGGGGAACAGTAGCGTAGATTCGCAAGAGGCTTGGGAGTAACTGAGCATTGTTTTTATCGCAAGCTGTACTTAGTAACGATTTACAAAATAGAATGGGACCCCCCTACTGCTGAGTCCATTGGTGCATCAAGAAGAATAGGTGTATACCTATTAGAGTTTCTTTTGCTTTACTTCCTCAATTAATAATTCATCGAGTGGAACGGATCATCTCTCCACTGAATAATATTCCGAAATTTATATCTGGCTGATTTGGAAACAGTTTAATCTGGGTAAAATTGAATGTCTTCACTCAATTAGGTACGATGATTTCATATTCGGAGGAATGCTGAAGGGAAGTTAGTTTTTTTGCGTTTTTGACATGTGAACATACTGTATTTACCATGAGTCACCTAGAAAATAGACTGGTCCACAAAAATTAAGGAAGTTCAGAAATTTTGTGACAGTTTCGAAACTTGCCGATCTTGTCCACCAAATGTTCATTTGTGAGAAATTAAATGTTAACCCTCTCATATCTGGTTTGTTTTGCTCCTAATTTGATAACAAAGGTCATAATTTTAAACTTCCTGAAAGAATGTGACCTTTTTCTGTGTTTCTAAATGTCTAAAAAGTTATTGTGCATTTTTTTCATCGACATAATTGTTGTTGCTAGTTGTTCCAACAAATAACGAAATGTTCAGTATATCCAGGGTGGGCTTTTCAAAACGAAACAGACGAGATAACGGGCGGAATAAATTTATTTCGGAAAAATGCTTGGACACGTCGATTCTTGTTTCGAGGGGGACAACTTTTAAGGTCAAATTCACAACTATATCGCTTCAACCCTTAGTGTTAGAACACCAACCCCTAAATTTTGAAAAGGAAAGATAGGTTGAGTGATACCTCATTTGAAAGGCTTTTTTATCATAAATTCAGCGTAATGATTTTTTTCTCATTTAATGCATTCGTTTTCGAGATATTCAATTTTGAATTTCTTACAGTACCATTCATTCCGCTATGTGAGTTCATCAATTATTTGACTAATTATTCATTGTTAAAATTTTAACTTTGTATTTTGATGTCTGGTGTATGGCAGTTATGGATTTTCATCAAATCTACAGAATGAATGAATAATAAATTCGATTGATTCAGACAGCTTGCTTGACGACAATACCATGTTTGTTTCAACTTCAAATGTCAATATCTCAAGAATCAATGAATCAAATAAAGAAAAAATTAATATCCTGAATTCAGGATAAAAGGACCTTTCAAATGAGGTATCACTCACCCTATCTTTCCTATTCAAAATTTAGGGGTTGGTGTTCTAACACTAAGGGTTGAAGCGATATAGTTGTGAATTTGACCTCAAAAGTTGTCCCTCTCGAAACAAAAATAGACGTGTCCGAGCATTTTTTCGAAATAAATTTATTCCGCCTGTTATCTCGTCTGTTTCGTTTTGACACAGTATCTATCGCGATAGTTCCATATCGATTCTATCATGCGAAAATGTACCTTGAATTAATCCATTTGTTTGGACCTTAACAATCCATAAGAATCCATATTTTCTTATTCTTCTGATGAACTTTCTTTTAAAATTCAATCGTACTGTTACTATCTGAAAATGATTTTTTTTCGAATTCTTTTCTGTATCATGTTGAAACATCGTGGAGAAAACCCTATTACTGATCCAACTTTTTCCGGGAAGTCTTGAACAACTATAAACAATCAGTACAACTACTATGTTTTCTGGTGAAATCCTCAAATAACCGTGTTTATGTCGAGAAGGAAGAACTAAAAATGAAAGTTCTTCACGCATTATTTGCTGTGAGGAATTGAAGTTATCGAATATCCAACCGTACCAACTCTCAATTATGATAGGTATACGTCGATTAAAAAGTTCATTACGAAAGTTTGTAATAATTCGAATTATTAAATGCACTTGGTTCGAGGGAAAGTTCAGAGTTTCAAGGTTTGATTAGCAATTGCAAAGAAGACGATTAAATACTCAATGAACTTTTCTCTGGGTCGTAAAATTCATATTATATATACTCAACATATTCTTTATTATTTTATTTTAACCGATATTTCATTTATTAATATTCATAAAGCTTAATGTGGATTCGAACTTTCATAATTTCATTCATCTCAAATAATGAGGTCATTTCAGTCAATTTCCCATATTTGTAGAAAATTTTGACTTTCTCCTATATTCTCAATTGAAACACAAAGGTGTTAGGAGTGGAACGGCGAAAAATATCCTATATTCTTGAAAAAAACAAAGCATGCACAAATGTTGCGTTTGCAAACAATCGCCGCAATCCAAAATATTATTCGGGGTTATTGATGTCTTGCTTTAGGGGCGTAATGAATTATTTTCTTCAGACGCTAAAAATGCCCGCGCCGGCCCTGGTAATACTCCGCAGAGAAACATTATGAACTGTGATAAAAATAAACAGTGTTTCACTGGAAAATAAGGCGCATTTCCCGAAGTTGCGAATGTTGAGTCGTCAACAGCACGATTATTGAGCGTGTGACTACGTTTGACTCTCGAGTGGATATTCTTCTTGTGGCTCCGAATTGACCAAATTCATTCCGAATCAACACATCGTTTGCTATATTAACGTTATTGCCATGATTGACATTTACAGGGTTCTCCAATAAGAGAAGTTATTTTGACATTCAAAGAATAATTGAAAATAACGTCAACCAAATGACCACAACGACCACGACTACAGGACCATATCCTTTTCATGAAATTTTCCATAACCAAATCGCAAAGTGGCTGCCCTATGTCCTCTATAACCTCACGAATTTGAGATCTTGAATCGACGCTGTTACAGAGTGTAACTACACCAAAGATGGTGTAACAGCCAAATGGAATAAATTCGATAACGAATAAATGAGGGCGTGTTGGGAAAAACACTCGGACACTTCGATTTGTAATTTTAAATGCGCATATTTTTCAAGAAAATAATATTATATAGGGTGTTCCATGTGACCGTGGCCAATACCAACTTTCTTATTCCAAATGCGACCCCCTGTATATTATTTATTTACAATGCCTTATACCTATCTTCAACTTTTTCGCAAATATTAAGTGTTTTCAGATTTATTGCAAAAATCAACGATTTAAATAGAAATTATCTTATTTCACAAATTCGGTACATTACACTTTTAAACCTAATAAGTAATACTGATTATTTCTTAATTATTGAAAAAAAAACAGAAAAAAACATTAATGTCAATAATCAACATAGGAAATTCACGTCCGTTAGGACCGTCCACTAGGGACTACATTAATGTCAATGTAGGACATGTTCAAAATGCTCGCCGCGAACGTTTTGGCAACATGCTTATCTGCAAGCGTGATTCGGTTTTTAGGTCGTCTAAGTTTAAGGGTTTCGTTTCGTATACAATACTTTTGACATATCCCCACAAAAATAAGTCCAATGGTGTCAGATCAGGAGATCGTGCTGGCAATTCTAACGATCCGCGCCTCCCTATCTACCGATTTGGAAAAATTTGGTTCAAGTACTAACTGCCAAGCATTGATTTGGTAATGGGGCGGTGCTCCATCTTGCTGAAACCATATTATATTGGCAGGAACTTGTGGATTTGCTGGATCAGAATATAAGTTTATTGAAGTTGGTACGACATTATTTTGGAGTAGTTCTAAATATTTTTCCCCAATCAAGTTGCCGTCAATGAAAAAGGGGACCTACGATATGATTTCCAAACATTAACATTTTCAGGATATTGCGTATGTTCTTCTCTCATCCAGTGAGGATTCTCATCAGACCAATAGCGGCAATTTTGACGATTATAACATAACCGTTTAATGTAAATGTACTCTCATCAGAAAACAAAACATTTTCTGATTGGATCACATTGCTATTTAACATTGCCATCATTTGCTCACAAAACTTGGTTCTCCTATCGAAATCGACAAGACAAGACGTTATTCTGTGTTTCCAGAGTCCAGTCTGTGTTACAATGAACGACGCTTAAACGCGATAACCTTTCTACATGGATTTGATTTATTTATTTATTTACTTGCAGAGAATAAAGCAAACAGGTGATAAATGTGATGTGAAGACAGTGTAGGGTCGATTAACAATTCCAAGAGGATATTGTTAAGAAGATAGATTTTCCTGAAGGACGGGTATCAATAAATTTTCAATAGAAACTTCTTATAAACTGCAATTTCATACTTCTATGTTGATAAACATTGTCAACATTGTTAATTTGTTAAGAGACCAGAGAAGAAACAATATTCGGTGATATTTAATCCAGGGAAGCATTAAGATTTTTTATGAAATTCATGATTTTTTCCTCAAATTTCTTCGTATACATTTAGGAATAACTCGAAAACGACGCGTTTTATTGAAAAAATATAGGAATACTTTTATTCTCTAAAATGGTTGATTCTTTCGAAAATATGAACCGTTTATCCTTTTTAAGTGATTTGATAGTGTTTTTGCATGAATTTATGAGTCGACCACCCTGTAACTTTTAAACTAGGAGAGATATCGAATAAGTTTCGATTGAGGAATATGCACCATGAATAGAGTAAAGAATCAACCAAAATTCAGTTCATTTGAAATAACGGTTCCGAAGATATGAATAGGAAAGTGTTTTTTTCGTGGATTTTCGACACCCTGTATCTTCCAAACGAAACCGAATTTTGAAAAATGGTATGGGAAAAAAGTGTTTCGTTTAATGAGAGGAATCTAGGGTTAAAATATATGTACAAGTCAAAGACTCACCCTGTATAGTACATGTCCTGCCTTTTTTCGGAGTAAGGAGAGCACCTTCCTCATAGACATGTTTAACAGCTAGTGCAATAGGAGGATAAAAATAAGGGAAGAGCACGGACGTATGTCGGAGATCCTGGTACTGATGGAGACTCAGACGACCGGTGAAGCGGGTAGTGTTATTTCGATAGCGGTGCAAGATTTATTGGCAATCTTTGAACTTATGAGCGAAACATATCCAATCGATTGAAGTGAGTGTAGCTCAGAAGCAAAAGTCAACTGATTGTTGCTCATCTTTTTGCATAGCAATTACTCACTTATCTCATAACAGAAAAATTTTCAACTATTTTCTTTTTGGCAACACTGATTTCGACAGTTCACGCACGTTTCGTGTTTTGTGTCACTGTCAAACATCTTCAGTTTGGTCTTTAATTTAACCATTAATCGTCTAACAAACGAACAAAGATTGCAAATCATTGAATTTCATTCTCAAAATGCGTGCTCTGTTAGGAAAGTTCATCGCGGGTTTTTTCCATTTTATGGTCAGTTCAATCAACCCACTGAAGCGGCTATTCGGGCTATTGTGACTAAATTCCACACAAATTTACAATGTTGGACATCAAACCATCAATGCACGTACAGTGCGAACTGAAGAAAATATCGCAGCTGTATCGGCCAGTGTTAGTGATGACCATTGAATATCGATTCGGCGCCTACTGTGAGATGATACCCAACTTTTTTCTGCCCAAAATAGGAGAGCTTGACTTGCATGACATGTGGTTTCAATAAGACGGTATCACATGCCACACAGCGCGAGAAATAATAAACCAATTGAGTGGAAAGTTTGGTGAACTGTTTTCACGTTCGAGACCGGTCTATTGGCTGTCTAAATCGTGCGATTTTACGCCTTTAGGGTCGATTGCACCGTAGTCAAAACTGTAGATTGAATCCAAAACTTCGATTCGTGTCTATTGATTATCATAGACACTAATCGAGGTTTAAGATTTAATCTACAGTTTTGTCTACGGTGCAATCGGCCCTTACTATTTTTGGTGGGGATTTGTTATAAAGCTCATGTCTATACTGACAAGCCTGCTTCGATTGACGCATTGGAAGACATCATTGAAGCATTTATTATGTTTCTCGAGATACCGGCCGAAATGTTGGGAAGAGTATGCCAAAATTGGACTAAGCGGATGGCCATTTGAGGCGCAGCCACGCCAACATTATTTGAATGGGATAATCTTCAAATATTAAATTACATGGACCCTACTAACGATTCAAATAAAGATTTCATGCATTTTCCTAAATTTGATGTTTTTTTTTTCAATTTCCTTTTTTCCTATAGCTCTCAAAACTGACTCATTATTGAGGTATAGATATTTATAAAAGATCAAAGACAAATTATCAGGTAACTGGATATATTTGTAAGAATATTATCGAACAATTGCCGACGTTTCGGGAACTGCTTGTCCCTTTTTCAAGGCTGGTTCGTGTATACAGGGTGTAACTGAATAAGTGTAAAACATTTAAGGAGGTGATTCCTCATCGAAAAAAAGATAGGATCTTTCATATAAAGAAACTTCATTGGAGCATCCCTTGTTAAGATACAGCCCCTTAAAGGGGGTACATAAAATTTGAATAATAATTTTTTTCACAAGCACTGAAAAAGTTACAATATTGAAATTAACCTGACGTTTTGTACTACCAAAAAGACACTTAGTTTTGTTTATTACCCTTTAATCGTTTAATGCAGGTACTAACTACAAAATAACAATAAATCCAGTTCGCATTTATGACGATGTATCTCTGTAGTTGTTCGTAAAATAATGTTTTGCTGCTTACTGGTTTATTTTGGGCAAAAAACCCAAGAGACATTTTTTTTTTAGAATGAAACAGGCTATCGGAAATAAATTTTTAAATGGTAAACAAATAATAAGACAAAAAGTTACATTGGAAATAAATTTTAGGGGTTGCGTTTTTCACCCCTTACAACCATGGGGTAAACCAAATAAATTACTGGCTAAGTGTCTTTTTGGTAGTACAAAACGTCAGGTTAATTTCAATATTGTAACTTTTTCAGTGCTTGTGAAAAAAATTGTTATACAAATTTTATGTACCCCCTTTAAGGGGCTGTATCTTAACAAGGGATGCTCCAATGAAGTTTCTTTATATGAAAGATCCTATCTTTTTTTCGATGAGGAATCACCTCCTTAAATGTTTTACACTTATTCAGTTACACCCTGTATTCTCAAATATTTTGCGTTGAGAAGCGAAAATTACATCAATGACGTGAACACGTTTTTGATAATCGCATGATTCCTCAATAAATGGTTGAATTTTCGCTTCTCAACGCAAAATATTTGAGAATATACACGAACCAGCCTTGAAAAAGGGGCAAGCAGTTCCCGAAACGTCGGCAATTGTTCGATAATATTCTTACAAATATATCCAGTTACCTGATAATTTGTCTTTGATTATATTAAACTATGGATGAGAATCTCGATGAGAATCAACAGAATATTTATAAAAGATGTTTTGGGCGACTACGTTTCCAATACGATTTTTTCATGTGGATATAATCACCCCAAAGTTGTTTTTTCTTGATTGAAACTGAGTAGATACATTTAAGATGTACTATCCTATACTGAGTAGAAAGAAATCTTGTAGAATTCGTTCATATTCTCCTGGATATCCCAAAAATATCTTATAACCAGATAGCTTTTCGTTAATGTATCTAAGAAAAAATGGTCTTCATACCTTCAAAATGAAATAGAACACATCTTATTTCAAAAGGCGAAACGAAATTGTGTATTCATTAAATATTGAAGAAATATTGTGTCGAATATTTCCTGGAAATGTGTGTGTATCAAAGAAATTATTATACGCATTACTGATAATTATTGGATATCAACATCACTCAGTACCTTTTCACAAAAGTTCAAAAATAGAACTGACAATATTGTGTATTGTAGTTTGGTGATTTTTCAATACCAGGCTTGTTGAATTTAGAATTAGGGACTTATCGAAATTCTCGTTCTCGAACAGGTAATTGTATGGGGTTGGTAAAATAATGAAGCACTATCACTACAGTTTAGATTTTTATTCAACACAAAAAGTGATACACAGTCAAATCTATTTCAATATAGTACTTACTCGTTATGGAAAAGAGCTTATAGCTTACTGCATACTACATACTGAAGAGCAACTCCCTAATCTGTCCGTTTCCGCTCATTTTATACCTTTACCCTCACCCTTTTCTCCCTCTCTCAATCTATCAGTACCGCCGAATCCTCGAAATCCCAAGATTCGCAAAGTTACCGATAGGGGTGGTGTTGCCAGATTTAACATCCTCCCACACGAGAAAAGAGTGGGGATATCACAACTTTGCAGGATTCGGACATTAGGTATAAACATTAATTTAATTAAAAACACAAAAAAACTTACAATCAAAAAATTAAGCTAAACAAAAACCGAGTAAGTACAAACGTTACCAAGAAATCACAAAACAATACAAAAATAGCACAGGTCAATACAAAAAGAAACATATCAACAACCAAATGAATAACCTTCAGTGTTCACAAATTCAGGCGTCTGGGTTCCCTTGAAATACGCCCGCCTCTAAGTCTGAACCTCAATAAAATGTTCACCACCTCTCCTATTAGATTCGGTTTTCCAACATCTACTAAAGGATGGACTACCTGCTGAACCATTGAATATGGGCCTCGTCCTTGTGGTTCTGTTACCTGTTCTACCGTTCCTCCGTAGCGTCATTCTCGGAGTATCCCGTGGTATTCCTTCTGGGTTTCCCACAAAGCATTCTTTGAACGTTCGTTCCATTTGAATGTTGTGACCCTTTCGGGATTTATGGTCTATAGGATCGTTTATTTCTGCACCTTCTAGTGACCCTAAATCTTCTTTCATCCCAACACCTTTCGTCAACATGGAGACGGTCACAATAGCCAGATTCGCTTCATCTTCGCTGTTTTTCTTCTCTGGAGGCACTTTACCCATCAAAGTCCATCCAATATGCGTTTCGACCGCCGTTAATCCACCTTCTAGCTGGTGCACTCGCCCCGTCAACAACTTGCCCGCTATATCGGCGCCGATGAGTATGGATACGAACTCTTCTTTACTATCCATGTCGCTCATTGTGATATCCGCGTCCCGTTTTCTTAGGTCTTTCAACCACGCACCCTTTTTTATAGAAGGTACATTCGAACAAATCACCTCTTCTCCGAGCGCTTCAAAATTGCACCAGTAAGATCCATCGAGATTCCCGACACGCACTTTGAATTTCTGGTGCGTCGCGACATCCGATTTACCTCCGCCGAAAAGTAAATGCACCATGTCTTTTTGTCCCTGCGACTCGTAGTCCAAATTTTTCGCCAATTCGCTCAAGACATATGAGTTCTGAGATCCGGTGTCGATCAACGCACGAACGACAACATCCTTCGAATCACTTCGCACTCGCACCCTCAGAGTCTGCATAAAAGACGCGGGAATTTCGGCTGACGAAGCCAAAGCGCATTCCTTGGGAATGTTGACCGCACTTCCAGAACTTTCCGAATCGGATCGCGAACTAGGGTTACTTTTTCGGTCCGAGCACATTATGTCCAAGTGTCTCTTATCGCACTTTGAGCATTTCACTTTTGTTCTACAATGCCTCTTCAAATGTCCGCTTTTCAAGCAACAGAAACAAACACGTTTTGTTTTCGCCAACTCCTGTTTTTCCGAAAACGACATTTTCTTCGCTTTGAAGCACCGCTCACTGTTATGATTTGTTTTTTCACAAAAAACACACTTGTCCGTCTTTGCTTCCGAAACAAGCAGATTTCGCGCACTCGGTATGTTCGTTTCTGCTTTACGCTCACGTTCCGGTTTGCCACTTATGTTGAATCCTTTCACGGCCATAGAAATTCTTATTTCGTTTTGAACTTCGGCTTCCAAAAAACGAATGAGTCCATCGAGTCGCGTTTTCGACACATCCGACGCTTTTCCCCCGTAACCGTTTTCAGCCGCATTATTAGAACGCTGCCACACGCGTAATAAGTCCTCTGGTAACGCGGATTCAACCAACGGATAGAGCATCGCCGCACACTTATCCGTGGTAACGCCTAGAGTTTCTAACGCCCGTATGTACGACTCGATTCGGTCATAAAGCGAAGCGAGGATCACTTTTTTCTTCACGACGGCATTTTCTAAAACTAACTGTAGCAGTTCCCGCACATACACTTCGATCTGTAAGTCTTCGCGCCCGAAACGTTTCGTCAGACCTTCGATGGCCTTAAGATAATTTCCACCGACCGGAGGGTAACTACTCACCAGTTCTGCAGCTCTGGATCCAGGTACCATCGATTGCATCAGATACTGGAACTTATCCTCGTCACGTAGTCCAGCGTCCTCGTGGATCTTGCTGAAGAGACTCCAAAATTTCAGCCAGTCCCGAATATCTCCGCTGAATTTGGCCAGCTCCACTTTCGGAAGATTGCACCCCGCTCTGAACGTCGTATTTCCACTGCTGAGGATGCTTTGAGCCTTTTCTTCAATCGAAGCCATCCTGTCTTCGAACTTGCACTTCGCTGTCAAGAATTGGCTCTCGTACCTTATGTTTTCTTCTGAGGTCTTTTCTAGATCATCGTCATCAATGTCTTCAGCGGCGAACATTTCCTCCAATATTTTCGACGAAACTTCTTCCAGTTCCTGGTACCTCCTCGTCAGTCCTTCAAAGGCCGATTTGATCTCCACCGTACTGGAATTTGCTTGATCCATCAATGTGTTCAGGGATCTGAGTGCCTTCGTGAAGGAGATGCGTCTGGTCGTCCTCTTCCTCTGGTCCATTTTACGAATAATATTATTTTATCCAACTTAACACAAATTACCTAATAATTTCGATACAAAGTCCTGTCACGGTCGCCAGATGTTGAATTTAGAATTAGGGATTTATCGAAATTCTCGTTCTCGTACAGGTAATATTGTGGGTTGGTAAAATAATGAAGCACTATCACTACAGTTTAGATTTTTATTCAACACAAAAAGTGATACACAGTCAAATCTATTTCAATATAGTACTTACTCGATGTGGAAGAGAATAGCTAAGAGCTTCTTAGACTACATACTGAAGAGCGACTCCCTAATCTGTCCGTTTCCGCTCATTTTATACCTTTACCCTCACCCTTTTCTCCCTCTCTCAATCTATCAGTACCGCCGAATCCTCGAAATCCCAAGATTCGCAAAGTTACCGATAGGGGTGGTGTTGCCAGATTTAACAAGGCTCAAAATTCATTGAAAAATTGCAATAACTAGAATTCATAACAAGCTCAATGGTGAGACAGCATATCAATAAGGTATTTTTCATCGAAGTGGACTTACGAAAAGTTTTATCTAGTCGAAACTAAAATTAGGACTCTTAAGATCTGAAGAACTCACCACTAGGCAGTCTTCATAATCATCATCGCAGTGATCCGTGGATTTGAACATTTTCTTATGAGCTTTTTTAAATTCGTCCATTAGCTTGCAATGCTGACTTTGCTTCTCTGTACTAAAGATATCTGATCCCTTCTTCATTTGCAACTGTTCGTCAATAGAAGGTCTACTCTCCAATTTCTTCTTCTGAAAAGAATTAACATCATTAATTATGTTTGTTTTCATTCAGCACATCGAATAAATGGACAATAAATTATGAATTTTTCGATAATTTGGTTGAATTTCATATGGTCTAGATTACGTAATTCTCCATCTGAATACAAAATTTCATCACGATTGAATCCGTAATTTTAAAATTATGAGGGAAAAAAATTTCGAACAGCCATATTCTCGAAACCCATAGTCGTATTTTGCCCTTTAAGGAAACTCAACTGCGGCATTCAAGATCCAAACCTACCCCGAAAATTTCAAGTCTCTAGGTTTGCGTGTTGTCGTGTTTACAAATTGAATTTGTTTCAGGATTCGGCAGCAGGGAGTGGAACCTTATCGTTCTATACTACACTAAAATAGTAACTCTGCGGACCGACCTAAGAGAATCTGTCATCTGTCAGGTTCGCGAAAAAAACCGGCAAAAAAGGCCATTTTAAACTCAATAAAACTTTTTTCACAGATATCCTGTCCGTGATGTAAATATACGGATCTAAAGAGGAAAGATCAATGCAAAATAGCTTGGTATTAATATTTTCCCATTCCTTCAGGAAAATTGATCAAATTAGTTCCAAGGGCGTCGCCAGGGGGGGCAACCCCCTAGAGCTCAAAAATCCCTTAGAAACTCATGAAATTAATTGAAAAAATACTAATGTGTCCAAAAGTTACCTACTGGAAGTTGTTGCCTCAAAGTGATTTGGGTAGTAATTTGAGTTTTGAAAAGATTTATGGAGTTTTTGGCTGAAAATTTGAAGAGGAACGAAATAGCCCTATCGGGCCCTATGATTTCGATGTTCTTCGATTAATCAGGATAGGGTTGACAGTTGGCATTATTGATTGTTTTGTGGGTCTTTTGATCTTCCGCTATGGGAGTATATAGACAGTGGTACAGTGCTCAATAAGTGCACATGTGCACGTGTACCCCCAACATATATCTTCATCTAAAGGAATTTACTTCTGTGTTTGACGTAAACGTAACGTTTACTATTTGGGTATTTAATTTTTCATTTCCGATGTTCCGGTTCATGGTTCAGACTCCAGACGGCGGGCGAAGTTTGAACGCCAATGTGGCCAATGCAAATATACGCGTAGACGGCAGTGGGCACGTACCTACTCTGCTCTCGGGAAATGAGCCTTGATTGGAGCAGCAGCTACTCCTCGCGCCCTACACGTCTCGTAACAGTCCACCGTATTTAGCTGACATAGGTACACATCCCGTATGTGTGCTGTTTGACATTTGACTCGACTTTGAGCTTTATACACTATGACATGACAACAAATCAATGAAAGTCCGCCATAAGTGGATGAAAACAGTCCGACCAATCAAAACGTGAACGTCTATTGTCGCCAATGTCCTGTATAAAGCCACTGTACTACGATGTACGTCGTGTGTAGGTGAGATAATTCTTTATCTATGGGTGAGATGCTGTCTACCGTGATTGTTGTATTCGCGCAATTATGGCCGAAAATTCGGAGAATCTGATTTACATTAGCGTGCAATATTTAGAAACAATTCGTTTTTCTTTGCTGACATCAGAAGAAAAATAAAAAATCAAAAGTGCCGGTCGTCCAAAACTGAATTTATCGATCACGCATGTAACAAAATGTAAAACACGCGATTATAAAAGAACCTTAAAGATAGACACTAATGAAAAAGCCGAATCGTTTTATGGTTGTGAAATTAGTAACAGTATTCATTGTTTTTCTTGTTTGTTATTTGCTGGTGATAATCAAACAGAATGGACCAGATTCGGTGTCAAGAATTTAATCCATTGGAAAGAAAAAATTGAAAAACATCAAAATTCCAAGACACACCTCTCTGCCAAATTAGGTTTCAATTCATTAGGTAAACAAGATTCGACAACGATTAAACAGGGCTCACTGACTGAAAATCGAAAAACATTATGAGCAAGTAAAAAAGAACAGATACATAAACTGTATTAAATTTTGTGGTGCTTTCGAATTAGCATTACGTGGCCATTATGAAGGAAATGATTCGATAAATCCTGGTATATTCAAAGGTCTTATCAATTTTTCGGCTAAATTAGAGCTAGCCTTTGGGGATAATTTGGATCAATCCAGAGTATTCGAAGGAACATCCAAAGACATTCAAGTATGAATTATTGGACTGTATGCTTTCTGTGTGTCATGCACACATCAAAAAAGAAATTGCTGCCTCAGAATTCGTGTCCATGATAAGTGATGAAACAAGTGACATTTCAAACATTTTCCAAATGGTTATTATTTTCCGTTATACAACAGCAGACGGTACCCCTTACAATTTCGGATTTTTGCGCTAACCCCTTTTCTGAATATTATCCCAAGATAAGGGGAAAGAACGTCACGAACTGCTCTGAAATGCGAATTTTGAAGGTTAGTTTTCAAATTTTTTTCCTCCCCCGAACTCCCACATGTGCACTCCCAAAATAAAAATCCACGCGCCGCCACTGTATATAGATCAATGATATCAATTTTCATACCACAAATAAGCTATTTCGACTAAAGGGGGGCTAATTAACATTTTGATGCACCTGGATTTACCATTTCCTGAGCAATTATAATAACAGTGAATCTTGATTATTACTTTTTGCTCATTTGTCCAAACCAAACATAAAAAGCAACCATTTATTTCAATTTACACACCTCGTTCCTCCTTTGTATCTCCATGGACAATGCACTAGATAAGGTGCAAGAAGCTATACTATTTCTACTACTGGCTTCTCCATAACTGTAACTACTATTGGTGGAACTAGCCAAACCATTATCCGAACCACAACTGGAGTCCTCTACATCACTTCTATGAACGTCAACCACTACAGTTTTAGTCTTTTGTGCTTCATGCCCATTAGGCATCAAATCCGGCTTTTGCCTGCCTATCGTGCCGTAGTCATTCTCTATTACCTGACACTCGTCGCTGCCATTGTTGCTTATTATCGTGCCATTTTCGGTTAGGTTTATGATGGTGGGTTTGAAGTATGGCTTTTCTTGTTCTTCCAGATCGTCCCATTCTATGTTGTTCCATTGGGAAGTGCATTTCAAGCGGTCGAGGCGGTCTTCAAGATCGAGGTTTTCTTCTTTGACAATCGATAAACGTTTGGAATCTGACCATGAAGGACTTTGGTCGCCTGTGACTGAGCTGGCTGAACTGTTGTAACCACTTGATTCTCCTGGGAAGAGTTCTGAACCTGCACCCTTTCTAACAATGAGGTCCAGTTGTCTGGACATTTTCATGATGTTCACAGCCTGAAATAAACAGTATACTTAGGTTATAAGTTAGAATTATCCGAAAGCGAAGAGTAAATCCAAATTTTAAGAGTGATATGATCACATGAATAGGAAGTCATGATAATCAAATGTTTCAAAATATATTTTTTCAGGAAGAGACTAGAAAAACCGGCATGACCGGCTATAAAGAGTCGCTAATTTCAGTAGGAAAAACCTGTATAGAAGCATCTAATGATACAAAAAAACAGCATTTCAGTTGATTATTACGAATAGTATGAATCGTGGTAAGAATGGTCATATGAAAGACTGAATTGGGTAAAGATGTCCTTATTCGAAAAAAAAATTAATTTACCTCATTGAATGGTATATCACTCAAATCCATATTATTGCACACAAGAATTTGGTCACCGGGTCTTAGGCCTGCTTCTCTTGCTATTCCTCCTTCTTTCGTAAATTGTACAAATATTCCTGGTTTCCACTCTGGCCCTTTGCAGATTCTGCAAATATAATAAAAAAATGAATTAATGAATTTGTCATTTAGTTTGCTTACAGTTTTCATTTTTGCGATTGTTATAATGGATAAAAAGATCGAATAGAGAATCTTTCTTCAATTTTGCATTGCAAATGATATTTTGGGTGCGGACGATGAATCGACTGCAATTCATTGAAATTTCGTATCCAATTTCCGCAATTTTTTTGCCTATCCATATTCATCTGAAAATGATTTATTTGTTGAATTGGATGTACTATTATCTCTAGTTGAAGGCTTTTAGGGGCTTATCTAGAATCAATCTGTTAACTGACCATGAACTACTTCATACATATCACATCTAGTGAAAAGGTTTTCAATACAAGAATTTAGGTCAAGTTTGGGAGATTCATCTGGTTTTTTTTGAGACAATAACCATCTCCTGTGATCCTTCATTCAGTTAAATAATATTAAGATTAAATATATGGTGACACATTCATTGCAGAACAAGTTGCATTGGGAAACAGACATCAAAACATCTACCACAAGGCCAAAGATTTTCTCATTGGTCTGTAGATTCAAGAAATGGGTTGTTTTTCCCACTATAGTAAAAAATGGCGAATGAGAGCACTTTGTTGGCTTAGCGAGGCGTTTTTCGATTTGACACCCAATCAATTGTTGATATTTCCCTTTTCTTTTATTCAGAGGAAATGAACCTCTATTATTTTCCAGCTTGTCTTCAAAAACCCTATGTTACCGAGACAAGCTTTGAGTTCTTAATCAGTTGTTAATCAGAAAAGTCGGTCGTTGAGTTCTTCATCAGTAATTAATCAGTTGTTGAACAAAATCGTCGGTCAATTATCAGTTGTCAATAAGTAATTCATCAGTTGTTAACAAGTTATTCGTCAGTTCTTGTTCTTAATCAAAATAATCAGTCAGTTTTTGTAAATCGCAACTGATCATAATTCTTCCTTGCTATACATTTTCATATAGAAGGTAGAGTTTATAATTGTATACATAAAATTTGTATAGTTATTTCGTGCTTGTTATCTAAGTAAGGGTAACAAGAAAATTACAGTTTGTTGTTTGTTGAGAGTGCATTTAAATTTCACCACTTCCACATCCTCTTCGCAGATGTTATCAAGGTACAGATAAAAACTTATCGCAGTGATCATCAAGATTACCTGATCAACAGATCATTAGGTTCTAATTCTATAAGCTGAAAGTTTTCGAGAAACTGATCATAATTTTAGATGAAAACTTCAGTGTTTCCTACATGAGGCAACAACGTGGAAACTTCATCACTCGATGAAGAATTTAAAAAGGGGCTATTTAGGAGTGAAGTGTATGTGAGCCTCGATATCTGCCAAACGAGTTGGACAATTTGCGACAAGCATTTTCAATGGGTACGACTTTTTAGAAAGAGACCGAATTGTCCAAAAGGGAAAACAGAAGATCGGAAATAGTTTCCAATGAAGAAGCATCTTCACCCTTCACCTTGTATTTCATGGACCGAACATCGCGGGAAAATGGAATACTCCCATTGTTCATAGTGCATGGTAGCCTGCAATTCTAGAAGTGAATCTGTCCGGATCGAACGTGATGGACCGAGCGGCCACGCAAATAGTGGGGCTACGGCTATAAATACAGTACTCGTTCCAGTTGCAATGTTGCATAGTCAATTCGGAACAGTCAATCGTCGGGTTATAAACTCCAGTCTAGATTCCTCTGAAGATGTCGTAGTTCCCGCATATCCTACTGACTGTCGTTCCCCCTCTTCTCCCAAAATATTCTCGAAAACCCTTTGAAGTAGGACTTGAGGTCGCCATTCAGAGCGAGAAGGAAAACTAATCTGATAGAGGCGCCACCGTGCATTTTATGGAATATCTCCATAGAACTTATATTATCACTATGAGTTCTATCCTCGTGTCTATCTTAATGAATGAAATGTACAATGACGCTCTCTATCCGAAAATCGCTGAACTATGAAATTATTGAATATGTGGGTAAAGCAGGAACTTTTCCCCGCCATATATTTGAATTTGGCCATTCTCTGCCAATTCTGTATTTCAAGTTGTTTTCTGAACGAAATTTTCTGTAGATTCACTTTTAATCGGAAGTTGAACTTTTTTCATGGGTCTTCTTTTTTGAGGTGCTGTACGACCTATAAATTCTGGCACACCATTTCGAAACACCTTTTGTAACACTTCTGAGAAGTATTCCATTCAAAAAATTTTAGAATCATATGCCTTTTCATGCATGAAAATTACACTCAGAGAGATCTGTTCACTTACCCACATCCAAGCTTCGATCTCGGGGAAACAGTTATGCTCATCCTCACATCATGAATTTTCTCAAGAAATGGTGATAATCGCATGGAGTTGTTATCTGTAATAATCTGCCAGCTGAGTGCATCCGATTTTTTTCTGTAAAAAAACACGCATGCTGTTAAATCTTCGAATGAGGCTTCCACAGCTCGGAAGCACGACATTCTCGGATGATTCCGGGTTGATTAACCCTGCTCTATTAGTCAGTAATTGTTATCATGTGAGTTATGTGCATTATTTCTTGATAGACCAGGGGTAATGAGCCTTCAATCATTCATCAAATCTAAGTCTTTCACTACAAGTTGAATACAAAAGTCATATGATATAACTTACTCTTTAACTGGTATCATTCCAACTCCTGAAAATAAAAACTCATCAGCATTTGACAACAAAATGTTTTAAATCAAGAAAAATCTATCAACTAATCAAATAATTTCTTGACTCTAAACTCTATTGCGTACGTCTCTCGGAAGCATGATGTTACCAATAGCAAATAGCGCATGACAAGTTTCGTCATTCGAACTTTTGTTCGAATACTTTTTTGTATAAGAGCTAGCTTGTCGTGGTTTCAACTGCACTCAGTTCCTATTTTTCAAATAAGTCAATTATTTTTTGTCCATGGTTATCGATTTTGCACATTTTAATGATTTCTCTTCGGTCTGTATTTCGTTTTCAATCAGATCGAACATTTCTACACAATTAAAAATCGAATTGCCCTTGGTATGATACTTGAACTTCTCGTGAAAGACCCATCAGAAGTGATTGATCTTATACCAGCTAGTAGAAGACCATATTTTGACTCTCCGATCAGTAAACAGACTCCCAGCACTTGCAGAATGCCAAGTCAACTTCTTCGAGATGCAAGTCATATGTTGATGAAGTTAACGATGCAAAAAGTCCAATGGTTTTGCTATTGGCGGAAATTTCCACCATGTGATTACTGTTGGCGACAACTAGGATATTTCAGATCTAGCATTTCAACCAAGCTCCAAGGTCTGAATTCAGTCGAACAACCAAGTCGGTGACACTTCAACAGCTCGGAGATTTTTTGCTACAACTTTGGAGAGAAATTGTACCTAGAGGGTGTTTCAAATTGTGGCGTTTTTTTAAGAAAAAATAAAATAAAGATGGCGCACTGAGCTCTTCTGGGTATTTCGACATTTAAGAAGTGTGATGTGTGACATTTATAAAAATGGCTTCGTACACGATACAACAACGCGTTCAAATTGGACCTTACTAATTTGAAAATGCTGCTGATGAAGCTGTAACTGTCAATGGTGATCGATACTGTCGGATGATTATCGAATTTTTGTGGCCTGAATTAATGAACATTGATCTAGAGGACATTTGGTTTCAGCAGGATGGCGCTACACCTCACTTTGCAAATGACACGATTGAATTATTGAAACAAAAACTTTTCTGAACGAATAATCTCCAGAAACGGTAATGTCAATTGGCCACCAAGATCATGTGATTTGACACCGTTGGACTATTTGCTTTAGGGTTATGTGAAAAGCCAGGTCTACAAGAATAATTCACAATAGATTCCTGAACTAAAGGATGAAATTATTCGTATAATTAGTGAAATAGAGCCTCAATTACAAAGATGTATTGACATCTAGTTAGCCTAGACCAGTTACATGCATAAACAGAATATTACCATATCTACGAAAAATAACTTATTGGAAGTGTCAATGTAGAGTTCGACGTCAAAAAAGTAAACCAGAGTTACGCAATAAGAAAAAAAAGATGTCCACCGAAATTGTAAAAATCGGAGTATCGAGCCATCATCAAGACCCTGTATTTAAAAGGGTTAAGAGGTAAGCAGATTTACGAAGACCCTTGGTGATCAATGTTTTTCGTATGCGACCGTGAAAAATTGGACTGCAAGCTTCAAAATAGGTAAATTTTCCATTGAAGATGATGACCGATCGGGAAGGCCAGTTTCTGTGTCAGTCCCCGAAAATATCGATGCTGTTCATGTCATGATTTTATTAGACCGTCGAATTGGGAAAAAACGGATAGGTATCTGAAGCACTGAAGATTTCATACGAACGCGTTCATCATATAGTTCACGTCAATTTGGACATGAGAAAAATTTCTGCAAAATGGATCCCCAAATGTTTGAATGTTGACCAAAAGCGTGCAAGGGTAGAAGCATCGCGTTCGATTTGTGCTCGATTTGAAAACGATGTAGACTTCAACCGAATTATTACTATGGATGAGACTTGGGTACATTTCTACGATCCAGAAACAAAACAACAATCGATGGAATGGCGACACTCTGGTTCTCCAAGACCTAAGAAGTTTCGTGTCCAAAAATCTGCAGTAAGAGTTCTTGCTTCAGTTTTTTGGGATTGCCATGGAGTAATCATGATTGATTATTTGGATAAGGGTAGAACAATAACTGGAGATTACAATTCGATATTACTGACCACTCTACGGGAAAAAATTAAAGAGAAAAGACGCGGAAAGCTATCCAAAGGTCTTTTGTTCTCACGGGACAACGCCCAAGTACACAAATCTCATGTTGCCATGCAAAAAATTCGTGATTAGAGTAAGAACACCACCATTTTTCACCAGATTTGGCTCCGTCCGACTATCATCTCTTTCCTCAACTGAAAAAAAGTTTAAAAGGTCGTAAATTTTCTTGCAACGAGGAGGATATAAAAGCTTTGGAGGACTGGTTTGCAAAGCAAGAAGAAAAATTTTTTTTGAAAGGTCTAGAGATATAGCAGGTTCGCTGTAATAAATGTTCCTATTCAATTAAGAGGAGAATATGTTGAGTGATAAAATATTTCGACATTGAAATTTTGGACGTCTTAAGAGCTGCACGAGGAGGCCATTCGGCAGATATTATTTTTCGTATCTAATGTCATAACTGATACTTCAATTACCAAAAAAATGTTTTCAAAAACGAATGCAAATTATATGTTTTATTCATTCTGAAAAAACGCGCAATTTGAAACACCTTTTATAATCTCCATAACTTGGTGCATACGGAAATATCCTTCTGGAGTATTTTATGTCGCCCCCTGTAGAATATGGAGCATAAGAGAAACTTTTTTGTGATTCTAATATACGCCAGGAAAATAATGTCATAATTTCTAAATTTTATTTTCACCTCTTCATGTGATATTGTGTTTATTCTTTATAATTTCATAAGAAATCTGTTTTGTTTTGTACTTTTATATAAATTTTCACAGTGAAAATTAAACATTGATTTTTATTTCTTTTGTTCATGAAGCAAAGAGTTCCGTCAAGGCTAAGGCGTTCGTAACTGGCACAGATTCATTCAGAAAATGGTTATTCCATAATATTTCATTATAATGACTCCTTGAGAAGAGTTCCGATTGATTCCTCAAAAGGAATAAATTTGTACAGCTAGACTTTTTTTTCTATTCTTGCTGCTGATGTAATTTCGATAAGTTTCACACTTCTATTATGGCATTACTCGGCTCATCCCCAATGTTGCATATATTCTTGCTGGTCAGTTGGGTTCCAAAGAACTGGACCTCCGACAACTTAATGTAATCATTCATCTCAAGATCTAGACGCCGGCTGTTAGTCCTTAGTCTAAGATCATCGACCGGCCTGTTCATTCACCAGGAAAAGTGGGCGGCGTTGTATAATGCTCTATGCTCTGTTGATTCTTATAGACACAATTTTGCAATACATTTTTAACCATCGGTTATTCCTTACACCTTACACCAAAATACCCGGTCAAGACGTCTTTTGCTCTTTCTAGTTCTATGAATTCTATGGTGAATGACCTCGAAGTCAGGGAAGAAGAAGACTAAGTAAGATCAATGACTGGAGAGGTGTCGAACGCAAAGGTAGTTTAATGGTGTGGTATAAAAGTGTGAAAGAGTCAAAGATACTGGAAATATATAACAAATTCACGCTTAAGCTGAGAGTCATTATCCAGTTTTCAAATAATAAAGAAAAAAAACTAAATCTCATCATATCGATTGAGAGCAACCAGCACACTCGTTACAATTTACATTACTGAGAATTCAGAAGGTAGAATAAATCTCGAACATGGACCACCCAAACTACCTGTCACCCATTAACGTCCAGCACCTGTTACCTTTCCTCAATTCCATACACCGCGAAAAAACGCTAATGAAGCAACAATACAGACCGAGAGCAATATTACATCATCAATTATAGCGAGAAAAAAATCCAGTTACGACGAAGCTGAGCTTCAAATGCGTAATTCTGAAATAAAATACCGCCATACTCACTTCTCACTTTCAAGGTCAGATGGGTATGATTGGAGATCAACTGAAGAACCTCTTTGTGGACCGCATCTTCTACCGTGAAACCATTAACTCTGATTATCTGGTCTCCAACCTGCAAGAAAAACGGAGAGTAGCATGTTGAATTTATCTTGATGAATGTCCTTGAATAGATGAACGAAATGGCATAATTTATTAGCATGCAGACCCACCAAGGGTGAATCCGAAGAATATAAAAGTATAAGCAACAAAAAAATTCGGAATGTAGGTACTCAAGAATAAGCTGGTTGGTAAGGCCTACTACAGCCTGTAAGAAGTAAGAATACTCAGGGCCGGATTAACCATTAGGCAGAGTAGGCGACTGCCTAGGGGCCCCGCATCAGCTAGAGGACCCACGCGCCCCATTGAATGTTTTATACAGGGAAGATTGCTCTTTCTAGGGGCCCCCCACATGGTTAATCTGGCCTTGCCTAGGAGCCCCCCAGATGGTTAATCCGGCCCTGAGAATACTTCGCTGATCCGATATGTTGATATGTTTGTAACAAGAGTAAATTGTTCATTGTCTTATACACATAGACGCAGAATTTTTTCAAAGGAAAAAAGTTGTAGCCACTTTTCAAAAACCTATATAAAAAAACGCCGTCTTACACTAGAACGACGTGACTACGACATCAGTTTTTCTTTATCTAGTTTATAAAAAGGACTTTACATTCGAATTTGTCCAATTTGACCACTCTGGAAAAACTCCATAGATCGGCTAGTGCTTTGTTTTTAAACAGCTCCACAAGAGCTAGGGATATCGTATTCAATCGTTTTTAAAAGTATGTAACCTTCGAGAAAATCGTTGTGAAATCATTTAAACTCAACATCTTGAATCGATCCAATAAAAATCAGTATGAGACATTTCGTCAATCTGATCGCCTTTTTTCTGAAGTTTGGTTCTTTGCATATGCTTCATGAATGTTCTCATTTTGAAATGAAGTCAGTTTATCAACGGCTTCGATTTGAAACGAGTTTCCTGAAAATGCCAAGACGTGAATTAACAAACGCTGAGGCTAATAGGGCTATCGGAATGCTACAGGGTGGCCTAACTCAGGTTGTTGTAGCGGAAAGGCTGCATATCAGCCAAAGTGTGATATCTCGACTTTGGAAAAGGTTCAGGGAGACAGGTTCCGTGTTGGAAAGACCAAGGCTTGGTGGGAGACGAAAAACAGGATCGTTTCATCACCGTTTCGGCGAGAAGAAACCCTACATCTACGTGTAGAATGCTACGGAGTACGGAATACTCTTCAAAATGCAGATGGGGTCCAAGTTTCCATCGAAACCATCAGACGACGTTTGAGAGAGGTGAATCTAGGTTCTAGACGTCCATTAAGATGAGTTCCATTAACACGTGACCATAAGCGTCAAAGACTAGAATGGGCACGGCAACAAATCAATTGGAACGATCAATGGCGTTAGTGTTTTTTCTCTGATGAATCCAGATATGGACGATTTTCAGATTCTCGAAAAATAAAGGTATGGACAATCCCACGCATACCCCGTAATCGTCGCTATGTCCAAGAAGTCCATCCATTCCGAGGGGGTATTGTTATGGTATGGGCTGGAATATGTTTCAACGGGCGCACAGATCTACACATTTGTCCTGGGAATACGACCGCCTCACACTATAGGGAGCATGTCATTGACAATGTTGTGCCAAATTTCCACGCTGCTATTGGTGAAACTTTTCAATTTCTAGACGATAACGCTAGACCGCACCGTGCAGCCATAGTTGAGAATGAGCGCGAGGAGCTTGGTATTCCACATTTACCAATAGCTCCGCACTCACCAGATTTGAATTGCATAGAACATGCATGGGATATGCTCCAAAGAAGATTAGGTAATCATCAACCTACCCAAGAATCCTTAAATGATCTGAGAGAGCTTCTGCCCCGTTTATGGAACCAAATTCCTCAAGAAATGTTCAACAACCTCGTGTGTAGTATGTAAAGCATATGACAAGCTGCTATTGATGCCCGTGGGGGCCATACATTGTATTGATAGTCTTAAAATGCTTAAATTCTCTGGGAATAGAATTTCGTTATTTTACTCGATTTTTCTTAACCACCCTGTATACGCTGCAGACCTACAGGCTAAAATTGATTTGCAACTCGAAATCATATTAATATTGTAACGTTTTCTTCGTTAGTAAAACGTCCGGGATAATTAAACTATTTATTTACACTACTTATAACACTAATAATTAATAACTAATGAACTTATTCTAACAAAAGTCTGTACAATTTATTTCTACTGATTTATTCGGCACTATTTATTTTCACTGGTCGCTCGTCTCTAACTGAATGAATGAATCATCCGCCGATGTGCTCCTTATATCTATAACGCCGATTGTTTCTCGCTAAGTCCGGGCCCGTCTAGAAACTTCGCGAATAATTCATGGCGCTATGTCGTCCCCGCGTTTCCAGAAACTTCTCGATCGGTCCGTAGCGCACAGGGCCGTACTTGTCACACTGTCCCCTCCTTAAGCCTGTTCTGTCCCAGAACAGATCGCATGGATTCTTCAGAGGACCGTGGCGAAATCTGCAGTCGGCTCCTTCTCTACAGTAGCCCCTTTGATGGAAATAGCATTCTATAGTTTTGCCGGGGAGCTTGACACGATTTGGGTAGAAACTGCATACTAGGATCTGTATACCTGCCGTCTGGAAAATTACTTCAAGCATGCTTCGTACTACCCTCCAATTCAGTAGATCCAGTCCACAACCAAGCTTGGGAACTGCTAGTTTCCTAACGCCGGAACGCTGAAGATCTTCTTTCAAGCCATGCAGCGAGGTCCATAAGTTCTGGTAGGTGGGCTTCTGGAAAGAGTGCTGCTTGGTAACCAAATAGTAAATAAACCGACCTCCAGACTTCAATCTCAAACATTTCCCGATTCTGGGCTGCTGTCCCATTAGTTCCTCTTGTCGACCAAATTTGTTTTTGAATACTCTTGCTATTCATTGGTGCCTTTCCTTTACCGTAGGGTCCGTTAGCCGCAGCACAAACTTTACATTTTCTACACCAATCCTTAACGTCCTTCTTACAATTGATCCAATGAAATCGCTGCCTGACCTTCTCCAGAGTCTTAGTAATCCCAAAATGGCCACCCGAAGTTCCATTATGTAGTCTGGTCAAAATGTCCGTTACCCTACTCTTGGGCACAATTAACTGAAGCCTCTGCTGAGATCCATCTTCATTTTCCCAACAACGTTTCAGAAGACCTTCATCAATCTTCAACGTTTCCCATTGGGCCCAATACGACTTGACATTTTGGCTCAGTCTGGATACTTCTTCCCAAGAAGGTCGTCTGCCACTCTTCTTCCAACTTAGGATTACTCTCAGATCTGGATCCTCCTCCTGTGCTCGTCGAATCATCTTCGATCACAGTGGTCCGCCTCAAATTGGCCTTATCATCCACACGAGAGCAGTGGCTGCCATTATCGGGGCAAGGACTTCTTGTCAAATCTTCGGACGTGATTCTACGGATTATCACGTCAGAGGCATTTTTAACCTGGGTCGATTTATGCACCTTATCACCAACCCTTTTTAGTTTATCTGCTGTGTCTCTTTTTCCAATCCTTGGGCCATTTCTCTCAAAATGCCCGCTCTTGTTGCAATACCAGCACACAGCATCCTTTTTCTTGGCATTCAATAACCTGCTAACTTCTTCTCGGATGATTTCCTCAACCGGTCGGTCTGCTTCTTGGACTTGTCTCACACGAACGTGCCCTCTATGCGACGCCTGTTTCGCTGCCTCGAATTCTAAAGCATGAGCTAAAGCATCATCGATGGTTTTGGGCCGGGCAAGTCTCAAGGCTTGTTGAACTTCGCTGTCCTTGATCCCGTCGACGAACGTCTGGATTGATAGCTGTTCAAGGAAGCTGTCTGGAGCTGATGGATAAGCCAGCCTCACTAATCTGGCAACATCGGCCTCGAACTCCTGGAGATTTTCTCCTGCTTTCTGCACCCGGTTCTTTATTTGGGCATGGTAAACTTGCTGTAGGTGGGCATCGCCATATCTCATCTGAAGCTTGGATGTTAAAACTTCATAACAGGCCTGTTGACTTTCCGGTATTGTCTGCAGAATGTTAAGTGCATCTCCTCGTAGAGCTATTATTAATGCTGTGGCTTTTTCGTTGTCGCTCCAACTGTTTGCCAACGCAGCAGCTTCAAATTGTTTTTGATATGTCGACCAAGGAACTTTTCCGTCAAATGTTGGTGGCTTGATCTTCATTTTACCACTTTCTGTGTTGTTTTCCGATTTCACGAAGCTATAGGATGGTGAAGCTTGGGTTTCTTTTCTATTCGACGTTCTTTTCAGGGACTCTATGAACTTGGCATGCTGTTCAATTATTCCTGATAATACTTCGAATTTTCCATTAACCTCATCAACTACTTCTTCAATTTTTCCGTCAACCTTATCAATTTTCCCATTGACTTCTTCAAGTTTTTCATCAACTTCATCTATTATTACTTCCTTGATAGCTTCCATTCTCTCGTCCAATGTACTCGCAATTTGACTCACCACCTTGTTTTCCATTTTATCCATTTTTTCCTCCACCTTATTTTCCATTTTATCCATTTTCAAGCTCATTTGTTCAAAGGCTTGCTTGAAAAATTCCATACTCGCCTGGTCCATTTTCTGTTTTTGCGATCTGGTTATCCGCATTCAAATCCACCCCACACCTGACACCAATGTAACGTTTTCTTCGTTAGTAAAACGTCCGGGATAATTAAACTATTTATTTACACTACTTATAACACTAATAATTAATAACTAATGAACTTATTCTAACAAAAGTCTGTACAATTTATTTCTACTGATTTATTCGGCACTATTTATTTTCACTGGTCGCTCGTCTCTAACTGAATGAATGAATCATCCGCCGATGTGCTCCTTATATCTATAACGCCGATTGTTTCTCGCTAAGTCCGGGCCCGTCTAGAAACTTCGCGAATAATTCATGGCGCTATGTCGTCCCCGCGTTTCCAGAAACTTCTCGATCGGTCCGTAGCGCACAGGGCCGTACTTGTCACAATATGAATTTTCATCACAAAAATCTTATTTTAACTATATTTTTCTGAAATTTGAGTCAATATCCCTAACATATTATCCTTTTCATGAAATTTTCCATAACCAAATCAAAAAGTGGCTGCCCTATGTCATCGATAGCCATCTTTGGGGTCTTGAATCGACGCTGAGCACTTGAATTAGACCTCCTCTTTCACATGGCCCCACAGGAAGAAGTCGCAAGGTGTTAAATCACAAGATCTCGGTGGCCAATTGTGATCACCTCTTCGAGAGAAAACACGGTCCGGAAACTTTTCCGGAAAAAGATCAGTGGTTTCATTGCTTGTGTGGCACGATCAATACGATCCAATTCCGGCCATGAAAAATCATTAATAATTTTCTCTCGATAACGCAATCCATTCGCCGTAACTGTTGCTCCGGTAATAGATGTATAGAATACCTGGTGTAAGCACTGATTAGATTTGTTTAAGACTTTTTTGTCGATCGAAAATCTGTGATGGGGTCCTACTTTTCATTTCTCCCGAAAGAGGTCGCACTATTTTCCATTGCCGCAATAGCGCCAAAACCGTGAAATATTACGGATCATTCCGGAATTAGGACACGATCGGCCATCCAGAGTGCTGTTTTGGTCTACAATTTTTGGTTAGGATTTTTGGTTAGCAGTCTTCACACCAGGGTTTCTATACATCTACCTCCAGCCTCATTCTCGAAAAAGTAATGTCCTATGATCCCATCGGACCATGAACCGCACCAAACAGTTACACGTTGAGGATAGAGAAGGTTTTCAACAATAACTCTCGGGTTTTCCGATGCGACAATTTTGCTTGTTGACGAAGCCACGGAGCTGGAAATGGTCCTCATCACTCAAGTTGATTTTTCGATGGAATTCCGGATCATTTTTATGCATTTCAAGGACCCAATAGGCAATGACACGACGTTGTTGATGATCGGCTGGCTTGAGTTCTTGTGTTAACTGAACTTAATAAACCTTTATAGACCCAAATCTTCATGCAAAATACAGTGTAATGACGTTTGTGGAATGCTTCATTCCAAAGAACGACGGGGTATGGGCAAACCTGGGCTTTCTGACAATTTCGGCTACAGCAGGAATATTCTCGGCTGTTCTTAAGCACTTACTTGTCCCAACATCTCAGATTTTTCCACCAATTTCTGTATTGCGCTTCGACAAGGTGCTTCACGAAATCACGACGACCCAAACATGTTCGAGTTCTACAAAAGATCTCTGCCAAATTTTGTGAAGTTAATTTTAATAATTTCAGTGCGTTGTTGAAGTGCGTATCGTTCCATTTTTATTAATGGCGTAGTTTCTACTTGTCAAATGTCAAAAAATGTAAGCTTCAAGAGTGAAATCTACCTTTGCATTGGTACTAAGAGAAGTAGAAGAGTCTCAATTCATCTCAAATGTAATGACTTAGAATGAGGCTTGTTTAGCTGATATGGCACAAAAGATTATCTGTTATACAGGGGCTCGTCAATGTGAGGACCTTGAACTAGATCGCTACGTAGTAACTTCATCTAACTAATTTTCTCTTTCAATTACTTTCTCCTGAGAAATTTAAACGCCCACCATCTATATCGCATTCGATTCCGGACCTACTGAAATAACTAACGCATAACTTATCATAATTTATACAAGAAAAAATCATGTTTTTGATCACAGTATCCGATTCTTTGAATATTCAATGAATGCCCCAGTGGTATCCCCAATAAGCTTCGGGCTAAAACGAATCCATTATAGGTACTTATTGGATGTTGATAAATCATTATGCCGGAGAAATTGATTGTGATTAGCAAAAAATGAGAGAAAACGCAGAATGCAACAAAACCAGTTCTGTCTACAAAAATGTAGTATTGATTCGTTAACGGCTATTATATACAGGATGTCGGGAATTATGATGACGTACGGGGCTAATTGCCAATTTTGCGCTAGGGAAATTTGCTCTCCGTTCTTGGAATTTCATGAAGATTGGAGGGAACGGATTTTCTCGTCGGTTCCCACTTACTTAATTATTGAGTTTCATAGGAATACTATACTGGAGCTGTGTTAAAAATTTTCCAAATTAGAGGAAATAGAGCCCATGCAATGACAAAACATGAGAAAATCTCCAGGGAGTGGATGACAAACACTAAGAATTGTAGGAAGGCATCAAGTTAGCGAATATAAAATTTTGATGTGAAGGAAGGTGAAAAAGATTCAAATTTCAAGACTAATGCTGTAGCATTAAATAAAAGTGAGAGAAGAAAAATCTTATAATAATTAGAAATAATATAATCCATTTTTGAAATATATTTTCATAGAAACAATACCAATGACGAATCTACTAACGAGTTTTTCAACTGACTTCATATTCTTATCACATCAAAAATTTTATTAGACCCCGTTTTATCGCTAAACCTAATTTCGAAAATGGCTCAAGAAGTATTACCAGATCGATATGGTTGCAGGTTATTTTCTTTCGAATTTTCCAATCCAATTTCTGTGAATGAGAGGTCATCAAGAAAAGGCGTAAGTAAAAGAAAACCATGACCTTAAGCAGTTGTCCACACCGCAAAACAGGTGCTTGGGCCATTCCCATCTCGAAATCGTGTTGAACGTGATGAAAAATTGTAATAGCCGTTACAGGTGAACGCGCAGAATGTTAACATCTTGTCATTGTACAAAAGGTGAATCTGCATCGTCCGCAAGAAACGTGAGGAGGAAAGTTCATTCTCGGAATTCCTAGGCCGATAACGGGCAGACAGAATTGTTTTGACTGCTAATAAGAACCTAGAATTGAATTCAAATAAAGCACTTTCGAAAAAATGTTGAATGAATGTTTTGTGGTTACAAAACTAGATTTTTTCCTAAATCACCTTTCTTTTATTGAGTTGCAAACGACTATCAAGGTAAAAAAGGTTCAGTAAAGAACTATACTAGTAGGTATATCCTAAAACTAGTTGCAGAATGGGCTCCTATATTCCAAAACGCTCCTTCGTCGCTCGTTTTCGAACGCATGAGTGTTGGAATTGCATTCGGCGACGGGTATTAGACGATATTTTCTCTATTTCAGTCAAGTTTTGTGAAAAATTCAGATTATACATCCTAATGACTTTTGTATTGTATCTTGGCAGTTGGTGACTGTAACGAAATTGACATTTCCGAATTGACGTGTGTTGGAAATTGATAGGATCGGAAGCCAGTGCTGACAACCAAAAAACGAAAAATATAACTGGAAACAATGATGTAATGAGTTCATTACAGCACTGTTTTTAGTACTGTAATGAACTCTTTACGATACTGAAATAGAGAAAAACATATTATGTTAAAGCCCTCGTTGATTCTTATGATGTCAAATGTGGTTGGCCTTTCTGGTTGCTCTATGCTTATTTTAGGGATTTCTTGACATTCATATTTTCCTGGGAAGTACATAAGTTCGAGCTCTGATTTCCAAGAGCTAATATCTCGGAATTCAATAGCATTTATTTACATGGAGAACAATTCTAATTATCAATCACCACAAAATTCATTGAATGATCTAAAGAAATATTAACAAACTGGGAGAGATACAAAATACAATCAGAAAAGATACATACAGAGTGTAACAGCCAACTGGAATAAATTCCATAACGAATAAATGAGGGGGTGTTATATTAGGAAAAACGCTCGGACACGTCGAATTGTAATTTTAAATGCGCATATTTTGCAAGAAAATGAAATTATACAGGGTGTTCCATGCGACCGTGGACAATACCAACTTTCTTATTTCAGATGCAACCCCCTGTATATTATTTATTTTTTGGATTCTTCAGAAAATCTAAGACATTATTCATGTACAATATCTTATACCTATCTTCAACTTTTTCGGAAATATTAATTGTTTTCAGATTTTTTACAAAAATTAACATTTTAAATGAAAATTATTTTATTTCACAAATTCTATACATTACACTCAATACTTATTTCCCATTCACCTCTTGATATGAAGAAAGTAAGCAAAAACCATTACTGAGAACAAATGTTGAGTAACGTTAGAAGACAATTCTGCACCAGATAAGCATATTGCCAAGACGTTCGCGGCGAGCATTTAGAACATTTCCTACATTGACATTAATGTTTTTTTTTGTTTTTTTTTTCAATAATTAAGAAATAATTAGTATTACTCATTAGGTTTGAAGTGTAATGTACCGAATTTGTGAAATAAAATACATAATTTTTATTCAAAACGTTGATTTTTGCAATAAGTCTGAAAACACTTAATACTTCCGAAATAGTTAAAGATAGGTATAGGACATTGTGCATGAATTGTGTCTCGAATTCTCTGAAGAATCCAAAAATAAATAATATACAAGGGGTTGCATTTGAAATAAGAAAGTTGGTATTGGCCACGGTCACATGGAACACCCTATATAATATTATTTTCTTGAAAATATGCGCATTTGAAATTACAAATCGACGTGTCCGAGCGTTTTTCCAAAGACGCCCTCATTTATTCCTTATCGAATTTATTCCATTTGGCTGTTACACTCTGTATAGTTAACAACTGCTTCAATAAATTTCATATTCAATTCGGTAATTTTATGAAAACCTACTACAATCATCGAAGGCAAAATAAAAGCCAAAACTGAAAAATTCCTGGAAAAACATTCAACACTTGAGAAAAGAGTGCACAAATTTGAAAATTCCACGCCAATCTGATACATATTTTAGTGAATGTGGATGTCACTTATGAAGGTATCATTCTTGGACATTTGATAAGTATAAACTAAGTCATTGATAAAAATTGAAGGACACACGCTTCAACAACGCATTAAGATTATTACCGCATGATAAGAATGTTTGGGTCCTCGTGAAGCACTTTTTGTCGAATTACAGAAATTGGTGAGAAACTTGGGCTGTTGGGTCAAATTAGTGATGTGAAGAATGAAACCCGTGCAAGTCGCTCAAGAACAGCCGAGAATATTGCTGCTGTAGCCCAGTGTTGAAGAAAACCCAGGTTTGTCCATTCCTCGTCGTTTGTTTGAATAAGGCATTCAACAAACATCATAACACCGTATTTTGCATAAAGATTTCCAGTTAATACAAGAACTCAAGCCGGCCGATCATCAACAACGTCGTGTCTTTGCAAATTGGGTCCTTGAAATTTTTGGGAAGATCCATAATTCCATCGAAAAATCATCTTGAGTGATGAGGCCCATTTCCACCCCGGTGGCTTCGTCAACAAGCAAAATTGTCGCATCTGGTGCTCGGAGAACCCAAGAGTTATTGTTGAAAAGCCTCTCTATCCTCAACGTGTGACTGTTTGGTCCTATTTATGGTCCATCGGGGGCATTGGACCTTACTTTTTCGAGAATGAGGCTGGAGCAACAGTTACGGTGATTGATAACGCTATTGGTAGCTTCATCAACAAGCGAAAGTGTTGAAGAAAACCCAGGTTGGTCCATTCCTCGTCGTTCTTTGGAATTAGGCATTCCACAAACGTCATTTCACCGTATTTTGGATTGTATTGATCTGGACAACTTTCACTTTCAACAAAAAGGCGCTATGTGCCACACAGGCAACGAAACCATTGATGTTTTACGGGAAAAATTGCCGGACCGTGTAATATCTTGAAGGGGTGATCACAATTGGCCACCTAGATCTTGTGATTCAACACCTTGAGTCGATTCAAGACCTCAAAGATGGAACTTGTGAGGCTATCGAGGACATAGGGCAGCCACTTTGAGATTTGGTTATGGAAAATTTCATGTAAAGGATATGTACAGGGTATCCCATTTTGGGCACTTTTACGGGATATCTCCGTTATTTTCAACGTTAGCGGAATGCGGTTTTCGCGACAGTGTGCTACTTTTTTGTGAAACTAAAGATGGCGCAATCAGTTTTTGCATAGCCCTCTTAGTTTTTGCTATACAGGCTGAAAATGAAAAGTATCACTTTTTAATCACCCCCCGTATCTCAGATGTGCTTGAACTTGGAGAAATGGTTGAAGGGCATTCCTATAGATTTTTTTCCGTAGAATCCAGTGGCGTAGTCAGTTTTTCAATTTCACTTTCCGTTTTTGAGTTATTGAGCAAACATATGTTTTTTTAAATTGGACACCCTGTATATTATTTTTTATTCTTATTAAGCACAATCTCAGCTTTTCAAAAACATATTATGTTATGCATTTATTTTCAAATTATTTAAATTTTCAAAAAATTGCAAATTAAATTAAGTTAAATATTAGATCATGTGATGTAGATATTATGTTAACATTATTTTCGATTTCTAACGAAATCTTGACATTTATTTTTTGTTTTTAATAAACAGTCATGGCCTACTACTCAGTTATTGACAATTGAATTACAAAATCTTGAATTCTGAGCTTGGTTTTGAAAATAAATGTATAAAATAATATGGTTTTGAAAAGCTGAGATTGTGCTTAATAAGAATAAAAAATAATATACAGGGTGTCCGATTTAAAAAAACATATGTTTGCTCAATAACTCAAAAACGGAAAGTTTAATTGAAAAACTGACTACGCCACTGCATTCTACAGAAAAAAATCTATAGGAATGCGTTTCAACCATTTCTCCAAGTTTAAGCACAACTGAGATACGGGGGGTGATTAAAAAGTGATACTTTTCATTTCCAGCCTGTATAGCAAAAACTAAGAGGCCTATGCAAAAACTGATTGCGCCATCTTTAGTTTCACAAAAAAGTAGCACACTGTCGCGAAAACCGCATCCCGCTAACGTTAAAAATAACGGAGATATCCCGTAAAAGTGCCCAAAATGGGATACCCTGTACCTGTAGAGGTCGTGGTGATCATTTGGCTGATGTTATTTTCAATGTTTTTATTAAAGGCATACCTTCCTCTTAATAAAGAAATAAACAAGCGATCATTTACCTAAAAAAAAATGCAATTTTGTCAAAATAACACCTCTTATTGGAAAACCCTTCCTGGGCTTCCTTAGGGTCTTCGTTGACTAGGCTACAATGGAATGAAGTTGTCTTTTGTGTACTGAAATAAATGATGCTATTCCAGTGATGGCAAAAAAATATGAATTCCTTCGTAACGTTATTTTCATTACCATTCGAACGGTTCCAAGAAGCCATGAAATCTGCTTCAGCTACGAACCATAAATTCCTGTATTATTTCCAATTGAACCTTTATGGTTTCTGATATATTCCATTTCGAAACGGATTTAACTTATCTCCGTTACAATTTCATAGCGAATTCTCAACTTTTAAAACAGGTATGATTCATTCACATGACTTGTTCTATCGTAAGATAAATTTCTGAGAATAGTGTTCAGGGAAAATACGTTTATAGCTTATTATGTGGACTATAATGACCAATATCAGGAGTGACTACATTCTGATATATTATACAACGAGCATATACCAAACTGTTTCATTCGATAAAAAAAATCGAATAATACGTCCTGAGTTGAACTGTTTCAACGGTAAAATTAATTATTTTGTTTGGAAACTCGTCGAAAGGAATCACTGGCAACGGACTGTATCAATTTACGAGCGGACAGCACGGTCTGATAATCAAGAAAAAACATGGGAAAAATAAATGGTAATGATAACTATCAGTTGTAATCGATTAGATGTCAATGCACCAATTTTGCGGTATAACTATTTGAAATGAGAATTAAATGAAAGTGAAATCACTTTCACGACATTTATTGAATCCGCATAATAATTGAAAACCATTTAATGTTTCACCCAGTAATTGATGTTATATGTATCCAATATAATGAAAATTTCATTTCAACTTTTGGAAGTGTTGTCAGTTGTGATCTATGCTAAAATTTGAGATTGTTTCCCTGATACTGATCGAATTGAATGAATATTTTCAGCAGATGGAAATTGATTCCAACTGATTAAGGGGACGATTTACCTACTCTGGCCGACGGCTACGGCACCAATTTACGCTTGATTTTTTAAATTGAAGTTAAAGGATGTCTTGAATGCACTCCAATTTCTTCTTTTTGAAAAAATTATTTTTTCGTATGAAAAAATCGGCCAGAGTATAACGTCCCCTTAAGAAATAATAATAAAATTGAATCGTATCCATAATGTCCTACAAAGAATATTTTATTATTCCCACAGTCCTTCTTATTGGTGTTGAAGACGACTAGTTTTTAACACTTAAATTACAAGCTACAAATTCAAAATAAGAGTGAATCTCAATCATCAACAAAATTGTTCAAAAATCCAGATAAATGTCAAGTACAAGTAAAATCAAAATAGTTTCGAGTTTTTGAAGAAACAATAATTCTGAAAATGATGTCCAAGGAAAAGAATAATTTCAGAATATACGAATTCAAAAAACGAAGACACTCGTTGTGTTCTGAACTGAATCAAAAATGTAGAAATTAATTCAATTTTTGAAAATGTCACTATTTTTTCTGCAAAAATATTGAAGTCGACGCCATTACGCGTGCTAATGTAGTTGCAATAAACGATGTATTAAATGTAAAATAACCACCTTCATGAGTCTATTTTTATTTTTAACAAATCTCGTTGAAGTATCTCGAATCGGTCCGAGAATATCGAGGAATTCATTATTTATTTGGAAATGAAGCATTTTCGGACAAAAGCCTAGAGGACCTTTTCGACCCCAAATAACTCAGGGGACAATATCCTGAATTTGTTCGCAATATTTATGGTATCTGCAGATAGAGGACTTCGTGCGGTTCCGAAAAATATATTTTATGTTTTTTGTGAAAGTCTCTTGGTTTTCGATATATTCGACAATTTCGAAAATTCAAGAAAATTATATACACCCTTTGTTACTCTTTTTGGTAGCAAGACTCCAAATGAAGGAATTTTTTTCATTTTTTTTGGATAGTTTTACTTACTGGATCCATTCACTTTTATACAGTGTCCCGGTTGGCCAAGATTTAGTTTTATCAAGTTTTTTCACTCAAAACTGAAGCGGATTGGTACTCGTGAAATGTCAAACATTTCTCAGAGACGTTGCCAATCTTAATTTCACTTTTTTAACTTTTCAAATACAGATTTCGTATTACTATACTACATTTTCAAACTGGTGTATTTCAAGTTGTGCAAAAAAGGTATGTAAATGTCTTCTGTAGGCTTATTTTTTGAGAATTTTGAAGAGTAGGGAATTCAATAGGACGTCTGTTCGTTTAGAAGTTTTTTCTATGGAGATATTCGAGTGCTTTTATTCTTTTTTCGAATGAACTATCATAACGTGTCCATTATTCTTCAGTGAAATTACAACACTCGATTCTTGATTTCCGTACAAGAAAATAGCATAACTGAATCTTCCAGCCATGTTTATGTACCTGAAATATTTCCAGTATTTACAGAGAAACAAGTTCCATTCGCCAGGTCTTTGGAGTTATTGAATTCACATAATTTTCCCTCAAATTCATTATTTTCCCAAAAGGAATGAACATTTTGATAAATACGTAATAACTACGATGTCTATACAGGGTCTTTCACGAGGAACCTCACCCATATTTATACGGGAAACTACTGAACGTATTTTCATGAAATTCAGCACTTATGAAGCACTGATGAAATCTAAAATATTTTCAAGGCATGAGCACCTCCGGTTTTTCCGGAAATGACGTCAACTTCCGTTTTTCAAATTAGAACACCATTTTTTTATTGCAGAAATAGATTCCTTAGAAAATTTCAAGTTATTTTGATGTAACATTTTTCAGTTTTGGTTGGAAAATTCTCTCTGAGCGGGAAAATTCGAAAAAAAAATCGAAAATAGAGCTCCGCTGAAACAAGAATAACTTCGAGGTTTTTGGATGGAAAATTTTCATTTTTGGGATTTTTCAAGATGTAAGATTGATGTATCCACTTTAAAAATCGAAATTGCGATTCATGATACAGGGGGTGAAAAAATCGCTTTCAAAGTTAGGGATGACAAAATCGGGAAAAATCAATTTTTTCAAATTAGAACCCCATTTTTTTATGGCAGATATTGAATCTACGTTAAAAAATAATGTGAGTGTATGCATCACACCCTTGCCCTAAAGTGGATATTAACTCAGAAAATATTCATTTTAGGGCAAGGGTGTGATGCATACACTCACATTATTTTTTAACGTAGATTCAATATCTGCCATAAAAAATGGTGTTCTAATTTGAAAAACGGAAGTTGACGTCATTTCCGGAAAAACCGGAGGTGCTCATGCCTTGAAAATATTTTAGATTTCATCAGCATCGTGAAATACTTATAAGTGCTGAATTTCATGAAAATACGTTCAGTAGTTTCCCGTATAAATATGGGTGAGGTTCCTCGTGAAAGACCCTGTATAGAAAGGACAACTTTGCGTAGTTATTTGACAGAAAAATAAATAATTTCATGTTTCCCTTTTTTTCCTGAGTTTAACCTTTCGTGGTGTAAAAATAAATATCACTTTTGAGTGGCAAATTCAGATTCCGAAAGAACTCCCTGTATTTCCAGCTTTTAATACAAAACAAATCCTGATTACAATGAGAGCTTTCTTAATTACAAATTAAATACACAAATTCCTTCGATTGACGCAAACATGTTTCCAAGGAAAACATTACCGAAGCTTAGTATTCAGTTGACTACTTTTTAACTGAAGAGTATTCCGAAAAAATTGGCGTGTAATCTGAAAGAAATCACATGAAATTTAATTTAATGGCTTCAGCTTTAATATTAACCGAAACAAAGAGCTACCAATTTTTAGAAAATATTTCGGCTCGTGCTGCAAAATTCATCTGCGTCTGTTATGACTTACATTACCGCTCGTTGAATAATATACTATTTTCTAAACCAGGTAAGGTTGAACTTGAAAAATAAAATTCATGATATTTTTCAAAATAAATGAGAATGAACATCATAATTCTATATCTTGTAGAAGGAAATATCTCCCTAGGAAACAGTCACCTTATGCATTACATCAGTAAGCTCGAATTTATTACAGGAAATGTTCAGATACTAAAATCACCTCAGAAATCATATCAGTTCCTTCCTCAATAACCATTTTATGAATACAATTGCAACAATGAATGTCATACAATTCGAGATGAATCTAAGAGTATATATACTGAGGTATTTCAAGAACCGCGGTTTTGGATCTTCGAACGTTTTCAAAGCCCAGTTCATCTGATTCTTCACTTCAGAAACCCCATCAGTAGTTTCTTCCACATTCTCCATACCACCAATAAAACTGCTTTTCCCGAACTTCTCCTTGAACTGCGAGTATGCCATCTTGAACAGTGTGACTTTCGCCACCGGAGTTAGAGTTACGTAGATAATATCGCTAAAAAAACAGAAGATTACGAAGGTAATTAACATCTTATGGCTTCTCTTTACTACTCCAACGAATCCTAGGTAGTAGTGGACAGTTAGTATGGGAACTAAGGCGGCAAAAATGTAGTTCAACAGTATCAAACTGATGATCAATATGAGATCCCAACATAGAGTGATGGACAGGAAGACGAATGTGCTTATTCTGGCACAACGGGGTGAACACATGGTGCTGCATGGTTCAAAGCATTTTTTGACATGAGAGAATTCGTCGACAGTTCGTACATAGAAAATCATGGAACCTTTCCAATAGTTTCTTTAGATATTCGAAAAGATAAAGATGCCTGCATTCTTCATATTTAATCAAGCGTTTTCTTAGCTCTAGCTGAAAGGTGTGCTCTCGTGATATAAAATATCAAATTGTCGTACTGTACATGTCAGTATACAAACATAAATGAAGATTTACCTTCAATCCTTGCCTATGGGCTTCCGAAGCTGTCTCCACATGGGAAACAAAAAACCCTGTACCATGTTCCCTTCCGCCTCTGAGGCTGAAACCGAGACTAGGACCATGTCTACACGTGAAACTGGGTGGTGGTAGGGTCCCATGGCTTGGTCGAACCAATCTTATGGTTCGCACTCTACTCGATCTACTGCCGCAGCTTTCAGAAGAGGTCTCCAAGCTCATGTTGGACGCGGCATACTGATGAGAACCATAATCCACCACCATGGTAGCAGTTAAGCTGAAAAAATCATAAATATCAATTCTCAAAGGTAATTTTTTTGAGGAGGAAATAGTATCTTCTCTTTATACCTTTTTTGGGACAATAACCTTCCACAACCAAAATGAACAAGTATACATGATGTATATGAGTATATGAAACGTTGCAGGTTACAGTTTTCAAAAATTCTAAAAAACCAATAAGAACTGAAAAGAAAAAAAATAAACAGACATTTTATGCGAGCAAGAAGGCTCTCAATAATTTTTTGGTGGTGTTCCTCTATGATTGAAAGGGGTAGAAAAAGCCACCCCTAAACTTTGTTTCACAAGAAACCTTTTTCTATATCGATATTTTACAATAAAAAAATTAATTTTGGATTTCCTGATCCATTCTTACAAATAAAGTCTTTTGTAATTTCTTGTTAAATTTCACGGATTCTGAGAAAAAAAAATTATCAACAGATAGTACAAGGCAACTTGACATCCGTCTAATGAAAAGATCGGTCATAGATGCATAGAAACCCTGCGTAACGACTCCTAACTAAAATTCGTGACCAAAAATTGTAGATCAAATAAGGCACTATAGATTGTAGATCGTAATTCCGGAATTACCCGCAGTATTTCGCGGTTGTGGCGCTATTGCGGCAATGGAAAATAGCGCGACCCCTTTCGGGAGAAATGAAAAGTAGGACCCCATCACAGATTTTCGATCGACAAGAAAGTCTTGAACAAAATCTAATCAGTGCCAACACCAGGTATTCAATCCATCTGATGGTCGGATAATGGTCAAAAATTATTCCAGCCTCTACGACTGAGGAGTACCTATTTTCTGTTGATGATTTTTTTCTCAGAAACCGTGAACTTCAGCAGGAATAATGTTCAAATTTGACTCTGTATTTTTCACAATTTACAATATTATTGAAATATGACTATATCATTTGTGTTTGATTCCACGTAATTTTTCCATTGAAATTTTATGCATTATTTCGTTCATTAATCGTTGTATATATGGGATGTTTGGAAATGTATATTATGTAGAAAAGTGTTACCAAGAATAATACAAGTTGTTTGAAGTGACGATTTTGTGAGACTCTGAAATGTACTTCAGCGAACTGCTATGCTAACTATCTCTAAGAGTAAAAGTATTTGCAGTCAAGTGAATTCCGTAAACAAGTCATCAGATGTATGCTAACAACTGCTTTCAGAGAAAAAGAAATCCCAATTTAAAATTAAGCAAACGATGCATTCAATCCCAGTTACGGCCATGTGAATATACGGGTAATTGGAATGGTAATTCAAAGTGCTCGACATTACACTGAATGAATTACATTAATATTCCTTTGTTCTCGTATTCACACAGTCGATAGTGTTTCGATGATTAACTTCTTCTAATTAAGAGAAAATCGGAGAGTATTGACCAATCTATTTATTAGGAAAGTAAGAACGACACTATTCAAATTCGCATCAAATAGTTTTGTTTTCGATATCCATGAATTCTTCAAATTAATCTCAGCAGTAACAATACTTATAAATTTTAATATTTTATAATATCTTTATATTTCAAGCAGAAACGCTGAAAACGTACGCATCATCAGATGATTTGACCCAATAATAGACTTTCCCTTCTGCAGATTTCACCTGATTTCTTTTAACTTGATAAATGAAGTTCAGCTAATCACATTAATGAAAAAAATAGTTAATGCTTGTCGAAAACGCACAAGAAACAGCATGATGTTCCTTGCACTAGCGGATCTGGGGAGTTTTTCAGGGGGGGCTTGAAAAATTTTCAACCATTGAGCCAAATTGGACACATTTGAATATAAAGTCCCATTTATAAAATAAAAGGTTTTCCAACAAGAGATGTTGTTTCGAATAGCTCGCTATTTCGGTAGATGTCACTTTCGAAGCTGTCATTTTTTGACATTTGACAAGTATAAACTATGCCATTACTAAAAATGGAACGACACACGCCTCAACAACGCATTGCAATTATTGAAATTAACCATCAAAATTGTGAAAATTTGGCAGAGACGGTTCGTAAAACTCGAACATGTTCGGGTCGTCGTGAAGCACCTTGCCGAACCGCAATACAGAAATTGTTAGAAAAATTTGAGCTGTTGGGACAAGGAAGAGATGTGAAGAATGAAATCCGTGAACGTCGCTCAAGAACAGCTGAGAATATTGCTGCTGTAGCCGAAAGTGTTGAAGAAAACCCAGGTTTGTCTATTCCTCGACGTTCTTTGGAATTAGGCATTCCACAAACGTTTACTTTCAACAAGACGGAGCTACGTGCCACACAAGCATCGAAACCATTAATCTTTCACGGAAAAAGCTTCCAGACCCTCTCGGAAAGGTAATAACAATTGGCCATCGAGATCTTCTGATCTAACATCCTTGTGACTTCTTCCATTGCGAATATGTGAAAGAGAAGGTCTATGCCAATAGCCAAGCGTCGATTTAAGACCTCAAAAATAGAATTCGTAAGGCTATCGAGGACATAAAGCAGCCACTTTGCGATTTGGTTATAGAAAATTTCATGAAAAGGATATGGTCCTGTAGTAGTGGTCGTAGTGGTCATTTGGCTTATGTTATTTTCCATTATTAACGGCATACCTTCCTCTTCATGATGAAATCAACATCTAATCATTTATCTGAATAAACAAAAACTAATGTTGGCGTACTTATCATTGTTTCAATGTTAGATGGTGTTTTTATGAATGTGCATTTCTGAAAAGCGTTTCTGTGAAAACATTCCTTTGGCACTTTTGTATGTGCCATTCAATGATGTAGATAGTATATTTTCATAAGTAATATCATAAGTGCATCCAATTTTTCCGAAAAAAATCGAAAAAACACGTTGCTAAGTAATATTTTAACAAGAAGCATGAGTGCAGGTGGCAACAAAAATCCGAGTCGAAGACGAGGATTTTTGCACCTGCACGAATGCTTTTTGTTAAAAAAATATTACTTTGCACTGTGTTTTTTCGATTTTTTTCACAGGAAAAATTAGATGCACGAATGGTATTTGACAAGAATATTTCATGAGTAACAAATTATTCTGGATGCATCTATGTATGTATTATTAATTTTCGTTGACAACAACTGTCAAGTTTTGCCGCGGGTAAACCCGAAAAAACTGCTGACAGCTGCTGCCATACAGTTTTTCCATCTAGAAACCATTTGTGATTCAAAATTGCGCGTTTCTGATTGGTGGAAATTAAGACGAGGGAAATAGTCGTAAATAATGCATATCAGCATTTATTTATAGCACAATAGTTATTTTCAATGGGATTCTGAGATGCACTAGAGATTTTAGTATAATTCAGTAGATTTTGAGTTTACTATCTCAAAAATACAGTGCGCGTCAAAATTATGGAACAAATTCATTTTCTCAGAAGAAAAATATTTGGCAACAAAACCCTGAAACAGGTCAATTTTGTTTCACTTTCACCAAATTTTTATGAATTTTTGTAGGATTTTTGTGGCACCCTGTGCCATCCCATCAACCCCTCTAAATTTTTTGAATAGGTCATGTGGTACTTTTTGGGCAAGGTCTTTGTATGTTCTTTACAGGCGGGCAAAAATTTTCAAGAAAAAATTTTTCTTTGAAAAATTACTCAGTTCAAAGAGGATTTCAGTATGTGCACTTTGTCATATGGCTCATTCCCTTTGAGACGATGGTACCCGATGAAATTTGTCACCGAATGAAAGTCGACCATTACAGTTTTTCGGTGACAAATTTCATCTCATGGTCTCAAAGTAAATGCGCCATGACAAAGTGCAACAGAAAACCTTTCTGAACTAATTTTTCAAAAAAAAAAATTTTTTTCTTTGAAATACAAAGACCTTGCCAAAAAACTACCACATAAGCCACTTTCCCTATTCAAAAAATTCAGAGGGTTGATGGGGATGGCACAGGGTGCAACAAAAATTCTTCAAAAATGCATAAAAATTTGGTGAGAGTGAAACAAAAATTGACCTGTTTCAGGATTTTGTTGCCAAATATTTTTCTTGTGAGAAATTCAATTTGTTCCATAATTTCGACGCACTGTATATAAAACTTGATGTTTTGCCTGAAACCTGAAATCTTCACTATCTATATCAGAATATCACATTCATCATCAACTTCGAGACACATTCCCCCATGCTTCCCTTTCCTCAAATCCACCAGTGTTTCTTTGAAAATAACGCAAAGAAAAGCTTCAATCAGATTGCATTTTCTCAATATTTCTCCGTACTCTTTCTGCAACTCGTGACACTTCGATTCCTCAACTAAAGTTCACAATAGTGATATCTAGAACACCCAATAAAATACGTTATGAAAATTGTTGTCAAGACATGTCCAACAATCCGAATCCAGATATATTTCTTACAGGTGAATGCTGGAGATATTGCTCGGAAACAATGCTCGTAAATCATTTATATGTCATAAATCTCCAGTTCAATTGAAATTAAAAAATGATAAAAAGACCGTAAAATTATAATGTCCAACTGAACAATCGTATGTCACTGATCGTTCATTGTTCGAGAAAATACTGATGCTAGTCGAATATTTCGAGATGATATTATTCGTATTCATCGTGTTCAATTAAAAAAGCTCACGTTATACGAATTTCATATAGCTACGCTGACTCTTCTTTTGCTTCAGTTTTCCTTGTGATCAAGATTTAACTGAATAACAAAAATTGAATATCTCTTCAGCTTCTTCGCTGACGAAACCCAAAAGGTCGAAATCTGCCATCTGTCATTCAACGAAAAGAACGAATCCAAGCAAAGAACTGTGTGCGAATTCTAATATTTTTTTTTAATTATTCAACATGAAGAGTCGGAATTCAAACTGGCATCAGCTAAATTTCCGTATCTCATATTATCTAAAGCTTTCAAAACCTCATTCATTCCACAGAAAACTTCAGTTTGTTGCTTGTTGAACAATAAACAGGTACCTACCTACAAGGAAATCAATTAATCCGAAAGAAGGATGTGTGAATAAGAGGAAAGAAGATCGTAAAAATGGCGAAGGGAATTATTGAAGTAGACGATTAAAAATATTGTCTGTTTCTATTTTAATTTACATGAAATCTATTTTTTCGCTTCAGATATATGTGGCATCGAATAGTACTAAAACCGTTTTAGTATAGAATAGAAGTAAAAAAAAAACAACTTTATTCAACAAGACAATTAGGAAATAAATGAAAACTTCCCAACATAATCAAGACAGCAAAAACTTTCATTTCTCATCAATATTATTATTTCAGCATGCATAACAATACAGAGTGTATAATATAGTTGCGAAAAAATTCAAAGGGTGAATCCTTGTCAAAAATTAAGGTGGGCCTTTCATATAAACTTTTTTTTTTGAGCTCCCCCTGCTTGGTAACAGCCCCCATTTTATGCGAGCGAGATGGCATACAAAAAAATTTTTGCTTGTGTTCCTCTATGATTTCCAGGCTAAGAAAGAAGTCACCACTTGTTTCGCAAAAAACTTTTCTCCATATTCATATTTTACAAAGAGATTGATTAAGCTTGATCAATTCTTAACAATTATAATAATGTCTCTTGTAATTCCTTGCTTTGGTTCACGGTTTTTGAGAAAAAAATAATTCATCAACAGGTAATAATTTTATTCTTCACAGTTTTTTAGTTTTTAAGAAAAAAACCTCTTTTTAGGCCGCCATCAATAGGGGGTAAGCAGGGGTGGCTCAAAAAAGAGAGTTTATATAGAAGGCCCATCAAGGAATCACCATCTAAATATTTTCGCAACTATTCATATACACCCTGAATATTTTACAGATGAAATTGAAGATTTTTTTTTCATTACATCGAATGAATAAAGCAAATTATAGAAACTATTCACAATGAAGGTTAAGTGGTATTTTTGTATTTTTGGGTATTTTTGGGTTGATTTAAGGTGTTTGTTTGATTTTTTCAGAACATATCATCATGGACTTCAAAGAATACAGGGTGATTCATTCATGAAAAGAACTGTGAACCACACGAAAATACCCAAAAACCAACATTTTTTCATCATCCTCTATTTCAAGATCAACTCCGTTGAGGTGGGAGTTTTCTTTCACCACTGCACTTGATATAAGAACATCAATACGGCTGAGAGTTTCCATCCACTTCCTATGACCAGATTTGTTTTTAAATAATATGAAATTTATTTATTTATGTTATTCTATTCTTATTCCAGCAAAAAACCGGTCATAGAAAGAGGATAAAAACTCTCAGCCGTATTGATGTTTTTATATCAAGTTCAGTGGGGAAAGAAAACTCCCACCTCAAAGGACATCTTGAAATAGGGGGTGCTGAAAAAAAAAGGTGGTTTTTAGGTATTTTCGTGAGGTTCACAGTTTATTTCATGACTGAATGACTGAATCACCCTGTTTTCTTTGACTTCCATGATGATATGTTCTGAAAAAGTCAAACAAACACCTTAAATCAACCCAAAAATACAGGGTGTCCACTTAACCTTCATTGTGAATAGTTTCTATAATAATGGATCACCCAGTATGAATTCTGGGAATTTCAGGTTTTTTCGATGTAACAACAACATATCTAGTGAAATAGTTCATTTTGCGAACGTTCTCGCTCTGGAACTGACATATTTTATACCTTCAAAACCGGGCAAGTATTCATATGGATAACCCTGTATTCGTAACGATTTTCGGTCATATTCCTCTATATGGTTGCTCCCTGGGGATGGAATGAAATGATTCTTGAGAAAAATTGAAGTTCATTCGATTCTGTTTCGAGATACGCGCGTAGTAAAAGATGGGTAATTCTCAACTTCAACGCCCTGTATCTCAAAAACTAGTTATAGGATTGAGTTGGGGCCATGGACACATTTGATCAGTAGATCGAGTACTACATTATATCAAAAAATTAGAACATTTGACGGAACGCCATTTGCCATAAGACTTGTGCGGGGTCCTCTGTGTTTGTTTTCGAGAATTTGTCAGAAATGGGGTATTTTTATAATCTTCCTACCGTAATATCGTGAAATCCAAAAACGTACAACCCCTTCACCTATTTTTCTGGATTCTGCATCACAAATTAAGTATAACTATTTCAATAGATATTAATGAATTATTAGTGAATAGTATTAAAAATTCGAACGGACATATTCAGATTGGATTTTGATCGTCAATAGGGTGTTTCGTGCTCAATCTCTAGAAATGTTGATTTTCGACTTCTGAATACAGCCTTGTCTAATATACGAGGACTGTTGTATAGTGTGTATCTAAATATTCTCCGATTAAGTCTAAAAAGTAATATTCAGTGCAGGTTTTGGCACTACCGTGGCTCAACTGGGCCCTATCCTGACCAAAAAAATTATTGGTAGCATCTTCTACCAAGGAGATTGATTTGCGCCATCTCTTCCGGCCATTACTTTCTTCGCGGCGGATGACATTTAAATTTGTTTGACCTACTATCCTTCATGTTTACCGAAGATATCCATCGGGCAATCTGTACGTTCAACTCTGATATTCACCTTATTAACTTCCCAATTAAAGGCAAGTTCAAGGAGACTGTGTGTCGATACCGACTATGAACGGTCGTCGGTCATTCTAATGGCAAACGAAGAAAATTTAATTAGCGCGTTTGCGAGAAAGTGATTTCGAAGAATCGCCACACTGTGGCTATTCTAGATTCTTTGGTGAAAACACTGTTTTCAGCTAGACAAAATGGAAACTGGTACATAGGAGTCACGGGAGAAACCGTTCGACACAAGCGCATAAGAAGTTTCACGCGTAATCATCTGACATTTCTCTCCTAATTTTAGATTTCATTCCATTTTCTTAATGCCATTTAGAAGTTTTACAGTAATTTCATGCTACATCCTACTGTGAATGTATGGAACAAAATTTACAGTGTAAAAAGTATTAACACCAACAATCATTGCCTATTTTAAGCCAGAAGGAATCATAATGTAATAATTATAATTTCTCATCATTTTTTATTGAAAACCCCCTTATCTCCAAACCTGGGAGCTAACATACTATAGGGTTTATTGTATTTCATTCTTTCGGCATTCAAGAAACACATGTTCGAATCTGCACGTGGAACACTTTCATTTCTCAGAGATATGAATTTTTTTCATCATTTTTCATTAATAACCCCCCAAATCTCCAAACCTGGGGGCTAACAAACTATAAGGAGTGTTGCATTTTATTCTTTCGGCATTCAAGAAACACATAAATTCGAAACCAATCGAGAAACACTCCCATTTCGTCGAGTTATGATTTTTGTCAGAAACCACCCCCCAACAACCCCCATAACTCCCACTCTGAGTTGTGAAAGTCTCCGAATGAAAGAGGATTCAATTTCTTATTAACCCATCATTCATCAAACTCACATCTAAATCTGATTGCAATACTATCTCATTTCACTGAGTTATGAATTTTTTTCCATTGTCTTTGAGTGTATGTGTGAATGTGGCTAACTTCTCATCGATGTATGGAATGAATATTTGTAATAAACACTGTAACATACACAACCATACATGATAAAAAAGCGAAGGGTCTGGGGGTCGAGAAATATTTTCTCACCGGGGGGGTCGCATCATGGAAAAGTTTGTAAAAAAATATGATTTTCGAAAAATTTGAAGAAGATAATTGTTTTCAAATATTAATTATTACTTTCTTACTCTAATCGTCCAAATTTGAATGGGACGACAAAAAAAATTGAATGAAACTCAATTTTTCAATCTTGTCAAATCAAATATACAGGGTGTCCCACTAGTGCCGCAGCGGACGATTTACGCGTAACGGTCTGAATTTGGCAAAATTTTTTGATGCAGACATGATATACTACAAGAAGAGCACAACCTAAAAATATTTTCTAATATATCGGGTGGCCCACAAAAGAGGAATAGCAGGTGACTTTGTTTTTTCAAATGGGACACCCTATATTCAATAGTGTTTTTCAATTCTCTGAAACTTCCTGCATGCTTTCGTATACTTTTCACATATTTTTATTCGACAGTTTTCGAAATATTGGCCATTTTGACAAAAAAATGATACTTGTAGAGGCTATGTTATCCAATTATATTTCACGAACTCTTGCACATACCAATAACAGTTTTATATGGATTGAAAGACAAGACTTCAAAGCATCCTACCCAGCTATAATAAAGCATCTCCAGCATACAGAGTGTCCACAAAAAGACTATTAACATGACGAATTTCAAATAGATTTTTCTTCATTTTTTCAAATGCAATGCATATAATTTTTGTTCATCATTGTAATCAACATTCATTTCACTTCATTTTTTGTCAAATACATGATATGCATATCTCTAACGGAATAGGATTTTTAAGCGATTTTTCGAAATATTTCCCTAAAATTCACATATACCTTCGAATTGAAATAGTAGATTTGACTTTTCTGTGGTTATTGAGAACTGTCAAATTATTCCACTCAGAATTATCATTATTGAAGCTCCAATTCATATTATAGCGAAATGAGGAACTAGAAAGTTTTGATGTATCTACTCAAAAATGTGATGAAATCAGTTACTGAAGAATGAAACTTGCTTTCTGTACCCATTTTTCAAAATACATTTTTGATAATTTTCTATGTTTCTACTTGGAACGTCGAATCTTCCAAAAATTTCAAACAAGCTTTGAGCTTGCGAGCTTGAAGATCTGCTTGCGTGCCTGGAAAACTATGAATATCATTTTTTCGAAGAAAGTTGTATGAGGATAAGAGCGGGCACTTTTTTGTATCCTGAAGTTTTGAAACTCGTTTTTTTGAAGCATTCATAACTTGTACATTCAAACTCATTGGTATTTTTTGAATTTTTACATCATTGTGTGAGAATTCATCCAATCCGTAAAAACTATGATGATTTGAATTGAAGCTGCAATGATGTTAATTTTGAATAGAATAATTTGACAGTTCCCAATAACCACAGAAAAGCCAAATCTGCTTTTTGAATTCGAAAGTAAATGTGAATTTGGAGGAAAAACTCTAAAAAATCCTATTCCTTTAGAGATATGCATATCATGTATTTGACAAAAAATGAAGTGAAATGAATGGTGATTACAATGATGAAAAAAAATTATATGCATTGCATTTGAAAAAATGAAGAAAAATCTATTTGAAATTCGTCATGTTAATAGTCTTTTTGGGGACACTCTGTATGCTGGAGATGCTTTATTATAGCTGGGTAGGATACTTTGAAGTCTTGTCTTTCAATCCATATAAAACTGTTATTGGTATAATTGGATAACATAGCCCCTACAAGTATTATTTTTTTGTCAAAATGGCCAATATTTCGAAAACTGTCGAATAAAAATATGTTAAAAGCATACGAAAGCATGCAGGAAGTTTCAGAGAATTGAAAAAAAAATTGAATATAGGGTGTCCCATTTGAAAAAACAAAGTCACCTGCTATTCCTCTTTTGTGGGCCACCCGATATATTCGAAAATATTTTTAGGTTGTGCTCTTCTTGGAGTATATCAAGTCTGCATCAAAAAATTTTGCAAAACTCAGACCGTTACGCGTATATCGTCCGCTGCAGCTCTAGTGGGACACCCTGTATAATATTATATTATAGTTATCGATGTGGCCTCGAAATAGGAATGTGGTTGGAATAGAATCGCGTAGTCGTAAAAACAGCATTTATTTTATGTTTCCTTTATTACATTTTTTCATTGAATGTTTAAAAGACAGTGACCACATCAAAAATAAATAAAAAATGAAATAAATGAAAACTTATCTGCTGAAACAAAAACTATCTGAACAAAGAAAAAATAACTGAGAAAAAGCATTTAATTTATAAGAACATATTAAAAATTAAATAAAGATGAACTAATACATTTCAAATTAAAATATATACGAAAACAAATTATAGAAACTAAATAACCTTTGGAAATTGTGCGAATTTACACCGAGTGTGTTGAACATTGTAATAATGTGTTGAAATATGTGAATGGTTGCGAAAGTAAAGTAAACCATTGGGAATATATTAGAAATTGAATTTTTAGAATCTTCTGGGAATTTACAACAATTACACAGAATATTCGTTTCAATGCTATAGAAATTACTATAGTTATGATCGTGAATTTTATGTTATCTTTTGTAATTCTAACCACATTTTTTTTACAGTGCAGTGCTTGATTCAATATTCAATCAATGTTTCATACGAGTTCAATCTGAAATGAATGATTCCAACCTCGAAAAATATTTTGATTTTTTTCATGGTACACCCTCCGTAGCATTTAGGGAAAGATGCACATTATATGTTCAAGATGAAGAAGAAAGTGGATGAAACATTTACTGTTCAGGATGTGAAAAGGCTACTCCCGAAAGAATATTGGGTGTCCTTAAAAATATGAGCGAAAAAAATGTTCTCAAAAATGAAAATGTGTCGAATAACTGAAACGAAAATGCAAGGAAATTTTCGATAATACCGAAATTTTTGATAAATTTAAAACTTTTTTGAAGAGTGTGAATATAGATTATTTAAATTGTTCAGTTCCAAATAAAGTAAAGTTTGAGTATTATTGGATTGGAAATCATCTCGATATTATGAAGAGAATATGTACAATTGTTATTCAGGTACTCAGGTACAATAAAATTGCTACTTCGTTTGTTATTATGAATTCGTTATCTCACCACACCTTGTCATAACAAGATAAAATATGAATTAATCTTCATGGATGATTATTCAAGGTACCTATTCTAATAAACGTCATACAATTTCGTGAATTCCATCGATTGCAGTAGGTCTGACACCTTTTATAACAATTCGGTTAAACTTACAGAAGCTTTTTTTAAGCTATCCAATTAGAAGAAAACCTGATAAATATCAAGAAGTACCTGTTACCATGATAAAAAGTGTTCTTTCGCTAAAGGTCAGAATAAAATTGTAGCCCAAATACGTCAATATCACCAATAATTCTTTCTCAGTGAGTCAAACCTAGTCGCTGGAGATCATTATTGGCTAGAATTTGAAAAATATAGCTCTCGTAGAACGAGCGCTCAAAGATTATGAAGTAATAATTCAGTCCTTTACTTTTCATATTATTCATTGAAACCAATCACAAAACAATTATAAATAATAAATTTGTTGAATTAATTAATTCAGAATATTGTCAGCTTTGTCAAAAGTTCTACTTTAGTTCTAGAGCCTAAAGCGAAGATGAAAAAAATGTGTTTCCCTCCTCCCAAGATGGCGGGCATATCGAGAAGGTTTTGTATCCCAAAGTATATAGTTTCATTTTGATGATCCATGCTGAGTTACAAGAAAAATCCCAATTTTAGCATGTTGCTTTATAAATTTACGGAAGTAGTACGGAAGTATAATAATTATTATAATGTGGGTTGAATTATTCAAAATTATCGGAATGAATTATTGGAAGTAGGAAGTGATGAAAAGATGTCCGTGGTGATTTTTCAACAGAGAAATTCTCCATTATCATATCTATTGCGACACATATTCACGAAATCTAATACCAAACTCACTTCTCCATATATCAGTAGATGAATTCTTCCCAGCATTCATAAAAGATAATTTTATACACATTCGTCCAATGTTATCGCTTTCACTCAGATTACTTTTACTGGTGGCCTAAAACCAAATATCACTTCTTTTCTGCTAATCATTCATCTTCAAAGATGAGATGTGTACCGTTAGTCCATGAAAGGCCTGCTATCATCAAGAATAAAATACTATCGTTGCCATGCATGTATATTTTAGAATGTCTGCTATATGCAAAGAAAAATGTATCATATTGGACAAAATTGTCGGATGGCCATAATCATTTTACTAGGAACTCAGAAATACTGCTTGTGCCCAGGCATAGGACAAGTAAGTTCGAACGTTCCCCGATGTTTCAAGCCATAAAAATGTACAATTTCCTACCGTCTTCTATAAAATCTTTAGATATAATAAAATTTAAGAGAAACATCAAAACTGTTTTGTTAACAAAATGTTATTACTCTGTGAATGAATTCCACTCCGATTGTTCCTTTCTCGATGTAGAGGAGATTTGAAATATTATATGACTTGTCCTATACACTTATACTGTTGTCTAAAAGGATTAATAAATTATTATTATTATTATTATATAATAGAATGTTGAAAGAAAAGAATCAATCTGACAGAATCTCTTATATGCTCAAGACCTTGCGTGATTCTAGTATGAGCTAGAATGCAAAAGTTCCTCATAAGTATCGAGCAGTAAAGAATAATGGATTGTCTTACTCAAATTCTCAAGCACTGTTATGAAAGTAATGAGAGTATAAGGTGTAATGCATTCAATTTATCAGCTTGATGCTGGTTAAATCATAACCACTTGGTTTTAATTCATCTTTGATTGTTGCATTGTTTGAATGAAAAGGATTACCGAGTATTAATATTCGAATCTCGCTCAATAATTGGTTTTGATACCTCTGAAATAACAATTTTATTCACAACATGAAACGTTGTGAAACTATTAAGAAATGTCATTTATTCTCTTCTCAACTGGGTTGCATTCAATGGCGTTGGCATTTGGAAGGCCATATCAAATTTTCGATTAGTACCTAATAAAAGCAGAAATTTCATTTTCTTTCAACTACATCATATCTCGGGAAGGCTTCAGCCCCTTGCCTCCCATCTAGGAGCGCCTATGTTATTTTGAAGGGCCCGAAATAGTTAAAGATAGGTATAGGACATTGTGCATGAATTGTGTCTAGAATTTTCTGAAGAATCCAAAAAATAACTAATATACAGGGAGTTGCATTTGAAATAAGAGAGTTGGTATTGGCCACGGTCGCATGGAACACCCTATATAATATTATTTTCTTGAAAAATATGCGCATTTAAAATTGAAAAACGATGTGTCCGAGCGTTTTTCCCAACACGCCCTCAGTTATTCGTTATCGAATTTATTCCATTTGGCTGTTACACTCTGTATGAGTGTTGGGGAAAATTCAGTTTGAAGAACTGAAGTGGTTCAACCAATTTTTAATGATAGTGGACTGATAAGGAAACAGGAAGAATCCCAACACTATACGAAATAAGGACAAATGAAATCAACATTAACAATAGTGCTTACCCTTATGTAGATGATATGATAGATATTTACTATTAACTGCTCAGGTAGGTAGCGAAAAAATATTGCGTAGTGCACTTATACATTACTCACATAAAATAACATTGATTAAGGGAGGGACTTTTTAGTTTATTAGTTAGTTGATTTTGCAATCGGGTTTTCTGATTTTCTTTAATAATTGGATTCTTTCAAGTTTCATTAAGAGTCTATCGCCTTCAATGTAACAAACGTATACCGCCAGATGGCAGTGCATTGCATTAATTTTTATTTTTTGGATTATTCAGCTTAATAGAACAAATGTTGGGACACAGGGAATATAACTAGAAATACTACCCTGAACTAGATATCATACTGCCTGTATAATTTGGTATAATACTCTATTTTTCCTTTATCAGTCATCTGGGAGGAGATACCTGCGGGGCGTGTCATTTAAAATAAATTCAATTCCATGTTGAAATCCATAATTGTTATTAACAATTGATTTTCACTAATCGACGGCTAAAACAAACCTTAATGACTTGTCTTTGAGAAAAATGGATATTTATCACACCGAATAGAAAAATTCAAGGAAATAAATTTCGCGAAAACAACACATTCTTGTAATATCATTTACAAAAAAACGGTAAATTCTAAAAGAAAAAGGAGATAGACATTGCATTAACTAAATGAAAGACTTCAATACTGAAATGAAAAAACACAAAAATATTTGTTAGTTTTGATGGTGGAAATGTTGAAAAATAACCAAAAATGATGAGGAATATCTCTTTCATTCATTTAATACTCATAAAAAAAATTTTTATTATTTTTATCTTTATACACTCATACATCCCTTCATCAATCGGAAAAAATAAATCGTTTCTGACTCCCTTTTTTTTCAAGGATGTAGATTGTAGACCCTTAATGAACGAGTTAATCGGTGGTGGTAAGTGAATAATGAGGCAACAAAACAGGAGTTTCAGATGAAGACGAATGATCGAAATAGATTCTGAGTGAATTTTCTAAGTTGACTGGAGAGTTGAGATTCCGTAGACCTTAAAATTTATGTGGCCCTACGACTAGATGATGGGGATTTCAGAGGGAAACGCTCATTCAGACCGTTGGAATTCATTATATTAAACCTATCACAACTCCGAAACCATAACTACAAATTGTATCGTGTAAACAACAATTGTCATCTAAATCGAGTGCTTGAGGTCATACTATCAAAATAATTTCAAGAAAAATCGAAACATCTTCGAAAATGGTACCTTTTACCAATAATCTCTGCAGAAAGAAAATTGGATATTGTGTTGTGAGCCATCCTTATGAGATTAAGAAATGAGATCTTTTGGCGTCATAAGAAATTTTTTCACACTGAATAAAGCTTCTTCAGAAAAAAAAATATAGCCCGAGTAGTTCCCAATTCATACCAATCTGAGGACACCTCATATGTTAAAATCCCTCAAACCATTTGGGCTATAAAGCGTGAAAACTAATATAGAAAGACAGTCGGGTAAAGAAGGCGATTTAAGTAGAAACAGTGAGAACCTGTACCTTCTTTTCGATCAATATTTTTGAACACGATATTAGTATTGTGAAACCCATACAACATCTGCAAAAGATTCAACTTGCAACAAGAAACTGTGAAACTGTTACAAATACAAATTGTGTTATGATTCTTATTTGCGTAACGTTGTTTGTCCATAGACTGTTCATCTGTATGTGTGATAACTATCTACTAGTATAGTTATAATTATGTTGTTATTGTTAATTGTTCATGGGAGTTAATAATCTTTCCCACCACCTATTTCAGAACGAGCAAATGAGAGGTATAACTACATTTATTCAAGACATAAAGTCCATATATCAGAGTTTGAAAGATTCACAGCATTTCGGAAACTAAAAGTTTCCACTCCAGAACCTTCATACATGCACAAATCCTAATGCAGGCCACTCACGAGGCATCTGTTTCGAGTATTTTGGAAGCCGACCTGGACGCCCGATTTTTCAGGCGTCTACTCGGGCTTCCGAGTACCTGCCTCAAAAGCCGAAGGGTAGTCTCGATCGGCCATAAACGGGGACTCCTTCCGAGCATTCGTGCAATGCTGGCTGCCCGAAAGTCCCGTTTAAAGTCCTCGTGAGTGAATTACATTGGACCATTGAATGTTATATAGATTTAGAATAGAAAAACGATTTTCAACACTAGGATTATTATTGAAAAGTGTTGTTTGGATGATTATGCAAAAATTTAAACAAAACTGTAACTGTTCTGACTCCCATGATAGTATCTAGATTCTAGAATATGAAGCCCCATCATGCATTGAACAGAGACCAATAAAATGATTTATTTTTATCTATGGCGTTGGAAATGTGGGACCAATCTGTCGAAAGATTAAATAGTCCTTCATATTTTCATGTGGATATGCAAACCAGTAATACAGTGAAGTATTTATACCGAATTCGATTTTTGTTAACAATGGATATTTACACTTGGACTTGAAGATCATAATTCAATCGAAGACAATAATATGCTTTACTAAAGTGAAGGAGAAATTGTTTATCAGGTCAACTGGAAGAAGTATGTACTTCGGAAATCATTTTTATACAGAACTGGAAGTGATTTGAGTGCAGCAATAATACTAAACTACTGATACCATTGCTTGATATGAAATGTTGAATCGTTTATTCGATAAACAATTTCGTAATTACCTAGTCGTATCCTTCCGCAAGCTATGCTAATAGAACTGTTATAACACTCTTTTATAGACAAAAAATATAAACAGTGATGCAACTGCTATTAGTTCTAAACACATTTGACGACGTCTAATAGGAAATGAAAGTGAAGTTCTCATTCATTCCAGAGTGGTTATTGTTCCTGGTATGGTTTCTGAATTTACCAATTTTCATGTGTATTAAGTTCATTCAAATCTAGAATGACTTCTCACATTCTTCCTCATTTAATTCAGAGTTATAGAATATGAAGATTTGAACAGTCACATAGTAGGTATACAGTATACTTGTTTCAGAATTTCATCTGGATATTAATTGTACTCCAAAAACTTTAACCTATTGGTTTATATTATTTTGAGATTTACAACGTTGCTGAGACTGTGGTTAATAGTATATTCCCAGTAGATTAGGAGTCGCCTAGTTTATCAATCTGCACAATATCCGCATATTAAATACAGAGGGTTCGTAATAAATATGGAAATACACCCTTCTGTTAGTTCTGGAAGATTTTTGGTTAAATGCCAATTGGCGTTTACACAGGGCACTCTACTCTCAAAAATTCCATATTTTTCATTTTTTGCACCCACGTTGTGAACAAATATAATTTATAGTGAATAGTCACAGTCCCCTGCGACCTTGAGGGGCCGTTATACTCTGGCCGACGGCTGCGGCACCGATTCTCCATTCAAAAAGTGCCTTTCATTTTTCCGAGTTCACGCCCTCAATTTTTCACCTAAAAAATTTATTTTTTTTCTTAATTGAAGTTGAAAGATGTCTCGACGGTACTCCAATTTCTTCTCCTTGATAAAATTTTTTTTTCACATGAAAAAATCGGCTACGGCACGGATTCTCCATTCAAAAAGCGCCTTCCATTTTTCCAAGTTTACGCCCTCAATTTTCCACCTAAAAGCTTGATTTTTTCTTCAAATTGAAGTTGAAGGATATTTTGAGGGCATTCCAATTTTTTCTCTTTGAAAAAATTATTTTTCTGCATTAAAAACCGGGTTGAATTTGAGAGTGTATGAAAATTGACTTCATAATCGTTTTTCGGCAGTTATTCATCAATTTTTTTTCCGAAAATTCGTTGGAGTGCCCTCCACAAACCAATTTTCTATATTTTGAACAAACTCCAATTGGATAGGCGCCTAATCTATGCAAAAAATGATGGAAATCCTGACGACTCCCAGAAAGTGTGAAATCGTAGAGAACCGTCTGAAATTCCAGGAGAATTGAAAAAAAAATCGAGCTTACAAGTGAAAAATTAAGGGCGTGAACTTGGGAAAATGAAAGGCACTTTGAATGGAGAATCGGTGCCGTCAGCCAGAGTATCACGGCCCCTTAAGGTCTATTGTGCCGCCTAACAGAGCTCTCCTCACCACGCAATTCACATCTCGCATTCCAGTTCCAGAAATTTGATGAAATACACACAACCAAACTTATATGGAATCACCCTGTTATTTGGAAAAAACGAATTTTAATTAAAAAAAAGTCGCTGAAAAGTGAAGAGCAGTTTTCCCAAAACAAGTTTATTACAAAAATAATATAAATTATAAGAAGATTATTTTTATAATAGAACAGAAAATTAAAAGTGTAAATTTCTCTAAAAATAATTTTTATGTAACTGAGAATTGAACAACAAATAAAACGATTTTAACAAATCAATAATCGGTATTACCACCCCTGGCATTGATACAAGCTTGAATTCGACGAGGCATGCTCTCGGGCATGCTTTCTATTAAGTTGTTAATTTCTTCTTCTGTAACATTTGCCCATTTAAAGCCGCTTGTATAAGTTGCTCTGCTTCACCAGGATTATTTTGACGAGCTCTAATTTTTCTTTTGATCCTATCCCACAAGCGCTCGATAGGATTAAGGTCCGGTGAACAAGAAGGCCACTCTAAAACAGTCACACCTTCTGTTTCGAAAAAATTTTTTGCAACTCTGCTGGTATGTGGAGGTGCATTATCCTGCATAAATAGGAAATAATCTCCAAAAGCACCCCGCCAGAGCCTCACTACAGCACTAGATCAACATACCTAGGCCCTGTCAGAGATTGTCTAATGGGAATTAAAGGAGTTTTCTCACCAAACATAATTCCGCCCCAAAACATTACAGTACCTCCTTTGTATTAAGGGATCGGTCTTGCAGCTTGGATCCTAGCTTGCCTCCCTTTACCTCTTAAAATGCGAACACGCCGGTCGTCTGATCGTAGGCCAATTCTGGTCTCATCCGAAAATAAGACATTTTCCCAATCTTCAATAGTCCAATTTTCATGCTCTAAACACCAATTAAAACGGTCAACTTTATTTTGCCTTGATAGTTCTGGAACTCTTAACGCTGTTCTCTTGAATAATTCCCGAGCGCGAAGTCTTTTTCTGATAGTTTCGACAGAAACACTAACACCTGTAGCTTGCAAAAATTGCCTTTGAAGCTCTGAATGAGATACTGGCGGGATTTCTTCTTGTTGTTTGGGCTAAAAAGCGATCCTGCCTTTCTGTAGTTACTCTTCCACGACTTCTTCTCGGCCTATTCTTTAGGGTTCCTAACTCCAGAAACCTTGCATAGGTTTTTGAAACAACCCCTTGTGTAACCCCCACCGTTCTTGCAATCTGTCTTTGTGACATTCCTTGTCTGCCATAGTAATAATTCTTCCTCTCTGGACTTCCGATAAACCCACATAAGTCATTTTTTTTAAACTTCGCAAAAAAACAAAATATAAATTCACTGCGACGTTCGGACAAAATAGTAAAATCGACACTGCAAAGCCAAATCTTATCAAGTGCTTATGAACCTAACTGTTTTTGTGAGTAAACACATGCACTTTTTATTTGCTTCTAACAAAAAAGATATCAAAATAATATTTCATCTTAATACTGGGTGATTCCATATAAGTTTGGTTGTGTGTATAGTATCTGGGACGGCTTCAACGAGGATGATTTCCTACTCCTACAAGTTTGTTTCCTTTGGCTTGAACACTCGGTATAAGTTACGATATTGATAATAGAGATTCATAGAGTGCCTTAGGCGAAAGAGCTATTCGCGTTACTATTTCTTCATCATATTCGCAGTTTTGTTTGTTGTAGTGGGAAAATGTGAATATCGAAATAATGTGGGGCTCCAGGATTACTATATGAAAGAAAAGAATTTCAAATCGGTCGAACCGTTTTGTAATGAGGAAAAGTCGTCTCTTGAAGACACTGCTTATTGATTGTCTATTGTTGGACTTAAGTTATTTAGGTTTGAAGTCCCAAAATTGAGGGCAATCGCCACTTTTCTATAGTTTATTAAAAGACAAAAACTTTCTCGAAAATGGCTTCAAGGCGCCCTATGAAATTATTGGCTTTCGTTAATTGCTGTTCGAATTTTTGACTATTCCAATCTTTTTTCATCGGTTTGAAATCTGGTCCGCTGAAAGAATCGAATTGATTTCATCTTCTAATGAAAAAAGCATTAGACGAGACAGATACTTTCAGTAAGTGGAAGAATGCCATCTACCCAGTGCTCGATATAATGATTTCTCGTGAAAGCTACAATACCTCGGGGCAACATACGAATAGTGCTCAAAAGAAATACCAGTTTTGCACCGACTGCGAACGTAAATTCAAATTCATACGAAGAATTCCACTTCATAATGGTACTTTCAAGAATCCTCGTTGGTTTTAATTCGCAATTCCTGTTTACGTACTTCAAACGTTATATACTTGATGACTCAAACAATTTGTTGAATGAGAAGGTACTTATTCTTCGCTATAGACAAGATTGCTTGTGGTCGATGCCATTTATTAAATAAAACTGTTCGTTCAGCGACGATTTAACAGTTCTCGATGTGATTCAAGACGAAGAATTTATATGAAATAAAGATTAGCCATCTTTCTCACTCCTAAATTCAACAGAAAGAGCAATATTGCTACTTCTGTTGTTGAGTGGATGTTTTAAAACCATGAGGTTGGTTATGGGGATGATACCAGTAACTAACAGGGTGTCAACAACTTTAGGTATTTGCTATGAACTGAGAAATAACAGTTTCATTCAAGCTAACAGACATTTTCTGAAGTGCGTGCATATGAAAACAAAAAAAAAAGCCGACCAACTGAATTCATCCGGTCGAGAAGATTTTAAATCACCCGAAAACTGACATCAATATTGCATATAGTATCAAGTAAATATATTCATTTATTTTCGAAACCCTGAAGAATAAAAATGGAATTGACTAACTGGAATTCGAACTCACTATCTAAAATTTCGTCAATTTCCTTGCAAATCCATCGATATTTGTAGTCAGGACTCCAAATGCAAAAGTAGTGTTTCATGAATCGTTCAGTATACATACTACAGGGTGCATCACACCCTTGCCCTAAAATGGATATTTTCTGAGTTAATATCCACTTTAAAGCAAGGATGTGATGCATACTCTCACATTATTTTTTAACGTAGATTCAATATCTGCCATAATAAAATGGGGTTCTAATTTGAAAAAATTGACTTTTCACGATTATGTCTTCCCTAACTTTGAAAGCGATTTTTTCACCCCCTGTATCATGAATCGCGATTTAGATTTTTAAAGTGGATACATCTTGAAAAATCCCAAAAATGAAAATTTTCCATCCAAAAACCTCGAAGTAATTCTTGTTTCAGCGGAGCTCTATTTTCGATTTTTTTTTTCGAATTTTCCCGCTCAGAGAGAATTTTCCAACCAAAACTGAAAAATGTTACATCAAAATAACTTGAAATTTTTTAAGGAATCTATTTCTGCAATAAAAAAATGGTGTTCTAATTTGAAAAACGGAAGTTGACGTCATTTCCGGAAAAACCGGAGGTGCTCATGCCTTGAAAATATTTTAGATTTGAAAATGCTGAAATGCTGAATTTCATGAAAATACGTTCAGTAGTTTCCCGTATAAATATGGGTGAGGTTCCTCGTGAAAGACCCTGTATATCGTATGGTTTTGCGTGGGAGTAACATAGATTGTGTTTTATTTTTTAAGAAACTTCATACAGTGTGAAAATCCGAGGAAAATACTGTTTATTTTCAAACGTTCGATAACAACGTCATTTTTAGACTGACAGGATCACAGAGAAGTTCTATTTCTCCGCCTAGGCGGAGAAATAGTTGCTATGGCTTACTTTTCCCTCCGGCGGCAGGAAAAGTGTTGTTATGCAAGGGACTAATTTTGCAAGACAACCGTAACTATACAAATATTACATTTTTCATTCAATTATAACGTAAATATCAATATTATTCAGATTTCCAGGAATTTCAAGATGTTTGAAAATAAAATAACATAGATATTTCATTCGAAGGAGAAGTGACTTTTCATGGCTCGCTTTCAATTACCCGCCTCACTACGTTCGGCGGGCAAACTGAAGCTCGCCATGAAAAGTGACACTTCTCCTCCTTATAAAATAATATACTATTATGTGATTCTAGTCTAAGAATTAACCGCTTTATCGGTGTGATCTGGGCGCAGTTCGATGAAATTGAAAATGATGTTTTGTATTGCTCCAAAAGTTCTAAAAAAAAAAGTTTGCAGCATATCCTGATCTCCTGAGGATAGCTCACAATATCTAATTTTCTTTCTCGAAAGTTTATCGATAATACTTATGTTTGAACTGCCACGGTAATAATTTTCCTTGAAATTATTATGATCTTTTAGGCATTCAATTCAGATCAAAATTGCCTTTCCGACGATAAAATTTTTTATAAATATTTCATACTTCTTTGTAATAATCGCAGACCTCAATTTCATCTACATTCTACAGAATCAGATATTTCGAAAGTATTTGGTCTGAAGAGCGCGAAGAACAGATAATTAATAGATAGATTATGGTTCAACTGAATAAGTCGGGATTGAATAAATATCTGAAGACGAAAAAACATAGTTGGTGTTATACCAAAAATAAATAAGGGTATAAGGTAAAGGAGGAAACGCTTGATAAAAATTGTTCTTCGAAATAACTATTAGAACGAATATTTGTATTGTGAAACCTAAACTGGGTGATCCACTTTATCCTAGCAGCACTTCAACAGTGAATAGAGAAACCTATTTCTGCAAAAAATTCCACATAAACATAAACGTTTCGTTTCGAAAATATTGTATTTTTCAAAACTTCAACGCACTTAATCTTTGAAACAACAAATCGGTATGAAATTTTCTTCTGGGAATGGGTTTTTCTATCTACTGTTGAAGTCCTGCAAAGTGAATGTGAAGGTGTCCCCAACCCCAAGGCAGGGGGTTCTAATATTTTTTCGGGTTGCTACCCTGCCTCTCAAAACCTAGTTAGCTGTATCATCTCCAGGAAATTTAAAAAAAAAAACAATAATTCTCTTCGCACAATAGGGATGTAATTCACGACCTCAAAACGCTGAAAAATCCAACGAGAACCCAATTCCTATAGCAATGTAACTGAGAGAATAGAAAAACGTATTTCTTGAAAAACTTCCACATTAACACAGGCCCATAAACGCTTGGTTTCGAAAATATTGGAATTTTCGAAACTTCAACGCACTTAATCTTTGAAACAACAAATTGACATGAAATTGTCTTCTGGAAATGGGTTTTTCTATCTACTGTATATTGAAGTCCTGCAAAGCAGGGGCGGATTAGCCATTAGGCAGATGAGGCGACTGCCTAGGGGCCCCGCATCAGCTAGGGGCCCCGCGTACCTCGTGTGCCCCGTTCACGGGAAAACTTGAATTGAAAAGGGCCCCCAAAAATTGCACTGCCTAGGGGCCTCCCACATGGTTAATCCGCCCCTGCTGCAAAGTATCCTGCAATGTAAAGAGGTCCCCAAGGCATTAGGGAAAAAGTGAGGTCGTCAAAGCGTAGTTACAAGTATCATATTCAGGCATTTTTTTTAAATCAAGAATTCTCTTTGCACCATAGGAATGCAATTGACGACCTTAAAACGCTGAAAAATCCAACGAGAACTCAATTCCCATGCATAGCAATGTGAATGAGAGAGAAAAGTGAATTTGAATTAAAAGCTTAAAATCTAAACTAACAGTGAAAACATGAGAAAACTTGCAAAAACTCATTATAATATAATGATGGGAGTATCTTACCTTGCGGCTTGACGGTAAAGGTACGCTTTTACCTCTTCATGTAAATATCCCTTTCATCCGACAGATCATCAAACACTTCACTTTTTCGAATGGAACAAATATCACCCTTCTGTACACTATCGTTTGATCGATAGGGGAAGTTATCAACGACCGGAAACGCGCACGTTGCACACTGTGGGTTTCACAAGCGTTTTCAGTTTCCAAGATCGGATGGATCTGATCGGAATTGACTGTTAATGGTGGACTTGCGAAAGCAGAACTGGTTGACTCGAAAGAAGTTCATTGGATTCCTGGTCTGGTTGATGGTATTGGCACTCTCGCTGACCATAACATGCGGTCGCGGCTGGAGGGATAACATTATGCTATTCCACGGTCCGTTTGCTCGTCGCGCTCCCCCTTCTCCAATAAAGGAAGCCACACATTACTAGACTGAGCTTGATGGAGGCTGGAGATGGAAATACCGATTTTGAGATCCGAAACGGGCGAAAACTCAAGATTTCAGACCAGAGCCTCGTGGATTTGAAGAGCCCCCAGAAAGGATAGGATTCCCCTCTCCCCATCCAAATTTAAGGGTCCCTTATACTCTGGCCGACGGCACCGATTCTCCATTCAAAAAGTGCCTTTCATATTTTCAAGTGCACGCCCTCAATTTTTCACCTGAAAGCTTAATTTTTTTAATTCTCCTGGAATTTCAGACAGTTCTCTGCGATTTAACACTTTTTGGAAGTTTTTTCAGTATTTCCATCATTTTGCATTATTTAAGCGCCTATCCAAATGAAATTTTCTTTTTAATATAGAAAATTGTTTTGTCGATGGCACTCCAATGAATTTTCTAAAAAAAATTGATGAACAACCGCCGAAAAACGATTATGAAGTAAATTTTCATAGTCTCAAATTCAACCAGATTTTTTCATGCGAAAACATAATTTTTTCAAAGAGAAGAAATTGGAGTTCCCTCAAGACATCATTTAACTTCAATTTAAAGAAAAAAATCAAGCTTTCAGGTGAAAAATTGAGGACGTAAACTTGGAAAAATGAAAGGCACTTTTTGAATGGAGAATCGGTGCCATAGCCGATTTTTTCATGCAAACAAATAATTTTATCGAAGAGAAGAAATTGGAGTGCCCTCAAGACATCCTTCAACTTCAATTTAAAGAAAAAATCAAGCTTTTAGGTGAAAAATTGAGGACGTAAACTTGGAAAAATGAAAGGCACTTTTTGAATGGAGAATCGGTGCCATAGCCGATTTTTTCATGCGAACAAATAATTTTATCGAAGAGAAGAAATTGGAGTGCCCTCAAGACATCCTTCAACTTCAATTTAAAGAAAAAATCAAGCTTTTAGGTGAAAAATTGAGGACGTAAACTTGGAAAAATGAAAGGCACTTTTTGAATGGAGAATCGGTGCCATAGCCGATTTTTTCATGCGAACAAATAATTTTATCGAAGAGAAGAAATTGGAGTGTCCTCAAGACATCCTTCAACCTCAATTCAAAAAATAACTAGAGGAGAAGGTGGTATTATGGAACCCCAGTTTTCATTTCATAATCCGAAGAGATTTGTGTTTACCTTCCTGTTTTCTGTATTAATAGGCCCTATATATATTCAGTTTGTGTTTATTTGAACGAATTTAGAATACTAGCAATATTCAACAAGATACACTAAATTATTTCGAGATGCTCAAAATTGGACTCCCAAAAAGTAGGCTGGTAATATGGACCCTTGGAAAAAATGAGAGCTTATATCCAAAGAAATGCATTTTTGGGTGCATAAACATAAAATATCTATCAGCTCACTTATGATAATTATATTTTATAATTCATAATATAAGATTATGAACGACAGAAGTCACACGTATATGCATCCCTGACACACCAATCGGAAAAATCGTTGTGTGCCCATAAATGGCACATCAGATACTGAATCCACAGAAATTGAAGTCTCCAATTCTATTTTGTAAGGAGAGCTGGTTATTACTGCAGCAGATGAAGCTTTCCGTCCTCTGTTCGACATTTTTTTCTTAGGTTGTGGTACCATCACCTTTGGGGTTCCATATTATCAACAGCACATGTTACAGTACATCGCATGGCAAATTTTCTGGAACCTCGTAGAATGCATTATCACCTACTAGGTTTGAACAGAAAAGCCCTATTTTAGCCTGGCAGAATACTAAAATATATAAAACTCAGATTTAAATCTTTTTTATGTTGACACGAATTCAGGGCATCAAAGTTTCGTTTAAGAGTCTATCGCCTTCAATGTAACAAACGTATACCGCCAGATGGCAGTGCATTGCATTAATTTTTATTTTTCGGATTATTCAGCTTAATAGAACAAATGTTGGGACACAGGGAATATAACTAGAAATACTACCCTGAGGCCTGAACTAGATATTATACTGCCTGTATAATTTGTTATAATACTCTATTTTTCCTTTATCAGTCATCTGGGAGGAAATACCTGCGGGGCGTGTCATTTAAAAGAAATTCAATTCCATGTTGAAATCCATAATTGTTATTAACAATTGATTTTCACTAATCGACGGCTAAAACAAACCTTAATGACATGTCTTTGAGAAAAATGGATATTTATCACACCGAATAGAAAAATTCAAGGAAATAAATTTTGCGAAAACAACACATTCTTGTATTATCATTTACAAAAAAACGGTAAATTCTAAAAGAAAAAGGAGATAGACATTGCATTAACTAAATAAAAGACTTCAATACTGAAATGAAAAAACACAAAAATATTTGTTAGTTTTGATGGTGGAAATGTTGAAAAATAACCAAAAATGATGAGGAATATCTCTTTCATTCATTTAATAATTATAAAAATTTTTTTTTATTATTTTTATCTTTATACACTCATACATCCCTTCATCAATCGGAAAAAATAAATCGTTTCTGACTCCCTTTTTTTTCAAGGATGTAGACCCATTCACACATAACCCCTCACTGTTGGATTTCTGCTGCGTACTATACGCTGCAGTTTCCCACACAAGTTGTTCCATGAGTGACAAAGGATATTCAACTTTTTGAACGGTAGATATCACGGCCAGTTCAGAATTAACCAAGGGTTCCATATTAGCAGCAGGGTTCCATAATACCACCTTCTCCTCTAAGCTTTTAGGTGAAAAATTGAGAACGTGAACTTGGAAAAATTAAAGGCACTTTTTGAATTGAGAATCGGTGCCGTAGCCGTTGGTCAGAGTATAACGGCCCCTCAATGACTACGGCTTGGTCTATGTTTAGGATAAGTGAATTTCTCCTACACCAATCATCGAAGACCTTTGAGATATTCCAACTATACTCTGTTTGAATGTAAGAAGGAGCAATAACAACCAGTGGCGTACCCACAGGGGGGGGGTAAGGTGGATATATCCCCCCCCAGGAAGATCCATTGTTAGGTCCAAAAGTGTGTAATTTGATGAAAGCGAATTCTCGGTAAAATCCAAGAGAGTTGTAAAGTTCCTGACAATATAATATATTCGCTTCGGTGACTATATACCAAATTATTAATAAAAAATTAAAGACATATGAAGCCTTCCGAGTGCCGCAACTATCACAGGGTTTGGCGGCACATCAATACAAGCGATTTATTAAGTGTGCATAAATCTTATCGAGAGATGACAGAGTTGTCAAAAGCGATCTCTGTGGTCGAGAATCGAATCACGTAAAAAACATCAAAAATTCACGGTTTCCAATTGCGATTTTTGGATATTCAGACCGAAGGAAATGTAAAAACGAATGGCGAAAACGTTACCTTGATATCTGAAATAGTGTTCCCGATCGATCCGACTTTTTTTTATTCATTTGGTAAACTGTTTTTCCTATCTGTATTAGAGTGAGTTATAGACATGAGTTATCATAACTATCGGGGTTGTTTTATAGATACTATTACAGCTCGAAATCAGTAGAATAATGGACACATTATTCTATGGGAGAAGATAAAAATTTATTCTTGTTTTGCAATTAAAAAAAATATTATTATTATTTGTTTCATATCCCCCCCCCAAGACGAATGTCTGGGTACGCCACTGATAACAACATGTATACAGGGTTTTCATTTCAAAACTTGCCACCCCTATTATTTCCATATACAGGGTGTCCCACTAGTGCCGCAGCGGACGATATACGCGTAACGGTCTGAGTTTGGCAAAATTTTTTGATGCAGACTTGATATACTACAAGAAGAGCACAACCTAAAAATATTTTCGAATATATCGGGTGGCCCACAAAAGAGGAATAGCGGGTGACTCTGTTTTTTCAAATGGGACACCCTATATTCAATAGTGTTTTTCAATTCTCTGAAACTTCCTGCATGCTTTCGTATACTTTTCACATATTTTTATTCGACAGTTTTCGAAATATTGGCCATTTTGACAAAAAAATGATACTTGTAGACGCAATGTTATCCAATTATATTTCACGAACCCTTGCACATACCAATAAGAGCTTTATATGGATTGAAAGACAAGACTTCAAAGTATCCTAGCCAGCTATAATAAAGCATTTTCAGCATACAGAGTGTCCACAAAAAGACTATCAACATGACGAATTTCAAATCGATTTTTCTTGAATTTTTCAAATGCAATGCATATAATTTTTTTTCATCATTGTAATCACCATTCATTTTAATCCATTTTTTGTCAAATACATGATATGCATATCTCTAACGGAATAGGATTTTTAAGCGCTTTTTCGAAATGTTTCCCCAAAATTCACATATACCTTCGAATTCAAATAGCAGATTTGGCTTTTCTGTGATTTTTAGAACTGTCAAATTATTCCACTCAGAATTATCATCATTGAAGCTTCAATTCATATTATAGCGAAATGAGGAACTAGAAAGTTTTGATGTATCTACTCAAAAATGTGATGAAATCAGTTACTGAAGACAGAAACTTGCTTTCTGTACCCATTTTTCAAAATACATTTTTGATAATTTTCTATGTTTCTACTTGGAACGTCCAATCTTCCAAAATTTCAAACAAGCTTTGAGCTTGCGAGCTTGAAGATCTGCGTGCGGGCCTGTGAAACTTATGAATATAATTTTTTCGAAGAAAGTTGTATAAGGATAAGAGCGGGCACTTTTTTGTATCCTGAAGTTTTGAAACTCGTTTTTTTGAAGCATTCATAACTTGTACATTCAAACTCATTGTTATTTTTTGAATTTTTACATCATTGTGTGAGTATTCATTCATCCGTAAAAACTATGATGATTAGAATTGAAGCTGCAATGATGGTAATTTTGAATAGAATAATTTGACAGTTCCCAATAACCACAGAAAAGCCAAATCTGCTTTTTGAATTCGAAAGTAAATGTGAATTTTGAGGAAAAACTCTAAAAAAACCTATTCCTTTAGGGATATGCATATCATGTATTTGACAAAAAATGAAGTAAAATGAATGGTGATTACAATGATGAAAAAAAATTATATGCATTACATTTGAAAAACTGAAGAAAAATCGATTTGAAATTCGTCATGTTGATAGTCTTTTTGTGGACACTCTGTATGCTGCAGATGCTTTATTATAGCTGGGTATGATACTTTGAAGTCTTGTCTTTCAATCCATATGAAACTGTTATTTGTATGTGCAAGGGTTCGTGAAATATAATTGGATAACATAGCCTCTACAAGTATCATTTCTTTGTCAAAATGGCCATTATTTCGAAAACTGTCGAATAAAAATATGTGAAAAGTATACGAAAGCATGCAGGAAGTTTCAGAGAATTGAGAAACACTAATGAATATAGTGTGTCCCATTTGAAAAAACAAAGTCACCCGCTGTTCCTCTTTTGTGGGCCACCCGATATATTCGAAAATATTTTTAGGTTGTGCTCTTCTTGGAGTATATCAAGTCTGCATCAAAAAATTTTGCAAAACTCAGATCGTTACGCGTATATCGTCCGCTGCGGCACTAGTGGGACACCCTGTATATATATATATTTTTTTTCAAATCGCCGAGACCCGTCAATTTTGTTTTTGAGGGGGAACAATTTTGACGTATAAATTAGCTCTCCCCCTTTAACCCCCTACCCTCCAGAGCCACTCCTACAAAAATCTTAAATGAGAAAGGGGGTCGAGTGATACATCATTTCAAAGGGCTTTTTATTCTCTATATTTTGGCATATTATTTTTCAAATTTGGGTGTTGCGTTGCCGAGTTAGGCGTGTGTCAATTTGAAAAGTTCCCACCACCTTTTATTACACTATTTTTATAAAACAGCAAAAAATGAGAATATGTTTTTCTTGTAACTCGACGATACATGTAAATAAATATTTTCGACATAAAAAAGTTGTTTTTTTATGCGTCTGATAAGCGTACGCATACTTACTTACAGTCTACGTACGAGCTCACTCGATGCATCAACGCGATCTTGCGCCTAACGCAACACCCAAATTTGAAAAATAATATGCCAAAATATAGAGAATAAAAAGCCCTTTGAAATGAAGTATCACTCGACCCCCTTTCTCATTTAAGATTTTTGTTGGGGTGGCTCTGGAGGGTAGGGGGTTAAAGGGGGAGAGCTAATTAATACGTCAAAATTGTTCCCCCTCAAAAACAAAATTGACGGGTCTCGGCGATTTAAAAAAATATATATATATGGAAATAATAGGGGTGGCAAGTTTTGAAATGAAAACCCTGTATGTATACCTACATGTATAGTTACATGTATACATGTATACATGTATAGTTACTTTCCGTCCAGAGTCGAATTAGGAGATTTCACACAATCGTTCAGTTCATTTATCCATGTCTTATCCACGTAATAAATTTTTCTGTCTTGTTCCCTTAATGATCGGATTTTCTTCAAATACCTAATCTCTTCTCCACACGTACAATTATTTCATCCCTATCAATCAGTGGACTATCACGACCACGTTTTTTGAACTTGAATTCCGCCATTTCTTTCAATAATTTATAGAACGTTGTTCTCTTGAAATTTTTGATAACTTTCATATCGAAATCGTCAACCGAATCGATTATATTTATCTTTAACGACTGAGCTCTCCTCTTAGGTGGCGTCAATGTTTTATTCTCTTTATATTCTCTGAGAATTCTGAATACAGCTGAAGAATCACTCATCCCTGAGGATTTTGAAACAATTCCTACTAAGTCTCTTTTCGATAAATCAGGATGTTCTTCCCATTCTTTTCGAGAAATATTCAAAATGATCTTTCTCTTCAGCAGAGAAATGCGACCTTTTATTAGACCTTTTTCGTGGTGGTCTCCACTCCCCACATATCACCCTCAGATGCAGTATCTGATTCCGAATTCGACATTGTTCTATAAACACTATATACACTTTGTCAAAAGATTTTCCAACATAATACGCTTTTCACAACAAAATCTATAAACACTTTGAACAGCTAGACCTTCACAGTAGCTCTAGGTATTTTAACTGGTCTTGTCAATTGAAAACTTCGATATTTATGCAAATCAAGATGGCTTTAACCCATTAAGGAAAAGGACCCAAATCTGGTGTTTCCCGGAATTACCTTGTCGGAATCTTGAGCAGCCGACAAAGAGTTTCGTACAAAATAATAGGAATAAGGACCCAAATCTGGTGTTTCCTGGAATTACCTTGCCGCAATCTCGAGCATCCGAAAAAGAAATTATTCAGTAGATAATAATATAAAAACAAAACAAAATAAAAAATAGGGTACGTCGGATATGAAATGTTTATGACAGTTGCAAATCATAATAGAAATTTTGCACTAGAGTTTCTGAGGAAAAAAGTTCTAATGTGGGAATTGCTGACTCGAATTATTGAATTATTTCTATCCAGTACCCTCACAGTCCGTTCCGAGTACGATCCTGGCAGTCTTTTAGGGCGTTAGAAGGGAGCGCGGTTATGACCGTTTGACCAATAGGACCTCTATTGTGCGCAAACCGGACAAACTGAGGACATTATGAAGTGCGTCCAAATATTTTTACATTATGCCCTCAATGCTCTCCAAAAAATTGACCCGCAATTGATCTTATGGTCGTTAAGCGATTTCGTAGAGGCAAAAGTCTGAGGAGTCGGATGATCTTAGCGTGGGGCCAAGGGCGTAGCCAGGATTTACTACAGGGGGGGCAAACCATGGTCATGGTCCAAGGTCGCTCAAGATGTAAAATTTTGGGATGAAAATAAAAGGCAAATTTAAATTTTTTTTTCAGCCCCTGCCCTACGCTGGCTACGCCCATGCGTGAGGCCGTTTTTCCGACACGCCTTGTACCTTTAGCTCTTCGCGAAGCTAGAAGGCAAAACCCAATCAACAAGAAGCAAACTTCTAATCGAAACACAATAAAGAACACCTAAACTGTTAGTCATAAAACAAATTATCAAACACAATCCTCTATTCATTGAATTCAGTCAATTTTATAAAAAAAAATGCGTCGATCACTCTATCTACAGAGTGTTGTGAAAACGAGTGCATTTCCTGTTTGGAATTAGTTTAATTAAATTCGGAACAAGATTCACCTATAACAGGCTTTCGCTTGTCCGGCACGCTTCAGCCGACCAATCCAAGCGCAATTATTCCTCGGCTGAAGCAATAATGCGCTCACTGATATCTAAAATTCTATACCGAGTCGGATATCATGAATTTCAGTTTCTAAATTTTCTGTCGATCCAAATTCAACAATGACATCTGTCAAACCTGATATTCATGGAAAATTCAAGAATGAAACATGTACGAATATAATTCCCAACCAGAACCTTGAGAGCTAAAGCCTCAAACATGCCGAAAGATGACAAAACTATTGTCACATATGAAACAAATCCTGAACCACACGAAATTTTGCACGTGAAATGTTATGTTATTAAATTCATACGAGAGCAGATAGAAAATATCAGGGGATGGAACCCACCGAAAAGAATGTAAGTGAATAAAATTTATGAAAATGGGGGCGTTTGTTGTTCAGAGTCGTTGCCAGGTATGAACCCGCCTAACGCTATTTGGGTATTTTTTTGGGTAACTCATGTTATTTATTTCATTGATGTGAATTAAAATTTCAGCCAGATTAGTTTCAGAGATATTGAATTTGTTTCCAATCTGAAAATGAACGTCAAAAATTATTAACTCTGATGAAATTATTATGCCAATTTTGCATTCACACTTCAAACTCTAAAAATGTCTAGACTCTACTAGGTCTTTTATTTCTAAAGTTATCGTGTTTGCGGCCGAAATGTCGGACAGAATTAAATTTTACCATGAATTCTTCATTATGGAATCCAACCATTTTCGGCCACAAAATTTGAAAAATACAGACATTCGGACAATTGATCGCTGAAACAAAACCGTAAAATAGATGGGGACAATGAGGCTGAGTTCAGGTGCATTAAGAGGTCAGTTCATTGTTCGACCATAGAATATAGATGCCTAGAATACCTGGTGTTGGCACTGATTATATTTTGTTTAAGACTTTCTTGTCGATGGAAAATCTGAGATTTTGTGCTGCTTTTCATTTCTACCGAAAAGGGTTGCGCGATTTTCCATTGCCGCAGTAGCGCCACGACCGATAAAATATTGCGGATTATTCCGGAAGTAGCACAAAAAACTCAAATCTAGAGTGATCTACAAATTTTGGTCACGATTTTAAGTAATAAGTAGTCGTTACACCATATATGCATCTATGTTCGACCTAATCCAATCTATTCGATGTGCTATTCGGGATTTCTATTACATATTTCAGTTGGGGGACTACACTTTGAGAAATGAATAGGTACTTTTGTTGATGGATCACCTTAATTAATTACTTTGCTTCTGCAAATCATCAATAAAATAAATAAAAATCACTCTTCAAATCATCAGATCTCTTTTTTTTTTAGACATCCTCCTGACAAACCATTGCCAGGTACTTCAGAAAAAGTACCCAGTGAATCCACTGCGAAGGGAGAGTCAACATGCAAACCTTGGGGCTGGCTACAATGGCTGATACTATACCTACTCCTTCTGCTTATGTTTTTGTACGGAGCTATCATTGGTGCCAACTTCTGTCAAAACAAACGATATGGTTGTCATCCCCTTTATCCATTGGCGGGATTTGGAAGAAAGGGTCATGAGGTTGTTTTTTGAAACTCATAACAAAGTGATATAATTCATGAATCATGGAATGTCGGAATATTTTATATATTTTATTATATTAAAACTTTACACATGATTCTTTCTTCTGCATTTGCGTTTAGAACGATGAGGCATCAAATAGAACTGAGAGGAGCATAGCTTCCATTCATATTCACATACATAGTGGAGTGCGTAGCAAGATCAGTTAAATCAGAAATTTTATTTTCATCTGTTGATGAAAATTATGTCGCAAATCTTGTATTTATTTGAAAAATTTGAGTGAGAAGGGACAGCAGTAAAGATTTCAAGGAAGGTTTAGTCTCCATTGCCTCCACTCATAAGTCTTTACTGGTCTATCCTCCTTCTAAAGTTCTAAATCCATATAGTTGCTGATTGCTTCACAATTTCAACAGAACGGTTCTGGAATTAGGAGACCAATCAGCTTAAATTATTTGATTGAAAATGTATAAATAAAATGTGAATTGCAGAAAATCCAGAGTGCCAAACGTAATTGGAGAAAATTATTATTCATTGATAATATGAAGATGAATTTTTGCACAAACCTTTTTCCGAGCATAACTCATTTCAACGTTTATTTTCACTCAAAAAATTCAGTACGCCAATGGGTAACACAGGATCGCTATGCCTTTTGACCTTCAAAAAATTTCGCAGCTGTTTATAGTTTCATAACTGAATGCATATTTTCATTTTCTTAATTTATTGTCTGATGTGAAATTTTGATTTCAAGGCATGATCAACAAAATTCAGCATGTGACATTTGCTTACCCAATGAAATCTATAATTTCTTAGGTTGTTTTCGAAACAGCTCATTCAAATGCTAGATATTCATTTATAACTGTACCCTTTTGAGATATATGATTATTATATTCCCTTCTCCGTATTGGAAAATTCTGGAGCAAGTTCATAAAAACATAATAATTAAAGCATTTATTATTAAGAAACTTACAAACAATAAGGAATCACTACTCCACAGTTTTTGTAGATTGAATAAACCTTGACAAATTTAGGAATTTCAACGGTAATGAGACGACAATAACACATACATTTTAGAAATTCTACTCCAAATTTGAGAACAAACTTTAAGTGAACAAGACCATGGAATTTCATAGCACATAGGCCTAAAATGAAAGCTGTGATCCTTTATTACTTCTCCTCACACCATTCATTTTCTTTGCGAACTTGTTCTTCCTCAGAAGCTGTGAAATCATTTTTGATGTTGAATGTTTTCCTTATTTCCTCTGGTGCTTTACCCTTAATCATATTGGCCACTGTCTTACAAGTTACATCCAGCAAACCTTTGATATCCAGATAGTTGGCTGCCAAAATGAGTTCAAACAGAGTACCTTGATCAACTTTCAAAAAATCAGCATCCCATGAAGAAATATCATCAGTTCTCTTTTCTTTGTTCTCATCATCTTCTGGTGGTGGTGGATCGTCTTTGTGGTAAGTGGCCCACTGAATTACCTTCCTCAAAATTGCTGAATTAACGTTGGGCAGAGGAACAATTTCTTCCTCCTCATCATCCATACCTAAATCTTCCAACATAGTTTTTATGGTAACAGAGCATTTTGCAATTTCAACATCCACGGTGAAAGTCTCTCCATCAGATGACTGCAATTTGATAATAGGCATCTGAAAAAATAACATGAGAAATGGCGATCTTCCAAAAAAGAAAAATAGCAAAATTCCATAAAAAAAAACACTCACCTTGAATTGATAGGGATGATCCAGACCACGCTATCTCTCGAGGATATATTCTCTTGAAGGAACTAAAATCGACTTCTTGAAAACGGCGATATATTTGTTTACAAAAGTACGATTTACAACTCAATTTAATTTGGACAAGTTAATTTTCCATAATGTCGATTATGATCATAGATCAAAGTTGAATCATAGAATATGAAAATTCTCTTCTTGATAGGTAAAATGGTAAATTCACATACTGTGGTGAAATAAGATCGTAGCGCTATTGGGCGGAGTAGAATTCAATGAGACCTCTGGCGGAAAAAAATGTAATTGAAGCAAGGAGTAAAATAATTCGTATTGCATTGTTTTTATTCTGTTTTTTTGTCTTCATTGCAGATCAAGTTTGATTTTTTGTGTACCTTTTTTAAAGTTTTATACTTTGAATTACGTCGCTGCATAATTGAAACTTTTCTGTATTTGGTTGCACTAGCCGTAAAGGGAAAAAATCCCGATTTATCTTTCCATAAATTTCCTCCCATGGGAAGAATGGTAAATATTGAAAATGCGTTTGGAGTTATGGAAAATATATCTCAAAGAAAGGCTTGGGCAATGAAACTAAAAATGGGGAAACCAGTTACAGATAGTATGTCCGTGTGTTCCTTACATTTTAAAAGGGAAGACTAGTCAAGGTTAGTACCAAGTGTGTAATAGTTATAAGTTAATAGTGGATGGTATAGTTTATATTTCTGAAGGTGAACAATATATAAATGAGTAACAAATTCTTCAGGTCTTAGTAAAAAAAAAGTATCTTCTTTTAAATGCAGTACCTTCTTTAAAACTACCACAGTCAAGCCACGAAGTTTGTTCCAGAAAACGAAGAGAAAATAAGTCGGTATTAAAAATTTCAAATAATACTCAATACAAACGTACCTTCCCTCCAACTTTTGCAGATATGACCATATCAAAAATGAAATAAAAACACGAAATCAGACCTGAAACTAAACAGTTCATTGAACGCTTGTTGTACTTTTCACAAACATCAACCATACCTATTACTCCAAAAATAAAAATATTGGGAGTCAAAATTTAGTTTAACAATACAAAGCACTAAAGCACAATCAAAGAAAAACCAAAATTTTCACAAAACACACACTGAAAATAACTAAAACAGCAAAAGAAAACCACTTAAATATCAAAGGGCTTATACGGCATCTGATTTGTTTTACTCCTTGCTAAGATGACATTGACATTTCAGAGCGCCACCTATCGAATTCTACTTTTCCCAATATCGGCGAAAATCAGAACTACTCGTTGGGCATTTATAAAGAGGAACGCGCGCTGCTGACTCTAAACCCCATTTATACAGAGTGTATTTTAAGGTGAGGCTTTTTTTTGACAGGCGATAGAACTCATCAAAATAAGTTGTTTTACTGAAAATTCCTCACATGAATTGTTCAATTTAAAAAATTTATAAAAAATTTTGGCATCAATACCTTAATACTACTCTGGCCAACATATCTCTACATCTCTGCTCCAGGTTTATGAACATCCGCGACGTTGGGTGATTTCTTAGCGGAAATCTTGTTCTATACAACTTATACGCTGAACTGGCATTTTTTTGGATTCATCATAAATTGAAAGCATATCAACAAGTTCATTATTTGCATAAACGTGCGGCAATCTCGAAACATAAAATACAATCTACGCCGTAACACGACTGATTACAATCCATATTCTGAGTCATATATATAATAAGAAGACAAAAAACAAGAGATATCTACAGGAAGCAGGCGAGGTAGCAGGTTTAGACTGAGGAATTTTCAGATTCACCTAGAAACCAGAAATAATTCTAGTTTCATTTTCTCTAAACAAGGCATAATTCATATAAAAAAATTCTGGTAAAAGGACTTATTTTGATGAGTTCAACCATATATCAAAAATAAATGCCTCACCCTTAAATACACCCTGTATAAACAGTGTAAACAAACATGGAGAAAACGAGTAATCGTTTCTAAAGCTACGTTGTTTTCAGTTTTGCTATGTAAAACAGATTATTTTGTTTTTCTTTGATCTCGCTATATTCATTCAAATAATTTGAGCTTCATTCATTATTGACAGTGCAGTGTCCAGTTTATAAAATGTTGGTGTAAAAATTGGCTTTTTGCTTCCTAATTGAATAGATATTTCACGAGGACTTCGATGGAAATTATGGAAATAAATTATTGTTCTGTTTTGAATGTTCTTTATTCTCATACAAATATACTACAAAATAGCAACACAAGAAGATTTACATCTGTCAAAAACTATGATCTAAATGTGATGGGACATGGCAAACTTGAATATTCCCAAAATGTTAAGGTCATGAGCTCAGATACTTCACCTTATTTAATTTCTGTCTTAGAGAAAGATGAAGACACAGCTCACTACTTTGAATCACGATGATCGATTTCATAATACTCTCGTTGATAATTATGGTATTAACCTTTCTCACCAGTTAAAACTGCACCAGAAAATTAAACTCAAACAATTAAGACGTATGATAACTTCGGGAATAATATTTAAAATGAATAACACTCAACAATTTTTATTTCAATACTACTTAATCTGCTTAGACCACGATAAAAACTTCTACATATCCCCCGAGAGTACCTGGATATGAAACAAAATATTATAGCTCAAAAGCACACGAAATATACAAGATCTTAAAACATCACTGATTTTCTAGTATGAAATTTTTGCCGAAAGAGAGCGTTTTGATCTTATTGGATTTACAGTGACTTTATACAAGACAGTGACGACAAGGAGCTGAAATCCGCCATTAAGAGGCTAATGTCAGATTATTGGAGGTTAAAATTCAAAGATTATAGAGTACATCTTTGATACTAACCATAGACAATTCTCATTTTCTCTATGATACTAACCTAAAAAGTTATAATTTCTATAGTTCTGTGCACAGAACTCTAATTCTTCTGTTCTGTTCTGTGCTTCCAAACACAATTAGCCTCTTAATGGCGGAATTCACCACGTAAAATCCAACTACCAATAGAAATTGAGACATGAGCGTGTCGCCACTGTCTTGTATAAAGTCACTGTAATTGGATTCGATAAAAAATCTAAAGAACATCTGTGTTTACAAAGAACAACCATTGATTCTACATTCTCTCTATGGTTATATGTGTTCTGTGATTTTAGCCACAGAACTATTGTTCTGTGGCTAAAATCTGTAAACTTTCTGGCCTCGAAGAGATTTTTCTTCTCCTACCTCCATGTTCTGTAGAAAAATAATCATAGATTGTCACACACAGTCACTGTCATAGACGTTGTATCATATCTATGGGTACTGTTTAAATTTTTCCACAAGTCTTCATAGCTCCAATGAAAGTTTTTGAAATAGAGCAATGTATCGATATTTCAACAGAATAAGGAATAAAATTATCAAGAAATTATGAGTTCTAGAAGAGATAATCACCTAAAAGACGGGCTTATAGATTTAACTGCAGGATCTCTAGGTACTTTTTTTATAAACTAGAAATTGAAAAATTTGTTAGCAAATCGGTTTGAAATTACCAAAGAAGAATTATTTCCATTATAGGAGGAGTTGCAGTGGTATATGTGGGACAACCTTTAGATACTGTAAAAGTAAAAATGCAAACATTTCCTTTGGTTCATGAAAGTATGATGCAATGTGTTAGAAAAACAATAATGACAGAGGGGGTGATAAAGGGGCTATATGCTGGAACAGTACCTGCTCTAGTTTGTAACATTGCTGAAAATTCTACACTGTTTTTATCTTATGGAATTTGCCAAAAAATTATTCAGAAATTCAACGGTGACATAGAATTGAAACATCTATCAGCATTGAATAATGCCTGTGCAGGATCGATGGCTTCATTTGTTGCATCTCTTGTTATATGTCCTACAGAACTGATCAAATGTAAACTTCAGGCTTTATATGAAACTAAGAAAAAAGGTAGTACTTCCCAGATAGGACCTGCCAAATTAGTAAGGACTATTCTGAAGCAAGAAGGCATTCTGGGTCTATATCGAGGATTTGTTCCCACAATAGCTAGGGAAATGCCTGGCTATTTCTTTTTTTTCGGAGGCTATGAAGGTATTTATACAAGCATTAAAAAAATCAAAAGTAATGTTTGGGGGTAGTAGAAAATATAATGTGATAAGTCTGAAGTACCACCTACTACGAAATTATTCGAACAAAAATAAATTTATAATATTATAATTATTAGACAGAAATTTTGAAATTAAGTTAATGAAATAAATTTTCACCTAGGTTGTAGACAATTGTTAGCATTCCCTGGTCAAAATAAAGATGAAATAGGACTGTGGAAAACAATGATAGCAGGTGGAGCTGGTGGGGCCCTTTTCTGGACTTCAACTTATCCTATTGATGTTGCCAAGTCTCGAATTCAAGTAAATAACACTGGTGATAGCTTAATTAGGTTAATCATAAACATTTTCAAGAAAGAAGGATTGTCAACACTCTACCACGGCTTAACACCCACTTTAGTGAGAACAATTCCAGCTACTGCAGCACTATTTGTTACCTATGAATATTCTAAGAAATTTTTAAACTACATTCTCCCAGAAAAATGAATTTCATATCAAGTATCATTATCCGGAATACCATACTACATCACATAGTCACTGCTGCATTTGTGAAGCATTTAAAAGAATCAATGCAAGTTGAGAAAAATAGTTAACCAACTTTGTAAACATGACATGGAAAAAAATTTATTTGTTTTATTGTTGACTGCTATCTCCCAATTTGTACAAACAGGGGGAATAGAAAAATATGCAGATAAGTCCATTAGAGGTTGTTTGACTGTGGAGCATTCTTACATGTGCCCCTTATGGTCAGTCTTCTACATAATTAATTTTTTTAGGAAATCCAAGTCTTAAATCAGGTAGAGGTCATCAATAAAAGGCTTACTTTTAATCATGTTGAGTCAGGTGTGCCCTGCTATTCTTGAATAAGGCTGATATTAGACTATCATATTAATATGATCATAGATATAGGAGTCATATTTATATGAAGAACCTCCGACAGTGTAATAAAAACGTATGATTCATATTGTCTATGATCATAGATCAAGGATCCTATTTGACAGCTGGAGTACAATTATGATCATATTTTGTCCATAGACACTCTAGCTCTAGCTAGACAGACGACAGACGCCCATACCGGTTGAATTAATAATAACAAAAAGAAAACTGAGTCGTCGATTCGTGTTATATGTGGAAAACGTGCAGTAAAAGTGATACCCTTTTTACTCCCTGTGTGTTCTGTATTTCCCGGTTAGTGAGTGTGTTATAATGGCTTGGTGACAATTGTTTATTAACTTCCTTTTTTTATAGATATATTATTTGTATATATTTTATTATTGTATATATTTTATTATTTACTTATGGTTTTTATTCTCTGCTGTTGGGATGATATAGGTTCAACCTAGCATTGCACTAGCAACAGCGCCTGAATTAATATCCATTTTGAAATATGACGTTTATATGAGCATAAGTGTAATATACATATATGACGAACACGATCAAATATATAGGATCCTCGAATTGGACAGATATGATATCATATTAATATGATGAATAAATGATAGTCTAATATCAGCCTAAGTTTTGATGAAAACTATTCAAATTCATCCTTTGCCTTTATTATGTGTACCTTGCTGTTACTAGATCTGAAGAATAATTTTGCCACCTGCTGTTCAAATTAACTTTTTCCTTTATTTTCAGAGATGTACATCATGTACTTAATTATTACCTGATTCTGAGCAACCAATCATTCTCCAATAGAAATGATGCTCATACTTAAATTTTGAAGAAAATCCACTAAGGAATCACCTGCGTCATTAGATTCTTTCTTCAGTTGAAGACAATTCAGAGGAACAAATTTCCTCTGTTTCATCAGGCAGTATATGTATTCAGAAATATTTCCTTTGATAACATTGAAGAAATGAACCACAATAACTGGCAAGTTTTTCCTCATCACTGTATAGAAATCCAGTTGCCCAAAAACTTCAATAACATCATTGATTTTTGGCATTGTTTTTTGCAATTTCATATTTATAAATATTGAAAACTTTCCATCATTAACATGGTAGCCCTGAACATATGGTATGTTACTTTGGTTGTTTTTGTACTGTCCTATTATTTTAAAATAGTTGTTTACTGGATATTGTTCAGAACTGTACAATAGTAATTCTCTGAACGAATGATAAACATACACTTTAGTGACAGTGGATAATACTGGGCTTTTGAGATTCATATAACTTGCACTTTCTTCTTTTGATATCATTGGGTCACCTGAACACATCCACTTTTTTCTACTCTTTCTATTTTTCTTAGACATCTGAATATCAGGTGTGACAGGAATTATATCACCTGCAGATAAATCACAAATAGTATCTTCTTTACCTACTTCCATTTTTCACCAGAAAAAAATTTCAAAAATACATTCAGAAAAATGACCGATGGGATTGACCACAGAACATCTAATAAATAGCATAGAATATCATAAAACTGTGATTAGAACACAGACTTGGTTCCCCACAGAACACTCTTCCGTGACGGAAGTTCCGTCAAATTCATAGACAGTGTATCTATTTCTATGGTCAAATTTATGCTGTGGCTCTCTTCCTCTCTTGCACATAATTCTATGCTCTCTTGTTCCTGTTTTTTGTTGTTGATCTGAATAGACTGAATGTTTATTATTTGAAAGAGGTTTATTTGTTGAACTATGGATATTATAATGTGCAATGAAGAACAAATTCTTCAAAAATTGTCTTACAAAGAAATCATAGAAAACACCAAAAGTTTAGAAGTATTTTTTCAGCAACATATCCCTGAGAAAAGTTATATTTCAATTTATATGATGCATAACGTTCATATACCTTCTTTAATACTTAGGTAATACTTCAACATGCCTGATTATCTTTTTGAAAATGTGAAACAAAAACAGGATTTTTATTAAAAATTTCATATTTCAGCATGAAAAGATGCGGTCATATCTTTGTACCAATAAATATGAATGCTCTAGATCAAGAAATAGAAGAACTGGTTGAAGATGCGAATATTCAATACCTGATATCACTAAAAAACAATAGTAAATCAATCAAAAATTTTGAAATTTTAAATAGTATAGTTCTAGGAAGTGATGAAATAATTTTGTGGACAAATAAGGTTGAGAAAAAACCCTGTGTTATAGATAAAGCATTAATCTGTATCCTACCGACTTCTGGCACAACTGGTAAAAGGAAGTTGGTCAAAATTGAATCCTACTGTATTGAACAGAATATTGAGTCACTAAGGTGAGGTGGAAAGATTTCTGAAATTATTATAAGCAAAAGAATTTTTCAGCAAAATATTCAACTTGGTTGAAGATGATGTGATATATTATGGGACTCCACTTTCATTTGACCCATCTCTAGTAGAACTTTTTCTTGCTCTCCAATCAAAAGCTACACTTTTGATTGTTCCAGAATATGTTAAATTGAATCCACATAGGCTTTTCCGAACATTATTTTCAGGAAATAATAATAATTATCCAAAAGTCACATTTCTTCAGATAATTCCTTCCTTGTTTACTAGATGGACAGACAAACAAATTGAGTATATATTGAAGAGATCTCATTTGAAGATGTTAGTTTTAGGCGGAGAACCTTTTCCATTGAAAATATTGAAATTTGAGAGGTCTATAAAACTCTTCAATATTTATGGAATTACAGAAATTTCATGTTGGGCTACTATCCATGAAGTAGATAATAATAATACCATATATCTTGGAGCCCCTTTGGAAGAAACTTCCCTCAAAATATTTGAGAAGGGGGAAGAGATTCAAGAAGGTATTGGAGAATTGTATATAGGTAAATATTTTTGTATCACTGAAAACTGAAATTACTTGTACATGACTTCAATGGATTTTCAGGAAGTAAAACAAGACATTGTTTCATAAATGAGGAGAGCCAAAGGGTTGAATGGAGAGCTACTGGGGACCTTGTACAAAAATCTTGCAAGGGAATTGAGTACGTAGGTAGAAAAGACAATAGAATAAAACGTTTTGGTTACCAAATTTTTTTGAGCGAAGTTGAAAAAAAGATATTTGACAAAATAGGACTGGCCAGCAAATGCATATGGCTTGAAAAAGATTCTAAATTGCTCTTATTCATAGTTATTCCATTGTTTGAACTGAACAACATTTCCAAAATACTGGATAAACTGAGGGTGAAGCTGATACATTTATTGCCTAAACAGGAATTCCCTGATTTCATGGATATTATTCCAATGTTTCCTGTTAATCAAAATGGAAAACTGGACAGATTAACTTTAATTGAAATATATGAACGGAGTAAACATCAACAAGATTCAAAAGATGCATCAACTGTCTTTTCAATGGTTATTGCAAAATATCTTGGCCACAGTTTGACGAATTTTGATAAAATAAAAAAATTCACATTTGAAGAACTAGGGGGTAATTCAATCTTATACACATTGATAACAAATGAACTCAAAGACACTTTGAAATATGAAATACCTTCAGAGTTCCTCTCATTACTCTTCAATGAAAGTATAGAGAATTGTTTTAATTATCTTGATAATTTTCAAGACTGGAATAATAAAACTGATGATTCTGAATTTAAAGAAATAGAGCCACATGTTAAAAGAACAAAGTATGAGACAAATGTTGATGTTGTTTGGAAATTCAATCTGTTGGGATGTGTGGATGCTACTCCATTACTTTTTGAAAAGTGGTAAGGTATTTATGAAGAATTTCTTGATCTAATGACATTATTATAACATATCCATTGAGTTATTTCAGCCCAATTGAGCAATTAGTTTTTGTGATATTGACATTTTTATTTCAATCCTACGAGCTTTATTCAATCAAATTGTAGGGAAAATAAAAGCTCCTGACATTAGGTCATTGATTTTATAATTTTCAATCAAGTTCACTGGAAAAATGAAAAAAATATTCTTGATTCAGTTGTTACTGTACAAAAAAGGGTTGATCTGTATTTCATGTATTGCAACTGTATAATGAGTCAGTTGTTATTTTATTTCCGCCTTCTATTGGCTGTCAAACCAACTCTTCGTTTCAAGAAGAGTAACTTTTCTAATAGCCAGGAATTGTTTCAGTGGAAAAACTTATGTTGGAGTGGGTAGTTTTTCAAATTTTTTTGTGATATTGGATGCCCAAACTGGCAAAAAAATATTTCTGGAACAGTTTCCCGATTCTATAGAAAATGAAGCCTCAGTATCACCTTGCTTGAACTTCCTATATTTTGGGTGCTTAAATGGAAATTTGTACTGTATAACTTTGGACGATTATAAAATTGCTTGGAGCTATCAGGCAGGAAACTCAATAAAATGCAAGCCATGCTATTGCCTCAGCAATAGAGCTGTAGTGTTTGGATCCTATGATAAGCATATACACTGCATCAAATCAGAGGTTATTATCCATTGCAACACGCTGTAATTTTCAAAATCATCAAACACATGCTCATGATTTTTTTCTAGAATGGGGAAATTATTTGGAAAACCTATATTGGAGAAAGTATAGTCACCACCCCAATACATCACCAGGAAAAAGAGCAAATTCTACTTACAACATTATCAGGTTCTTGTGTGTCAATTTCTGAAAAAACAGGTGGTATATTATGGCGAATAAAATTGGAAAACCCAATATTCAGTTCATCTCATCTGATGGATAATAACTTGATCTCTTGTGATGTCTTAGGAAACTTATATTGTACTGACATAAACACTGGTAATATAATTTCAAAGATCAATGTGGAAGGTGAAATATTTACTTCAATCAAATACAAGAATGGATATCTGATAATAGGATCTTCAAAAGGAATATTGTACAAGTGCAAATTGATTGATAACAATACAGAGTGTAATGTTGTCAAAAGCTTACATCTTAAAAATTCAATCTCTTCTACACCAACTATTTTTGAAACTATCAAGAAATTATTTGTTGCAGTATTCACTTCCGACGGCCGTTTGCATTTGATACATTTTCAAACGTTTGAGATTGTTTTTCATTGGAAATGTCCAGGCATTATTTATTCATCATGTGTTTTTAGTCAAAATAAATTATTTGTTGGTTGTAGAGATGATAATATGTACTGTTGGAATATTACAATTGTCTGAAAATTAACAATTGTATTTCCAGAGAGCCTCAATTCAAATTCTCAAAGATAAATTTAGCCCTTCATATTCAATATATGTTATGAGTGATAATAATTGGCCAGTTTAATTTTTATTCTAATATGGTATGAAGGGATTATTTTAACTTGAAGAATGAAATATAACAGAATGCCATCAAATGTTTTTATTTTTTGTACACTAAGGGTCGTAAGATTGATCGCACTTTATACGGAAAGCAAAGTTTAAACCGTATAACGTCGCTTCTATATCAAGAGTTTTAACCATCACTATAGTATAAACTGCTAATGATCTTACGGCCCTAAAATATCACAAAGTATACTTGAAAACAATTTCTTGTGATAGTCATAAAGGTTTTGTATACTTCATAACAAAAATATTTCTATATAATTATGTATGTATAGCGCAGATATCAAAAGGAGTATTTAGTTACAATAAACTGAAAATTTCATAATTTAAAATGTATATAATAAACATCAGTATTTACGAAAATACAGTCATTTCTTCTCAAATGTCAATGCCACCCCATTAAAACACTGAGCATTTATAAATTTTATCTATTAGTTATTATACATGCCCTCAATAAGAAAATCCATCCTTCTATAATGCCTATGTTCCCACCATTCTGATCCTTTCTTGTATAGGCTCATAATTAAAAATGCCAATAAAGGCATGACAAAAACAACTGCTACAACCAAAATTACATAAGTCTTTGAATTTTTTTGATTAATTTTGTGAAGCTGCTCGGAATTACTTTGGTTTGCTTCTGTGTAATTAGGAGTTGGAACAGTTATTGGACCAACATTTATGAGATTATCAGTTGGTTTCATTCCTGGAGTATGTTCTACTCCCTTTTTGGGTACTGACACTTTACCATCATTCTTCTTTGGAACAACAATTTCTGTTAAATTATTGTTCAACAAACTAGGAGTTAATTCACTTGTCACGCTTTCTCGAGATTGATGAGTTCGATCCTGGAAATCTTTATTATTTAAAACTACCAGGGTAGTTTCATTAGATTTCGTATTATCAAATTCAGTATGTTTTGTACTGGGATAAGAAAAAGTTGTATCATCCGCCTGCCTCCTATTTCCATGGGTGGGATTAGTTAAAATAATTATGATGAATAAATATTTCAAAAATTCACCTAACATCATGAGATTCCCAAAAATTTATAAAATAATAAATAATTAATAAACATGTCAAAAGCAAAGTAAATTAACTAGAAAGTCAAGGAACAGGTTAAACATAGATAGATATAATAAAAAATTTTCAGATATTTTAGATGCATAGAAATAAAGGTTTTCTATTAAATTCAAGTGGTCTGCACTTGTCCATTCACAGACCAGTTCTGTGCTTTTACATTGTTCTGTGATTGAAACCATAAATTTTAGAGAGATTCTATGTCTTAACTTAACCTTAATTAACTTTTAAAATTCAATGAAAACAAATAATATTGAGGAAGTCTGTTTATTTCTCTTTTGACGCAGCGTCCATTTACGTTCCGTTAAAGGATTTCAATATAAAATCTGTAGCTTTTTCTTTTCATGGGATCTTTACAAAATGAGCTTAAGGAAGTCCAATCTCTATGTGAAAAAACAGTCCAGGGCTCAAAACTTGTATCTTGTGTTAGGTCCATGGTTAGAGTTGAAATAAAGAGGACCCGATTCAAAAACATAGTTGTTTGCCTACATTTTCCTGACGAGTATCCAGAAGCATCACTCCTGGTTGAATTAAAGAGTAAAACTCTATCTGCACGTCTTCTTGAAAAACTGACTCGATCTTGTGAAATTGAGGCAAAGAAATATTTGAATGAGCCACAGATATTGAATGTTTTGCAGTTCTTAAGAAGGTTTATCGATGAAACTCCTTTAATATGCTGTTATAATGAGATTAATGAATTGAGGTTGAAGCTAGACCAAGAGCAAGATGACATGAAACTAAAGCAGAAAACATCTTCCATTGTTCTTAATGTGAAAAAAAATAGATATTATTTGGAGTGTCGTATTTTTGTTCCAGACAGTTATCCTGAACAAAAAATTGAGTAAGTATTCACTCTCTCTGTATGAATATGTAGATATTTACTACAATGAATAAAATATACGGTAATACAATACTCATTATATACAAATTATTTCAGGTTTCAAGGAGTAAGAACAAATTTTTCTAGAGCCTTAAACACACATATTATAGCTCAAGCTAAAGAAATAGTGAGGAAATGTGTTGAACCACCTTTGAAACCTAAGAAAAATGAACCTCCTTTCAAACCTATTCCCTCACTAAGTAAATCAGTTGAATTCTTCATCAATTGTGTTAAGAACTTTCCCCAAGAAAAATGTCAGATCTGTGACAAATTTTGCCTTCCTGATGATCCAGCAGTTAATATAATCAAAAAGTTTCTATTTATTTTATTGATTTAATTCCATTTCAGGATTTAGAACATGATGAAACATCATCTGATCATGTTGAAAGAGTTTTTTGTGGACATCTTTTTCATTTGCAGTGTCTCCTAGATTTCATGAAGCAACCTCCATTTGGAAATAAGAAATGTAAAATATGTGGCCACAAAATACATCATCATAAATGGAATCTTACAGATAAATTGGCGGAAAATCGCTGGGCTCATGAACAAGCCAGAGAACGTGAATTAGCTGAAGTAACAGAATTTTTTAATTAGATTCTGCCTTTGATCGCATTAAAATTAGCCTCTAATTAATTGTTTTTTTCATAATTTTTCGATTGTTTGTTCATTGCGATTTTCTTATTTTTGTTCCGTTCCCAGCAAGAATCCATACCACCAAATACTAGAAATATTTCATTTCGATATTTCACATATACAGGGTGAATCAGTTATAATTGAGTAAATCTCAATGGAACATATTCTTCTTGTTCTTATTTGGATAAAAATATATATTCATTTAAAGGTATATCCATTTTTAAGAAAGATAAAACTGTTTCAAGATTCCATAATTTACAGATGATTCAGTTCCATATTTCAATAGGGTGAAATACGAAATTCTATTCAATGAAAAAGATTAAATGCTAGTAAAACGTCATTTCAATATTTCACTTTAAAAAAGGAGTTTTATTTATACCAATACAGGGTGTATCAACTTTGATGGAACATATATTCTTCTCCTTATTCCGAAAAATATTTATTATACAAGGTGTATTTAACGGTGAGGCTTTTCTTTTGACAGATGATAGAACTCTTCAAAATAAGTCATTTTACCGAAAATTTTTCATATATAATACCACTAGAGATGAAATTTTGCCGGCAAAATTTCTCGATTGTAAAATGAAAGTTTGTTGCTTTCGGCAATTTCGCGAATGACATTTGTATCAAAATCACGAGCCGTTAGGCGAGTGATTTTGGAAAAATGTCATGAGCGAAATTGCCGAGAAGCAACAAACTTGAATATTACAAGAGAGAAATTTTACCTGCTTAAATTTCATCTCGAGTGGTATTCGAAATGACTATTTCTCGAGAAAATGTGTCTGAAAATGGTCACATTCGGCTTGTATTGCGCTATTTGACAAATAAGTATTCATCATAGATCAACTAAACGTTGTTCGTTTTCTCTATGGTATTCATTCCCGAAGCTATCTATGAATTAGAGAAACGTCAAAAATTTTGTCGCTGAAAAACCAAGTTGTTGACTAGAACCACAGAACATCCAAAACACCAGACCAAAATTTGGCAAAATCATAGACCAACTGCTAAAGGCAAAACATTTTCATACAGGTCTGTGACATTTTTTTTCCTCTTCAAAAATTTGTTTCCTAGCTCAAAGACTGGGTGACTCGGAAAATTGTATGCCCTTTCGGTACATATGGGAAGAGATTCCCATTTTCCTTGTGTTGTGATACTGATTATATTTCCTGTAGTACATAAATCATAACGCTATGTTAATCATAATAAAATTGTATTCCTACTCATTCTAGAGTTCTTTGAACAAAAACATTCCCTTTCATAATCGATTGAAATTTCAAAATTGGGAAAAGGAGTGGATTTGTCATCGGTGAAAAAATAAAGCAATATAATTTTCCGCAGGATGGGTATATAAATGTAAATTTAAAAATAGCTTCACTTGTCTGACCATTGAAAAGAAAATCGTTTTTATTGTTTCTGCAAAACGATTGAGTAGCAATGGAACTGCCAGTTGAAATTATCGAAAGGATTCTTCTCAAATGTGACGGAAAAACTTTGAGAAATGCTAAAGATGTGAATTCTGACTGGAAAGACATTGTGGATTATTTATCCAAAGTAAGTATGATTAATGATATTTGGTTATGAAGGAACAAAAGATCTATTATTGTATTTGGTTATACGAAATTTAAATACCAAATATTAATATTACATCTATGTTTATTATAGAAAACACACATTTGGAAATGGTGTTGTAATGAAGAAATTCCAGAGAAAGAACTCGTTGATTATGTGGATAAATATGGTAGAACTGATTTGGAAAAATGGGAGAAAATATACTGTAATTGGTCTTCATGGCAGAATTTACAAGAAGATATCAGATATGTTATTGTAAGCAGTCCTGCAGAAATTCCTCGTATATCTTGTATAGCTGTCTCAGGTTTGTTTCTCTTATCAGCAATAATGTGTGGATTATTTCTAGGTTTTTCTTGTAAGATTTTGGTCACTTGAATACATGTTATCTATTAATATGTAAATTTCATCATTAAATCCCACTTGAAGTTTTTTGCTCCTCATTGAGTTGGTTCTTGTGAAAAAATATTTTTGTCTGTTATGAACTGTTTTTCATGTAAACAATGAGTTTCTTACATATAAAAGGAGGATGATATTTATTTTCAATAGTTAAATTTTTTATAGGGCGTTATATTGCTGTAGGCTCAGAAGATGGAAGGGTAAAAATATTTACAGAATACTGGAAACCCTTTTATACATCCCGTCATAAAGCAACAAGAGTAAAAAATATTAATTTCATTGGTAACAGAAATTCTATTTCAATTACACCAATTACTCTTTGATTATTGCAGATTGGGAGAATAAAGATGTGTGTTTAGTTATAGCATACCCTAGAAGTTTAGTTATTGAATGTTTTAATGATATGAATAATACCACATTTATCGAGGATGTAATTAATCATAGGTATACTAATGAAACAAATTCCACTGGAGTCTTCTCATAGATCTATTTTCCAGTGTGTACAAGAATTACATATGCTATGAAAAAGCAAGAGGTCGAATAAATATTGTTAAAATCCACAATAATGGCAACACTAACACATTAATTCAAATATGGTTCTCTAGGATTTATTCATCACTTTATCCTAACTGTTTGAATATATGGAATGGAATTTGTACCATTGTGATCAACAATGAAGTGCAACGGTTTCAGTATAACCCAGATGAAGATGCCTCACAAATGGGAGAGTTGATGAGAAAGGCGAAGCTGAAAACAAGTTTGAGCTTAACGTCTAAGATAACTTACCAGATTTTGAAAGACGACATCATTATAGCTTTAGGTGCATTTAAAAATCATATAGTTTTCCAAGGATTGCAATATTTATCACATTATTAAAAAAAAAAATTACAATGTCAGATGATGCATTTTTTCAGGTAGAGATGATTCCTATGCAAAGGAAGAATATATAGAGTTTTTCATATTAGGACCAAATGATGAATGCAGTAGAAAACTGTTCAACACATGGGATACTCTCAGGTCATTCATAACATGCATTTTTGTTTATGGAAACACCCTCCTTCTGGGTGTTGATACTGGAGATGTGAGTATTAATTCATAAATTTCCAGAAAAGGATATAACTACTGATTTCTTTTCTATAAAACTTTTACCATCTAATTCTAATCATTCGGAACTCCAAATGTAAATTTTATATTGGCATGATGATAACGATTTTTAGGGTAACTCGTTTTATTAATTCTTTTGTAATCATAAGATATTCATGAAGCATCTGGGCCTTAAAAGTAATTTTAACTTTCGGTCTTTTCTTCTGAAAGTTATCATGTTCTGCATCAGCCCAATCTCATAGTTAAAAATCATTTTCGAAAGTCCACCTTTGCTCAATTATCTCACTTTGACCTTCCCTGTAGCTGCAGTATTTGTTTTTAGGACGGCACTATTGAGCTTAAGATTTAGTTTCTGTTGCCTGAAGTCAATATTTTCGATTCAATCTCATGATTGCCAATAATTAAAAAAAAACAAATACGAAGAAAACCCACATGTTTGCGATGCATTCTGTTCAATTTGCTGTATTAATTTCAGGTTTATTTCTACAACGTTTCTTGTTGGAAACGCTTAGATATTCGGAATTACCAGAAAAAAATAATCGTAGGTAGACACCCTATCATCAGCATAGATGTGAAGGAAACCGAAGAAGAGAGAAAGTTCTTTGTGACTTCGAATTTTTGTATCCATGAATTGAGGTGTTATGACACAACAGGATATATCTGAGTTATACATATTTATGTATACCTAATTGATTTGTTTCCACTTTTTGGTTTTGTGATTTTTTTTACGGTTTGTCTATTTGGAATCAGAATATTGGAAAGATGACATTTCAATGATGAAATTCGAATTTGTCTGTGATAATATGTTCTACAATTAATTCATGATCAGTTGTAATTTGAGAATAATTTTTTTATGTAACAATATTTTTATAATGATGTTTGATAAGGAAAAATAAAAAGTTATTATTTAATCAATGTTTTCATATTTAAAGAGTACACAGGAATAACAATGAGGGTCACAAAACCTACAATTCGCAGGATTTGTAATTTAGGATTCACACAGTCGAAACTTGCTTTCAAATTACGCTGAAAGCGTGGATTTATACATTCATGAGTAATGTATTTGACTGAGATATTGTTGAGCAAAACCTAGGTTAGACTCGTATATCATTTTTGTGAAGTTGCGTGGGGACTATGATCGTTTTTGAGTGAACCAATGATTATTAAAACGATTATAACTTGGACACTGAGTATAATTTCATAAAATAAAACCAAACGAAAGCTCCTGAAAAACTTTACCGGATTGTACTAATAGTTTAGTTTCGACCAAAAAGTGGTCCCTGATCGCTATTTCCGTGTACTCTTCATTTGGAAGGCGGAGCAACAACTAATAAGTAGTACCAATAGTACCATTGATAGAATTCGTCCGCTCCGATTACAAGAATCTTAGATAAGAGATCTAGTCTAAGATAAGAATTGTGTTCCATTGGAGGATGTCGATGGTGACCATTGTTGTATGTCATTGGGATTGTACTAGGGCGAACTGATATGAGTTGAAATCAGTGCCCTTCAGTTTTTGTCAATAGGATTCGATTAGAGAGTTGCCAATGAATTGAGAACTGTTGAGAGTATGTGTATTTTAAAAAAAAAAACCGGTTATTTCCGGATGAAAAACATCTGATAAAATGCATTTTATTTGGGACATAATTTAATCGAATAATTTCATAATGAAATATACAGGGTGTTCCCAAATTGGAGGTACAAACAAAGAGGGAAGGTTACTTAATTTCAAGAAAAAAGTCCGCAAACGTTTCGTTCTCGAGATGCAGGGTGCACTCTTGGCAGTATATTTGAACGCAAATTATGGAAACAGCTCCCAATAAACACAGTAACCATTAAGAAACGTTGTATTTTTTAGGTAACGTCACTATATTTCATCGTTGAAAAAACGGTAAAATGTCGTTATGAAATACGTTTCTTTTTGGTATCATCGTAACGTTTTCCTTGCACGTTGATTTAACGTTGCAAACCTCATATGTAAAATACCGTCATATAACGTTATTATTAAGTTTCAACGTAACGATGTATTTTCGTTTCGGAAATAACGTTGATGGTATACGAATTCTCAACGTTGATGTTTATGCCGAAATACCACAAATAAATAACGTTCATTTCAAGTGTCGATGTAACGTTGATTTTAGGGAATGAAAATACCTTGATATAACGTTGTCATTAAGTTTCAACGTTACGACGTATTTTCGTTTCGGAAGTAACGTTGATGGTATACGAATTCTCAACGTTGATGTTAATACCGAAATACCACAAATATTCAACGTTCATTGCAAGTGTCAAGGTAACGTTGATTTTAGAGAATGAATTAATCTTGAGTAAAAATATTTTTGAATTGTTATTATTTGAATTTCAGCATAATTTGTCCTAAACTAAGGAAACTCATAAACCTTTGTCATCTACATCTTGAAAAATATTCTAAAAACTCTCAAGATATTCAAATGTTTTTTTCATGGATATGAAAATAAAGAACAGGAAATAAATTTTGATCCAAATTTTGAATAAAGTATCATCACAGGAAATGTTTCTCAGTGGAGATATAATTTTGGTCAGATATATAAGGTGTTATTTCTGTGGACTCTGGTTATTTATGATAGGTGAAAAATTTGAGAAATATTCCTCCTATTCCTTATCTATTCAAGTGGACAATAATTTCAAAATGCTGACAATTATACACAGATTCATCAATATTTTGTTTTAATAAAAAAATAAACAGAATAAGTATGAAAGAAAAAACATAACTTCATATAAATATGAAGAGAACAAACAAAAAAAAATATATAGATATTCAAATGTATTGAAAAAAATTTTTAAATTCGATTTTTTTTCTCTATTTAATGCAGCGTCCTTGAGCCTTTTCTTGGCAAAATTCAGCCAATCTTTCGTTGCGTCTGCAATTTGTAGGTCTGTGGCTGCAGCAAATTCTTTCTTGACAGCCACTGAAAAAGCCCATAATGCTCATTAGATATTTTGAAAATGTAGGTCTACAAAATGAAACCTTACCATAAATGATTTCCATCGACTTTGTGTCTTTAAATGGTTTCTTCTCCCTGCCCTTCCAATTGTATTGGCAAGCTAAATCGTTGCTTAATATAAATCTAAGAATTCTCCTGGTATGGTCCTCAGGACCATTACCTCCCAAGGACTTCAATCGGTTAACCTTAAAAAAAAACGAGAATAATTATTTTTACAGGGAACTGGGGTAATAATTTTAGCATTGCTATATCAATTCCAATATAAAAGGATGAAAACAACAACAAAGGTAGGTATGAGTTGGCTTCGGAATTTTATTTTCTATCTAATTTTCATGAACTCACTTTCTACACCATTCATATAGGTACATATATATATATCGAGAAAACAATTGGAAAACAAGTCAAATATTCGTAGTCAGCGTTTAATAAGAAAAATGAACCTTGTACTGACTACGGATATTTGACTTTTTTTCCAGTGTTTTGTCGATATTATGAAAAGTTATTGAAAAAATACAATGATTTTAACAGCAATAATGTGTTCAGAATTGAATACTCAATCATATCAAAAAGGAAAAAATTGAAAAAAATTTTCGCTCCCTGTATAACCGATTAACCGAAAGTGCTTCAAAAATATTTTAGCTTAGTAGAGAATTTCAAGCAATATCAATCCATCAGATCGATGGTCATGATAAACATTTCTCTCTCTCTTATAATCCCAATTTTCAGATTTCAAATTGAATCATATCATGTAAAACTAACAATCCTTTTGGAAAAAATAGAATTATACTTCTCATATGTATCACCAATCAATATGAAACTGATAGGTACTTACCTAAATCTGTGTTGTCGCACTCCTAAACAAATCGGATAATTTTCCTAGCAAACTCGATTCACTACGTCGGAAATAGCGAAGGGAACTATCGAGTGACTGCCGCACTAGCTCTTCAATATGTGGAATGCACGAATGCAGGATCGCCGACGCCGGCCGGCACTATCACGTATCACGTGATGCCCCTGATGCCAACTCTAGTGCACCGTTGCCTAGGTTGATTAATCATTATCTTTCAAGAAACTCCATAATTTTCTAATGAATGATTTTAGCGAAGACGATGTATGTTACGAATATAAGGTTATTACTAATAATGGGTTTCATATTTTGAACGAGTAAAAAATTCAAAGTAAAGAATGCAGGAAATAAGTTCGGTGGGTATGAAATCACTATATCACTTCACATAAAATGAAAATATTTCTCCATCCTTTCGAGATGAAAGATTTCATAAAGGAAACATTAAAAGCGTTTCAAATAGGTATATTTAGGTACTCACCTTCATTATAATATGCTATTATATATTCTTTCGAATTAAGAAGCTGATATAATACAATTCATATTCGAACTAAAAGTTGCGGTAAAAAAACGTATGTAGAACATAGGAAGGACACTTCCGAAAATACTCTCAAGTAGAATTCATTAGTTTGCAAGAAGTGTAAATTATTCTTCAATCGAATATTTATTCAATGTTTTTCATTCTCTAATGAATTCACATTGAAGAAATCAATTCGTTAATCAATTCTCGGCATGAACATAATCCATCAGGTCGATGGTCATGATAAACATTTCTCTCTCTCTTATAATCCCAATTTTCAGATTTTAAATATGTCTAGTTCTCCAGAAACGTATAAAAGGTACTCGAACTTGGGACAACCATGTATATAGATAGAAGGGTTCGTTTAATTTTTGCTGCTTTATGGTAAATTTGATAAATCTTGAGTAGAATTAAATTTGATTAAAGCCTGAGTTAATAAATAGTGACTCATTTAACGTTTATTCAATGTTACTGAGCTCACGATGAACCAACGTTTGAAAAATGTAATAAATATACGTTTCATAATGGTGGATGAATCAACCAGTTGAATTGGGTACGTATATTATATGTATAATCAACGTTCCGTTGAATTTGTGTTTCGGATGTAATAAGTAAAATTGAACGTCTGAGTTAATAAAGAGTAACTCATTTAACGTTTATTCAATGTAATTGGGCTCACGTTGAAAAAACATTCAAAAAATGTAATGAATATACGTTTCATAATGGTGGATGAATCAACCAGTTGAATTGGGTACCTACATACAGAGTGTAACAGCTAAATGGAATAAATTCGATAACGAATAGATGCGTGTTGGGAAAAACGCTCGGACACGTCGATTTGTTATTTTAAATGCGCATATTTTTCGAGGAAATAATATTATATAGGGTGTTCCATGCGCCCGTAGCCAATACCAACTTTCTTATTTCAAACGCAACCCCCTGTATATTATTTATTTTTCGGATTCTTCAGAGAATTCTAGACAAAATTCATGTACAATGTCCTTTATCTTCAAATATTTCGGAAGTATTAAGTGTTTTCAGATTTATTGCAAAAATCGATGTTTTTAAATACAAATTATTTTATTTCACAAATTCGGTACATTACATTTGAAACCTAATGAGTAATATTGATTAGGTATTTCTTAATTATTAAAAAAAATAAAAAAAAACATTAATATCAATGGAATGGTTGATTTAATTTTTGCTGCTTTATGGTAAATTTGATTAATCTTGAGTAGAATTAAATTTGATTAACGCCTGAGTTAATAACGTCATTTAACGTTTATTCAATGTTACTGAGCTCACGATGAACCAACGTTTGAAAAATGTAATAAATATACGTTTCATAATGGTGGATGAATCAACCAGTTGAATTGGGTACGTATATTATGGGTATAATCAACGTTTCGTTGAATTTGTGTTTCGGTTTTAACAAGTAGAATTAAAGTTGGTTAACGTCTGAGTTGATTAAGAGTGACTAATTAAACGTTTCTTCAATGTTACTGAGCTCACGTTGGAAAATCGTTTGAAAAAATGCAATAAATATACGTTTTATAACGGTTCTTCAACCAGTTGGATTGGTTACGTATATTATATGTATATTCAACGTTTCGTTGAATTTGTGTTCCGAATGTAATAAGTAGAATTAAAGTTGGTTCAAGTCTGAGTTGATGAAGAGTGACTCATTTAACGTTTATTCAATGTTACTGAGCTCACGTTGAAAACACGTTTGAAAAAATGTTATAAATATACGTTTCATAATGGTGGATGAGTCAACCAGTTGAATTGGGTACGTATTTTATGTGTATAATCAACGTTTAGTTGAATTTTCGTTTCGGATGCAACGTAGAAGATTCAACGTGTAACGTTAAATCAACTTCAGCCACCAGAAATAAACGTTTATTATACGTTTGTGTGTTTATTGGGAGGTGGATTGGATGGGGTGGACATCAGTCAAGACCCTAGACTTAAGTAGTTTAGATTTATTTTTTCAACTGGACTTTTACAATTTCAATTTTTTCGATTTATAAAGAATGAAGATCTCAAAAAATTTGTTGTGTGTAAAAATTGGGCGCAGTAAAATGTGGCAGCACACCACAATGGCCCATTGAGTTCAGAAATAGTATATTTCATTACTAGTCCAGAAAGTAAGCTTTTTCCGTGCGCGCGCGATGTGTTCGTGCAAGCACGGAAAAAGCCTTTCTGGACGTGTAATGAACGATATTTTTCATTACACCTCTCTGAAAACAATAACACGGGAAAAATTTTCAGCAGAAAGCATTTCGATATTGTGGAAAAATAATTATTCAAAACACTGACATCTACTGTCATGCAATCTGTGTCTCATCATAGGAATCATAGGATGCATCTATGCCTCCTCAGCGCACCGTAAAACGTTTTGCGGTGCGGCCGCACGGAAAAGAGTCATTTTCGATGTTCTAAATCTACATCTTATGATAGGGTTTTCAGTGCGGTGTAATGAAATAATTGTTCCACAGAATTGATCATCAAATGCAATAATAATTCAAGCCTTTGACATCTGCCAAATTTCGAAATACACCCCTTCAAATGTAAAATAATGAGAAAATTAAAAAATTTCTCGTTGGTCAGAAATACATCAAAATTATTCAGTAAAAATCAAGATTACAAAAGCTTCTCAAAACAGCACAAAAACGCAAAGTTAACATTTGAGATTCTTCCGGAAACACCAAACCACCTCTCAGTCGTCAAATACAAAGAGGTTTTCATCAAAAGTGGTATTATGACAGAGGAATCACCAGATGGAAATCACCATGAAGAAAAAACTATCCAAGAAAATTCACAGGAACATATGAAAAAACTGATGATATTTTACACTCCGTTACTCTGTTCAGACATTTCAAATATGTTTACCAGAATTCATGATTATTTCGGTATCACCACACATAATTTATGTACGGAATGGAACAAGTTTGTGATGAGAAACAGAGAAAGTACATGTGAGTGTAGGTATAAAAAAATTTCAAACTTCGAAACATAGAGGAAGATTGTAGGTTTTGAAGGGGTTTCACTATGCACAGCGATTTCAAGGTCTATTGTGCCTCCTAACGGAGATATCCTTGCCATTATGATTATGTAGTCTACAGCTCGCCCTTCAGTTCTAGAATTCTAATGATTCACTATCTGCCTATCTGGGATGATGGCTTCAGGGAGGTTACTCTCTCACTTCTACTATAGTTGTAGTCCACAGCGTTCTTTGCGTTAGTAGGAATGGAGAGGCATTCCGTGACCAGGTGGTTCGAGGTTTCCTCCACCTCAACACAGAATCTGCACTCGTCGTTTTCTGCTGGACCCGTGCTCATCAGGTGCTTCCTGAGAAGACAACGCATTATAAGGAATCCTGTGATGAGATGTAGCATATTCTTGTTAAGATCCTGTTTTACACATTCCCAGTCTTTTCTTCTACTTAGCATTGCATTGAAGGTTTTCTAGATCATAATGGAAATATAAATGCTAGCCATTTTCAATGTTAACTGAGTCTCGCTTAATAAGCTATAGGTATCCCTAAGGTCCATATCTCCTTCTTCAATATTTAGCTACATAATTCTAGGAAAGAATAGTTCAATGAACAAAACGATGAAATAATACTAGCAAAATATTGCTTCATTTCAAGCAAGATAGTGGTAGTGAAATTTTCTCATGCTCAAAAGTTCCCAGATAACCTATCCAACATTAAATTTTTTGCTTCAGGTACAGCACTGGTACCTTGGTTGTACAACTCGCGAGCCCTCGTTCCATATATAAGCAGTTCGTCCTATGTTACAAATCAACATTCGTATATCACACTGAACCACGAAATTTTGAAGATTTCTTTTCCTTTCACGAACGAAAAATCTGATAATCTGGATCTTGACCAAAAGATTGACACGAGAGAGGATCGTGTATACGAAAACCAATCAAAGTTCGCTTCGAGTTTGAGTGAAATTCTAGAGGAAACTGAACAGGTAATGGCAATTTTAGGTCTTTGTACTTATTATTAAAGGGGATCTTCGATTTTAAGGCCTTCCATGAAAAACTTACACTCTTTCAAAAATGTAGAAAAAAAATGTTGAAAGTGCTGCAGAATTCAATAAAAATAGCATTTTGTCAGGATGATCTCTACAAATGAAAATGCTGCCTATAAATATTTTCAACACGACTGTACACAACAATATTTAACCAACGTAATATTTTCTTCAATAATTGATCTATTCTTCACAGATTGCTCTGACGGGAACAAACCATCCATTGAACATATTCAGAAACTGCAGGAGTTGTCCCGCTGTTTTCGAAATCAAGCCGTTTCCTTCTAAACCCTATTCAAGAAAGAACGAACCGAAGATTTTGCTTTTGAATTGCCGTAATTTTGAGAAATTCGAAAAGACCTTCACTAAACTCCTCGCGAAAAACAAAATACGTACTGTGGAACCACTGTTTCGAAATTTGGCAAATAGAGACGAAGTATTGTCAAAGCTGGAGAGAGCTTTCGTCAACCATAACTTAAGAAAGAAAAGCAACGATATAATAAAAAGAAATGTCATAGTAATGCATTCTAATCTGATAGAAAATATAAGGGAACAATTAGATCTCGGGGAAGATCCTGCAGAAAACTTTCCTAAAGAAAAAAGTATATTGACTAGGATAAATTCGAATATTTCAAATGAAAATCTAAATCGTACAAGAAAACCCAGTAACATAATGATAATAAACGATGAAATCTTCAAGGGGCCAAGGGAAGAAAAAGTGAACAGAAACCCATGTAATATTTCCAAACAAGGAACGAAGAATATGATTTATTTAAATAACTCGATTTTCAAAGAATTGAATGTGGACGAGGTCAACCGAATCTTGAATAGAAAATATGCAAGTAATAAGAATGAAGAAACCGAAACAATTGTGAGGATACCTACGAGACATTCAACTGAAAAATTGAAAACATTTCGCTCAAACGAAGACCATCAAGAAGAATACGAAGATATACGTTTGGCTAACCTCATAGCAGCAGTGGCGGAAAAAAAGCGTTTGGAATATATCCAGAGGTCAAAAGTGAGTTGGCAGGTATTTAAACAATTGGAAGAAACCCTGGAAAAAGCAAAAATTCTCAATTTCCCAACCCAAGAGGCTAAAGGTACCGATTGTAAACCAAAGAGAGAGAAAGAGCTCAGAGAATCTGAACCATCAAATTATTCAAACTCTCCTGATATAAGAAACCGAAAAAAATCAGTGATAAGGACGGAAGGAACTAAGTTCGATGAAAAAGATAAAATGGAACCAATGGAAAAGAAAATAGATGTTCATATTATATTGAAACCAAATAGAGGAAAAGCGAAGCCTGAGAACATACATAAATCTACAATGAGAGAAAAAGCACCAAACTATAAAGTGAATGATATTGAAAAGAGACAGACATTGTCGAAGATAAAAGATAAACAAGAATTGAAACTGAAAAATAAATGTAAAGGCGATACAAGAACATTCAAGAATGTCGAGATGCAAAATGTAAGAAAGGACGCATCAAAATTGGGAAAATTGAAGAAACTCTGTGAAGACGTTCCTTCGATAAATAAAAAATATACAAAACTAGAAAAGAAAGAAACAACGAAAACCTCAATTCCACGCTTAGTGAAACCGAACGTACCTTATGTAAAGAATAATAAAAAAGAGAAGATATCGAATTCTTCAATATCTAAAAGTAAAAAATACGAAAAGGATTCTCTGAAAGACCTCGGGCAGATGACAAGCAAAACATGGACCAAAAAGAGCGTACAAAAAAAAGGCAAAGAAGAATTTATAAATCTGAGGAAAGGTGGTAACATATCCTTTGAACAGCAGCAGCAATGGTCGCTCCGGGAGGACGATAGTCCATTGATAGAAGTGTTACACAATAATATGAAGAAATCCCCTCTGTCTAGCTCGCAGTCCGAATTCATTGCAGACATAATTGAGAAACCAAAGAAAAAATCAAGAAAATCTTTGAACTCTCTGAATAAGATTTCTAGGAAGAAAATAGACTCAAGGGATTTGGCGGAAGAAACAGAAACCAATCTAGTGGTCGAAGAACTGCTTGCGTCTTCTATTACCCCGAAGAAACAAAAAAACGTTCAGTCTCATAGCGAAAAAGTTAAGTCGAAAATACCGATACTTGGTACTCCAACTTCAATAATAAAGCAAATCGAAAAAGTTGTAGCAACAGAGTTAGCAACTAGAAAAATAAGAGAAAAATTCAACAAGCAAGAAACTATAGAAGTTGTGAAAAAAGAAAAATGCAAAGATAGAAGAAGAGCCAGAATTATAAAAACAGAAACTGCTGAATCAGAGAAAGAATTGCTCAACGAGAAAACTGAAGATATTACAAAAGAACGAGTAGAAAAACATAAAAGTGAAAAAATGAAAGAAGTAAACGATTTGAAAAGAGAAATTAAGGTAGTTTCAAAGAATACTGATGAAGACAGAAGATTAGAAATAGATGACATTCTAGCTATGAATTCAAATTCGATCCAACAAAATCTTAATCCAAAAATATCAAAAACGAATGAATTGAAGAACAAAAATTCACATGATCAATTTCCAGACGACGCAAATAAAGTACAAAAGAGAAACTCATTCGTTGATAAAATTAATGAAGACAAATATACAGACGGAAATATATCTGTAAAAGATAAGGAGAAAACAGCTGAATTTCATTCAGATATTCTAGGAGATGTAATAAAACAAAAACAAGAAATGCCGAGTGCTTTGAATACAGTCACTGAAAGACAACAGGAGAAAATGCATGAAGGAGAAGTGAATTCTGAAGGAATCGTAAGTTTGGACAAAAGTTCAGAAGCAAGAAATATATCACAAAAAATATCAAGAGAAAGATTAAACTTCATTGATGGAAACAAATTGTATCAAGAATACGAATATCATGTTTTCGAAGCACCTAATAGATTAGAAAAGAAGATTACCAGCGAAGAATGTGAAAAAAATAGCAAGTCGACGAAAACAGAGAAAATTGATACTACATTCGAAAATTGTACCAAAAGAAACAATAAAGAATGTGATATGGATAAAGTGGGAAGTATATCAGAAAAAAGTGCACGTGGTAAATCAAAATATTTTCCAAATGATTCAAAATTTAAGGGATATTCAGAAAATTTAGATAAGCCTAACGAAAAAATGGTACCGTTGGTTGTAGATAGTGAAATTATAAGAGAAAAACGTCTCCTTTATTTTGAAAATCGAAATGAAAACAGCATCGGATCAGAAATAGAAAAAAGGAATGAGATATTCTGTCCCAAACCAACTTCTGAAATATCTGTAGAAAAAGTAGGACAAGAAAGGAACGAAAGAGTAACAAAAGGGGAAATAGACACATTTATCAGAAAACCAAATAACGAAACGTTCAACGAGTCCAGCAAAACAAAGATGAAAATACAAGAAAAAAAAAGTTCCTTTTCTCAATATGACATCCAACCTAACACAGAAGTAGTCGAAAAGGGCATAGAAACGGAAAGTAGTTGCAAAGACCTGGCTGTGATAAAAAACGAAAGTGAGCTCGGAGAAACAAAAAAAACTAGAAATGAGGATAGGTTTAACGAGTCTAACAGAAGAAAGATGAAAATTCAGGAAAAAAAAAGTTCGTTTTCGCAATATGACATCCAACCCAGCACAGAAGTAATTGAAAAGGGCATAGAAACGGAAAGTAATTCCAAAGATGTTGCTGTTGTTGTAAAAAACGAAAGTGAGCTCTGCGAAACAAAGAAAACTACAAACCAAAAATTTTTGAAACAATCAGTCAGTGACAATGTCATAGTTATAAAATCATCCAGAAAAGAATCGAAAGAAACCGTGGAGAGCGCATTAAGTATAGCAAATTCCTTTTTAAAACAAGTCCAAACTAAAATAAACAATCTTATGGAAAACTCAAATCCCACACTTAAGAACCAGGCCATGAAAAAATGCAAGGAAATCGCAGTAAAACTTAAGAGATCTCAAGAGAAACTTGTTCGAAACGTACCTGCAAGTATATATAAAATTTGTCAAGAAGCTGAAAAAATCAAGAACAAACTATCCAAAACCAAAATTATAGCAAAAACATCTAGAGAAATTATAAATAAATTCACGAACACGAATGTCAGAAAGACCATAGATAGCAGTAGTCAAGCAAAACTCAAAGACATCAAAAAGTTGTCATACAAACCAAAGAGTAGAGTTAATTCGGTTATAGAACGTAAAGTTACAAATAAAATCAAGTTGTTGGGGAAGTCGCCAGTGATGAAAACCAAAACACAGAGAAAAAATATGAACCAGTCTGAAATTAAGGACGAAAAACTTTCCTTACGAAAGAAAATGAGAGAGGACACCTCTCCTTCTTTATCAACATCAGACATACAGAATCGATCAATCGGTTCTCTGTTCGCTGACACTGTTGCTTCTGCTCTAGCGAAATGTGGAGATGTGGAAAAAATTATGAGCAAGTATTCAGATTCAGTAGAAAAAATACCAATAAGTAAGAATAATAAAATGAGTGGAACTGAGGCCGCTGAACACTTGAAACCACCCAATTTAGATGACAAAAAAGTTGTGCTTCAGGAAGAAGACGAATTTTTGATGAGTGATGGTGTTAGAAAATTAGTTTTTCACGTCACCCTGGAAAAAAATGGAGATATTGTAAATGGCGAGGAGTGGAAGTGCAGTTCTAAAGCTGTTTTGCTTAAAAAATCAAATGAAGACATCGAGAAAGAAACTCCAACCGGAAAAACTACCAGTAAGAATCAAACAACAAAATTTACTGAAGTGGATGCTTCCGTCCATGAAAACTCGAAGATATCTTGTGTAATTCCTGAAGAATTCCACAACTTCCACGGTATTCCAGACATTCCTCCAGAAGTGGTGCAAATGTCAGATAAATGTGTGAATAACTCGAATACTTCGATCCCAAGTTTTACAGAAGAAGCAGATTCTCTAGAGGAAACAAAGAAGGATCTTACTAATTTGAAGATCTTTCTTCAGAAAGAGAGAGAGGGAAATAATGAAATCAGTCCAAATGATATTCTCAACAATGAAGCAATGGAAATCATTGAAAATAATGAATCATCCTGTCTAAGAATTGATAACATAGATACACCGCAATCGTTTGAAGACTTGCACAGTGAATTAATTTCAGATAGAGCGAGCAGAACAGCTGAAGGTTCTACTTCACTCCCACCACATGTAACTGAAAGCGTTGCACCAATTCAAGATGAAATTTCGGATAAAGAATGTTTTGAAGACGCTCATGCCATAAAGCCGTTTGAAGCAGGGTGCTCTAAGGCAATCAAGAGTCAAGAAAATATACTCCAACAACAAAACCCCATTTCGAAAGAGAATACTGATTCTTCCATTGCTTCAAGTAATATTGATGTTCAGAAATTTGAAGAAGTATCGAAGGAAACAACACATGAGGATTTTATGACCCCACAAACATCCTCTACGGATTTAACAAAAAGCTCCATTCTTCTTAATGTAAAAACCATGAAAGATCTGAGAGTTTCCGAAATTTTGCCACACTTCCGAAACGCAGACTTCGAATCCACCGAAAATTCGAAAAGTGAGATTGAATTACACTCTAACGACGGACAAGAACATTTAACGAGAAAGGAAGAAATTGAACGTTCTTGCAAGCTAAACAATTATCCGAACTCTCTCGTTTGTAGAGAAAGAAAAAATATTGTTAAGACAGTCTTAGAAAAATGTGAGTCTCTAGAACAGAGAGTGGAAAATGTCCTTAATGAAGGAAGTAAGGTAGAGAACCTGAAGGAAATGTTTATCGATCTAGAATGCATGGGAAACTGTATCCTGAAGACAGTGTCCTCCACAGAAGAAGTGTCCAATGAGGCATGTGCAATGCCCAAGCTGTGCACGCAAAGGAATAATAAGAGAACTTTTGCTACTGATAATTCTAAAAAGGACTACTCAAGATTTAGAGAATGGAAACCAGACGAAACGAAGAAAGATAAAAAAGAAAAAGAAGATTTCGAGGCACTAGACGAGATCCATGATGAAGCCCTAGAGAACGAGGTATTCTTCGGCAAAGAAATCAATGAATTTAAGAAGGAGCAATTTAGAAGAGAAAAGAAGAAGGATCAAACTACAAGATCCATTTACCATGAAATTGTTCGAATGAGCGAACTCAATGATGTTGAAACTGAAAAATCGAGAAAAATTCAATATGAAGAGGACAAAAGTAATACTTCAGGAAAAGAACTGGAGCAGAAAAAGACGGAAAAAAACAAGACATATAATAAAGGAAGACATCATAATCCAGCAGAACTTGCACAGCTGAATCCGAAAGAAGCACATACAACAAAAGATAACAACAAAGACGTGGAAGTTGAAAGTAGTAAAGCAGAATTGTTTTCACAGCAAATAATTGAAGAAGATATATCAGAAGAGAAAGATCTCAACTGTCTTCATGAGCGGACAAAAGGAAATAGAAAGGCTTATTCTGAAAAACATGTTGAAGCAAGAGCACCTACAGAGAAGTTTATAGAAGAAATAAACGCAAACTTTCATGAAATTGAGGAAAAAGAAGTTATTCAAGGAAAAAATGGACGAGATCAAGAAAAAATTACCATAGGCGATAAGCAGAGTGACCCTTCGTTGAATGATAGCAAAAAACATAATATCTTGAAGAAATATGCGATGATCAGTCAAGAACCTCATTCGTCCATTTTCAAAATCAGTAATGCAATAAGGTTCGATCTGGAGAAAAAAAGGTTGTGTCATTTCGAGAAAGTCACACCAAAGACAACGAAAAGTGCTTCAAAAAGTTCCAACTCAAGTAAGCAAGGAGAGAAGAAAGAGAAGCCAAGAATGATTCTACATATTTCACCTTCCAAGGAACTGTATACACCCCCAGTTTCCAAAAATAGCGACGTCGATTTGAAAAAGTTACTCATTGAAAACCCAAAAACACTTATGAAAATAGCCTCGACGGTTTTCAGCAAAAATCAGTACCTGAATTTTCTTTTAGACCTGAAATCTACAAAGGAGTTGAAGGATTATTGGATAAATAAAATCAGAGATGGAATAGCATCATCCAAGACTTTGAATGATTTAACAAAAATGATAGACTTCGTCAAGATCAAGAGTGGACAAAAAATACGGGATAAGGGCAAAGTTGAAGAAAATCCAGCAGAACATGAAATGGGCAAGCATAAGGTTCGTCCTTCACGAAGATCCTCAGATTTTCCGTCATCCAAATCCGACATAGACCTGAGAGAGAATAAAACGAGTCTTGAACTAGAAACGCATACTCAAAGACCTAAGACTGGACAATCCAGTCCCAATTCCAAGCAAAAAAAAATGCTCGAGTCGGAAAGTAAACCAGAAAGAAGCGATAGAAGGAGCATAAGCTTCCAACACAAAGATCCTTGTGATCATCCTGAATACGGTCCACTTCCCTACACTTTGGTGAAATACCTGGAAAGTCCTCTCCAGAAAGTTAACGATATCGAAAATGCTAAAGAGGAGTCTTCCAAACTTCTGAACCGCGGTGAGACCCTGAATGAAAGAAACAACGTTAACGAGGTATCAGATAAGGGGAGTGCAAAAAAAGGAAACTTTGGAAATGAAAAAAGTGAGTTGGAGAAGGAAGTAAAAAAAAACATGAGCTATATTAAAAGTGAAGCTGAGCCCATAAATGATGAAAAAATTAAAAATGTCGTTCCTTCAGAGAATGAGAATACAGAGAATATAGCAACTAAGGAAATAAGTGAGGATCGAAACGACAACGAAGGTACTTTAGATGAAGATTTTACTGAAAAAATAGAGCAGCAAACAGCTATTGTTCTACCTGGCAGAGAACCAATGAAAATATCGCTGATTTCTGATGACGTTTCTGGAAGTACAGCGAGTTCCATGAAGGATAAGTCTGAGAAAAATGCTCTAGAGAATTTATCTGACGTCCTATCTAACTGTAGCGGACCAGTATCATCTTTGTGCAGCAAAGGAGCCACTTTCAGAAAAAGAACTGCAAGAAAGCCAGGTGCTAAGAGGAACCATAGAGGAGAATTGATGCAGAGAGAGACTCCATCCAGCACCAATTCTTCCCTGTGTGCTGAAAATGTTAAAAGATCAGCACAAAGGACACCTGGCCTTCAAAAGAATGGTTTGAACCTGAAAAAATTCGACAATCCATTGAAAAAGTTTGTGAGGAACCGTGATGAAATTCATAACTCAAAAATGGCAGATCAAATGTCAAACATGGAGAACATCGACATTTCGCGTAATGAAGAAGGAAAAATTCGAGTAATAAGGACGAAGTCTTTGTCCGAAGTGTTGAGGGAGGACCCTAACCTCTTCAAGAAATTTCGACAAAAAACTATGGTGGACGTCAATAAAGAACAAACAGAGGAAGCTACAAAGAGATTCGAGTATAGATTTCATGATTTCAGAAGGAAGGAGGACAAATGTATGGAGATGAAAGCGAAACGGCAAGAGGAGCATAAAAAGGACCTTTTAGCCAAGTTCAAATGTTTAATCCAGGCCAGGAAAGTGGCAACGGAAAGAACGAGACAAAACATCCGAACAAATGAGATACAGCAGATCCAGCCTAAGGTTTTTTCAAAAATCCTGGAGAAAATAAACTACTTCAAAGAGTTAGAAGAACCATCAAATGCCGAGAAGACACCAGATACGACACCATCAGAAATAAATGACGTTTCTGCTAAGAGAGGGGGGATTCTTCCGAAGTCACCTAAAGGAAACTGTGGAAATCGGAGATTTTTGCACACGAAAAGGAAACAAATAAACGAGGACGAGTTAGTGACGTGGGTACAAGAGCATCCGGCCGGTCCTGCGAAGAAAATGACGACGGGAAACGTGAAAAATTGCGAGGTGGAAAAGCAGAACGTAATTCATATACCGTGGTCTCCCACTTGTGAAGTCGACGCTAAGAACTGAACGGATCTGTTGGCGTTATGTTGAAATTTTTGTGATTGTAAAACGATTTTCCGAGTTTAAATTAAAAGATATTGTCATAAGATTTGTGATTCAGTTGGTAACATTTTCTCATTTAGAAGAATAATAGTAGGTATATTCTATCAGATTGGATCTTCGTTTTCTTTGCTGATGTATAATATATACACATCGTCAAAAGTCTTGGCCCCTATAAATAGGTTTTTCAATAAATGCACAATCTATGTTCTGGAAATGAGATGAATATTTTCCTCTATTTCAACTGCAATATATTTGATAGAAAATCTTTGTTTGGTGCTCTTTGATTTATGCAGGATGAGACAGAATAGGAAAACTTAGAAAAAAATCTAAATTTATAGATGATTTGTTTTTGTCCGTATTACCACTTCTTTTTTTCAATCAACTGTCCAAAACGCCTAGGCATTCCACGAATCAAGTCACAAAGGAAATTTTCAGGCTTATCGTTCCATTCTTCCTGAAGGGCTAAACTCAATTCCTGAAATATTAAAAGTGGGTTTTGGCGATTGGATATTGCTCTCCCTACGTGCTCAATCTGATTCATGTCCGGTGAGTTTGCTGGCCAGATCATTCTCTGGATATTGTTCTCTTGACGAATGTTCCGCACCCTTTGTGTGCGGTGTGGTGGGGCGTTATCATCCTGATGAATGAAACTATCCCCAAGTTAGTTGCGCAGAGGAACAATGATTAGAACAAAGTAGATGGCACGTAGAAGGCACCAGTCATTGTTCGTTCAACGATAATAAGAGGGGTACGGCGACCGAACATTATACCCCAGCACATTATTGATCCGCCTTGAAAGGACAAAACTTCCCGGGCGAAATTGAGTCGCTCTAGTCTGCCGAATCTCTCCAAACACTTTCTCGTCGACCACAACTTTGTAAACCGCATCGTGACTTGTCCGAAAAACGGTGAAATCCGAGGTACAGGTACTCGAACTCGAAAATTTTCAAAGACATTTCTCACGCAGTTTCGGTTTTCTTGCGAGACGAAAAAGGAAGAAAATAACCAAAAAATAGTTATTCTCCTAACAAGTGCGGAAAGAGATATTTTCCCGCACGAAACTGTCGTTATCCGAACGACGCGAAGCGGAGTTCAGGTAAGCAGTTGAGTGCGGGAAAGACACTTTCCGCACGAGTTAGGAACAATATTTTTTCCACAAGCGCTTATACGATATCGATTTGAATTCAACACACTGATCAAATTCGGTTTGATATATTCAAATAATTTCATACTAATGACAAGAAATGTTGATTCACATGTCGTTTCCATAGCAACGTCGTCGGTGGCGTTTGGTGCATAGAGACATATCATATTTCAGTTTCTCTATTTCAGTATCGTAATGAGTTCTTTACAGTACTGAAAACAATGCTGTAATGAACTCATTACAGCATTGTTTTCACTTATATTTATATTTTTTTGTAATGAACTCATTACAGCATTGTTTTCACTTATATTTTTCGTTTTGTGAACAACAATGACTTCCGATCCTATCAATTTTCAACACACGTCAATTTGGAAATGTCAATTTTCGTAACAGTCACCAACTGCCGAGATACAACACAAGAGTCACTGGGATGTATAATCTGAATTTTTCATTGAATTTCTACAGTATTTCACGAAATTTGACTGAAATAGAGAAAATATCGTCGAATACTCGTTGCACAATGCAATTCCAGCACTCGCTCCTTCGTCGCTCGTTTTCGAATTTCGCATACGTGTTGGAATAGGAGCCCATTCTGCAACTAGTTTTAGAATATACTATTTCATCCAAGCGATATATTACGATATTTTGCTATAATAAAAAGACATATGTCAATGCAAAGCTATAATATTATGTATGACTGCTTCATAAACACTTGATTCATGAATTCGTTTAGCGTCCATAATTGACTACTTTATTGGACTCAACTGTCACAGAGAGATTCTTTGGTACTTGCGGCTAAATTTTTTACGCTTTCCTCTCCCGAACTATCCATTTTTTGGATTATTATGACGTTTGTCACAGAATTGACAGAATTAACGAAGTGAACAACTTTATTCAGTGAGGTTGCTAAGGTCGCTGATCCTGATGGTTACTAAGTAGTGGAGTGCCTGGAGCATTCAAAACCGTAAAACCTCGGATTAGAGTTATAGTGAATGAAATAATATGATCGATGTGGGATATTGTTTTTTAAACTATAAATTGCAATGTTTACCCATTTTTTTCTTGTGCAATCCATTTTTTCATTGTTCAAACAAGTTATTATAAAAAATTAATGTTTGACCAGATATTTTCACTTCAAACAGTAATTTTTTTGTATTTATATGTTGAATCTCACCTGAGTTGAGATATAGGAACATTTTTCAAAGATACCTGTGAATAAAAATACCAGTAGGCATCTCGAACGTGGAGGGGAGAGCGGAGCGACAGCTGCTATGTACAATGGAATTTCTCGGCCAGTTTAATTATAAATGAAACGTACTCTATTGTGTACATTTAAAGAAATAATGTAATTAATTACGACCATGAAAAAAAAATTATTCGTACAAAAACCGTTTATTTAAATATATAACATTGTTGTCAACATCAAATATTTTCTTTTACTTCATCTATCTGCATAATGGGTGAAGTATTGGAACAACTATTTTCGCTGCACTGTAGACATGCTACACTGCAGTATAAACCACTTTTTCTGCATCCACACGCAGCTCCACATCATTTTTTGCAATTACAAAATAACATTTGCAATAAATTATCCGGAAAAGGTAATTGATTCATTGTTATTGGGATGTACATGTTATTGGGATGTACATGTTATTGGAATACTTCCATCCCCAATTTTCAATTTTCAATTTTTCCTAGCCATATCTGAATTTCTGGGTACACTCTTAAGGTGCTCAAACGCTGCATCAGTTGTTGGAGGCAGTGATGACAAAAGAACACTCGTATTTTTGGCTTTTGCTTTTATGAGAGATATTTAAATCATGAGTGTTAGACGGAGCGCCATATAAACTCAAAATACATGCCATACCTGCTTGCAATATATCAATGGGGTCTTCATTGATATTTTTAAATACTTTTCCTGAGTCGTGTAAATTAATCCGTTTCTCAAAATTTTTGGCAAACTTAATTTTTCCTTTATTGCAAAATGCAGAAATAGTGTCACAACCCGTAAAGGCATGTAAAAAAAGAATATGTTCTTTACAGTTCGGTAATGATTTTTCTAAACATTTCGATGAAAATATCTTCGGTTGAACTTTGCCTCGGGATGGTTTTAGAAAATATATTTCACGATCTTTATCTACCAATGCCGTTAATATCACTAAGACATCGATATCTTCTGAAACTATAACAACATCGTTTGATTCCAAATTCATTGCCGTCTCAACAATTAATTTGTCGGCATCTCTTTCCGCTTGGCATGTAAATATATTGTTGTCAGCTAATTTAACTCTCAACATTTCTATCAAGCGAATTTTATTTTTACTATTTGTCAAAAATTTATCTTTTTAGCAATTTTTAAAGGTATAATTATGTTCATCAAATTCAATATCTGCACATATATTTTTTAATGCACGACGATTCCGTTCGGCAGATTTAATACTTTTTTTATACCCATCAAATACTACATATGTGTTACTATTATAATTATTTTTCAAATATCTTACATAATGGTCACATATCATTGCAAACGTTTCATTTAATTGCCATTTACAACGATATCATTCAGGGGGATGAAAAATAGATATTGGCCGATTCCCAGTCCTACCCGATTTGCACACAAAATTTCACGAAAATCGGTCCAGCCGTTTCGGAGGAGTTCGGTAACAAAGATGCAGACAGGAGAATTTTATATATGTATTAGAGATAATAGCAGCTGTCGCTCCGCTCTCCCCTCCACGTTCGAGATCCCTACTGGTATTTTTATTACAGGTATCTTTGAAAAATGTTCCTATACGTCTACTCAGGTGAGATTCAACATATAAATACAAAAAAATTACTGTTTAAAGTGAAAATATATGGTCAAACATTAATTTTTTATAATAATTTGTTTAAACAATGAAAAAATGGATTGCACACAAAAAAAAAAATGGGTAAACATTGCAATTCATAGTTTAAAAAACAATATCCCACATCGATCGTATCAGTTCATTCACTATAACTCTAGTCCGAGCTTGAATGCTCCAGGCACTCCACTAAAGGTACAAGGGCGGATCCAGCCATTTGGGTTAGGGGGGGTAATTCCAAGAAATTCAATGTCAAAAATTCATATAATCAACAATGAATGAAATGAAATAAGAGATCGAGAAATTCTTAGGGGGGGTAATTACCCCAATTACCCCCCCCTGGATCCGCCCGTGTAACGGTAAGAAAAGCAAAAGCAAAAGCACACTTAATATTTCTTTAAAATAAAGGGACGAATATATTAATTTCCATTTCAGAAAATAAAATTTCTGCCTTGCAGTCGAATATAAAGCATTGTATGCAACTCGTACATAATTTTTTTTAATAAGGCTTATGGACTTGTCCAAATTATTGGCCTCGCTCGCTCTGCCATAAACTTTTGGAATCGTCCATAAAGGCCTAATTTATGTACTTGTTATATAAATAGCTATTATATTATCGCTCGTCGTCCGGTGCGGCCTTTATTCTTTAATGAAAGCGTGCCATTCCATTCCCGCACGGAAATGGAATAGTAGGGGTTTTTCCCGCACTCTTGCGGGAGAAGGGTTGAAAGTGCACGCTTGTAGAAGAATGTTTTATTTGAGTTCAGCTATAGATACACGGATTTCGATTTTGGTTACAATGAAATCACTCAATGTTTTCACAATACCGAATTAATATTATAATCTCATTCCCCAATGCGATTATTCCGGTATTCTGTCAGTCAAAACTTCTACGAATGCAACGGATCACAGACGATTGCACAATTAGGTAATTGGGTGGCTCAGAAATTGGGTCGAGAAAATTTGGGTTCTCGAGTAAATATGCTCTAACCATTATACCTTCGACTACTAGATTGAATCATCGAGCAAGTACGTATAATGAAGAGATGTGTTAAATATTTTCATAGTGTGCCAAGATATGTAGACGCATATACAGTTAGGCCATGAGAACACGTTTCCGTTATATCGCGAAGATCTGTTTGTGAAATACATTGAGTGACATATAAGATAAAACACCCACTAACCATTTGTTTTTATTGTTTCACTTGGGAACAAAACATGAAATAATTATCTGGGTATCTCTTCGAAACTTATGTAGTTTTCCTCCAAATTTATTGTTTCACCTTCATAGTAGCGCCTTTTGGAATTGACACACTTAAATCAACGACAAATCTATCGACTGAAAACGAATGCCTCGAAATGATAATTTGGGTTTAGAAAGCGAAAAAAGTCGGACGGAGTGATATCAGGGGGATACGGTGGTTGTTGAGATTTTGGCCAGAAATTCGTTCATATAAGCGCCAGAAGTTCAATCACGGCGATGCGTTTCATGCTCAAATAATTGTTCATAACAGTATACGAATTGATTCGTGGAGCACAAACATTTCGGTGGCTTTCTCCCTCAGACTTAAATGAAGATTTGCAGTTACCATATCCTTTTCTTGTTCTTGTTAAGTTCAGTTGTAGATTGGAATGATGATGACCAAAGCGAATCAAATCTTCCACAACATCTCGACCTCTTTTTAATGCAATGTACCACTCATGAGCACTTGTTTTTCATAAAGTGCAATGCACTGCTACTATTCCATACAGATTATTCGTTCGATATTTTCAAAAATTGTAAAATACACATGGACGAACTCACAAAATGAAGTACTGTAAACAAACTAAAAAGCCGATTACGTCGAAACTCCTTGTGAGAATATACTTGGCAAAACTTTCGCGTTTTTTTAATGATAACTTCTTAATGATTTTCTGTTTGTTTTTGCTAATTTTCTTTTATTTTTTGTATAGTTCATAGTTACCTTGATAAATGTTTTTTTTTTATTTCATCAGCTCTGTAAGCTGGGTAGTTGCTTGGTTTGTAGCTTTGCGAGTAATTACTATAATTTAATAGTGTTTGTAAAGTGAACAAATAAATAAATAAATATTTTTTTGATGAAATTAATTGATATTTTATTAATCTATACTAAAATGTCAGTATTGATCACCCGCGGAATCCAGTATTTCTGTGGGACTAGTTCTAGCGGAATGATCAAGAATATCGAGAGTGCTTTTATACAGCGTGTCCCGAAACTAGTGCAACAATTTCCAATTTTTCGAAATTTCGAGAATTAGAAACTAACAGTGCTATACCTATTTTGGCGATGGACCCACTCAAGACACAATGTCTTTGGAACCACAGAACATTAACTGCCTATTTGAAATGCCTGAAATTTTTTTCAAAATACGCAAGATTTTTGAGAAAAATCTAAAAATGTGCATTCAAGAATATTGTCAGGGGAGAAATTGTGAAGTAGGTAACTCCAAAAGAAGGGGGATTCGTGGCAAGAATGAAAATAGGTGTCTCCTAATTTTGTCTCGAGTCTGTTGCATTCGTTTCAAGAGATCCTGTATTAGGTAGGTACTATCTTTCGACTCGGCCTTTGGTTTAACTCTTGATATATTTTTTGTTTGGTCCGTATTTATTGAATTGAGATCTAATGATTGGGAAAAAGTGAAATTTCCTGAAATGCCATCAGCTATTTCTTCAATTATTTGAAAAAAATATATACAGAATGATGTGTGGGATTTATGGGTACTAGGACGATTTTCTCTGGTGTTAACACAAAAATACAGTTTTCCTGACGTTTCGCTCTTTATTAGAGCTTCTTCAGAGGCTACAATATAAATTAGGACATTACAATTACAAAATATATCACCAGTTCACATGGGCGTAGCTAGCCTTTTTTCCTGGAGGGGGCCTGAGGGGGCACAGTGGAAAACGAGCAAGGAAAAACAAATGTGTTTTTCAGTAATTTATTAAAAACGGGGGCACCGTGGATTCTGGGGGGGCCGTGCCCCCCCAGGACCCCCCCTATCTACGCCCATGCCAGTTCACATGTTTTTGTTCAGATATAAGCTACTTACTCGCTGAAAATTGTCACCATTGTCAAATTCATGTAGCAAACCATCAAGAAGTGCTACATGAATTTGACAATGGTGGTCAGGAAAACTGTAGTTTTGTGTTACCACCAGAGAAAATCGTCCTAGTACCCACAAATCCCACACATCATATAATATTTGGGGACGCTACTATATCTATATACAGGGTGTTTCACCATAAACTGAACAAACATATATAGCCGTGTAGATGACACCGGGAAAGTCATTTTTGCCTTATGACATATACCCCGTTTTCGATGCTTAAGCGAGATACAGGGTGTTCAATGTCAACTTCGAGCAATATTCTGATAACTGTTGTGAGTTACGCGTGATATTTGAAATAACGGTTTCTAGTCACATCTTAGTATTTTTGAGGGCTTAATTGAATTGTGGTGTGGAATTTTGCGAAAAAAAATTCAATATGGCGGAAAACCTGCAAAGTTGGATTTTTTTTTCTCGGTTGCTAATTTGGAAAGCATAATCTCAATGTACTCGATGTTCTAAGATTTTCCGTAAAAAAAATTTTTCAAAATTTGAACTCAACTTTTTTTTTACATGTCTTCAGTGGAAAAAAAATTTCGGCCAAAATTTTTGGAAATTTTCATGGTTCAACTATCTTCAATTCTGAATACTTGAGTGAAAACAGAATGAAAAAATATCAATTGGTTTTCTTTTTGTAGCCTTCCGAAGATTACGCTCGGTGTACTTTCTTAATTTTTATTTGAGAAACTGGAGGCCGTACGGAGGTCAAAATTGTGCTGATGGGCTGCCATAATGATCTGGATAAAAATATGAAATTATAAACCAAAAAAATTTTTTCAAAAAATTTTGGTAGGAATCGAACTCTACGAGTATGAATTGGATTAATTCTAATCCTATGAATCTCCGTTACCAAAGCAACACTAGTTAATCGAGAGTATAGAGTTCGAACCTTACCAAAGTTTTTTGGAAAAAATAAAAAAAAAATTAATTCCTTTTTTCAATTTTTTTTTATTTCTTCGAAAAATTTTTTTTTTGGTTATAATTTCATATTTCTATCTGGGTCATTCTGGCAGCCCAACAGCACAATTTTGACCCTCGTAAGTCGTACGTCCTCCAGTTTCTCAAATAAAAATTAAGAAAGTACACCTAGCGTAATCTTCGGAAGGCTACAAAAAGAAAACCAATTGATATTTTTTCATTGTGTTTCCACCAAAATATTCAGAATTAAAGATAGTTCAACCATGGAAAATTCCAAAGATTTTGGGCGAAATTTTTTTTTCACTGAAGACATGTAAAAAAAAAGTTGAGTTCGAAATTTGAAAAAATTTTTTCACGGAAAATCTTAGAAAATCGAGTACGTTGAGATTATGCTTTCCAAATTGGCAACTGAGAAAAAAAAATTCCGACTTTGCAGGTTTTCCGCCATTTTGAATTTTTTTTTGCAAAATTCTACACCACAATTCAATTGAGCCCTAAAAAATACTAATATGTGACCAGTAATCGTTATTTCAAATGTCACGCATAACTTACCACAGTTATCAGAATATTGCTCAAAGTTGACATTAAACACCCTGTATCTCGATTATGCGTCGAAAACGGGCTATATGTCATAAGGCAAAAATGACTTTCTCAGTGTCCACTACACGGCTATATATGTTTGTCCAGTTTATGGTGAAACACCCTGTATACAGAATGTTTCTTTAGTGGAGGTAGAAACTAAGAAGATAGATTCCTTGAATTATTTCTAGGAAAAAAGTCCAATGAATTTGGGACCGCAAACGTTTCGTTCTCGAGATACAGGGTGTTGAAGTTTGAATTTTTTTCGAGTTTTTCTCTCATAGTATCCCAAGGGCGGATACAGTTCTTTTTCATGGGGGGAGGGGTAATAACGATTGAAAATCAGGTACACAATGTATAAAATATCTAATGTGCACCACTTTGCGTAACTTTTTCTTAGGTCTCCGATACTCATGAGGGGTAATTACCCCCTCCACCCCCCAGTAAATCCACCCTCGTAGTATCTTTCTGCATTTCATAAGATATTCAACTGCAATTTGGCATAGATAATACAATTCAGAGTTTACATTGTGTGACATTCAGGATACAGGATGATTTTTTCTGGAACCCTGTCCCCTGTTTTCCCCCACAACTTATTTTGGTGAGCCACTGTTAGTTAGAAAAATTCTGAAAAAAAAACTTTATTGTTAAACTTAACTTTATGGTTTCCTGCAGTTTTTTCGTATCTGATACCGATTTCGGGAAAAAATGTTGAAAGATTCGAGATTCTCTCGGAATCCTCGGAAGAATCAAAATTGTCATGTGACGAGTGCGGCCCTGTGCATTAGGCGCACCCGTGATCGAGAATGTTCGCGATCGCGGTGGAAGCTTCCTCTCACCGCTTTTCGGTCGTCGCTCGCTCCATAGTTCGTGCCTTCTGGAGTATTCCGTTTCTGGGCGCTTCCAGCTTTACCAGAAACGGAATCGCCCAATATATACGAGCGCACGGCAGAGGGAAGGAATTCATTCAGTTAGAGACAAGCGACGAGTGACAAAAAATACTAGTGCAAATAAATCAGTGGAAATAAATTGTACAGACTTTTGTTAGAATGAGTCCATTAGTTGTTATTTATTAGTGTTAATAGTAGTGTAAACAAATAGTATGAAGAGAAATCTGAACAATTTAAGTCTGGTGCTCTGGGCGGGCCATGACTGATGTCCACCCCGTCCAATCCACCTGTTTTCATAACTTTCTTTCAAATACTCCCTAATAAACCTAGTACACCCTGTATTTCGAAAACGAAACTTTTGCGGTCCCATGTACATGAAACATTTTTCAGTTAAAATTATGCAAGAAAACTCCCCTCTTCGTTTGTACTTCAAATTTAGGAAGACCCTGTATAAAACGAAAACCTGAGGTTAGCACTTTTTGTGAGGTTCTTCGAATTCGTAGCTCATGGGCGTATTTACGGGGGGGGGTACTGGGGGTAATTACCCCCCCCCCCCCAGAAGAAAATTTGCAATACCCCTCCTAGAAGAACATTTGCTACACTAAATCTTCGAATTGAATTGAAAATATAAAATATATCAAACATTGAACAAAAACTAATGAAAAAGGTTTTTTTATGTTATTTGATATACGTAACATTTTTTGAAAGAAAGAAATATACAATCAAATTCATCAGAACGATTTCCTAGATAGATCATACATAGATCAGCGAATGGCATGCACAAGTCCAAACTCCGAACTTCATTTCAGTAACGTATTCGCTTTGGTATCCAATATTCATAAAAAATTAAATATAGAAATTACAAAACCAAGAGTAACCCCGAGACAATCGCATCGCTCAAATATACTCACGAAAAATGATGAATCTTTTTTTTCCGAATTCATTTATACTTATTTTCCTGTGTTGGATTATGTATTACAAGATCTGCAATATCGATTCAACGAAGAATCTCTGAACGCCTATTAGTTCAATATATTTTTCTCTTCAATTTTCAATAAGAAATCGGACACAGAAATAGATCTTTCTCTTGGAATAGTCACGGTGTATTTGAACAACCTAGAGAATTGCAAAAATAAGGATTTGATGCTTTTGAAATTGAAAGCAGAATTCACTATGTGGCAAATCATGGCAGAGAACACAACAGATGGTATGGCGTTATATTCGTCCTGCGATGAAAGTATTTTTTCCGTCGACCATAGAATAAAAGCTCATTTTAACGCACTCGAAATCATCCATTAATGACCTATTTTAATGCATGATTTCTTATTAATGCATGATTGTCATGGCAACCGAACATAAAATATTCAGTCAGAGCACTATCGAGCTCGGTTGGAAATCAACTTCTTTCACAAAAGGGTATATTGACAACTCCATTCAAAATAAAATAGAGTGCAGAAGAAATTTCAGGTGATACAAGTTGCAAAGTAAATAATACTTCAACCTCCACTTCCTTCACACGTTCCTTATCGGATATCATAGGTTATTATATATATGTGAACTTAATGTAAATATTCAGAATGTCACAACATGTCCAATATTGCCTTCATGAATTTTTCGAATTGTTCCATAGGGAGCATAAATATTATATCGAAATGAACCTAGAAATTTACATTATGTCAAATTTGTCTATTATGCAAAATAAAAATTCATTTCTATAGAGAATTCTTATTCAATTCCTGATGAGGTCGACGGAAAAATCTTATAATCAACTCGTTTATTTATTCAGCGATTAATGGTCTCAAACATTAACGCGCTCGCTCCGCTCACGCATTAAAATATTTCGACCATTAATCGCTAGTTGATTAAATAACTATTTCACTTGTGAAAAAATGTCTCCAAGTTTTGGTCACTCTACCCGTTAGTGTAGACTCTGCTGAAAGAAGTTTTTCCTCACAGTGGCGCCTTAAAACCTGGCTTCGGTCAACAATGGGCCAGGATAGGTTACTTGGGCTGTCATTGTTATTTATACAAAGATACATTCCAATAAAGGTGGACAATATTATTGATAAATTTCCTTGTAATAAAAAGAGGCGAAGTGATTTCGTTTTGTGATTTTTGAATCATATCTGATGCTAGAAGAAGCGGTTTTGTTTAAATTTTTAATGTTCACTAACCTTTGTGATATTTTTCCTTCAAATTTTGAATAGCCTATTTCTTTGGTTTTCATATTTTTTCGAATAAAAATTTTATGAATGAGATTCGATGAATCAACCCCCCCCCCCGTTTTTCTTCACTCAAGATCAGTCAGGTCACTAAAACTTACCACTACCCCCCCAGACTCGCTCTCTGGATACGCCCCTGCGTAGCTCATCAATCAGTTCTTGAAACCAATTGACTTAAGTCATTGCTGTAATTGTAAAATTTTGAGGCGGAAATGTTTTTAAACGCATTTTAAAATGGATGTGTTTAGAAACTTCACCCATCAATTCCAACGATTATTTCACACCGAAACAAACGCCAATAGAAAATTTTTAGCAGTCATAAATGAAATTTGCAAGACTTTAAAAATAATGTGTCTTCCTATCGACATTTAAAATTGTTGTCGTCCCCTTTCGAACAAAAATGGAAAGGTTTGACAAATTAATGACGTGTTTTAGACTTACACTCTGTATGATTTCTTGATTATAGTATTGTGTGCAATCCAGATTCTTTTATTTGCTACAAAATATTTTTTATAACAAATAACAAGAACCAAGTAATAATCAGTGAAGAATCCAAACGCACTGAAGCAAAAATTCAATATCCCGTTTAGTAGAAAATAATCATCTCTCCAAACAAATGATGGAGTTACGAGAGATGAGCCGCTTGAAATCTGACCATCCAGTAGTTTTTCAAGGTTATTGATTATATACATCATCTCAGATTAGCTAACGGTCGAACTGTTAATAAATTGCAGTTATTCGTTTATTATTCTATGTGAACAGTCCACTGGCGAAGAACTGCTTGAAAAAAATCGGTTTAACTGGAAGGAGCTGTAGTCTGCATTCTCGAAAAATTTCCAGCTGATTCACTATATGAAATGAAGAAGGAAAAACCACGGTATTCCAAGAAGACTTTCACCTGCAATTTTGTCTTCGATGGTAGCGGTTTCAGCTGGGAATTAACGCGATTCTAAAATGTGTGGGGTCACTTTTCGAATTTCGCTATAATTATTAACTTCCAGTTGTAAAAAATTCGTGAAAAAATTTCTACTAATATTTCAGTCTACGAAAATCACTCTCAAGAATTAAATATTCTTCATTCTTCCAAGTTATGAATAGTTATTGATGAGTAACATAGAACTCAAATTATAATGGAATGATATTAGCCTTGCTGCTCAGCTTAAAATAAGGAGTAAACATGTCAGTTGATGGAACAGCGGGATTTTCATGTTTCCATGGACATGAGCTGTCACACTAACAGAAACACAGAAACGACTAATTACGGACAATTTCGGCTTCAATAACTTCCGCAAATATACAGGGTGATTTTTTCAAGTGTTACATTAGAAGTATATTTGTTTTAGAGTGCAGGAACTTGAATTGTAAAATATTTTCAAGCGGAATCTACTTCCAGTTCTACCGGAAACGAATGTGAACTTCGTTATTTCAAATGCAACACCCTGTATATTTATCAATATTTGAATTCTTCGTTTAATTCTGCACTGATATGATGCATGATATGGGCAACCACTTCAAGCGATTCAGAGTTATAGCCTGATTGTCAAATTTGTGGACAGAAAGAGTGTCACAAATTAGGAAGTAATATCTCAAAAATCCCTTATTGTAGGAAAATTTTTTGCCACAGTGGAACAAGAGAAAGTACGCTGATACTGCTTCTTGTATATATTATGAGAAAAAATTATACAGGGAGTCTGAAACAAGGCTTCAAGGTGAGCCTCAATAAAATTATGAAATCTCATTTTTTTCAAATGGAAACCATATAATTTTGTAATTCCGATCGATTTCTTGTCAAAAACTGGTTGGAGTGTTCCAAACATTTCATGTATTTAAAATCAGTAGTTTTGCCGTTAATGAATAAAATTCGAATTTTACGACTAAAGCCAGGTTTCTTTGTCTAAACATCAGGTTTATTAAGATACTTTTCAAGTACCTATGCTATGTCAATAGTTAGAATATGTCAGTTTTAAACTAAGTTTTGTTTATTTACTCATCATTAGTTGTCTCTGCTTTGTTTATTTGTCACATTCGCCGAAAATAAAGAACAGACTTTTGATATATCATTCCAGTGCATACTACTGAATTTGACTGAATTTCTCGACTAAAGCCAGGTTTGGCTCAGTCAAATTCAGTATGCTCGTCTATTTCGAAGTAGGCTATGTTAGGAATTGTCATTCTTACTTATTTTTATTAATCGAGCACTAAGCAAAACGAGCAATAATAATTTGGTACACTGGAACTGGAATGATATATCAATAGTCAGTTTTTTATTTGCTGCGAATCTGACAAATAACAAAGCAGACAATGAATCATGACTAAATAAACAGATCTTAGTTTAGAACTGACATATTCTTACTATTGACATAGCCTACTTATTGAAAATTATCATAATAAACCTAAGTTTAGACAAAGAAACCTGGCTTTAGTCATGAAATTCGAATTTTATTCAATAACCGCAAAACTACTGATTTTAAATACATGAAATCTTTGGAACACCCTTACTACTACGTTTTTGACGAGCAATCGATCACAATTACAATATTATTATAATATGGTTTACATTTGAAAAAAATTAGATTTCATAGTTTTATTAAGGATCACCCTGTAAAATATTTCCTCATAATTTATACAAAAAGCATTATCAGCGTACTTTCTCTTGTTCCACTGTGGCGACTGGCGAAAAAAATTTCTACAACGAGGGATTTTGGAGATATCAACACTGATTTGTGACACTCTTTCTGTCTACAAATTTGACAATTCGGCTATAACTCAACAATTTCTTAAAGTGGTTGCGCATATCATAATTCAAATCAGAACAGAATTGAACGAAGAATTCAATTAAGTATAAATATACAGGGTGTTAGATTTGAAATAACGAAGTTTACGGTTTCCGGTAGAACCGGAAGCATGGGCGCCCGCAGAAATTTTTCTCAGGGGGGGCCAAAATATTTCTCAGGGGGGGCAAAATGAAAATTATTGTAATATTGAGGGTGTTGTGCTGAAAAATGATAAGGCCATCAAAATCTCAGGGGGGGCCATGGCCCCCCCCTGGCCCCCCCTGCGGGCGCCCATGACCGGAAGTAGATTCCGCCTGAAAATATTTTACAATTGAAGTTCATGTACTCTGAAACAACAAAACAGAATCTTGAATTCGTATCAAAATTCCTTCCTCGAATACTTCTAATGAAACACTTAAGAAAATCACCCTGTATTTATCACACAAACAGCAATTTAAAAACATTTCAGAAATGAAAAGAAAAGATGAAAATTGACAACTCACGTTCAAGCCAAAAATTAGAGATTCCCAAACTTCGAAAGTTTCTAATGGCGTCTGTGGTCAAGCTAGAGCGGTGAAAATTTGGTGCATTTTAGAGCTGTTATTCCTTATCAGAAAAAAATTGAGATGAGTCTGCGGTAGTAAGATTGGGATAAAAAATATTATGCCCAGAAAGAAAAATTTTCATTTCCCAAAGTTTGAAAATTTCTAAGGGCGTCTGTGGTCAAGATTACGCTATGAAATTTTGGTGCACTTTAGAGCTTTCATTCCTCTTCAGAAAAAAAATTATTAGATGAGTTTGCGGTCTGGGATTGGAAGAAACAAAATCATATCCAGAAAAAAAGATTTTTTCACTCAAATTCCAAACTTTGAAAAGTTTTAATAGCGTCTGTGGTGAAGCTAGAGCTATGAAATTTTGTTGCATTATAGAGCTTTCATTTCGCTTCAGAAAAAAATCATTCTCAACTTGTATCCTCAGCTCGGCGCTTGGTTCCGAAGAGAGAATGAACAGTAACAATCGCATTCTGCAGAAGACCAGTCTAATGATCCACAGACCCGGTTGCAATATTTTTTTGGCAATGACTTAATTTCTACATTTCCAAATATAGCGATAGCACTCAGTTTCAGTTGCATGTGGTGGAAGATCTTTTGCAAAATTAAAAATTAACAAAAATGATTTAAGATCGACTATGCTCCAGCAGAGACCAAGGAATTTGGCTATAGTTTCAATTCAACATGAAATTTCGCGAATATAAAAGCAAGAAGAGTGAAATTTTTGTAGATAAATATTTGACTATGTAGGTATACGATTTTATACTAGAGTAAACAAAATTCAAAGTACCTAAATAAATGTTTTATCTCCAATAAGTTGTTCTCCTTTTTTTCCACTATAAAGAGGAATCATTGAATAGCCCTTTTTGATCGAACTCAGGGTAAGTTTTTATAGGGCGGCAAAACAGTTTTTGCGCCCGGGCGCTCAAATAGCTATCGGCGGGCCTGGTCCTTCCTGATATTGCTAATTATCCAATTTATTTTCATTACTGAAAGCAAAATTTTATAAATTCATGTGAGTGACCCTGACCCATGTTTTTCTTTCAATCCAAAAGGTATTTTATGGAAAGGGCAAAAATTGAAATTGAGCTTCAGAAATATGTACCTAATAGAAAGAGCATGTACACAAGAAAGTAAAAAAGGACCGATCATCTAAAAATTCCTGCATTTGCAGAGAGCAAAATAAATGGTAATTAATGAATATTTCAACGAATTTTGGGCGCATTGGGACATTTTTTGTGATAATTCAGAGAAGTTATCCTGATTTTTCAATATCAAATTATGTAGGTTTTGTCGGGATGTTCCAGTTTAGTGACCTCTTAAAAATCCCAAAATTTTCGTAATCAAAACTTCAGCAGTGATTCAACGTGAGTAAGATGTGTAAAACCGCTTATCAAGAATGTCCAACATCTTCAGCACCTAACCACAGGTCTGAAGAGGTAAGTGGGTCATCGTATATAAACCCAAGTTCAAGGTATTGAGGAACTACTCGAAGTAGTGCTGCAAGTGAGGAAGCATCTTCAGAGTGTCTTATTACCTGTTTACTTGTGCTATCCGTTACCGTTGTGAAAATATCTTGCAAGGTGAGCGTCAATGTATTCACCTTCCTATCGGTTTTTTAACGCGAAAATTATGTTTTGTAGCTTTAAAATAATTTTTTTTCTAAAAATTCAATAAAAAACAAATGTGTAAAATTGATTTCAATCAATTTTTTTTTTCGAATCAACATGATCTTTTTTCATCGATTCTGTTTTTATACTATTGAAACTCTCTGAAATGTATTTAAATGTAGGGTGTAGGCAAATTATTTCTGCCTATCTTTCAAAATTTGAGAAAAAATTAATAATGAATTGAACTGAAATTCTTTTTCTGAGCCCGAAAAATGGAATATTTATTTTTATGATATGACCCACAGTATTTTTCACACCGTTTTAAATATCTCATTTCGAATATTATTTCGTTTAAAAAGTTTCGGAGATAGTACATAAATTCGTTGTTAGTAAGTACCTAGCGTTTCAATACTTTTTGTGAAAATCGGACATAAATAATGCAAATTATTTCTGCGAGATAAAATAGAATACAAAGTCAGGAATTGAAAAAGTATGCCTATCTTTCAAAATTTGAGCTAAAATTAATAATGAATTGAACTGAAATTTTTTTTCTGAGCCCGAGAAATGGAATATTTATTTTTATGATATGACTCACAGTATTTTTCACACCGTTTCAAATATCTTATTTCGAATATTATTTCGTTTAAAAAGTTGCGGAGATAGTACATAAATTCGTTAATAGTAAGTAGGTACCTAGCGTTTCAATACTTTTTGTGAAAATTGTCTCGTTTCTATTTCAATCCCGAATGGAATCGATTTTGTCAATCATGACATGATAAAATAACAAAAATACGGTTGAACAAAATAATCTGCGAAAAATTATGAAAATGTTTGTTTATACCCAGTTCGTGAGAAACTGTCAGTAGGAAATGGAATGAACAACACAACGGGCATCGTAAATGGCATTAGACCCATAAACCTCCTCTGTACCAAGAAATTGGGATTTGAAAAAGGTTGATTTACGAACCGTCACAGTCAAGCCATTTCAGCCATAAATGAAGAGGAATTCTCCGGAGCTTATCTCTAACCGTCATCGTCTTTTCGACTTGTGCAAAAACAGGTTTTTTTCAGACTAGAATAATGCAATCAAGGAAGAGAAAAGCTTCCATTCGAGAATGAGTGATAAAGGGCACTTAACTCTTTCTAAAGAGTGATAAGATGTTAGATCACGCACAGTTGACGGTTCCATATTCGGGATGAGCCTTCATAACTACAAAACATTGAGAAAACCATTGAATAAGTATTTTCTTACTGCCTAGAATCAATAATACACAAATTCAACTTCACGTTTCTTGGGAATCGGTATATTCGTAAATAGAATTGCAAAGCCTTCAAAACAATTCGTCACTCGACCCCTACTGACATTTAAAATTCTTGAGGGGATTGACCCACCCAGATTTAAGCACTCAGAAGATTATAGCTAGCAAAAAACGAAAAAAAATCCCCATTTAAGAAAGCCTGTATCTGCTGATGCAACGAACTTGTCATTAACTTATGTATATCCTAATATTAACAGTTCACCCTGTAGGTATAAGCGTTCAACGCTGAGGAATGAATCAATCAGTTGAATGAACGGAATTGAAGATAGCGTAACCAGTTCTGTAGACTCCTAGACAAAAAAATTGTGGAATAACTGTATAAATAAATATTCCTGTGGAATAGTTGTTGCAAATATTAAAAATCAATTAGTTAGTGACTTTAGACAATTTTATTAACCAGAAAAACGAATATATACAAAATCATCACATCTGGTTACAATTTTAACATTCAACTAAAATAAACTCGAAGAAAAAGAGTTTTGCGCACCTCATCAGTGCCCTTTTCTTTTTTTTTCCTTGGCTCTTAATTTCAACCGCTCAATTTTATGTACGAATTGATTAATGGTTTAATTATTTGTTTCTTAACCTATTCAAATTAGTATAGCAATGAAAAACATTTATTTAAATTACAAGTGAACCATCGTATCTTTACTAATCGGCTATTGAAGAAATATCAACTCATTGCGGCAATTTAATTTAACCCAGTTGACGATCTCTCAACATAATAGATAAATTGATAAATAATCGGATCTTGAGAAATCTGATGTACGTATAGGTAACTTATGTGCAAAAAAAGGTTAACATCAGAAATAAATTCCAAAATCCATTTGTCAGCTGATGTGAATATGTGATAAAACTTATATAGGTTTCACGCTGAGCCTACAAATAATTTTTAGCATTTGCTATTTAAATATTTCATCACTTGAAAATTTAGTGAATAATGTGCCGGTGTGTAACAAAACATTCACAAAAAGCCAAAACATTGTACGAGAGTGAAATCATAAGAGAAACAACAGACAGTGATAATTTCTTTACCTCGAACTTGACGATGCATTCCTGCTCTCGTATTCTAGAAAACGAAATCTAACGTACTGCAGGATGTAGACGTCATCGAAGCAACTTTATTGAGGATACAAAAAATGGCCGAGTTCCGTCAAAGAGAAAGTGAACCTACGGAATCAATCAAATCGATTCGGCATAAGCAATATCATAAATGATTCAACAAAATGAATGCGGATTCAGAGAAGATCCATGAGTAATGTCAAAGAATATATCAAAAAGAAATTCACCGAGATCAATTTACTACGAATGAAGAATGCAATATTCGAACAAAACATATTGTTCATTCGCATAAAATTCATAAAAAAGTATATAATGCTAGAGCACTAAACAGGTCAAATTTAATTTCAAATTAAGCAACTTTTCATGTATGTAAAGGAGTTTGTCAGGCCTCCTTTACGAGGGGTAGGGGGTTGTTGAGTCTTTTTTTATGGCAACCCTAATTTTCGTGACAGAAAAAGATAGACCATTTGTTTCTGAGGATGATTAGGGTTTTCAATCAAGCCTCTTTTAATATAGAAATGGTTACATTTATCGAATTTGTATATTTTCTTTTATTATGTATTTTGAGGTCAATGACATCACTTTAGGAGTAATTGAGTTATTAACGAAAACATGTCATTTGCGTAGGGTAGTACTTAATTGATGAATTGTCTGGAATAAAAATCACAGAAAACATAGATTCGATTGCATACAACCGGAGGACAAAATATGGGACTTGTTATTTTCTTATGTGAATTCGAAAGAATGATACTGCTCAGGGAAAATAAGAACACTGAATAGAGCTCAACCAATTCATCCCTATAACAATAAAATGGTTAATAAAAAACCAATCTATGTCCAAATCATCCTCAGCAACAAAAGGTCTAGTCGTAAAAAAAATTGATCTGTTCCGATCATTTTACTACAAAAATTATATGAATTGTGTCCGTTTCTTTTTTAATCACTATATGTATAGTGGTCACACCGATAGACGCGATGTTATAAATGAAAATCAGTAGATTATTGCGTGTACGAAAACCCTGTATCTACACCAACCTGAAGAAAATCTTCCAACAATCCATTGCTGGTGTGCCGACAAACCATTGGATTTCAAGAACCGGGTCACTTTCAAAGAGTAGGTCGAGAAATGGTCGACGATCTTGAAGAGTAATTATTTAGGTTCTTCAACTGCATAGCTACTCGTCTGGGTCGGAACCAGATTTATTCACCGATAAGTTTATTATTTCTCTTGTCGATATCAGAAACTAGGAAACGAGTATAATTCAATTTGTTTCCAAAATGATTTATTACAGTACTATTTCTACGGTTAACAAAAATGGGAAGTCTCATTTTCTTGTTGAAGAAGCCAGAACAATGCAGTATTCTGCATTCTCGCAATACATCAATTTTGAAATTGAGTTTGTGATAATGAAGGATCTACTGTGTTGCTAAGAGTTGCGAAATTGTAGCAATTATATCAAATGCAGAAAGCTTGACAAATGGTGACAATAGTTTTCTTTAGTTCTATTCAATGAAATTGTAATAGCTTTCCATAAAACATTAACAATAGGCTTTGTTTTATATCATTATTCTTGATACGGAAACATAAACATATTAAAAATTTAAAAAATATCTATTCACGTTTCATAACATCGAAATCAGAAAATGAAGAGATTTTTCAAATTTATCACATTAACGTTCAATTCTTCAAGCTACTTTCCCTATCAGTTTCACTGAACAATATTTTTCCTATTCTTTATGAAATTTTTAATGGAGTACATTTGAATTTATTGAAGATTTTTAGGATTAAACCACTTCAAGAGAAAAAGATAATCGAATTAAATCTTTAAATTCAGTATGACCTTCAAGTTAAACATATATAAATATATGACACCGTTGCTTGTAGGTAATTAAATTTTGGTGATTTTTAGAACATTCAATCATATATACGCAGAAAAAAATTTTCAGTTTCACTTTGTTTTATCGATTTCACAAAATATGGAATATTTTTGATAATAATTCAATGTTACTTGTCGTAAATGTGACAATGGTTAGAATTGAATCTTCATTTTTCTTATTTAATATCGAAAGATAGGTAATGCATCAGATGACGCCAATGTGTCACTTATTTTCTAAACGTACTATATGTTTATCCTGAGAAGAAAATGAAACCTATGTATTTTTTCGCATGTGTAAAAGGGAAAAGTATGGTCAGCTTAGATGCATTATTCTTAGTTGACAATACAGAGAAATGAAAGGATGGTGAAATGGAAAGAAACTTCATTCCTTATTTGAGGCCATTAAGTTTTCTAATCATCACAACCAATCTCCGTTCATACTAGGACAGTGCAAGACTTACGAGCCAATCTTTCACCAAGATATTTCATTACCACCGGTCAAGGATAGAATCAACAAATCCTATATCTGTAGTCGAAAAGACTTCTGACTCACCAGATAAAATTTATTAAAGTTGACAATCATCACAATGAACATGAGACAAACTATTCGATTATATCGCAGATATTTTCTATACTGTAGTGAGTAGGTACCTATATGATAGGGTGCAATTTCGATAAAAAAGTCTTACTCAGCATTTGAACATATCCTGAAATTTTAAAGATCCTAGGTCTTTAATTTTGCAAATTACCTAGTGACCTAGTGAACGGACAAAATTCAATTTTACCACGAATTCTTCATGAGCGAGTCCAACCTTATAATTCAGGAGTATTTTCGTCTCGAAATTCTACAATTACATGTATGTGGGCAAAATGATATCCCTCTTGTCCATATGATTAAATTTGACTTCTATATTTGAAAAGATACCGTCGAAGCTTCAACTGGATAAGGAATTTGATTGATACCATGCATATTTTAAGGAAGGTACACCGACTTGTCTCGTTTATTACCTTGTCCTTGTAACATTGGGGATACCGCTATACGACCTCAATCTACCTTGACATTAGTCAGTAAACAAAGCCGCGCCCCAGTTAAAACAACGATTTCCTGTGAAAATCTCATGAATGAAAATATCTCGAGCTTATCAATCGTGTTTTTCGTGTCCTATTCACAGAACCTGAACATGCTACACACAGAACACTAATATAAGACGCTACACGTATCAATAGAAATTATAATCAACCTGAATACTTCAGGTCCAGTTATGAATGCCATTTTACAACCTGGGCGCATTCTCGATCCCAATTTGGCCAGCACACTTTGAAGAAGTCGGTCATCTCTTGATGCAAATATTACCTACTCGTTGTAATCGTTCCGAAGCTTAACTGTTCTGAAATTAGCCACTCCAATTTCGTGATGCACCTGTAGGTTCGACTTACTTTCCACAATTTGTTAAAATATTACTGAAATGGAATCACCAGAATTAAAATAAGAGAGTACCAATAAATTCATATTATTTCCTGAAAATTATTCACGGGAAAAAATAATGAATGTAAAAATCATTCAAGAGTCACGTACTGTGATGAATGAATATTATTTCGAATACAAAATAGTTGGAATTATTTTTTATAGATGTATCAACAAACAATAGGATGGATATTGTTCAGTCTCTTAGTGTCCAGTTCGATTGTCAGCACATTCTCCTACCCTAACATCATACCAACACACGAAATGCAGAGCGGTTTTCTTCCTTCAAACCTGCCTTCAGATATGCCACAACTTCCATCGCAAAGACAAGAAAGAAAATTTGCTGAGAAGCCAAACGCTATTAAGAAAGTAGCCCTTGATGATCTGAGCAATGATTTGGAAACGAATCAGATTTCAGATGGGAATGGCGAAGGATTCTCGTGGTCCAGTCTGTTAAGTAAGTGGGAAAGCATTTAGTTTTGCACGCATAGGAAATTGTTAGGGACAAAAAAATACTGATAACCACTTAAGTCATATTACAACCAATCGGAAATGATGTCATTCGACCTAATCCGGCTAGGCATTCCGTGATTTATTCATTTTTATAGATTTCTATTATTTATATGATTCATTATTACCCTAAGAATTGCAGGATACTGAATTCCTACTCACTATTATGGATGAATAATAATAAAAGAATATCGATTAATCAGATACACCGCGTTCATTGATATAAATATCAACAATCCTTAAGGAACTAAACTTTCTGATTATAATAATCATAATAATATATATTTATTGTGCTGCTCTATAGGATTACACAAAGGGCAGAGTTCAGTCTCCTGATCTTCCATTCTGCCATTATTAAAACTATTTCCCATATCAAAACAAAAGTGAAATTCAAAGAAAAAAAACAATTCTAGAACATTCAGAGCAATAACTTCTTCAATTCTCTCTTGAACTGCACCATTGGCAAATGCGTAGCTGCCGTGTATGGAAAGCAGCCTTCATACTTGGTTGTGGCATGCGCCTCAAAGTTAAAAGAAATAATAAACAACTCGAACGTCAAAAATAGCTTTAAGAATAAACAGCACAGCTTAATTTTTCGGCACATCGAATTATGCCTTTTTAAACGTTTTTCCTGTTGGTAAAGGCTTTATCAACAGTACCCCTCTTACAGGCATGCTAATGCAGATGATCTTCAACCCTGGAACCGCCACTGGACCCAATAAATCAGATGGTTTGGACGACAATAGCGTGGCACCTTCCCCTTGGGCAAACCTCTTAGCTGCCGGCCTCAAGATCTTAACCGCCATTCTGGGGGGAGGAGCGAGCTCCGAAGGTATCGACAAAGTAGATAATGGTGGTTCACCCATGCAGGTTAGTGAACACAATTCAAATACACATGAGCAAACATAAATTTTCAAGTCATACGATTCACTTTATCCACGTAAATATAATTCCTTTACACGTAAAAATAATTCCTTTACACGTAAATATAATTCCTTTACAAAATGAACCCTTTAGAAATATTTTCAATAATTTTTACTCTCTGGGTTATGGTCTGTAAGTTATTGTAAATATATTTAATGAATCCTCGAAGCTTTGTACTATCTGAAAGTGAGGTTAAAATAATACGTAAATTTCCTAACTCCTATTTGAGGAGTCAGTATAAATTGAGTGGGCCCTATAATAGACCCATGGGGAACACCTTCAATCCCGAAAATTTCTAATATTGAATCGAGTCTAATCTTTCGCCATATGAGTACTTTATATCCACACAAGGCTTTGGCTTAGTAGCAATATAGTTGTATATAAATAAGAAAAAAGCACTAGTAGAGGCTTGCATTGCACAGGGTATTCTGGCTGGAGTGCTTACCGCAGTTATGGGAGGCAGGGACCCACAGCAAGTGAATGCTTTAGCTAAACAAGCTGGTGAGGTATGTATATAATACACATAACACTTTATTTTTAATTACTAAATCATACTGGCACATGGGAAATCAGGAAATCATAAACATATAACACAAAACAATTAAATTTTCAACATGAATAGCTGATGTTGTATTTCATTATTTTCGATGTGACCTTATACATGGTAAAATGATTTCAAATGCGGATTTATGTAAGCTGTTTTTGTTAAGTAGCTTGAGGAATTTCCCTAAGATACTTCCGAAAATCATATGATTGTGATCCAATCCGAATTTATCGTTCTAGAAACTTTCAGCTCAACTGTAATCCATTTGTCTCAAAATACCATTTTCCCTTATTGAATTTCAAGCTACCTCCACCACAACAAGCTAATCGACACTGATCTGTTAAATTCTATACAATACCAAGTTTTTGATTCGAATTTATATTTATATAGTTCGTCAACATTCTCATGACCCTACTCAACGCCTTGAAGACATCATTCTCACACAGATCCATCATGGCCAGAAATATAGGTAGGAGAGACTCTATGAGCGAAGCTGCTGTAGCTGGTATCACAATGATGAAGGGTTACGTCAAATCCGTAAACGCTTTGAGCATACCCTGCCAACAGAAAACCATATGCGAGGCAAATAGAGAATGCGCTAGGGACATTGGACAATCATCACTATTCTGTCATCTTGGAAAGTAAGTAGAATCGCCGAAAACAAAGCCATATGTACTTGAAACAATTAAAATCATATAGGCCGCGTGGGCAACTCCCAAATCCAAAGCCCGATCTTTCCTGGGCGAACGTAGGAAATACGCAATTAACGTAACCTCTGCAATTAATATCAATTCAATTTTCGTCAAAGAGTAGTATATTGACCGAAATATTGATACGAAACCCATATTTCACGTCTTCCCTCCTCAATAAAACACTTTCTATGCTATGTACCTACACTATACTCATGAATATGTATCCACTGCGTTTGTTTCATCTTCGAGCACGTCGTTAAATACAAAAACTGAAAATTACAACAATTATCCATAGTTGCTGATCGTCGCCAGATGAATTAACAAATTATCGATATCGTACCGAGAACATTGTTCTTTCTGAATACCGTCTAAGTTTTATTTTATCTTAGGAGCTTCGAAAAATCTTCCATATTGCCCCCTTCTGAATATCATCGGCTCCTAAACCTTTAATCAAGCCTATGAAGTGATTTTCCAATTCAGCCTCTCAATTATATCTAAGGTGTCAACTATTCATCACCTTTTAGCATCATGAATAACCTTTGGTATCGACCACCTATATACATATATGGATATATGTTAACCGAACATATGTACTTTCTTTCAGCTACGCTGCCAGTTATATGGTCGACAGAACGAGTTCAACAGGATTCAGCGTCTTATACGAGGCAGGAAGGAGGGGTAGGGCAGGGGAAAACTGCCACCAAACCTACCAAGAATGCAGTGAAGCCTGATGAGATGAACCGTATAGATCCTTATAATTTATTTGTATGATAGATATCTTTATTTATTGAAAAACACCGGTAGAGACTGCCTTGTTGGGTGGCAAAAAACGAATGGTATATAAGCGAAACTACCAGAACGACAAATTTTACTTGATGTCAGTTCTTCGAACATTTACATTGGTTTATTTATGTTTGTACAAATCTGAAACGTTGGAAATGTCTAGCTAGTCAATGAGGTAAATACGGGAATGTTGAAGTAGAAAAGGGCACTGGAAAAAAAAGCTTCAAACAGAAAAACTATTTATTTTCCTTCTTTTTCAAAAGTTGTCTTTTATTTCTTCATTCTCCATCAAATGTTCGAATTCAAAATACGAAATATAACATGTTAGAAATCATGTTCAGGACCGAACTAGAAATTAATTTCACACCATGTGTAAGTACTTAATATATAATTGTTGTAATTTACTTTAAGGCTGTTGACTGAAAGAAAAAAGAATTTATTTTCAGATCAGTATTAGTGATTTTTGGAGTGAACCAAAATAATGAAACACCTGAATAAAATTTTATTACTTACCTGTCTTCATTATTATTTATCCAATTTTGCTCTACATAATACGAGAAAGTCTTTCATTCACCTATGAATTTATGTAAAAATTAACCAAAAACATAAGAGTGGAATTGGTCAATACAATGGAAATATGTTCAATACACTGAGGGAAATTTCCGCTATGGAACTATGCAATTATTTTTATTTGAGAACATACTTAAACGTTATGAATCCAAAACAGGAATACCTCGAAATATGTGGCTCTACAATGCACACATATAGTCGGGCCTTCACATTAAGAGTTCAGACGCTGACCGGTCTTTACCAGTGGAGGCAAGATCATGGCCAGACAGACATACCACAGACTCATCATCAAGATGAGCAGACTTGGGAGAAATGAGCCCATCATCGACGAGTCAATGGATGACAGTATATTTCTCGAAAAACTGCATAGTTCCAATTCCTGAAGAGGTACGATAATCTGATGCAAAAAAAAATATTTCTCTGATAAACTCAGATTCAACTTGAAACCCAGATCAAAAAATCTTTATATTCATTTTGAGGACTGCTGCAAAAGAATGAAAAGTTATAATCAAATCAAGAATTGAATACAATCGTGTCGGAGCTGAAGCACTTTCTGTGGCTCGCCAGAAATTGTCACACGTTCAGTCACGCCCATGACCCATCTGCAGGCACGTAGCGAGGGGGGGCGCCCCCCCCCCCCGAAATATCAAAAAATGCCTATATATATCAAAAAATGCCTGTATATTTGACAAAATTTGCAATGTTTACTTATTGTGGGCCCCCCCCCCCGAAAGAAAATCCTGGCTACGTGCCTGCCCATCTGTATATAAGTTCAAAGGTCTTGCCACAAAAAAGTCACACTTTTACACCTAATCAAACAACATACTATTCCAAAACGTACTTGTAGGAGGTATCAGTGATATATCGTTTTATATGTCGATAGTTTCATCTTATAATAATAATAATGTGCATTCATTTTCTAAATCATCATCAATAATAACAAATATAAAACAAGTCGAAAAAGAAATATTTCATAGCATCTATATAAGAAAAAAATTATCAGCGCTCACAAGGACACTTGAATTCAATTATAGAATAAGGTTCAATGTTCATGATTATTCGGTGAAGTAATTTAAAAAAATTAGTTAGAAAATCTTATATACATAAACATCTTATAGATATACATAAACTGGACAAACTACACTACAATTAAACCAGTAACCGTTTTTTCAAATGTCACACATAAATCACCACAGTTATCAGAATATTGCTCAAAGTTGACATTAAACACCCTGTATCTCGCTTATGCTTCGAAAACGGGGTATATATGTCATAAGGCAAAAATGACTCCCTCGGTATCGTCTACACATATATGTTTGTCCAGTTTATGGTGAAACACCCTGTATTTTTATAAATTTTAAAACTTATTCATATTCTTCATAACAAGACTTATAAATTAAATTGATAATACTATTGAAATATTTTGAGCACGATCTAGCCTCGAAATTTGTTGAATACCTATACAATAATTCAAAAAAATTTTTGCGTATGAAACTAATTGCCAAAAAGCAAAATCATGCAAAAAATTTTTTGATCGTTCATGCACAACATGTATTCAAGAAGTTAACAAAGGCGAGTCTTTGTTCTCGACATGAGCTAGAACTTATCATCATCATGAGGAACTTATAACATATCTAAAACTTTCAAGACCGCGAAGTTATAAGTAATTGAAATCCATTTCTGTTCGATGAAATCGATGTTACGGACCTGATATTTTCATGCGAAGTACACCGCGTACTCGCCCAAGAAGTATAGCCTTGTAGGTCATGCATGGTCTGATGCGCGGATTCAGGACTTAATCCGTTTATATAAGAATCTATTTATTGATTTTTTCGAATTCTTCATCTTGAGACTTTTGTGTACGTAATTTTTTGCGAAATGGTTCATTTTGAAGAGTTTTACCTCCTGTTAAGAAAACCAAAGTGTGCATGCACCTAAATTCAAAATGGCACCTCGATCGAATCCGTTGTTTTGAAATTATGGAACGGCCATTTTTACGGAACCCCTGGTCGAATTTTGTCGAACTTGAACGCGACATTTGAGATCAGAACCTACCCTAAACAGTTCCTAGTTTTTCTTTTCGAGAGCTATCGTGTTTACGGCAGGTCGGACAGAAATAATATTGAATTCGACAGATTCTTGATCAGTGATTCGAAACAAACCGATAGAGACCATTCTTGACTCAACATTCTAAAAATACAAACACAGTGACGAAATAATAAGCTCTCGTCTCAAAAATGGTAGTGGGGTCTTTTCAAAACAGCATGAATTTTTTCATTGATATTCGTAAATGAAATCTTATCCTTTTCAAATCATACCAAAAATCAATACCTAGAAAAAAGTTATATGACATGGTGTATGCTATAAACAACGAGTAAAATCTTATACAATGTTGAGAATCAGGTTAATGATGGACTCAATTCCGTCAAAATAATCTGGATCATCCACGTAAACGTTGAAAAAACGAGAGTATTTTTACCAACAATTATCGAATTGAAGTAAAACCATCCGGTACTAACGACCCTTTCGGCCTAGTACCCCGGCATATAACGTCATTGAGACATGTAATTTCCGCTATCAGTCCCGCTCACTAAGCAAAAAGATTCAACCAACAATGTGTTACTAACAGTAAACGAAGAGACAATGTCTGTACACTGTCATAGACGAGTTAGTACAAGACTGGAATAGCGACTACTTCACATTCTTATGGCGCTCAATATAAATCCGTTTAGTGCCTTTTTGGGAAAGTTTACACCAAATCAAGATATATTAACAACCGCAGCCACGGCGTCATTTTTGGACAGGACGCATTACAGTTCTTCTGGACATTCTGGGGGAGGAAACCATCATTACCACTACAGTTCAAGGTAAAAAAAGTCTAGCTTCATTCATACAATATACATACAGTATCAAGTTGAAAATTTTTTTTTTCAATGCCACAAATTGAGAACTGATAGTTGAAACCGAACGACGATTCTTGAATGCGAATCTATTTAGAAGATTTATGAACTTCTTTTTATATTTTTTAATTGCGTAGTGAATATCAATAAAATATGCGAAATTGAACATGCCCTCCCTCTTATCACCGAAGACTGAGCCTTAGATTTTGAAAAAAAAATTGTATGTAGAAGTCTACCAGAAGATTACAGAAAACTGGAGCGGAAATCCTAGGAGCCAATTTCATATTAAAGTTCCTTTAAATTTTCCAACTTGTTATAATCTATAATAAGAAGTAGGTATAATACTCTTCTAAAATTAACAGGATCTTTTGCGCGAGTTCTAATCTTTTGAGAGTCTTGAGACTACATTTCAACACCCGGTATATCTGAAACGAAGAGTTTATGGGTCAATGTTGAATGTTGATATAAATTGTTTTTCCTCAAATAGGATTTTAGACCACCCTGCAATAATTTTTTTGGACTTTTCTGATGAACACTACTTATACATTAATTCTTTCAGCAAAAAGAAGAAGAAGAACATAGCGATGACTGCACTCACCCTCTTATCTTTTTTATTCTTCCTCAATATACTTCAGAATTGCATTCAAGAACACATGAACCAAATGAATCCCACCACCATAGTGATGCAAATGCAGACGACAATGGCGACAGTTAGAAAATCGGATAGAATAGGCGATGATGGGGGAGCATTATACGACAACATCACATATGCCGAAGAAGTGCAGTCCGAAAGGAGTAAAAACATAGAGAAAATGAAGGTGGAAACATCAACCAAATCGACAAGAAGAAAGAATATCAATCAGAGTAGAAAAAGGAAGAAAGAAAAATTAGAGATGCAACCAACAAGCGCCACCATTTTCTTACCGGACGAAGAATACCATTATACCCAAGTTCCCGTAAAATTGAAGATTGTGGATAGGTTTGGTTATCAAAGGAGACCATAATGAAATAATATATTGTTTTAAAAATTAAACAGAAGAGATATATCAATTATTTATTGTTCCATAAGCGGAATCATAAGAAAAAATAATTAAAAAAAAAACAATACTGCAAAATGTGGAAAAAGTATATATTTACTGCACCAGTCAAAGAAATATGCTTTTTGCACAATTTCTCCACGGTCGAAAATAATTTCTCATGAGACTACCCGAAGTCAACGTTTTCATCAGTTTCACAACTATCAACATTTCAGACTGACAACTTAAATTTAATTACGGAGATTGGGATTAATTGAAATCAGAGAAAAAAATGTTTCTGTTGAATATCATTCTGAGAAATATCTGATGTAACCAAAGTACCTATAGTTACCGTGATCATACAGACACTCGATACAAGAATAAAAAAAGGTTAAATTCACATAGTATAGTACCTAGGAATTTTTCACACCAAATCAACAAGTGCTGAAAATAGAAATTTTTGCAAGATATTACGAAATAGTTATTTGTGCAAATAACTCAAAAAGTGTTGTTGTTGCACGATGCACATGCAATTATGCCGAGTGCCATAAATGTTTTTTGCCTATATTCGAGATCAACAACTTGAAAGTGATTACAGAAACTACTCAGACGCATTTCATAGATTTATGAAGTCATGGGGTTGGTACTCTACAAGATGCCCTCCACCTAACCAAAATTATTTACGCTCTACTTGCCTTAATAAGCGCATCCTGAAAATAGCTCACTTCATATTCCAAATCGGAATATACAGGGAATGATACCTGCTCGAGAAATAATAGGAGTTTGTTCCATGACCCACATCCGGAAAATGGTTCGTTAAGAAACTCCGCCTACATTTATTCATATTTGTCTTGAAAAAATCAGATACATACAGTGGCGCACCGAGGGGGGGGGGGGGGGCTGTCGGGCTGCAGCCCCCCCCGAGCTCAAAAATAAAGGATTGTTTTCGTCGTTTTCGAGTTTTTTTTTATGTAAAAACCTGATTACTCTCGAGCAGCCCCCCCCGAATGAAATTTCTGGGTGCGCCACTGGATACATATATCAATAATTGTCGCTTGGAGATTTTGGATGAATTTCTGTAGGCTTTATTCACCATTGAAGTTACACGTTTTGCAAGGAGGAATATAATATTTGTTTTTCCAGAAACGTCTGAACCACGTTACTAAATATTTCCAAAGGAAAGATTGTTCAGCCACTGTTCAATTTGTGAGATAGATGCTTCCTTTCGATTTTTCTGTACGGATCACCGTTCATGAGTGAAGAGTAAAAATCAAAAATAATCAACGCAACTATAAATGACAACCAAGTAACGACGATATGTATTGAGGTGGGTGAATTACATTTCCAGCAATTACTTTGACATCAAATATCGTTTTCTTTGTTGTGAAATCTTTACTCGAAAACAATACTTCGAACAAAAAAATCGGAGCTTTTCGTTCACAAATTGAAAATTCGTTTTTATTTAAGAAAAAACCAGTGGTGTAACAATATTTCTTTTGAGGATATCCAGTTTCCTGCTTGCAAAAACATGAATATTTTTCAATGCAAAACATGCTACTTCGATTGGATATGAATCCTATAAAATTTGATATCTACAGGCATTTGGCAACAATCGATAATTCTAATTTTTTCAAATCAAACGCAATGAAGCATTATTCGAAAAATTCATTACCAGAGGTTTAATTTTTTTGATAAGAGACCCCATATATTTCTCCCTCATTCAATGAAATTTTATTAAATAATTCCATATACTTGATACTGAGTATTTTCTTCAATAACAAAAAATTCAAATCGGTACTTCCTAGGAAAAAACCTGAGGCCACGAAAAGAATCTTGAATTTCACTTAAAATGAAGACTGAAATACACCTGAATTATATTGAAACACAAAAGTATTTGATTTAACAGATATTTTATTACCATTGAAAAATTCTAGAATGACATACATGATTAAATACCTAACCTAGTTTTTTTCTTTGCAAACTACTCAATATTAGTACGAACTCGAGATCATTGATCCAAGTTAATCTCAAACTCAAAGGAAAAAATTTCTACATTATGAAAGGCAAAAATTAAAATCTTCTTCTTTGTACTTTTTCTATATACTTAGTTTGTGTGAGAGCGCCTTGTCCCATTGAAGGATCCATCATTCTGTCCCAGTCAGTCTGTCCTACAACGAATCCAATGGCTCTCATCTTCTCCTGTTGTTTTCGTTCCTCCAAGTCGGCCCACCGAACCTAAAAATATTGTAGATAGTAAAATGCATGTAAAAACCTTACAAACAATAAATTTATATTCACTTGTTATCGTTAACTCCAGTGTGTAAACACATGATGTTTTCAAAGGTGACTGAAGTCAGAACCAGTTCACCAAAAAATCTTATAGAACTCTTAAAGTGACAAAGTTATCATCCTTTTACGAAGAGTTTGAATCCATGAAATCGAGAGAATTCCACCATCTAGTCTATTAATTTCGAAATCATATTTTGTGTAATATTCACTATGTGTCTGTAGCGTTCCTTGAACATCTGATGAACTGAATGGATCTGGATTGAATGATCCCAGGTAAAAACTTCGTGAAAAGGTTTTTTAAAAGGTGAATTATATTTTCACTGATTCTTTCTCGCCTCTCTTCCTTTGTTTTTGTTGCAGATGTAATTTCGCGATACTTCCATCCATCTCGATGAAGAAGTTCATTTTCAATTACATATTTAGTTCTCGAAATATAGGTAAAATAAAATTTCAAAACTCAATCTCCGAAAAAATTGGGCCGATAGGACGTCAAACGTTTAAATTTCAAGACTGTCCTTTTTTTTTCGAAAGTTATCGTATCCACGGACGGATAGACAGAATTAATTTCGAGTTCTTCATCAGTGAATTCAACCTCATCATTTAAGACCATTATATTCTCAAAATTGAAGACATTTGGACAAAATTATAACGCTTTTGCCAATAGGAACCAGTAAATAAATAGCAATGTTATTGACAAACCCTCTTCTGTCCTGGTTTGGTGGGCCTTGTGACCTCCCACTCATCATCGAGTTGTAAGAATTCCTCCATGGTTCGAGAGGGGCGGGGGGGTTTGCTGACGCCATCAAGTCGCGCTGCAAAAACAACACAGTCAATTTGAAAGGAAGAAAAGATATCAGATTTGCACAACATTCGTTTCGGTAAAATAAAGAGCGTATTACGCATACAGAGATGCGCAATTTGATAAAATAAAATCATTTCGTAGTTGTATTACCATCAACATCGCGACGATTTGGTATCCGAACAGAGAAGTTTAGGATCGCATTGCCTATCGGGAAAAAAGTTTTTTACCTAGATAGAATGTCCACCAATCACTTTTATGTAAAAAATGAACCTGAAATCGTGCAAGTAATAAATTCTTACCAGAACAGAATCCTAATTTGCATACTCTACGCTTCTGAGGAGTTCCACAGAAGCCTACAAGTATCGACAAGATCAAATCAAATGATAAGTTTATTCCAAACTGGTGTAAGTAAACATACAAAATGAACGAAAAACATAAAAGTTCCCAAATTCTGGTCTCAATAATTCAAGTTACATTTATGACAGACCCAATATAAAACCCACACGAAGTTGATAAATACGAAGAAGTAATTTAAGTTTCATATAAGCATTGATTGTACAAAGAAATCAAATAAATCGCGAATATTTGATTTTTCGAAAAAAATATTCTCAGGAATCTTTTTGTTCCATAGAAAATTCTACAGTAGAACTTTTTCAAAGAAATATACACAAGTTCGACTTTTATATTCAAGATTGACTAGTCATTCATACAAATGTAGTCAGACTATTCACGTTAAGTTTCAATTAGACATCATGAATCCGCTAACCATATTGTTTCCGCACAATTGGATGGATCCCTTCATTAACGTATGTTTATATCAACTGAAATAAACATTCAGAAAGAGATGGAATGTCAACACTTTATCAGTATGGCAAGGGTCGGACAATTAAATATCTTGGAAATGTTTCCAGTTCAGCATACTTCAGTCTCAGCAATTCATATTGAAAATTTTCAACAAAGAGCAAGAAATAACCAAATCCAACGTTTAAGATCAAACCACATTGTACAAAATCAAGAGATCATAAAATATAGAAATTATCCAATGATGATCAAGATCATTCAAACTCAATCCATATGATGCATCTGTAGAATTGCAAAAGTATTCAATGTTTGAAACACCAGCAAAAAAATTGATAATAACACTGTTGAGAGAAAAGTCAAATAAACTTCAAATCTCAAAGTGCAACAATTCATGGTGACAATTTCGAATTTCCAACTAAGTTCACGCTTATTTACAGCGATTAAATATTACTTTACTGCTATTATATGAGATCAATCCAAATTAAAATTCTCACATGTTCATGTGCATCTTAAGGTGCAAACACATTGTTGTCACGTCACGGGAGCTCACTTGAGGTCAGATTCAACGTATTGCGCTAGAGACACACCATTTGACATTCGCGCTGTCATGAGCTATTCGGCAATATTTAGTGACGAAGCGAAATATCAGACGTGATATTACGTGCGATCAGAAAATGTAAATTTGCGGAATTATAGATCTCGCGTGCTTTCACGTGACAGCAGATACTAACCTAGGGACCGCGTGAATCACAACAATGCGTTTCTAAGCGCAAGTGAAGCGATGTGAAGTGAAGTGATGATGCGTGAGCTCACGTGACGTGACAACAATGTATTTGCACCTTTAATCGTCATCAAGCTCTACCATGTTATCAGTAAGAAAAAATATGAATCATGGTACTGAAAATTATATCAGTACACACCCATATTTTCATATTGAAATCAATAGATTAACCGTACAGCAGCTATATATGTATAAACATGACAATGAGTTCTAATTGAAGTGAAGAAGTAACACAAAATTATCGAAAAACCATAGAAAATTGGTATAATGTTTGTTTTGGAAGATGCATTTTCAATCTGAAAAAAAAAACTGTCAAAATGAGCCAATCAAATGAAATTAGCTCATATTGGATACTCAAAAGAATCAAAGAATAAGTTAGTAAACATAATATAAAGAGAAAATCAGAAGTGCAGTGTCAAACCTGTCCCAACAAAACAGTTTGAACAGAAATGAATTTTGCCATGGCAGAATTGTTCAACCGAATAATTCAATACAAAAATTATAGATAGTGATAGGAACACGAAAAAATATGCATAAAAGGTCGATTTCAATTCAAATCAGTTCTTTAACCCATTAAAAGTAAAACTTACCGAGATTGTTTATAGAACAGTCGAAATTGTCCCATTTGCTTCGATCTAGTCGGTCCTGGGAAGACTTTAATCTTTAGTAGGTACGGGATGTGAAAAAAATTTAACAATAACAATACAATCTTGTGAAGAAATTAAAACCCTTATCGAACATTCTGTGGAGGAAAATGCTGATTTAAAATGCAAAAATCAAGGGTACCTCTGTAGAATGAGTCAACAGATTGCTGAAATGACTCATAACAGGTGATTCACTACAAAATATGAAAAATAGGGCACGACAGGTGGAAAACAGGAATTCATGCAATTTTACCTCCATGTATGAAAACTTCCATTGCATGTCAATTTCGTTCATATCAAAATGAAGAATCTTCAAATCAAATGAATTCTCCGTTCCCCACCACCTTCACCTTAATGTCTTACCTCCAACCCATCTTCCTTATCCTCCACATCACTCAACAGTGAACTTATCTCCTCCATTTCTACCTCATGGATGGGTTCTCCTTGTAACAAAGTGGTGGCGTCGAGGATGGGGTGATGGGAGGGCGTAGTTTCCCATCCTTCAATACATCGACGTATCTCATCTTCCGTACGATTATGAATGTTCCTTTTTGTGCAAGTTTGAATATCCAGCTCCAACTGGCATATGTACACCTGAAATATATCTTGTGAGATCGATGTTTATTCAAACGAGCATTTTTCGGCGCTTCTGTCCACTTATTAGGTTATTTTCATATGTGAAAAAATTCTAAATGAATCATTTCATGAAAAAGCAAAATAAAAGATGATGTGATCATATGATTTTCTAACTATACTCAGATGGGGTAGAAACCCTTCTTAATCCTAATGTCTCAAACCAGATTCTGTCTCCTGCAGGTCATTCAGATGGTATATGCCCTGTAGTCTCAACATCCTACAGTAACCTGCACCTACTTTAGATTTAAAATTTGTCTATATTGAAAAACCAGAAAATTGTGGAAAGTTTTCGATAAATATGTCCAACATGGATGCCTCATTACAATTGAAATAAAAAGTGTACCATCAAAACTATTAACCACGAATACCACGAATTGACAAAACTATTAACTAATCCATTTCATATTATCTATACAGAGAGGGCCATTGAAAACGAAACAGCGGCTCTGTAGGTCGGCAGAACCGAGTTATATAAAAACGCTCGGACACGTCAACAACATTTTCGAGGGGGACATCGTTCGCGATGAAATTCACCCGAAATACATTTCATCCCTCGGAGCTGTGACCGCCACCTCTAAATTTTTAAATGGCACGATATGGCAAATGATATCTCATTTGAAAGGTAGTTTCCTTCTTAATATCAAACAATAAAAATAAATTAATTCTATCGATTCGTTTTCGAGATATAGGAACATGAAGTTGGAAAATAACTTTTTATTCACTCAATCAATAAAAATAAGATCTAACATTGCAACTGTTTAAAGATTTCCAGATTTAACCCCACTCGACTTTTTCCTGTGGGGTCACTTGAAAAACAAAATCTATGCAACCGAACCAGAATCTCTGAAAGATTTACGGCGTAGAATTATTGAAGAATGCCGTCGAATAACGCTGGAAATGCTACGAAATGTGAGGTCTCATTTTGAACAGAACTTGTACTATTGTATGAAAATGGGTGGTAGACAGTTTGAACATTGTATTCATTGACAATGATAATCTGTAAACAGTTGCATTGTTAGATCTTATTTTTATTGATTGAGTGAATAAAAAGTTATTTCCCAACTTCAAGTTCCTATATCTCGAAAACGAATCGATAGAATTAATTTATTTTTGTTGTTTGATATTGAGAAGGAATCTACCTTTCAAATGAGGTATCACTTGCCATATGGTGCCATTTAAAAATTTAGGGTTGGCGGTCACAGCTCCGAGGGATGGAATGTATTACGGGTGAATTTCATCGCGAACGATGTCCCCCTCGAAAATGTTGTTGACGTGTCCGAGCGTTTTTATATAACTCGGTTCTGCCGACTTACAGAGCCGTTGTTTCGTTTTCAATGGCCCACTCTGTATAAGTATCAAATAAACTAAGGAAATCATTCTCTAAACAATCTCAACAGTTGAAATTTTACCTGGAAACCATTCTGCTTGGCAAAACTCCACATCTCTCCAAAATATTTGACTTTATCATTGACGTTATCAACAATGATAAATGGGAAATAGCCATCAGTTATTGTCTTCTTGAAAGATCTCAATAAGGAGTTTTTATAAGATTCTTCCATGCCAGCTTCGAACTCATAGACCATCTCCTTCAATTTGATTTTTTTACCTTCTTCTACTACCTCCCTTTCTTGTTCTATCATGAAATAGTCGTCTAAGGATAAAATTCTGGGAGCTGATCCACCATTCTCAACCTGAAACACCGATACATTCAAAACTCTACTACAAAATGACTTCAGAATGAAGTACCTCTTTATCCTTGATCATTTTTGCCAGGTGAGTTTTGCCACTGCCAGGTGGTCCTCTTAGTATTATAACGATCCTTTGTGGTCTAGTCAACCTCCCAGGTGCGTTCAAAATATCATCGATCAAGGTTATATTCGCAGGTTTGGTTTGGTCTATAGGTTTGGAGAACGGAAATACGGGTGTCGCATCTTTGTTGAAGTTCTCTCTTTCTGTCGTCTTGTTATCCATTCTAAATCGAGCTTCTTTCTTATCTCTATCATCGTCGTCCAAATCCATATCATCATTCCTCCACTTTTTCTTTCCTTCCCATTCTGTTTCCTTCCGTTTCCAACCATCATCGTCTCTACGATCTCTCCTATCATCCCTCCTGTCTCTTTCGAAATTTCTTTCCCCCTTAAATCTATCTTCATCCTCCCACCTTCTATTTCCGCCCCTTCTATCTCTATCTCCTTGTCTGCCACTCTGATCCCAGTTTCTATCTCTGTCTACACCCACCGGCGACCTCTCAAGTCGAGGTGGAGATCTCGATCTGCGTCTACGGCTCGGCCAATCGTCTTCCTCATATCTAACTTGCGGAGGAGAGAACCTGGAATCGTGGCCTTTTCTTTCATACTTATGCCTCTCGTCAAATCTGTATCTATCTTCTCTGCGAGAAGTCATAGGATCATAACAGTTGTCGTACATTCTTCGCTCGATGGGAGGTGGACGTATGATAGGGGGATCGAACTCTGGTATCATCTTTACCGAGTCTGACAGCCAGTTCGGTCTGTCTGGATAGGGTATGCGTCTCAAGGGTTTGTGACGGTAGTCGAACATGCGGAAAGGTTCGACGAGGACATCGACTTCAGCTACAATATAAGATATTAGTTATTTTTGAAACTCGTCATCTTCAAAATATCCACTAAAAGTATTGAACTGATGAAAGCGGTATAATTCCGTATCTGTATTGTAATTTTCAGTTCAGTCGTTTTCAATTTGAATCACTTCATTATAAACAATGTTTCAAATTGCGCGGTTTCTTTAAGAATAAATAAAATGTAGATGGCGCACTGAATTCGTCTGGGTTACAGTGACTGTATGTATAACCACAGTGGCGACAACTGGCTATAAAACTGTCAAAAGTCCGCCATGTTTTGTCGAGATGTTTTGGCGGTATTTTTGAATTTTACATCGGTAACTTAGGGCAATATTTCATATTATAGGTCTCAACTCTCAATTTCATTATGAAGTAACATTATGTTCCATGAATTCGATCTAAGATATGACGTTGCAAATGAACTGAATCGTGCTATCTATTTTCCCGAAGATACAGATCGAAAATACTGGTTATCTTTAACTTCTAACTTAAATTATTATTCAGAAAAAACTGAAGAGCTACATACACAAATGAAGATTATTATTTGCCAATAGTAAATTCATCTTGATTGATCAGTCATTGGCTTAATGGCCATAACTCTCGAAAGAAAATAAACAATAACAATCATAGATGTAACCCAGACTACAGTGGCTATATTACCACAGTGACGACAACTCGTGTCTCATTTTCTATTGGTCGGCCGCCATGTTTTGTCGAAATGACAGTGCGCAGATTTTCTAACCCATCTATGATTGTTATTGTTTATTTTCTTTCGAGAGTTATGTTTTGTCGAAATGACAGTGCGCAGATTTTCTAACCCATCTATGATTGTTATTGTTTATTTTCTTTCGAGAGTTATGGCCATTAAGCCAATGACTGATCAATCAAGATGAATTTACTATTGGCAAATAATAATCGTCACTTGTGTATGTAGCTCTTCAGTTTTTTCTGAATAATAATTTAAGTTAGAAGTTAAAGATAACCAGTATTTTCATTTTTCGATCTGTATCTTCGGGAAAATAGATAGCACGATTCAGTTCATTTGCAACGTCATATCTTAGATCGAATTCATGGAACATAATGTTACTTCCTAATGAAATTGAGAGTTGAGACCTATAATATGAAATATTGCCCTAAGTTACCGATGTAAAATTCAAAAATACCGCCAAAACATCTCGACAAAACATGGCGGATTTTTGACAGTTTTATAGCCAGTTGTCGTCACTGTGGTTATACAGTCACTGTAGTCTGGGTATTTTGACATTTAAGTGTGATATATGACATTTATAAAAATGGCTTCATACACGATACAACAACGCGTTCAGATTGATGAATTATTTTATCAAAATCAGCGTTCTGTGAAAAGTGTTTTCAGAAAATAACGTAAATTTTATGGTTTACAATGTTTACATAATCGTCCATCTGAAAGCACTACTGATCGAATTCTTTAAGAATTTGACCAAGAATTTCAAGAGGCCGGTTCGATGGAAGACCAAAAAAGTGTAAAATACAGTCCTAGCGGTCGTTCACAAGAAAATATCGATTTGGTTCGTGAAGTGTTGCTGAAAACCCTAAAATGTCCGTTAGACGACGTTCACAACAAGTTGAACTTAGTGCGTCCACAACATGGCGTATTTTACACAAGGATTCATATAAGGTTCAAATAACACAGGAACATAAGTCACAATTGATTTATTGAGACAAAAATTTCCTGGATGAATAATCTCCAGAAACGGTGAAGTCAATTGGCCACCAAGATCATGTGATTTGACACCGTTGGACTATTTTCTTTGGGGTTATGTGAAAAGCTAGGTCTATAAAAATAATCAACAATCGATTCCTGAACTAATGGATGAAATTATTCGTATCATTATTATGTCAAAATGTCATTGAAAATCAAAAAAAAGAGTGGACGTTCGTACTTCGTAGAGCTGCAAAATATGGCGTTTGGCAGATATTATTTTTCGTACATAAATGTCATAACTAATACTTCAATTACCAAAAAAAAGTTTTTGAAAATTAATGCAAATTATGTGTCTTATTTATTCCAAAAAAACGCGCAATTGGAAACACCTTCGACCGAAGATAACGTCGATAAAATTAAGGAACGGGTGCTTGAAAACCGTCGTAACAGCTTGAGAGAGATAGCACATGATCTTAAGATATCCCACGAGTCCGCACGTACGATTTTGATTGATATTTTGGGCATGAGAAAGGTGGCCGCACGACTAGTACCGAAAGACCTGAATTTTCTTCAAAAACTTCATCGCGAACAGGTTGCTTCAGACATGCTGGATCGCTGTAATTCCGATTCTACATTCATGGAACGCATTATAACTGGTGATGAGACCTGGGTCTACGAGTACGATATGCAAACAAGCCAGCAATCATCGGAATGGGTGGCAAAAAATGAGCCGAAACCGAAAAAACCACGCCAAAGCCGCTCGAAAATGAAGGTGATGCTCATTGTTTTCTTCGATATCCGTGGCGTGGTGCACTACGAATTCGTTCCAGAGGGTCAGACGGTAAACAAGGAGTATTACCTAGGCGTTATGAAAGGTTTGCGTGAGCGTATCCGTAAGAAGCGGCCAAATTTGTGGGCGAACAACTCATGGATTTTGCATGACGATAACGCGCCTTCTCACCGAGCTACGTTTGTGACTGACTTTCTCGCCAAAAACTCAACAAACGTGCTTCAGCAACCACCGTATTCGCCGGATTTGGCTCCCTGTGACTTTTTCCTCTTCCCAAAACTAAAATTGCCCCTTCGTGGCACCCGTTTTGAGTCGATTGAAGCCATAAAACAAAATTCGGCGCGAGAGCTAAAGTCCATCCCGGAAAGCGCCTATAAAAAATGTTTCGATAATTGGAAGTGCCGTTGGCATAGATGTATTGGAGCAAATGGAGCCTATTTTGAAGGCGACCCAATAAATTTTGACGATTAAATGTAAAAATGTTGTTTTAATTGAAAATTCCCGGTACTTTCTTGACAGAGTAGTAAACCATGTTTAAGTAGAGCAATCGCTCAATTAACATGTGGGAATATGTCAATGGCGGAGTAGGCAAAACCAGCGAAAAGCTGCGCTTTCAGGTCAGTTTTAGTTCAGCTCAATGTTAAAAATTGTCGTGAATGAAACCTTCTATTCATTTAATATTATTGGTATTGGTTGTCTTATTCAAGATCATGTTTCTATCAAGAATAGTTACAGTTGTTGAGTAATGTTTGAGAATGTGTGGATATAGATCACCTAAATTGACTTGTGTGTAATAAACCTTCCAACCATCCAGAGTCAAAATTATTGGATACCCTTTATGTAAAGGGCGTCTGATAATGGCTTCTTTGGACATACTGTGTATTTGAACTATTTCAGTCAACTTGCATAATAGGTTCAGTTTAAACTTCAAGTGTCAGTTCTGTGGTTTCTCATTGAGCCAAAATTTAACTAAGACTTAAAGTTCAAACTGAACTTATACAAGTGGATGTAACTATGAGATCACCTTCATTAGTAACCCATTGATGCTTTTGTTCCTAACGATAGTTAATGAATGTTTGATCGGAAGAATATGAAACAGTCCCATAGCAAACTATTGCTGAAAGGACTTTGAACCTAGGATGAGAAAAAAAATACCAATTCTTCGACTATAAAATAAAGAAATACTCACGAGGTTTGACAGGTTTATGCTGATAATCCACGACAGTGACAGGTTTCCATATATCGTCCTCAATTGGTTCTGATTCAAGATAATCACTAGGCGGCATATCGTCAAAATGTCCCTCCCCTTCGAACTGTCCCCTGGTGAATTGAGGAGGTTCAGGAGCCTCTCCCACGAGGTCCATACTATCCTGACGTCCAAAACCTGTTATAGCGGGTGGCGGAGGATAGTCCCCTTCTTCTTCAAAGCCAACTGGACCCATAGTACCCTGCGTGCTTCTGTTGAACCTATCATTGAACGATTGGTCCCTTTCGTCATAGCCATCGAAATCGGGACCAAAGTTACCTCCTCTCTGAAACGACCTGTCATTCTGTCTGAAATCGTTGTTTCTGCCTTTGAAATTAGGCGGTGGAGGCCCGCTAAAATCGTTCCTTCCTCCCCTGAAACTGGGTGCTGGGGGCTCGCTGAAATCGTCACTATTACCCCTAAAACTTTGAGGCGTATTATATTCGTCAAAAACGTCTCGTCCTCCCCTGAAATTTGGTGGTGGAGCATCGTTGAAATCCGTTCTCCCCCTGAAATTTGTAGGTGGAGCCTTGTTAACATCTATTCCTCTGAAATTTGGAGGTGGGGCCTCGTTAACATCTCTTCCTCTGAAATTTGGAGGTGGAGCTTCGTTAACATCTCTTCCTCTGAAATTTGGAGGTGGAGCCTCGTTAACATCTCTTCCTCTGAAATTTGGAGGTGGAGCCTCGTTAACATCTCTTCCTCTGAAATTTGGAGGTGGAGCCTCGTTAACATCTCTTCCTCTGAAATTTGGAGGTGGAGCATCGTGTAAATCTCTTCCACCTCCGAAGTTTGAAGGTCTTGAGTCATTGAAATCGTCTCTTCCTCCTCTGAAATTTTGCGGGAATCTTTGGTTCTGGGGTGGTCTTTCTTCTCTTTCATATCCTGGCGCGTTATCAAATTGATCGTCTCTTTCATCGTCGAAACCAGAATCGTTGTACAGTTTTCCGAAACTGTTTCTGCTCGGCAAATCTCTACCAAAAGGTCTTCCACCAAAACCACCTTTGTTGGTGTTGTCTTGATCGAAATCTATTCTGCCTCCAAAACCAACCTTGTTGGGACCTTCTTGGTTGAAATTAGATCTTCCTCCAAAACCACCCTTGTTGAGTTCCTCTTGATCGAAATCAGGTCTGCCTCTTGGGCCAAAGTTATTTCTGTTCATGTCTGGATCTTTATCAAAATTACCTTTTCCTGGACCGAAAGGTTCTCTTCCTTTGTTCATATTTGCAGAACTGAAAGAATCTCTTGGTGTTTCTCCAGGCCCGAAAATACTCTTCCTGTCAGGAATAGGAAGAAGTCCAGTACCTCTGACGAAATCTTGTTGTCGTTTAGGAGGCGCCTGATCGAAAGATCCTACGTTTTTGGCCGGGAAAGAACTCTTATCCGATTCATTCCCGAATCTAGGTGGTGGTCTCCTCATATCATCGTCAGTCAGCGTTGCAAAATTAGGAGGCGGTCTACTGTACGGCGATTCGTTTTCGTAGAAATTTGGGGGAGGTACCCCTCTAGTGAACTGAGGCGGGTTGTTCATAGGACCTCTAAAATATTCCGAATCATTCGGTTGCATAGTAAAACTGCTCCGGGTCTGATCGTCGAAGTTCTGGATCGGTTCCGGGTGCTCGTTCCCAACGTCATCTACGCTCATGTTCGATTGATCGCGGCTCGATGTAGCGTCCCCTCCCACCTTCGAAAAATTGTTCAAACTCGCGCCCGTATTCTGGGAAACCATAGACAACATGCTCATCAGCTTTTGATCTCCTAAGATGTTGTTGATACCTTTAGATATGGCATCTAGATCGGGGCCTTTATGAACAGGAATCTGTTCTTCTTCTTCTATGATATCACCATCTTTGACTAAATCCAAACCTGGAATCCCTTCTGATTTGGAAGTGTTCAGAAAACCGAGACCATCTTCCTGTGGCTCATCTTTCTTGTCGTTATCCTTGAATTGTAGAGGTTCGTTGTTCATATCTGGAGGAGGCTTGGTGAACATGCTTGAAGTTTGAGAGACGGCATTTTTCGGAGGCGGGGCACTAGACGACGGGAAAGGTTGCGCGGGCGTGGTTGTTGGTTGTTTAACGCCTGAATTCTGCGAGGGAGGTGGAACGTTGAAATTCTGGGCTTGAGAGGATTTCAAGGGAGGTAGACCCAGCCGTTTTCTTCGCATGGCTTCCCGTCTATCCAGCAGTTGTTGTCGCCATTGTTCCCATTTCTTCTCATACTCCTTGTATTGCTGTTTGTCAGGATGGCCACTGTTTTGGTCTTTCCATTTGTTAAACTGAGCCTCCCACTCGGCGAATTGTTTATCGAACTTTTTCTCCGCCTCGGACAGTTCCTCATTCTGGTTCGGAGTAGGCTGTATCGGTGGATTGTTCTGCCAACCCTGGCGATTTGTCATCTGTCTTTTCGCAGCACTGTCTTCTTTTCCGGGCAGAGGGCGTTTTTGGTCAACGTTACCGTTCGCCTTCCAAGGTGTCGGAGCAACATTAGGAGTGAAAGATGGCGGCGGCGCTGAGAATTGATTCGGTACCAGCGGCTGCGTTGAATATTGAGGTAACGCTGCTTGCTGAGGAGGAGGTACGGGAACAGGAAGAGGAGGTGCTGGTTTTGGACCCTCTTCTTTCGGAAGCGGAGGTTGTTGCGGATCGATAGGAAGTGGGGGAGGGACTCCAACGGTGGGGACTACTGCTTGCTGATTCGCCATAGCACTGATGGATTTTTGATACTGCAACAATTATAAAATCAAAAGAAATCAATATTTAGAGAGATCCGAATAAAAATCTCAGTTTTAAACTTGGTTTTAATTGAATAAGTGTGGAACATCTGGGACGAATTTGACTGGAATCGAATGATCACTTCAGTTATATTGAAGTGATCATTTCAAGTTTGCATTGATCAATAGTTTTGAACAACAAAGAAATTTTGTACCAAAATTGTATTCCGAAAACCTTTTTAAAAATTACCAAGTATCTCAACACTTATATTCTGATAAAACAAGATCATTGAAAATGAACTGTTGGTAATTAAAGGTTGCTTTCTGATGTTTTCCCACTACCGAAGGGGACTTCCAATTAGAAATTGACAATGGCAATTGACATTTTCAAGTAAAATTTTCCGTTTTGTCATTTTGAAGATGGTCCCATCTGGTAGTGCAGCGGTACCAAAGTATAAAGAGGGGATAGTATGCCAACCTTACGGGGTTATCATTTGACGGCGTGGATCCCATCAATAGATGGCGATACAAGATATGGGCTCCAACCATATATCTAATAATTCCTATATGGGTAATAAGCCAATCAAAATTGAAGCTGGGCTTTGGTAACAATCCAGATCTGCGCTTGTGCGGCAATATTGAGAATAAAATATTTTTATGTTCGACTGCTTCATAAACACCTGATCCATGAATTCGTTTAGCGTCCATAATTGACTACTTTATTGGAAACCACTTTAGTGGACTCAACTGTCACAGTCTTCTATCGATTTTGCAATTTTCTTCGTTTCACACCACTTGTTAAAGGCCGCATACAAATTTTCATTAGCACTTTCAGTGAGTAGGAGAGATTCTTTGGCACTTGCGGCTACATTTTTCACGCTTTCCTCTCCCGAACTATCCATTTTTCGGATTATTATGACGTTTGTCACAGAATAAACGAAGTAAACAACTTTGTTCAGTGAGGTTGCTAAGGTCGCTGATGGTTGCCAAGGTAAGAAAAGCAAAAGCACACTCAATATTTCTTTGTAATAAAGCGACGAATATATTAATTGCCATTCCAGAAAATGAAATTTCTGCATTCCAGTCAAACATAAAGCTTTGTATGCAACTCGTACATAATTAGGCTTATGGACTTGTCCAAATTATTGGCCTTGCTTGCTCTGCCATAAACTTTTGGGCTCGTCCATAAAGACCTAATTTATGTACTTGTTACATAAATAGCTATTTTAATTCTATCTCTCTCTGACACATCGTATTATGTCGTGAAACGTATGTCATTCTTAACTTCATGTGGATAGTTTCGATCGTAACCTCACAATTTAATGTGAAATGTTTCAATCGCTTTATTCCGTTTTCTTCAAGTCCTCAATATCATTGTTAACTCCTATTCATATTCTAAAATTGAACTGAAGTAGTGACATATTTTCATTCTGGATATCTATTTTCTTGTTGTCTTTCAGAATAAACATAACCTCTGAATTTCTCGCAATTTTTGAATTTCCAGTTGACGCAAACGTACAACTCAAGCCTTACTAAAGATTTGGCTTCACTTTGAGAGTGTGAAAAGCAGGGATAAAATCCATATTGGTATTACTACATAGATATATGGCTCCAACGGATGTCGTAGCTTGCAGCAGATAGCTGGGTAATTGGAAGTATGTCTTAGTTCGTACCATAAGGATCCATCGGTTGGCGCACAGGACTTTTCGATAATAGATGGTACTAATTTATGCAATACAGATGGCGTTAGGTCGGGTTTTATAATGATGCGGAAGTTAATCAGTGGCGTATTCAGAAGGTGGCCGAATTTGACAATCGAAGTGAGGGGTCGTAAAGGAAATAAAATTATGCAAGAATTTACCACAATTGTGATGGAAGGATTCATCAAATATATAGAAATATATACGTTGAACAAAATTCTGCATAATTTGGGAGGGAAAATGAAAGAAAATATTGAAAAGATACTTCCACAATGGTCAACTATAAAAATGGAATGTATTAAGCACTGAGACTTCATTTTAGATCTTTCCCTGTGGACACAAATATATAAATATTGTAAATCTAGGTCCACTTCAAAGAAAACAAAGCAGACTGCTAGAAATGTAAAATTATCTATCATTCCACATAACTGATGTAAATATATATGCTTATGATTAAAATAAATTGTTATTGTTATTTTCTTTTCATTACACCGCACTGAAAACCCTATCAAAACATGTAGATTTAGAACATCGAAAATGACTCTTTTCCGTGCGGCCGCACCGCAAAAAGTTTTACGGTGCGCTGAGGCATAGATGCATCCTATGATTCCTACGCTGAGACACAGAGCAACGATTGCGTGACAGTAGATGTCAGTTTTTTGAATAAATATCGTTCCACAATATCGAAAGGCTTTTTCCGTGCTTGCACGAGTTCCCGTGTTCGGCTCCGCCTCACACGGGAACACATCGCGCGCGCACGGAAAAAGCTTACTTTCTGGACTAGTAATGAAATGTACTATTATCTAATATATGATTTAATTTACACCAATACCTCATTTGTATAATGAATGACAAATTCCGAAGATACAATTGGTTCATCACTAAATCTTGTATTTCTACTAATTAAATTGAATAATATTGAAATTTCATATTTGTTAGTGGAATTCTGACGAATACCTATTTAGTGGAGTGCCTGGAGCATTCAAGCTCGGACTAGAGTTACAGTGAATGAATTGATACGATCGATGTGGGATATTGTTTTTTAAACTATAAATTGCAATGTTTACCCATTTTTTTTGTGTGCAATCCATTTTTTCATTGTTTAAACAAATTATTATAAAAAATTAATGTTTGACCATATATTTTCACTTCAAACAGTAATTTGTTTGTATTTATATGTTGAATCTCACCTGAGTAGACATATAGGAACATTTTTCAAAGATACCTGTAATAAAAATACCAGTAGGGATCTCGAACGTGGAGGGGAGAGCGGAGCGACAGCTGCTATTATCTCTTATACATAAAATTCTCCTTTCTGCATCTTTGTTACCGAACTACTCCGAAACGGCTGGACCGATTTTCGTGAAATTTTGTGTGCATATCGGGTAGGACTGGGAATCGGCCAACATCCATTTTTCATCCCCCTAAATGATAAGGATGGTCTACCCTTAACTTTTTTTTAAATTTTTTCGGACAAAATTTTTTATCTTTATTTTTTTATGATTCGGCATACAAAAATACATCTAACCCTAAATTTTCACCCCTCTACGATCAACCCCTTTTTCTAACACAACCTAACCTAACCTAAATTGAACTCTTTCATGCTAGATTTTTATTGGCCAACATCTATTTTTCATCCCCTTAAATGTTAGGGGTTGTCCACCCCTAATTATTTTTTTAATTTTTTCGGTAAAAAATTTTTATTTCAATTTTTTCATGATACAGCATACAAAAATACATATAACCCTAAAACTCTAGAATGGATCGTTTGACGACTCAAATTGACCCCTTTGCTTTTTTTGGCATTGCTGACTATACATAGAACATATAAATAAATCAAGTTAAAATACTCAAACGGATTAAAACCTAACCTAAAGGGAAGGGTATTTGATGGATATAAAAAAGATAGTATTAAATCAGCCGAACGGAATCGTCGTGCATTAAAAAATAAATGTGCAGATATTGAATTTGATGAACATATAGATACCTTTAAAAATTGCTGACGATAAATTTTTGACAAATAGTAAAAATAAAATTCGCTTGATAGAAATGTTGAGAGTTAAATTAGCTGACAACAATATATTTACATGCCAAGCGGAAAGCGATGCCGACAAATAAATTGTTGAGACGGCAATGAATTTGGAATCAAAAGATGTTGTTATAGTTTCACCCAGACGAGGTGCCAGAAAGATAGCTGCCAAACTCTTCACAAAAGAAAGGATTCAATGGGCAATAGAATCCTTCAAACCTTATAAATCTCCAGGCGGGGATGGCATGTACCCGGTGATGCTTCAGAGGGGACTGCAGGTCCTATTACTGGACCCCGTGAACCTTTTTCGTCGAAGCTTCATCTGGGGATATATCCCAGAATACTGGCGGGACGTGAGAGTGAGTTTCATTCCTAAGGCTGGCAAACGGCCGGGGACTGATGCTAAATCATTCCGCCCCATCAGCCTCTCCTCCTTTCTCTTGAAAGCGATGGAGAAGATAATTGATCAGGATATCAGAGCGGGACTACTGTCTAAGTACCCTCTGCATAAAGATCAATATGCATACCAGGCAGGAAAATCAACAATCTCTGCTCTCCATAGCCTCACCAGGAAACTGGAGAAGACCTTGGAATACAAAGAGATTGCTTTATGTGCTTTTATTGATATTGAAGGCGCGTTCTCGAATACGCCACGACAGTCCATTCACCGTGCGCTGGTCAGAAGGGGTGTGGAGCCGGCAACGGTGACTTGGATTATGGCATCGCTGAGCAGCCGGATAATCAATATGCAACTTGGCGCGACGTCCCTAACTGCGACACCCGGAGACGGGTGCCCACAGGGGGGTTGTTTATCACCACTATTGTGGTCACTGGTCGTCGACGACCTCTTGAAAATACTTTCGGAAGCGGGTTTCGAGATTTGTGGGTATGCCGATGACCTTGTGATAGTGGTTCGGGGTAAGCATGATAACACGGTCAGTGATCGGATGCAAGCCGCTCTAACCCTAACTCACGAGTGGTGTATCCGAGAAGGTCTCAATATAAATCCCAAAAAGACAATACTAGTGCCATTTACCAGGAGAAAGAAATTTTCTCTCAAGGCATTAATAATGAACGGGACTGCCCTAACCCCAACGAACCAGACCAAATATCTAGGTGTTATATTCGATCAAAGACTCTCTTGGAGTCCACACCTCGAGGCTGTGATCAGTAAGGGCCAGCAAGCTCTCTTCACATGCCAGAGAATGGTCGGAAAAACGTGGGGGCTTAAACCAGAACTGACCAACTGGATCTACAAATCCATCGTTCGGCCAATCATTAGCTATGCAGCTCTCATTTGGTGGCCGAGAGCAAAACTAGTGTCAGGGCAATTAGCCCTGGAAAAACTACAACGAACAGCGTGCCTATCTATCATAGGAGCAACACGCTCTTGTCCAACTGCTGCCATGCAGGTCATCTTGGACCTGCCTCCCCTATATATCTTTCTGGAAGGTGAGGCGGCCAGGTGGGCTCTCAGGATGGCAAAAGAACAAGAACTGAAAACTGGCGACTACTCAGGACACCTTCGTATTCTTAATGAGTGCAAGGGGCTCCAAGATGTGGTCACAGATAACCTACCACTGAGACTCGAGTTTCAGAAAAACTTCAACACGACATTTCCAAGTCGTGAACAATGGGCTAATAATGAAGTGGTTTTCCCCAAAGGGTCTGCGGTATTCTATACCGATGGCTCGAAAACCGAAGATGGACGAGTGAGAGCCGGCGTACACGGTCCCTTGATCCAATTAGCCATACCTATGGGTTCTTGCCCTTCTGTATTTCAAGCAGAAACATTTGCCATTAGGGAATGCGTTGCGCTGTGTACAAGACGCAACTACCGGAGGGCAAGAATATACATAATATCGGATAGCAAAGCAGCCCTGCTAGCGCTTGACTCTCCAATAGTTAGGTCAAAGTTAGTCTGGGAATGTAAAACGTCCCTCAACACACTCGGAGAAAGAAACTTGGTCAACCTTATTTGGGTACCTGGCCACTCCGGGATAGATGGCAATGAAGCGCAGACCGACTTGCCAGGGAAGGGGGGTCTATTCCCTTCACCGGTCCAGAGCCATTCTGTGGCTTCCCAGCCAGCCATCAAGTGATGGCAGTTAAGAAATGGGAACAAAAGAGAAAGCTTACGTTCTGGCAAACGATCAATGGCCAAAGACAGGCCAAGTCATTTCTCTCCTACTCGACGAGCTGGACTAAAAAAGTTCTCTCACTCAGTAAACAGGAACTGAGGAAACTAACAGGCGCACTCACGGGACACTGTCCCGTGAGGTATCACCTGAAGAACATAGGTTAGTCGCTGGAAGACACATGTCGCTTCTGCCAAGAAGCCACTGAGACAGCCAAGCACTTGTTATGCGAATGTGAAGCTGTTCATCGGAAAAGACTACAACACCTTGACTTCTGGTTTCTAAAGCCGGAACAAGTGATGGATGTAGCCCCCAGAAAGGTGATAAAGTTCATGGAGACACTATTGCCTGACTGGTAAACAGCGCGGGGATGCACAATAGATCTTTAGGTCAAGGTGCTTGCGAGTTCACATGATCTTCCGCCCCTCCTCTAATCTAATCTATAGTTTCAGAAGATATCGATGTCTTGGTGATATTAACGGCATTGGTAGATAAAGATCGTGAAATATATTTTCTAAAACCATCCCGCGGCAAAGTTCAACAGAAGATATTTTCAGCGAAATGTTTAGAAAAATCATTACCAAACTGTAAAGAACATAATATTCTTTTTTTACATGCCTTGACGGGTTGTGACACTACTTCTGCATCTTTCAATAAAAGAAAAATTAAGTTTGCCAAAAATTTTGAGAAACGGATTGATTTACACCAGTGTTTTTCAAACTTTTTCATGATGCGACCCCCCTGGCATGAGGAAATGTTTCGCGACCCCCCGACCCTTCCCTATTTTATCAGGTATGATTGTGTATGTTACAGTGTTACAATTATTCATTCCATACATCGATGAGAAGTTAGCCACATCCACACATACACTTAAAAACAAAAAATGGCTAATGGAAAAAAATTAATAACTCAGTGAAATGAGATGGTATTGCAATCAGATTTAGGTGTGAGCTTGATGGGTGTATAAGAAATTGAATTTGGAGACTCTCAAGACTCAGGGTGGGAGTTATGAGGGTTGTTGGGGTGGTTTCTGACAAAAATCATAACTCGACTAAGGGCCGGTTTTATAAAAGGTGAACCGAGGATTCAACTGTGCGCCAACTACCAGATAGTGAGGAATTTGGTTGTTGACGCAACGGTTGAATCCTCGGTTGGCCTTTATAATACCGGCCCTAAAAGGGAGTGTTTTTCGATTGGTTTCGAATATGTGTTTCTTGAAATCCGAAAGTATAAGATGCAATACCCCTCATAGTTTGTTAGCCTCCAGGTTTGGAGATTTGGGGGGTTATTTATGAAAAATGGAAGTGTTCCACGTTCAAATTCGAATATGCGTTTCTTGAATGCCGAAAGAATGAAATACAAAAAACCTCATAGTTTGTTAGCCTCCAGGTTTGGAGATTACGAGGGTTGTTTATGAAAAACGGTAAAGAAAATTCATATCTCGAAAAAATGAGAGTGTTCCACGATCTGATTCGAATATGTGTTTCTTGATTGCCGTAGAAATGAAATACAATAAATCCCATAGTTTGTAAGTCCCATGGTTCGAAGATTTGGGGGGTTGTTTATGCAAAATGATGAAAAAATTAAAATCACGACGAAATGGAAGTGTTCAACAATCATATTCGAATATGTGTTTCTTGAATGTCGGAAGAATGAAATACAATAAACCCCATCGTTTTTTAGGCACCCGGTTGGGATAATTGGGGGGTTTTTCATGCGAAGTGATGAAAAAAACTCATATCTCGACGAAATGAGAGTGTTCCATCGATCAGATTCGAATATGTGTTTCTTGAATGCCGAAAGAATTAAATACAGAAGACCCCATAGTTTGTTAGCCCCTAGGTTTGGAGATTTGGGGGTTGTTTATGAAGAATGATGAAAAAAATTCATATCTCGGAGAAATGAGAGTGTTCCATGAAAGAAGAATTGTATCATTTGATTAATCCGAAACAAGCACAACCTTCTATTACTAAAGCTCTCCCGACTTCTGGCGACCCCCCTACAGAAGCTTCGCGACCCCCCAGGGGGTCGCGACCCACAGTTTGAAAAACACTGATTTACACGACTCAGTAAAAATATTTGAAAATATCAATGAAGACCCCAATACTATACTGCAAGGCAGTGTGGCATGTAGTTTATATGGCGCTCCGTCTTACACTCATGATTTAAATACATTAAGGTTCAATTCTTTCATAAAAGCAACAGCCAAAAATACGAGTGTTCTTTTGTCATCACTGCCTCCAACAACTGATGCAGCGTTTGTTTGAGCACCTTAAAAGAGTGTACCTATAAATTCAGATATGGCTAGGAAATGACGTAGTTATTGAAAATTGGGGATGGAAGTATTCAAATAACATGAACATCCCAATAACAATGAATCAATTACCTGCTCCGGATAATTTATTGCAAATGTTGTTTTGTAATTGCAAAAAGGGATGTGGAGCTGCGTGTGGATGCAGAAAAAGTGGTTTATACTGCAGTGTAGCATGTCTACAGTGCAGCGAAAATAGTTGTTCCAATACTTCACCCATTATACAGATAGATGAAGTAGAAGAAAATATTTTATGTTGACAACAATGTTATATATTTAAATAAACGGATTTTGTACTAATAATTTTTTTCATGGTCGATTTCTTTAAATAGAGTACGTTTCATTTATAATTAAACTGGCCGAGAAATTTCATTGTACCTAACAGTTGTCGCTCCGCCACTCGCGCCACTGTATGAATTTACCTTGTTCCAGAGTTTACTTTTACTTCAGTTATAGAATTCTTCATCAGGTTATCAGTCTGCATATATCAGTTCTTAAAAATAATTTCATATTTCATGAGGGCACCACCAACTGAGTCGAAATTTTGGGGAACGAGTACAAAAACCCACAGATGGCGCTCAAAATCGCCTCAAATGAAATTTACACTGGGATTGGCATACTTTCCCCTCTTTATACTATGGCGGTACCATGGTCTGCATTTAGCCACTCCTATTTCCTTCCAGACCATAAAAAGCATCATAATGATACAGAAAAAAATATTGTTTCAATTATTTCAATATCAAATTCTAGGACATTTGATGATCTCAGAAAATCATGATCATTGAATAACATAATTGAAAAATCATCATTATTTCTTTTATCAGATTGTTTGCCATCAATATGACATCAAGTCAATCTAGAGAAAATTCCTACCACTATCCAATCAAACTTGAACTGTATTATGTACTAAGTCTTTAGGTATTAACATAGAATTCTATTTCCTGCCACCTTACATTAAAACTAATAATTATGTGCTAGTCCATTTCTTTCATTAAAACTAAACCTTAATTTTTCTTTTTGGCAAATGTCTTCCTGACATGCAAAAAAAAAATATAATTAATCTAAAAAAAATATTACCTCTGCTCCATACTGTTGATGCCATTGCTGATACTGCTGTTGCCATTGTGCCCACTGTTGCCAATTCTGCTGCTGCATCTGTGTCCATTGATCAGAAGAATATGGAATACCTGGGGGAATCACAGCAGGAGCAGGATTCAGAAGAGGGGTTGGTGCAGCTACCACTTGGGGCTGCTGGACAGGGGCACCAGGCCATTGTGGCCAAGACATAACCTAAAATCGGCATCAGTTCATAAATGATGAATTTAAGAAACACAAACTTACCTCGCCCCAAAAAGACTCTCAATTAATTGCAACTATGTTTGTTGTACTGTTGGAAAAATATTAAACAATCTCAAAAACAGAATTCTCGTAGTATATGACAATAAATACAAAATCTGCTCTTCAGACACCAAATATCGACTTTTTTCTATAAGCATCATATATTTCAGAGTAATATAATAACTTCTACAATAGGAGATATTGAAATAAATTTGCATAAACAACCACATGTGCACATAATTCAATTATGTGCAGATTTTTCATAATAAAAATAGAGGATCACGTCCCTAGGACAAAGAATAAGAAAAAATAAAATAAAAATATTCCCTCAATTTTTCATAATATTGTTCAATATGTTGTAATTTTTAGAAATTTATGGTGTGATTCGAAGGGTACGGAAGATTTCACAATTTCGAAATTTTCATAGCTCAACAATTGGATCATGTTGGATTTATTTATTCAAAACGAGAATACGCTTAATCAATCCCAATATTCACACGAGTATCCAAGCTTGCTTTTATATGAAAGGATAAAAAGCAATTCACGAAAAAACAACAAATGTCATGCTCTAAGCATGCTTCGGAATAATATGTAAAGAGAAGCTCACTCCTTGCCTCTCTCTGGGGAATGTTGAAATTCAACGTCTTCATAGATATATCAAAGATAATCTTTTATAATAATAATAATAATAATTTTATTTATGTGTCATAGAAAATTGCAGTTTGAGAGAGAAGAAATTACTTTAACATGACAAAGAGGACCACACAACGATTAAAAAACCGATGCACAGAAGACTGTTGTGTGGCCTGGTTATCTATATATATATATATATATATAGGTACTTATCATTCATTCTGTATGACCATTAAACAACAGGTTAAAGAAAACCAGTTGAACATATAATATATAATTTGTGAACGTGAAAATTCTGTATATTCAACATGAAGAATCCAATTTCTTCATCCTCATAAAAAAAGAGTTGAGAATCATCCAAAACTTAACACGAATAAGTTATATTGGATACTATAATCAATTATCAACAAATCGCAATATTTCCCCTCGTATCATAATAATATATATAAATAAATTAACAAAAGTTGAAATGTCAACTTCTGGAAATCAGAAATAATACAAAATTTGGATTACTTAAATAACACATACCCAATCTGAGGGTTGATGAAACATAGCATAATTTGAACAAGCATTCAGCTCACCTCTATTTTTTCTCAGTATTCTATCGGCTTAGATTTGGAATTCTGCAAATAGTGAAAATTAGCCCTATCTTAAGTGAAGAAGCCGAAGTTAACTGTATGGAATTTCATTCACTTACTTCTGGCAAATCACGAAGAATATTCATTCACTCAACTCTACGACTAATTCACGCGAAATTAACGATTTCAAGCATATCTTTAATTTATGCAAATTATTATTTCGGCAAACACCATTTTGGTATTCGATTTTTGACAATTGACTCTTTGCAGCTTTGCATGTGATGACAGAACAGAACCAAACACCTCGTTTTTGACAGAACACTACACCCACAGAACACTCTAACTGCGGGCCATCGAAGACCTCTTTGATGCCATAGATAAAGGAGACAATCCGCAGCTGAGCGTGCGAAATCATGGCGAAACTGGCAATGTGGCATCTGACGATGCCGAAGAATTTCTACGGATCCACTCAACTCAGAAATTTTGTGTCTGGCCCGAAAGCGGTATCCACATCGCGGAATTTGTTTCGCGAGAGTCAGTTTCGCGCAATGGAACACCGCCTTCACATGCTTTTTCTGACTCGACGCACGCCCCTGCCAAAGACTAGTCTTTGCCCCTGCACACCAGCACCATTGTTTAAACAATGCCAGCACCATTGTTTAAACAATGCCAGCACTTAGCACTGTAGCTGGCCTGTGATAAACCTGGCCATTGAGTTTAAATATATTATTATATCAATGATATTATCATTGTTTAAGGAGAACTTTAAACAATGATATTATTATATGGAATAAGACTTGTCAGTAGATTGTTATGTAATAACGAGAGCTCAACCATTCTTTAAACAATGGCTCAACTATATAATATCAATATCTATTAATATTAATAATTAATTAGTACATGGATCAAATAAATTCGAGGTCTAGGGTAGGTACGTGACATTTATTGCGCATAAGTTTAGTATACAGCACTCAGCACTCCAGTATTTGAACGCTCGTTATTATCGAAAATAAATAAAATTGTAAATGGCAATAAACTCTAGCGGCAGTGGTAGAAGCTAGGGCATTTTCCAAAAGTCTTCAGCCTACTTGACCACGAATTCTACCCAACGCTCTAAAATCTAAAAAAAATGTACTTTTTTTATTTCAAATTCTTCCTTTGCTGGCTTACTGGAGCGTGCGCATCGAAAACGGGACGCTTCTTTCTAAATTGTTTTATGTCAAAAGAGAACTAAGGTTCTGTCAAAGATTCTTGCTTGGTTAATTTTTATCAGACAATCTCTGTAAATGTTGAATTGAGCATATAAATACCGGTTTCAGGAGATATATGTATTATATATATTTCAAATATAATAAAGGAAGTATCTGTATTGGCGAATTTGACAACAATTTGGTACAAAAATCTGTTTTCTATTCTATTGATCTCTAGCTGTAATGGATTCAAAAGAAAGCGAATGTGTCGAAAGCACAACATCAACAGATAAGGTAGTAACAGTTCCCGATGAAGCAAAACCGGCTGTTGAAGAACACTCATTTAACGATAACAAGGGGAAAGGCGTTGAACATTCTTCCAAAAGGGGGCAGAGGTTCAGTGGACGAAATGATAATAGGAATTCTACTGTTGATAGGCGAAGTTTTGGGGGTGCCAATGACAGTTTCGAACAAGGAAACAAGAGAGGTAACCGCGATTTCGATCGAGAGCAAGGACATTCTGGAGGTAGAGGTAGAGATTTTGGAAACCGTCAGGAAGCTGGTGGTTGGAGCTCATCTGATTACTATCGTGAAAAATTGTATGAAATGTCTGGCCCTACACACGATTTACCTCCTCTAGATATGACTGAAAGAAAGTTCAGTGGAAGAAACAAATTGTATGTTGGTAACCTTCCAACTGATATGACTGAGGAAAATTTCAAAAATATGTTCACTGAATATGGAGAAATATGTGATGTTTTCTTGAATGCTGAAAAACGTTTTGGATTTGTGGTATTTGACTACCATAAGAATGCTGAAAAAGCAAAACGCGAATTAGATGGAAAATTCTTGAATAATGACCGTCAGTTGAAAATAAGATTTTCATCAAGAGGCACAACAATTAAAGTCTCCAATCTTGCAGCCTCAGTCACTAATGAATTATTATATCATGCATTCAGTGTTTTTGGAGAAATTGAGAGGGCAATAGTGTACACAGATGAACGGGGTCATTCAACCGGAGTTGGGGAAATCGATTTCAATAGAAAGAAAAGTGGAGCTCAAGCTGTTAAGGAATGTTCAGAAGGTTGTTTCTTTTTAACAAACTCTCTGCGACCCTGTTTAGCAGAATTTTATGAACCAAACCTTGACACAGATGGGTATAGTGATAGAAATATCCAATGGAGAAATGAGTTTCTTAAAGACAGAGAAGTGGGCCCTTGGTTAGCTAAAGAAAACTCATTTGAACACCAATTTGGCAATGATTGGAAACAACTTATACATCTCTTCAAGAAAAAAGAGGATGCCTTGAAAAAAGAGCTAGCTATTGAAGAGGAGAAACTGATGGCAAGAATGGAGTTTGTTAAGTTTGAATATGAAACAGAAATGCTCAAGAAACAACTTGAAGAAAGAGAGCTTTACAGACAGCAACATAAACTCAACTTGGAAAAGAAAGAGAGAATAGCTGAGGAGATGATTTCAAAGAATGTATTGGAAATAAGGAAAACAGAAGAGCAAATAATGGCAAAATTTGCCAGGCATGAAGAAGATATGCTATTAAGGCAGAAGGAGGGCAATTTATTCAATCAGGAAGAAAGACAGTCTGTAAGGTAAGTCAATTAGATTTTACCCCTTGTGTGGCTTCATATAATCGTATATCTGAAGAATTTTAGAATAAAATTGTCTATATATTGTTGATTAAATAATAAACTTCTGATATATTGATACTCTGCTAATGTGCATGAAAACATGCTATTACACTCAAGGGGCAGGAATGAGGTAGGTTTAAATTTAGAACTTAACCAGTGGTGGCTCAAAGTGTTTAGGATACACTCAGCTGAGCAATGTATTCTAATAAATTTGTGGTAATTATGCTGGATTGCACAGGTTATCAGATGCTCAATTGAAAGCATTTCTTCACTTTATTCTCCGAGCAACTTTTCGTGCAACCCAGCAATAGAAACTAATTTTAGTCTTCCCCTTTCTCCAATAAAGATTTTTTGATATATAAAGTGATAAAACATATTATTACAGTTTTTATCCACCCCCCAATAATTCAAGATGGAATGAAGAACAAGAAAGCTATTGGCAGCAAGAATCTGCTCCAGTTCCTAACGAAGATGCAAATTCCCAAGGATCTAGGGAACGTAACACTTTCTTGGAAGAGCCTGGACAGGTTTGGAAACGTTTGGACAAAGATAATGTATCTGGGGATGATTTGTTTCAGAGAAGAGGTAATGACATGACACCAGAAGAAGAATATCAGCAAGGATGGAAGAGGACATGGCCTGAGAATTATCACTATTCTAAGCGTAACCGCTATTAATAATTGTCAGAGTGTAATGTATTCAGCAGTATAAAATGTTTGTGATTTGTGTCATTTATAGATAATTTTTCATCCTTAAATTTCAAACCTCAGATTTTTCAATAGGAACTGAAGATCCTCATTTGTAATACAGTGTATTCTATTGAATTTTCCATCCCATTATGATTTTTTAAATGAAATTTGAAATGAGTGCATTGGAATTCAGGTATTTGTATTTCCTGTAAGAAATAAAGTGTAATTGAAGGACAACACTTAGACTATAGTTGAAGGTTCAATATTTCTTCCCTATCCCATAGCATTTATTCAGAAATGATTCTTCGAAGAATCCAATTCAAAAAATCAAAACTTTTTTCAATCAACTAATAGTTTCATATAATTCAAAATGGACATTATACTTGAATTCCTACCAATATAAAATCTGAACTCATTTTTTATTTTCTTCATTTGATTGCCTTAAAGCACTTTCAATTCCAACTTTTTCTAGGGTTTCAATTAAGTCTCCATTTTGATGCATATTCAAGAGAATATCACAACCTCCAATGAATTCCCCATTTATATAAAGCTGGGGAATTGTTGGCCAATTTGAGAATTCTTTTATATCTGAAATCATAGAATACAGAATTTTCATACAGTTTCGATTTCTACTGTTCTACCTTGTCTTAACAAATCATCTTGTAGGACATCGTGAGATTCATAATCCACACCGTGCATCCTCAAAATTTGTACAACTGCATTGCTAAAACCACATCTTGGTTGTTCAGGTACCCCTTTCATAAACAATACTACCTTCGACTTCGTGACTAGGTCTTTTATTTTGGCAGTACTTTCTGTGGAGAAAAACTTCAAATATATGTTAGGTGAAAGAAAAAGTTTTCGAGTAATATTATTCATTTCTATATGTTCAATAGAAGAACTGTTATATCATATATTCCTTTTTATTTTATATTAGTATTATTGTCAAATATTTGGTTACACACAGAACAACACATCACCACAGAATTTCTGATAGAAGATGTTCTGTGGGAAAATCAGCGTTGTCGAATGAGTTTTCTAGAACTTGTGGGACGGGAAGATCACTCGATTAGGGAGTCCTTAACCTCCAAAGACCTGTGCGATTTCAACGAGGTATTCGATGGAAATTATGTAAATAAAATATTGTTTCGAATGTTCTTCATTTTCATGGAAATATACTACAAAATAGCAACACAAAAAGATACACATTGCCTAAACTATGATCAGAATGTGAATAAGTTCTGATGCGACATGACGAACATGAAGATCTGTATGGTATACCCTTATAATTAAGTATCACTTGAATATTCCCAAAATGTTAAGCGGTAAATTCATCAATTCAACCTCAGAACTTGTCCGCTGAATACAAACTTCCAAAATATTTGCTGAATACTTAATATATTCACTAAAAATATTGTTCGCAGTTCGAGAAACACTTAACGAAAATCTTTTCAGCAAGTTTTCTCCATCTATAGTTTATCCATGCTTTTCTACAGTCCAATTTTTCCAATATAGCAAAGGCATTAGTGATACATAGAGTTAAGGCCTCCTTCTTACGAAATTCATGAAAACATACAGACCAGTTTTTATTAGTCCTTGAAGAGCAACTGAAATCATTGCAGTTACAATTGAAAACAATTTCTTTCAGTACTAGTGCTTAGCCTACTCAGTGTTCTATAATCAATTCACTGGCGTGAAATTATATATAACATTAGCATTAAATCATGAATCCCTTCGTTCAGGTACTTCACCTTATTTAATTTCTGTCTCACAGAAAATTAAAGGCACAACTCAGTACCTTGAATTACGATAATCAATTTCATAATCATCTTGTTGATAATTATGGTATTAACCTTCCTCAGTAGTTAAAACCACAGAACATATAATAGAAAGGTTAAAACTGCACCAGAAAATCAGACTCAAACAACACGCCTTGAATCCTAAAACATGATGATTTTGTGAATAATATTTTAAATGAATAACACTGATATAAATACCTTCTCAACAATTTTTATTTACATACTAATTCATCTGTTCAGAACACTATAAAAATTTCGAAATATCACTCAAGAATACCTGGATATGAAACAAAATATTATAGCTCAAAAGCACGCGAAACATAGAAGACGAAAGCATTACTTGTTCCGTAGTTTGGAATTTGTGCCGAAAGAAGGCGCTTTGATCTATGGATTCGCCTGCTTTTCAGCACGAATATACCACAGAATTCTGTGTTTTCAGTCAAATCTCCTACCTCCATCTGTGACATAACCTTAGAATAAAGAATCATATTTTATATTCTATGGACATAACCATATGTGACATACACATATGCATAGAATATAAAATAACTTCTTCTTTATTCAAAGCACATATGACGTACATAACCTCTCTCCTCATGTGGCTTTTGTTTTGATAAATCGTGTTATGATCAGAGTTATGATCATAATATGATCACAGACTGTTATGATAATTATCCATATATTATCTAATAATTATAAAATCGATAATCTCCAATACATATATGATTATTTCGAATTTTTTTCTTCAACAGAAGGATCCGTTTATGAATGTAATTCTTGGGAACTTAATTGTTTTTGCTGATTTTCTATTCATTTGCTATATATTCAAAAATATCGTTTGATGATGGAAAACAAATTTGAAGAAGGAGAAAGAATATTGGTTGTGTTGAACAGTGGAGAAAATTTTGAAGGAGACTACGTGAAAAGCTCGAACACTCGAATTGAAATAGAAAATTTTGTACATTACGAAACAGGCAATAAATTTGATTCCAAGTGGACTTTTTACAAGGGAGAAATAAACTCTGTGTTGAGAATAAGTGGAAAGAAGACTGATATTGTATCTGAAAAAGCTACAGTTGAAAATGCCAATGACAAGATTTTAATACCTAGAGAAGAATATGAACGTCTACAGAAAATGACAGATGATTTTATTGTTATCAAAACTGATGATAAAACATACTTTGATTGTATTGAAAAATTATCAAACTTTGACTCTCTTGGTGTTATTGCTAGTAATTGTGAAAAAGGACGTTTTGGGAGAATAAAAATGTTAGCTCTAAGTACATGGAAACAAATTTTCATTTTTGATTTTCACAATTTCCGAACCAAACATTTCCCCACAGAGATAGCTGAAATATTGCAATCTCATTATATACAAAAAGTTGTTTTCAATGGGGGACCCTTAGTTGACTGTTTACTTCATGCTTACAAAGTTTCTGTGAATAATATTTATGACATACAGGTATAGTACCACTTTTAAGGATAAATGAAAAATTAATTTGATGACTGATTATTAGGCTTTTCTTGAGACGACTATCACTTTATAAGTGAGATGTTCGAAAAATTATTATGATTCATTTTCAGATTTCTCATCTACTTCTAATGAAAAATTCAGTGGGAAAATGTGAAGAAGACCTCCCTACTATTGGTCATTGTCTCACAAAATACTTCAACTTTTCTTCATCATTTCTCACATCTTCTTTGGAAATATTGACAGATTCATGGGAAACTAGGCCTGTTGATATAGATAAACTCAAAAAAATATCAAGACTTGCTGGATACCTGATATTACTAAAGGATCACCAGATGTCTTTAATGTTGAAGGACTATAACAAGACTGTACAAGATTATCATTGTCTGTTTGTGAAAGCCAATAATTACCATTTAATGGAAATGACTGCTAACCGAAAGTGTACGAAGCAGATAGATGATTTGATTCCCAGTTCCTTATTAAATTCTAATTCTATAAAATATGTTAAATATGAATAGATATGTTATGCTAATATTTAAATGTGATCTATTCATTGCAACCCTGCATCCATACCAAATTTTTATTCAGATATAGGTAGGACATTAATAAGGACATATCTACAGATTCTATATAGGTATGAGGATTTTTCTTGTAGTAGATTAGATTCATACATTTGTTTCACGATAAAAAGGCCTTTAAATGAGGTATCACTCACCCTATCTTTCCTATTCAAAATTTAGGGGTTGGTGTTCTAACACTAAGGGTTGAAGCGATATAGTTGTGAATTTGACCTTAAAAGTTGTCCCCCTCGCAACAAAAATCGACCTGTCCGAGCATTTTTTCGAAATAAATTTATTCCGCCCGTTATTTCGTCTGTTTCGTTTTGAAAAGCACACCCTGTATATTCCCTTGGTGGAATCGTTCAAGTAGCCGAGCACTCTACTACAGGGTAGTGTGCAAACGAGTGCATTAACTATCGCGTTCATATTCCCTTGGTGGAATTCGTTGAGAAGGAATTATCCTTCTTTCTTCCGCATTAGCGGAAGAAAGTAGCGCCGAAAAAACTGTGCATTTAAATTCGCGTTCATATTCCCTTGGCGGAATCGTTCAAAGAGCCGAGCACTCTACCTACAGGGTGGTGTAGAAACGAGTGCATTAACTGTCACGTACAGGGTGTCCCATTCGTTTTGTCCTATCCCCTTATATAGGAACTCACACATGTAATAGAAAAAAGTTTCAGATAAAAGTTGTTCGTGTTAATGTAATCTTTCATTGTATAACAATTTCAAAATGGCGTCGAGCTTATACACAGGGTGGTGACATAAAGTTATACTTTTTTAAATGGAACACCCAATGTATTATTATATTTTTGAAAAGAGCTCAAAAACACGATTTCAGTCATATATAACATTAATAGTCTATTATGTTCCGTTCCGGATTTATGGCTAGTTTTCAGTGAAAAGGGGTCCAACTTTGGACTGCAATAAAAAAGTCTCTATGGAATGGATTTGAATGAAACTTGCACTGGGAGTTTTTCAATTTAGTTGTCTTTCCTATTTGATCACAAACAATTTGATAGACAGCGATTAAAATCAATGCGATTGTCTTTCTTCAACCTCCAAATATCTCGAATTTTTCAAATGGAACACCCTATATTGAGTTACATCATTTGAAAGATCTCTTCAAGACGAATCTAAATATGTAGGGTAGCATAGGTCTAAAATTTATTTTGGAAAACTTATAGATTATAGACGACTCATTTATGTAATGTTGAAATTTTATAGCATAATCATTTGAATATATCGTTGTGAAGGTAACGATATATTGAAATTAGCTGCTTAGTTTGGAAATATTTAAAAGCAAATTCATCCAAAATAAAAGGAATTTATTAATCATCCAATCAAATCACAACAAATAAATTCACAGTAAATGTTCAAAATAGCCACCATTTTGGGCAATACAAGAAGTAAATCGCTTTTCCAAGCTTTTGACACTATTTTCAATGAGTCGTCTTGAAGAGATCTTTCAAATGATGTACCTCGATATAGGGTGTTCCATTTGAAAAATTCGAGATATTTGGAGGTTGAAGAAAGACAATTGCATTGATTTTAATCGCTGTCTATCAAATTTTTTGTGATTAAATATGAAATACAACTAAATTGAAAAACTCCCAGAGCAAGTTTCATTCAAATCCATTCCATAGAGACTTTTTTATTGCAGTCCAAAGTTGGACCCCTTTTCACTGAAAACTAGTCATAAATCCGGAACGGAACATAATAGACTATTATTGTTATATATGACTGAAATCGTGTTTTTGCGCTCTTTTCAAAAATATAATAATATATAGGGTGTTCCATTTAAAAAAGTATAACTTAATGCCACCACCCTGTATATAAGCTCGACGCCATTTTGAAATTATTATACAATAAAAGATTACATTAACACGAACAACTTTCATCTGAAACTTTTCTCTATTACATGTGTGAGTTCCTATATAAGGGGATAGGACAAAACGAATGGGACACCCTGTACATATTCCCTTGGTGGAATTCGTTCAGAAGGATAATTCGGAAAAAGTATGCACCAAAAAATGCGGAAGCAAGTAGCGCCAAAAAACAGTGCATTTAAATTCGCGTTCATATTCCCTTGGCGGAATCGTTCAAAGAGCCGAGCACTCTACCTACAGGGTGGTGTAGAAACGAGTGCATTAACTGTCACGTACATATTCCCTTGGTGGAATTCGTTCAGAAGGATAATTCGGAAAAAGTATGCACCAAAAAATGCGGAAGCAAGTAGCGCCAAAAAACAGTGCATTTAAATTCGCGTTCATATTCCCTTGGCGGAATCGTTCAAAGAGCCGAGCACTCTACCTACAGGGTGGTGTAGAAACGAGTGCATTAACTGTCACGTACATATTCCCTTGGTGGAATTCGTTCAGAAGGATAATTCGGAAAAAGTATGCACCAAAAAATGCGGAAGCAAGTAGCGCCAAAAAACAGTGCATTAAATTTCGCGTTCATATTCCCTTGGTGGAAACGTTCAAGAAGCCGAGCACTCTATCTACAGGGTGGTGTGGGAACGGGTGCATTAACTATCGCGTTCATATATTCCCTTGTTGGAATCGTTCAAGTATCCGAGCACTCTACCTACGGGGTGTTGTGAAAACGAGTGCATTAGCTGTCGCGTTCATATATTCCCTTGGTGGAATTCGTTCAGAAGGATAACGCGGAAAAAGTATGCGCCAAAAAATGTGGAAACTAGAGTGCGACAAAAACAATATTACCGTCGGAGTTCGCCAAATCGAAAAAACACGAGAAAAAATTATATTTCTTTCTGGATCTCCGGTTTTCTTTCGGCCATAAGGGGCCTTAATGGCATGGTTTCCCTAACCCCACATATGCTGTACGCATCCGTTTGACTTTGAGAAGAATCGTAGGCTATAACTAAATTGAAACTTTTCCTTTCCGCGATCCTCTGATATCTTGTTAATTTGTTGATTAACAGATTATAAGAAATGAATTTGGCACATTTCGACATAAAGTGGAGTAGGCCTTCTGGGGATACCACTTAAAAACAAAACGCGCTAGGTACCTACAGGGTGGTGTGGAAACGAGTGCATTTTCCATCGCGATTTTTCATCGTTCGTGAATCAAAAAGTGTTCTCCTCACGGAAGAACTGATTAGATTTTCTTGATCTACGTCCTCGAATTAAAAAATGATGTGAGTTTAAAGTTGATCGGAGCTTAAGAAATTTTTTCGCAAAAATTCGAATCTCGCCTATCGATACGAAATTTTCAGCATATATTAATTCGATGCCGTAGATTAAGAAAATCCAAACAGATTTTCTCTGAGACTAATTGTTTTTTGAATATGGTCGTTGGAAATTTTCCGGCAATGACGTCAACTTCCGTTTTTCAAATTAGAACACCATTTTTTTATTGCAGAAATAGATTCCTTAGAAAATTTCAAGTTATTTTGATGTAACATTTTTCAGTTTCGGTTGGAAAATTCTCTCTGAGCGGGAAAATTCGAAAAAAAAATCGAAAATAGAGCTCCGCTGAAACAAGAATAACTTCGAGGTTTTTGGATGGAAAATTTTCATTTTTGGGATTTTTCAAGATGTTAGATTGATGTATCCACTTTAAAAATCGAAATCGCGATTCATGATACAGGGGCGAAAAAATCGCTTTCAAAGTTAGGGATGACAAAATCGTGAAAAATCAATTTTTTCAAATTAGAACCCCATTTTTTTATGGCAGATATTGAATCTACGTTAAAAAATAATGTGAGTGTATGCATCACACCCTTGCCCTAAAATGGATATTTTCTGAGTTAATATCCACTTTAGGCTTTCCTTGGTCTGAGGACCATACCCAGTAAGAGGTACGGAGAGAATGCTAGGTTGCCTAAATGTGTCTAAAATAATGTTTTTAACACAGACCAGTCTTCGGTTTTTAGGCATCTAAAAAACAAATCTTCAATTTGGTCGAATGTGAATGCGTTCAAAAATTTAAGAGTGCATACACCATTTTTCAGACATCTTAAGCTGGCCTCTGGCTAAATGGATTTACTGCCACGACCAAGCGCGGATCCAGGGGGGGTCATGGGGGTCATGACCCCCCTGGACTGGACGAACCCTCAAATCTTGTGTTTGATACAAAAATGTTTCGATTGAAAAAATAGAATTGAATCATATGTGCGTGAATATTGGAGGGTAATTAGTTCCAATAATGAAAAAAAGGTCATTTTCCACTCTGAGAAGGCTCAAAACATGGTTAAGAGCTTCGATGGCAGAAGAACGACCTTATTGGACTAGCACCAAAGAGTAAATATTTACTCTTTGCTAGCACTTCTTCATATCCATAATGACATATCTGTTGATGTAGAGGAAGCCATCACTCGTTTCGCAAGGAAGTAGAAATAGAAAAATTCCCTTTGCTATTTAGTTATACCTTTGTTATTATTCTCATTAATTTTTGTTTTTGTAATAAATCAAATAAACTTCTTGTTTGTGTTAGACCTCATCAGAATTTTATTTTGGGGATGCTGTTGTCTCCAAAGAATCAATTGGCAGGTATGTAATCCACCTGACCGTGACCCCACCCCCTTTCTCGAGAGCTGGATCCGCCACTGGCCACGACGCGAACATCAAAATAAACAAACAAGTTCCAACAACACCCCTTCGTCTAGATGTCTAAAAACATCCCAATATTTATTCATTTTTTTAATTTTAGAATAGATATTTTAGACATTTTACCTTCGTCCCCTTTCATTCCATTCGGTCTCTGTGCAAAGATTTATTGACCAATCCAACAAAACAGCTGATCACCTTTTTTCAAGATGGCTGCTGGAAGAAACAAATAACAAAGATTTCTGAAATAGTGTTTCTCTATTATAACTACTATTTTACATGGCATAATTGAAGACATTGAAGTTGAAAATTGAGAAACCAACAGAAACCTCCCTGAAAAACGTACCTCGTAACTGAATATCCTCGGTTTGTTATTTGTTTCTTCCAGCAGCCATTTTGAAAAAGCTGATCGTGACAGATCGTTGGATTGGTCTATTATTTGATTCTGTGATCCATAGATAAACAATTGGATCACAGATTGTGGTGATTGTGAGCAGAGTTTTTGATAACAGATAACAGTCTCTGATAAAAAAAATTCAAGCAGTATTTTGATGATTTTTAACAGTACCACAACAGTACTTTTTGGTACTGGTCAATTGAACAAATGAGAAAGTGTGCAACTTTGCATCTAATTTAAAAATCGATCTGAAATAATTCGTCAGATTCATTTCCTCTGATAGGAATCAATGGAATTTTTGATAGTACATAAACTAGATCAATATTAGAATTAAACTGCAAAATGTTGTCCCTTTTAAATTTCTTAGATACGGGTTAATTTTGTTAGTGATTGCCGTAATTTTAATTGTGATATTTAATTTTTATAGGCAATTGCCAGGCAAGTGTTGATATTTCAATGTTTACCCAAATAACATTTTTATTTTAGGCTACTCCAACTTAGGTGTTGGAGGAACAAACAGATATTTCAAGAATGAAATGATAAAGCATTTTAATAGTGATGATTTTGGAGAAGATTATGGAGACGAAAATTTATGGAATGAAAAATGTGAAGTAATTCATATAGGCATTGTATGTGCGGGTTATAAATCGAATTTGCAACTGCATACAATGCTAAAATCTATTTATTTTCACAGTGATAATGCCTTTCACTTTCACATAATTGCAAGTTACTCATCACAGCGAGTTTTGAATACTTTATTTAAAAGCTGGAACATAAATCGAGGTTTTTTGATGGAAACTGATTCATTTAAAATGATATAATGAGATCTGTTTTTCAGTGAATGTATCTTTTTATGACCTAAACGACTATATTTCCGATGTGAGATGGGTTCCAAACACTCATTATTCTGGAGTTTTTGGATTATCTAAACTTTTATTCCCAAAAATAATTCCAGTATCAGTAACTAATAAAATAATCGTTTTAGATACTGATCTTATATTTTTGACCAACATTTATGAATTATGGAAAATGTTTGACAAATTCAAATTTAAACAGGTAGAATTTTTAATGAATTATTTTATGATTTGCTCAATTATACTGATTTAGGCAATTGGAATTGTCGAGAATGAAAGTAATTATTATTTGGAGAAGACTTCATGGCCAGCTATTGGAAGAGGGTAAGTTTTTATTATGAAGATTCAAAAAATTACTTAACTCTATAATTTTTTCTAGTTTCAATTCTGGCTTAGTTTTATATTGCATAGACAAATTAAAGGATTTAAACTGGCCAAATATGTGGTACATTATAACGAAAAAAATTGCAAATGAAATTGGATCAACGTTACTGGGTGATCAAGATGTTATAAATGCAGTAATAAAAGAACATTCTGATATTCTTTATGAAGTGCCTTGTTACTGGAACACACAATTGAGTGATCGTACAGACAGCTATTTATGTTACAATAAGCACAGAGCAAAAGTGAGTGTCTAAAGGCATTTCATGTATATAGGGACATTCTAGATGTACTCTCATAGTTCACTAGCTAATAGGAGATGATAGTTGGAACTTGCTTCATAGATTTCCTCCTTATGTAGTTGTTTTTTTCAAAATAATCAATTAGCATAGTGTACAACTTCCTGTGTTGTTCAATGATCCAGAATTTGTAAACAAATTGAATCCCCAAAATCAGGAGATCCTCTGTACATTTGAAGGTTTTCCAAAATGTTACAAAAAAAATTTTCAGACTCTGAATTTAAGAAGAGTTAGGAAAGAAATGGAGTAAGAATCAAAATTCATGATGGTCTTGGTAAGGAAAGGTTCAAAATGAAATGTTACATGCACTCAGTGAGTGAATCATGGACATTCCATCTGAAATATGTAATTCCAGCAACTTGTGGGATATTTTAGTTTCATTGGTGAAGATAAAACAGTACAAATGCTTCTCACATGATTAGATATAAGTATTTCATCTGATCCTTTTTGAATACGAAAGGATTTCAGTAAATCAATATTTACTTGTGATTTCCTGATAAATGTTTTTTTTTTATATCATTATTTATTTTGCAGGTAATACACTGGAATTCTCCAAAAAAATTCAATGTCCTCAACAAAGATGGAGATTACTTCAAAGGATTATATACAATATTTGCTGAATTGAATGGGAACCTATTGAGAAAACATTTGAAAATTTGCTCTTCTAATTCAAAATCTATAGAGGTAAGATTCAACTTCCGCATGGATTTATGATATGATTTGTTTTGTGTGAATCTGCAAATGAGAAAAATCTGTAAACATTGACATTCAAAATAATATTTTCAAACTAGCTGTGGATTGCGGTTTCACAGCGTCCCTTTGATTGGGTTTTTTATTAATCCTTTTATTTTTAAGGGATGAAATGATCGAACTCACTGAGTTCGAATTCTTAATTTTTTCACAAATGTGAAATATATCACAAACATTTTAAGCGTTCTTATTTTCTACGACTCATCATATTTTGAAATTCAAATAAGGTAATATTAAGTTCCATTTTTGAAGATTTAGTTCACAGAATATATCAATTATAAGCGTTATATATGTTATATGCGTTTAAAAAATATTTTGGATTATTGATTATGTGACGACATTTTTCTATATTCAATATAGTAAATAACCAAGGTATGAATTTTATGCCTTACTCTTTCCTCACTGTTCATCTCATAAAGTATTATTGAGCGCTCGTTCTTATTCACCACGAAGTCTATTTTTCGAATTTTCTCCCGGAATTTACTTCAAATGGGGGTCAAGAAAAGATTTGTCATTTACCGCCGCCAGATACAATTCCCAGCTAGTTCCCTTTTAGGTACAAAATTCCATCTTGATGGAGTTTTAAAATTAACATGAAAACAAAGTTTCAGACTACCTTATTAGTGGAACCCCCACTTAAATTTTGACCATTGAAGAACTCAACAGTTGCATTTCAGATCCAAACCTTCCCTGAAAGTTTCGAACTTGTAGGTTTCTCCGCGCGTGCGTTATAGTTTTTTACGTCCGGACGAACAGAATTGAAATTGACCACTCAGTCAGTGACCTAATCGTTTGAGACTCAGATTAATAAAATATTACTTTGATGTTTGAGATCTCCCTGGCTCAAAATTCTAAAAATATAGACACTGTGACCTCGTTTGAGTAGGAGTGCTTAAAAATATGAGCAACAATCTGTGACACAACTGTTTCTCCAATCATAATGCAATTTAGGTTGTTGGAGGAGGAGATGTATGTTCTGGTTTCAATAAGATGAAGGATTCAAGATGGAGAACACTACTTTTTTTTCGAGAGTTCAAAGCTGTTTCTGTGGATAATGACGTAATATTTGCTGCACAACTGTCTTTCGATAGAATACAAATGATAGAAGAATTGGCAAAATATTGGGAAGGTGGGACAACAGTGTGTATTTTTTCCTCTTTTCAACAAGTGATAATTTCAGGGCCAATTAGTCTAACCTTGTACATCACAGATCCGGAATTGGAGCTAGTAAACGAATTCATTGATGCTTCTGCTTTACTTCAAGATAGAACAAATATTGCTTATCATGCTGTTTTCAAAGATGGTGTAAGTGAAACTGCCAATTATTTCGCCATCTCTTAGACCTTTTTTTTGTAATTGGTTATCAAAATTAACTATTCATTCGAATTCCTGATTTAATTGAGACTTTCATAATCAAGTAGAGGACTTCATACTCTCGATTTAATTTTTTTTTGAGAATTTCATATTGTACTGCTAAATTCACATTTATTATAAATATTGTCCTAAAAACTTTGGAACATTCTATAATTGCAAACTATATAAATAAGCTCGGAAATCAGTGTTTAATGCTTTTCCAGGAATATTATCCAATAAATTTTCTGAGAAACATTGGTCTCCAGAACATAGGAACTCAGTATGTTTTCCTGGCAGATGTCGATTTCCTTCCTATGAAAGATCTTTATAATACTCTTAAGAATTATATTAAGTCAATGGATACCATGGAGAAGAAGGTATTGTTATTTTGAAGTGGAGATTTACCTGTTTCCTAAATTATTCTTTTCAGGCTCTAGTCATTCCAGCTTTTGAATCTCAAAGATATCGTAGTAGAATTCCAAAGAACAAAAAACAGTTACTATCTATGCTTGCAACGAAAAGTGTGATGCCTTTTAGACATGATGTTTGGGCAGTTGGGCATTCTCCAACAAATTACACAAGATGGAAAACCGCCATTTCTCCTTATAATGTAATTGAACACAACATTTTTTCAGATTTGAAATTTATACTCAATTTTACAAATCTTTTTATATCATTTCAAAGCAATTGAGGGTGAAAAAACCATACTTGAATGACTGGACTACAATTTACTAATTTTGACTCTGATATCTCAGAGTTAGAACGCACTTTTCTCCACGACTGCCACAGAATACAGCTCTTCCAACATCGAATTCGGCCATAGAATGTCAGTATTCTATCACTTGATATGTAATATTCATTCTGTAACAATTATCGATTTCAAGTAAATAACCAGTTATGACCGCGGTTTTTGTTCAGTTGGGTCCTTGGTTTTCGCCCTTTATAGATTACCACCAATAACCAACTCGAGCTTGAGTATTATCCTTGTTTTTTGAGCATTTCGACTGAATTTCATTCTCGCACAGTGTGTGAGAATATTCATTCCGTAACACTTTTGAAAACATAGAGAATAAATCTATGTGTCAGCCGCTCTGTTTGTCATATTTATTGCGGTTTTCGAAACGTCATAATTCATCTTAGTATTAAAAGATTAATTATCTAGCTTCGTCGTGGAGAAAGTATAGTCTGTTACTCGGTTAGAATGAAAATCCGATACTCGTGATTCCTCAGGCTCGCCCTCGGAATGATTCACTCGTATCGGATTTTCATTCTGCCCTTGTTACAGAATATACTATTCATCTCCTATCAAATTACAATTACTCTCTCTGTGTTCAGTTATAACTCTGAGAATTTAGTCAATTATTCTCAATCTCTTTGAGAAATGTCGCAACTAAAACTCTTTGTGAAATTGAATGTTAACTCATATTGACCATTGACATTTCCTGAATGACATATTTTAACAGGTGGAGTGGAAACCTGACTTTGAACCTTACGTGGTGGTAAAAAGTACAGTTGTAGAATATGATCCGGCATTCATGGGTTTCGGATGGAACAAAGTCTCCCATATCATGGAATTAAATATGCAAGGATATGAATTCATAGTGTTACCTGATACATTTATCATCCATAAAGCACACGCGCCGAGTTTTGATATTGCTAAATTTCGCACTTCACCAATATATAGGATGTGTCTGCAAAACTTGAAGGATAACTTCATTAAGAAGCTCCAGAAGAAGTACAAAAAGGCTTTTGATGATAAGTATGTTCTTGGTGATACAGTTACCAATTTTATCGCTAAAGGAAACTGATAGAGGTGACCACATTACTCATGAAAAATATATATTTATTACAAGTAGTCTTACGAATGAATTAAATTAATATATTTTCATACAAAATCATTTTACCATTATTTTTTAATACTCATTTTAAATATATTAAGTTTTGAAAGTATTGGCAAATTTGAATGTTGGATAATGTATATTTTAACGATTATTTCCGCATTTTGTTATTCATAAAATATAATATTTATTTATACAAGAATAAAAAATATAACATCAAAAATGTAAATTTCTGATTTCCTCTTAAACCGATGGATGCTATCGGACTGTAGTTCCATCACCTTCAGACAAAAACAATTCGTTTCGAAATATTAAAATCAAGAATAATCAATTCTAGTAGAAGCTTTGAAGGCACTTTTTTATTCAAATTTCCTCCTCATTGAGGAGCGAATGAATATATGATGTTCGAAGTCACGGCTTTGACGTGAAAAAAATTCTTTTCCATCGATTGAGCTGAGCAACAACTCATTATTCTAGTATAAATTCGTTCTACCTTTAACGAGTTTCGTTTTTTAATGAAAAATCTCGTATGCGACAAGCATGTCACCGTTGGAAATTGGCTCTTTTTTCATTTGATTTCTGGTTGATGTTAATGCGAATCTACCTACAAGATAGATAAATGAGAACTCGAAAGCTCATGCATAATTCATAGCAGATGTAAAGGGGAAGGTAAAACTGAAATTAGAAACATTAATAATATAGATTTATTTCATCTGTAATGAAGCATGAAGTGAGATCTCAGCCTGAAAAATTTTCAACAAAATTTAGACATGGCTAATCGTAAATATAGTACATTGAAATTTATGTTAATTTCGTCCCATTATAAAAGGCCCACATCATTATTATCAACTCAGTTCAGACTGGTGAATTTATGTGAGAAAGACACTATAAATACAATTCCTAATCACACCCAATCATTCCATTAGAATCAGTTCATTTCCCTATATATAAACAGAGACATAAAATAATTAACAATAACCTCTAAAATATATTTGTCACACATAGAACATTAGTTGGGGTGATGGTGATAGAGAATTTTGACAAATTCAGTGCAAATGATTTTTTTGCAAGGTGTTTTCAACATTTAACTACCAAATGCAAAAATATGGTTACAACCAATATTATCTCAAATGCAAATGTTTGTTGAATAATAAATTAAATTATAAGTTAAACTATATACAAGTTAGGAAACAAAAACGATATAATCTTCTTTTATAAAAATCAAAAAAATATTATTAATGTAATATTCATATTTTACACAAATAATTGGTTATAACAGAATTAACTACCATGAAAAATACATTCAAAAATTTTTAAATTTGTGGCTGCACAAGGACTCTATTTCTTTTTGTTGTTAGTGTTTTTTTGGGGGGTTGCTGGTCTCCCAGAGTTTACACCCTGATACTGATACTTCGCTTTTTTCTCAGAAGGCTTCAATATCTGAAAGAAATCATGTATTATTTCATTTCATATAACTACAGTAGAAGGTTTTCCAATTAGGAGTTTCATTCTGAAAAGCCTGCTATTTTTGAAATTCTTCATTCTGAAAAGCCTGCTATTTGTAAATAAAAAAAAAAAAATCTTCCCAATATTTTGAAACCACACATGTTTTCAACTGAAATTCACTTACCTGAAAAGAGCACATGAGTGTCTCATCAACACTCATCATACCTCCAGCATTGTCAAATTCCCCACAATAATTTGGCGCTGAAAACAAAGTTACCAACTGTCTTTTAGCAAAGAACTCATAACCATCTTCCACCACTTGATGAGCCCTGCATATCAAGTCCAGATCATGCCTATTCAGGAACTTACTGACTACGTCAGCGCCAAATGTGAATGAAACACCTCTGTCGTTTTCTCCCCAACCACTGACGTCTTTGTCTGGATCTGACCACAACAGATCACAGAGCAGTCCTAAAAAACATTCAAATATTAAGGCCGTATGACATTATGTAGTTTCCGATATCGTTTTCTGTACAGTTTTCAATGTCGACAAAAACTGTACTGTTTTCTGTACAAGAAACTTTATGTCCATTAAATTGTGTATGACACTATGTAGTTTTTCGATGTTGAAATCAAAGAATACTTAGGTATTCTGTGATTGAAATTAACAAAAATAACGCCTCTGATTGGTGGTAGAGCAGTCAAGTCATCTGTCATTGTCAATGTCAATTGATATTTTAACGTTCAACCATGTCTTGGACGAAAGTTGCTGCCCTTGCCCCTTAAGCTCATAGACATGGACAACATCCAAATTTGTACGAAGTTACATCTACAAAGTACAAGAATAAGCACGCACGGTCGAGTTCCCTAGAAGCCATTCGAAATGAAATTGAACAAACCTATTAATAACAATATATTATTTAACGTGTACTTTTTTAAAACGAACACACAACCTGTTTCGTCCTGGTATAGCCTCCCGAAAATGAGTATCAGATTTCTCAATATCTTGTTTCACCAAATTATATAGGTAATCAAATTGTGTCTGGGACATCCTTAAAAAGTTTTTATATGCTAATGGATCTTCTTGCAAAAGCTCATTGTTCAACACATTCGAAGTGGAACGACTTGTTCTCCTTTGAATCCAGGGCCTAATCCATATTCGTTTTGGCTTTTTCCGAGAATTATCTTTGCAAATAGTTTTGAATATCATTGTATATCCAACTACAGCCGCAGCACATGCAGCCATTACGTTTAACTCCATAATAACAGGAAACCGAATAAAATAATTTCATTTTCAACTAACCAAGGAAATAGGAATGACTTATATAGGTTAGGCTAAACATAAACACGACACAATGTGACACCGACACGATATTTCATCTATTGCGCAGAAACTAGCGCATAAACTGTACAGAAATATGATGCGGAATGGTATTTCTGTACAGTATTCGATATCGAAAACTACATGCTCGTATGACACTATACAGTTTTTGTCAACATTGAAAACTGTACAGAAAACGATATCGAAAACTACATAATGTCATACGGCCTTTACTTATTTTTTTTATAAATACATGTCCATTCTTATAAACTGCTTATTTCTCCTAATATAAACAAATGAACTATAAACATTAAGGCCAAGTTTCACCAAATATTTTAATCAGGTTTAAGGAGCTGAGCTGGGGGCCGATTGCACCGTATTGGTTCTAGCGTTAGTTAGTTAAGTGTCGATTAATTTATTAAATCCAGGATTAAATATTTGGCTTGCACCGACGCTAAATGTAACTATATAGATTAAATTTAATCCACAAATCTGATTATTTTTACATAAATTGGTACTTGTGCCTATCTTCACGTTGTTTAAGATGCCTAGAATAGTGTTTAGTCATCGAAACGTTGTTTATTTCATCCATTTCTATGCTTTGACAGTTTCTATGTTTAGACATTTTCTGATATTATCGAGCGTTTCGCAGATTGAGAGAGTTTTTAATAACAAATTTCTTTGGTAAAAACCGATGCAACATTCATTGCACAAGTTGACATGTTTCTTTGGATTATTCTACTTCCTTCTCAAATGAAAATATACCTGGTCAGAAACGCTAATTGTCGAAGCACTCACCACTTCAGATTTGGATGTAAAATATGATAAACTCATAAGTTCTCATATGGAAATAACAGAGGCAAATAAAAAAAGAAATGATCGAAAAGCATGAACAAACCTGATTTTTGATAATAGGCAAACATCTATAAGAAAATATGTGATTTTTTCAATTGACCATATTCATAAGGTATCGGTTGCAGCTTTTTGAGCGTTCTTGGTTTGGCAGCAATAATAATAATATGTCATCACTGTCATTACTGATTTGAAATAAGCCCGCCAATTCATTAACATTTAGGTTTCATTATATTCTTTATGAAATTTAGGTGTACACAAAATGTACTTACACCTTTTAAGCATCCATTTTTACCAAAAATAGCTAATAGCTAATAAATATGGTCAATAAACATGCATATTGGAAAATTGTTAATATTTATTCACTTTTATTTCAACACATAGGTAATAATATTGGTTCCGATTGAATTATACCATGTGTCACAGTAAATTAAAGAATAATTCTACATATCAGAAGAACTGTACCTCCAACTTTATTAGGCATGTATGGATTTGTTCAGTACAAAATATACCTCGACCGTTAATATTTAGTTCAGTTATTCATTCTTGTGTGTGCTTTTCATTTCACACCAATTTGATCTTTCATATCTACGCCTAGGAAAACCAAAATCTATAATTTCTACTTAAGTCATTCTTTTCAATATTTATCATCAAACATCATTTTTGAAACAAGCCTGACTTGTGTCATCCATGAATTTAGGGTTATAATCATAGAACTTATAGTACATGGAATGCCATTAGCCTTGCTGCTCAGCTTAAAAAAGTGGATAAACATCTCCAGTTGGAGGAATACTGAAATTTTCATGTTGCCATGGTTACGACTTGTCATACAGAATAGAAACACAGAAATACTATGAATTTAATCGTCAAGATCCGATTAACTTGGCATTTCGGCAAACATTTCTGTGTTTCTGTTCGGTGTGACAGGTCGTATCCATGGAAACATGGAAATTTAGAGATTCCTCCAACTTGAGATGTTTACCCACTTTTTGATCTGGTAATAGCATTCCATGTACTATAAGTTCTATGGTTATAATTCCTGTCAATTCGGAGGATTTTATTTGAGCGTTAGTTATGGTTGCTAAGGGCCACTTGCACCGTATTGGTTCTAAGCGTTAGTTAGTTAAGCGTCGATTAATTTATTTAATCCAGGATTAAATATTTGGCTTGCGCCGAGGCTGAATGTAACTAGATTAAAGTTAATCCACAAATCTGGTTATTTTTACATAAATTGGTACTTGTGCCTAACTTCACGTTGTTTATTTCATCCCATTTTATGACAGTTTCTATGTTTAGACATTTTTTATATTATCGAGAGTTTCGCAAATTGAAAGAGTTTGTAATAACGAATTTCTTTCGTAAAAACCGATGCAACATTCATTGCACAAGTTGACATCTTTCTTTGGAATATTCTACGTCCTTCTCAAATGAAAATATACCTGGTTCGAAACTCTAATTGTCAAAGCACTTACCACTTCAGATTTGGATGTAAAATATGATAAACTCATGGATTCTTGTATGGAAATAACAGAGGCAAATAAAAAAAATGATCGAAAAGCATGAACAAACCTGAATTTCGATAATAGGCAAACATCTATAAGAAAATATGTGATTTTTTTCAATAAACATGCATCTTGGAAAATTGTTAATATTTATTCACTTTCATTTCAACACATAGTTAATAATAGTGGTTCCGATTGAATGATACCATGTGTCACAGTAAATTAAAGAATAATTCTACATATCAGAAGAACTGTACCTCCAATTTTATTAGGCATGTATGGATTTGTTCAGTTCAAGAAGGTTCAAAATATACCTCGACCGTTAATATTTAGTTCAGTTATTCATTCTTGTGTGTGCTTTTCCTTTCACACCAATTTTATCTTTCATATCTACGCCTAGGAAAACCAAAATCTATAATTTCTACTTCAGTCATTATTCTTTTCAATTTGATTTATAATCAAACATCATTTTTGAAACAAGCCTGACTTGTGTCATCCATGAATGTAGGGTTAGAATTCAAAGTTTATCGTTAAACTTCCATTTAATCCTCCCAATTCGGAGGATTATATTTAAGCGTTAGTTATGGTTGTTAAACTAGGATTACGACACGGTGCAAGAGAATCATAGACACTAATCGAGGTTTTGCATTTAATCTGAAGTTTTGTCATACGGTGCAAGCGGCCCTACACTAGGATAACAACACTGTGCAAGAGAATCATAGACACTAATCGAGGTTTTGGATTTAATCTACAGTTTTGTCTACACTGCTGCAATCGGCCCTCAGCCTAATAAATAAAAAATAACATGGAAATATCTCTTCCATTTTGAAACAACAATGAGTTCTAATATACAGGATGAGGTGATATTTATGGATAATTCCTTTCCAGCTGATGGAGACAAAAAAAAGCCGTTTAGGGCCACTTGCACCGTATTGGTTCTAAGCGTTAGTTAGTTAAGCGTCGATTAATTTATTTAATCCAGGATTAAATATTTGGCTTGCACCGAGGCTGAATGTAACTAGATTAAAGTTAATCCACAAATTTGGTTATTTTTACGTAAATTGGTACTTGTGCCTATTTTCACGTTGTTTATTTTATCCCTTTCTATACTTTGACAGTTTCGATGTTTAGACATTTTTTGATATCGAGCGTTTCGCAAATTGAAAGAGTTTGTAATAACGAATTTCTTTGGTAAAAACCGATGCAACATTCATTGCACAAGTTGACATCTTTCTTTGGAATATTCTACGTTCTTCACAAATGAAAATATACCTGGTTCGAAACTCTAATTGTCGAAGTACTTACCACTTCAGATTTGGATGTAAAATATGATAAACTCATGGATTCTCTGTCGTATAACAGAGGAAAATAAAAAAGAAATGATCGAAAAGCTTGAACAAACCTGATTTTCGATAATAGGCAAACATCTATAAGAAAATATGTGATTTTTTCAATAAACATGCATCTTGGAAAATTGTTAATATTTATTCACTTTCATTTCAACACATTGGTAATAATATTGGTTCCGATTGAATGATACCATGTGTCACAGTGAATTAAAGAATAATTCTACATATCAGAAGAACTGTACCTCCAACTTTATTAGGCATGTATGGATTTGTTCAGTACAAAATATACCTCGACCGTTAATATTTAGTTCAGTTATTCATTCTTGTGTGTGCTTTTCATTTCACACCAATTTGATCTTTCATATCTACGCCTAGGAAAACCAAAATCTATAATTTCTACTTCAGTCATTATTCTTTTCAATTTGATTTATAATCAAACATCATTTTTGAAACAAGCCTGACTTGTGTCATCCATGAATGTAGGGTTAGAATTCAAAGTTTATCGTTAAACTTCCATTTAATCCTCCCAATTCGGAGGATTATCTTTAAGCGTTAGTTAGGGTTGTTAAACTAGGATTACGACACGGTGCAAGAGAATCATAGACACTAATCGAGGTTTTGCATTTAATCTGAAGTTTTGTCATACGGTGCAAGCGGCCCTCAGTCAATGAGAAGTGATGAAGAAAATTGTCACGAAGTGTTCCATTTGCAGATGAAAATTTTTCAACTACAGGAGACGAAGTTCTGACAATGCACCACCATACACATCAAATTGATTAGTTTTACTACATACCTGTATCAGGCACATCTGTAGGCCTCATGATACGCCTTATCTGTTCCATGCCTTGTAGATCAGGACTGAGACCACCATGGCAACAGAAAATCTTCTCATCTATGATTGCAGCAATTGGCAAACAATTGAAACAGTCTGTGAATGTCTTCCATAACTTTATGTTATATCTTCTTTTGCCTGTGAAGTACATAACTTTAAGAAATGAATATTAAATATTAAGTTCGGAAACTGTACATTCATCATAGAAACCATATATTCTGTTGATGGATGCACACTCATGGTTTCCTCGCAGCAAAAAGAAATTTTCTGGATACTTGATTTTATAGGCAAGTAACAGGCATATGGTTTCCAAGGATTGCTTGCCGCGATCTACATAATCACCAAGGAATAGGTAATTGGCTTCTGGTGGAAAACCTCCATACTCGAACAACCTCAATAGATCAGTATACTGTCCATGAATATCTCCTAAAAATTTTTCATATATTAAAATCATGAAGATGTTAAGGTACCCTGTGATGACTTACCACATATTTTGAGTGGTGCTTCCAACTCCAACAGTATTGGTTGCTGAAGGAAAATTTCTCTTGATTTCAGACAAAGTCCTCTCACTTCTGACTCTGTCATATGCACTGATTTTCCAGGCCGACATCCTCTCACTAGAAAGTGATGAATGGATAAAGGCAAAAGATATATAGTGAAACAATTAAATTTATTCTAAAACTGAAGCAGTACAGCTTACATTCTGTTCCAAAATAAATAAGCTCATCAAGAAGAAGTAGGCGAAAAATTATTAATTCACCTTTAGTCCAAATTAACTACTAAATACTGAGTTCATCAAATAATCAGGTAACTGAAGCCGCCAAATATACACCATATTTGGCCTTTATACATATAAATATATAAAAGTGTAGAAGCTTTTAGCAATTTTACAGAAAGCACTATTAAACTGGGTACTCTTACGTTCAGAGGAAATAAATATTTCTTTGAATTTAGATCTCTTCTTAACGTCTCGATTCTCTTGCAAGGCACGTTGGTTGTTATACCCTTTAGTTACCACACAGGAAGTTGGTAGGCAGCACAAAAATAAACACTACTGTATGTATACATCAAAAATCAATAAAATCAGTGTAGAAGCGCATCTAACAACAAAACGTATATATTATCAAGTTTGAACAATTCAATCCTTGAGTGATCTTGTAGAGTGAATGATAAAAGATTGCATTTATAATTCGTTCAAATAAAAGAATAAGACTATCAATAAAGAGAAGACAGTATAATATATGTAAGAAATACGCCATTATGAAGAATTTCCACATGCAATGAATATGAGTAATAATTTGCCTGTTTTAGAGCATTGCTAGATACAAATATCCATAATTAGCACATTATTTACCTTCTAAAAGTCTCTGGATTAAGCTGTCTACGTTTAATTCTGGCTCCGCCATTTTAATGACTGACGTTTAGCCTTTAGCCGCACTGTCGAAGAAGCATATAAGTCAATGTCAGATGTCAACGCAGATGTAGAGCTTTTCTTTCATGTTTTTATTTGCTTTAAATTTTTGAAAAAACATCAATTAATAATTTATTTTTTTCGAAGAGAATGTTTTCAACGAATAGCATATTATCGTAGTACAATTTTCAATAATTAAAATCAATAAAGAATTGTCTTTGTGACCTACGATTAATTTGAACTACGTGTACGAATAATTCAAAATAATTGAAATCACAGGTGTTATAATTTATTACTGGCACGCCCATATATCTAATAATAATAAAGTTATAAGATTTATCGGCTATGAGCACGCCATTCTCCATCTCATAGACTAACTATAGATAGGCAACTCTTAATCCAAATTATGTTCATTACGTCAGCGCCATCTATATTTGGTCGTTCGTACTAACAGCCGATTTCGGCGTAGAATGACAGAGGCGCCATCTAGCGGTTTTTATAGAAAAACAAGGGGCATCGTCTTATGCACTATTAATTTGTATAAAAATATTTTTCAAATATCAAGTTCTTATTAGATACGATGATTATTTGTATTAAAGAGAAATCGCCAAATCTAATAAAAAGCTTGAAATGTAAAACATCAAGGATAAAAGTCAAAGTCTTATATAGGAGTTAATAATTATTTATTTATACATGTTTATATATCCACATGAATTAATATCAATAATAATACTATTCCACTCAAGAGAACACACAAAAATATTTTACTCAAATCTGTTTTGACAATTCCGGTTTTCAATGATGAATATTAAAAATATATTATTATTGATTGAATAAACAAAACTATTATCGGTTCCATCTCCTTTTATCATATTTAACCAATGCCATTTTAACGATGGGGTCAGATGGAATTTCGACACTGGTTTTTCCAGATAATATTTTGTTTATTTCACCTATGTAAAACAATAATATGAATTTAACACCCACATTGATGAACTTCCGGTGCACATCTTTGTGCTTATTGCAGAACAACATCTTCACCTCTTCAGTATTAACTCGTTCCATTATTTTTCTTTTAATATTCCAACTATTGAAAAATAATGGAATATTCCCAATGACAGACTTGGTAAAATTGTGAAAGATCGTATTAAATGTTCGAGATGGATTGAACATCTTGCAATTTTTGAATGCTCTGGCTTTAATTAAGGCATTGGAAGGCACTTCATCATATGCTTCCATTATTTCTAAACAGCTCGAACATTTATTAGTATCTTTCAAATTTTTTTTTGCCAAATACCCTGCCACATAAGAATTGGCCAAATCCAAGTCTGCATTGCTTTCACACGTTTTGTACTCCTCTGTGGGATAAACAGGTGGCTTCACATTTGTTGGAGTTTCAGTTACATAAAAATATATCTCTTCCGTCTACATCACGAACATAATCTGAAAAAGAAGGCAACTCAATTTTCAAACATTCAGAGAGATAAAATACAAATAAAATCAATTTTGTTTTCTCAAACTAATTCAAATGAAAGGTATAAAGTAAATATTACTCACCTGGCAAATTCAGTGTTGGTAAAGAAAATTTTTTGAGTTTATCACCACTTTCGAGAATGCAATATGGATTGAAATGACTTTTGCAAACAGCATATTTGCGTACCAAGTCCAGTTCGATGCTCGACAATTTGGGATTTTTTATTCTCTCCAACCAAGTTTGCTTGCAGGCCTTATGAGTCGGAATTGTATACCTAAACACATAACAAATATTGAGTATAAATTGTAGAAATGATCATGAAGCAAACAACAGTAACTTACCTCTTACTAGTCCTATCTACGCAACCAGGAACAGAACAGTTTCTTATACTTGGAGACATTCTTAAAAAACTTTGGACACTTGAATGAAAAACTAATATTTCGAACTGTGCTTTGCACGGATTGGAAATTAAAAAGGTGGTTTTCATTTTGTTCGAAATGGTACATACAATTTTTTGAAAAATCAAAGAACAATATAACCTCACAATCTTCTTCATTTCCACTTCTTCGCAGATCCAAGAGATTACCATGCTCCTTCAGACAAATGAATTATATATTATAATAATATGAAAAATATATTTATAGCATTGAAATTATATCAGGCTCTCTGATCAGGCGTTTATAATGACAGCTCTTATTGTTTATATACAAAAGTACTCTTTGACTTTGACAATGTTAACAGACATGGATGACGGAACATGCTCTCCAATAATGAAAGAATCCTATTTATCGGCATTGAATTATCAGGTTGTTCATCCGGGATACACTTCAGAGGGCGCTGGTGTAACTCAGATTATTTATGATTTGTGCTTTGTATGAGAGTGCCACCCCCCTGCTCCATCTACCGAGCCCATTGAGACTAATCGCGGCTCAAAAAAAAAATCAGCTTTAAAAATAGCCTGTTCACTTTAGAAATAATAAAATCTACCATCTGATAAAAAATTTATCAAGATACGAAACCATTTGTATTAAAATTAAATTCCTATGCAACCAGATTCTTATTACTAAAAAGAACGGAACAAGCTTGTTGTAAAAATACTATATTTAGTTTCAATAGATGGCATTTCAATTTGTATCTTCTCACGAAACGAGACTTGTATTGGCAAGTCTACAATATGCCTATAAATAAAATTATTTTTATAAAATCAATATTCAAACAGTAAAATAGTAAAACAGGATTGTTATTTTAGACATAAATAAGCAAAAAGTAAACAAGATTTTTTTAAAAGGAAATATATGTATATATAAAGGTACAACTTTAACAATTTTTCTCGGTGAACAATACATTTACGAATTATCACCATAATCTCTATCACCCACGTTTATTCGGTCAGGAGCAGAAGTCACATTAAATCCTAGAATTCTATTATCCACTTTCAACATTTTATTCTTCTTGTTTTTCTTATTCTTTCCCTGAAAAAAATTTAAATATCAAATTGAGGCCTAAGGCAAAAAGAAGCCCCAAGAAATTCTTGTCAGGACATAATTTTACACTATCAGATTTTGTATACCAACCTTGACCTCTTGAAATTCGTTACTATGGAAAGATACAGGGTTTATTGCAGATGCTGGAGAACACATGTCGTCCTTCGGTATTTGATTTTTTGGCCTGAAGGATCTTCTTTTCTCAAGAAAATTTGAAGCGAATTGTATAGTTTGGGGGCTGTCGCCCAAGTACTCCTTGCAATAATCCCTAACATCCATAGCAGATTCAATATCTTTCAGGAAAGTAACAAATGTTGGAACTGCAAAAAAAATAAATGTAGAATTTAGACAATAAAAATAAGCAATATGGATAGAATCTTGGATAGAATAAAACAGATACATACTATCAATCTCAGAGGTTATATTAGATAGAGCCTTGGTACACCAATTGGTAAATTCATCTACTGGATTCATTGCCCCATTCTTTGAAGAATTAGAGTCCTCCTTTTTGCTTTTAGGCTTCACCTTTTGGGATTGCTGTTGATTGGTCTGCTGCTGTTGCTGAGATTTTGTGGTCGATGTATTACCTTTGGAATTATTGGACGGTTTAATATTAGTTGCAGGTTTTGCAGGGACCTCTTCCCACAGACCTGAAGTTGAAGCTGTAAAGAGGTAAATTATATGATTCTCATAATCTAATTTGTGTGAGATATGTAGGTAAGTCAATGATACTATTCTGCCGTCCTAAGCCAAAAAGCAGTATCTCCAATTTTTGTCATTTTCGAATTTCATCTTTATATAATCTATATATCGTCGGCTTAATTCGCAAAGTGCGTAACTCCAAATCCTATTAATTTTCAGGAAACGTGAAAAACTGATTTTTTCATATTTCACCGGGTGTATGCAAACAATTTTATGTTACTACTTAGGTATCACCGAAAGAACATAGAATCATAGGAGTTATTTCCAAAATTCTCAATTTTAAATCATACGCACTATGCTATTGCTGGATTGGTTGGGTTAGAATTACAGGGTTTTTTTTTTCGCTGATACTTAATGAAACACAAGGGCGGATATAGCTGTTTTTCATGGGAGGGGTAATTACGATCATGGGGTGGTAATAACGATTGAAAACCATTAAATCAGGTACACAATTTATGAAATATTTTACGCGCACCGTGCACCACCTTTTTCTCAAGTCTTCGATACTCATGGGGAGGGGGTAGTTACCCCCAGTACCCCCCCTAAATCCGCCCTTGATGAAACGGTAGACTTTCGGAGATAAGAAATATTCCTGCACATGCGCGCTATTCATATTAATCGAAAGGCATCATAATCTCATTTTCACCTAAATGTGGAGTTACGCACTTTGCGAATTAAGCCGACGATATATAAAACAAAGTTGTTGGTTACACCATTTATAACTCGAGATCGGATGGACTGTTTGTTATGAAACTTCATTTATGGATTCATCTACGGCCTGGATATTATAAAATACATTAATACTCTGAAAAATTCGCTTATGTAGAAATGCTTTTCCTCCTTTTGAATAAGTCCACTAGGTGTCGCTTCGGTTAATGGCTCTTATCTAGACACTGTAGCGTAGTCGTGAAGGTACTATATTTGATATTATCGCCACTAGATGTTTACAATTATTGTGTAATTCGCATAGAACTTATATAACATGGAAGGCTATTATCAGATCAAAAAGCGGGTAGAGATTTCAAGTTGGTGGAACAGTGAATTTTTACCGGAATGTCAAGTAAATCGGATTGTGACAATCAGCATCAATCGTGAGAGGTCCATTTTCATCTTTTCTCTATATTTCTGACATGTTTTTGAATTATGTTTGGGTGATAAATATATTTGCGCAAATAACTTAATTCAAAATTGCCCATAATTAGTAGTTGACATATTATTTTTGTATTTCTGTTTTGTGTGACAGCTCATATCCATGGAAAAGATGACAGTTGACAGAACTTTAATTATGCCTAATTTATCTCCTGCTTGAAAAAATAGCAATGGTAAGTTTATACAACTTTAACGGTGGGTTTCACCAAGCATATCACCGGTGATCGGAGCTTGATCTAGAATCAACTCGGTTTGACAGTTCAGAAATCTAACCAAGCCGTTGATCTCCGATCACTGGTGATTACGATTTGTGAAGTCCACCGTAAGTATAGGTATCATTTAGGCGAAACAAAGTTCGCCGGGCCAACTAGTAATTTTATCAAATTCGGAAATGGTATAAATTTGAGATACATACTGCTTTTTGGCTTAGGACAGCAGTATTGAACCGGTATTTAATTGGTAAACCAACATTTAGGGTCACTGACTGGAAATTGTTCAATAAATGTATATTCAGGAGAAAGTGATTGGTCTGTTTTACTGAGTTCATCAATTTACTGCTGTCAGTAAATGCGAAATTGAGAGATCCGAACCTAATAACTGCCACATTCAATTTGTATGAAAACCTGTAATGGCTGTAAACTCCCTGATTTTTGTTCAGTTCTGTTGACAATGGACACAGATTACTTAAATCTACTTTGAAAAACTTGTTATCTTTTCAAGATTGGTGTCATATTAGGGATTTCATCGCAGGGAGTTAGGATGTTCAAATATTAGTGAAGAAAAAGGGCTGGATGAACAGAAGGGGGAGGCAGAATAAGTATTATTCCAAGAAAATAACTTACTATTATTATTATTGTATGTCCAAGTGGACGATGAATTGGTGGACCAAGACAGGTTTTGGGAATTCCATATGTTTCCAGCATTTTGCACAGGAGGTTGCTCTTTTTCCTTCTGCATAGCCAACAACTTGGCCTCTGCTGCTTGCTACAGAAAAGAAGTATTTTCTGTTTATTCTACTGAAAGAAAACGCAGGACAAAGTATGATTCACTCACCTTAGCCAATCTCTCCTGCTCCTCTGCCTGAATCTCTGCTAGAGATTTAATTTGACGCTGCTCCTTGGCCTTGGCCGCCCAGGTGAAACTAGCAGCTGTCTTTTCCTGCTGTTGCTGGAACTCCTGCATCTGCTTCTGCTGCTGCATTATCATTGCTTCTTGCTTAGCCTTCTCCTTTTCCAATTTCTGTATCTCCTGAAGACTGAGACCTTGGGATGAGGACGATTGACACCAGGGGGCGATCTTGGCGTTGCGTATAGCCTGCTCTTGGGCCAGTCTTGCTGCTTCCTTCTTTGCATATTCCTCTCTTTCTCTTGCCTCTTTTCTGGAAACAGCACAATTTTTAACTGAATGGGAATGCTATTTCAAACATCCCAGGAGAATTATTGATTTTGAATCTAAGTCTGAAGATAAATGGACAAATGGAAAGGAAAGAAACTTGGTCCGATATGTATGATGAATTAAGTTTTTTCAGAACTGGCATTTATCACGAAAAAGTGTGCATACTCCAACGACGTTTTTCCGTCGTGAAAAATCGCCTACTGTCTTGGCAATAAGGGAATTACTTGAATAAATTTACAATTACTGGTCGTTTCCTACCTTGCTCTCTCTTCTTCTGCCTTTTTCTGTTCCTCTGTTTTCTTCCTAGCCTCCTCTTCTGCTTTCCTCTGTTCTTTAACTTTCCTCTTTTCTTCTAATTCCCTGAGCCTCTTCTCTTCTGCCTCCTTCTTGGCCTTCTCAATTTCTTTCTTTATCTTCTCTTCTTCCCTCTTTTTCCTCTCTTCCGCCGCCCGTTTTTCCGCCTCCAACTTCCTCTGTTCATTCTTCCTTCTTTCTTCAGCCTCTTTCTTCGCCTGCTTCTCTTCCAGTTCCTTCTTCTTCTTCAGTTCTTTGGAGGATGGTTCGTCTTTTTTATCTTGTTTTGATTGGGACTTCTCTTTTTCCGCATTTTTACTAGGGGGTGCCGGTTCTTGGGGCGCCATAGAGAGCTTTTCCTGCTGTGTTGTTGGTATATCAGGAAGTTTGTTGATGTCCCACATTGAAAGAGGTGGCTCTTGTTGCCACTGGGATGTAGCTATTGTTTGAGGAACTGGATACTGACTATTTTGCCACAAAGAGTCAAGCTAGGGAAATATACCATGATAAAACGTGTTTCAACACAATTCCTACAGATTAATATTATGGAGAAATCAAAAAGATTTATTGTTGAAATCAATGAATGAATAAAGCAATGTGAAAACTTACAGAGACATTGGCAGTTTGCTGTTGTTGCTGTTTCTGCTGGTGTAACTGTTTGAGAAGGCTACTGATGGGATCCTCTGCAGGCTTGGGCACAAGGTTGTCGACGACGCTATTATGAGACATCGGCCTTTGCAGATTCAACGAATTACCTAAACTTGGTCCGATTCCCGGCGCCAGACCTAGCGGATGGGCCCTCATTACGCCAGGTAAGTTCAGACCGTCTGTTGTGAGGCCGGGCAACCTAGAAGCCAAGGGATTAGGTATGGCACTTGTGGGAGGTAACCTATTCTGCAGTTGATGCAGGTTAGACAGCTGAACCAATCTCGGATCCAGCGTATTGGGCATAGGCGTCGGTACCTTTTCCGTCAATGTTGGATTGGGAAGTTTATTTGCCTGAAAAATAACAATTTTTATAAATTCATGTGGGTTTCATGGTTTTACATAACAAATATGTATATTGCACATACATGCTTCGGAAAATCTGAAATAATGTTGATACTTACTTGTTGCATTTGATTTATCATGTGCATTAATGGATTTGATGTGTTAGATTGATGAATGTAAGGGAGTTCCTGGGACACCTGAAATATAAATAAAATTCTTGAATGATGATGAGAAATTTGTTGAGGTTCTTCCTTTTTGTCAAAATTTGGGCTACAAGAATCATAATAACAATTTCAATTCAATGACTTTTATGTGTTGGATGTGCTTGACAACCATTGTCTTGAAGTATGAGCTTTCGAAATAACTTTTTTTATAAATATAAGAAAAAAAAATTGCTTGCATTTTCATCTCTCAATTATTGCATAATTTATCACAAGTTCATTAAAAGAAATCACTCAACACTTGAAGCACTTTGTACATCAAAGTTGTATGAAAAGTTATTTTCCTAGAAACCCAATTCAAATATTTCACTTGTATTCACTCACTTGTGGGTGCATGATCAGTCTTTGAGCTGCAACTTCTTGCTGTTGCTGTAGAGTTAAAGTGTTCCAGGGTTCTGGTATGGTTGGCCTTGCTTGGGCCTGCCTGAGAGCCATCAGATACTGATACTGTAATAAGTCGGGTTCGGGAAGGGTGGTGGGGTCAGGTTTCAGCGGTGCGAAGCGCTTGGTGCCCAAAAACGGATTCGCGCCGTCGCACAGGGCCACAAGCTCTCCCAATAGGTAGAACATATCGTCACAAGGTCGCCTGACCTTAAGCTGGCTATTGAAGTAACCCGCCTAGACATAAATAAATTAGAATTATTTTCAATATATTTCAATCTGGGAGGCATTTTCCCAACATATCAATAATCGACTATGAAAAACTGCAGTTGATAACTTTGTTGATCGTTTGATCACACCTGAAGTGGTACAAAATGTTCGATAAAATCATCCAATGAGTATTTAATTACTACCTGAGAAGCAAAATGAACATCTCAATTGAATCGAATGCCGAACAGAAATATTCCAGCATGTTCATAAATAGAACTGCAAAACCTTCAAAATGTGTTGGTCGACCACTAATGTCATTTTAAATTCTTGATAGAGTTACCACCCCTCTTAGGGAGGATGGATGACACACTAATCTGCGAGCACAAGCCAACAGAGTGGAAATAGTTTTCAAAACAGGACACATTCAATTCAAAAGTGATATTAGGTTGTTGTTACCTTCCTCAAATCTTTTGAAAATATTGTGAAAATTAGGTGATGGAAATAGAATACAGTGTACATTTTTATAACAATACTAGTATCTTCACTTAGTGTTTGAATTAGAGTTCATTCCTTTGATTTTTTGGGAAACTCATTCTTTGCTCATTAAGTTCACATAAATATGAACTAACAACTTACCTTATACCACTCAGCCATTTCTGCGCTCGAGAAGGGGCCTTGCATCTGCCCTTGTGGATCCTGGTAGAACCATTGATCTTGCATTGGAGGCCCCAAATTTGGGGGAGGCTGAATATTAGAAGAATTGTTCAGTTCTGTAGATTTCGCCATTTGCGCCTTTGGAGAATCATCATCCACCAGTTTCATTATGCTGTCTTCCTGTATTTTAAAGTCATCCTCTACTCTAGAATCCCTAAATTAAGAAAAAAAAAGGGTTAAGTGAGTAGAACTAGCGTCGAAAAAAGTTCCGTACTATAATATTTTCTATAAAAATTTAAGGACTTAGGATTTTCGGTATAGTTTTCCTGTACATTTAAGACTCTATTAAGAATCTTAGGCTCACAACTAAATTGTTTGCAAAATATCTCGAATATCATCTTGATAATCTGAAAAAATTCATTCGTCGTCTCTACAATGAGAGCTTTCATATGATACACCACGTGATATATTTAGAATTTTTTCTTTAATTTTCCAAGTTTCTCTAAAAAAAATTTTTTTTCAAAATTCTTTATTTTTAAATATGGATATGTATTCCAAAATCTGCAGAGTACAGTCCATTTTCCTATTGAATACAATACTCTAAAATGAATGAATTTCCAAAAACCTGCTTCAACTCAGTACTTACTTGTTACTAATCGAACGAGAACTAGGTAATGAATTCTCTTCCCTGGAATTTTCCTTCAGTTTTTGTTTACTAGATATTTCTTTAATCTTTTCCTTTCTCTGTTCTTGTTCTTCTTCACTTTTATTTTTTAATGGTTGTGGCTGTTTGTCGGGTTCTGAAACTTTCTTGATGTCAGATTTGATTTCTTTTTCTCGTTCTGAATTCATATCCTGAAACAGAAAAAATATTGGTGTAATTGGAGCAAGAATAAGGTCACTTTCAATCATACCTTCATCGCAAAATTATTTTCTTGTTGGGTTTTCGACAGAGAAGCTACAGACTTTGATGTTTGTAATGAAGAAAAATACCCTTTGTTTGGCATAATATGTTGTTGGGAACTTGATTTTTGTAATACTGTTTCTTTCCTGGCGTTTGATTTTCCTTCACCCTGTTGAATAAAGTAGTTATCATTTTTTTTTATCTTGCTGGTGTGAAAATGAAAAAATTATTAACCATTTGATGACTTCATGTCACACAATTTCTATGGTTACAAAAAGAAAGAGTATTAGGAAAAAGTGAAATAACCAATCAGGCTGCTGCAGAAAGAGGTACTAAGCATTAATCGAATTAATGAATAGTGGATACTGTACAAGCTATGTCCTACTTTCAAGGGTTCACCCCAACTGACCACGAATTCTGATGAACACTTTTTTAATTCAACAATAGAATTTGTAATGTGCACCCATTATTAAATTAACCAGATATAAAATTTTATATGCAAATTTGAACCGACCTGTTCTTCATCTGAGTTGTGGAAAGCCCCGGTAGAGTCAAAAGTGCCCCCACCGTCAACATTTTCCATAGCCCATTCTGGCAAATGTTCCTCGTCCCAAGATCTCCTTGTGTTATTATTTCGATTTCCCTCAATCCAACCCATTCGATTCGGACGACCATCTGGACCACCACTATACCTTTCAATTCTTTCATCAGGCTCACCATCCCCTCCTCTCCAACTGGATCTACCTATTAGCAGTAAAGACAATTCAACCCGAGCAATGATCTCATTTTTCGTATTTTGAGCAGACAATAGTCTCAACTGACTAGGTTGGACTCACTGAATCAACAACAACAATCTTTATTCCAAAATTACTTCATTTACAGAATGGAATAGTTTCAAAGAAAAAGAATATTCTAATGTAATTATAATACAGTATTTATCATATCCTATTCACAAAAACTTCCAATGGAGTAGGGTTCCAATTGGACTAATAACTTGAAGATTGCTTTCTTAAAAAATTTTTGAATTTGCGGTGGTAATTCGTTGAAATATTTCAGGCATCGATATTCCATTTGCCTCTGTGATGTAGTGAGGTTTAGTTTAGATAACACATAATTTGCTGATGATCTGCAGGTCTATTCACATACTTCCGTGGAGAATTTTGCTGCATGTGTATGTAAAATCAACGAGGATCTGGCTTTGATATCTGAAGCGGCATCCGGTATTGGTCTTTTCCTCAATTCATCGAAAACCCAATCCATAGTGTTCGGTACTCGTAGATCTCTGAATAGGGTCGATCCTAGTAGAGACGGGGTTGTTGTTGGTGGAACTAAAATTACATATTCCCCAAGCGTCAAAAACCTTGGTATAATAATGGATGAAACACTTTCCTGGGATAAACAAATCGCTGCAATAAGTAAAAAGTTCTACTACACTATACACCAATTGCGTCTCTTGAAAAACTTTCTACCTCTTCCAACAAGAAAGACCCTATTCTATTCGCTCTTACTACCGATAATCGACTATGCGGATGTCGCTTACATGGGACTGACTTCGCACCAGTTGAACAAACTTGAGCGATTGCAGAACGCCGGCATAAAGTTCATCTATAACTTGAGAAAATTTGACCATGTAAGTAGTTTTCGACAAGAACTGAAACTGTTAACGATAAGACAACGTCGTTATTGGCGCCTATTACTGCTCGGGTTCAGGGTTATGAAAACTCGTAAGCCTGAATACTTGCACGAGAGTCTTCAAAGGCTTGGTGGTGAATACCATCATACAAGAGCTCATTCAAATTTCATACTCAAGATACCAGCACATGTTACCAACTTTGTTAACAACAATTTCTCATTGAGACTCTCCCAGCTCTGGAATCGTGTTCCTGTTGATATTACTCGAAGCTCCTCCTTAACATCATTTAGGACTGCACTCAAAAAATATTTGCTCACAACGGAGCTCCGAGTTTGACGACTTTGATGTGGAAATGTGATCGGCTGGTTCATCGTCTGCTACTGCTATCCTTTTTCCTTTTTCCCTCCTTTTCCAAAATCCCTATTCGTGAGTAGTTTGATTTAGGAAGCTTTGTTCAGTTGAATTCATTTTGTCATTTTTCTTGGATTCAATTTTAAGTTAATAACTTCATGAGGTTGGCAGGAAGATATCGCTTTGCGATATGCCCACCTATTGCATTATATGATATCACCATGTAATGTAACACAGTAATATTTTGGCAATAAAGGGTTTATTATTATTATTATAATTTGAGTTTCTTAATTGGTACTCATTTTTATTTTGATATTTTTCAAAGTGCTGTTGATTTTGATGTATGGACAATAAACATTCCTGAATGTATACTCCATTCACTTTTATAAAGTATCGCGGTTAGCCATGATTTAGGTTTATCAAGTTCTTTCACTTAAAACTGACCATCTGGAGCATTTGTGAACTTAATATATTTAGATATTATTCGGAAAGCATACAAAGCAGACCCGATCTTTTTACAGAGATCTCCCACATGTACACTCCAGTTAAGTCTTGCATCTATTGTTATACCATTGAGTTTAAATATATTTAAACTCAATGGTTATACCTAAGAATTTGGTACTTTCTGCTATTTCCAATTTGGTTCCGTTTAATATTGTGTCTGAAGGTGTCATAATTCTAGAGTTCACTGAATGAAACATCACTAACTTAGTCTTGTTTCATTCAGAATTAGGTTGTTATCCAGGAACCATTCCTCTGTATGCTTGAGCTTCCTCAGCTCTGTCCATACTGTACCAATAGCTAAAAGGTTTGTATCATCAGCGTAGTGTACAGTTGTTATGCTCCCACTTCCGTACCTTCAACCCAGCTCGAAATCATTCAATGAAAAACAAAGGGCCAGCCACACTGGCTTGTGGAATTCCGAGTTTTATGATTTGAAGCTGAGATCTAGTTTTCTCTCCATCTAAAACTATTTTTACCAGTTGCTTTCTTCCTTCAAAATAAGATTCAATCCACTTCCGTGGTCAAATTCAATTTCTGTCCGTCCTAGAAACTTGAAAATTTCAGGAAGCTATGTTGACATCAAGACAGGGATGGAAAGTGCTTCTATACTCCATTCACATTTATAAAGTATCGCGGTTTGCCATGAAATTTTGACACATTTCACCGCGTATATTTTGAAAATGTTAGGTTATGGTCATTCCACTGTCAGATACGCTCACAACGTTATCGTTTCTGCTAAAAAATCTTAGTAATTACGTATTTATCAAAATGTTCATTTACTTTGGGAAATTAATGAATTTGAGAAAATATAATGTGAATTCGGAAGACATTTAAATACATTTTTGCACAACCTGAAATACTCCAGCATGAAAATTTAGTAGTTCTACGAAACCTGCGCCACAGTTAAATCTTCGAAGAACTAACTCCATTTGCAAAGTTGAAAAAGAGTAAATAGAAAGTAGACTTGGCAATGTCGCTTGATTTTCGCGAGTGCCAACCTGCGTCTGCTTTAGGAGAAAAAACTTGATAAACCTAAATCATGGCCAACCGCGATACTTTATAAAAGTGAATGGAGTATAGTATGTCTTTCATTACTCTGAAGTTCGACTGACTGATGACGAATCCGTTCTCAAAATTAATTCTGAGCATCCGTACGGCCGGCCGTAAACACGATAGCTCACGAATGTCGTTTGATAATAGATAAGGTTCAGTAAAAAGGGCTTTCCATTTTTTTTCTGACCATTTCATAACCACGGTTTCGCAAAATCGTGACCTAAAATTGTTATTTTGGGTCTAGTCCTGGAAAAACCGGGAATATTTATTATGTTTTCAGAAAGTACCTAATTTTGATACAAAAACAAGTTTCTCTTAGATAACAGTTGATTCCCTTGAGCTATTGCTACTATCTACAAGAACCTACAGTTCCAAGGATGGAAGTTATTATATGGTTATTGCAGACTCTAATGAGTGGCTTATACATCGCCTATTTTCAGTCTAATTTATCATACAGCATGTTAAGTGTAGAATCAGCTCATCAACAACATATTATTTCAAACACAAAAGCGAGCAATCAGATTAATAATTCCAATGAATACAGGGAGACTTTTTTTTATAATATTGTCGATAAACTTGCATGATCTGCTGCATCTCACAAGAAACTTAAAATAAATTAAAATTTCCAATGAACATAGCAGATGAATGAGTTTGTTGTTTGTCTTCGACCAAAGGAGTGGAAACTAAAATTGTCATAACACAAACTCAGCAGTTTTGCTCAAATGTTAGAATTGAAAAATACAAAAATGATGACTCTGAAATTGCTGAGCTTAATCAACAAATATTCCCCATCAAACCAATGCATTTTGAATGTTATATGATATTGGGGTTGTTCAACGAGAAAGCCTTGAACAATTCTAACCACGATTTTTTTTGCATCTATGAATTATCAAGAAAAAAATTCCCAATTTTTCAGCAACAACATATTCAGGTTGAAATTTGAATCTACCCACAAGGTGGATGAACAAGCGCTCAAAAGTTACTAACTTCACATCAGTGTATCTGGTGAAACATTCACAGTTATGGAATTTCAGTTTTACTATTCATACAATGATTCATAGCCCTAAAAATCCTTCGAGAGCAAGTTGAGAATGATGACCTGATAAAAACTTACCCCATTTATCATGAGAAGGTCTGGTATGGTTCAAATTTCTCCATCCATCATCATCATCATTTAGCCTGTTCCTTCTCCAATTATCAGTCGTTCCTCTTGAATTATATTCTTTTCTGGGGCTCCATTCTGGCTGTTCCCCACTTGGGCCCCAACCACCATCGTAAGTAGTGGGTGGTCTACCATAATTCTGATATCCCCCTCTTCCTCCTCTACTGACCCTACCACCTCTATCCAAAGGACCTCCTCGACCTCTTAAAGGACCAGCTAGAGAAGTGGGTCTCGACTGCCAGCCCCTCTGCTATATAAAAAATTAACCTTGTTTATATCTAACGATTGAGGAATTTGTTTTTTCTACCTCTTCTTCTGTGTTGGGAGCAAGTGCAAGTGGAAGAAGTGTTGTTTCCGAATACAATGTTCTGAAACCCACCAAGGAATCAGGTGCTTTAAAATTTTTATCGAACAGGGCTAACATCTCCTCTCTTCCATATCTAAAATTCATAAATTAATTCCCCTGAGCTTATATAGATAAATAATTTACCCACCGATAGTCAGCCAACTGGTAATTTTTTCCACCACTGTTATTACCAGTTGTTGTACCTTCAGAAGAGAGGTTGCGAATCCAATCAGGACCAAAATTCATCGAGTCAGTCATAATGCTGAAAACCATCAAGAAAATCGTCAACTTATGGTAACAGTTTGAATTGCAACTTGGCTAAAAATGGAGGAACTACGAAACTATTAATAGAACTAGTTGCAATAGTTCTTAGTAGATATTTGGAGGTAGATTCAAACTTGAGAGGAGTCATTTTCTCCTTTTTTTATGATCGTAAATTTTTATTATTTCCTAAAGAGATTATTTTATGCAGGTGCCTTATTCACATCTGAATGCTTCCAAATTTTTTTTTCGGCTGGCCGAATGGGACATATTAACTTACGATTGATTTAAATATGCTCAATTGTATACACTTAAGCCTCCTGATAATCAAGGAACCTTTACCTGCTAGGAAAATCGCTATAAAGAAACTTCGAAATAATGGTCAACAATAAATGGCTGCTGTGAATTGTAGGTTATCGCGCATGTGCTCACACGTCAAATAACATAACGAAAAAAAAAATCCTAGTCCAAAGCTAAATCCTTTCTGCTCTCAAGAAGGATGTTTCTTTTCAATTGGTGGAAATAAACCAAGTATAAAAAACTGTTTAGTGTATATCAAAACAAATAATCACCTTCTGGAGTAATGCCTGTGATTTTTTTGAATAATCTATTTTAGAACTTGAATGTTTTCGAAATTTCATTCAAACCGACCATAGAAAGATATTTGAGTTTGCGCTGCATTGACCAAAATTCACACAGGTTCCTAGAAATGCAGGAGTGCATTAAGCCTAATTTACATAAGCCGCGTATAGATGGCGTCAATTTTTATGTCAGAATTGGCGAAGAAACCAATAAGTTTTTCATCAATTTTTATATGAACGATCCTAAATTTCTCGTAAACTATCTGCAGCCATTCATTTTGTAATATTTCTGAGTAAAACAGAATACCATGGTAAGGATGTGATTTTCATGTTTCAAAAGTTCTGTTGTTTAATCACAATTTACAACAAAAACGGTCGATATATTACGACTCGTACATAGCCTACTTTCATGGGTCAAGCCCATTGGATTTTTTCACATTATGACTTGAAAAACATTTAGCTTATTCTATTTGAAATCAATTTGTTGATATCGACTTGCATAGTTAATAAACAATTCGAATTTTCAGGGTAATGAAAGTTCTCTACCCATGGAGCTGTGCTCAAATTGTAAGTCACATAATTTTTTTGATAACCACTATCCAACTCTGAATCAATTTTCATTATAGTTGATGCTGATGAGATAAGGCGCCTTGGAAAGAGATTCCGTAAACTTGACTTGGATAATTCTGGGGCTCTGAGTATTGACGAGTTCATGTCTCTACCTGAACTCCAGCAAAACCCATTGGTACAACGTGTTATTGACATTTTTGATGCTGATGGTAATGGGGAGGTTGACTTCAAAGGTAGGGTTTGCTACGAAGATATCTATTTATAGATTTTCGAATTTAGAGAATCTGACCGCTGTTCTAATATCAAAAAATAAATTATAACATTATTTACTAGCTTAAGTTTGAGATCTTGAATTGTCTCACTGAGAACTTTGATTGCTATGAGAGCAAGAGGTCTGAATTAGGGAGATTGCTTATAATAGTAAGAAGCAGTGGCAGCTTGTGACGTTTAAGGTAACGAAGCACATCAGGAAAAAAAGATTCCCTGGCGTTGCCGAGACAAAGGTTGTTGCAAAATTGATGATAAAGATAATCGCTAGCATACTTAAGATCATTTATTTCGAAGAACATTTGCTTTGTTAAATATTCACTTCTGGCGATGAAGAGTTATCTTACTGACTATTCCACTCATTCCATTTTTAGTGAGGAAGTTTCCTTAGCAACACTCGTTTCTCATCGATAAAATATTCAGATCGGCAAAACCAACAAGTTGGTTTTCAAGTGATAAAATTTTTGATGTTTCTCAAACTCATAGATAGCTTCGGGAATGAATACCATAGAGAAAACAAACAACGTTTAATTGATCTATGATGAATACTTATTTGTCAAATAGCGCAATACAAGCCCAATGTGACCATCTTCAGACACATTTTCTCGTGAAATAGTCATGTCGAATACCACTCGAGATGAAATTTAAGCAGGTAAAATTTCTCTCTTGTAATATTCAAGTTTGTTGCTTCTCGGCAATTTCGCTCATGACATTTTTCCAAAATCACGAGCCGTTAGGCGAAATTGCCGAAAGCAACAAACTTTCATTTTACAATCGAGAAATTTTGCCGGCAAAATTTCATCTCTAGTGGTATTATATATGAAAATATTTGAATATTATTTCCAAAAAAAAGCGCATTATTTTGAGAATTCAACACTCATCTGCTGAGCTTGATGCTGGGGTGTGAATTGCAGCTCATTTAGGGAAATGTCGGAAAAAAGGTCTGATCACCAAATGAAAGCCAATTCATTTTCCTCACAAAAATATTTTCGATAGAGGTAATAAGAGAAATTCAGTCTGAAAATAGTTGAATTCCATGTTTTTGATTCAGTATCCTCTGTTTGAATATTTCTACTATAAACCTCAGAAGTTGCCCTCAGATCAAAATTAAATTTTATGTTCATCAACTTTGGAATGAGTTGAAATCAATGCATTCGTTTTCACTGCTGTAACTAGGAGAAAATTATCGATAAATGTAAAATAGGACGACAGCAAATGGATTTTCTGAATTGTTTTACATCTCAATCCCCTTCATCTCCTTCAATATAGTCGCTAGCGGAAATTACATTTTGTGGGAAATTGAAATGGCTTTAATATATGAACGCTCATGCTACTTGGGTTAGATCATTTCGTCGCGGTGTATTTTTGGAATATTGAGCCGGGAATGGTACTAAAAGATAAGATGATGAATGCATGGTCAATTCACGTCTATTCAAGAAAAAATCGACTAGAGATTTCGTAAATATGTCAGCTACGGATTCGATTCAGATGCAACTTCACTTTTAATTGAAGAATGACATATTCGAGCCACATTTAAAATTTTGTCCAAATCGTTCGACCAGGACCATAATTATAATATTCTAGCAAATTATCTTTAAAAATCCTAATATTCCTGTAATAACGAATCCAACCGGGTTGAGACTTGATTCAGAAACCCTCAAACTTCTTGATTCGTGTAAATTCAACATATCAATTAAAAATCGAGTTGATTCTAGATCAAGCTTGGATCAACGATGATTACGCTTTGTGAAACCCACCGTAAATGATAGACTTCAATACTGAAATGAAAAAAACACAAAAATATTTGTTAGTTTCGATATTGGAAATGTTGAAAAATAATCAAAAATGATGAGGAATATTCTTTTCATTCATTTAATACTTAAAAATATTTTTTTTATTATTTTTATCTTCATACACTCCTACATCCCTTCATCAATCAGAAAAAATAAATCGTTTCTGACTCCCTTTTTCCAGGGATGTAGACCCTTAAGGTACATATCTCGTCTTTTATAACATCAACGGATCTGATATGTTGTACCAGATGTGTCAATAGCAAGGCACATAGATGCATAGAAATACCTGGTGTAACGACTCCTTACTAAAAATCGTGACCAAAATTTGTAGATCAAAACGGCACTCTAGATTTGAGTTATCGTTTTACTTCCCGAATAATCCGCAATATTTTATCGGTCGTGGCGCTACTGCGGCAATGGAAAATAGCGCGACCCCTTTCGGGATAGATGAAGAGTAGATCAGAAACTCAGATTTTCGATCGACAAGAAAGTCTTAAACAAAATTATGGAAAATAAAGGATAAAACGTATTTAAACAAAAATCTGAAGACACAAGCATACAACGAAATATTAAACTATTTAAAAAGCAGAAATTTTGATATGACCATGAAAGATATGAAAGGAAAATTGCAGAATTTAAGAAACCAACGCATTCAGAAAAGAAACAAAAAAATGGAAGAAAGCAATAGAAGTGGGGCAGGTACGGATGAAATATACATAGAGACAGATAGAAATATACATATACACCTAATCTGTGGTAAGTTAAACAAAAGTTTTGGTATCTTCATTTTGTTGAGTTGTATTTCAAAAATGAAGGATTAAGCGTTATTACAGTATTAGCATATTTGAACAAGTCTTCTTGTAGGCATTTTGAAAACGATATTACACAAAACCTCTCGCCAGGATTTCTTACACGTATAAAATATCTAACCCTCTGTCCAATCCCCACGAACTTTGAGAGAATTTACCACTAATTGATACATCTGGTCTTTCACATATCAGATCCGTTGATGTTATAAAAGACGAGATATGTTGATATGTACGTTAATGCGGAATGAAATATATGATCCGCGACCGACCAGATCAGCGGGAGCAGACGTACATAATCTGGACTGCGGATCAGATCGCTAAAAAATTCTTCTCGTGTGTGCCTAGCTATTCATTTAAACTCAAATCGAATACTCGAACCGCATACTTAAAATTAAATTGCGAAGATAATCAGGGTAGGTTGAGATGGTGAGAATTCATTATAGGAAATACGAATGTTTTCCAATTTTGTTCAACACCTATGGGAGACGCTTCGTTTATGAGGATTTCTTTGGGTTCGAAGGACGTGCCGTTTAACATGGAACTGATTATCGGTAAAGATACTGTATCCACGAATGGAATAAGTAGATGTATTGAAACCCTGATGCTGAAACTGATAAGATTTATGTTCAGGACTTATCTTTGCAGCATTTTCTGGATTGATTTTAATTTTGTTGTGAATGAATTACTTATTTTGTATGCGGTTTAATAGAATTTTACGCATTATTCGGCGATGATTCAAATTACTTGCAGTACACTTCTACTTGCATACTACTTCTTTTATATAGTTCTCGATGATAATAATCTAAACTTGAATGATGTGTTGTATCCATTGCCCCATAATGTCTCACAAAAAACAACAGGAAGTAGGTTGTTTTGTTTTCCTCCAGGGTGGTAAAACTATTGAACGTGCAACAAACTAGTAAAACTTCAGTACATATTTGTCAAATTGATGTTCGAATTGCAAAATTCTAAATTGAGCGGCTACAATAATTTTGTTTTGCATAATGATGGGATTCAGAATTTTCTGAGCATAATACTATCCCAATCAACATAATACCATATTCCTGAAAAAAAATGTATTATATGTGTCTAAAAATTGAGGTTATGGAAGAATAGCGCCACCTCTATCGAGTGGAATGAAAAGTGATCTCAAATTTCCGAAAATCTAAAGTGTCAACACCAGGGTTTCTATACATCCATGTCATAACAAACAAGAAAACACTTTAAAACAACTAAATACATAAATGAATCTGAATCAGTTTTGGGATTATGCTGTTTCCCAGATACAGAATAACATTATCTTCTGAATGATAACTCTTTTCCTTGAACAGGGGCCTTCCGAGAACTGCGATCACATAGAATATAGATCATTGTGACAGTGCCCCGTCAGCAGACTTACCATCACCCGACGCTCATCACGAATTTTTTAGACTGAGTAAGTCCAGGAGTGTTTCTCCAGAGGGCTTTTCTGTTATCTGAAGCCCATTGTTGGATCGCTGGCTTATATTGGTCTCTTCCAAGACCACAGACGGGAACAGGTCCAGTAGGATGCACTTTCCGCAAGGTTATCGGCTTTTTCATTTCCTTCAAAACCACAATGCCCTGGCACCCATAGTAGGGTCACTTTATTTCGGCACTCCCAGGTCAGCAGAGATCCCTGGCAGTGCTATTATAGAGACCTCAGCGTGGCCTGAACGTGGTGATGAAGATATGGGGCCCCTTTGAGGTTCATTTTAAGATACACCTGGGCGCATACATAAAAAGCCAGTATGTCGGTCTGTTAAATAGAGGGTTCACCTCCCAGGGCTTTAGAGATCCTCAGTTTAGGTCCGTATATCAGAATGCCAGTGCCTCTCTCTGGTTTTGATTCATCGTTAAACCATATGGATGACTTTTTGCCCAAGCGATATACGAAACTTATTGCACTAAGGCGGTCAGCTATGACCGCTTCAAGGGTCTACATCCCTGAAAAAAAAAGGGAGTCAGAAACGACTTATTTTTTATGATTGATGAAGGGATGTATGAGTGTATAGAAATAAAAATAATAAAAAAAATTTTTTATAAGTATTAAATGAATGAAAAGGATATTCCTCATCATTTTTGGTTATTTTTCAACATTTCCACCATCAAAACTAACAAATATTTTTGTGTTTTTTCATTTCAGTGTTGAAGTCTTTAATTTAGTCAAATCAAATGTCTATCTCCTTTTTCTTTTAGAATTTACTTTTTTTTTGTAAATGATATCACAACAATGTGTTGCTTTCGCGAAATATATTTCCTTGAATTTTTCCATTCGAAATAATGAATATCCATTTTTATCAAAGACATTTTATTGAGGTTTGTTTTAGCGTTCGATTAGTGAAAATTATTTGTATTGTGGATTCTAACGTGGAATCGAATTTCTTTCAAATGACACGCCCCGCAGGTATCTCCTCCCAGATGACTGATGAAGGAAAAAGAGAGTATTATACCAAATTATACAGGCAGTGTGATATCTAGTTCAGGGTAGGATTTTTTGTTATATTGCCTGTGCCCCAACATTTTGTTCTATTAAGCTGAATAATCCAATAAATAAAAATTAATGCACTGCACTGCCATCTGACGGTATACGTTTCTTACATTGAAGGCGAAAGACCTTAGATAACCTTCTCTAGTCTAAGCGAAAGACTCTTAAAGGGCGTTTCAAAATGGAAGATTGTTGGCTTAAGGTCGCCGTTCAGAGCGAGGAGGAAAGATCATCCGATAGAGGCGCCACCGTTCATTTTATGGAATATCTCCATAGAACTTACATTATCTCTATAGGTTCTATCTCTCTAATTATGAAGGAAATGTACAATGGCGCTCTCTATCCGAAAATCGCTGAACTATGAAATTAGTGAAAATGAGGGTAAAGCAGGAACTTTTTCCCGCTAAAATTGGGATTTGGCCATTCTCTGCCAGTTCCGTATTTCAAGTTGTTTTTCTGAATGAAATTATCTGTAGATTCACTTAATCGAAAGTTGAACTATTTTCTTGGGTCTTTTGAAATAAAACAGAAGCATGAGTTGGCTCATTTTCTTCTATTTTTGAAAGAAAAAAATGAACTGTTGAAATGAAATAAATGTCAATTATTTCATAAAGAACTCCAATCCTTTCTGAGTTCACCCACAAAATTTCAGTTCTCAAAGTGAAACCATTTTCAAATGCAACTTGAAATAAAAACACAATACATTGAACGCCCACCTTAACATCCGATGGTTTTGCCAAGAGGTTTGAATCCAGTCATATGCCCAACCCGGTTTCTAGATAAAGCTTTCCGTTGAAGGATATTCTTATTGCATCCAGCAGACTGCATTTTCTCACTTGTAGATGTAAGGGAGGCAAGTCGCAAGCGCTGCTATAGGAGCTGAATGATAATTTATCCGTCAAGAAGAACTTTCTACTGGGAACATTTCGTTCGTTTGAATTTGTATAACTTCACTTGAATTTTCAAATCCGAGATAACGCTACTTTTACTTATTTATGTCTCCGACATACAGAAAACAGAATTGAAGAAAGTTTGCTGTTCACTACTGGATTCGATATTGTATTGCCATATTTGCATTTGTGTTTGTAATATTTCTTAACTGCAGACGCTTGATCATAAACGTTGTCCGTTTCGCTAGCTGTATGCTAAATTAGATCGTTGGTTCCGCGCCGCGACGATAAGGAGGCAAATTCAAAAATAGCCATCTAGACAACCCAACTTACTGGTCCGAAAATAACCTGGAAACTCTATTGTACCAGTGTTTGTTGTGGTTTCGCAGGTTCAATCGACACCATGAGTGAATGTAAGGAAAATATTTATCCTGAAAATTATACACATCGGTCGACCTGTCGACCTAATAACGATTTCAACGTTAGGTAAGCGGAACTGAATGTGATCGTGCGTTGTCTTGTTCCAGAGTTTATCCAGGGGGTCTCCCAGTTTAGCGTGAAGGGAGACAAATTGTCAAAGCTGCGGTTCGCCTTCCGCATCTACGACATGGACAACGATGGCTTCATTTCCAACGGTGAACTGTTCCAGGTTGGTATAGTGTTCTTTCAATCTCTGAGTGAACAATTTCATTTCGATTTGATCGAGATCGATGAGAATATTACTACCAGTTGAAGATGAATGAAGTCTTTAATTCTGGTGATTTTTTGATTGAGTTCATATCAACCCGAATAAACGAAAAAAATTAAGTTGTAACAGTCAAAAAAATAGACAACTATTTCGTTCTTGATTGAAAGTTAGTCAGTGATCGTCAATATGTAAGAACAAGTAAAATGCCCACTATGTTTTGAAGTGCAAGGGAGAATCTAAAAGGATGCGAATACTATGAATTATGTAAATGAAACCTGTTTAGGACAACATTAATTTTCTTGTTCCTTCGACATTAATTCGTTCAATTTCAAATTCAACAATTTTTATTCAAAGCAAAACAATGGAAAATTTGGAAACCATGAATCGGACATTAGTATTTGGAATTATGTACAGTGTGGGCAAAATTGGTGCTACATGAACTAAAACTTTTTAACCCGAGGAGATAGAGAAAAATGAATGGCACCTTATAGTCCTCTTTTTTCGAGAAACTGATAATGCCATCAACTGCATTCCTCTATCTTCTTTCGTTTCCGAGTTAAAGTCCGAAATTGAAATTTGGGCGATTTCAACTTTGGTCATTATCTCCGTTTCTGTTTTTGCTAGAATGTTGAAATAAGAACATCATACAGGCATTTTTCTGATAGCAATCCAGTGGCGTACTCTGATTTTTTCTAAGAGGGTTATTTGCTTAGTTATAACATAAAGTTGTTTTTTTTTATGGAAACAGTAGTTTGAAATGACTTAGAAAGAATCGCCATTTTTTCCCGTTTCAGAAATGTATCATATGTCATACAGTTCATGTAGCACCAATTTTGCCCACCCTGTACAGCATATGTGGGATTAGAGGAACCATGCCATTAAATCCTCTTATGGTTGAAAGAAAATCGGAGATCCAGAAAGAAATATAACGTTCCCTCGTAATTTTTCGATTTGGCGATCTCCGACGAAAAGAATTTTTATTGGCGCAATCTTGTTTCCGCTTTTTGGGCGCAACTCTGTTTCTGCATTCTTTGGCGCAATATTGTTTCCGCTTTTTGAGCGCATACTTGTTTCCGCATTATTCTTCTGAACTAATTCCACCAAGGGAATATGACCGCGATAGTTCATGCACTCGTTTTCTCATCACCCTGTAGGTAGAGCACTCGGCGCCCTTTGTTTACAGTGACTATATTACCAGTAATATAGCCACTGTACCAGTGACTATGCTCCTAGACCGCACTGAAAACCCTATCATGACATGTAGATTTAGAACATCGAAAATGACTCTTTTCCGTGCGGCCGCACCGCAAAAAGTTTTACGGTGCGCTGAGGCATAGATGCATCCTATGATTCCTATGCTGGAGACACAGAGCAACGATTGCGTGACAGTAGAGGTCAGTGTTTTGAATAATTATTGTATCACAATATCGAAATGATTTCTGCTGAAAATCTCTCCCGTGTTATTGTTTTCAGAGAGGTGTAATGAAAAATATCGTTCATTACACGTCCAGAAAGGCTTTTTCCGTGCTTGCACGAGTTCCCGTGTTCGGCTCCGCCTCACACGGAAACACATCGCGCGCGCACGGAAAAAGCTTACTTTCTAGACTAGTAATGAAATATACTATTATTTGCGCAATCTGGTTTCCTCTTTGTTTGGGTGCATACTTGTTTCCGCATTAACCTTCTGCACGAATTCCACCAAAAGAATATGAACGCGATAGTTCAATAACCCGTGCTGTGGCCCGTGCCCGTCTTGAATAACCGCTTGTTACTGTGAGTCACAATAATGGTGTAACGAGATGAGATGACTAGTTCCAGTTTACAGGGGTCGGTCAAAAATTTTCCGATATTAAATTTGTTGTCATATATGCAGTAAATATATAAATATATGTATTTTTTCATTGTTTCGATATTCTAATGATGCGATAATTATGAATATTCACATGTATGTACATACTTAAAATAAAAATGTCGTACTTTTTGCTTCGTGTTGTGCTTTTGTGGTCATAAGTTGTTTTCCAAAATTCATCAAATTGTGAAGTCGAAAATGGATTTGAAAACCCCCTCAAGCCATCCCCCCCCGCAAATCCGCCCTTGTCATCCAGGCGTAAGTGAACAAAAACTATTTTACTGTACGGTCAGGGCGTACACACTTTATCGACAATATTTCGTTCTGAATAAGTGAAAGATTGCACAGTTGCTCTTGTTATATGAAAATAAATACTATTCTGATGACTGGTATTGGTACTTTTGTTATATGAATGGATATTCTGATGAAGCAGTTTTCCCAGAAGACAAGACAGATTTCTGATTTTGAAAAAACCCTGTGAATAGGTTAAGTGCACTATGTACTGTTAAAATTCTAAACTTATTGAATTTCATTGATTTTTGGCATATGGAATAGCAGATTAGATTTAGCATCAGATTTCGATGACCTCATCAATAAATTTATTGATAATGTTAAAGGTTCTGAAGATGATGGTGGGCAATAATCTTAAGGACACCCAACTTCAGCAAATCGTGGACAAGACCATCCTGTTTGCCGACAAGGATGAAGATGGCAAGATTTCCTTTGAGGAATTTTGCAATGTGGTGGGCAACACAGATGTCCACAAGAAGATGGTAGTAGATGTTTAAAGTGGCCACTAGGGCCAAAGCCGGTCCTCAGATTGGGACCTGGCACAATGTGACCACCCTAACATAGCAACTGTAGTTTCTCATGTAGAAAATTTTATTTAGAAATCCTCACTTAATATAATTGATTGAATTCGCAGGTAATAGTAAATTATTTCTTTGCATTCAATGTAAGCGTCATATATATTTAAAGAATATTGTTAAGGCATTTTGGAAATGACATCTGATGATACTTAGTGTTGCGAGCATACAAACTACACTCCACATATAATAAAATAGGTTTCTGACTTGAAAATTGAAATTTAAAGTCAATTAGGTTCAGAAAGTAATTAATGTAAGTAAATGACCACTTGAAATTAAGTACATTTTAATTGTCAAATTTTAAGAATTACTTGTTTGAGTGTAACTCATTTCTTGCAAGTTTGCAATTTGTGACATGTTAAGATCACGTATGTAAGAAATGTAGTATATTAAAAAAATCACAATTTTCAAAGCTTTGAATGAACACTCATATATAATTATTGTATTTTTAAAATTCTCCATTATAAGAATTGGAGAATTAAGCTTACAGTGTGTGGATTTTGTTAAAAAGAAATGAAGAAAATAAAAAAAAATATAATCTATCGTTAATTCTGCATGACTTGTGCAATCGTGCTTGTTTCTTGTTATTGAAAATATTTTTTAAATAATTTTAAATTTATATAAGATACACTAGTTGTTCTTTATACCTTATCTCGTTGTTGTGTGTGTTGTAATTTATAGTCAATGAAATAATACTTTAGAGATAACTAAGCTTTCCGAACTGCTTAAGACATAATGTGCTAACCCAACATAGCTATTACATGGCTTCCAGGCAAGGTGGTTAAAGTGCACAACTGCGTTGTCTATTAGCCATGTCGCATTTACGTGGGTCTTGTGTCCAAACTACGAACCGTGGGAGGTACCAAATTCAGTTGAAGTCTACTCTCTAAGATTGGAGTTTGGAAATTGATTCTTGAAATTCACTAATAGTTCTCCATTGGGGAATAAACACTGAATTTTTTAACGTATTTCATGATATTTAACATTAGAATTGGTGCATGCATCAGGAATATATTAATGGAAAGTTGTTATCCTATATTGTACAATATGCTAATCTGTTTGTGTTGTGTATTAGCTGTAGTTGTTTTGTTGTTCAGTGATTTATGTTCAATAAAATTATTTCACCTCTCATATTGATCGTTTCGATTTAATGAGGAGAAGGACAGACGGGGTAAATTGTTCATACACCAAAATGAAGTATTGATGATTATGATTCCTATTGAAACATGTCAGGATCTTCTAGAATTTAATATTGATATGTTCAATGTCAATTGGTAGGACATTTGGCGGAAAATCTCAATTTGAAAAGAATTAACGTAGGGCATTGTTCTAAATTGAGTAATTAAGATTAAAAGGAGTGAAATGTGTTATAATAAAATTTTGACAATATTCGATATTTTGACAAGCAGGCTGAATGATGATGGTGGATATTGAGTGTAACATGTCAACCATCATTTATACTGTTCCTGAATAGTATATTCTGAAACTAGTTGCAGAATGGGCTCCTATTCCAAAGCGAATGCGAAATTCGAAAACGAGCGACGAAGGAGTGTTGGAATTGCATTCTGAAACGAGTATTAGACGATATTATCTCTATTTCAGTCAAATTTCGTTGAAATTCAATGAAAAATTCAGAGTATACATCCTGGTGACTTTTGTATTGTATCTTGGCAGTTAGTGCCTGTTACGATGTTACGAAATTGACGTGTGTTGAAAATTGATAGGATCGGAAGCCAGTGCTGCCAACCACGAAACGAAAAATATTACTAAAAACAGTGCTGTAATGTGTTCATTACAGCACTGTTTTTAGTACTGTAATGAACTCATTACGATACTGAAATAGAGAAACACATTTATTAAAAAAATTGAGTAGAAGCCGCAGGGAAGAAGGTTCTGTAATTGATTCTTTCATAGATATTTGAAGACTTAAGATTTGCACTATGTTTTTTCTGTGAGCTGTGGATAGACCTCTGAAATTATGATTATTTCAAAATCTTAGACAAAGTTTTCGCATATTTTCTTGAATATCTGTGAGAAATTTCGTTGGTATTCCCTCGATAAGAGATTTCATATGATGTATAGAACAATATACAGTGGGCGTCAAAATTATGGAACAAATTCATTTTCTCAGAAGAAAAATATTTGGCAACAAAATCCTGAAACAGGTCAATTTTGTTTCATTTTTGAAGGATTTTTGTTGCACCCTGTGCCATCCCCATCAACCCTCTAAATTTTTTGAATAGAGTGGTTCATGTGGTACTTTTTTGGCAAGGTCTTTGTATCTTCTTTACAGGCTTGCAGAAATTTTCAAGAAATTTTTTTTTTAATTAGTTCAAAGAGGTTTTCAGTATGTGCACTTTGTCAAATTCACAGGTGCAACAAAAATCCTTCAAAAATGCATAAAAATTTGGTAATAGTTAAACGAAAATTGACTTGTTTCATGATTTTGTTGCAAAATATTTTTCTTCTGAGAAAATGAATTTGTTCCATAATTTTGATGCACACACTCTGTATACTGAAAATGTTCTCTAAAAATTTTCCTTCTTCGTGTGCAAAGTTACAGTTGTCCTTAAGCTGCGAGGATTAGAGGTTTTATCTGCAATGAATGCGGAAAAGTTACGCAATCTCACGCTGAGCCGATGATCTTCAAGCCCTACCATAAGCTTTTAGGCTATTTCTTTTTCATCGTTGATAACACTGGCGGATACAAGGAGTGCATGGTTCCCCCTAACCCTTGGACCTTGACAATAATCCCTAATTAGTAGTCCTATAACGTTGGTAAAAAATTTCTATCTATTTTTGACCCCCACCCCCTGAAAAACTGTCTGGATCCGCCAGTGGTTGATAATGAATATTTTCGTTGGCAATTCAATGATTACACTCCATTTTCTTATAGAAGTTATTAGAATTAATTGTTTCAAATACTTAGATAAAAGTACGTAATTATGCACGAGCACGTATTAAATCAAACTACATATATTGCAATTGCAGACTTCAAAAACGCCGACACCTTTTGAGCTTTCGAATATTATTTCCTGCCATTGCGAAGATATTTGTCAATTTGTGGTCAACACAAGGCAGAGGAAAAACTGTATAACTGCATAGTATCAATTAATAGCACACTCATCAGACATATACATATAATTAATGCCTGATAATATTATGTTCATATCAAAGAGGGTACCTATCTGAAAAAAACTCAACGTTCTGCATTTCCATTTTTTAATTGGACATCAACATTCAGGGCCGGCGACATATATTCTAATCCCGAAAAATCCACTTTTTATGTTTAAATTCGAACATATTTGCCATCTTTTTCACCGATATTTTATTGACTTACTCAGAATTACAGTTCATATCGCATCAAAAGATCATGACTGATGGCATATTTATTCTGCAGAAAAATCAGGAATACACAAGTCTTGGTAAAAAATAGCCAGTAGACTAGCAGATAATATATCGTTTGGATGGGAAAAAAATTGCCTAGGTGCCCATGGGCGCCCGCAGAAATTTTTCTCATGGGGGGGAAAAATAAAAATTATTGAAATATTGAGGGTGTTGTGCTGAAAAACGATAAGGCCATCAAAATCTCAGGGGGGGGGGCATGGACCTCCCTGGCCCCCCTGCAGATGCTCATGTAGGTGCCCAGACCTGTCACCTGTCACCAGCCCTGTTAACAGATATCATTAATTGAACAATTTAGTAATCTTTTCATGCTTGTATCGCAACCATATCTCAAGAAGCCAGATATTTAATCTCAACGAAAACAATAAACTATATATGTACTTATTTGGATAATTAGGAATGTTATATGAATTATACAAATGGATTGAAAACTTTTCTTCCCGCAGGAGAAAATTTTACGATTGGCCAGTTTTCCCATCTCCAAAAATGTTTTATTTCTATATTCAGAAACCCCCCTCCTCCAGTTTGCCATGTGCATGTGCATACCTATAAAATTATTTCTAGATATTTTTGTATGTTCGGCGGGCTGAGCCCAACCCTGGGGACCTAGTTATTTTCGCAAATAAGATTTCGGAAATTCTGTTGTGACTTTGATTCTAAGTATGCTAGAAAACTAACGTTTATAAAATTCCAATAAATTTCCATTGAATTAATACATTAATTGGTAATATCGATAAAATTGGAAAATTCTCGAATTCACAAATGGGTCGTTTGTGCTATAGTGCCTTCCTTTTCTGACATGTGTGGAACTATGGCGATAAAAAAGGAAGAATGTATCACATATGTCGTAAATTTACCTTTTCTGGAACATTCCAGACAAATCGCATAGCCTTGATTTTGCGGTTGGTAATAATTCGACAGCGACAGAGACGACTGACGATTCTTAAGTCTTAACTGATTTGAGCTAGTGAATTGAGAAATTTTGAGATAAACCGGTACGCTCTGAATTTCAAAGCGGAAAACCACACATTCAATTTGTAAAAGTAGAAAATAGCTGTCTGGTGTTTTTTAACTTAGATTCATCGAAAAATGGCTAGTATGTCTGTTATTGGTATTGACTTAGGAAACGAATCATGTTATGTGGCCGTCGCTAAATCAGGAGGAATAGAAACAATAGCCAATGATTATAGTTTGAGGGCTACACCGTAAGTTTCAATATTTGGTATACTGTATTTGGGAATAGTATTTGCATTTTCGCTAATTCATCATGACATAATTGAAGTGGGTGTCAATGGATTTGTGCTACAAATACTTTTTCTGAATTACCTTCAGATCTATAATTTTAACCAAATTTGGCCATGTGCGCAATTTTGACACTCTCTCCTCATATCCTACCTTTTACAGATTATGTGTCGCCTTTTCTGGAAAAAACCGCATATTGGGGGTCGCTGCGAAAAACCAGCAGGTGACAAATTTGAAAAACACAGTTTATGGTTTGAAAAGACTGTTAGGTAGGAAATTTAGGGATCCTCATGTCCAAAGAGAATTGCAAATGTTACCATTCAATGTAATAGAAGTAAATAATGGTAATATAGGAATAAAGGTGAGATTTAATTACAGATGTGCATTCTAAAGCAACAACCGATGTATGTTTCACCCTTGAGATGAACTCGTAGATTTGAAATAAACTCAATCTGAAATATGAGAAAAAAACCAACATATAGAAAGAGATGAACTGATTTAAAACAGCAGCAACGATGCCTCTAACAGGGACCTTGCTCAAGGATCAGTGTAGAGTGGACAAACTATATTAATCAAACACTCTAGATTTCCCCTCTCTTTCTATATGTTGGTACAGATCCTTTCAATAAAAATTCTTGGGTTGCCCTGTTGATATATTCCATGTCAATGATTGCACCTTATTATTATTCACCAGGTTCAATATATGAATGAAGAGCATATTTTTTCACCCGAACAATGTTTGGCTATGCTGTTAACAAAACTGAAGGATATTTCAACATCTGCTTTGAAAACGCCTATAAATGATTGTGTTATCTCAGTACCATCATATTTCACAAATAATGAGAGGAAAGCGCTGTTGGATGCTGCTTCAATTGCAGGCAAGTGAAAAATTTGTTTTTTACTGTAAATTTTTATTAGTCTGTTTCCATTGTAATTGTTATAATAATATCATGGTCTATAATATTTCCAATTTAATTAATTTTAGGTTTGAATGTTTTACGTCTCTTCAATGAAACTGCAGCAACCGCTCTATCTTATGGCATTTATAAGCAAGATCTTCCTGCTCCTGAAGACAAACCTAGAAATATTGTATTTGTCGACTGTGGTCATTCTGCACTCCAGGTGTTTGCTTGTGCATTCCATAAAGGAAAGCTGAAGATGATTGCTACTTGTGCTGATGCAAACTTGGGTGGAAGAGACTTTGACTATATTCTAGCAGATCATTTCTGCAAAGAATTTCAGACCAAATATAAAATTGATGCTAGAAATAATCCCAGGTTAGTTGTGATAGGAGTTCACCTATTTCTAGGAAATTTAAGATTAAATCAATGGGCATTTCCCACAATTCCTTTTGTACTCTCATTCGATAGTATTGGAAATATATTGCAGTACACTTTTTCATGCCTTTTGGTTTAACTTAAAAGCTTTGAAATCAATTGTTGAAATTTGAATAATAATGTCACGGCTCTATGCCAATTGATCAGTGGCCAGGTCCATAATCTGACCCCTACAGACATAATTTATCGATTATGTAGGACGAATGAAAATTTCATGGAATCGTTCTAATACTGGCAATGCAATTAAATTTCATTTTTGTGATCGAATGAAGTATCGCGGTTGGCCGAGTTTATCAAGTTTTTTTACCTTTAAAAATCGCAGGTTGGCACTTGTGATGGCATTACGTCAATGAATAAATTTCGTAGACGATGCCGACGATCATTTTTCATTATTAATTATCAAGCCTGGAAACTAAGAATGCCGAAGGTTGTTTCGAAAAAGCAGAGGCAAAGTATCAGGAAATGCTATTTAGAATTGTAGAATTGAAATCTGCGCATTCTAAAAGTAACCCTGATAATTTATTTTCTTCAATGAACATTTTGTTTAATCCCTAATTACTACGACATAAATGAAGAAATGGCAACATTGCTTGTTCAACTGACAGAAGAATGACTATAACTTCGATGACTTGGCATCTTAACTATAATCTAACATTTTCAAAATATACACGGTGAAATGTGTCAGAATTCCATGGCCGGTTGGCCATGGAATATACCGGTTGGTATACTTTATAAAAGTGAATGGAGTATAGCAGCCATGAAGATCGAGGACAGTGTAGGTCATTTTTCTGAAAATCTTCCCATTTTCCAGAGCATTCTTGAGACTTCTAACAGAAGTTGAAAAATTGAAGAAACAAATGTCGGCCAATTCAACATCTCTACCACTGAACATCGAATGTTTTATGAATGATAAAGATGTTCATGGAGATATCAAGAGAGCAGATATGGAAGCGATGTGCGCCCCATTGTTTCAACGAGTTGAAGAGACATTAAGGAATTGCCTTGAGCAGTCAGGTAGAATATCCCGATCAAGATATGTATTGTTGGTTTTAATATACTTATTTATTTCACAGAATTATCTTATGATGATATTTACTCTGTTGAAATCGTTGGTGGCTCATCTAGGATTCCAGCCATTAAACAGCTGATTGAAAAAGTTTTCAAGAAAGTTCCAAGCACCACCTTGAATCAAGATGAGGCTGTAAGCAGAGGATGTGCCCTGCAATGTGCTATGCTGTCACCTGCAGTTCGTGTTAGAGATTTCAGTGTTACAGATGTACAGGTATGACCTCTTTCGATAATCAATGAAAAGGTTTCTTTTACATTCAACGGAAATTGGAATTATCATAACACTCAATTTTTCAGAGCTATCCTGTATCTGTCTACTGGGAAGCTAGTGCTGAGGGAGATGCTGGAGGTAATGTGGAAATATTCCCATTGAAACAAGCTATCCCATTCTCAAAACTGTTGACCTTCTACAGACATGAACCATTTGCTATCAAAGCTTGTTACTCCGGCAATGTTCCTTACCCCGACAAAAATATTGGTAAGTTTTTCGATAGTCACTTTGACGTGCTGTTATCTTCACTCTGATTTTCAGGTACATGGATCATCAAAGACGTGCGTCCCAACGCCGAAGGCAAGGCTCAGAAAGTTAAGGTCAAGGTCAGGCTGAACCTCCACGGTATCATGTCCATCTCTAGCGCCTCCATGTACGAAGCCAAGAGCACCACCGAACCCGAGACCCCTGAAGAGCAGCAACAGGAGCAGAACGGGGCGGACGATAAACAGAAGAACGGCAGCGATCAATCGGCTGCAGATGGCGCTGCCGACGCCCCGATGGATGCGTCTAACGGCGGCGGGGCCACACCGCCAGAGGTAGGCTCCGGCACCAGCTGGACGAAGAAAATTTCTGGCTGGTTCGGCGGGGTACGCATTCGAGATGAACCTGCCAACGAGACTGTCTCTGCTGGCCTGGCAATTTCGTTATCCGTTCACCCCCACCGTTGTTTTCATCCATTTATAATTTTTTTCGTTTGGCTCTTTTATTGTTACTCTCATTCGAAGGTGTTTGCTCAAATGTTCTCTACCAAAAGGTTGCGTATAAATAACGGCTTCTCTTACTGAGACTGCGATAGCATGAAGGGGAGATAATGTGCGCCAAGTTGAAAAATTGTCTAAAGGTAAGCTTCCATTAGAAGGGCATGGTCGGGGCGCATCTCAACGAAAATATCCGCATCTGGTACGGAGTATTCCACCATAAACTGGACAAAAGTCTAAAATGGTGCAAATCAGATCAGGAGAAACATTTTTGCCCCATGATATACTTGGTCCTGCAATAGTGTGTTGTGTTCTTCTTCCATAGCTGCCGAACCAGACATCTCTGAGATTTCGTTGGAAAGTAGACCTCCTGCACCTTCATTTCTGCATCTCAGGAAATTATTTTCTGATATACAGGGTGTCCCCGGTAAATGTTATTCAACAAATGGATGATTTTTCTAATGGATCACCCCATATATTTTCAATGACCTTCATCACCTCTTTCATGACGCAACATCATAGGGACATTTTTCCAACAGTTCAGATCTTAATTGAAAAAAACTGCAAAAAAGGTGAGGGAAAAGCAGTTCAGTAAAAGTATTCTGACGATTTCCAGAAGCGATAGTAACATGAATTTGAAATGAAAGTTTTTTAATTGAAGGATTTGCCTTGACATGGTTCCTAAACGATCAACCTGTCATATACAGGTGTCCGTAATCAAGGTCCAAATATGAAGAACTTAAAATTATTATTTCTCGATTTTTTCAAATAAAACACCCTGTATTTTTTTCCACAATAATGTAGACGATTTTTTCAAATAAAACACCCTGTATTTTTTTCTACAATAATGTAGACAATTGAATACCTTACATTTTCTCAGAAGTAACCTTAGGATTATTTTAACCCCCGCATACAGCAGACACGAAAAATGATATCACAACTGAAAATTTTATTCAAATAATAACATAATAAAAACTAACGGACATTCAAAAGAGATCAAACAATGAAATAAAACTAAATGAATAATTTTGAAAAACTTCAAAACCTTCCCTGAATCATATTTCCTGAGCATCATCATGAAAATGATATTTCTTTTTCGTACAAGCAATTCATATTGATCACATATTCAACCTATTATATCAGTTTTTATCGGCTTTCCAAAAAAAAATATTGATCATTGATATTTAGAGCTCAAAGATACTTTCGAATACAGTAAATCAGTATGAATTTTTGTTTCCTATCGGGATATTGGGCAGCATAAGTTCGACTTCCTCAAAAAACAGGTTCTGTGGCACTGCCCAAACATGAAAATCATATCAACCATCCAATTTTTTCCAAAAATTCATACTGATTCGAAAGTATCTTTAAGGCTCTAAGCAGCAATAACTAGATAATATTTTTTCTGGAAAGCCGATATAAACTGATATAATAGGTTGAATACGTGATCAATATGTATTGCTTGTACGGAAAAGAAATATCCTTTTTATGATGATGCTTAGGAAGTATGATTCTGGGAAGGTTTTGAAGTTTGTCAATAAATATTCATTTAGTTTTATTTCATTGTTTGACCTTTTTTGAATATCCGTTAGTTTTTATTATGTTATTATTATTATTTGTATAAAATTTTCAGTTGCGATATCATTTTTCGTGTCTGCTGGATGCGGGAGTTGAAATAATCCTGAGGTTACTTCTGAGAAAATGTAAGGTATTCAATTTTATACATCATTGTGGAAAAAAATACAGGGTCTTCTATTTGAAAAAATCGAGAAATATTTATTTTAAATTCTCCATATTTGGACCTTAATAACGGACACCCTGTATATGACAGGTTGGTCGTTCAGGAACCATGTCAAGGCAAATCCTTCAATTGAAAAACTTTTAGTTCAAATTCATGTTACTATCGCTTCTGGAAATCGTCAGAAGACTTACTGAACTGCTTTTCCCTCACCTTTTTGCAGTTTTCTTCGAATAAGATCTGAACTGTTGGAAAAATGTCCCTAAGATTTTGCGTCATGAAAGAGGTCATGAAGGTCATTGAAAATATATAGTGTGATCCATTGAAAAAATCATCCATTTGTTGAATTACATTTATCGGGGACACCCTGTATATCAGAAAATAATTTCCTGATATGCAGAAATGAAGGTACAAGTGGTCTACTTTCCAACGAAATCTCTGAGATGTCTGGTTCGGCAGCTATGGAAGAAGACGCACTATTGCAGGACCCTGTATACTCCGATTTCGAGTGATACAGGTCGTTTTTGACGAATATTTTGTTGTGTGCTGGGTTAAGGTGCGTTCTCAGAGCACTGACCTGTCGCTGATGATACCAGATGACAGCCATTTTGCCAATGAGACGCGAGTAACAAAACTTCCTCTGACCTAAACCTTTTGAATTGTTACTTTCAGAATCTGTCGGGACACGCTCAATTTTAAGTAGAATATTTTGAACCTCATTGAGCCAATGAGAAGCGAGAAACAAAACTTCCCCTGCCCCCCCTGTTAGATTTGGAACTGTCAAAATCTGTCGCGACACACCCAATTTTAAGTAGAATATTCTGATCCACAGTGACTCGGCTTGAGCGACAACGTTGAAAGATGGTAGGGGTAGTTATATAGTTATAGTAAAAAAGGGTTGCAGCCCACTGCGACCTTAAGGTCTATTGTGCCCTCTAACAGAGCTGTTATCATCGCGCCTCCTACAGCTCGCCCTCCAGTTCCAGAGATTTGACGAGATCCAGTATCTGGGACGGCTTCAACGAGGATAAGTCCCCACTCATACAAGTTCCTTGTCCAAAGCATTCTTTCTTTTGGCTTGCAATGGCATAGCATTTCTAACCAGGTGAATAGGAGTTTTTTCCTCCTCCCCACAGAATCACACTCGTCAGTGACCGATAAACCCATTCTCAACAGATACTTCTTTAGGCGACAATGTCCTTGAAAAAGCCAGTGAGTAAGTGAAGTTGGTTTTTACTGAGATCCAGATATTTTTTGGATCTAGCAGTTTCAAAGTTCCGGAGGAACTTTTTGGAGTGATCCATCCCTGGGAGATTCCGCCAGAGTTTTTCTCTTTCGGTTTTCTCCTTCACCATAAACTCCTTCTTATCGGTGCATTTTCCTATACCACAGAAGGGTTCTGGACCGGTGAGTGGCGTTTGTGCGCTCTCTGGTCAGTTTATTATCCTCTTCGTTTCCTACGATTCCCGAATGACCGGGAACCCAGAGTAAAAAGAACTTATTCTTCTTGCCTACCTCATTGAGTTTGTTTCGGCACTCCCAAATCAGCTTTGAGTCAATTACGAAGGAGCTCAGTGCTTTAACGGCAGCTTGACTATCTGTATGAATAGCTATATCGCACTCCTGATAGTTTCTTTCTAGATTTATGTCTAGACTCTCCCGATTGCAAGTATTTCCGTTCGAAGGACGCTTGTACAGGAGCCTAACGACAGTCCACACTTTCATGTTTTCAGTGCCGTGGTAAACTCAGTTAACAAGAGAATAATAACAATAATAAATTTTTATGTGATGAATTACAAAAAATTTTAATTTTTTAGATATTTTACGTCGGTCTGAAATGATTTTTTAACAATTTTTCCCTACACAGGCTTGGTCTATTGTGTTTCAATTTCTGAAACTTGGTCAGATAACCACAAACTCTTGAAAAATTTCAACAGAATATTTGTAACTCGAATAAATTGAGCTTACATCTTATAAGAATTAGAGTAACAATTCATTTCAATGTTATGATGGCAGGTTTGTTCGGCCATGCTCCCATTGGTTAAACAGAAATATTCAATATTCTGGTTGCATATTGGTTCATTCAGAAATACTTTGTTTAGTACATAGTGGGCAATTGAAAGCAGTAATAACAGTATATGGCAATATGTATACATATAGTATTTTCAGCATGAATTTGCGATGACTCAAAAGGGTTTGAAGTTTCTACCACAATCATTAGAAAATCTCATTAGTATATTTGAGCATTATATTTCCTAACTTGCAGTATGTATTACCGATGTGCCAGTTGTTCACATTACGAATGCGTTTTGTATTAAGAGGGGTTTATACCGTTCGACGTTTAGTTCAAAACGCGATTCGGGATTACTCACGATAGAGACCACGGATTTATATGGGGTTTTCACTATTATTCAATTTGAAAAGTTCTTCAAGTGGGAAAGTTCATAACTTTTTTTTCCGTCGAAAAAAAAAACATCAATTTTTTGTTCACTCGGCAAAAAAAAAGTTATGGACTTTCCCACTTGAAGAACTTTTCAAATTGGATAATAGTGAAAACCCCATATGAATCGGTGGTCTCTATCGTGAGTAATACCGAATCGCGTTTTGAACTGAACGTCGAACGGTATAGACCCCTCTTAACTTCATTCGTAAATTGAATTTGTGAGTGTTTTTATTCATTATAATTTTTAGCTGTTCGTTTTCACATTCAGTTTTTCTTGAGCTTGGATACTTTTCAAGATTTGAACAACCTCGAAACTAATTCGGATTTCGATTGGTGTATAAACTAGTAATTTATCAGCTTACCGTAAAATTTCATCTTAATCAGAAATGTAGATTTTGGAATATTGACAAATTTTAAATTTCGCTCGTTTGTTTCCAGTTAACACAACAGTTAGTTCGAATCAATAGAGATATCAGCGATTTACTTCCCAGGGTTGCAATATTTATATCACTACCTCGAAATTATTGTTCTTACGGTCACATATTGTTAAAGATCGTGATAGCTGCCTTATTTGATCGCCGCATCGGGCGAATATGAAACGGCGACAACCGACTTGTTGTCTTTCAGTTACTCACTCTGCGCAAATTGTAAGCTAACTTTATTCATTTCCAATTATTTCAATACAGTTATTTTTTATTCATTCTCACATTGCGATTTCCTATAATGCATGGCTGAACGAAACCTATTCACTTTTCACCATTACTACCCCACCGTCCTTGCCTCATTTTTTTCTTTGAGTGAAATATGTTTAGTGTACTACTATCAACGAATTTGAATTCTGAAAAATACTAAAATATTGTTTTGTTGAAAAATTAAGCTTCCATTCACACTTATCCTTCTTTTCCTTTTTGCTATGTTTTATTGCTGGATTATTTTACCAGGTGCAAGCTTTTGATGTTTCACTCTTGTCAAGTCCATTTATCGCTGTAGAAGTACCCAAATAGTGTAAACAAAATTGTCGATTTTCAGGTACCTGTGGTGGTTTATGCAATAAATTGTTTTTTTTTTAGGATGGCGATAAGGAGAAGAAAAAAAAGAGCACTGTGAAAAGCGTAGAATTACCAATTGAATGTCTGACCTATGGATTCTCGCAAGTTGAAATCAACCAATACACAGAGCAAGAATGTAAAATGATTGCAGCTGATAGGCAAGAAAAAGAAAGAGCAGATGCTAGAAACGCTCTAGAAGAATATGTCTATGAACTGAGAGGTAGGCAATATAGGAATTGGTGTACTGCATATACAAGAAATACTGGTCTACTGCATGATACACAACATGTTTGTGTATAGTGATTAAAAGTTGTAAAAACAAAACATTTCGTTTTGGATTGAGTATTGACTAGAGCGGGGGTTCCCAAAGTGAACATTTGTTTGAATACTTCATGGCCAGGTTGTTTTAAAATTAAAAATTGAATACTCCTTTCAAATTCTGTAATACTGAAATTCCAGGCAAACTCTCGTCTGACGGAGAATTGTGCGAGTTTGTAGCCGAAAATGACAGATTGAATCTCATTCAACAACTGGACCACATGGAAAACTGGCTGTATGAAGATGGTGAAGAATGTAACAGGCAGGTGTATTGCGACAAACTTGCTGAATTGAAGGGCAAAGGGGAACCTATCCAAAATAGACGAATTGAAGCAGAGTTGAGACCAATCGTTTTCGAAGATTTCGGAAAATCATTGCAACTCTGCCAGAAAGTACTGGACAAAATCAGGTTTGTTTCCCATTGAACTTTCAGAATGAATTGATTTTTGACTTGAAAATAGTTCACTGACAGCCATCTCTATATATTCAAAGAGTTTCATTGATTTGATTATCTTTTTTGAGGGACAGAGGGTAATATTGTTATTCCTGCTTTCATATTTCAATTGAAAGTTCAAGGATATCCCTAACTTGTTGGTTCGAATCAATAGATGAATTTCATTAGATCAACATATTTCATGAGCTTGAATGAATCAAATATTCTTGGATATTGCAGGAGCAAAGATCCCAAATATGCCCATTTAACTGATGAAGATGCCAAGAAAGTTGAAGAGTCCTTGGTATCATCATTTGAATGGCTGGAGCAGGCCAGATCCAGACCAGTCAAATTGGATCTTCCTCCTCCAGTAACGGTAGCTCAAATAAGACAAGAAAAAGCTAACTTTGAGAATACTGTCAATCCTATTCTGAACAAACCTCCACCAAAAGTAAATACTCCACCAAAAGAAGAAAAGGCAAATAACGAAAGTAAAGATGGAAAACAGCAAGAGCAGCAGCAACAACAGAATAATCAGGGAGATTCAAACCAACAGCAGTCTCAAGAAAAAATGGATTGGTCATAAATTGCTACATAGGTAACTACTCTAGATCAATTTGCTTTGAATGTTGATCATTAAAACACAGATTTTGTTAAAAAGTTTTTTCAGAGAACTTATTTATTCACGATGCTCTTTTTTACTTAATTTTTTTGCTGGAAGGGATTAACATTTAGCTTTAATATTTATAGCTAGGAAGTATGGACGATTTCAGAACTGGCCATGAATTGAGTAATGTGTGATTCCTCCATAACCTCGCCTATTATTTACAATATCTTCAACTGTTATGGGTAATTTTGTAGTAATCTTACAAACAAATCCATTATTATTTCTTCACAAGACAATTGTGAAATTGGTTTGCATTTATTTTTTCTAAATGAATTAATATACAGTATTAATGCTTCAAATGGCCACATAATGTAGGGTTTCAAGTTTGTTCCTGATTTTTAGTTCATTATTTCCTGTTTTAAGATTTCAGGACAGAATTTCACTGCTTCATAGAATGGATGTGGGTTGAATTAACATTGCAATAAATTTTAACCAGTCATTTAGAGATCACATAAAATGAAACTTGTGAGCTGTACATTTTTCGTCGACAAATTTCAAAGCAAATGGGTTATTTATTATGTCTTTTAGTCTGCTGTAAATATTTTTCAAATTTCAATTAAGTAAGAAAGGGCATTTCATATATTGCACAGGTTCTTACACTTTGTAGAATTTCTTCTGATCAGCTACATTTTTCATTCGAATTATTAATCAGTGAAACTGTCCTAAATTTATGTTCAATAAAATATGTAACTGAATATACTCTTATTTTATTTATTCATTATCTGTCCTTGGATAGACTCAAAATGGGACCATGTTCATCAATAGGAATATTTCAACTTCCTCTAGAAGAATCATTATTAATTTTTACCATTAGTTTGTTACTGTGTTCAGTTCGTACTTTACAAACTTGAGTGCTTGATCCTATGCACTAGCTGACTATGGCGTCATCATGTTGCTCGAATTCTGTAATTGTGAAATTATGAGCCGAAATTGAAATGATTAAGGTTGGACTCGCTGATGAATAATTCATGATCAAATTCAATTTTGACCTGAAAGTTTCAGGTTGCGTTTGAACTTTGAATTCCAAATGCCTCGTTAAGTTCGTAAATGGGTAAAATCGGTTTGTATTCCGAGTTATTAATTTTAGTATTTTCTTTTCCAATATTTCAAAAACTTCAAGTGCGATCAAGTATTAAGCTGTATAATCACGACCTATATATTTTAAACAAAATTTCGTGAAGATCATGTAATTAGAAGATTTAAAAAAACTATCAAAGAATGAATAATATTTTCTAAAGTAATCGCCCAATTCGCCTGAAGTTTCTCATTTTTGAATATAATACAGAAAATTTGTAAAAAAATCTATATTATTGTGCTATTAGAAGATACGAATTCTGGATAGGTACCCATTATTATTATTGGGCTAGTTCATATGAACTAGCCTGAATTATTATATGGTGCACACGGGGGTGAGTAATAACAATATTCTGTTAAACAGCTACTCATTAGTAAAATAATATTAATTAAAATGTTGAGTAGGTATTCATCGAGTTGATTTGAACTAAAGTACTGAAGTTTGAGGTTATGAAATTCACGAACGTAACAATAATACTCAAATCTTGATGTGACTGAAAATCGATCTGACGATAAAATCTCAGGTGCTGATGTACTCGTTGTAATTGTATGATGTGAAGGGCAATTTCGTTCTAAATTAAATACCGGATAAATGACGTATTGAGGTGGATGAGGATTGAGGATCAATACCCAATTCATAAAAACATACTCCCAAATAGTGCATAATTTTGGAAAATATCTGATTACCTGCATAAACAGGTAATAGCAAGTCAATCTTGAGAGATAGATAGATCCTATCGCGGACTTTTTTGTAGAACTATTTAAGAAGTACATTTCCGTCATACATTGTATCTCACGGTTTCTGCAGTGGACGTGAAAATATCTGATTATGGCTGATTTTTTTGTAATTATTGAAGTTATAGTAGGTACGAGTATACTTATTTTTTCGGGTGAAAAGTATAGCCTGTCACTCAGGGATAATGAAACTTTCTAAGGATGAAAAAATTTCTGGAATCGGTCCAGTAGTTTTTGAGCCAAGTCGTATTAAACACACAAAAAGACAAATCTTTCCTCTTTATAATATCAGTATAGATATATATGTAGGGTCTAGGGTGTCCCAGAAGTCGCGCATCCCATTGAGGGGATCGAAAGTGAAAAATATTCTAAGCCCAAAAATCAATGTTTGAAATTTTTTGATAACGTAGTTAATTATTAATTAATTAATGAAAGTGACCAATCATGAGCGCCCTAGAGAAGAATAAGTAGGCAATGGGGACGCGAGAGTGAGACGCCAGAGCTGCTGCCGGCTTTTCACGCAGTAAACCGAGACTGGCGCCTCACTCTCGCGTCCCCACTTCCTACTTATTCTTCTGTAGGGCGCTCCTGATTGGTCACTTTCATTAATCAATTAGATCTATATAGAAACCCTGGTGTAACGACTCCTTACTCAAAATTCTGACAAAAAATTGTAGAACAAATCGGCACTCTAGATTGCAGATCGCGACCTAGTTCCGGAATTATCCGCAGTATTTCATGGTTATGGCGACCCAAAGATATTCTACAATGTAGAATATCTTTGGCGCGACCCCATATATCTGAAAATTATTACATATGTGCGACTCCTTTCGAGCTTATATTGATATTTTATGCTGACATAATAAATAAAGAGAATTCGCGGCATGCAGACAATTTTCGAGTTTTCGGAAAAAGGTACACCCCGAACAGGAATCGAAGCTACGTTTGTTGTTTGCCGGACAACCGCCTGTGGCCTTGCTGCCTAGCGGCTCTTTAAACAATGCTAGCAAAGAGGAATAGTCTTTGATGCTAGCGGCAAAGACTAACTAGTCTTTGCTAGCGGCAGAGACAGCGGCATGTTGAAGAGTTTTACGTCTCTGGTCTCACGTTCTGTGAAGTGTCTGTGGTTCTGTGCATAGACAAACTAGCTTTGCTAGTTCTGTGCAAAAATATCTTTGGGGTTCTGTCGTTCTGTGGGTTCTGTGGTACAACAAAAAAATGTGAATGTCCAACTGATTGCATTAGCAAAAGCAGATTAATATTCATTAAAGAACAAAACCTTGACACGAAAAGCAGCATTGAAAAATGCGAAGTAGTAATGCTGTGGAACAATTTCCATAGGTTGGTTCTCTTTCACCACATTCAATTTCAACTTTTAGTTCTGACAGCTACACCTAACCTGAAAATAAATGCAACTGCAGCATTTCAAATTATATGTAATCTTCACAAACGAAAAACAACGATAATGGATCGCAAAAACGCAAATCAACATGACAACAAAAATCAGAAAGGGCGATGTTCAAGGTCTGTTTCTAGTCCTTCAAGATCAGACAATGTTGGTCTGTTAGTGCCCAAAAGAACCAAATCTCAGTTAGGAATTGATAGAAATTTAGAATCTGTTTGTTGGCAGAGAAATTCTGCACATAACATTGTGATGAATCCCTTCTTTGGTGATGAATCAAGAGGTACCTACTTTCAACAACCTTGGAATCCGAACTTTTTTCTTAATTTTAATAGGTTTCCCATACCTTCCTCAAGTGGTGTACATGGTCAGTATAGAAAAACACAGACTCTACCACCACCTAAAAACTATACCCCTGATATGAAAAATGGGAGAAGTGAGTTTTGTTTTGATCAGTATATTGGGTTGAGATTCGGTGAAAATAATTTTTTATTTTATATTTCTTTAAGAACTAGAAAGAAGATGGGAACCAGTGAAAATACATGATAAGGGGGACAATAAAAAGTTTATATTCACTCTTATGTCTTATAATGTCCTTGCCCAAGAATTGGTTGAAAATCATGGATATCTCTACAGGGAGCATAATAGACAAGCTTTACAGTGGGAAGTAAGATGGGTAAATATACTGAAGGAAGTAGGTGATGCCAATCCTGATGTGAGTAGATTGATTAGAATATATCTCATCAAACTGTTGGTACCTATGCCTGACTTTCAAAAGTGGAACTTTTTAATCGATGAATGGAATTTTCATCTGGTATAGTTTGGTAAATAATATTGGTGAGGGTTCAATTCGATACCACCCAGTATACAGTCAATTTAATAATTATTCATCTTTGCATCCCTTTGGAAAGTGTAGACAATTGTAGGAAGAGGTTTTCCAATCATTGAAATTGAAAACTCTTCACTCCACTTTGTTTTTTTTTACCAAAAATGCTGCAACAACTAAATTCTGCATCCATGTAAGAAATTATGTTTTTCTTTGTAACAGATAATATGTTTCCAAGAAGTTCAGGAGTCACATTTGACCAACTATTTTAGTGTTTTGGAAAAAAAATTAGGTGAGATCTGCTTTCTACTCTGAAAATGAGGATAGTTATGGATAAATTTGTAGGATATAAGAGCATTTTCAAAAAAAGAACTGGAATACGACCAGATGGTTGTGCTATATTCTACAAAAGACAGAGACTTCAACTTATGGAATATGAGAAAGTTGAGTATTTTCAAGAAAATGTACCTGTTCTAAATAGGGATAATGTTGCTATTGTGGCAAGGTTTATTCCAAAGGAAGTTCACACACAAGCATTTGTTGTTGCGACAACACACTTATTATATAATCCAAAAAGACAAGATGTTAGGTTGGCCCAAGTTCAAAATTTGATAACAGAAATTGACAAAATGGCTTTCAAATGCACAAATAAAAAGTGAGAAAATCTACCATGAAACTAAAGTAGATTGGAATACAACTAGATTTCATCATTCTTAATTTTTAGTGGTACACCTTCCTATCTACCAGTTATTATAACAGGTGACTTGAATTCAACACCTGACTCTGCAGTTTATGAGTTTATTACCAAGGGAATTCTGGATTATGAAAATCTGTCCAAAAAATCTCTCACCAAAGAAACAGGCAAAGAGCTTACTGGAAAAGTATTAGTACCCGAATCTCTGCAGATGACAGGTAAAATTTCCAACAACCTCTTTGTCCAAATTTAATTTCGTTTATGTTCAAGACAATTGTCAATATGCTGAAATGGTTAAACAGAGGAACGAATTACATAATCAATGTTCAATTTCCTCTGGAGACAATTTGAAAAGAAAAAATTACATTCAAGATTTAAAGTTTTCATCTGGAACATTATCCCACCCTTTCTCATTCAAATCAGCTTATAATCATTACAATAATGTCGATATTGAAGGAACAACATATCAAGACAGATGGATTACTGTGGATTACATCTTTTATAGGTAAAAAATATTATACAGTGCGCGTCAAAATTATGAAACAAATTCATTTTCTCAGAAGAAAAATATTTGGCAACAAAATCCTGAAACAGGTCAATTTTTGTTTTTCTTTTACCAAATTTTTATGCATTTTTGAAGGATTTTTGTTGCACCCTGTGCCATCCCCACCAACCCTTTTTTTTTTGATAGGGAAAGAGGGTCATGTGGTACTTTTTTGTCAAGGTCTTTGTATCTTCTTCACAGGCGTGCAGAAATTTTCAAGTAAAAAATTAGTTAGTTCAATGAGGTTTTCCGTATGTGCACTTTGTCATGGCTCATTTACTTTGAGACGATGGTACCTGATGAAATTTCACGTGAGGGGGTTGAAAGGGGTTCAAAGTTGTGCATGAAAAAAATTGTGATCGTCTCGAAGTAAATGAGCCATGACAAAGTGCACATACTGAAAACCTCTTTGAACTAACTAATTTTTCAAAAAAAAAAAAATTACTTGAAAATTTCTGCAAGCCTGTGAAGAAGATACAAAAACCTTGCCAAAAAAGTACCACATCAGCCACTTTCCCTATTCAAAAAATTTAGAAGGTCGATGGGGATGGTATGGGGTGCAACAAAAATCCTTCAAAAATGCATAAAAATTTGGTTGAAGTGAGACAAAAATTGACCTGCTTCAGGATTTTGTTGCCAAATCTTTTTTTTCTGAGAAAATGAATTTGTTCAATAATTTTGACGCGCACTGTATATTGGAATTAGTTTGAATTTATGTTTTACAGTGGGAAGAAACAAGGTGACTCTACAAAAGAGGATAAATTAAAGCTCATGTCAAGGTTCCAACTGCTTACAAAAAGTCAATTAGATGGTATTAGGATACCCAATTTCAAACAGGGATCGGATCATTTCAGTTTGGTTGTTAAGTTTTCTTTAGAATAATAAATATTTTATTTAGCAATGACTTATGTTCGTGGTATAAACATTAAAAGAATTTATTTTTTATTGCAAAATCAATCTCCTTCATTGCATGAGTACAAATTGAAACCTTGAGATGGATGTTACTCATAGCTGCAGAATAGCAGAGATGTGACATTTATCCTATTAAAGCACTCAGCTCTCATTTAATCATTTCAAAGATGCTATGGGAGTGGCAAGAAAAAACTAAATGAACAAGAAACTGAAATTCATTCGAGGTCTGGAACTGAAAATCAATGAAAATTATCAAAAATAATATAAAAGGGTTGGGAAGTTACGATTTCAACCAGGTTCGCTTGGTTCATGAGAGTTGGTAGTTGTCATGCAGATCTGTAAATGAAATATGTTCGGTTGGTAGATGGAAACCGGGACATGGTTCACGAAAAAGGCGGTAGATTTGAAGGAACCGAAACAACCAGAGGTGATCGTTGGCTGCTTCGTAGGCTTTCGGGTGTTATTATTCGTATTCAGGAGGGATGATTCGTGATGAAAGCGGTAGATTCTTGACCAAGAATTTCCATCTGTTACTTCGGTTTGTTATTGTTTCTATTGGCACAGATCAAGCGAAAGTTGAAAGAGATATTATTTTTGGATTCTCGTGATGGACTTTGAATTAGAGACTCTTTGCATATTTTGTTCAATAGGCGAAACCAAGGAAGCAGTACGCCCCCTATCGTTAACGTTTTCACCACAGTATAAGGTAGAGAATTCCACCAAGGGAATATGAACGCGATAGTTAATGCACTAATTTTCACACCCACCCTGTAGGTAGAGTGCTCGGCGCGTTTTGTTTTTAGGTGGTATCCCCAGTAGGCCTTCTCCACTTTATGTCGAAGTGAGCCAAATTCATTTCTAATAATCTGTTAATCAACAAATTAACAAGATATTAGAGGATCGCGGAAAGGAAAAGTTTCAATTTAGTTCTAGCCTACGATTTTTCTCAAAGTCAAACAGATGCGAAAGAAAATCGGAGATCCAGAAAGAAATATCACGTTTTCTTGTAATTTGTCGATTTGGCGATCTCCGACGAAAAGAATTTTTATTGGCGCAATCTTGTTTCCACTTTTTAGGCGCCACTTTGTTTCTGCTTCCTTTGGCGCAATCTTGTTTCCGCTTTTTGGGCGCATACTTCTTTCCACATTATCCAGTTGAACGAATTCCACTAAGGGAATATGAACGCGATATTTTAGGCACTCGTTTTCACACCACCCTGTAGGTAGAGTGCTCGGCTACTGTAATGATTCCACCAAGGGAATATATTGTAAACGTTTTCTTCGTTATAAAAATGTCCATCGCTCTTGGTCCATCGATGGCTGAAGTTGGGAATGACATCCTGGAGATCTCTTGCAACGCAGTCCTGAAAGGCCAAAGTGTTCTCTGGAACCTACCTTCTCCTCCACCTTAAAAAAGCTGAAAAAAAGAAACGCTAGTTAAATATCCCGGTTCAAAATATAGTTTTCATGAACTAAAATATAAAAATTGTGCATGTATAGCCCAATTTGAATTTTAAGCAGACCAACAACATGATTTTAGAAAATATATGTTATTACCGGAATATTGAGACCTGTCCTATAAGTATATTCGATAATTGAAAAATATTTTTATTATAGTTGAAATATTTTCGAAAATATATGTTATAACCGGAATATTGTGACCTGTCCTACAAGTACATTCGGTAATTGAAAAATATTTTTATTATAGTTTAGTTATAGTTATCCGCTTGAAATGATATTAGAAATTCTATCAATGCATTATTTTTCACAAATTAGAAGCTAGCACCAAAAAACTAGGTACTTATTTTCGAATGCTTTCGTCAATTTTGAAGAAAGAAGTAAAGGTGAATCTCAAAATATTTGCGAGGGTGCATTCGAACATTCGAAGTAAAACTGAAAATAACTTCGAATGAGTCCCGATCAATTCAATTTCATATACAGGGGCCGGCCAAAATTTCTAGTTTTCCGAGACTATTTCAATAAAACCGAAGGTCTGAACAAATTCGTATTGCAATTCACCCCAATTTTTGCGAATCTAAAATAAAGGCAGTCGTCAGATAAATATTTGATCGAACACCGTACACTATTCCTTTTCTCATAATGTGATTTTTGAAACTTGTGGTGACTTCAGAGATGATTCAGTTTTGCGGGCTCACCGTTGCTCTCTCGATATTTGTGAAAGATTGTGATTTGTGCGGATGAATTTGCTAGTGTAGTGCATCAAGTTTCATTGACTATATTTTACCAAATACTGTGAGTAGAAAACATTCCTAATTTTCAATGTGGAAATGTAATTTAAAGAAAATATGCTCTTTCGAAGCTCTCTTACTTCCCTGATGGACCCTCCATGTCCTTTCAAATATATTTTTGTGGGAACTGTAGAGATTTGATGGAATTCGATAAATTTCAATAAGAATTCGAAATTGCTTAATCAATAGATGTGTAACTGTACAAAATTCGAAAAGTAGTTATTGAATAATATGTTAAATCAGAAAATTGAATTATTTCAGTATTTTGAATTCGATTGTTAAAATCTACATGAGGATCTGTTTCTACATATAGGTAATATAAATACTATAATGACTTTCAAGAAACTCGATTATTACAAAAATTTGAACAATAAGGACATATAATAAAAGTTGTTATTTTTTTTTTTCGAGGATTCTGGCCAGGAAAACCTCAACAAATTCTTATAATGAGTTGTTCCAATTCTAAAAGATATTAATTTCAAAGTCCTTTTGTTGTTATTCGAATAACAAAGCAATAAAAAATCTATTATGTTCTTATTCGGATGAAATGTCAACTATCGCAAATAGAAATTTATACAGTGTGAGTCTTTAAGGAAAGGAAATCTTGTAATGAAGTCAGAGTAGAGTCTAAAATAAGAGGATTGAGCGCAATATCCCTAATATAAATGTTTGTACACTTTGGGAACAATGTGTAGGTACTTTTTAAAAGTCTTCCTACGTTTTCGAGATGATGGCCAAGAATCATACTGGCATTGTTTAAACTGTTTAAAGAATTCTTTAAACAATAATACTGGTGAGGCTCGCTAAATCCTCATCTGGAATATTGAGGATTTAATTTTGATTCATGCTAAGATATCTAGAATAATGGTGTATGCACTGATTAGATTCTGTTTCGCCAAATTGAGAATATTAGAAAAATTTCGATGTTTTTATTAGATGTTCTGTGGTTTTCATTTCAGGTGGCGCTATTCAAAAATTATGACTGATTTTTATTAGTTATTTCAAATATTTGAATTTATTCTGGCGAAAGTAGCGCAACGACCGCGAAATATTGCGGATTATTCCCGAAGTAGAACTCGTACTACCAGGCACGTAGCCAGGGGGGGCGGCCACCCCCGAAATGTCAAAAAAAGTCAAAAAATTCCTGTTTATTTGACAAAATTGGCAATGTTTACTTATTGTGGGCCCCCCCGAAAGAAAATCCTGGCTACGTGCTTGCGTACTACATTCTAGAGAGCCGTTTTCGATCTAAAATTTTCGGAAACGATTTTTAGTTAGGAGTAAAGGTTAGGATGTTTAAACACATGGTGTATGCAATGACATTCGACCTAATCGAAAATATCAGGAATGTTTCGTGGCAGCGCCGATTTGATTGATGTATCAGGATGTATCTTCCAAGTCCAAGTTATGACGAAAAATGACATTTTCACACAGACCAATAGTCTGTGGTTCTATCATAGAACAAATTGATAAATTTTATCTCTATGCCTCTGTCTTTGTACTCTTTGTCAACGTCATTTTCATTAAAGGAAAATGTGAAAATTAAAAAACTTGTCAAAAAATGAACTGACCCTACCCAACCCCCACTCGATAATTGGAAATACCGAACAAATAATATGATCCGGTCTTACAGGAATTTCTCAATGAATTTACTCATTTACTAAAGTATCCATCCCTTGAAGTTGTTCCGTTTCGAAGAATCTTTTTATACTGAACTAATTCTTTTCTAATTTTGGATCACCCATATAATTGTGTTAAAAATAGTTGATAATTATGTCTGATGATAAAAGAAAACTGAATAAACATAGCACGGGCACCGTCCCAAAAGTAAAGTATACAGTTAAATATCGCAACAATACGGGACAGCAACAGATTCATAGTGAAAGAGACAATTTGAGGAATTTACCAAATAATTTGGTGAGATAGGATTTTATCTCTTATTATTATTAGTGAAATGCATTCCAACGTTCAGTTTTCACTCAGTTTTGGAATATGATTCAGATCAGATTACTCAACTCATTAAAAAAAAATTGAACATTAAGTTGTCTTTTTCTTTAGAGTTCAGAGTGGCTTCCTAGGAGATCAGAATCTAGTTTTCCTCATAATACACAACATATATCCTATGAATTAATGGATTCTACAATGGAAGATCTTCCTCAGAATGGGCTTTATGGTAGTTTGGATAATTTCTGCAGTGAATGTTATTTGAACGAAACAATTATTTTTCAGCAAATGGTACTACCAATTCCAGTCACACTAGTTCTACAAATTCTAGGAGAAATTCCTGTGGTACTGTTCCGAAGTGTGACAATATTACGAAGCATCCAAACAAAAAACAAATAGAAGATAAATTGAATCAAATTAGAGATTATCTACATATTACTACATCTTTAATGTCTGGAATGAAGAACTCAGATGATCAGGTGATTTTTTGTATTTCTTTATACATATAATTTGGGGTATCACCAAAAAATAATCAATTTGATTCAAAGTGACGTTGTATATTTTGTGAATATCTTTTATACATCTTTTTCATTACACATACTATGTTTAAGTACATTCCCATTTCCTTTCAATGGTTACATTTCCAATCTAATTCTAAATTTCAATTGATTTTTGTGTGATATCCTCACGTCCACTTCCTGAATTAGTATTCTGAATTTTTTTTATGAAGAATGCTGATGAAAATGAAAAAGACCACCTATCCTCTATGATTGAGGACCTGAAAGATAGTGAAGCTAAACTGAATTCTCTATTGGCAAATGGCTATGAAGAGGTGAATTTGAAGTTTTGTTGGGGAATTGTTCTTACCATTAATAATTTTTACTCCTGAAAATAACAATTGAGTAGAACAACGTCGGGTTTCACAAAGTGTTTATAGGGAAATTATTCTCAATTCCAACCTGACTCTGATTCTTTGTGAAATTCTGCATATTTCAATTGATTTTTGTTGATGTTCAGATACATGCATATCTAATACATAAAAAACTTGGGTGTTTTACATACTAATTATCTCATATTTTTTATGAATTGAGTGTGGATTTGAGTTCTTTCATTCTATTTTCAATTTCAAAATTCATTTTATATGGTTCAAGAATTGCTACAGAAGAAAATTTGGTTTTATGTAGTTTTTCAATTTATTATTTATTTTGATTTCTTAAACTTGTAGAATTCTGAATTTCTTGGGGAAAATCCCCAAGATAGAAAAAATGATTATGACTCTTCAACAAATAGAGAGACGGTTCAAGATTTACATTTGAAGCAGAAAAGTGAAAGTAGATTGAGAGAAGCTAGGGAGTTGCAAGTAAGATTAGCTAGTAAGTAGAATTGTCTCTTCTATTTTTTATGCATCCACTTACCTTCAATCTGGCTGTAAAACATTTGGCTTTATAATTTCAAGGAGGAAATATATCGAACCAAAATAGAATGGAAAATAATCTACAAGAATTTGATTTGGCAATCACTGAATTGGAAGAAGCAAATTCAAGACTAATTGATACAAAAGGTGATGTCAATAATTTTCCACGACCAGAAGAAGCAAGGTGCAATTAAATAGATTATATCAAAGATTTCATTCAATAATGCCTCGTTTTTTAGTAACTATATATCAGAGGAAATAGAAGAATTGCAGAGCCAGATACAAGTAGTTCATAATGCCAATGAGGAGAGGAAGAAACTGATTCAGTTGTTGGATAAAAGAGATGCAGAATTAAGATCTCAACACCTGGAGCTTCAAGACAAACTCACAGAATTACAATCGAAAAAGTCACAAGTTGATCATTTGGTAGCTGCTTTACAAAACGGAAAAGAGCAAGAGGACATGGGTAAGAAACATGTCTTTGATAGCTGAGCAATCTGATGTTGCTTGATTATATTCTTGAAATTTTTTATGGTGAGAATTTGTATTCTTCAGCCATTTCAAGATTGATTTGTAGATATTCGATTTTTGTTTTCTTTGTTCTATAATTGTGTGCATGGATTTTCGATCTCTAATTACCATATATCTTATAACATCAATATGGATTATACCCCTGCATTTTGCAGTCACAGAGTGAAGCCAAATCGTTGGTAAGAATTGAACTGTACGCATGCGTGAACTGGAAATTCAAAACTCGCGGGAAACATTACGGTTATGTATATTTCGAGTGTCAACAAGAAAATAGATATCGCGGATGAAAATATGCCACTGAAATATTATCCTATCAATTCTAAAATATGAATAGGAGAAGTTAATAATAATAATATTGAGCGATTGAAACATCTCACATGAAATTGTGAGGTTATGATCGTAAGTATTCACATGAAGTTATGGATGACATACGTTTCACTACAAAATACGATGTGGTGGAGAGAGACAGAATTAGTAAGATATTTTTATTCCTAATATTACACATGTGCAGATCGGGATTTTTACCAAAGCCCAGCTTCAATTTTGATTGGCCCATTACCCATATAGGAATTATTAGTTATACTCCATTCACTATAAAGTATACTGGTTGGCCATGGAATTCTGACACATTTCACCGTGTATATTTTGAAAATGTTAGGTTATAGTCATTCTTCTGTCAGTTGAACAAGCAACGTTGCCATTTCTACATATATGTCGTAGTAATTAGGTATTTAACAAAATGTTCATTTACTTCGGGAAAATAACGAATTTAAGAAAATTATATATATAAATATAATTATTGTGAAAACTATAATTTAAACTGAAGCCATGCACAAGGCCGTAGCTAGAAAAAAATTTCGGGGGGGGGGTCCGTCCGAGGCCGTAGCTAGAAAAAAATTTCGGGGGAGGAGGGGTGTCTGTTGAACTGAGCTCTAGAAAAATTTCGGGGGGGGGGGGGTCCGGACCCCATCGGACCCCCCCTGGCTACGGCCTTGGCCATGCAAGTTTTATACATAGAGTAAAGACAAGTGTGATTAACAAAGATCCTAAGCTTAAAAAAATTTTAGAAGCATTTGAGAGAAGCATATTATATTTATATATATATATTCTTTTGAAAGAGAGTGATACATACTTTTTTCTTAAATCAAACAATATATGGCATAAGGCACGTGTGAAGAAATGGCGACAAGGAACAGATTGTATAAAAAAAAACAATCTGTTTCCCGATCCAAATCTTAGTGTTAGCAGAGGGAATGTGAACGGGGTACCATACAATTTTGCGTATGACACACGAGAACAGATAAAAACCTCTGAAAAAACTCTGTCTCCCCGTATATGTGTAGTGATGCTGAATTTGTTCAAATGATATCCATGTTACAGAGCTTCTTGTACTTGATGAAAACAAGCTTTTTCATCGATCTGGATGGATGTATCTTGAAAATATATCTGTAACAAGAACAAAGAAGAAAAACCGAGAAAGAAGAAGTAAAAAAAATACTTCACCTGCTAAAAATCCCCTTTTCACGAAGTCCTAACTCTCTCTTGGATCGGGAGGATCTTTCGATCAGGTCCGATCTTCCAAGTGATGATTCTTCTGTTCTTCAGGTGTTCGAGGAACGCTACAGGCCCCTTTTATTGGGGGATCATCTCCCATAGATTTAAAGTGGTTATTTTATCGAAAAATTAGCAAAAAAGCAGGAGCAAATTCAAAAAACTTCTGACGCTTCATTGTCATTTCTGACAAATTATGAGATTGCAGTTAGATGGAGAATAACTCATTCAAGCTATTGTCCACATCGCAAAACAAAAACCATATAATGTTTTAGCGAATTATCGAAAGAAAATTGTCTGTATTCCTGAACAAACAGATCCGGGTTGAAATTCAGCTCGAAATTCAGCTTGTTCATTGGATTAACAATTTTTTTGGTAGCTTTCAAAATTATTTCCAATTAATTTTTCGAACCGGCAAATGTGAATCTACATACAAGGTAGATGATCTGGCGCTGAAAAGCTTCTGATATCCATTTTTTGTTTATTCCTTAAATATAAGGTGTTTGTAGTTATTATTTAATTCATTATTATATTTAATAGATCGGTAATCTTCTATTGATCCTTATCCATCATTTGTGTGGTTTGAATCGATAAATTATTTTTCTAACTTTCCTGAGTTACTCAGTTAATAATTTCATGAACTCTTTCTGAATTGCGATCAATTAAAATTGTAACTAATCTAAATTTGGAGACTACTAAGTTTTGAATGCAAACTGCATTTGCAAATAGTGAACCAAGCTTTAATTCAAAAATATTTTGAAGGTTCTCATGTTCAAACGATTGTCACAATGAAAGATAAACTGGAGAAATTGAAAGATATGTTGGCTATGGTGGAGAGTACTGAAGTCTATATGCAAAATGGCTCTCAAGAAGAGCAGGCTGTTGCTTGTGAGATATACAACAAGGCAGAGAATTTCTTGAATAAAGATCTGTCTAAAGGCAATTGTTCTAATCAATCCCAGCTAGAGAACCAACTGGCACAGTTTGAGAACAGAGCCAGTCCCTCCTTAAATATGGATCCTAGTAAACTGATGAACAAAAACAGTAGGGACTCAAGAAGTCAGAGTCGTGATTCTAATTCAAAGGTAAACGAGAAGCAAGTATTACAGGGGGAGCTGAGAGCTAAGAAGAGGGAATTGGAGGAAATAATGGGTAAACATAAAGGTGCGTGATGACCTCGATTGAGGAACTGAAGTTCTACATTAATTTTTATTGCAGCAAGTTCCTCAAACTTGAATCATGATGTTGGTACAGACAATAAATCAGAATTCAGTTGTAGTAACAGTATATTTGACAATATCAGTGGAGTCTGGACTCCCTTACTGCCAATGCAGCACAATCAGCAAGATTCTAGTGATAGATACTCAAGGTAATTCACTATTTCTTTTCTTGTTGTCCCCATAATTTCGAATAACTTATTCAGTGGGCTCTCGCTAATTCGACGTTTAGCACCCAGCTAAAACTTCGACTATTGTCAGTTTGAGTTACATATTGAGAATAACTGCCTTCATTACTTGTTATTCGCCAGGAATGAAAGAAACTTGTACTTGTACAGAATCTACTTATCAACGAGAGTATAAGGTGTATTATAAAGCTGGGATTTGTAGAAGAAAATTTAGAAATGTCGTGGGATGGTGTTGAAATTTCGAGAGATGACTGAAACGTTACAAACAGCAAAGGTTTTCAGTTTAGTGAGGTTCAAATAACTGAGTATCCGCAGTAGCTTGTCTTCATACAATGGTGCAATGATTGAATAAGTAATAAACATAATCATGATAATTTTTCAGCGATGACGGAGCCGAGGATGTGAACGAATATTCGGAGATATCATCCAACCAACAGAATCAAATTCTACTTCCTCCCTCAGCGCCTCTAATATCCGCTAATGCTCAGAAGTTTTCTTCTGAGAGAAATGCGGAATCGCTGGCTCAGGCTTACGAGCAGATGGGCCAGCCTTACTATTTCAGAAGAGAGGGAAATACTAGAGGAACCACAGTAACATCAGAAGCAAATTCTAGTTTCAGCAGGGGTTCCTCTATGTCAAATGTGGGGCAAGGAGGTAAACAAAATGTGAGTAGCGACGCATGATCCTTCTCATTATCTAGGTTTTGATAGAAGGTGCCAGAGCTCAGAGGCAGCCATAAAATCATTGGAGAACTACAAGAATCATACTTTTTCAAACATCAAATTGGGACTACCACACTCTCTAGAGTAAACCCATACCAACAAGACCTGGCACTCACACAATTTAGTTCTCAGCTATTGGTTGCGTGCTTTGCAACCTTGAGTGTTTTGTGTTCTTGTCTAAGCCGCCCTTTTTCTACATTTGATAGCATTAGAAAACGATTTAAATTGGGAGACGGCCAATCAGAGCGCAGATAAAACCTCCGTCAAAGTAACTAACATGGTGATAACTTTAGACTCATTCTGTCGATAAAAAACGGGTTAAAGAAATCATGCCTTCTGGGTGTAACACTTATAATGTCACTGAGTTAATTTTATACAAGAAATAAGAATCTCTATCACTCTACAGTATTTGAAAACTATTCAATACTTTCGCAGATGCAGAAGCAGCTCGAGCTTATCAGAAGCGTCTGCGACTCTATGTTACCTCAACCGTCGACCTCGCAAACAAATGTGCATCAACTGAGAAACAACCTGACACCTTCTCCAATCTACTCAGAGCTTAGACAGTTCTCCTCACCGAATCCACACTCTATGAACGCCCTGAACGTGGTAAATCCACAGACCGACAACGCTTGGCCCTCTAGCAGCGCTCAGCCGAACGTCTCGTTCCCTGACGCGGCCAACTATCAAAATTGGCTCACTACCAACACCTTGCAGACGCAGGCGTTCATGCTGAACTCGCTGAATCAGTGCTGCCAGATGTTGTGGTTGCAGCAACGGGAGCTCGCCAGTTTGAGAGGGATGGTCACAACGGTATGATTTTTTTTTCAATTGTGTTAGAACCTAGCTTTGCTCTGAACCGCGATTCATTGAATCGGTGAGTACTCGAACACGGTCAGATAAAACCTGCCAGTCTCTCCATCACATCTTGCATGAACGTGAGGCGACTACTCTCTCGAAATGTTTCGAACACATAACAGTATATTATAACCTGTTCAAATGATGACACTTCGACCATCGAACATATTGGTGCCACCTACGAATTTTCTCTGGTACCGCTCCAAGGTTTCTTCTGGTGATATTGATCTGACGTTGAAATATATTAAGACCCGTATGCACCGTGCCAAGCTTAGTGTTCAAGTTTAGCTCAGTTGTCTGTATACAAATGTTGCTAGCTTAAACAGTAACTCAAGTTGTGTTTATGACCTTGTATTTACAATCGGAGAAGAAATGACAGGTTTTGGGGTCTAATTATGGTGAAAACCAATTATGTATAGCTTGGCTTTATGATGTTCAGTGCATATGAGCAAGTATAGATCATTTCCTTGTACTGGACTCAAGTTAGCGATGACACTCACTGTAAAAGCGATTATCAGTTTGTCTTACTCTACTTTATGTCACACAGGGTCAGTACCTATACAAGGTCCTGCAATAGTGCGTTCTTCTTCCATAGCTGCCGAACCAGACATCTCAGAGATTTCGTTGGAAAATAGACCTCTTGTATCTTCATTTCTGCATCTCAGGAAATTATTTTCTGATATACAGGGTGTCCCCGTTAAATATTATTCACCAAATGGATGTTTTTTTTAATGGATCACCCCATATATTTTCACATATTTTCAATGACCTCTTCATAACCTCTTTCTTGACGCAAAATCTTACGGACATTTTTCCAACAGTTCAGATCTTATTCGAAGAAAACTGCAAACAGGTGAGGGAAAAGCAGTTCAGTAAAAGTCTTGACGATTTCCGAAAGCGATAGTAACATGAATTTGAACTGAAAGATTTCAAATTGAAGGATTTGCCTTGACATATGGTTCCTAAACGATCAACTGTCATGTACAGGGTGTCCGTTATTAAGGTCCAAATATGAAGAACTTCAAATTGTTATTTCTCGATTTTTTCAAATAGAACACCCTGTATTTTTTCCCACAATAATGTAGACATTTGTAAACCTTACATTTTCTCAGAAGTAACCTTAGGATTATTATAACTCCCGCATCCAGCAGACACGAAAAATGATATCGCAACTGAAAATTTTATTTAAATAATAACATAATAAAAACTAACGGACATTCAAAGTAGGTCAAACAATGAAATAAAACTAAATGAATAATTATTGACAAACTTCAAAACCTTCCCAGAATCATATTTCCTGAGCATCATCATAAAAATGATATTTCTTTTTCGTACAAGCAATTCATATTGATCACGTATTCAACCAATTATATCAGTTTTTATCGGCTTTCCAAAAAAATATTGATCAAGTTATTGCTACTAAAGCTCAAAGATACTTTTGAATACAGTGAATCAGTATGAATTTTTGTTTACTATCGGGATATTGGGCAGCATAAGTTCGACTTCCTTAAAAAACAGGTTCTGTGGCACTGTCCTAACATGAAAATCATATCAACCATCCTATTTTTCCAAAATTTCATACTGATTCACTGTATTCGAAAGTATCTTTGAGCTCTAAGTAGCAATAACTTGGTCAATATTTTTTTTGGAAAGCCGATAAAAACTGATATAATAGGTTGAATACGTGATCAATATGAATTGCTTGTACGAAAAAGAAATATCATTTTTATGATGATGCTCAGGAAATATGATTCTGGGAAGGTTTTGAAGTTTATCAATAATTATTCATTTAGTTTTATTTCATTGTTTGACCTGTTCTGAATGTCCGTTAGTTTTTATTATGTTATTATTTGAATAAAATTTTCAGTTGCGATATCATTTTTGTGTCTGCTGGATGTGGGAGTTAAAATAATCCTGAGGTTACTTCTGGAGAAAATGTAAGGTATTCAATTTTCTACATTATAGTGGAAAAAAATACATAGTGTTCTATTCGAAAAAATCGAAAAATAATAATTTTAAGTTCTCCATATTTGGATCTTAATAACGGACACCCTGTACATGACAGGTTGATCGTTTAGGAACCATATGTCAAGGCAAATCCTTCAATTTGAAATCTTTCAGTTCAAATTCATGTTACTATCGCTTCTGGAAATCGTCAGAAGACTTTAACTGAATTGCTTTTCCTTCACCTTTTTGCAGTTTTCTTCGAATAAGATCTGAACTGTTGGAAAAATGTCCCTAAGATTTTGCGTCATGAAAGAGGTAATGAAGGTCATTGAAAATATGTGAAAATATATGGGGTGATCCATTAAAAAAATCATCCATTTGTTGAATAACATGTATCGGGGACACCCTGTATATCAGAAAATAATTTCCTGAAATGCAGAAATTAAGGTACAAGAGGTCTACTTTCCAACGAAATCTCTGAGATGTCTGGTTCGGCAGCTATGGAAGAAGAACGCACTATTGCAGGACCCTGTATAACTAAAAATCTAATTCGCTCATACTCTGATGAAGTCAGAATATGAATAGTATAATTCTCAATAGATTTAGAAACGAAGTCCTCTTGCAATTAACAAGGGATAGTAATTGTCAAGTGAAAAAAATGGAAAGCGTTGTACCGTTTTGAAATTCAAAAAAGATATTTGCGTCTTGTATTTTTCCAAAAAATTAACAATTGGATATTGATTGCTTTTAGTTACAACAAGAGAGACATCCAAGCCCACACTATAACAATGAAAGCCAGATGACGCCCCCCATTAACCAAAGCTTGAATTGCAATCAAGTGGAACAGCATCAGGCCCCCATTATGAACCAAGTACCCCCTATGAATCTGTGCAGCCCAGGTTTGAATCAGTGCAGGCCAATGAATCCAAAAATGAACGCAGTTCCCTCTGCATGTTCTTTACCAAACATCAATCAGTACAATAGTCCCTCAGTTACTGTTGTAGACCCCATTTTGGCTAATCAAAATAATTTGCGCCTTATGGATTCGACTTTGAACAATCTCAACGTTATGAATAACGCCGATCATATGAGAAATCTCAATTTGGCTAGCTTGCAAAGCGCTGGTGACAACATGAACGCAATACCTGGTCACATGTGGGCTGGGCATGCCTTGAACAATCAAGTACCTCCAGGGAATAGGGCCAATAACTATTGGGATAACTTCAGGAGGTAAATAAAATGATGATGTAGTTCTGTTCATAGGCACCTTCTATTTCTTTAAATACTTCTATCCTGATTTATTTCTGTAGATTATGGTGGTAATAAAAAGTTTTATTTCGAATTTTGTGTTTATGAGCACCTCTTTCAGAATATAAAAAGCTTAAATTTTAAAGGATGTTGTAAAAGATGTCATACAGAAACAGATATATCTTTCTTTATTTTCAAGTCATATACTGGTTAAAGTAAGTAAGTTTGCAGATGTGTTTTCGATTGGATTTAAGATACTCTAAAATTTCTGATCCCTCAGTTGATCACAAACCTATTGCTCCATTATTATTCTTTTTTTAGCTACTCTAGACAAAATCTCCTATCAGCAAAAAGCAATGATGGCATTCCAAATACCAATTCCGTTCCATCAATGATTGATAGAGCAAATAACATGACTTCCAGAAGCACTCCTTTCGAAGTATTGAATACACCTAAGAGCAACTCGTCTCATCATTCCACAAGCTCTCCGCAAGAAAATGTTCCACAAAGGTGAGTGAAAGCAAGAAATATCATTATTAAAATATATAAGGATAATGTTTATCCTGATTGCCCAAGATTTAGGTTTATCAATTTTTTTTTGTTTAAAACGGACGCAGGTTTGTACTCGTGATTCGTGAAATGTCAAATAATTTTCTGAGGCGTTTCCAATGCTAATTTCTCTTTACTCTTAACTTTGAGAATGGATTTAGTTCTTTTAAGGTTCAACTGTGACATGGGTTTTTTAGTACTAGGTATTACATTTTCATACTGGAGTATTTCAAGTTGTGCAAAAAGGTATTTTTATGTATTCTGTAGGCTTATTTCTTGAGAATTTTTGAAAAGTCGGGTTATTCCAGTGCTTTTATTCTTTTTTCGAATGAACTGTCACAAAGTGTCGGACTATTCTGTCCATTATTTTTCAGTTTAATTTCAACATTCGATTCTTGGTTTCCGTAAAAGAAAATAGCATAACTGAATCATTCTATGTTTATATACGTGAAATATTTTCAGTATCAACAGAGAAAAAAGTTTCTTCAACATTCGCCAGGTCTTTGGAATTATTGAATTCACATAATATTTTCTCAAATTCATTATTTTCCCAAAGTAAAAAAACATTTTGATAAATACGTAATTACAACGACCTCTATGTATAAAGGACAACGTTGCTTAGTTATCTGACAGGAAAATGACCTATAACCTAACATTTTCAAAATAAACACCGTGAAATGTGTCAGAATCTCAGGGCCAACCGGGATACATTATAAAAGTGAATGGAGAATATTTATGTTTTATTTCTTCGGCACTTTCTTCATCTAGAGTCAAAGAATTCTACCATATTATCGGCTTGCGGTAAACAGTTCGCTATGATTGAAAATTAATAATGCACTACAATTTTGAACATCTCCTAAAGACCTAAATATAGTCTCGGTATCTTTATCTCTTATGTATTGCTGATATTGGTATATCCAATTTTGTTACTGGAAAATTGATCGATAATATGTTCAATATTCGAATATATTTGGACTGACACATTTGAGAAAAAATTCCAATTCTTTGTTTTCCTCATTTTTCATTCATTATTGATTGAAGTACAATTCCATTCATATTTAGGTCCTGTGTTAGACCTTCAAGGCGTTATCCAAATACCAATATAGCCGTTGTTCCTCCAGATGTCTTGAATATCAATCAAAATATCAAAAATGACGGCTTCCCATTGACTCCGATCCAAAATGAAACTCGAAATATCAACGAACCTGAGGGAAACGCTCTAGGTGCGTCAACTTTGGTTAATAATGCCCCTAGGATATCTAGGAGACTTTCCAACGTAGTTGCGCCATCTATTGAGAATTTGCAGAACCCGCGCCGAAGTAATGCCTCCAATGAGTACGTCAATGCTGAAGGAACTACACGGTGAGGAACCCATTTTTCACCCTGTTATAATTACATAATTCCGGAGTTCTAGTGATTACTTATTTTTTTAGATCTCGTCTATTTGAGGAGCTCAGAGAAAATGTTTACAGAGAGGTTGCTTCTCTTATATCAGCAAATGAAGCGCGTCCCCATTTTCTTATACAATTATTCAGAGATCTTCAGCTTGTTAGTTCAGATCCTTTACGACTCAAAACTTTGCAATCGATTCAAGTGTTAATAAGTCAGTCTTTGAGGAATTCGCAAAATTCGGTATGTTTATTTTCGGCTAATTATGCCTGAAATTTTCGAATTTCCAGAAGAAAGTTTCAAAGAAGAGAAATTTTTTTTAGATTTCTCAAGAACCATCACCAAATCAAGAAGTTCCCCCAATTACTAATGAATTCTCCATGCAGTCAACTGTTTGGTCACCAATACCTCCTAACTCTGTACCAAAAAACGCAACCATACTGGAGGGTTTGATTTCAGTGAGTTTCATCAAGATAACCCCACAAAAATGATCTCCAATAATTATATTTTTTCAGAAAAAAGGGGACCTAGCGAAAATCCATTTCACATTTTATGAAATAATTCCTTTTCTGAATGAAAACGAGCATCTAACTATGGATCAATCCTTATTGAGTGTTTTGAAGCAGAAGATCTTGGAAGCAAAATCGTTTAAGAAGGTGGTCAAAGATACGATATTTCAGAAGCACTTTTCCAATGTTCTAGATCATGTATTGAGTTTCTATAATGATAAGCTGTAAGTATTCTCTCGAATTATTGAATTTGTGCGTTTCCGTACGTTTCATTTCACAGATTTTTCTTTTATTTTCCAAATATGTACTTGTGTATTGCGTTTATACAGTGTGGAAACGGTTCATAGAATATTATGATTTCTTGCATCATTTCACATATTTGAAAGAAAGCTGAGACCCTACTCACTCAATAATGAGTGTTCAGACATCAAGTTTATCGAATTTGGGGAAGAGTTGGTTTATCTTTGTCATTGACCAGTTGAATCGCGTGAATAAACATGACTTGGTGGTAAGTTCACATTTCCTTTGCAGCCTGTCATCCGTAAAGGTGCAGCTGCTGCAGAGCGTCCGCGATCTCTTGGACCGCGAGCTGTCCTTCATGAATCTGATACAGAACAGTGGAGAATCCCAGCCGAATGATCTCGTTACCCCACCGCAGCAGAATCCCAATCTGCTCGAGCTGAGATCTCAACATTCCGTGGGTGTCAAGACGGAGCTGTCGGATACGGCGGCTGCCGCAACGGTTCAGATCCAGAATGGAGATCTGGCGGAGGCGGATCAGAGTCACTTGGAAGACGAAGACGTAGAAGAAGAGGGGGCCGTAGGTGGTGTTTTGGAGCCGCCGTTAGAGCAGGCCAGGACCTCCGTTGATGTGGTGAGTCGGAAGATATATTGAAAACATTCAGTATGTAGCATTGTAGCAGCTGCCACGATTGGTCTTCGTTCACCACGCTATTTAGAAATAAGAAATATCTTAAAATAATATTGTTTTTTGAGGTGTGCATTTCGAGGGCGCAAACATCTATTCGTCAAGAAATGTTTTTTGTTTTAGAGTAACATGGATGATGGGGATTTGCCTTCTTCTTCTGATGCTTTTGCCACGTCAACAGAGGTGGGTTTCAATGAAAACAACAAAATTTAAACTTGGTAAGGCGAGGTCACCACTTTATACCTTAATTGAAATTTGTCATCAATTCTTTGTTTCGCTTACATAAATTTCTGTTATAATTTACCTCAGTTTCGCCCTCCAAAAAAGTCAATATTCAATTTATACGTTGTGGCAATGAGACTTCAATTATCCATAAGAGAACTTATTTAAAAAGGAAATAACATGACAACATATCTGAAACGATCCGGTTTAAGCCAGCATTATTCCAGATAATTATCCAACAGTATTACATTTTGTATTTTTTTAATTATGTCTACCACATCCTCCTTTTCTTTGGATGCATTTTTTTGCCTATATGTTCCCTATACAAATACAGGGTGTGGCGTAATGAATGGATATTATGGTACTTGAGAGCAGAGGACTTCTGGGCGGTTCAGAAAAATATGTTTTATGTTTAGTAAAAGAAATATTCGCCAGTATCGAAAATTAGAAAAATAACCCCGTTGCAACCCTTTTTGGTGGCTAGACTCTAAATGGAGGAATTTTTTCAATTCAGTTTCTAAATAGATAGAATATGAATTTTGGGGCGCATGCATAGTTTTTTTTAAATAAAGATTAAGATGGTCTAATTTCTCATTGGTTTCATAGGAGAAAGTTTTTCTATACATATACATATAATTTTCCTTTTTTTTTGGGTAAGTTCTGAATCAACATCGGAAGTACGACGCAGAATATATCAATAAGTGCGAGTGAGTTGCAACAAATTTTTATCAGTGTATTAGTTTCATTAGTATTATATCCATTATTCATCATATTTTAGGTTATTGAGACATTGAGAGTTTTGAAAATTGAAACAAATATCCTAACATAACCGTTTCTTCAATTACTAGAAGGCAATAAAACCAAAATGAGGTTTTGTCTTCAACACATAAACCAGAAAAGGAACGTTCTCAAATTTAATGAAATGTTACGAAATTATGAAAATTTATAACTCTCGTTTGATATGATTATGTCGAAATTTTCGACGGCCCTTCGACTGTAACGACTCCTTTCTGAAAATGGTGACCAAAATTTGTAGATCAAATCGGCACTCTTTATTGTAGTATTTGGCATAGTTCCGGAATTATTTGCAATGTTTCACGGTTGTGGCGCTATTGCGGTAATGGTACAGTGGCTTTATACAGGACAGTGGCGACAATAGTTTTGATTAGTCGGACTGTTTTTGACCACTAATGGCCGACTTTCATTGTTTTGTTATCATGTTCGTGACAAATCTAAACAAAAAGCTCAAGATCGAGTCAAATGTCAAACAGCACGACACTCAAATGTGAACAAATATCCGCCATGTTTGTGCAAAAACGTGTTCGATAACCCTATTGTCGCCACTGTCTTGTATAAAGTACAGTGGCTATATTACCACAGTGACGACAACTCGTGTCTCATTTTCTATTGGTCGGCCGCCATGTTTTGTCGAAATGACAGTGCGCAGATTTTCTAACCCATCTATGATTGTTATTGTTTATTTTCTTTCGAGAGTTATGGCCATTAAGCCAATGACTGATCAATCAAGATGAATTTACTATTGGCAAATAATAATCTTCACTTGTGTATGTAGCTCTTCAGTTTTTTCTGAATAATAATTTAAGTTAGAAGTTAAAGATAACCAGTATTTTCGATCTGTATCTTCGGGAAAATATATAGCACGATTCAGTTCATTTGCAACGTCATATCTTAGATCGAATTCATGGAACATAATGTTACTTCCTAATGAAATTGAAACCTATAATATGAAATATTTCCGTAAGTTACCGATGTAAAATTCAAAAATACCGCCAAAACATCTCGACAAAACATGGCGGACTTTTGACAGTTTTATAGCCAGTTGTCGTCACTGTGGTTATACAGTCACTGTAGTATAAAGCCACTGTAGGTAATGGTACAGTGACTGTATAACCACAGTGACGACAACTGGCTATAAAACTGTCAAAAGTCCGCCATGTTTTGTCGAGATGTTTTGGCGGTATTTTTGAATTTTACATCGGTAACTTACGGCAATATTTCATATTATAGGTCTCAATTTCATTAGGAAGTAACATTATGTTCCATGAATTCGATCTAAGATATGACGTTGCAAATGAACTGAATCGTGCTATCTATTTTCCCGAAGATACAGATCGAAAATACTGGTTATCTTTAACTTCGAACTTAAATTATTATTCAGAAAAAACTGAAGAGCTACATACATAAGTGAAGATTATTATTTGCCAATAGTAAATTCATCTTGATTGATCAGTCATTGGCTTAATGGCCATAACTCTCGAAAGAAAATAAACAATAACAATCATAGATGGGTTAGAAAATCTGCGCACTGTCATTTCGACAAAACATGGCGGCCGACCAATAGAAAATGAGACACGAGTTGTCGTCACTGTGGTAATACAGCCACTGTAGGTAATGGAAAAATAGCGCGACCTCTTTCGAGAGGAATGAAAAGCGGATAAAATACTCAGATTTTCTGTCGACAAGAAAAACATAAACAGTGCCAACACCAGGATTTCTAAGCATCTATATTCTATGCTTCAATCAAAGACAAAATTCGAAAGCAAAGTACATTATTCAACTATTAATAATCGATTCGAAACGTCTTGATTATAAAGCTCTTTCATTTTATAATTCTAAATGGCAGTGGCGGCGCGTGGATTTTTATTTTGGGAGTGAACATGTGGAAGTTCGGGAAGAAAAAAATTTGAAAACTAACCTTCAAAACTCGCATTTTAGAGCAGTTTGTGACGTTCTTTCACCTTATCTTAGGATAATAATATTCAGAAAATGGGTTAGCGCACTGCGCAATTATCTGAAATTTTAAGTACAAGGGGTACGATCTGTTAGAGTATAACGGAAAACTATATAATCATTTGGAAAATATTTGAAATGTCACTTGTTTCATCATCTTTATATTTAAATACTGTGGATTCATCCAACTGATCCCTGAGTGCTAAATCTAATTCGGCCGAAAAATTGATATGACCTAAATATACAGGATTTATCGAATCGTTTCCTTCATAATGGCCACGTAATGCTAATTCGAAAGCACCACAAAATTTAATACAGTTTATGATTTTCGATAAAATGTATCTGTTCTTTTTTACTTGCTCATAATGTTTCTCGATATTAAGTCGGTAAGCGCAGTGTTTAATTGTTGTCGAATATCTTGTTCACCTAATAAATTGAAACCTAATTTGCATGGCAGAGAGGTGTCTTGGAACTTTGATGTTTTTAATTTTTTCTTTTAAATGGATTAAATCCTTGACACCGGATCTGGTCCATTCTGTTATCTCACCTACACACGACGTACATCGGTACATCGTAGTTCTTTATCTATGACGTAGCCTACGCGTACACATTCTGGATGTGTACCTGTGTCTGCTAAATATTGTGGACTGTAACGGGACATTTGGGGCGTGAGGGGTCGATGCTGCTCCAATCAAGGCTCACTTCGGATGTGCAGTGTACCGACTAAGACTAACCGCCATTGGCGTGCGAAGTTCGCCCGCCGTCTGGAGTCTGAAATACAGAACCGTGAATCGGAACATCGGAAATGAAAAATTAAATTGCATACCCAATTATAAAACGTTACGTTTACGTCAAACACAAAAGTAAATTCCTTTAGATGAAGATATTAATTGGGGGTACACGTGCACATGTGCACTTATTGAGCAGCCGCTACTGCTAAATGGGATGTCGAGGTAGAACCAAAACCTAAAGTTTTTATAAATCATCATTGATTTTACCACTTTGGAGATTTTTATTCCAATTTGAATTTCGAGAAAATTTACTAGCACTTTCTCCGTGTTCCTATCAGAATCAGATGGTTATTAAGATTTGGAGATTGCAATTGTTAATTTTTCAGCTGTTTCTTTGTTTACTTTTAATCCACGATTGTTTGATTACTGATTAAATTAGATTACTAGTAGTCACATAATGAAAGCAGACATTCTGCTTTTCAATAACTAACGCCCATAGACGTGTTTTTTTTTTCGTATTTTCACGCACTTGTTTATAGGAACAATAGCGTTATCATTGTGTCGAAATATCTGTAATTGGGGAGTTGTGGTGAAAAATGGTATTGAACGATTAGGCTTGACTATCTGATGAAGGGTCATGATTTAGTATGGTTTTCTTCCATAGCTGCCAAACAAGACATCTTAGAAATTTCGTTCCAAAACAGACTACATAGGAGACTCATTTCTACATCTCAGGAAATTATTTTCTGGAAGTGTAATCAAGGCTAAGCCAGGAGGGGGTCCGATGGGGTCCAATTTTTATTTAGAGGGTGACATCCTTAGATTACAAATTAGTGTTCATATTTCTTCCTCGCGTTCAGGGAACATTTGAATAAATTTTAGAAAAACTTGAGCATCGCTGGCAGTTTAGCGATATTATAAACCAACTTCTCCTATTGCAATTGCATTCAATACAGATAAACCTGAATCCGAACGCGGTGATTACCCATGTTGATTCAGAACGCCGCCTTTTGTATAAATGATTAAGAACTTTTACCTCCAATAAAGTTGCTAAACTGAGAAAATGTGAGCATATATATTTACAGGCAGAATCTCAGTATCAGTTGGGACTTGATCAAGTTCCCACTAGACTGCCCATTAAGTCCAAAAGTAGATCCAATACTCCAAACAAAGGTAGGTGTTCAAAACATTATTGTGGTTAGAATAACTTCTAATTTTATTTCAGATAGAATATCGAAACATGATGGAGACCATCAGGATCACTTGAAATAAACTGTTTAGTATTAAATATTTATGCTCTTTTATGTATAACAAGTAATTTAATTTTGTTTACTCTTCTATTTGTCTGTTTATTCCAGAACTGTATTATTTAGTAATGTTATCAATAAAAAATGTTTTACTTTTGAAAGTGTTTTTATTTATCTTAGTTTTAATACAAAATTTTTACAATATAAAAAATTACTAAGTTTTGATTGAAATGACATTAACATCTATTTTTACAGATTTCAACTCACCACATAATATGTTGAACAGATTCACACAAACATAAAAATAAGTGTCTATTTACAAATCACTTTCACGTTTCCAATGATGTAAACTACTTCCATGGGTGTTTTGTAACAAATCTTCTTCTCTTATGTTGTCCATATAAGCTATATTCTCTTTGTTTTGCATGAATGCGTGCATGATATGTTCTGCGAGATATAGAAAAAATATATGAACTTCTTCAATAATTTCTTATGAACAAATTAACCCACCAGTTTTTTTTAGTGTACCCGTTTCTATTTTCAACTCTATTGCTTTCACCACAACTTATGTTTGTGGTTCAGTTATCTACATCTTCAATATAAGCATTGTAATAAGTATCATATAAACACAATAATTTCTGTCTAAATTATGAATAGTAGAAAAATTAAGTCCACCCCCTCAACACTAGCAAAAGATTTATATCTACAATATTAGTTAAAAAACTATTTTTCTAATCAACAAACACTAAAAATACTGCTATAATAAAATCAGAAGTGAGTAAACACACTACGTGGTATATCAGGTAAGTTATGAGTTGGTTTTCTTCCAAATTTTGGCTTCAAGGCCTCGATAGCTTGAAAGTTGCCTGAAATCAACAATCATGAAGAAAGCCTATTTTGTTAGAAGGAAAAACTATATTCGAAGTGTATCAGCTGATACTTATTGCTTATCTATCTATTTCATTTAACATGCTGAAGGATTGGAATTTGTAACATTTGTACTAACCGTTTTGGCGCCTCTTTTTGATTGTCTGCACGTCTATTGGTTCGCTGTTTGGTCGCTTACGATTGAACAGGTGAATATCGGCATTATTCTGAATCATGTTTTCATTTTGTGAGAAACTGATCGCGTCTACTTCCATTTGATTGTTACATTCTTCGGGTTTGTTTTGTGGTTGATTCCTAACTGGTTGAAATCCATAATACCCATTTGTTGATATAATCGGTATAGGACAGTGTGCACCTATCTGAGAATTCAAATCGCCATAAATATTATCCCTCATGGTGACTACAATACTTTTAGCACTCCGTTATGTTACTATTTATAATGTCAACCTGCTTGCACACGGCTTGTAATGTTTTATTTACGTTACGAATCTAACCCTGATTTCGTAAACCGGTTGTTTGAAATGAAAATGAGGGGAGGTCGGGGAATATAGAAAACTATTCAACCTTTTTTAGATGTTCTGTGATCTGTCTTTATGATAAGCCATGAATTAGCGTCAACAAAGCAACACTGTGATAGGTAAACTAGTTTAAACAGTGTTAGCATTGAGAGAAATGGACCTGGTGGACGGTCCTAACAGACGTGAACTTCCTATTTTGAGTGTTAGTCTATTTATTTAATTTTTTGTTAGAAAGAATTCGAAAAAATGAATATGAAATGACTTCGATACATTACATACAAGATACAAGCATTGTTTAAGGAATGATACAAGTGAGGTACAGACATGGGCGTAGCTAGCCTTTTTTCCTGGGGGGGGGGCTGAGGGGGCACAGTGGAAAACGAGCAAGGAAAAACAAATGTGTTTTTCAGTTTTTCGGGGGCACCGTGGATTCTGGGGGGGGCCGTGCCCCCCCAGGCCCCCCTATCTACGCCCATGGGTACAGACTGTACAAATGAAGAGCAGTGATTACATGAATGATACAGAAGTCGCGCACCCCATTGAGAGGTTCGAAAGTGGAAAATATTCTGAGCCCAACAATCCATGTTTGAAATTGTAATTAATTAAAGAAAGTGACCAATGAGGAGCGCCCAACAGAAGAATAAGTGGGCAGTGGGGACGCGAGCGAGAGAGAGACGCCAGAGCTGCTGCCGGCTTTTCACACAGACACAGTAAACCGAGACTGGCGTCTCACTCTCGCGTGCCCACTGCCTTCTTATTCTTCTGAAGGGCGCTCCTGATTGGTCACTTTCATCATTGTTCTCCTTAAACAATGCTTTCATAAATTAATTACTAATTAACTACGTTATCAAAAATTTCAAATATGGATTTTTGGGCTAGGATATTTCTCACTTTCGATCCCCTCAATGGGGTGCGGGAATTTAGAAGTAAAATAGACAAAAAATCAGGCATTGTTTAAACTTGGTTTAAACAATGGTTTATTTAAACTTGACATTTTTTCGTCTGTGTTTTGACATTTGATGATTAGGCGTCGTTAAAGCACAGTTTGTCTATGGTTAAAGGGTATTCTGTGTATCACATGACATGAAAATATAACCTGTATATATGAGGACTAAAATAAAGAATATTTTTATTTTATAGGATAAATAGAAATTCAATTGAAATATTTATAAATTTAATTGGAATTGTAGGACAATATGGCAGATCAAGAAGTTCTAAAGGTCTTTAAAAATGTCCTTTTCTATATAAGTTTCATTCTTATCGCTCCAATATCTACATTTTTTGGATCGAAATCAATAATATTTCAAGGTATAAAAAATCTTCTAATTGATTTCTGAGTACAGGGATGAAATCAGAATTTCACAAATGGAACATAAATATTTTTTTTATTTTTAGGTATATTGGGAGTGGACTCTGTAGCCAGTAATATATGGTCTGCTGTTTTTGCTGTGGTGGTGTTACATTTGGCACTTGGGATGTATATTTATCGGGCATACTTTGACAGTGAGCCACCTAAACCTGATGTTAAAATCGACTGATATATTTGTCAGATTTTTACATATTTTGAGGTGTTCATTTAGGATTATTTCAAAATGTGATGATACTTTTATGTAGTCTTAAGTGCTATTGTAATATTTTGTATGTGGTAAAATTATAAGAAGCTTGGAATGAATATTCAAAATTCCATCCCTTTATATTGGGTTGACAGGTGAAAGGGGTAATCTGTGTATACTTCGAACTATTCCAGAGTTACCGCATATTGGTATAAGGAGAAATATCTAGGGAGTGCTCACTTCACATTTGATTAGGAAAAAGTAGGCTATGGTCTTTCGAAAGTAGTGTTTTGTTGTAGATGTTTTCATGCATTTATGTGTTGTTCATATCACAGATGCATCTATTTCACATCAAATGACAGTGACAGTAAACTTTTGCGAGTATGGTACAAATAATCATATAGATACCCGGTTTCTTTGATGATGTTATATGAGTTAATAAAATAGCAAAAGAGCAAACTGGAAAACTTTTTCCTTAAATCCGCGTCTGTGAGCTATTTTTTGACTTTTAAGTAGAAAATACAATGATTACATTTTATTCAACTCAGTCTTATATGAAAAGGGGGCAACCTTTCTGTGGTACAGGAAAATGCACCTACAAGAAATTTTCAGATGTTGGAAGAAACCAAAAGGCGAAAACACACTGGCAGTATCTACCAGAGCAGGATCATTCTAAAAAATTGCTTATCACTACAAGATCCAAAAAGTTTCTTGTTCTGACTAAACATATGCTACATCTCCTCACTGGCTTTCTATATAGGCACTTCTGCACCAGGATGCATCTACTAAGAATAGATCTAGTGGAAACTGACTAGTGCAGATTCTGTGGGGAGGAAGAAGAAACTCCGGATCCTGTTTACAGAATCCCTGGCAATCGTGAGTCGACACAAAAATGTTTTGGAGAAGAAAGCTCTGCAACCTAGGATTTTACTACATGAAGCCATTCTGATATTTGGGTAGGACTCTTGCACTGGAAGGCAAGCCGTAAATCAAAGACTTCGTCTATGCTGTAAATGGTGTAACGTCGAGGACAGTTCTAACGGGGTTGACAGCAGTGCACTGTAACCTGTGGCGGATCCAGCTCTCGAGAAAGGGGGGGGTCACGGTCAGGTGGATTACATACCCGCCAATTGATTTTTTTTATCAAACACAAGATTTGAGGGTTCATCCAGTCCAGGGGGGGGTCATGACCCCCATAACCTCCCCCTGGATCCGCGCTTGTAGTTAATGCACTCGTTTTCTCACCACCCTGTGGGTAGAGTGCTCGGCTACTTGAACGAATTCCACCAAGGGAATATATGAACGCGATAGTTAATGCACTCGTTTTCGCACCACCCTGTAGGTAGAGTGCTCGGCTACTTGAACGAATTCCACCAAGGGAATATGAACGCGACGCATATTTTTCCGCATTTGTTGGCGCATACTTGTTTCCGCATAATCCTTTTGAACGAATTCCACCAAGGGAATATAAACGCGATAGTTAATGCACTCGTTTTCTCACCACCCTGTGGGTAGAGTGCTCGGCTACTTGAACGAATTCCACCAAGGGAATATAAACGCGATAGTTAATGCACTCGTTTTCTCACCACCCTGTGGGTAGAGTGCTCGGCTACTTGAACGAATTCCACCAAGGGAATATGAACGCGATAGTTAATGCACTCGTTTTCTCACCACCCTGTGGGTAGAGTGCTCGGCTACTTGAACGAATTCCACCAAGGGAATATAAACGCGATAGTTAATGCACTCGTTTCCGCACCACCCTGTAGGTAGAGTGCTCGGCGCGTTTTGTTTTTGAGTGGTATCCCCAGAAGGCCTACTCCACTTTGGGTCGAAACGCGCCAAATTTATTTCTAATAATCTGTTAATTAACAAATTAACCAGATATTAGAGGTTCGCGGAAAGGAAAAGTTTCAATTTAGTTCTAGCCTACGATTCTTCTCAAGGTCACACGGATACGTACAGCATATGTGGGGTTAGGGGAACCATGCCATTAAAGCCCCTTATGGCCGAAAGAAAACCGGAGATCCAGAAAGAAATATCACTTTTTCTTTTTTTTTTTTCGATTTGGCGAACTCCGACTTGAACATTGTTTATTGTCGCACTCGTTTTGCCGCATTTTTTGGCGCAAACCTGTTTCCGCTTTTTGGGCGCAACTTTGTTTCCGCATCTTTTGGCGCATACTTGTTTCCGCATTATCCTTTTGAACGAATTCCACCAAGGGAATATGAACGCGATAGCTAATGCACTCGTTTTCTCACCACCCTGTGGGTAGAGTGCTCGGCTACTTGAACGAATTCCACCAAGGGAATATGAACGCGACGCATATTTTTCCGCATTTGTTGGCGCATACTTGTTTCCGCATTATCCTTTTGAACGAATTCCACCAAGGGAATATAAACGCGATAGTTAATGCACTCGTTTTCTCACCACCCTGTGGGTAGAGTGCTCGGCTACTTGAACGAATTCCACCAAGGGAATATAAACGCGATAGTTAATGCACTCGTTTCCGCACCACCCTGTAGGTAGAGTGCTCGGCGCGTTTTGTTTTTGAGTGGTATCCCCAGAAGGCCTACTCCACTTTGGGTCGAAACGCGCCAAATTTATTTCTAATAATCTGTTAATTAACAAATTAACCAGATATTAGAGGTTCGCGGAAAGGAAAAGTTTCAATTTAGTTCTAGCCTACGATTCTTCTCAAGGTCACACGGATACGTACAGCATATGTGGGGTTAGGGGAACCATGCCATTAAAGCCCCTTATGGCCGAAAGAAAACCGGAGATCCAGAAAGAAATATCACTTTTTCTTTTTTTTTTTTCGATTTGGCGAACTCCGACTTGAACATTGTTTATTGTCGCACTCGTTTTGCCGCATTTTTTGGCGCAAACCTGTTTCCGCTTTTTGGGCGCAACTTTGTTTCCGCATCTTTTGGCGCATACTTGTTTCCGCATTATCCTTTTGAACGAATTCCACCAAGGGAATATGAACGCGATAGCTAATGCACTCGTTTTCTCACCACCCTGTGGGTAGAGTGCTCGGCTACTTGAACGAATTCCACCAAGGGAATATGAACGCGACGCATATTTTTCCGCATTTGTTGGCGCATACTTGTTTCCGCATTATCCTTTTGAACGAATTCCACCAAGGGAATATAAACGCGATAGTTAATGCACTCGTTTTCTCACCACCCTGTGGGTAGAGTGCTCGGCTACTTGAACGTTTCCACCAAGGGAATATATGAACGCGATAGTTAATGCACTCGTTTTCGCACCACCCTGTAGGTAGAGTGCTCGGCTACTTGAACGAATTCCACCAAGGGAATATGAACGCGACGCATATTTTTCCGCATTTGTTGGCGCATACTTGTTTCCGCATTATCCTTTTGAACGAATTCCACCAAGGGAATATGAACGCGATAGTTAATGCACTCGTTTTCTCACCACCCTGTGGGTAGAGTGCTCGGCTACTTGAACGAATTCCACCGAGGAAATATGAACGCGACGCATATTTTCCGCATTTGTTGGCGCACATTTTCTCCGCATTCTTGGCGCAATCTTTTTTCCGCATTTGTTGGCGCATACTTGTTTCCGCTTTATCCTTTTGAACGAATTCCACCAAGGGAATATAAACGCGATAGTTAATGCACTCGTTTTCTCACCACCCTGTGGGTAGAGTGCTCGGCTACTTGAACGAATTCCACCAAGGGAATATAAACGCGATAGTTAATGCACTCGTTTCCGCACCACCCTGTAGGTAGAGTGCTCGGCGCGTTTTGTTTTTGAGTGGTATCCCCAGAAGGCCTACTCCACTTTGGTTCGAAACGCGCCAAATTTATTTCTAATAATCTGTTAATTAACAAATTAACCAGATATTAGAGGTTCGCGGAAAGGAAAAGTTTCAATTTAGTTCTAGCCTACGATTCTTCTCAAGGTCACACGGATACGTACAGCATATGTGGGGTTAGGGGAACCATGCCATTAAAGCCCCTTATGGCCGAAAGAAAACCGGAGATCCAGAAAGAAATATCACTTTTTCTTTTTTTTTTCGATTTGGCGAACTCCGACTTGAACATTGTTTATTGTCGCACTCGTTTTGCCGCATTTTTTGACGCAAACCTGTTTCCGCTTTTTGGGCGCAACTTTGTTTCCGCATCTTTTGGCGCATACTTGTTTCCGCATTATCCTTTTGAACGAATTCCACCAAGGGAATATGAACGCGATAGCTAATGCACTCGTTTTCTCACCACCCTGTGGGTAGAGTGCTCGGCTACTTGAACGAATTCCACCAAGGGAATATGAACGCGACGCATATTTTTCCGCATTTGTTGGCGCATACTTGTTTCCGCTTTATCCTTTTGAACGAATTTCACCAAGGGAATATAAACGCGATAGTTAATGCACTCGTTTTCTCACCACCCTGTGGGTAGAGTGCTCGGCTACTTGAACGAATTCCACCAAGGGAATATGAACGCGACGCATATTTTTCCGCATTTGTTGGCGCATACTTGTTTCCGCATTATCCTTTTGAACGAATTCCACCAAGGGAATATGAACGCGATAGTTAATGCACTCGTTTTCTCACCACCCTGTGGGTAGAGTGCTCGGCTACTTGAACGAATTCCACCAAGGGAATATAAACGCGATAGTTAATGCACTAGTTTTCTCAACACCCTGTGGGTAGTGTGCTCGGCTACTTGAACGATTCCACCAAGGGAATATATGAACGCGATAGTTAATGCACTCGTTTTCGCACCACCCTGTAGGTAGAGTGCTCGGCTACTTGAACGAATTCCACCAAGGGAATATGAACGCGACGCATATTTTTCCGCATTTGTTGGCGCATACTTGTTTCCGCATTATCCTTTTGAACGAATTCCACCAAGGGAATATAAACGCGATAGTTAATGCACTCGTTTTCTCACCACCCTGTGGGTAGAGTGCTCGGCTACTTGAACGAATTCCACCAAGGGAATATAAACGCGATAGTTAATGCACTCGTTTTCTCACCACCCTGTGGGTAGAGTGCTCGGCTACTTGAACGAATTCCACCAAGGGAATATGAACGCGACGCATATTTTTCCGCATTTGTTGGCGCATACTTGTTTCCGCATTTGTTGGCGCATACTTGTTTCCGCATTATCCTTTTGAACGAATTCCACCAAGGGAATATAAACGCGATAGTTAATGCACTCGTTTTCTCACCACCCTGTGGGTAGAGTGCTCGGCTACTTGAACGAATTCCACCAAGGGAATATAAACGCGATAGTTAATGCACTCGTTTTCTCAACACCCTGTGGGTAGAGTGCTCGGCTACTTGAACGAATTCCAACAAGGGAATATAAACGCGATAGTTAATGCACTCGTTTTCTCAACACCCTGTGGGTAGAGTGCTCGGCTACTTGAACGAATTCCACCAAGGGAATATGAACGCGACGCATATTTTTCCGCATTTGTTGGCGCATACTTGTTTCCGCATTTGTTGGCGCATACTTGTTTCCGCATTATCCTTTTGAACGAATTCCACCAAGGTAATATAAACGCGATAGCTAATGCACTCGTTTCCGCACCACCCTGTAGGTAGAGTGCTCGGCGCGTTTTCTTTTTAAGTGGTATCCCCAGTAGACCTTATCCACTTTTCCGCATTTTGGCGCATACAGGATCTGTTTTATCCAGTTGAACGAATTCCACCAAGGGAATATAAACGCGATAGCTAATGCACTCGTTTTCTCACCACCCTGTGGGTAGAGTGCTCGGCTACTTGAACGAATTCCATCAAGGGAATATGAACGCGACGCATATTTTTCCGCATTTGTTGGCGCACATTTTCTCCGCATTCTTGGCATCTGCGACATTTAAAGTTCGCCAGAACCTTTTCAACTTTATTTTCGATATACCTGAAATAAACCACCACCAAAAACCCTAAAAGTCACTCACATTGATGCTTCAAACTGTTGATTTTACGCCCTTGGTCCATCGATGGCTGGAGTTGAGAATGGCAACCATGAAATCCCAACTCAGCCCGGAAAGGCCAAGGGTTCTCTGGGACCTACCTTCTCTTCCACCTGAAAGACCTGAATAGAAGAAACGCTACCGCTGACGCTATTTATTTGCCGCATACTTTTTACGCATTCATTGGCGCATGTGTTCTCTAAGACATTTCTTCTTCGCCAGAACCTTTCTGACATAAATATCAATATACCTGAAATTAACCACTACCAAAAACCCTAAAAGTCACTCACTTTGATGCTTAAAACTGTTCATGTTCCGCTCTCGATCCATAGATGGCTGAAGTTGGGAATGGCAACCATGACATCCCATGCAACTCAGCCCGGAAAGGCCAAGGGTTCTCTGGGACCTACCTTCTGAAAAAAAATTAAAAATCAATTTTTTCCATTTTGCAGCAAGCCATCAACTATTCCTAAGACATGTGAAAGGGATCAAATGCAGTTATAGTGATTAATGATTCGAAACTTATGGCATTTCATCGCCAACTATTTTCCTCAGAATGCCCCTAAACGAAATGAAATGCCACGTTGTCACTGAACAGCATACAGCATGAAACCAACGCGTATTTAAATTGTATCTGTTGGTTCCCGAAAGGATATTAACAGTTCGAAGCCAAAACGAAAACTGAACGACTCAACTAGATATTCTATCGAAGAAAATATGTATTCAAACAAGTCATACAAATAAAATTATAGAACAATAATGACTAGTAAGACGAATCATTCACGGATGACTCAAATGGTAAAATTTCTTTTTTGTTTTCGTGTTTGCTTCAAAAGAGGAAAAATTAAGTTTTCTAATTGTTTCAAATTTGAAATAATTTTCCAACAACGTTAAAGCAATAATTGTAGAGAAATAACTCAAATTTCAGAGTACGATTTCAATTATGAATGAGAAATTTTATTTAGAGACTTTTCATGCATTAAATAATAATTTCTGTATGATAAATTATACAACTAGCTATGGAAAAGTAACAAATTGAAATAATACTCTGAAAATTCGAAGTTATTTCCTCAGTTATAATCAATTGTCCTATGAGGATCACACTGTATAACATTTGTGAAAAATTATAAAACCATCGAAACGATTAGAAATCTAATTTTTCAATGTTTGCAGCAAACTTTCAAACAATTGTGAAGAATAAATAACAAAAAGAAAAGTGAAAGTAGAAATTGTTATTGATTTGGAAATTTTCATTTTAATTTTACCATTAATGAATAGATTTTCCTAACACTTGGGCCATCAAGAATTCAGAAATAAGTTGAAAGCCAGGATTTTTCATACAATTGTGAAGAATAGTGAAAGTACCAATTATTATTGATTTATTAATTTTCATTTCAATTTCACCATTAATGAATAGATTTTCCCAACACTTGGACCATCAAGAATTTAGAAATAAGTTAAAAGCCAGGATTATTCATGAATAATTCAAATAAGGTATAGACAAAGACTCATGCAACTCACAATTTCAAATTAATCCGTATTTAAGGCACCAACACACCGCACTGTTTTTCGCGAAAGGCCAATAAGGCCCTATTGTATAGTCACAATAAGGGGCCTAACAACATAACACGACACTTGCACTAACACGGCACTTGCCACCGCACAACATAAAACGAACGAGAATTTAGGATGTTTACAGATCGAGCCGAGAACGAAAACTGAACGATTCAACTAGAAATTCTAGTGAAAAAGAAATAAGATTATATAACAATGATGACTAGTGAGACGTTTCATTCACCGATGACTAACTCAAATGGTAAAAATTCTTCTTTGTTTTCGTGTTTTCTTTAAAAGTGGAAAAATTATGTTTTCAAATTGTTTCAAAATTGAAATAATTTTCCATCAACGTTAAAGAAATAATGGTAGCGAAATTCCTCATATTTCAGAGTACGATTTCAATTATGGATAAATCAGAAATTGTATTCAGGTAGTTCTTAAGCATTAAATAATAATTTCTATATTAGAAATTATAGAAATTATTATTATTTATTATAGAAATTATAAAACCACCGAAACAATTAAAAATCCATTTATCCATGTTTGCAGCAAACCTTCAAACAATTGTGAAGATAAATAACAAAAAGAATAGTGAAAGTAGAAATTGTTATTGATTTGGAAATTTTCATTTCAATTTCATCATTAATGCATAGATTTTCCTAACACTTGGGCCATCGAGAATTCAGAAATAAGTTGAAAAAGCGAGGATTATTCATGAATAACAAATAAAACTAAGGCAAGGACTCATGCAACTCACAGTTTCAAATAAATCCGTATCAAAAGGCACAAACACACAACTGTTTTTCGCGAAAGGCCAATAAGGCCCTATTGTATAGGCACAAGGGGGCCTAACAACATAACACGACACTTGCACTAACACGGCACTTGCCACCGCACAACATAAAACGAACGAGAAATTAGGATGTTTACAGATCGAGCCGAGGACGAAAACTGAACGATTCAACTAGAAATTCTAGTGAAAAAGAAATAAGATTATATAACAATGATGACTAGTGAGACGTTTCATTCACCGATGACTAACTCAAATGGTAAAAATTCTTCTTTGTTTTCGTGTTTTCTTTAAAAGTGGAAAAATTATGTTTTCAAATTATTTCAAAATTGAAATAATTTTCCATCAACGTTAAAGAATTAATGGTAGCGAAATTCCTCGAATTTCAGAGTACGATTTCAATTATGAATAAATCAGAAAATTGTATTCAGGCAACTTAAGCATTAAATAATAATTTCTGGATGATAATTCATACAATTAGCGGTGGAAAAGTAACAAATTGAAATCATACTGTGAAAATTCGAAGTAATGTCCTGAGTTATAATAAATTGTCCTATCACACTGTATATCAATTGTAAAAACACCGAGACAATAAAAAATCTAATTTTTCCATGTTTGCAGCAAACCTTCAAACAATTGTGAAGAATAGCTCAATTAGTTGTGAAAATTCTTGTATTTCACAGTATGATTGAAATGATCGAAGAAGCAGAAATTTCATTCATTTCTGCCGATATTATAAATTTCAGTTCAATTTGAATAATTGAAGGAGAAGAAATTTCATTCATACTTATTGTTTTTAATTTGGAAAAACAAAATGTTCTAATCGTTTAGAAATTAAAATGATCCACCATCAACAATAAAGCCGTAGTGGTAGTTGGAGAAGTAAATATCTTATTTATTTTTGTTGGACATATTGCTTTGAGTTAAGAAAAATGACTTTTTCTAATTGTATCGAAATTATATTGATTTTACATCAACAATGAAGCCATAGTGGTACCTAAATTAATTATGAACAGTGAAATTGCTCAAACTTCACACCAGGTTCGATTTAAATAATTGTAGAAGAAAAATTGTTATTTATTTCTGTCAAACTTATTGCTTCAAATTAAGAAAAATGATTTTTCTCAATTGTATCGAAATTATAATGATTTATTTCAATCAATTTCGCTACAAATATGGCTTCAATGTTGATGGATAACCATTCTAATTTCAATTTTATTTAGAAAAATTCATTTTTCCCCATTCAAAGCAATAAGTATGACAGAAATAAATATTATTTTTTCTTCTACAATCATTTCAATCCAATCTACTGTGAATTATTTTAAGAAATTTCAATGTTGATTATTAAACTCGCTACCACTGTAGCTTTAATGTTGATGGTAAATCATTCGAAAGGATTAGGAAATTTTATAATTCCAAATTAAAAGTACCTAATAATAAGTATGACAGAAATAGATGAAATTAATTCTGCTTCTATTATTCCAATCGAGCTAAAATATGAGGAATTGACAGAAATAAATTTCTGCTCCTTCGATTATTTCAATCATACATTGAAAACTAAGATTTTTCACAACTAATTGAGGTACCACTATGGCTTTATTGTTGATGGAAATTATTATAATTTTTTCTTAAAAATTTAATGTTTCTACAATAAAAGTAAATAATATGGAAACAATAGAAATTAGCATTTGTTGCATTCATCACAAAATGACTCGTCTTTGTTATCATCGTTGTTAATTGTTATATAATTTAATTTGTATGACTACTGACTAGCAAACATCCTAAAAAATTCTCGTTCGTTTCATGTTGTGCGGTGTCAAGTGCCGTGTTAGCGCAAGTGTCGTGTTATGTTGTTAGACCCCTTATTGTGACTATACAATAGGGCCTTATTGGCCTTTGGCGAAAAACAGTTGTGTGTTTGTTCCTTTTGATACGGATTTATTCGAAATTGTGAGTTGCCTGAATCTTTGTCTTTATCGTATTTGAATTATTCGTATTATTATCGTATTTGAATTATTCGTATTATTATCGTATTTGAATTATTCGTATTATTATCGTATTTCAATTATTCAACTCATTTTTGAAATTTTGAAAGCCCAATTGTTAGGAAAAACTATTTGTTGGTGAATTAAAAAATTCGAATTCAATTATTTCTATTTTTACCATGCTATTTGTTATTTATATTTCAAAATTGTTTGGATGCTGCAAACATGGAAATATTAGATTTCTATATAATTGTTTCGGTGTGATGCTAATAGAAAATTAATTGTGCACTTAGGAAATAACTTTGAATTTTAGAGTATGATTTCAATTTCAATTTTTCTGTGACGCGTAGTTTGGGAAATAATCGACCTCGAGTCGAAAAATCGCGAAAAATGGGTCATTTTTGGAGTGCCGTATTTCCCAGAAAATTTGATTTATACAAATGCTGATTTTTTTTGCATACATGCTGATCCTTTGTGATTCAAAAAAACCTATTTTCATCCATCAGAGTCGAACAGTTTAGATTTTCTGATTTTTGATATAATTCGGATATTGATGATGAATGTTGATACAAGCCACGTATTAAATTGAAATTAATGAAAAATTGAATTGTACTTAGCACTAAATAATCTGTGGCGATTATTCTATCTAAACAACATCCTCTTGGATTTTATAAAATCGACTCTACACGGTTATTATAACATTAATTCACTGAAAGTCTTCACATAATAATCACGAGATCGAAGAAAAACACCTAAAATAATCACTTTCCCCTTCTATAACAACATGGAGCTTCCATAGCCATTTCAATGACGGAGATAAATGAAAAAATAAAGTTCTTCTTCGTCATAGAGCTCTGAATCCTACATTTTGATACCAAAACCACCCATGTAGCCCTCATAAGCAGTGGCGGATCCAGCTCTCGAAAAAGGGGGGTCACGGTCAGGTGGATTACATACCCGCCAATTGATTTTTTTTATTATCAAACACAAGATTTGAGGGTTCGTCCAGTCCAGGGGGGGGGTCATGACCCCCATGACCCCCCCCTGGATCCGCGCTTGACTGTAACCCCCTCTATACCATCACCATCTGTCATTGAACCGATTTTGCACATTCTCGGACATAACCCATAACCGACCTATTTATTTGGTTTCAAAATTACACAGCATACACCAAAAATTGTTAAAGATTATCTACATGTAGTGAGGTACAAGCAGTCGCCACTTTGTATATGGGTCAATGGTGCATAATGGTCTAGCAAAGACTCTTCCTCTTTTGGGTCTAGTTATCCGTTATTCAAGCACGCTTCAAGGAGATCGATAATAATACCTAATATTAATAATAAGACTCATCCGCCGCCTTATGACAAAGTTCCGATGTTTGCACACCAATGCATCGGTGAAGAGGCTTCATCTAACTACCTAGAAGAGAGGGCGGACGAGGCCTGTTGAACATCTACAGACTCTGCAGAACCCAGGAGAAAAACTTTAGGCAGCGACTGCTCGAGTCTGAAGATAGCCTGATGAAATTGGTGACAACAGAGGATAAGGGATACACACCTCTCTGAACCTACAACACAGAGAACTGACGTTCGATATCACTATCAGAAGCGAAGATAGAAGTAGGTACATGGGGGGAATAAATGCTTTGCACGCCAGATTTCCTTAACACCTTGAGGGCGAAAATGTCGATAAATTAGCTTCTTTGTCGTGGTTGAATGCGGGACAATTGCATCCTGAAACTGAGGGATTTCTGAAGGCAATCCAAGATCGAGTTATAAGAACTCGCAACTACGAAAAACACTGTTTGAAGCTAGACGTAGAGGACAGATATAGAAAATGCGGCGAGGTTGGAGGATCTATTGAACATATAATCGCCGGTTGCCGAAGCCTTGCCGACAACGCATATCTGGACAACCAAGTGGCAAAGATTGTTCACCAGCAGTTAGCACTCAAACATGGTTCATTGAATACTTGTCCGCCATATTACAAGTATCAACTCGCAGCGATGTTGCAAACGGACAGGGCGGTTCTCTATGGGACAGAACAATACAGGGTCTTTCACGAGGAACCTCACCCTTATTTATACGGGAAACTACTGAACGTATTTTCATGAAATTCAGCACTTATAAGTATTTCACGATGCTGATGAAATCTAAAATATTTTCAAGGCATGAGCACCTCCGGTTTTTCCGGAAATGACGTCAACTTCCGTTTTTCGAATTAGAACACCATTTTTTTATTGCAGAAATAGATTCCTTAGAAAATTTCAAGTTAATTTGATGTAACATTTTTCAGTTTTGGTTGGAAAATTCTCTCTGAGCGGGAAAATGCGAAAAAAAAATCGAAAATAGAGCTCCGCTGAAACAAGAATAACTTCGAGGTTTTTGGATGGAAAATTTTCATTTTTGGGATTTTTCAAGATGTAAGATTGATGTATCCACTTTAAAAATCGAAATCGCGATTCATGATACAGGGGGTGAAAAAATCGCTTTCAAAGTTAGGGATGACAAAATCGTGAAAAATCAATTTTTTCAAATTAGAACCCCATTTTTTTATGGCAGATATTGAATCTACGTTAAAAAAATAATGTGAGTGTATGCATCACACCCTTGCCCTAAAATGGGTATTTTCTGAGTTAATATCCACTTATAATAAATATGGGTGAGGTTCCTCGTGAAAAGACCCTGTATAACAACAGACAGAACTGTGGACTTCAATAAACCGGATCTGGTACTCATTGAGAGGGATCAGAATAAGTATGGGGTGATAATTGATGTGGCAGTATAGAGTATGAGTATACCATTGACTCATAACATCGAAGGAACGGAGTCCGAAAAAATAACGAAGTACGAGAACTTGGAAATATAATTGAAGATTATGTGGCAACTATCGAAAGTCACTATCATACCGTTGGTGATGTCGGCTGAGGGAGTTATGTCCAAAACATCCAAGAAAAATCTTCAGAAGATCGAATTATCCCAGAAGGTTGCGGGATATGCACAACAGGCTATGGCTTTTGCAAACCTGTCACATCGTGCAAAAAAAACTAGTTCATAGAAGTTAACCAGCTCAAGCTGAGACCGGGAGACCGATATGAAGGATAATAATGATAATAAATATATACTCTATTCGGCGAGAACCAAAACCAAAGCTCCTTCAGCACAGACATTGACATGTCTTTCGGTCTCGATAAATGCACCGTATAGGAATCAGGAAGGGTAAGATGGAGAACACTCAGGAACAATTTCAGGACATCGGCAGTATGTTGCCAGAAGAGACCTATAAGTATCTGGGCATAGGTACGACAAAATCAACGGATTGACCACACCTGTTTGAAAACTGAGTTCATTGCGAAATATAAAAATGAAGTTACCAAAGAGCTCAACACCGGGTTGTGTGCTAAAAACCAGATCGATGCCTTAAACACTTGGGCTACACTTTCGGAATCTTGAAGTGGTCAGATGGCAGATGCTGATTGGAATGAGTTGGACCCACTCAACCGTCGCATAATGACAAATTTCCGATGTCTGCACACCACTATAAATTTTATAAACGTGACTATCTTGATTTGTCTGGTTTTAAAATTTTTATAAATTTTGTGAAGGTTTTCGCCAAAATGTACTTAAGTGTTATTTAAGACTTATATAAGAGGTAACATTTTTTGGAGCATGTAACTCCACCTTACCTAAAAATGTGATTTCAGCCTCGAAAAAGAAATGAAATATTTCGCTATGTCGGCATTAAAGTGATAGTGTTTTGACTATTGTCCCCACTGCATATCATCATAGACTGTATCATATAGTTTACGATCTACGGACGCAAAATCCATATTTTGACGAAAATGTATTCAGCATTGAATAATATATAGAGGTACTCAATCATATAAGAAAGGAAAAAATTGAAAAACAATTTTTTTAACAAATTTATTTTCACTCCTTGTATAACCGGAAGTGCTCAGGCTCCAAAAGTATTTTAGATCTGTCGCAAATTTCGAACAATATATCATGAACCCAATGTTCAGATTCCAAATATGTACATTTCTCCAGAAACATCTGATAGGCACTCGAACTTGGGACACCCTGTATATCAAATCCTGATCTCATTGCCGCGTCCCACCACTCACAGTAAATCCACAGCACTGGAATGTTTATTTGGAAATTTTATGATAAGTATGTCTTGATCATTCACTGGCGAAATGATTATAAACCGACTCGTTTGTAGAAATTCAAAAATTGTTGAGAAAGTTTTGAAAATACGGAGCGCAAGTTTCACTAGTGATCAAACAAGTAAAAATGTGATTGGTTCAGTTTTTCCAGATGTGGAAATACCAAAACTGTCTTTACCTGAATATTTCGAACCATATTTCGATAAATTCGAAAAATTCACAGCAATAGTAAGTTAACCTTGTATTTAATGCCTTGTTCATTCAAAACAAAACAATGGTACGTCCAGTTCGTCAATGATGTCGAATAAATCTGAAGATATTCAAATTAGGATTATTTTACGACTTTAGTGTTTCTCGATATTATGAACTATTGATATGGTTTTGGTTTATACCCTGAATTCACAGCAGCGATCTATATCACTTCTCCTTTCATCATTCTCAAAAAAATTTCGGAATTTAATTATCCATACAAGATCTGGTTCTAGTTCAAGAAGGGGTAGGTAAGTATTTTAATCTAGAAATTAAATCTCAAGAAAACAATTACATATTATATTTTGAACTTGAACATCTTATAGGTACCTAAATCTTCGAAGTTCGAAATTAACCACAAATTTCATAAAAGATTGCAAGAAATGCCTATTGAACTCTTTCATGAAGACCCACATATACAAATACCATAAGAAAATTCCCACAAGCAACAACCATCATCCAGAAGCTGATGATCGATGATGGAAAATTTTAGAAATAAACAATAGTTTTATAAATATTATCAATGATGTCTGTTCTTTTTTTCAATACTACATTATGTAATATTAAATCGAAAGAGCTGAAGGACCGAAGGTCAATGGCACATTCCCGTTTTCAGTCAATAAAAGAACAATCTCTCTCTCTCTCTTCAAAATAAATATGTATATGAGATATTCATATTATATCCTTCAATCAGTTCAATCCTTCATAAGCTTTTTTCAAATAATGACTAGGTTAATTGGGAAAAATCTATAAATATTCTTATTTTTGTTGTAACTCTTAAACAGCACATCTACTGAGGACAGTTTTTGAAAATGTAAGATGCGTAAAGTAGTCGTGCGAAATGTAATGCTTCTTTCTTTATACCTACACAGGAATGTTCTGAAACAAAAAGAAAATATACTTATGGAGAGATTAACAAGAAAAGCAAGAATCTTGCTAAGGCTTTCAGAAAAATTTTGAAACTCAATGATGGAGATGTTGTTGCCGTTATTCTTTCAAATATTCCTGAATATCCAATCGCTAATTTAGGAATTTTAAAGGCGAACCTTATTATCACAACAGTTAGCCCAGCATTCACTCCTGGTAAGGAAAACCCTCACGATTAAACTTACATCTCTATATAATTTTTTTTTACCTAAAAACCGTCATTATTTCCTGTCAGCCCTCTGTGCGGCGAGCTCAACCCCTTAAGCTGAATAGAGAAGAAGGGCGGTGCGATATGTTGTTCAATATCACAGTGAATTTGTTCTTGAGATTCGAGCATTCTCGTTTACGTAATTTCCGACGCTGAAAATACAATATCACCTAACTTACCTGGGGCATAAGATGATTACCTACTTCAAAGATACAATGCAGGAGGGGAAGATTGGTTCAGAAAAAAGAGGCATGTATCCTGAATAATTCAATCTAACTTCCGTACAATGGAATGGCTGCGTTCGTCAACAATTCGCTGGCATGATATTTCGATTTATAATTTTTTAATGATGCATACAGGAAAATTAAACTATTCGAGGACACTTATTCCGTTATTTTCATCGAACTTTACCCTTTTACCTTGTCCCATTGACATTGGTAATCTTTTTATGCTTCAGATAAATTGTGAGGTGTTTCATTCTCGAAGCCGAAAATTACGTGAATAAGTAATAAAATCTAAAAACCACAAAGAGACCAAATAGCCCCTGTAGAAACCGATATCTAAAAACTAGACCAAAAACCAAAATGATAACTTTTAGTATTGTTCCAAACTTCAGTATGAAAATGATGGTATCGGTCAAGGAACAAAATCAAAGAATACTATTCCTTCAGCGACTTTTCGGCTTCTTTATTGGGGAGTAGTTAACAGTAGAATTTTCCTTCTGAGATGTGGAAGAAGTGGAGCTTTCCCTAAGCATATTGTGAATGAAGTGAAATGTGAAATCACTGTTTCAAGATCGACATCATAAGCCTGAAGAGGGCCCAATAAAGAAGCCGAAACGCCCGAAACGTAGCTGAAGGAATAGTATTCTTTGATTTTGTTCCTTGACCGATAACATCAATTTCATATTGAAGTTCGGAACGATGCCAAAAGTTATCATCTTGAAAAATTGTTTAATGTCATGTTCAAAAGGAAATACCTTTTCAACAACCTATCGCATGACCCATCTTCCTTAATGAAATTTAAGGGTTTGGGGTTGCCGTGCAGAGGTATGAAATGATATAATGGTGATTTTTATGTGAAAAATGTCCTTCCCAAGAACAAAATAGGCAGGCACGAGCGATTTTTAAAAATTTTCGCTTTTCTCCTAGAAAAGATCTCTGTTTCTTTTTCAGAATGACACCTTGTATAGAGGGTGTCCCAAGTTCGAGTGCCTATTAGACGTTTCTGGAGAACTGGACATATTTGAAATCTGAAAATTGGGATTATGATATTGTTTGAAATTCTCTACAGACCTAAAATATTTTTGGACCCTGAGCACTTCCGGTTATAGGTACAAGGAGTGAAAATAAATTTGTTGATTTTTTTTTCGTTTCTGATAAGATTGAGTATTCAATGTTGAATATATTTCTGTTGAAACCATTGTAATCATTCAAATAATTTTCAAAATATCGGAAAAAACCTGAAAAAAGCCAAACTTAAGAAGAAATTCTTTTTTGCTTTCTTGATTTTGTAATTGCTTTTTATTTTTCAATTGTAATTTATACCTTATTTATTTTGTCTAGCTATGTGCATCTGTACTTATTTTTAATTTTCTTTGAGTTTATAGAATTTTTCTTAACTCTTGTCAAAAATATAATAATAATAATAATAATAATAATAATAAATATTCGACCTTGAGTGGAAAATTGGCGAAAAATTGGTCGACTTTGGAGTGACGTATAACTTCTAAAAAAATTGGAATTGAGGAAAGCTGATTTTTTGGTTATACCTCGGTTCTTTAAGAATAAAATGATGTATTTTTTATATACCTGAGACGAAGGGTTTGAATTTTCTGATATTTGTCGCGAAGGCCCAATTTTCCCAATTTTCCCGATTTTCCATCAACCATTATTCAAAAAACAATTAGTCTCAGAGAAAATCTGTTTGGATTTTCTTAATCTACGGCATCGAATTAATAAATGGTAAAAATTTCGTATCGATAGGCGAGATGGGTAAGGTATGGAAAAATTTAGATTTTTCGAGAAAAATTTTTTGGCTCCGATCAACTTCAGACTCCATTTGAGGACGTAGATTAAGAAAATCCAATCAGTTCTTCTGTGAGGGAAACAGTTTTTGATTTACGAACGATGAAAAATAAGAAAATTTGGACCCTCGCAAAAAAAATCAGAAAATCTAAACTGTTCGACTCTGATGGATGAAAATAGGTTTTTTCACAAAGAATATATCTATATGCAAAAAATCAGCATCTGTATAAATTAATTTTTCTGGAAAATACGGCAGTCCAAAAATGACCTATTTTTCGCGATTTTTCGACTCCAGGTCGATTATTTCCCAAACTACGCGTCAAAGGAGAATTCTAATTACAGATCCGTTATCTACGTGTCCAAATTAGTAAATGAAATGACCCGGGTCGATATACTCCGAAGAAAAAAAAATTTCTATCGGATTTAGAAAAATTTCGAGCAGGATGAAAATTTGGACCTTCGCGAAAAAAATCAGAAAATCTTAACTAATCGACTCTGATGGATGAAAATTGGTTTTTTTGATTCACAAAGGATCAATCTATATGCAGCATCTGTATAAATCAATTTTTCTGGGAAATACGGCAGTCCAAAAATGACCTATTTTTCGCGATTTTTTGACTCAAGGTCGATTATTTCCCAAACTACGCGTCGAAGGAGATTCGTGAGTCAATTATTAATAGTCGGTATTATGTTTATTTTCCTTATTCTGAACATCCCGAGTGTAAACGCAATCATAAAAAAATAGGGTTCTAATTCGAAAAACAGATGTTATGGCCAATTTTTGATCACAGTTTTTTACACAAAATTTGAAACACCCTGTGATTATATGTATTTATGAAATTCAAAAGATGCATGACGTCTTTCCACATTCTTCTACTTTGGCGTTATATGATAACGGTTTACACTCGGGATGTTCAGAATAATAAGATTGAACATAATACTGACTATGAATACTTATTTGCCTTTTTTCATTTTTTTTCGATATTCTGAAAACTGTAAATAAAATGGTTTCAACAGAAATGTATTCAACATTGAATACTCAATCATATCAGAAACGAAAAAACCGAAAAAAAAATTTGAACAAACCCATTTTCACTCCTTCTTCAGGCTCCAAAAACATATATACATAGGTCTGTAGAAAATTTCGAACAATATCATAATCCCAATTTTCAGATTTCAAATATGTCCAGTTCTCCAGAAACGTCTAATAGGCACTCGAAATTGGGACACCGGACACCCTGTATACATATGTCGTTTGTTTCAGACGAAATCTACAGACAACTGATTGATGCTGATGTTAAAGTTGTTATTACACAACTAGAAAGTCTGACTAATGTGAAAGAAGGTATCAGGAAAACATCAAAAATTATTCCTTTAATGGTAGTGAAAACTAGAGTAAGACCGAAAAGACATAAATCTGAGAATCGCAATTGATTTACGAATAATTGTATTTTTACTAGAATGGGCAAGAAATTCCAAATGGTACCATAGACTTTAATGAACTGACAAACGCGGAAATAGACCATCCTTTCATAACACCATGCAGTCCCGACAACATAGCAGTTATGCCATATTCGAGTGGTACCACCGGTTTACCCAAGGGTGTCCAATTAACACATACAAATTTAGTGTCGAACCTTTTTCAGCACAATCAACCTGAAGTCCAATTTTTGAATGAAGCTTCAGGTGAGCATTTTGACATGGAAAAACGCAAAAATTAGAATATGTATTTTTTGGAAGCTGCCATGGGCGCCCGCAGAAACCCGCAGGAATTTTTCTCAGGGGGGGCCAAATGAAGTTTAGAGGGGAATATTGAGGGTGTTGTGCAGAAAAACAATGAGGCCATCAAAATCTCAGGGGGGGCTATGCCCCACCGGGCTATGCAACACCCCTGTCCCCCTCCTGCGGGCGCCCATGGAAGCTGCATTCCAAAATCTTGATTTTTCTTCTATAAAAGACTTGTGTTACCCTTTCAATGTGACACCCTGTATATCGAGATTAGTTAAAACACTTAACCAAGTGGTTAAGTGCTGAGTGAGGGGTACTTACCTATAGTATATGTAGTACAGGGTATCCCATTTTGGGCACTTTTATGGGATATCTCCGTTATTTTTAACGTTAGCAGGATGCGGTTTTCGCGATAGTGTGCTACTTTTTTGTGTAACTAAAGATGGCGCAATCAGTTTTTGCATAGCCCTCTTAGTTTTTGCTATACAGGCTGGAAATGAAAAGTATCGCTTTTTAATCACCCCCCATATCTCAGTTGTGCTTGAACTTGGAGAAATGGTTGAAACGCATTCCTATAGATTTTTTTCCGTGGAATCCAGTGGCGTAGTCAGTTTTTCAATTACACTTTCCGTTTTTGAGTTATTGAGCAAACATATGTTTTTTTAAATGGGACACCCTGTATATTATTTTTTATTCTTATTGAGTACAATCTCAGCTTTTCAAAAACATATTATTTTATGCATTTATTTTCAAATTATTTAAATTTTCAAAAAATTGCAAATTAAATTAAGTTAAATATTAGATCATGTGATGTAGATATTATGTTAACATTATTTTCGATTTCTAACGAAATCTTGACATTTATTTTTTGTTTTTAATAAACAGTCATAGCCTACTACTTAGTTATTGACAATTGAATTACAAAATCTTGAATTCTGACCTTGGTTTTGAAAATAAATGCATGAAATAATATGTTTTTGAAAAGCTGAGATTGTGCTTAATAAGAATAAAAAATAATATACAGGGTGTCCAATTTAAAAAAACATATGTTTGCTCAATAACTCAAAAACAGAAAGTTTAATTGAAAAACTGACTACGCCACTGGATTCTACGGAAAAAATCTATAGGAATGCGTTTCAACCATTTCTCCAAGTTCAAGCACAACTGAAATAAGGGGGGTGATTAAAAAGTGATACTTTTCATTTCCAGCCTGTATAGCAAAAACTAAGAGGGCTATGCAAAAACTGATTGCGCCATCTTTAGTTTCACAAAAAAGTAGCACACTGTCGCGAAAACCGCATCCCGCTAACGTTAAAAATAACGGAGATATCCCGTAAAAGTGCCCAAAATGGGATACCCTGTACATATACATGTATTTTTTCGTGTCCCCAGAATATAATTATCTAATGAATTTGTGGGTATAATTGTTTTTATTTAATTTTAGTTTACCTGACGTTTCGCCCAAAATGTGGGCATCTTCAGAGGTTCACTTCAGACTGTTCAAAGAAGTGAATTTTTAGATCGATGAGAATTTTAAATGAAAGAGTATTGTTTTCCTGATTCTTAAGTGAACCTCTGAAGATGCCCACATTTTGGGCGAAACATCAGGTAAACTGAAATTAAATAAAAACAATTATACTCTGTTTTTTGTCCTAGTGACCCACAAATTCACTAATAATTAAATTTCGAAACTGGAAATAAATACTAAAACGAATTACACCTCATTAAACATTTTTAAGAATTATGAACAATATCAGAGTCATTCAGAAAAAAATAATTTTCCAAAAGAAGTCGAAAATACCACCAATACAGGATGTTCCTTAATAAGTGTATCAACGATCAGCTGAAGATTTCTCATGAAAAAATAACATTTTTTTCTCTTCCATTTTATCCTCCGGCCGGGTCTTCGTTTCCGAGATACAGAGTGTCGAAAATTTATATTTTTTCCAGTTTATTGCTAATATTTCAAAAACCGATTGAATTACAGAAATGAATTTCTGTAATTTTCTCGAAAACGGTTCACTTTAGAGCAATGAACTAAGATTACCTTTTCAATGTAAAATACTTTGGCGCATCAGAATTTGCTGTGCAAATGCAAATTTGTCTAGTGGTGTAAAAGTTGGAGGGGTAAAACCTTTGTGCAAATTCAATATCTCCGCCACTGACACGTCTAATAAAACCGAATAAAGTGCAAGAAAGTAGCTATTATAAGTGACAACGTGTAATGTGTGTACAAACACTCAATTCAGTAATTCAAATGGTTCCTGAGATATCAGCAAAAAACTGAAAAAAATATAAAATTTGGACACCCTGTATCTCGGAAACGAAGACCCGGAAGAAAAAATGGAAGGGAAAAAAAATGTTATTTTTTCATGAGAAATCAGTTCACTTATTCAGGAACACCGTGTATCCTGTATATCATGATTCCCATGCACATTTTATAATTTAAATTCACAGGAACATTTCAGGAGATATTCCCTGCGACTTTACCATTTTATCATATCTATGGTTACAATATAGTGATGAATTGTTGCTATCTTTATGGAGGAAAACTTGTGACACTTGAGAAATTCAATCCAAAATCTTATATTGGTATGCTGAGAGAATATACAAAAAGCACAATTTTATACTGTGTTCCCCCGTTAGGTGGGTATTTTTTTTTTCATAAAAATAATTAGGTATTTCAATATGTACAATATTATTGCCGAATCAGCCAATCTCCTGATTTTATATACACTTCTGCATTATGGGTAGCCTTGCAATAGCACATTTTTCAAATTGATATCATACCACTGGCGGAAACAGAGGGGCGGGCCATGTATCTGGTATTTGAAATAATTTTTGTTGACAAGTAAAAAAAAGTCAGTTGAGATTACGAAATTTTGCATTGAATATCTTGAAAGAGAGAGATTACGTCCTATAAAGGTCAAAAATCAATAAAAACTCGAAAATATTCAGAATTTGTAATTCTGTCAGGTTTCTTCCTTTCAATATAAATGTGATCGAATGTTTGGAGGGGGTTTCATTCAAATTAATAAATTTTCATACCATTAATCAAACAGAATTGTTTTGGAACGATATATAGTATTGTATTCATCGTTCCATATTCGCATAATGATATGCTCAACCAAGTAAAAAGTAATATATGAAAATAGAGTAATAGGTACACAGATCGTCAAAAGTCTTGCCCCTTTCTCCCCAAACAACTCTCAACTTGTTGATTGAATGTATAACATGACAATTTTTTGTGTGTGGATTCTTCACTATCTTATTACTCAAATGAAAACAATAAACCAGCAACAAAAAGAGTTACTTGTTCGGTAGAATCACAGTATAGACACTGTAGTGTCTATATATAGACACTGTAGTGTCTATACTCTGGTAGAATACAGGTGTATTCGGATCTTAATCCGAATACACCTGCATAGTACCCTTTTCCTGGAAACCGTCAGCGTTGCCAGGAAACCAGTGCCTGGTCGACTCAGAGTAACATCTGCAATGGAAGACCATTATATCGCAAATTTAACTCCACGGAATCTAAAGGTAAAATGTAACAGCCTTCGAAGTCATTTTTTGAGAACCTATAGTCTATCTATAGGTTTTGATGGTGTTCTGCCCATTGCTGTCGGGTAGCTCTATATCCAGGTGATAACCGAGGTACTCCTAAAGATAAAGAGTAGTCAGTACCATGAGAAGACGGTTGCATTCCTCAAATTTAGGGACGAGAAGATCTTTAGGAGTACCTCGGTTATCACCTGGACATAGAGCTATCCGACAGCAATGGGCAGAACACCATCAAAACTGGTTCTTACCCAATTGCGTAGCGTACTTTTTCGAATTACACGATTCGGTTTACGAAGTGATAGACAACGAGACAGAGTTTGGAAAGGTCCAGGCATACTAGAGAGACACAATTTTGCCCGGAAAGTTGTGCCTTTTCAAGGCGGATTATTTATGTGCCGGGGGTATAATGTTCGGTCGCCGTACCCCTCTCATTATCGTTGAACGAACAATGACTAGTGCCATCCACGTAGAAAACATCATTGAACCTTTGCGCAACGAATTTGGGGATAATTCCATTCATCAGAATGATAACGCCCCACCACACCGCACACGATGGGTTCAAAACATTCTTCAAGTGAACAATATCCAGAGAATGAGCTGGGCAGCAAACTCACCTGACATCCAATTGAGCACGTATGGGATTAGGTACTTAGGGAGAGCAATATCCTATGCCAAAACCCACCTTCAACTTTTCAGGAATTGGGTATAGCCATGGATTGATTGATCATTAATCAAAAATAAATAATCGATAAATTTAGATTTTTTCTCATTTTCCTTATTTTCTCTCATCCTGCATAAAGCAAAGAGTAAAAAACAAAGATTTATTATCAAATATGTATTCAGTTGAAAAACAGGAAAATATTCATCTCATTTTCAGAACATTGATTCTTGAGAAACATAGGGGGGCCAAGACTTTTGACGATGTGTGTATATTGACAATATTGTCATACTCTCCTTAACTTATCAACGTTATGCCTCAAATTATGGTATGTTTCCAGTTTTGATGCTCACTAGTAATGAAGACGTAAAAAAGGATTACTTGAGGAATGTTAGATCAGTTGTAAGTGGTGCAGCTCCTTTGTCACTATCAGATGAACAGAGGTTTTTTCAGAAGTTTGGCGATCATATATCCATTGATCAAGGTAATATTCCTTCACGCAGTAACCATGTTTATAGACATAGGCTTGAAATTCATAAAGAAAATAATTGCTAAAAATTTTTATCGTTTTCATTTGTTTCCCAATATTACTAGGTTTTCCCCCGTTGGAGGTGTGCTGAAGTAGTGGGGAGTGAAAACATGAATTCATGGTGAAATTCATTGTAATTTACGATGAATCCCGCGAAAAAATAACCTTCCCATTTTCTGAAATCGAACCTTAGAATCTGCAATCCTCGAAAATGCGTTTTGTTGATTGAATTTTCTAAATGAATGTTTTGACAAGTTCGCATATAATATGGCATACGCATAGAACTTATAGTACATGGAATGCCATTAGCCTTGCTGCTCAGCTTAAAAAAGTGGATAAACATCTCCAGTTGGAGGAATACTGAAATTTCCATGTTGCCATGGTTACGACTTGTCATACAGAATAGAAACACAGAAATACTATGAATTTAATCGTCAAGATCCGATTCACTTGGCATTTCGGCAAACATTTCTGTGTTTCTGTTCGGTGTGACAGGTCGTATCCATGGAAACATGGAAATTTAGAGATTCCTCCAACTTGAGATGTTTACCCACTTTTTGATCTGGTAATAGCTACAGTGGCTTTATACAGGACAGTGGCGACAATAGACGTTCACGTTTTGATTGGTCGGACTGTTTTCGACCACTAATGGCGGACTTTCATTGATTTGTTGTCATGTCATAGTGTATAAAGCTCAAAATCGAGTCAAATGTCAAACAGCACGACACTCAAATGTAAACAAATATCCGCCATGTTTGTGCAAAAACGTGTTCTATGACCCTATTGTCGCCACTGTCTTGTATAAAGCCACTGTAGTAATAGCATTCCATGTACTTTAAGTTCTATGGGCATACGCCTTCCTTGAGAAGCTAGTTAAGTTTACCATAGATACGCTTTAAATCATCACGTTGAAATTTTTCAGGTTATGGCATGACCGAAACGACAGGTTTAGTCAGTTTCCCATACCCAAATCTCAAAAAAAAGAAAGAATCAAGCCAAGGTTCGGTTGGAATACCAATCTCCAACACACGTGTGAAGGTGGTCGATATAAACAACAGCGAAAGTGAACCATTAGGACCTCTACAGCCTGGAGAAATCTGCATCAAAGGTCCACAGGTAATGAGAGGGTACTCAAATCGTCCTGAAGAGACCAGACAGTGCTTATCAGAAGATGGATGGCTAAGAACAGGAGACGTGGGCTACTACAACGAAGACAGCTTTCTCTTCATCACAGATCGTTTCAAGGAGTTAATTAAAGTTAAAGCTTATCAGGTGCCACCAGCAGAGCTGGAAGGCATCATTCGGTCTTTTCCAGGAGTTTCAGAAGCGGCTGTGATTGGAATACCTCACGCTACTAGTGGGGAGGTACCCAGAGCTTATGTAGTTCCACAAAGAGGAGCTAAGGTTGACGCCAAAAAGTTGGACGATTTTGTTTCAAGGCAAGTTGCCAAATATAAGAAACTAGATGGAGGTATTGTTTTTGTGGATGAGATACCGAAAAGTCCATCTGGGAAGATTTTGAGGAAGATATTGAAGGAAGAATTCTTGAGAGGTGAATGAAATATAAATTCAGTAATAGTACATTCTTTTCGAAGAATAGGTTTTGTAAGAATGATAAATGAAATGAGAAAATTGTACATGAAGCAATTATTTATTTTTCACCAGTTCTTTGGTCCTTTTCCTTAAAATGTAATGACATATAGCATACCGAAACGTAGCTCAATTTCTCAAAGGACCTGATACACTGAAAATCTTGCGTTCACCTGGGAAATCCAAAGAGTTTTTCCATTCATATTTTCTCCATCCATATAGTATTTTTATAAAAATGATAGAGTTAGCCACGTTAATTTACAGGATTAACCTTTCCTCCTCTAAACAGATGGAATGACCGGTAAATACTGCTCCACAAGAGTAAGGGATATCGTATTCAATCGTTTTTAAAAGAATGTGATCTTCGGGAAAATCGCTGTAAAATCATTTAAAACTCAATAACAACTTGAATCGATCCAATAAAAATCAGTATGAGATATTTCGTCAATCTGGTCGCCTTTTTTCTGAAGTTTGGTTCTTTGCATATGCTTCATGAATGTTCTTATTTTGAAATGAAGTCAGTTTATCAACGGCTTCGATTTGAAACGAGTTTTCTGAAAATGCCAAGACGTATATAAGCAAACGCTGAGGTTAATAGGGCTATCGGAATGCTACAGGGTGGCCTAACTCAGGTTGTTGTAGCGGAAAGGCTCCAAGTCAGCCAAAGTGTGATATCTCGACTTTGGAATAGGTTCAGGGAGACAAGTTCCGTGTTGGAAAGACCAAGGCTTGGTGGGCGACGAAAAACAACACCTGCTCAGGATCGTTTCATCACCGTTTCGGCGAGAAGAACCCCTACATCTACGAGTAGAATGCTACGGAATACTCTTCAAAATGCAGATGGGGTCCAAGTTTCCATCGTAACCATCAGACGACGTTTGAGAGAGGTGAATCTAGGTTCTAGACGTCCATTAAGATGAGTTCCATTACACGTGACAATGAGCGTCAAAGACTGGAATGGGCAAGGCTACATATCAATTGGAGCGATCAATGGCGTAGTGTCCTTTTCACTAGTGAATCCAGATATGGACGATTTTCAGATTCTCGAAGAATAAGGGTATGGACAATCCCACGAATACCCCGTAATCGTCGCTATGTCCAAGAAGTCCATCCATTCCGAAGGGGTAGTGTTATGGTATGGGCCGGGATATGTTTCAACGGGCGCACAGATCTACACATTTGTCCTGGGAATATGACCGCCTTACACTATGGGGATTGGGGAGCATGTCATTGACAATGTTGTGCTATTGGTATTGCTATTGCTATTGGTGAAACTTTTCGATTTCTAGATGATAAAGCTAGACTGCACCGTGCAGCCATAGTTGAGAATGCGCGCGAGGAGCTTGGTATTCCACATTTACCAATACCTCCGCACTCACCAGATTTGAATCGCATAGAACATGCATGGGATATGCTCCAAAGAAGATTAGATAATCATCAACCTACCCCAGGATCCTTAAATGATCTGAGACAGCTTCTGCCCCGTTTATGGAGCCAAATTCCTCAAGAAATGTTCAACAACCTCATGTGTAGTATGCAAAGGAAATGTCAAGCTGTTATTGATGCCCGTGGAGGCCATACATTGTATTGATAGTCTTAAAATGCTTGAATTTTCCGGGAATAAAATTTCGTTATTTTACTCGATTTTTCTTAACCACCCTGTATACGCTGCAGACTTACAGGCTAAAATCAGTTTGCAACTTGAAATCATATTAATATGAATTTTCATCACGAAAATCTGATTTTAACTATATTTTTTTGCAACTTAAGTCAATATCCCTAACTCATGTGGAGCAGTTTATAGTGATGCATTCTCAAATTTCCCGAACATTTCCTGGAATTATGCTACGTTTCTAACAAGAAAATATGTTCGATTATTTATATATATATATAATCTATTTCCCAATTATACCTTTCGGTGTTTGGGTATGTTCGATTATTTGATGAATTAAATACTGTTCAAGGCGTGAAATAACACTGTGCAAAACTTTTTTAACAATTACGGTCCTGGGATATTGAGTTCGAAGTCCACTGAGATAAATCGATTCAGGTAAATTGTCCGCCTTCAAAAGAATTCGAGGATTACAATCAAAAGCTTCCAGAGACGACAGAGTTTACTTCTAGACATTAACGGGAGACAGGATTTTGAGAATTTCCAAAAATTAGTTCTGACGTTTTCGGTTATATTGGAAAGTTTCAACGATTTTTATATTCAGAATTTAGAATAGAAGAACCTGCACATTTTATTACATTTTTCGCTTCGCTATTGCTTTTCGTTATTCTTGCATTTGCTTCCATTACTCATCTCCAGCAGTTTTCGAGAAATAATTTGAAATCCATATTTTTTATGGAATTATCAACAATCCTAATTTATTGCTCAAATAATCAAGCTGCCGCCGATGACTGATATCATCTCCTTTTTCAACTATTTTTATATCTACATCTTGTTTACCATGAATTCATTCAACTAAATTTTAACCCAACATTATATTGATTGCAGCTTTTATAAAGGAGATATAGGTACAGTGCCGTTTGACCGTAGGGTGCCTCCCACAGAACATCTAATAGGTGCCTCCTGTCAGAGGTTTCCTTGTCGTTACGTTATCTACAGCTCACAGATACTTTTAAGATCTTGTGGACTCTGATTTTTTAATCCCTCATTAGATTTCAAAAGAATGGCTGTCAATCACGAGGTGGAGAGGTGTGAGATCAGTCAAGATCTCGAGTGCTCATTTTAGTGATCATGGTTTGATGATGAGACTTACTTGGTTAGACAGGAGTAGGCTCTCTGATGTTTTATTCCCTCATTATATCAGCACCTTTCCTAGAATTCTAAGAGAATACCCAATGCGCCAATCGGTCTACCACAAGATGGATAGGCATGGGCATGTTGTCATGGCTCCAGATGCACATCAAAGGCTAATCTTCGTATCTTGCCGAGGGTTTTCCTCTTGTGTCCAGACTTGCTTTGGCCACCTAGACTGTTTTCTAATAATAAATTCTCGGTCTTTCAATCATGACGCTCATTCATTGCAATTCTGAAGGTCACAGTCTCCCCATTCTTCATGCTGTCAGAGCCTTCATTGCTTTACTAGCAGTGATCTCGCAATTATCTCATTCCATGAAAGTTTGCTTCCCAGATATTTAACTTCAGACTTCCGAACAATGATGTTTCTATTCAGAAAGAGGTATTCCGTAGCTGGAAGATTTCTTCCTCGAGTAAATGGGACTATTGTGGTCTCGGCTGGATCAATATTTAGCATGACCCAATCCTGGCCTACTTCTAGTAATAGTAAGGCTCTATAAAGGGGAGTATACCAGAAACCGCCATGTTGGGTCCAACCATAGACTCGAAAATTACAGATCCATTCGAATGAAATGAAATAGTATCGAATTAACAAGTTATTGCCGCGGCATCTAATAGTCAAATTTATAATAATTTATTGTTTATTTGGTGTATCAGCCCGATAGATGACGATGAAAATATTGCGAGTCCTGTAATTTTCGAGTCTTTGGTTGGACCCAATCAACCATAAAGCCAGGTCTCGCTAGCATACCTATCTTTATAGTGCTCTAGTAATAGTCAGCAGATGAAGAAGAGTTTCCTCAGTGCTCTTCTATGAGAGTAGGTAGGTACTGGAAATATTTCATTCATTCCTTGTTCTCGAGTAAACGATGTTTTTATGACCTTAATCCATGAAAATATAAGTAAATTTATGATTGATGCATACTCGAGAATGAGAGGGAAAAATCGGAGCCAAATTTATACCATTTTCTGGATGTTGGCGGGGCTCGATTTGAGAATTTTTTGGATTGGACTATTAAAGACACTCATCTCGTTTTTTTCATCGCATTTTATCCTATTGCCTTATTCTATTGCCTTGTCCCATTGCCATTGGCAATCATTTGATGCGCTTGATGAATTGAAAGGTGTCTCATTACGTAAACGAATATTCAGATCTTGAAAAAATGCTAATTATTCCAGAAGAAAAGGGCTTTTCAAAAAACAATAACGTTAATTGGATCTGAAAAACATTTCAAATTCAAATCAGAGACGTATGGTTTTCGAAATACAGGGTGGCCAAGAGATTGACGACAAAAAGAAAAAAACAGGTCCCGAGTGTCATGGGGCTATTCGAATCTCCCCCATGTATGCTATGCGATTTTTCACGGTTTTCGAGTTATGAATTTTTTTATGAACTTTGAGAATTTCCGACTTGACCATCTTAAAAAAGATATTAAAAAAAAGTACAAGACTTCTCTGTGAAATTCTTTTGTAACTTAATCTCCATGAATTGTACTTTATACATAAAATAACCAGATTCGTAACTTTGATAAAAATTATGATAATGTTGGTCTCAAGTGAAAAAGTTACGGTAATTGGATTATGATCTGAATTTTCGAATCAAAATTAAAAATGTAAAAAGGCTAATTCACGGTTTCTGGTTTCTTATAGTACCTATGCTTAAAAACTGCGCTCAACAGTGAGCTTTTAGAATCATTGATGAAAAACTCTACTTTTGCTAGAATTAGCCTTCAAAGTCATCGAGGTGGAAAAAATCAAAGAACTAGACATTTACTACAGAATTATTTTTTGCAATCTTAAGATTTTTCTGATCAAGTTATGGAAATGCTGTAAATTAATGAAAATTAGCTTTAGATGTTGGTCAAGAAAAGTTCTAGATAAAAAAAAAGAAAAAGGTATGGCAATAAATCACACATCATAATGTAAATAAAAAGAAATTTATTTATGAAATTTACAGTAGGTTTTCAAAGTGGCCACCTCTAGCCTAAAACACATTCTACACCTTCTTAGAAATTTTTCTTTTAATCGCATAAAACCTGCCCTGTTATCTCTTAGGACACGTTCGGCTTCTCTTAACATCAGTCGCATCTCGTCTTCACTCGAAGATTCTCAGCCGTAAACCATTTCTTTGAAATAACCCCAAACGAAAAAATCGATGGGATTAAGGTTAGGTGAACGTGGGGGTTGATTGGGCCACTGATTGGTCTGCTAGTAAATGTCTAGTTCTTTGATTTTTTCCACCTCGATGACTTTGAAGGCTAATTCTAGCAAAAGGAGAGTGTTAAGTACCATTTTTTATCAATGATTCTAAAAGCTGACTGTTGAGCGCAGTTTTTAAGCATACTAAGAAACCGTGAATTAGCCTCTTTATATTTTTAATTTTCATTCGAAAATTCAGATCATAATCCAATTCACGTAAATTTTTCACTTGAGACCAACATTTCCATAATTTTTGTCAAAGTTACGAATCTGATTATTTTATGTATAAAATTACAATTCATGGAGATTAAGTTACAAAAGAATTTCACAGAGATATATCTTTTTTAAGATGGTCAAGTCGGAAATTCTCAAAGTTCATAATAAAATTCATAACTTCATAACATAATTCATACATGCGGGTGAATAGCCCATGACACGAGGAACCTGTTTTTTTCTTCTTGACGTCAATCTCTTGGCCACCCTGTATAACGCGATTTTCCATCAGTTTCAAAATGACGGCTGATGGCGATATTGTAGTATGAGAATAAAATACAGTTTGAAACCTTCTCTTTCTCTGTACCCCTTTTTCCAACTGTTGAATTCTGAATTCTGGTAAGATTTGGATCAGTCATTCCGATGATTATTTCGGACAGACAAGACAGACAATATACAAAAATGAGGCTCGTTTATGTTTATAACTTGCAACTCGAAAGTCTAGAACAATATCAATTATTCGAAGCTTATTAATTGGTACATTCTCCTCAATTTTGAATTTTGAAATTTCGCTAGCTCAGCCTGTATTGTGTGGGCAGCCTTAATCGGACTTTTACTCCATGTTGATACATACAAGCTATGTATATCGATAGTGGAAATCGAGAATGGACTATAAATATGGATAGTTGAAGTTGTCTCGCAGTAGATGAGCTCAAATACAGACAAACGCACGGTATTCGAAAGAAATTGTCAGTGAACAGCGGTCGCTACGAGATCCCCGGTTCTTGTTCAATTAAAATCGCGCCAAGTGCGTGAATGTTCATGTCAATCTAGCTCAGGAAACGGAAATAATGGCTGTGAATCCTATCCTGAGACCTATCTTCAACCTGAGTAGGCGTTTGAGGCCCGTGTCTGTGAATAGTGTAAGGTTTGGAGGGTCTTTTGCCGAGGATAAAAACATTCTGAAGTCTCCATTTGGGGTAGTCGATTTTCCAGAGACAAACATCACCGACTTTTTGTTCGAGAAGACGGCCAAATGGGGACACTTGGTTTCTACAGTGAGTATAGTTCACTTACACATAAATAATTTCCATAAAATCTATTGAATATCGAGTTCAACCTTTTCCAATTTCATCAACTCTACTCAGTACTCATGTCTAAATACAGGCTTTGAAAAAGGCTTGGTGAATACTAAAGGCATTATTTAACCCGCCAGCAAATGGTACTCAATATACAAGATCAGAAAATTGCAGGAAAACTGGGTGAAATGTTAAAACAGCCTTCAGATATAATCTACATATTATAAAGAGGAAAGATTTGTATTTTTGTGTGTTTGATACAAATAAGCTCAAAAAATACTAGACCGATTTCAGAAATTCTTTCACCCTTAGAAACTACATTATCCCTGAGTGACATAGGCTATACTTTTCACCCGAAAAAATTAAGGATAGGTACCTACTATAGCTTCAATAATTACAAAAAAATCAGCCATAATCAGCTATTTCACGTGCGCTGCAAAAACCGTAAGACTTACGTGGTGGATACAAGCATTGACGGAAATGTACCTACCTTTTTAATAGTTCTACAAAAAAGTCCGCGATAGCATATATCTATCTCTCAAGATTGACTTGCTATTACCTGTTTATGGTAATCAGATGTTTTCCAAAACTATGTACTATTTGGGAGTGTGTTTTTATGAATTGGGTATTGATCCTCATCCAACCTAATACGTTATTCATCACCAGTATTTAATTTAGAACGAAATTGCCCTTCACATCATACAATTACAACGAGTACATCAAAAGATATGGCAGGTTGAAGTGTTGAAGAAGAAACCGCCGCGTGAAACAAATTTCTACCCGGGCGAAGCTGGGACGGCCTGCTTGTTGCTTCAATATAGTGCGAGTCAATAATGATCCGGATGTCTCATTAATCAGTACCAGTTTTCGGTTAGAGGTCAGTCCAGATTTTGTTTTTAACTGATCATTATTTCGAATATTTTTTTGTTGAATACTTAATGATGAATACTCAAAAACAGGAATAATGAATATTCATCAACTCAAAAAAATAAGATCTGAGCACTGGAAATTTGAGTTTTTTCGTATACGCATTCTTGGAAAAATCAATTCCAGCAATCACCGAAAAACATTTGCAATTCAGACATTCATCCTCATATATTCGTAAGTAATATCATATGGGCATCCAATTTTTCCGAAAAAAATCGAAAAAACACGTTGCGAAGTAATATTTTAACAAGAAGCATGAATGCTGGTGGCAACAAAAATCCGAGTCGAAGACGAGGATTTTTGCACCTGCACGAATGCTTTTTGTTAAAAAATATTACTTTGCATTGTGTTTTTTCGATTTTTTTCACAGGAAAAATTAGATGCCCGAAAGGTATTTGACAAGACTATTTCATGAGTAACAGATTATTCTGCATGCATTATGTTTGGGCATTAATTTAAAAATTGAAGAACAGGTAATCTATTAAATCACAAATACTATACAAACTTAATTATTGTAATTTTCGGTGACTAAAACTGTCAAGTTTTGCCGCGGGTAAACTCGAAAAATCTGCTGACAGCTGCTGCCATACGATTTCTTCATCTAGAAACCATTTGTAATTCGGAATTGCGCCTTTCTGATTGGTGGAAATTGAGACGAGGGAAATAGTCATTTTTATCACTTAGTAAGAGGTGAAATGCGAAAATTTGGAATCAAAACAAGATCACATAATATAATAGGTAGATATGATTACGATTAGTCTGAATTGAGTGATGAAATATGCTTGAGATAAGAAGTTCATTTTTTGATACCATTTCAAAAAATGGAATAAATCAAGATAAAATTTTCATATGGTTCAAAGGTAATCCTTAATGCATAAAACTATGTATCTGTGTCTGCATTGCCGTTATTTCTTTCCTCAATTATATTTACAGACGTTAAACCATTCTCAACTATGTATTTTCTTTTGTTGTTTTACCAGAAGTTGGTCAAATGAAAATGATGAATTGGTGGAAATAATGAAAAACAAGTTCTTATCGCCTTTCACGTTGTAATACTCAATTTTGCATTTCAGTTATATCATAACATAAACGTATAATTTAGGTACAGGAAACAAATAGTAGCCTCCTGAAGTTCTCAATTAATATAAGTCCATTTATTTGGCATGAAAAATAACTATACCATACCTTACCTTTTTTCTAGTAATTGTTATGTTTGAAACTTCAGAGATATATAGACGATAGAGTGGAATGACATAAACGAAAATATTTTTTATTCTGGTAAATACTTTCAGAGATAATACGTTATCTTCATAGGAAAAAGAGAAATTGATAGGAGTTATCTGTAATAGGTAACTGATGAAAATTGAACCTTACCCATTCAACCATTAGAAACCTTATCTATACAAAATACAAATAATTGAAAATCGCATGTATAACAGTTGGTAGGTACCTACATATAGTTCATTGAGTAGGTACTGAAGAAATTGTTTACTCACTTATATGATAATTGATGATCATTCATTCATTCCTCCAAAATTATATCTAATACAACTCAATTCTTATTTCGCATGTTAAAATCGAGTTACAGAGTAGAGTGGATGGATACTTTTTACTTATTATTACTTTGCTTTTCAAGGTCTCAACGAATTACATCACTAGCCCCGTACGTTTATAGATTAATGGCACCAGGAGACGGAAGCTTAACTTGCTTTTCAAGCATTTTTTTTCACTGCATGGTATCAAAAATGCCTCAATTCAGATTTGATTCGCTACTAGGATTTATTAACAATAATATTTCATAATATGAAATATGTATAATGTATAAATGAGTTTAATTCAGTAAATTGCCCTGTATATATCACTCATTATCATGATTAGATTTATAATTATTTTTTATAATACGCTTTAGTTGCATCCAAGAATAGATTTTGGTAGGTAGATTTTCAAAGATTAAAGTTTGATGGCCCAACTCAATTTGAGCCTTGAGAAGATAATAAAATATTTCTGAAAACGTTGGCAAACATCTGCAAATTCAGCAGAAACACGGCCTTCTTTAGACAGTAAGTAAGTTAAAGATGGCTATGGCAGAAATATAGTCCACTCTGAAACACTGAAAATGTGCGTTATTCATTAATTCAAATGGATGAATACCAACCAAATGCAGTTTGGGATGAAAACACAATACTCCCAGAGTCCCAGATAACTAAAATCGCTGTTGAGATGATATTTTGAAATCATCGGAAAATATTTCAACATTTCATAGAATGCTCTCTTCCCAGGCATTTATAAGAAAACTTGATAGAAAAGCCTATTATTGATGTCGGATGTGACCCAAAAATATCTATTCAACGACAATTATCCCAAAATCAATTAATCAATATTTTGTTCCTATGAACAAGAGCACAAAAATGAAATCGTGAAAAGTGAAATATGTAAATATGTTTCAGTTTTTAAACTGTAATGTGACCCCTTATCCTAGTTACTAAAAGAGACACGGAAAATGTTACGATAAAAAATGGCACGAAATTTAGACAATTTTTTTTGAACATATAAAATCCAATTTAATTTTTTTTAATGGGACACACCCTGCATAGCATAGATTTTTGGCTATATTTTCATCTTGATTTTGTATAAAAATAAAATATATGGGTCTATCGCTCATACCTTGAAATTTTAAGAGATTTTAAAGCTCCTGGAAAGCTCTGTAATGAGTTACCACTATTAGGTACTTAGTTTTTTTTATACAGAGAGGGGCATTGAAAACGAAACAGCGGCTCTGTAAGTCGGCAGAACCGAGTTATATAAAAACGCTCGGACACGTCAACAACATTTTCGAGGGGGACATCGTTCGCGATGAAATTCACCCGAAATACATTCCATCCCTCGGAGCTGTGACTGCCACCCCTAAATTTTTAAATGGCACCATATGGCAAGTGATACCTCATTTGAAAGGTAGTTTCCCTCTTAATATCAAACAACAAAATTAAATCAATTCTATCGATTCGTTTTCGAGATATAGGTACTTGAAGTTGGGAAATAACATTTTATTCACTCAATCAATAAAAAAAAGATCCAACATTGCAACTGTTTGAAGATAATTATCATTGCCAAGGATTAAATGATCTAACTGTTTACCAACAAATAGCATGCAAGTCCGTTTCAAATGAAGATCACTTGAAATTTCGACAAGACGGGGCATCTCCACATTATGCACAGCCTGTTAGAGCGTTTTTAGATAGAATGTTTCCTGGAAGTTGGATTGGAAGAAGAGGCGCTATAGAGTGGCCAGCCAGATCTCCAGATTTAACCCCACTCGACTTTTTCCTGTGGGGTCACTTGAAAAACAAAATCTATGCAACCGAACCAGAATCTCTGGAAGATTTACGACGCAGAATTATTGAAGAATGCCGTCGAATAACGCCGGAAATGCTACGAAATGTGAGGTCTCATTTTGAACAGAACTTGTACTATTGTATGGAAATGGGTGGTAGACAGTTTGAACATTTAATTCATTGACAATCATAATTATCTCTAAAAGTTGCATTGTTAGATTGATTGAGTGAATAAAAAGTTATTTCCCAACTTCAAGTTCCTATATCTTGGAAACGAATCGATAGGTATCACTTGCCATATGGTGCCATTTAAAAATTTAGGGGTGGCAGTCACAGCTCCGAGGGATGGAATGTATTTCGGGTGAATTTCATCGCGAACGATGTCCCCCTCGAAAATGTTGTTGACGTGTCCGAGCGTTTTTATATAACTCGGTTCTGCCGACCTACAGAGCCGCTGTTTCGTTTTCAATGGTCCACTCTGTATAATTATTATGGGTATCAGGCCTTATAGAATAAAATTCGCTTCAGCATATTATACTATGTCTATACAAAACGGGGTACAAAAGTCCAATTGCTTACATATTTTAGTTTAGAATTCTACTGTCTACAATGTCTTCGTCCGCTTTGTTTAACAGACATACTAAGATTTGAAGGGGATGGTTTAATGCTTGTTCATTTTGAGGCTCCAAGTCCAAGATAAGTGACTGATCACCGAGTCTGTCAGGAGTGTCAGGTGCGCTTTGCAAGTTCATTTAAGGGGACGATATACTCTGGCCGACGGCTACGACACCGATTCATTTTCCCAAGTTCACGCCCTCAATTTTTTACCTAAAAGCTTGATTTTTTCAATTGAAGTTAAAGGATGTCTTGAGGGCACTCTAATTTCTTCCCTCTGAAAAATTTATTTTTTCGCATGAAAAAATCGGCTACGGCACCGATTCTCCATTCAAAATGTGCCTTTCATTTTTCCAAGTTTACGCCCTCAATTTTTCACCTAAAAGCTTGATTTTTAAGGGCAATTTCCTCTTTTTGAAAAAAATTTTTTTTTCGCATTAAAAATAAACCGGGTTGAATTTGAGAGTCTATGATTATGATTATTGACATAATCGTTTTTCGGTGGTTGTTCATCAATTGTTTTCAGAAAATTCATTGCCCTCGACAAATCAATTTTCTATATCTTAAAAAAATTCAATTTGGATAGGCGCTCGAATAATGCAAAAAATTATGTGAAATCGCAGAGAACAGTCTGAAATTCCAGGAGAATTAAAAAAAAGTCAATCTTTCAGGTGGAAAATTGAGGGCGTGAATCATAAAATCTTTCACACAGATCTGTGCTGAAGTTTTTTGACTCCTCCAAGTAACCAGATGGGCAGATCTAGTTCCGTCGTAACTCAGATTTGGTGTTGGATGATGGTTGCTACACAGACACACGTCCAAATTTCTGTCTGGATTTACCCGAAAAATAAACATAAATTGCTGATGAATAATTCGGAAACTTTTGCTTTTATATCAAAATGTATCTACATATAGATATGTATTTATAGACCAAATTTTATTTTACATTGAATACATGAAATAATACCGATAATTTAAATTGGAGTACTTGTCAGAAACGTGGACAGTTTATTTCTCTAATTAAATCTACAGAGCCAACGAGAAAATATTATGTCCGAAACGTTGGCTCTGTAGATTCTATTAGAGAAATAAACTGTCCAGGTTTCTGACAAGTACTTTAATTTAAATAAATAGTATGGATGAAAAACAAACTGATAATTCCCCAAATTTTATTCGAAAACTTTTTCTAGATTGTGGTCGTTAAATCAATCGTTGTGAGCATCGTTGATTTGGTCATACTGAATATACTCAAATTCCGGGAGCAAATCAATCGATATATTGAATAAGTTAAAAGATTGATAATATTATTTTGCAATATCTACCAAAAGTCAATTTTAATCATCACATTGGTATGTAAGATGCTCATAATAACTACTTATAACACGACACTATGAGAAATAATTGAGAATTATTTCCAATTAATATAAGAACGAATGTATTTTCAAATTTTTTCTTTTTCACAAAAAAATTGGTGAGAAGATTGGGATAATGCAATAGAATACTTTCATGGTTGAAAATAGACATTTGTTCAAGGAAATCTGCCAGAGCTTCAGAAATAAATAAATAAATAATAAAAGTTAATTAGAATTTTGGGGTTGTCTAGATTGTTTTCTGATTTAATTTTTATTTTTTTCATGTATTACTCAATTTTTTCAGTTCCCATGATGCAACTTTGAGTCTGCTGATTATTGTTCATCTGTCTGGTGAACAATTCTTGTGTCTCGAGTCATATGTAAATTGTTATTGCAATTATGCTCAAAATCGCCGTAATAAGAACGTTGGATGTCCTTGGGAAATAAAAAAATTGTTTCCTGCGAAAATGTATATTCAAACGCGGGTATCTCGAGAACAGTTGAATAAAGGGTTATGATTTATGAACAATGAATTTCACGCGGAATTCTTCTATGTGATGAAAAATATAGGATGCTGATTCGGCCATTCGGGTCTACCTCTACCACAGTTAGAGACCTACCTTATCTTATACTGTGCCTCTACGCTTCGCTCTACAGCAGTAATGACTTCTTCTGTACACACTGTACAACGTCTTTGTCGATGCGTATTATCATTTGGAGTAAACGTGGTGTGAAAACGTTCCATAGTCAATCGAATTAATTGCTCTGATGGACGATTAGGTTGACCGTAAAATGGACGTAGTGCGCGATACGTATTTCGAACAGAACCATGATTTTTAAAATAAATTTGCACAATTTGGAAGCGTTGTTCTAACATCAGCCTATTCAATATTCATGTTGAAATGCCAAACAAAAATAAATCACTTGACAGCTGACAAAATGGCCTCCAGTTAAAAAAGGTTTGCCAATTTGATGTTCTTTACCTCTAAAAAAACATCCATTATTATACAGAGTGTAACAGCCAAATGGAATAAATTGGATAACGAATAAATGAGGGGGTGTTAGGAAAAACGCTCGGACACGTCGATTTGTAATTTTAAATGCGCATATTTTTCAAGAAAATAAAACTATATAGGGTGTTCCATGCGACCGTGGCCAATACCAACTTTCTTATTTCAAATGCAACCCCCTGTATATTATTTATTTTTTGGATTCTTCAGAAAATTCTAGACATAATTCATGTACAATGTCCCATACCTATCTTCAACTTTTTCGGAAATATTAAGTGTTTTCATATTTTTCACACAAATTAACATTTCAAATGAAAATTATTTTATTTCACAAATTCGATACATTACTTACATTACAATACGTATTTCCCATTAACCTCTTGATATGAAGAAGGTAAGCAAAAACAATTATTGAAAAGAAATTAAGAAAAATTCAATTCTACACTAGTTTAGCATGTTGCCAAGACGTTCGCATTTTTTTGAACATTTCCTACATTGACGTTTATGTTTTTTTTCTTTTTCAATAATCAAAAAATAATCAGTATTACTCATTAGGTTTTGAGTGTAATGTATCCAATTTATGAAATAAAATAATTTTTATTTAAAACGTTGATTTTTACAATAAATCTGAAAACACTTAATACTTCCGAAATAGTTTAAGTATAGGTATAGGACATTGTGCATGAGTTGTGTCTAGAATTCTCTGAAAAATCCAAAAAATAAATAATATACAGGGGGTTGCATTTGAAATAAGAAAGTTGGTATTAGCCACGATCACATGGAACACCCTATATAATATTATTTTCTTGAAAAATATGCGCATTTAAAATTACAAATCGACGTGTCCGAGCGTTTTTCCCAACACGCCCTCATTTATTCGTTATCGAATTTATTCCATTTGGCTGTTACACTCTGTATAGTGTATAGAGATATCGTCGTTGAGTTCTTGTGTTTTTATCATAAGAATTGTAGATTTGCAATCTTTGGAAGGGCCTACCAGTTTTCCGGTCGTACCTATATCTACGTAAGTGATGGTGATAAACGGTTTATGACCTCTTATTTGTGCACTATTTTCGTTAAAACACGCCATCATCAAAACACTCAGGTTTGGCAAACAATAATTGCTCAACAATTATAAATCGATGAACTTGAATCATAAAATTTTATTGATAAGAATAGATTAAAGGAGATTTTTATTTCTTCGAGAATACCCACATAAATATCAACCCAAAGAATGGTGCTATTTTTCTTCTTTTTATATAAATCTAGATCACTTATCATCTTGAAAGTCTTAGGGTTTTCTCGGAAATACACTTGAAATAATTTGTGGTTGAAATCGCTCCTGCGTTATAAGTTGTAGTAGGTACTCTGCTATAGTCTGTTTGTCAGGATAGTTTTCTTGAAACAATATTGAGCAACGAACAACAATGATGCAATACGATTGTATAGACATTTAAAGATAACCGAAGTCTAGATCAGACTCTTTCGTCTTTCTTCTTTCTTCTCATCCTGATTTTTTTTTGGCGAAACCGATATTTTTGAAAGTCACAAGATTTCAAATAGATATATGTTCAATATTATGCAGTCTTCCCATCAATTTCCAAGCAGATCGGGTGTGTAGTTTTTGAAAGATTGGGTCAACAAAATATCAATTATCAACAGCTCCTCTTGCTCACATTAACATATAGGTACATAGTATACTCTTTTGTAAATATAACTTGATTATGCTCTTATCCTCACCATTCACCAATAGGTAAACAGTAAAAATGTGAGTCGAGGTGTTTGTCATTCAATAAGTAACACCTAAACGAAATATGTATCAGGTTTCAGTTTTCATCAACGTTAATTTGGAATTGGAAGAATTATTCACATTCGATGCGATTATTTTTCCTGAACAAGTCTTGGAAAATTATGTTTTTCAAAAGAAATGCGCCCTTGTGAAAGCATTCTCCGGCACTCCTTATTGCTCCGGCTCTCTGCTGATTTATAGCAGATGAAGTATGAAGTTCATGGTATACGCCTTATCATTCATTGAAACGTACATCAAGAAGTGTCTTCAATGATCGTCAATAAACATTCCGCGATCTTGAGGCCAAATCAGGTACACAGACGAGCCCACATTGATAAGATATAAGGTTCGAAGTACACTCGTCATAGTACAAGTACCGCGACAATAATTTTAACGATTAATTGATTGCACGTAGAGGTCTCGTTCGATTATAATGAAATCAATCACAAGTTGCTATATTTCAGCGATTCCTTGGTTATTACTGTTCACAATTGAACTATTGATAAAATGCCACGATAGCAAACAATAGAGTCGAATCATAATCGGAATTCATATGTGAATAATATTTTTTTAATTATGAATGATTTTAACGTCTGTGAATCAATTAGAAAGAAAGATTTAACGGAATGCTGACAATTTTTTGAAATTCCGGAAAAAGTTACACACCATACAGGAAGCGAACCTGCGTCTCCTACTTTTCCTGCACTGTGTGTAACTTTTTCCGGAATTTCAAAAAATTGTCTGCATGCCGTTAAATCTTTCTTTCTAATTTTTTTTTAATGTCGGTTATAGTTCTATATTATACTAAACCGGTTACTCTGTGGTCCGGCCCGGCAATCTGTCGAAAAAGTGGGTGCAGAAGAATTTTAAAATCGCAGCGAAGCTGCGATACAGGAGAGAAATTTTTACACGGTCGGAAAGAGGAATGATCGATTCGTACGTGGGCGAAATTTCGATCCTCTAGGCGATGTAGAAGTATTTTAAAAAAATTCGCGGAAATCGCGAAAAAATTCGGCAAAAAGGGCAATTTTAAACGCGATAAAACTTTTTTCGCAGATACCCTGGTCGTGATGTAAATATACGGATCGAAAGAGGAAGAGTCAACGCAAAATAGCTTGGTATTCATATTTTCCATAATTTTCCCATTTTTTCAGGAAAACTGATCAAAGTTTGACATTTCTCCTATAAAATCGCCCGATCTGCAGAGATCACAGAGAACTATTTGACATTGTAGCTGTAAGCTGTCAGAATTTGGCCACAGCCTTCTATAGAGAAAGCCCGGAACACAATCTGACAACTGCGCTCAGATTCCGCGACCGGAGGCCTACCGATAAGAATAACTGTTTAAAAGGTAGATCTGCTAGTCCATACTAGTTCTATACGTTCTGTGTTCTATACTATACTAAAATGGTAACTGGGTAGACCGGCCCGTGAGAATCTGTCCAAAAGTGGGTCCAGAAGAATCTTAAAATCGCAGCGAAGCTGCGATACCGTGAGGAAATTTTTATACGTTCGAAAAGAGGAATAATCGATTTATACGTGGGTGAAATTTTGATTCTCTAGGCGAAGTAGAAGTATTTTAAAAAAATTCGCGAAAATCGCGAAAAAATCCGGCAAAAAGGGTCATTTTAAACTCGACTATTTCCCTCGTCTTAATTTCCACCAATCAGAAACGCGCAATTTTGAATCACAAATGGTTTCTAGATGGAAAAACTGTATGGCAGCAGCTGTCAGCAGTTTTTTCGGGTTTACCCGCGGCAAAACTTGACAGTTGTTGTCAACGTAAATTAAGAATACATACATAGATGCATCCAGAATAGACCAATCCAACGATCTGTCACGATCAGCTTTTTCAAAATGGCTGCTGGAAGAAACAAATAACAAACCGAGGATATCCAGTTACGAGGTACGTGTTTCAGGGTAGTTTCCGTTGGTTTCTCAATTTTCAACTTCAATGTCTTCAATTATGCCATGTAAAATGATAGTTATAATAGAGAAACACTATAACAGAAATGTTTGTTATTTGTTTCTTCCAGCAGCCATCTTAAAAAAAGGGGATCAGCTGTTTTGTTGGATTGGTCTATAATCTGTTACTTACGATAAAACTTTTTCCACAGATATCCTGACCGTGATGTAAATATACGGATCGAAAGAGGAAAAGTCAATGCAAAATAGCTTGGTATTCATTTTTTCCAAAATTTCCCCATTTCTTCAGGAAACTTGATCAAACTTCGACATTTCGCCTATAAAATCACCAGACTTCTACCGATGAGGATAACTACTTAAAGGGTAGATCTGCTGGCCCATACTAGTATAGAACACCTAAAATACGTCATGATTGCATGGGCGTCCGCAGGGGGAGATTCACAAGTATCCCTTAAAAACTGCGGGAAAGTGACACTCACCGAATCGAAAACAATGCGGGAAAGTAGTTACTTAGGCCCGGTAGAAAAAACTTATTTTGGGTAATTTTGTTCCAATTGTTAATTTGAGGTCGTAGCCTCAAAGTAAAATGGCTGGTTTAATGTTGTACAATGATTTCCTTTCCTCGTCAATCCTTACATCTACCTTTGAATATAAAATATATCGCTGCAAAGCACTGGCGGACACATGGGGGGCATGGTGCCATGGCCCCCCTCTTCCCCTCTTGGATATCGAAATTGAAAATAATCCCTTAATTAGTAGTCCTATAACGTTGGTAAAAAATTTCTATCTATTCATGCCTGTTGAATCTATCTAGATAGATAAGTTAGTTGTCAATTTAATAGAATTGTCAAGTTGAATAAGTTAAATAAAACCAAAAGAAAAGCTCATTAGCGGGTTTATTTTATTAAAAAACTTACATTGGTCCTTCGATTAACACGAGAACACGCTATGGATCAGTCGAACGAAGCATTCAAGGAGGATGGTGAAAGGATACTTCGCAGAAGTGACCGAGTCAATAAAGGTGTTCCACCAAGAAGATTCGTAGGGATGAGTGATGCTGAACTTGGCTTAAATGTAGTTCCTATTGGTAAAGACAATACCAATAGATTGAAAAAGAACTGCAAAAGTGATGCAGGCAAAATTATCTCTGCTAACGACTCGAATTCTACGGAAGTTATCAAATATGACGAGAAAAATAAGACCAGATCTGATATTATTCACCCTCCTTTAAAAACTTTGTTACGTGCATCCACGATATCTAAGAAAAATGAATCAACTGTACTCTCGAAAAAGTCCAGTATTTCTAAACTAAATCTAGAACTTAAACTCATCCAGCAGCAGAAGAAACTTGATGAAGAGGAAGCACAGGAAAAGTTAAAAGCTATTGAGAAAAGAAGAGAAAATGTTCTGAAAGAAATAGAGATTCAGAAGAAGATTATGGAGAAAAGTACAACAGATGGTGATATCGAATCATTGTCCTCCCAAGATTTGTACCAAGACCCACTTTTCATGATGAATTGGGTTGAGGATGCTAAAAAGTGTACTGATGGTAACATAAAATGTAGCCTGGTGGATAAAAACTCAAAAATTCCACTACAGATTTGTGAAACAAATAGTTTGCGCTATGCCCAGTGTGAACGTTCATCAAATAATCCTCCTGTTGGGGTTGGTGAAAGAGATATTATTTTAGATATTGCCAGACAATGCATTGCAAGTACTGCACGCACCAATGAACTATTGCTGAGACAGAAAGCAAAAGAACTTCCACATTTCTCAGGAGAACTCACGGATTGGCCGAATTTTATTAGTGAGTTCAAAAGATCTACCGAGCAGTTCAAACTCTCAGATCAGGATAATCTGATTCGTCTTGATAGAGCCCTCAGAGGAAAAGCAAGGGAAACTGTCAAAGCCCTTTTGATATCTCCAAGTAATATTCCTAGGATTATCAAGATGCTCGAAATGAATTTTGGTAGACCTGAATGGATTGTTTTATCACTTATGGAAAAAGTCAAGAAAATTAGCTCAGTAAGAGAAGACAGATTAGAATCTTGCATTTTCTTCTCGAACGCAGTTAATAATATGGTGGTCACGATGAAAAATGTCAATTCTACACTCTATCTGTTCAATCCGGAATTGTTGGTGAATATAGTTGAGAAACTTCCTCCTATACAAAAATATAACTGGGGAAAATATAAATACCAGAAAGATATACAGGGAATTCCAACATCACTTGAAGATTTTGCAAGTTGGTATGAAGAAGAGGTAAACTCTATGGCTTCTACTAGTAATCCATTCCAGAGAATGAAATACATTTCTAGGAGAGAAACAGTTATGATTTCAAAGAAGTCCGGTTCCAAAAAGGCAGAAATTTCCAAAAGTTGTATATTTTGCAAGAATACGAGTCATAAAATAGAAGAATGTGGGGACTTCATTGAAAAATCTGTGACTGAAAGAAGAGAATCAGCTCTAAATTTGAAATTGTGTTTCCTATGTCTCCAAATGGGACACATGGCAAACAAATGCTTTCTAAAATCAAGATGTGGACAGAATGGTTGCAAAGGAAAACATAGTAGTCTTCTACATATCCCAAGAGATGATTCGAATAGGACATATCTAACATCACAGGATAAGACAGCTTCTACAAGTGAATTTTGTGCGAAGCTTAATGAAGAGAATAAAACAGCTCTATTGAGAATAGCACCAGTAATATTGCGTGGATTCTCAGGTGAAACCAAGACTTTTGCCCTATTTGATGAAGGCTCAACATGCTCGATGATCGACGAGAGTTTAGCCGTAAAATTGAACCTTACTGGACCTGTTGTTCCACTTTGTTTCCAATGGACGAATGACATCACGCATTTCGAAGATCAATCAAGAAAAGTATCTGTTAATATTTCTGGTGACACCGATAAACGAACCTTTTATAATATGAACAATTTAAGAACTGTTAGAAACTTGAGTTTACCAAATCAGAAAATCAGTGTAGATACCTTGTCTCGAAAGTTTCCTCATTTAGATCGTAGAATTCTCAAGAGTATCGAGAATGCTAAGCCTGAAATACTCATTGGCCAAGACAATTGTGGATTGATTATACCACGTCAGGTTATCCAACCAAGAATAAACCAGCCTATAATGTCCAAATCCAAATTAGGTTGGACTATTCATGGAGCACTCAACGATTCATCCAATGGAAATGACATGAAGCATGCAAACCTGTGTTGTCGACATACTGAAGATGATGAACTACATCTTATGGTAAAAGATAGTTTCAAGTTGGAAGCTTTTGGAGTAAAAATGAATGACAAGATAATCAACTCAGTAGAAGACAGTAAAGCACTGAAAATCATGAATGATACCGCTAAAAGAATTGGTAACCGATGGGAAATTGGTCACCTTTGGAGAAATGCTGATATCACACTACCAGATAGCAAAGTAAATGCATTGAACCGTCTTGGCTGTATGGAAAGAAAAATGAAACGAGATAGTGAATTTGCGAAACAATATCGAGAGAAGATCCAAGACTACATCAACAAGGGTTATGCAAGAAAATTAGAGGCAGAAGAAATCACCGAAAATCCAAGAAGCTGGTTTTTACCACATTTTGCTGTTTGGAATATCCACAAACCTGGTAAAATAAGACTGGTTTTCGACGCTGCTGCAAAATCTTTTGGATATAGTCTCAACGACTTTTTACTGCAAGGTCCAGACTTCGTTCCATCTTTGGTTTCCGTATTATGGCGTTTCAGACAAGGAAGATTTGCATTTAGTGGAGACATCCGAGAAATGTTCCACCAAGTATTGATCAAAAAGGAAGATCGCTGTGCCCAACGCTTTCTATGGCGTGATGAACATAACCTTGGTGAAATTGCGGATGTCTATGAAATGAACGTGATGATATTTGGTGCCGTTTCTTCCCCTTCCGTTGCCCAATTCATCAAGAACAGAAATGCTGAATGTTTCGAAGACAAATTTCCTGGAATAAGTAGAGCAATGAAAAAACAGCATTATGTTGACGATTATCTGGATTCTTGTAACACAGAAGAGGAAGCCATTTCAAGAGTGAGAAACGTAATTTTTGTCCATAATCAGGCTGGTTTCGAAATGGTGAAATGGATCAGTAACTGCAGGTCGGTTCTAGAGGCGATCCCAAAATGTCTTCACGCTGAATCAGAAAAGGACATAAAAATTGATTCACAAAAAATCGAAAGAGTTCTTGGGTTGTCTTGGTCTCCAGAAACAGATCAATTCATATTTTCGCTGAACTTCCACAAAATTCCAAATGAAATATCTTCAGGATCAAAAGCACCAACTAAACGTGAGGTCTTGCGGATCATTATGTCAACTTTCGATCCTATTGGTTTCTTGGCACCTTTGATCATAAAGGCAAGGATATTGATGCAAAACATCTGGAGAAGCAATGTTGATTGGGATTCAGAGATACCTGAAAAATTGTTACCAACGTGGCAAAACTGGCTTCATGAACTCCAAGAATTATCACCCATAGTTGTGAACAGGTATTATTTTCCAAGCATTCCTTGTGTAAAAGAAGTGGACCTGCATGTGTTCTGTGATGCAAGCGATAAAGCATATTCCTCTGTTGCCTATTTCAGAACAAAAAATGAGGAAAATGATGAAACTCACATCTGCTTTATCACTGCTAAGTGTAAAGTTGCGCCACTGACTCAACAAACCATTCCTAAGTTGGAGTTACAAGGAGCCGTACTAGCATGCAGATTATCCAAGACAGTATGTGAAGAAGTGGAATACAAAATTCGAGAGATACATTATTGGACAGATTCTTTGGTGGTGCTCAAACAGATCAGATCTCAGTCAAGGAGATTTCCTATGTTTGTGTCATGCCGAATTGGAGAAATCCATGAAAATACGGATGTTTCACAGTGGCATTGGGTTCCAACCGAGAAAAATGTCGCAGATCAGGCTACCAAAGAATTAAAAAACATAAATCTTCGACCAGATGGAGAATGGTTTAGCGGACCATCATTTCTTAAACAACCACGGGAACTATGGCCGAAGGAACCCGAGTGTCCAGAGGAAGACCAATTCACATTTCTAATGGATGCTCAGACACAATCAGAGGCAGACTTACCGGACATAAGCAGATTTTCAAAATTGAACAGGCTCATTCGTTCAACAGCTTGGATTTTACATTTTCGAAAAGTAATATGTTTAGATAAAAAAGATAGACCAGAAAATTTGCAATTAGATGTGGGTGCAATCGTTGAATCATTCACAAATATCGGAAGAACTTCTAGTGAAAGGAATCACATGGAAATTCAATTCCCCTGCTGCTCCACATATGGGGGGTGTGTGGGAAAGGATGGTGCGTTCAATAAAAACAGCCCTGAAAGTCACATTGAAATGTATTAACCCCAAAGAAGAAGTGCTAGCAACTTTACTGACGGAAGCGGAGTACATTGTGAATTCAAGACCCCTCACTCACATTTCTGTTGATTCGAATGAACCAGAAGCTATCACGCCGAACCACTTCCTTTTACTTAGACCTGGCGGAATCAAAAGCTATTGTGAGGATGGTACCAATAGATTGAGTAGGAAACAGTGGAAGATAGCTGAAGGACTTGCTAACTCCTATTGGAGGCGTTGGGTTTTAGAATACAGACCGACTCTAATTCAGCGTCAAAAGTGGCATTCAAAAGCCAGTCCAATTAAAGTAGGAGATATAACCATCATAGTGGACGAGAAAGCACCAAGAAATGAGTGGTTAATGGGTCGTGTTCAGGAAATTTTCCCAGGAAAAGATGGTGTCGTTAGGGTAGCGAAAATCCAAACCAAGAAAGGCGTTTATACAAGACCAGTTGTTAAATTGTGCATCCTTCCAACCACTTAGTGAAGATTTGAGCTCTTCACGGGGTGGAGAATGTTGAATCTATCTACACTGAGAAAAATGGTCCTATAGATAGATAAGTTAGTTGTCAATTTAATAGAATTGTCAAGTTGAATAAGTTAAATAAAACCAAAAGAAAAGCTCATTAGCGGGTTTATTTTATTAAAAAACTTACAATGCCCGTCCTTGAAAAAATTAATGCCCCCCCTGAGAAACTGTCTAGGTCCGCCACTAGGCACTTGTTTTTTCATCTACCTACTTATATTCTTATTCCGAAATATTTTTACAGGAATGTCCTCTTACCGGTAGGAAGTATACTTATGATGACATCCAAAAAAAATCCAGAAATTTCGCGGGAGCCTTGAGGAAAAAATTAGGTCTCAACAGAAAAGATGTAGTGGGAATATTGTTACCAAACATTCCCGAAATGCCAATTGCAGCTTTCGGAGTACTCCATGGAGGTTTGACAGCAACAACCTTGAATCCGACTTATACTCCAGGTACAACTACTTTTCCTAATTCAGGATGTTTGAGGGGGACTGAAGTTTTTTTATATTACAGAAGAAATATGTCGCCAGGTGTTGGATTCAGGGGCTAAAGCATTGATAACTCTAACAGATTTCTGGCCGGTTGCTAAAAAGGCTGTGGAATTGACAAAGCGAAATTTGCCCATTTTGACAATCAATACGAAGGTAAGACCAAAGATATTGAATCATTTGTTCAATTTTTTTTTTAATTTTGATTTCTGCCATAAGAAAATGATAACATTTCTGAATAGAGAATGACGATACCTTTCGAATGATAAATCACAAGCCTATACTTCCTATTTGAAAAATTGGGAGTTGTTCCTGTCTTTTCAAGGGTGTTGAAGATAGGGTTCTCATTTTTTTTTGTAGAAAAATGACACTTTAAAATATAACTTCGACGTATTTCAGGATATTTCATGGATAGTCACAGAACCCATTACGAAGTTATTTCATTTGGCTGACCCATTTTGAAAGATCCACTGAAATAACTCCCTGGGAAAGGGTCTGGGTCAAAAAATGTTTCAAATGAAAGTTTCTTAGGTTTTAAGGGGACATCGAATGCTGGCGTTTAATCTTACCGTAGAGTAGATTTTTTGAATAATCAATATACTTTTTTCATTGCAGAATATTAATCTTCGTGAGAAACTCAAATATTCTGTCTCTATACAGGGTCTTTCACGTTTCACGAGGAACCTCACCCATATTTATACGGGAAACTACTGAACGTATTTTCATGAAATTCAGCACTTATAAGTATTTCACGATGCTGATGAAATCTAAAATATTTTCAAGGCATGAGCACCTCCGGTTTTTCCGGAAATGACGTCAACTTCCGTTTTTCAAACTAGAACACCATTTTTTTATTGCAGAAATAGATTCCTTAGAAAATTTCAAGTTATTTTGATGTAACATTTTTCAGTTTTGGTTGGAAAATTCTCTCTGAGCGGGAAAATTCGAAAAAAAAATCCAAAATAGAGCTCCGCTGAAACAAGAATAACTTCGAGGTTTTTGGATGGAAAATTTTCATTTTTGGGATTGTAAGATTGATGTATCCACTTTAATAATCGAAGTCGCGATTCATGATACAGGGGGTGAAAAAATCGCTTTCAAAGTTAGGGATGACAAAATCGTGAAAAATCAGTTTTTTCAAATTAGAACCCCATTTTTTTATGGCAGATATTGAATCTACGTTAAAAAATAATGTGAGTGTATGCATCATACCCTTGCCCTAAAATGGATATTTTCTGAGTTAATATCCACTTTAGGGCAAGGGTGTGATGCATACACTCACATTATTTTTTAACGTAGATTCAATATCTGCCATAAAAAAATGGGGTTCTAATTTGAAAATATTGATTTTTCACGATTTTGTCATCCCTAACTCTGAAAGCGATTTTTTCACCCCCTGTATCATGAATCGCGATTTCGATTTTTAAAGTGGATACATCAATCTTACAATCCCAAAAATGAAAATTTTCCATCCAAAAACCTCGAAGTTATTCTTGTTTCAGCAGAGCTCTATTTTCGATTTTTTTTTCGAATTTTCCCGCTCAGAGAGAATTTTCCAACCAAAACTGAAAAATGTTACATCAAAATAACTTGAAATTTTCTAAGGAATCTATTTCTGCAATAAAAAAATGGTGTTCTAGTTTGAAAAACGGAAGTTGACGTCATTTCCGGAAAAACCGGAGGTGCTCATGCCTTGAAAATATTTTAGATTTCATCAGCATCGTGAAATACTTATAAGTGCTGAATTTCATGAAAATACGTTCAGTAGTTTCCCGTATAAATATGGGTGAGGTTCCTCGTCAAAGACCCTGTATATTGTTTCTCCATAAAAAGAATTTCTCTGGAGATATAAAAGTGTTTCATGCTTAAGGGGACCTGGTGCACGTCCGAGCTCGCGAGCTCCCATTAAAAATTGGGCTTTTTATTTCCCTGATATCTCAGTTCGTATGCGGCGTAGACCAACAATTTTTTTTATCTACTCCCATAGAATAATATATCCATTATTCAACTGAATTTGATCTGTAATAGTCTCTATAAACCAATAGTGGGAGATAATAATAACTCTCGCCTATAACTCACTCTGATACAAATAGGAAAAATATAGCTTACGAAATGAATAAAAAAGTCGGGTCAATGGGGACTTCTATTTTAGACATTTTTTCCTGATATACGAAGAAAAACAGAAAAGCGAGTAAAACATATTTCAGATAAATTATTGAGCTTCAATTTGAAAAAAAAATTGTTGGTCTACGCCGCATACGAACTGAGATATCATGGAAATAAAAAGCCCAATTTTTGAAGGGAGCTCGCGATCTCGGACGTGTACCAGGTCCTCTTAAGATGGTCATGGTAAAGCTCAAGTTATTTCTCATGAAATTATTTGGTTTTGTATTGCATGAACATATTCAAAAAAGGAAAACTTTTTTTTCTGAATTTTTTCCAACCGCGCACATGAGTTGATACTGCAATAATAAAATCTCAACGTATGCCGAATTCTGAAATTATTGTTACCACTGCAAACATATACATAATAATTGTGAATTTTAGACTGCGCGTAATTTCAGACAATTTTTTCTTCTTCGTTTACTTTTACTTATCATTTTTTTCCCGTTTATTGATTGGAAAAAATTCCGAATGCCAGATTATGATTATTATAGGATTCATATTATGTCAGAAACAAGAAAGGGTAGAATGTTTTTAGTTTTTTACGAAGATTAATATTGAAAAAATCTACTTGACCTTGAAATCAAACTCCATGGTCAGATTGAGTATCAGCATTCGATGTCCCCTTGAAAACTGAGAAACTTTCGTTTGAAAAATTTTTCGATGCAGGCTCTTCCTAAGGAGATATTTGAGTGGATCTCTTAAAATGGGTCACCCTGTATACGTCAAAATAAATATGACGTGAATGCTATAATGGCGGGAACCCCAAATTCCTGTTGATTCTAGATTTTTTATGGGGCATCGGTATATACCCTGGAACTTCAACTGACCAGTTGCATGAAATCGATTTATGTTTCTATAGGAAAGTCAGGCAACCCCTTTTGGTGCGATCAACTTTGCAGAATTCACTCAAGAAAAAATCGAAGTTGAAGATCGCAATCAGGTATCCCCTGAAGACATCGCATTCATGCCTTATTCTAGTGGTACAACCGGGCTTCCCAAGGGTGTACTTCTTACTCATAACAACATGATGTCCAATCTCCATCAGTTGGACGTCCCATGTTTGGATTACTTGAGGGAAAGCACAAGTAAGCTATTGACAATATAATTCAAAAATTCATATGTAATTGTGTTTGAACTCTGGTATATTTCAATTTGAGTTTGAATGTGAAAACGTTGACGTTTAAGGAGTTTTCTAATCCATTATGGGAGATAACATTTCTGAAGGATACGCAGATAGTTTCCAGTTCTATCAGAGACATCCTACCTTCTGAGTTTTTTCTTCATATATCAGCAAAAGGTTGAATATCTATCTTGTGAATTTCAGAAGACCATCAAGACATCATACCGGTAGTTTTACCCCAGTTCCACATCTACGGCCTTCTTGTAACAATGTTGATGACTACAGCTAGAGGTTGTCGGCATATTTGTTTGCCGAAATTTGATCCGAAGTTGTACATAGAAGTTTTAGCGAAACATAGGCCTCACGTACTTTTCGTTGCGCCTCCTTTAGGTAGGTACTTATTTTTTTCAGATTTCCGATAATTTGGATATGACAAATCGAGAGATAATTCTTTTTCGCAGTTATATTCATGTCGACCCAAGATGCAGTTAAGGCAGAGTATTTGTCAAGAGTAAGAAACATCGTGAGTGGGGCTGCACCTTTAGGAGCAACTGATGAAGAAAGGTTCAAGAAGAAAGCGAATGTTTTCATAGGACAAGGTGAGAGGAATAATAGTAAACCTATCCCAAGATTTTGTGGAAATCCTGAATCGTTCTTGGCAATGTTTGGATTTGCAGCACAAATCTTAGGTGTCTCACACACCGAGGTGATACAATGATACAAATACGTTGTGTCTACGGTGTGTAAGATCCTGTTGGATTCCCTGGTTTCGTTATATGCAAAAAAATGCGTCTAACAAATGTTGCGTCGTGTGTTAGCCGCCTTAATCATTCAAAAATTATATTCATTCAAAATTTCAGTAATAAATGAACTGACATAATTATGTAATATCGAAATTCCCATTAGTACCTTTATCTCATAAAATTTTGAAAGAAATTGAGTTTTAAATCTTTCAGTTTTTCCCAGACAAACTAATGTTTCACTTATTTCAAAAATGAATTTTTCAGGCTATGGTATGACAGAAACATCACCAGTCATAGCTATGACAGCAAATGATGGTAGTGCTACCCCAGGCTCAACAGGACAACCTGTCCCAAGTACCGAAATCAAAGTTTGCAACATAAATGATCCCGAAGGCCAAGCTTTAGGGCAAGACCAACCCGGAGAGCTACTTGTAAGGGGACCGCAAGTCATGAAAGGTTATCACCTCAGGCCGAAAGAAACTGAGGGGACCTTACTTAAAAACGGTTGGCTGAGAACTGGAGATATTGGATTCTACGACAAGAAAGGCTGCATCACTATCACAGATAGGCTGAAAGAACTTATCAAAGTGAAGGGATTCCAGGTAGAGCTTGACATTCTCCAAATATGCCACCGCCCAGACAGCACTAGATATTTTTTGAATATTCCATGAATATGCGAAATGGGATGGGCATATTCCTACTTCTAGTGGTCGCGGTGGCCAAAAGTCTGGAACTAAAACTGTAAATAAAAAATTTCGGTTGCTCGTGACGGCATCAGATTCACTGATATATTGGTTTTAGATCACACTCTCACAAACATGCTACCTTATCTTCCTAATCTTTGATATTGTGGAAATTTTCAATAGTTTGCTGCGAGAATATTGAGCATGCTCTTCTATTTTATTGTCAATAACAATGTGCATTTTCAGGTACCACCAGCTGAACTGGAAGAGGTAATCAGGGAACACCCTGATGTAGTTGAGGTAGGAGTTATTGGAATTCCAGATGAAAGGGCTGGACAGGTGCCTAGAGCGTATGTCGTGATGAAGCCTGGAGCAAAGTTTGACGAGAAGAAAATACAAGATTTCGTCAAGAGCAAGGTTGCTAGTTACAAGGAATTGAAAGGCGGTGTTAGTCTTGTTGAGGATTTACCAAAGAACCCTTCAGGTAAAATTTTGAGGAGAGAACTTCGAGAACTTTATGAAAAAGGCCAAAAATGAAGCAGGAAGACATAGGATTAAAAAATGATTATAGGATTTATAATTCAACTGTAGATCTTTTATGGGATTTATGAAAGGCAATTTGTTTTCATTGGAATGATTTAACTGAAAACAAGGATTTCAAAACAGCAAAGAAATAAATAAAATAATTAACATTTTGTAAGTCAAGAAAACCATAGGATATGTACATAAAAATCGAATGATTTGAAACGATTTTTATATTTCGTAAAAATTATTAGATGAAAGAGCTTCAAACCTGTATTTTGATAAGAATTTTACTCGAGAGAAGCAAATGCATTTTTTATTATTGTTAAGAACTCATTGAATAAAAAAAAGAAAATCGTTTTATCGTGAATTTTTTTTCCTATATCTAAAATCATATAATAGTATTCATCAGGCTGGCCAACTTTTTTAAGCTAAAAAGATCGATATATTTTTTCCGTGATAGACTTTTGCACCTAATAAAATTATGCTGGATACACAATGGGCAGCCTTTCATATATCTTACTTTCTGATATTAGCTCGCAACCGTCCGGTTGCATAGTATAGTATACATAGTATAAAACAAATAAATCGCTTTCGCTGTCTGTCCCTATGTATGCTTAAATCTTCAAAACTACGCAACGGATTTTGAAACGCTTTTTTTATAGATGAAGTGATTCCAGAGGAAGGTTTATATGTATGATACATGCATAATATTGTAGAGAAACACTAATGAATTTATAAGTTTCTAATGTGATGTCGTAAAAAAACATGTTTATTTGCGCTTACATTGCAAACGCTGACTGAACCCCACGAGATAAATCAAAATTAGGTACTCGGTATTGTACTCCTAAAAAAGGCAACAAAAAAGTCCGCGATGGTATATGTCTATATCTCTTAAGGATAACCCACATTAACCATTTTTTATCCTTTACATTTCACGGGAAAAAAGACCTATGTAGGAAGTTATTTTAACCCTTTCAAGCTTAGCTCATACTAGACATACCACAACTATAAGATTCATTCTCGATTCTGCTTTGAATCAAGAATGAATCTTGTAGTTGTGGTATGTCTAGTATACCACTAAGCTTGAAAGGGTTTTAAACAATACATCATTAATACTTAACCAATTAAGTACCTACTTGCTATATCATTTCGTCACGATGTCAGTGTTTTTCGAACTTTTAGCAGATAATGGTCCCAAACGACATGGATCGATGATGAACCGTTGTCAAATCCAAAATTCTGATAATTTCAAAACTATTTCGTCCAGCTTAAGATAGATGCATATAGGATTAGCACTGATATATCCATAATCTGGCCTTTTAATGTATTTCCTTTTATTTGAAGTCAATTTTGTAAAGTTATTTTGTTCCATCATTCTTATTTCGAAATTGTTGTGATGACCTGAAGATGGAGAAAACCGTATCTCCGAAACTGTCGTCCGATTTGTTTCAAAATTAAATATTTTATAACAGAAGTTTTTAATGATTTTAAGCCATTATAATTATTTCGGAAACATCGAAGATTCGTTTTAGACTTTTTTGTCGATCGAAAATCTGAGATCGGCAATCTAGAGTGCCGTTTTGATCTACAATTTTTAATTAGGAGTCGTTACACCAGGGTTTCTATGCATCTATAGCATGGGGAAAAATTAGAGTGAAAACATTATTAATTTAAGGAAAATGTAAATGACAAACATTCTAAGCCCAAAAATCCATGTTTGAAATTTTTTGTTAAAGAAGTTTACTAGTAATTAATTAATGACCAACCAGGAGCCCGCTACAGAAGAATAAGTAGGCAGTTGGGGACGCGAGAGTGAGACGCCAGAGCTGCTGCCGGCTTTTTACGTTCACTGTTCTGTAGCGCGCTCCTGATTGGTCACTTTCATTAATTAATTACTCATTAGCTACGTTATCAAAAAATTACAAACATGGATTTTTGGGCTAAGAATATTTTTCTCTTTCGATCCCCTCAATTGGGCGGGCGACTCCTGGGACACCCTATAAAGTCTAAGACCCAGACCCTTTTAGGGACAATCTGGACCGATTTCGATTCCATTTTTAGTTGGGTCGTTGGAAGGCTCAAATTCACGGTTCGACCATATTCATGGCTTGCAGATTTTCAATTTCTCAGATTAAACGGTAGATTTCATCTGTTGCTTTTTGTTATAATGTGCTATTTCATGACCAAACCAAATCATGAGAATGGGAAATAAATAACAAGTATTGGTTCAACAATATTATTTATTAACAATAGATAAATTCAATTTTTTCATAATATCAAAGCTACTATTGCTCAACCCCAAAAGTTTGATGCTTCATGAGTTCTTTGAATACCCCATTTTCTAAATTAAGTAATTCTTGATAAGTCCCTTTCTCTACTATCTTCCCTTCTTTCAAGACAGCTATTGTGTTTGCATTTTGTATAGTGGACAATCTATGTGCAATGGTAAGTACTGTTCGCCCTTTCATAACTCTTTCTAAAGCTTCCTGGACCAAATGCTCTGAATGTGCATCTAGGGCGCTGAAAAATATGAATGAAATGAATCTTGTAGAAGTTTCTGAATTTTGATGACTGTTGTATTTCGAATATGTTCAACAATCAAGATTCCAGTCTACTATTGAAGTGACCTTTGACTTCCATCGATATTTTTTTATGATACTTCACCTTGATTGCGATACGTTTATCAAATTTAAAACCTAACAAAAGACCAAATAATTTAACATTTTATTAATCCTACCTTGTAGCTTCGTCCAAAAGTAATATTTTAGGATCCTTGATTAAAGCTCTAGCAATGGCTACTCTCTGCTTCTGTCCTCCACTAAGCATTATACCTCTTTCCCCAACCATAGTATCGAAACCCTGAGGTAAATTTTGAACAAACTCATGAACATTAGCCTCTGTCGATATCTCCAAAAGTTTTTCTTCCGTTACTTTAGAAGGATCTTCAGCGCCATATAAAATGTTATCTTTTATACTTGCCGAAAATAAAACTGGTTCCTGAAAGATTATCATGCTGACTATTTTATAACTTGTATTCTTATTTATCCACCTGAGCAACAGTACCGATGAATTTTTTCAACCATACAGGATCCAATTGCTGTATATTGTAGTCATCAAGAAATATTGTGCCTTTAGACGGATCATATAACCGCAAAAGTAAAGCAGCTAGAGTACTTTTACCTGAACCACTTGGTCCCACAACAGCTACCATTTTACCAGGTTCAATTTCCAAGTTCAAATCATCAAATATTTGGATATCTCTTCTCGAGGGGTAAGTGAAGGCAATGTTCTGGAAAACGATTTTACCTTTGGGTTGTTCCAAGGGAGTAATTCCACCTTGAAATAAGCATTAAATGTTGGCTTTATTTTATTTATCAGCAGATAATTTACCTCTTAGTGGAATTGCAGGTTGTCTATCCATAATTTCCCATATTCTACTACCTGCTCCAATTGATTTATTTAACTCTGTATAAAAACTGGATAAACCCCCTATAGAGACGCCGATATATGCTGCATATAACAGGAATGATGACAACTGTCCAACAGTAATAGATTGTGATGATACCATCACACCTCCGTAATAGAGTACGGAAATAATGATTATATTACCTGTCAAACCTGTCTGATGGAAAATTATGTAATGTAATGATTGGAGAAAAATGATGGCAGAGTCGCTTTTCAAACTTCAATAGTATATTCTAAAACTAGTTGCAAAATGGGCTCCTATTCCAATACAAATGAGAAGAATGAGTGTTGGAATTGCATTCTGCAACGAGTATTAGACGATATTTTCTCTATTTCAGTCAAATCTCGTGAAATACTGTTGAAATTCAATGAAAAATTCAGATTATACATCCTAGTGACTTTTGTTTTGTATCTTGGCAGATGGTGTACTGACGAAAATTGACATTTCCAACTTGACATAATATGTTGAAAATTGATAGGATCGGCAGACATTGTTGACAACCACGATACGAAAAATATTACTAAAAACTGTGCTATAATGAGTTCATTACAGTACTGTTTTTAGTACTGGAATGAACTCATTACGATACTGAAATAGAGAACATGTATTTAAGTTTGCCCAAGTTCTCTGTGATTCATCATGATGTCAATCATGGAGAGGTGGTTGATCATTTGAATGGAAAGAAAACAAATGAATGGAAAACATAAAAAATTGAATTTCCAGTCGACGCATGTGTAGAACTCAATTTTCACCAAAGATTCAATTCCACTTCACAACTCTGAATTGCACTCATAAATCCATTGCCGTGTCATAAGATATGTGTTTTCTACACTTACAAATTTGAACTCACCATTCCATAAAATAGAGCTCGGGCTTTCGCTTCCCTATATGCAATCTGCAAAACATTCTTTATAGAGACATCATAAGATTCAATTTCTCTAGATTCATGGCCAAAAGTTTTTACTGTTTTAACATTTGATATTTTTTCTTCAGCAATTTTTGTAGATTCTGCAAGTGTATCCTGCACTTTTTTTGTGATGTTTCGTACATATCTACCATAAATCACAGCCACTCCTAGAATTCATTAATCAGTTTGAATGGTTTTGTTGACTGTTCAAGAAATACCAGAAATTTACCTGCTACTGGAGGAACAATACCTAAACCCACTAATGCTAGCTCTGATGATGTATAGAACTAGAAAAAACTACAACTGAGTCCTCCCTACTTCTTTCAACTTATGAAAATAGTGAAAATACTCACCATCATGCCAGTTCCAGCACACACCATAGCAACAGATCTCAATCCATCAGAAATGTTAGTTGATAAGGCTTGACCCACAATTTGTGTATCTGAGGATAGCCGATTGACGAGTTCTCCTGTTGATCTTTTATCAAACCAGCCCTGCTCTTGACGAAGAACTGAGCTGAATACATTTTTTCTCAATGCTTGAGTCATTCTGTAACCTTATATCATAAAAAGGATACATCAAGATTTTGTAGAGGAGAAATTTTTCGACTATACCTGATATCGACATAAGATAAACTCTAGCAAAATTGCAAACTGCTCCAAGTCCGAAGACAAAAATTAAAATACCACACAATTGATTAAGTTGTAACTTTGCATCATCTGAGTCATCACTGGTTGAATAAATTATATCTAATACTTTTCCTATACTGAAAGGCACAGCCATCGTAACTGTACTAGATACTAGTAAAAAACCAATTGCTCCTGTAACAGTTTTCAGTTAAATAATTATAATGGATTAATTGAATGAACTGACCCATTAAGTAGTATTTTTCAGGTTTTGCCAATGATAACAGCCTCTTTAAATCGGATTTCCTCAACGTAACATTGCCTTTTGCAACTTCATCTGCTTGTTTTCTTCGAAATTTCATCCATATTCGTTTTTTTGGGGTGATTTCTGCTTCTTTAGGTATTTCCACAGCCACATAGTTTTTCTTCTGGCTTACACGAGTTTGCATAAAGAATTTTCTTCTTGTTTGTCTGACAATTCCAAAATTCGAATTTTGAATATATTTCAGATGCAAATTCGACTTGAGGAATAACCTCGTCACCACTAAAGAATAAACACTCATTTTTAAAATTATATTGTTCAAATGAACGAAAAGTAAAACTTAATTATTAGTATTTTCCTAAATAGGGACCTTCATTTGCTAGGAAGCTACCTTATGCAACATTTCGGTCAAATTTATTGAATTATTCATTCCAATTGTTGATCTTATCACCCCTATCTTGACAATTATCAATGCGGCTTATGTCAAGTCATAATCCACTTGTCAGATACAGGTTCATCTATGGTCAGATGTCAAATTGACAACCAACTCAACCAGGGGGGTGAAGCGCCAGAACTAAACTAGGCAACACACGATCCATAATACACTTACGTCCTCTCCACTTTTAAATGGCTGCCATAATCGTACGATTCAGCTACGACATACGTCGAAGTGGATTGAAATGACAATTTTGACGTATGAATAAAATAAGTGGAGTGATGTAAACAAGTGGAGTGGAGAATTAAATGGACAAAAATTACATAAATTGTGATTTAAGGATTAAGAGGATAAAATAGAACTATTCTTTTTCAGGTTTATTTTCTTCTCGCGACTTGTAACAATATTATAGGTCGGAATTTTTATTTTGGATGAATGATTGTCTTGAAAAATTTTCTCTAGAACCTACAGAACATACATTAATTATAGAGAATTCTATTTAAAAGGTGAGTTGTCGATCTAATATTTTCTTATTAAGAAGTTAATTTGGTTACTTTTGATGCAAAGTCCCTGTTTGAAATTTTATTGATTCAAGCACTTATAAGTTAACCGATTTTAACTATAATGATCTGCAAATTCTGTTCATTTCAAGCTTGTATCTTATCCAGATATTTACAAATGTTCAAAGATAATTACTGACTACTTAAAACCATTCTCATTTAAAATAAAACTGGCATATCAAGTAATCAGGTCTCCAATCATGTTTTAATGATGAGTGTTAACGATTATAACATTACCTGATTGAAAGCATCTCTCAGATGTTAGTTTCTCTAAAACTTTTGTTTGCTTTTTAGTGACATCAATGAACGTTACCTGTTTTCAATAAAGAGCAAATATATCTGTCTGCTTTTTGAGCAAAAACGAATTCACCTGACGATGACTTCTTGTATAGAAACCAATGTGAATGTGATCCCTGAACAATTGTGATGATTCATTGTGATCGTGAAAGGGATAATTGTGATAAATAATAATATCAGAGAAGATATATTCCGACCTTTCTAATGAATATATATGAATGTATTTACCATATTGTGAAGCTAAATAAATGAATTTTATGGTAACTCAGTTTTATTTGAAATAACAAAGAATATTTCACTTCCCAAGAATTTTCGTTACTTTTGAAGTCAACGAAAAACATTGGAAGTGAAAATTTACAGGACAAAATTATAATTTAAATAAAGCTCAAAAGCCGAAACTTTTTGGGTCGGTAAAGAAGGTTTCTGTAATATCTTCAATTCTCCACTTTTAAATGGCGGCTCAGCCATTTCTGTGGTTTGAACTGTCATTGGTGTTGCCATAGTTTAGTAGGGAGGTAGCATTTCTTTTATTAGATGTTCTGTGAACTCAACCGAGATTGAAAAATCTAAAAATGAATGAACCTAAGATGTCTAATGTCTAAAATATGTTTTTAGACATCTTAGTTTTTTTTATTACATCAATTTTTAGATGGTCCAAAGAGATTTCGTTGCGGACATATTCACCTATAAGTAGGGTTGCCAGATGTACTTGATGAAAAAACCGGACAACTCAAATGTACTCGATGAAAAAACCGGATAACTCAAGCTTTTGTCCGGTTTACGAAGATTTTTTCGACCGGACAAACATGAAAAAACCGGACTGTCCGGTCGAAAACCGGACATCTGGCAACCCTACCTATAAGTATCATGTTTGCCGAAACCGTTCGCCTAAGCAGAATTTGCCTCTTAGGTAGATTCGCAATAAAGAATCCAACAGAATAAATTCTCGTCAGAAAACAGTTGACTCGTATGAACTGTCCATGAACCCAGATCTGTTTAAAAAAAATTGGGATTTTTTTCAATAATTCGCTAGAACTTGTGAATATTCGGAATTTAGCGATATTGAAAATTGGAATTTGTGCAATTTAGATGTGCCTTATTCGAATTCGAAAGAGATAATCAATCGCCTTTTTCGCAAAAACACCCTTCCTGGATTTTTTTCAAAATTTTTTGCACACACGTTGTGGACACTCGGTATATTGTTCGATATCATATATGGAGTGGATCTGATTACTCTGATTAGCTGATGCTTGTTTACGTTCAGATAAGTGCCAAATGACAAATACCTCAACTTACTCGAAAAAATACACTTACAGTAGACGCGCGATAGTGTGAACTCAAAAAAAATTTCGTCTTCGTAATATCTAAATGTTCACACCTCTTAAGCCTTTTATTGTTTCAGCATATCTCATGTTATTGGTAAATTTCGTTTTATCTAATGAAGAAACCACTTGTAGAGTAACTTCTCCATTTCTGGAGCGAGTTATTCAGCATTATTGAAAATGACAATTTCTCAATTTTCCTTAATAATTCTTCTAACAAGAATCATTGACGAATTACGTTACTTTTATGGCAGATGGCACGCTGTATAGTACAGGTGAAAAACCTGACTAAGCCTTATCGACGCACCTGCAATCCTAACCACTACCCAGTAGGTTCACATGCAATTTTTATCCTTACGATTATTACGATTTGAATCGCCAATTGATCCACATATCAAACCAACTTCAATTTCCACCTGAATTACCATTTTTGTAGCCGCTGTTTTGCCAATCATAGGTTTACCAGTGGAACAAATAAGAACCTAGCAAGAGGAGCACACAATGGAGTTAGATATTTTAACTTTTAACCACCCGCTGGGTTTGAAATCAGAGACAGTTTGTCGTCAGTAGTCATAGCCTGAATGCATTAACTGTTCAGAGTAACCTTTGGAACTTACATATTAGCTCTTCGATATCCTCGGGTGCTTTAAAAAGGCAGCTATACTACTCGATTTTCTCGATAAATTCTTCAGACACAACGCAAGTTTCAGTTGTATGTCAAGAAGCAAGAAAGTGATTAGACGCGAGAATATAATAATAAAAATAAGGGAGAGTGTGTCTGTGTCGTATAATATTCATTACATTTATATTGCATCGATTAGAATTTTTTATTTACAAACGAGATTCCTACTTGAACTTTGGATAATAGCTGAACTTACGATCGTTGTTAACAAACCTGCATTATTATCAGACGATAGTTTTGGTGATCCATCTGAAGCGCTAGAACAGAATCAACAGTAGCGAAATTAGTATAACGTCTTCGACTACACGCAGGTACGTATTTGAACTGCTGACTTTTTCGGTCCCATAATTTCAAGTTTTAACCTTTGTCTAAGGTTTTAACTTATCATACCCATATAATTTTAATCTTATTGTATACAAAAATAGAAGTGAGCGTCAACGTTTGACAACGTATGATGTTAAACAAATAAGCGTACCAAAATTCATGATAATACCTACTATAAACAACATTTAGAATTTCAAACATTATTACAAATATTTCATCATTGAAATTTTTCATTTGGCAAATATTCTATGTTATATTTTATATTAAGTCTCATCAATTTATTCTTCTCAAGAGTAATCATAACAAAAGAAAACAATTATTCCAATTACTTTCTGAGAAATTCATAAATATTGTTGACAAATATTCAGTTTGAAATATAAGTCGATGAACGCGAAGACAAACATCCGACTATGAATGAAAAAATCAAGATAAATTGAAGAATTTTTTGAGGAATTTCTATAAAATGTTAGAGAAATCTCAAACCCTTCCGTGAAAAAATCCAAAAAACTTATTTGCGATAATTTTTCGCACTCTTTCGTACACTTGAATCATCAGATGATTGAATAAATGTGCACAGCTTAAAATAAATACTGTTTTGACGTTGAGATTAATTTGCGTTTGTTACTTATTATGTACACAGCAGAAATGAAATATGTACTTCTTTCATTAAGTGTCTATTGTGAACTTTGGTCCAGACAATAACAAGATATAATTGTTACAATGCGTTATAAGATGCAATGACTATGAATACAAACAAACAGGTGAATATCTTCTTCCAGATTTAAAGCTGTTTATGGTGAATTTAGAATATCATGTATTCATGAAGCTTGACAAAAGAAGAAATTTCTTATCTATTATTCAATGATGGAAATAATGCATTGTATGTAGTTGATAATACAAGTATTCACCGTTTCATGAAATATGAATTCCGATAACTCATGGCCCATCGGGCTAAATATCGGTACCTCAGGGCAAAGTGCATTAAGTCCAGAATTTTAATATGATTTTCCTCATTTTAGTGATTTGTGAGAAGACAATAGTTAATAGGTAGGTACTACACCCGATGAATATTATTGACATCTGAGTTAAACACTCTGAATAAAGTTTCAAACTATGCGAAGTTAATGAAATCGAGTATCAGGTATCAGACAAAATTTATTGTCCCCTTAATTAAATTCTTCAGCCAACGTTTTGGCGACAAATATTGTCCCTTTTTTGTCTGATTCCTGATACTCGTTTTATTATTACTTTAAAATAGTGAATATGCAAAGTTATTTCAATTTTTTACCAGCGAAACAAAATTAATATTTTGTGAACAATTCCATCAAAAATTCATTTGAATAGTTTCGGAAACCAAACCATGTATTTAGGTGTAGGTACATGGTGCATTATAAGGAAGGAACTTCAATTCTTTCAGAATATATGACAATATACATCAGGGCGATCCTCTTGAAAGTTTTATTCTTTACCTTTTTTATTTATCGACAAAAAAACAAATTTTGCATCCCCAGTATATTGCAAGAAGAATTTCCTTGGACATGACTTATACAGTGGACTTTAGTAAATCGTATCCAAAATTTCAGCTTCCCACGAGTGTACTGAAATATTAAGTAATAAAGTACCTAATTATAGCTCCATTTTGCACAAAAAATAAGGATACATACCAATTAATTTGTGGAAAATAGCATGTGATGGGTGTAGAGAAGCATCATACAGAAATAATCGGAAAGCAAGAGCAAAGCAAAACATATAAATAGTATACTGTGTGTTTTATTTGAAATATCAATGCTGTTGCCACTTTGCAATTATACGATTTCTGTGAACGTCTGACTTGCCAATTGCCATTGACCGTTGGTGACTCTGTACATTATGAAAGTATAAAATGATTCCATGTTATTTATTGAATAGCGTAGCATACCAATAATGACAGATTATTCACAAGACAGAATTGGCGAAGGTGCTGTTGAAATAGAAATTTGACCTCAAGTTCATGGTATTATTTGGCTACATTGAGATGTTATTATAACACCTTCTAGTTTTCGAAAAATTAAGTCCCAAAATTGAATCACTCTTCAGTTAAGGAATACCCTCATGCAAAAACATTTTCAGGCGTAACAATGTCAAGGATAATTGTGAACACTCTAAGAATTCCAAGAAGCTTACAGCACATAAGAACTATTTCGACTATACCACAGAATATCGCAAAACACCAAAATAAAACTTTTCACCAAAGAAAAACACATGCCAGTTTTTCTCGAAGAGAACACCATTGCGTCCCAAATGCAGAAACAGGTGGTTCTGGAAATTTGATAATAGAATCGCCTTATAAAGGCGACCCCACACCTAACCAAAACTTGGTCGAATACATCTTTAATGATTTGGACGAGAAATCCATGGAGTTTGATTCAGTGGTGAGTAAATTTCCGAGACTAATAAGTTTCGGATGCTGAAATTTTGAAGATTTGAAACCACTCATGAAGAAAATTTCGGAATATTTGTGTTTATACACACATCGTCTTAGGTCCCCCTATAGGTTTCTCAAGAAAAAAACAATCTATGTTAGTATGTTCTGGAATTGAGACGAATATTTTCCTCTATTTCATCTGCAATATATTTAAAGAAAATCTTTGTTTGTTACTCTTTGCTTTATGCAGGATGAGACAAAATATGAAAAATGAGAAAGAATCATACGTTATCATCCTGATGAATGAAACTATCCCCAAATTCGTTGCGCAGAAGAACAATGATTGGTACAATGTAGATGGCACGTAGATGGCACCAGTCATTGTTCGTTCAACGATAATTACGTCGGGTATGGCGACCGAACATTATACCCCTCCCAGCACTTTATGGATCTGCCTTGAAAGGCACAACTTCCCGGAAGAAATTGAGACGCTCTAGAGTCTAGTCTGACTGGACCTTTCCAAACCCTTTTTCTTCGACTATCACCTAATCGCGTCTCGTCTGATAAAAGTACATTGGGCCATTTTGGGAATAGCCGGTCTTGCCTATTGCCGACGAGAAGCTCTATATCCAGGTGACTCTCAAAGGTTTTCTTGCCTTCAAAGGACCCCGCACTTTTTGTATGTGAAGTGGCGACCGGTCAAATTTTCTGAAAGTTGGTTATATTGTTGTACCCGACTCAGTGACCAAAAAAGTCAATGGCTCCAACCCAATCCTATGGCTAGTTTTCTAAATACGGGGTGTTGAAGTTGAAAATTGCCCAAATTTTCGGATTCATTTTTCAATTATTAAGAATTAGATTGGATTTTCATTGCATACACACGTTTACTACATGTTCTGGTAATTAAATTAGTGGAAACGTATGATCAAAAATATTCATATTTACAGGGTGATCCACGAATATATGACGGGCGCAACATAAAATCAATCCGGCTTTTCAATTTGAAAAAAAAACTGATGAAATAAGTTATTCACCACTTTAACGCCCTGTATCTCGAAAACGGATTTAGAATTCTCTGGAGATGTTGTGGGAATCAATACATAGTGAAAAAATAGTTGCATTTGACCGAGGAAATTTTCGAATTTGTTCATGTTTTTTGGGCTTTCACCAAACCTTCCTATGAATAAACCACCATGAATATTTTAGAGATTAGAGACACACATATGTTTGTGGTATTACTTTTCCCAAAAATCAATTTAAAAAGACAGGGTTTCGAATTAATCCTAAAAAAATGATTATGTCTAGTGGTTCTCTCTGTGAAACACCCTCTATAAAAAATAAGCACTGTGCGATATTTTGTCGTCATAATACTAAATCTAAAAGAACATTTCAAAAATATGCATTCCTGACGTCACAGTATAAAAAGTGGATTTTGGAAAAAACTACCGTCATATATTCGTGAATCACCCTGTAAATATGAATATTTTTAACCTTACGTATCCACTAATTTCATTACTAGAACATGTAGTAAACGTGTGTATGCAACAGAAACCCAATCTAACTCCCAATAATTTTCAAATCTAACACCCCGTATTTGGAAAACCAGCCATAGGATTGGGTTGGGCCCATTGACACTTTTGGTCACTCAGTCGGGTACAACAACATACCAAACTTTCAGAAAATCCGACCGGTCGCCACTTTAGATATAAAAAGTGCGGGGCCCCCGGAAAAATTCAACCATCTCCTTATGGTTCTTGTTGAGACTATCAGTCAATAGGTTCTCAAAAATGATTTCCAAGGGCTGTTACAGATACCTTTCGATTCCTTCGAGTAAAATTTGCTATTTAATAGTCTTCCCTTGCATACGTTTTTCTGGGTCGACCAGGCACCGGTCTCAGGGTGACGCTGCCGGTTTCCAGGACGAAACTTACTGAAGTCCGTGGAATATTCAAACGTTGCGCAATCTGGTGGTTCGACAAAGCTTCTTGATGTAGGGCTATACTATTCTTGCCCAGTCAAACTGAGAAATTAGATGTCCCGGCTTTTTCCACGGAATATTCTCCATATTACAACTCTCGTTATCCGCTGAAAACTGATAAACTTCGAAAACAATTGTATTCTCCCGAACAAGAAACCTTTTTCTGCTGGTATATTGTTTTCATTTAAGTGATAAGGGAAGATTCCACACACAAAAAATTGCCATGTTACATTCAACAAGTTGAGAGCTGATAGGGGAAGCCAAGACTTTTGACGATGTGTGTATAATGCCGAAGTAGTGCGTTGAAGAAACATTTTTTAATAGGATCCTGTTGTTTTTCAGACTTGCGGATCGACTGGAAGATCATATAATTATGGGATGATGAGCATGCTCATCCAGAAATTTGCTCAGGCTGTCATTGAACATTGTCAGATGAAGCCAAGAGAAGTTGTAGGTCTACTCCTTCCCAATATTCCAGAATATGTGATTATTTGCCATGGCGCTATGAAGGCAGGACTACCTGTGACATTTGTAAATCCTTTATACACAGCGAGTAAGATATATTATTTATTCGCAGCATATATTGTTTACGATTATAGAAGATGCTATCATTGTTTAAACAATGGTACTATACAGGGTCTTTCACGATGAGGAACCTCACCCATACCTATTTATACGGGAAACTACTGAACGTATTTTCATGAAATTCAGCACTTATAAGTATTTCACGATGCTGATGAAATCTAAAATATTTTCAAGACATGAGCACCTCCGGTTTTTCCGGAAATGACGTCAACTTCCGTTTTTCAAATTAGAACACCATTTTTTTATTGCAGAAATAGATTCCTTAGAAAATTTCAAGTTATTTTGATGTAACATTTTTCAGTTTTGGTTGGAAAATTCTCTCTGAGCGGAAAAATTCGAAAAAAAATCGAAAATAGAGCTCCGCTGAAACAAGAATAACTTCGAGGTTTTTGGATGGAAAATTTTCATTTTTGGGATTGTAAGATTGATGTATTCACTTTAAAAATCGAAAAACCGGAGGTGCTCATGCCTTGAAAATATTTTAGATTTCATCAGCATCGTGAAATACTTATAAGTGCTGAATTTCATGAAAATACGTTCAATAGTTTCCCGTATAAATATGGGTGAGGTTCCTCGTGAAAGACCCTGTAGAATAAGGAAGTTCTCATTAAAAAAAAATTCATTTGGATTTTCATGATACGAATAACCTTGATACAATTTTAAAATATTGATTTTAATCATTCCAGACGAAATAAAAAGACAATTCCAAAATGCCGAAGTCAAACTGATAGCCACGGTACCACAGCTCTTGGACGTAGCACTTGAAGTTGGCGCTGAACTGGTCAGTTATAGAGGCACTGTTTGTGTAGGAGGTGAAGACGACCTGGGCAAAAGAGTGTTCGGTCTCAGGAGTCTCTTGACGGCAGATTACGAAGCAGAGTTACCCGGGATTAACCCCAGGGAATTAGCCATCATTCCTTATTCCAGTGGAACTACAGGAGTTCCTAAGGGAGTGATGCTTTCTCACCATAATCTGGTATCGAATATGACGCAAGTTTTACATCCTCAAATCAGATTAGATAACGATCCAGGTGAATATTTTTGTTCCTTGAAGGCTTTTCTAGTGATGTTGATCATTCATTTTTCAATCTCATTTTTCGATGCAATAAATTAGCGTATCTATACCTACTAAAATAATATAATTGATTCAGAAAATATTACGCGGTATTATTTGCATAAATCACTGGATAGTCGGGATGTGATAAGAGGAGGCTTACTCATTTATATTGACTTATGCAATGAACACTTTCAGGTCAATAAAATATACCTTTTTCAAAAATTCATATCTAAGTTATGTTAACTATCATTATGCTTTCAGAGAACTTTAATTGAAAAAAATCAAAAAGTATATTTTATTGTCTATCATAAAAAGACGTTATTGCCATATAAAAAACAAAACAAACTATTAACAACTTTGAACCTACTACTGAACAAACGCAAATTACTCTTCTATTCTGCGGAAGTATCATCGTTTAAAGAGAAATAAAGACTGAAATATACTTTTCAATTGCGAAAATAATGAACAGGGCCAGCAGAGTAATGTGCCAAAATAAGAAATCGAATAAATATATTTGAAAATATCAGGGCCGCACTGAAAAAATATTGTTTGAATAGGGTCAGTTAACATGATTTTTGGAAAAACTAGTTATGAAATTGAAAGCAGCGACGAACGAGTATTGTTCCTGAAAATTCGTGAAGTTGGCGAATTCATATTCTTTCGTGAAAGAATTCATACGTGAGACCGCATCGAGTATTCAATTAATTATAAAAAATTAATCGATGGTTTCGCTTCGAATAGAGAACTATGTTTATGAAATATACCAATGTAATATACATAATATGTAATATATGTATACAGGGTGAGTCTTTGACTTGTACATATATTTTAACTGCAGATTCCTCTCATCAAACGAAACACTTTTTTTCCATACCATTTTTCAAAATTCGGTTTCGTTTGAAAGATACAGAGTGCCGAAAATCCATGAAATTAACACTTTTCTTTCCATATTTTTGGAACCGATATTTCGAATGAACTGAATTTTGGATGATTGTTTAGTCTATTCATGGTGCATATTCCTCAATTAAAACTTGTTCCATATTCCTCCTGGTATGAAAGTAACATTGTAGTCGACTTATAAGTTCACGCAAAAATACTATAAAACCCCTTGAAAAAGATAAACGATTGACGTTTTCCAAAGAATCAATTATTTTAGAAAACAAAAGTATTCTTATGTTTTTTCAATAAAACGTTTCGTTCTCAAGTTATTCCTAATTGTATAAGATTAAATTTGAAGAAAAAATCATGAATTTCCAGAATAATCTGAATGCTGTCCTGAGTTAAATCTCATCGAATATAATTTCTTCTCTGGTTTCTTAAAATGTTAATAATGTTGTCAGAATTATTATCAGTTTATCAACTTATTTTGGTGTGAGAAATATGGCATTTCAATTGTAGAAATGATGGGACAAAACTTAGCGTTTTTGTTAGGAAATAATGTGTTTGTAACATTCTATTCAAATAAGGTTAGTGCTTGAGTATTTTTTAAATGTATCACCCAGAATATCTACTAATCACATAATTTCAATCGAAAAATATGAACTTTGAGGTGTTTGTAGAGAATAATATCAGGCACGCATTTAGCACAATTTTTTCTCCCAAATGGCTATATCTCTTTAACAGAGCCGAATTCGGAAAAATGGAAAATGAAAAATGTTTATTTTGGCCTGAAGAATATACAGTTAAAATATATGTACAAGTCAAAGACTCTGTATAAACAGAGTGTCCCAGAAGTCGCGCACCCAATTGAGGGAATCGAAAGAGAAAAATATTCTAAGCCCAAAAATTCATGTTTGAAATTTTTTGATAACGTAGTTAATTAGTAATTGATGAAAGTGACCAATCAGGAGCGCACTACAGAACATCAGTAGGCAGTGGGGGACGCGAGAGTGAAACGCCACTCACCCAGGGCCTTTATTCTTGAAAACCAGGGAGTAGAACCAAAGACTGTAGAAGTGTAGAACGATCGAGAGAACGGCGACGTGGCCCTACTAATCATTAGGGCCAGAGAACGGCGACGTGGCCCTACTATCAGTAGGGCCACGTCGCCGTTCTCTCGATCGTTCTACTCCCTGGTTTTCAAGAATAGAGGCCCAGAACTGCTGCTTATTCTACTGCAGCGCGCTTCTGATTGGGTCACTTTCATTAATTAATTACTTATTAATTATATTATCAAAAAATTTCAAAAATGGATTTTTGGGCTTAGAATATTTTTCACTTTTGATCCCCTCAATGGGGGGCTCGACTTCTGGGACACCCTGTATATACTGTTCGATGTAAAAATACCCATATTGCTTCCAACACGTGATAACCAGTATTTCCTAGAATCATAAACAGAACCTAATCGACAGAGACAATTATTTCAAAATGGCCCTAATATTTTCAGATTTCTTTCGACAGATTTCATTCCTTGAACCCGATCTTTAAGTTATCGATTCAAATTTCGAGTAATGCCCTCGATATTGCCACTTTGAACAGGAAAGTCTAAAGTACTAGCGACCCAACCCGGCTTCGCGAGGATGCAATGCTGATACTGAATAATATACCCATCTACTACAGAATGTCCTTATAAACACGGTAGTGCCGGCGCGCATATTCATATGTTACCGACACAACCAAGCACCGCGAGGAGCCGAATGATTTCATATAAGTTACCGACGTAACTTTAGGATTCTGTCGGTAACTTATACAAGCATCAAGTCCATCGGCACCTTATATACCTACATATAACAGGTTTTGAAAAAAAACTTGATATATTAGCGAGGATGGTTGATTATTAGTCTGAACAAAATATATGTTTCCAGCCTAAGAGTTCACTGGATGAAACCACCACTTGTATAATCGTTAAGTTACAGACAAACTAAGAATTACGTCGGCAACTTATTATGATTATGATTTTTTTATAATTATTGAAGTTATAGTAGATATGCTTAATTTTTTCGGGTGAAAAGTATAGCCTATGTCACTAAGGGATAATGTAGCTTTCTAAGCGTGAAAGAATTTCTGAAATCGGTCCAGTACTTTTTGAGCCAAATCGTATCAAACACACAAAATTGCAAATCTTTCCTCTTTATAATATCAGTATAGATTACCCTCAGTAGAATATTGGTAAAGTTTTGGTGAATTCTCTAAAGTTACTATTTCATTTTGGTAATGAAATAAGCAGTATTAAAAATATGCAACATTGCGATAACTGAATGCACTTGTTTGATAAAACCACTACTCGCATAATAATTAAGTTACCGACAAACTGAGAATTACGTCGGCAACTTATTATTACGTGTTCGGCATCGCTCGGAAAACCGATTGTGTGTTTGTGTCGGTAACATATGAATATGCTGCCGGCGCCGCACCACTACTATGTCCCTGCATTTTAAATCTGTAATATCTTCGGAAATATTTATTTAAATTACATGCTGTAAAGGGCAAATGTCAGAGTATCGATGGATCAGAACACTGATAGGTTCAATATCGCTCGAGGGGTAAGACAAGGCGACACACTTTCACCTAGGTTGTTTGTTGCGTTGATGGAGAATATGTTGAAGAAAGTTAATTGGGGTGCAGCAGGGGTGAACATCGACGGTGAACAGATGAGTCATCTCTGTTTTGCAGATGATATTGTGCTTCTAACTGATAACATACGGGAAGCACAACACATGCTGGATATGCTAAATGCTGTCTCGGAAAAATTCGGTTTAAGAATTAATCTATCGAAAACTCAATACATGACTAACTTGGTATTGAGTTGTCCTCTGAAGATTAACAACAACAACTTAGAGCAAGTGCATGCATACAAATATTTGGGACATGAAATCGGCATCAGGAGAGATAATCAAACTCATGAGATCCAACGAAGGATAGGTTTGTCGTGGGCAGCGTTCGGTAGATTCAGACACGTTCTGAGAACAGCTGATGTCCCAATAAGCTTAAAGAGGAGGGTCTTCAATCAGTGTATTCTGCCTGTTCTCACGTATGGAGCTGAGACACTTACAATGACCAAGAGAAACATCTGCAGAATTCAAGTGATGCAACGGAGAATGGAAAGGTCAATGCTGGGAGTTACTCTCAGAGACAGGATACCGAATAGGACCATAAGGAACCGAACAGGAGTAAGAGACGCAGTTGAGGCTATCTTACAGCTCAAGTGGAACTGGGCTGGGCATGTGGCGAGAATGAGTGATGGAAGGTGGACAAAGAGACTTGTGGAGTGGAGACCAAGACATGAGGCATACCGGAGTAGGGGACGACCTCCTAGTCGGTGGACAGACGACATAAAGAGAGTGGCTGGAAACTGGATTCAGGTGGCACAAGACCGAAAAAGATGGCTAGAGTTGAGGGAGGCTTTCGTTCAGCAGTGGACGGGATAAGCTTGATGATGATGATGATGAAAGGGCCATATTGATCTGAATTCAAAGTACAATGTATTCAAGGTACTTAATTGGATAAGGATTTATGCTGTATTGCTTAAAATAACTTCCCAAATAAGCCATTTTTTCCCGTAAAATGTAAAGGATAAAAAATGGTTATTGATGTGGGTTATCCTTGAGAGATAGACATATACCATGGCGGACTTTTTTGTTGACCTTTTTTAGGAGTACAATACCGAGTAAATTATTTTGATTTATCTCGTGGGGTTCCGTCAGCGTTTGCAATGTAAGCGCTAAAAAATGTGTTTATTTACGACATCACATAAGGAACCTGTAAATTCATCAGTGTTTCTCTACAATATTATGCATGTATCATAGATATAGTCCTTCCTCTTGAATCACTCCATCTATTAAAAAAAGTTTTTCAAAATCCGTTGCGTAGTTTTGAAGATTTAAGAATACATAGGGACAGACAGCGAGTTTGCTTTATACTCATAGAACTTATATTACATGGAATGCTATTACCAGATCAAAAAGTGGGTAAACATCTCAAGTTGGAGAAATCTCTAAATTTCCATGTTTCCATGGATACGACTTGTCACACCGATCAGAAACACAGAAATGTTTGCCGAAATGCCAAGTGAATCGGATTTTGACGATTAAATTCATAGTATTTCTGTGTTTCTATTCTGTATGACAAGTCGTATCCATGGGAACATATAAATTTCGGTATTCCTCCAACTTGAGATGTTTATCCACTTTTTTAAGCTGAGCAGCAAGGCTAATGGCATTCCATGTACTATAAGTTCTATGTTTATACTACGTAATAATGATTGGCGATTCTACACTGGTGAATGTTATAAAGTATAACTCGTTTCGATCAACAATCGTGAGATATGGAAACGTATACCCAGGGCCGTATTTCATTGCTATATAAAGAAGAGAAATAATAATAAAATAATATAAAAATGTGAAATGATGAAATAAATAATCAATAAAATATGACAGATTTATACGTGTAATTTTTGACATTTATTGGTGAGGTACTGCCCACGGACACTCTAACTGTTAGAGTATCCGTGGGTACTGCCTCATAGGACAAGCCGACACTGCCCAGCTCAGAATAGAATGATATCAAAATATTGATGTTAAATTTTCCTACTTACAGATGATCCATCAACGATCTTCACAGTTCTCCCATTTTTCCACATATTCGGATTCAACGCAATACTTAACCTCAGCCTCAAGCTTCGCCTACACATGATAACACTTCCGAGATTCTCGCCGGAAGACTACATAAAATGCTTAATAGAATACAAACCAAAAGTCCTGTTCGTCGTACCATCTCTGGTCACTTTCCTGACTGAAAACAGCAACGTTGCCAAGGAGTACTTGTCCAGCGTTGAACAGATCGAGTCTGGTGCTGCCCCATTGTCGGAAGGTTTGCTGCAGAGGTTCCGACGCAAATTCGGCGAGCAGATTACCGTGAGGCAAGGTAAGAAAGATTAGCTCTTGGATGAAGGTTTTGATTAGACCAGAACAGCAAACTAGTAATTCTTTGTAGCCAGTCGAATATATCAGCAATACCATAAGACCACAGGGTGCGGCATAAAAAAATCGGTAGTTTGATGTTACAGCGGAGCGCTAGTGGTCTCGTTCGAGAGGTTTTGACTTTTGATCCAACACAGTTCAGGTCCGAGTTGCGCTGGAACAATGAGGAGCGTGCGTTTGTAGTTGAGGAGTATCTTTTAGGGTCTTCCCTTCGCGCCGATTTTCATTTAAATGAAGCAACGATGATTGTCCAGATTGTCTAATAGATCTTCATCATGGCGAATCACACCGCAGTATTTGCAGGGCGCACACAAAAATTTTTTACTTGGAGTGGATCTAATATTATTATTAGGTACCAACAGGCACTGTATACGAAAACATGGGATTAGAGAAACTGCCTTAAACTGTCCTATCTTGAAAAGCGAGTGGAATCCTTGATCATCCATCGCGTGTATTTCTGGAATATTTTGTGCTGATAAACGAGAATACCGTTCAGATACTTGGAAAACCGCATACCTATTCCTCATATTTTATTCCAGATCTGTTCAAAATTTTCATTGAATTTTTGGTCAATTCTTCCAATTAAGAATATTGAAATAAACTTTATGTACTAGTTCATTCTATATAAGTGGGGTAAAGCGTATATCTGTAACAAATTGCAGGCTATGGTATGACGGAAAGTTCTCCAGTTACCCTCATCAATCCCAAAAATCCCATACCTACAAAACACAACTCAATAGGCGTGCTCGTACCAAATACGTTTGGTAGAATTGTCGACCTATCTACAGGAGACACCCTTGGTCCAAATAAACCTGGAGAACTGCAAGTGAAAGGACCACAAGTAAAACGAAGAATAGCTGAACTAATCCACTTAAATAACGAGAACTCTATTTTTAGGTGATGTTAGGATATTTGAACAATGAAAAAGCTACCAGAGATACTGTAGATGAAGAGGGTTGGCTGCATACAGGAGATGTTGCTTATTACGATGACGACAAATACTTTTATATTATTGATAGATGTAAAGAACTCATAAAGGTCAAAGGAAACCAGGTATGTATTCTCAAAAATTCCTGTTTGAAAGCCCAAACAACATTCTGAAGTTCAAAATCGATTCTGCTTTATGAAGATGAATCTTTGAAACGAAACAGAAAAAAATTAACTGCTTACATTATACGTTCCATAATAGGTACAGAAATAACATGGGATTTGATGAACAAATAAACATCCGTCAATTTTCTATGGAACTACAATCTTTGGATTGATATTGATGAAGATAACGCAGAGTGTTATTGAACCACACAGGGTGTTTCAAATATGTTGCCAACATTATTTCTAGGAAGACCACGCAATATAAGTGTACCTAGTTTATTTACACTTTCTGAAAAATGATAATTAATAAACAACAGGAATACCTCATATCGTGACCATTCAAACGTTGAACAAAATTGGCATTAGCGGCCTTTACACATACACGCTTTCCCACACTCCTGGGACTTCGAGGAAAGCGTGCGAGTAATACCATCGCGCAAATCCATAGGGAAAGCGCAATCCTGCCCTTTACACATACGCGCTTTACTTCGCTCTTTCCTATTTCAGGCCTTTCCGTACGGAAAGCGTGTATGTGTAAAGGCCGCTATTGAATAGGTATATCAGATGAGCTAGAATTATAAATTATTGGTTCAAAACACAAATTACGGATCAATAGAATTGACTATTCAATTAATAATAAAAAAAATACAAACAGTTAGTATTTAACACGTTGAGTGCCACCATAACTTCTGAAAAAACTGACCCAGTGGCCACGATTTTTTTTTTGCATATTCATCTTCTCTGGTGTTCAATTGGATGAAATTAATATCAGTTTTCTCATTTTTTTTATGTACTTTTGAATCCGATTGTTGGTGATGATTCAGCAGATGAATAACATCCAGATGAAGATACGTCCGATTCCGAAATGGATACAGCTCTGCCAAAATAAAAAAAAATGAGAACAAATGCACAAAATATAGATAAGGCAATGTGTTAATTGCTACCAAAACATTTTCGCCACCTATAAACGTGAGACCACTGGAGAAATACGCGATTTAGATAACTATGCGTCTTTGGTCGTGAGACCAGAGTGGTCTCACGCGGCTCGCCGCTCCCAAAAAAGTGTGATACCTATGTGGTCTCACATGGCACTCAACGTGTTAAACAATAAACAAATAATGGATTGTGACTTTAGGCTGCCTGGCTGCGGCCATGCATAGATGCTGTGACGTGAAGTCAGAAGCTTTTGAGTAATCATTCATCCACCTTCTAGGTAGATTCGAGTTTTTCAGTAACCACTGGTCAGAAATTTTCAACAGCAGCTGTCAAAGAAATCCTGAATAATCCGGGATCTGTTATATAAATTGAGAATTTTTTTCACGATAATTGTATATGATTGTTGTCACGTGATCTGGATCAAAATTTGCATCCAGCTTGAGGACGTTATTCTTCATCTAAATGCGAAATTTAAACTTGATTGAATCCGTAGGTTTGAAATCATCAAGAAAAAAACATTTCGAACTTCCATATTGAAGGAATTTTGGCTTACGATTTTTCGTTTAAGAATTGGTTCATTTGCAATCGGACGGACAGAATCTAATTTGTCATATGTGAATCGAACCGTTTGACAACATACTTGGCTCCAAATTCGAAAAATACACATTGTGACGAAATAACTTAGTCATCGTGTAAGTAAAACGGGCGCTAAAAAAAAGAAAATGATTATTCTCAAAATGTAAACTTGAATGAATTCCTGATCAGAAGATGTAAAAGGTAAGTGGCAGATAAGATTGGTGTACCTACCTTACCTAGAGGAAGCTAGGAAAGTGCAATAAAAAAAAATTAACTGATAATTTTTGGACTGTTTTTCCTGATATTGATTGGTTGAAATGTCACCTAGAGGAATTTTTCACTTAAAATATTGTTTTTTACTAGCTGCTATATTACATTTACAGAAAACACTAACAACTCTGTTAACATAGTGTTTCAGCTCAATAAAAGCACTTTGTGATACTAAGAAGGAAAATTAGGGTATATCTGTAGATTAAAAATTTGCTTAAATAAAAGGACTGGGGTAGGTTTACATGAATAACACAACTAAAAACCAACTTTGTCTAGCAAATGATTTTATTGAATGTATAAATTTTACGATCAATTTTTCTTATAATACGAAGTTCAACATAATAAAATGGCAGAATAGTCATTCCAATCTCTTGCAGCTGTATGATTGAGAAAAAAATTATTCACCACAAATCCCTACAGCCTATTCACTCTCCGAATAAATTTAGATCCAAGTAAAAATCCACAGTTTACTCAAAAATTGAGTGAGACTCAAATGGACTCTGGAGTAGCTTCAGCCTCGTTAAAATCCCCCTTTTCTTTTTCTTCCAACTCCAATGGTTCTGCTTCTGAATCTTTCATCACTTCATCACTGCTAGCCGTTACTTGAGAATCGTTTTCTGGCGTTTCTGTGACCACAGGAGCATCCCCTTGTTGTGTATCTTCTGGAATATCAATGTTCTGCACTTCAGCTTCTGCTTCATCGTCACTTATATCATCAACTGAAGTATTTGGGACTGCTATCACAACTTTATCAGAAGATGAAATTTCTTCATCTTTATTCTCCTCGATTTTATTTGTGAAAGTGTTTTCTGATTTTTCATATCCTCTGGTAGTGTCTGCCTGAGCTGAGTTAAGACCTTCATGGTAACTTATGCTTTCTTCAGATTCATTACTGATTATATCTTTAGCTTCATTAGAACTGGTTTCACTAAATTGTGCCTCATTCACAGTATCAGGTTCTGTGGAGACTGAACTTTGGTTTGAATCAGAATCTGTGTTTGTATTATCATTTTCTGAACTTACAACAGAGCTTGCAACAGTATTTTGGACACTATAAACATTATTTGTTTCTTCTCTTTCAACAGAAGTTGACTCTAGTAAGCTTTCAGTAGGAACTTCTTGAATTTGAGGTGATTTCAAACTAGTTGTTGAGTCAGCTTGTTTAAGATGATCTTCCTGGTCAGTTTCATTAATTTTTAAATCCTCTGACGGGCCATCGAAAGTGTTAGAATCAACAGAGCTCACCTAAAAGTGGTAATACTTAAATTCTTATTGAATTCTAAATCTTTATGTATACATAAGGACAATATTCAAACTGTGAGTTTGAATATTTTCCATATCTTTGAAACTCCACTTTGAGAAGGATGGACTGTTTGCGAAGAATATATGTGTACATTCAAGTGAAATATGTTTGAAACTTACCACTTCTATATCTGCAACATCATTTTTAACATCTGATGAAGCTACAGACTCAGAATTGACCACATTCTCGGTTTCTGTTGGTGGTAGTGGATCTGAGGTGGCTTCTTCAGAAGGCATACTTTCACTACATTCTTCAGTAAAAGTGTTCATAGGTTCAACATTTTCAGATGCTAACATTTTCTGTTCTCCTTCAATAAGCGCACCTGCATCTTGAGAAGATGTGCAAGTAGTTTCTTCTATCATTTCTTTTGAAGTATCTTCTGCTGCTTCAGACATAATAGAATCCTGAACTTCAGAGGTAGAGGATTCTTCCTCAGACTGAAATTGCATTGGTTCTGTTTCATCTGTTTTGTGCCAAGTTGTTTCTTCCATTTCTACAACAATAATTTCAGTACTACAATTTCTAGTTTCAGGTAAATGTTCGGATTCTAAACCATTTACTATACTGTCTCCATTTTCGGCATTCTTCAAACCAGGTTCTACAGTGCTGACTACCAATACGTTCTTCTCTAATGCCCTCATGAATTTGTCTATTCTATTGTATTCTTTGTGTGGAGTTGTGAGAAGTTCACATAGTCTTTGCACCGTGAAAGGAGCCGACACAAATGTATCCAACTTTTCTAGTATAAAGGACTTCATGATGTCATAATCGAATTTTTCCACATTTTTGCATGGTTGAATATCGACTAAGGAACACGATTCGTAAAATTCAGTCACAACGTTGATGAGTTTCTCTCTCAATAAATGTTTGATTGTTGCCCATTGATATACGGGATCCCCAGTTTTAGCAACGAAACATAAATATTCCTCCAATTCTCGAGGAATATCTTTTGGCCTGAATTTAGAAAACTGCTCGAGGCTATGAAGTATTTCCTCTGGGTTTTCCATAATTCTACACTAAAATTCACTCAATTTAATACTATCTGCAGTAGTTCGTAGTCTTTATTCGTCTCAAACACAAATTTTTTATTCAAGCAAAACAGAAACAAGAAACGCCAAATTTGACGACTTTGACGTTAGAATCAAGGACGAAGAGATAAATTTGTAATCACAGAACACCAGTATTTAACGGTAGATAACCATAGAATAATAGTTCTTGTTCTTTATTCTATGCGACAAACTGAGATTTTTTCATCAGAATTTCAACACAAAACAAAACATCATTATGTTCAGTGTAATTATCTATCGTCCTCCTATGGACTTTAGACTTCAGATTCGCTCACACTGGCCACGGTTTTAAATGATCTTCATTGTTCACGACAATTCGGATGTTATAACAAAGAGAAACTTCAGCCTTTGGTTATAATGAGAATTATTTATTATTACATGCATAGAAACCCCGGTGTTGACACTGGTTTGATTTTGTTCAAGGCTTTCTTGTCGATAGAAAATCTGAGTATTTGATCTACTTTTCATTTCTTCCGAAAGGGGTCACGCTATTTTTCCATTACCGAAATAGCGCACCACCGTGAAATACTGTGGATCATTCCAGTACTAGACCAAATTCTACAATCATTGTTTAAACAATGGTACAATCAGAGACAGTACAATCAAGAGTGCCGATTTTATTTACAATTTTTAGCCTTATTTTCAGTTAGGAGTCGTTTTCGATGACTGAACACATGGTGATTACACTGATTAGATTTTGTTTCGACCAAATTGAGAATATCGGCAAGATTTCGTTTTTTCCACTTCAGGTGGCGCTTTTCACTAAATATGACTGATTTTTATTAATTATTTCAAATATTCGAATTTATTCTGGTGAACATGTTGTATCAATAGCCGATAATTTTGTCAAGCAATAATTTGGGAATATATTCTTGACATTTTAATTCATATCAGTTTGGAGGAAAAGTATAAAATTATTTCCCCATATAAAAATGTCCTTCTGTGGTCATGTCATAATTACTTTGGCAGATCAGCTGTCAGAGATGTACAAGATACCTTAAAGAAAGTATCTGAAATACAAAATACAAAATACTTTGAAATTAAGTATTTCAGATACCAGATACAAATAACTTTCTGGAATGGTATCTGAAATACCAGATACAAGATATGTATCTTTCAAATACTTTTCATAGATAAAATACTTTTTTTCTACGACCGTGCGTTTTTACACTCTTTACCCACTTTCCTGCACTCATTTTAGTTTAGAAAGTGTCACTTTCCCGCACTAGTGCAGAAAAACGAGTTTTCCCGCACTAGTGCGGGAAAGTGACACCTAAACTAAAATGAGTGCGGGAAAGTGAGTAGTACCTACTATGGAAACTTCATGTGAATTAACATTTGTCATTAGTAGGTATGAAATTGTTTGAATATAAATATCAAATCGAATTTAATCAGTGTGTTGAAATAAAATCGATCTCGTATGAGCGCTTGTAGAAAAACCTAAGGTTTTTCTGACATGAAAAGAAGAAAAATAGTATTATACGCATGGGCGTAGATAGGGGGGGCCTGGGGGGGCACGGCCCCCCCCAGAATCCACGGTGCCCCCCCCTTACTGAAAAACACATTTGTTTTTCCTTGCTCATTTTCCACTGTGCCCCCTCAGGCCCCCCCCAGGAAAAAAGGCTAGCTACGCCCATGATTATACGCGCAAGCGCGAAATAGAGAAGCAAATTTGAAATTGCTTTTGCGAACCAGTTCAGACTGTTCTCAAGAGTTTGTTCAACAAGTTGTTGATCTGCAGATTTAAGTTTTATGCAACTGGCCCTTAGCAGTGTCAGTTTACAAACTGTGGCAATACAATTTATAGAAAGAAATAATTGCCACGCCATCTATCAATTTAGCCCCAAAAGACGCTTAAGATGCCACAATAGAATCAGTTATCTATTACTAAAAGTATCTTAGCAAACAAAGTATCTACAAAATACTAAGATACCAAAGAAGAGGTATTTAAATACAAGATACAAAATTCGTTTTCAAAAAAGTATTTCAGATACAAGATACAAACAAATACGTATTTTGTATCTTGTATCTGTATCTCAGATACTTGTATCTCAGATAAGTCACATCTCTGACAGCTGACAGCTGTTGATTGATCAATCAAATCGATCAAGGGAAAAAGGACCGTAATGACGTTGTATGACATAATTAGTGAAGAGCGCCACCTGAAGTGGAAAAAACGAAATCTTGCCGATATTCTCAATTTGGTCGAACGTCATTCCATTCAAAATTTGACGAGTGCTTACACCATTATTCTAGGCATCTTAGAGTCGTTACACAGAATACCTATCTACACAGAAGCGTCAGTAAGCGTCGGCACTTTGAAATTCATGGGGCAAATTTTCGTGACCTTGATTCTCTGTTAGGTAGTACATATGTCACTTTTGAGTGATCCAGCGGGAAGTTTGAATTTCAACTTGACATATGTACTACCTAGCATGGCACAAACGTCATCAAATCAAGTTTTGGCGGGAAGGCGGAGTGACGCTTCTGTGTAGTTAGGTATTCTGTGGTCGTTATACCAGGGTTTCTATGTTTCTATGCCCGAGGGTTACCCCACAGAACACTGAATGACTTTTGGAATGCATGTTTTTTACATGCATTTTACATTTGTCACGATCAGCCCCACCACTAACCACGCAGCTCATGCGGGGATCATCTACCTACTGTCATCTATGCTACTATTTGAAAGGAATGAATTGATATTGAATTCCTGTAGGAACTAAGAAGCAATCCCACTATCCGAGACAGAATTATTAGCAATTAATCGAATATAGAAAATTTTATTTTGAAGTTCTGATGACAGTGAACGCACATGCGTTCACTTCAGGAGCTTATATCGGGCGTTCTTAAAAATTCGGGAAACAAGAATTTATTTATAAAAATTCGTTTTATTTCAGGTTTCCCCTACTGAATTGGAAAATCTTCTTCTAGAAATTCCAGATGTTTCAGACGCTGCTGTTGTTGGTATTCCTGATGCTTTAGCGGATGAAATTCCTAGAGCATTCATTGTGAAGAAAGAAGGATCGGAAATAACCGATAAGGATATATTGAAATATGTAAACGCTCGGGTAGTGCATTATAAGAAATTAGCTGGCGGTGTTGTGTTTTTGGATGTTATTCCCAGAAATCCGAGTGGAAAGATATTGAGAAATGAACTGAAATTGAACGATTGTAAATATGTGAAAAATTGAAAATATTATTAAGATACTTTTAGCGCGAACATTTCCAATACTTAATAAAAAACTGAAAAACATGTATTGTTATAATAAATTAAAATAGTTTTGTTGATTTGGAACTGATTGTACTTGATCCTCAAAATTTGCAATTGAAAATAATGAATGAAAAAACTCATTCAGTATTATGGGGCGTTAAGCCTCATTCACATTACATCGACTCCCTCGGTTGCAGACAGTTTTGGATCTAGCCAGGCAAAGCTGCAGCCCTCCGAGCGAGATTCATAATGGTTAAAGGGAAATTGGAACTTTGAACAACTAGTCGAGCTTCGAATAGAGTAGGTACATAGCCATAGATATACAGGGTGTTTCACCATAAACTGGACAAAAAGCTCGAAGTAGCTTATGTGGCGAAAACGGGGTATATGTCATAAGGCAAAAATGACTTCCTGGATGATATCTACACGGCTATACAGAGTGTCCCGTAAAATGTGGGAAATCTCTCGGATTCAGATAGAAAATAAAAAAATTAGCTGACAAGTTCGCATAATTTTTTTCCTAGCGCCCCTCCCTACGGAGATACGGCCTCCTAAATGACGTCACTGGAAAAATCCATTTTACTGGAATAAATCTCAAACTACTCAATCGGGGCTATTCACTAAGCAAAGTTGTTATGGATAGCAACTGTGAATCGTCCTTATCCCATGTAATAAGCATGGGATAACGACGATTTACAGTTGCTATCCATAACAACTTTGCTTAGTGAATAGCCCCGAATATAATAAAAAAAAATTTATATCATGAACAGTAGTAAGGACCTCTTAAAATAGTGTCCTTAAATTCAAATTAGCTCTTTTAGTTTACCAGGGGCGGACTAGGTTGTACCTTTTAGTAGTTTTAGTGCTTACATTTTCAACACCCTGTATGATGAGGAGTAGAAAAAAACAAATTTGAATAGCTTGAACATTGAGCTAAGAAAAAGGTACTCTTGTTTATTGTCGATAAAATGAACCGTTTTCGAAAAACAAAATTACAAAGATCCTAAACTACGCAGTTTTGGCACAGAAAGACACGAAAAAAAAATTATTTTTTAGAAAACTTTTATGAAGTTTTTAATAGATTATTTATAACTAGCGTATTCATATTCAATCGTTGCGAGCTTTAGTGAGAGTACATTTCTAAAAAATAATTTTTGTTCACGTGCCTTTCTATGCCAAAACTGCGTAGTTTAGGATCTTGTAATTTTGTTTTTCGAAAACGGTTCATTTTATCGACAATAAACAAGAGTACCTTTTTTTTAGCTTAATGTTCAAGCTATCCAAATTTGTTTTTTCTACTCCTTATCATACAGGGTCTTGCAAATGTAAGCATTAAAATGTACAACCTAGTCCGCCCCTGGTAAACTAAAAGAGTTAATTCAAATTTGAGGGCAGTATTTTGCGAGGTCCTTACTACTGTTCATCTTAGCATTTTTTAACTATATTAAGGGCCGGTTTTATAAAAGGCGAACCGAGGATTCAACCGTGCGCTAACTACCAGATAGTGAGGAATTTGGTTGTTGACGCAACGGTTGAATCCTCGGTTGGCCTTTAAGCCCGCTCCACACTCATGGCAAGAACGTCGGCCAATACCGCGAACGCGAGTGTGGATAACTTTCTTGTGTCACGTTCGCGCTTCGCGGCGTTCTCCGTTTCGTTGCGGTCTCCTGTCCCGCGACAAAGGCTTCGCGCCTAAGCACAAATGTTCCATCCACACTCACAGGCGTTCGCGGTACCAGCGCAGAAATGATTTAATGCTTGTTCACTGACTTTATTCGCTTTTGAAATGAATGGTTTTCTTGTAGCAATGAAGTGGAATTAGATTAGATTTACAGGAGATAAGTGAAATGAGAAGTTCTTGATTATTATCAGAATGAACCTTTTTTATAGGGCGGAAAGTCTTCGCAGACAGCGAGGATGCCTTGTTCCAAAGTGCGAATATTTGTGTGAGTGTGGATGACTTATTGGGCCGCGAATTCTTGGCCAGGTTCACGGCAAGAATTCTTGGCAAGATTCGCGCCATGAGTGTGGAGCGGGCTTTATAATACCGGCCCTAAGTAGTTTGAGATTTATTCCAGTAAAATGGATTTCCAGTGACGTCATTTAGGAGGCCGTATCTCCGTAGGAAGGGCCGCTAGGAAAAGAATTATGGAAACTTGTCAGCTTATCTTTTTATGTTTTATCTGAATCCGAAAGATTTCCCACATTTTCCGGGACACCTTGTATATGTTTGTCCAGTTTATGGTGAAACACCCTGTATGTAAATACATCAAAATAACATATTGTTTATAGCAAAATTTTTTTCTTAATGGGATATATGACTGCAATTTAAATACGCATCTATTTGTTAAGCGACGTTTCGACCATATATTTGATCTTCCTCAGGCTAAAAAAATCACAGAATGTTCAATAAATCGAGACCACAGCATACATGTAAAAACAGACAAATTACTATGGTATGTACAATGAAAGCAAACATCTCAAATGTAAAAATTGACAATTAAATATATTAATCTTGTATATAATTATATGAGACAAACCTACCTTCCAAACATTACGAAATTGCATACACAGTATTATGGTATAATAGAGACATCAAAAAGAAATGCATAATCGGATGAAAAACCAATAAATTAGAAGGATTGAAAAGATAAATATTGGCAATGTGAAATGGTTAATTAGAATTTCTGATATATAAGAGCTGTAGGCGGTCACTGAACTGTCAGGTGGAATCAATTTAAAAAAAAAAACAAGTCTTACATACGGAAACAGATCGAGTTTACGGGCTGCGATCTGAAAAGAAAACAAACTATCGGCCCCCGAGCTCTCGTGTTTTTCGTAATATATTATTATATACATTACTTAGATTGGCCACATCGGTTCTCAGATTGATATTATTTGTCGTCTGTATAAAGATCATCTCACTTATACATCGTTTCTTGTAACCAGATTCTCTATCCAGAACCCCAACATTGTCGAAATCAAAAATGTGCCCTGTATCGAAATGATGTTGAGCTAGGGCAGTTTTTTCCTTTTTTATTCGGTTTATTTCACAACAGTCATACTTGTGTTGTCGTATTCTATTTTTTAATTTTTGTTTGGTCTGACCTATATAACTTTTTTCACATGAACATGGAATTGAATAAATTAGGTTAGACTGTTCTAAGATTGGTGTGGGATCTTTTAATTTGGAATAAATATTATTAAGGGATTTTGGATTATAAAACGTTATTTCAGTATTTTCGTTTTTAAACAGGTGTTTTAATTTTGATGAAATTTCTGATATAAACGGTAACTTCAAATATTTCATTTCAATATCTATGCTCTCATTATTGTTGGATATCTTGTCCGTATTTGATCTTTTTTTCTGTTGTAGTTTGTTAATTATTTGGAGTATGAAATGTTTCGGATAATTGTTCTGAAATAATAAACCAGTGAGGATATCCAGATTCCTACTGTGAAACGACTCATGACTTAGTTCTGTTGCTCGGTGAAACAGATTTCTTATCGTATTGATTTTTTGTTGAATCGGATTATTTGACCGAAAATTTAGAAGTCTTCCTGAGTTCGTTGGTTTTCTATACCAGTCAGTTTTCAATCCGCCATCATTATCCCTATGAACCATAACATCCAAGAAGGGAATCATACAGTCAGACTCAAGCTCGACAGTGAATTTCAACTTGTCATGATAAGAATTGAAATATTCCATGATCGAAAGTGTTTCTGATTTTGGTATAGCTAGTAAGGTATCATCCACATAAACTTTGATGAATGGAATATAATAAGGGATTTTCTCGCCTTGGTAGACCAACATACATATATTAGAATATACACAGGGTTGAATGAGGGACAAATTTCACTTTTAATTCGGTTCAACACCACCAGAAATGTGTCTAATCGACTGAAATGACCTTGTGTTGACGCGCCTTTAGATCTACTATCGACAGTATCGACTATCGATTATGGATTTATGGAACGATCTTGAATGAAGAGAAAATATTGTGGAAATCTGATTTCTCACAAGCTTTCAATGGTTTCACGTGGGTTTTGAATTGTTTAGAATCACCACGTGCTCTCCCTAATGAGCTTCTGGAATCGATATTCTTTCTTCGTTAGCCATTCTCGGAAAAGTGACGTTCCTAGTATATCTTGTTATACATGTTCCAAACGTGACAAAATTGGATTTAAAAAAATTCAATTCACTTGCAGGTTTTAGTTCAGCGAATTTGCGAGAAAAACTATTAACTATATTTTTCTGTTGATAATTAGGTAGATTTTTTGAAATTTCTTCATTCCACGATCTTTATGACTACAATCATCATTGCCTGTCATCGTATTTAGACACATCACACATCCTTAGCCTCGATGATGCGTTCCATAACAAAACCCTATACTCATGGGCGCCCCCAGAAATTTTTCTCAGGGGGGGCCAAAATTTTTTTCAGGGGGGGCAAAATGAAAATTATTGTAATATCGAGGGTGTTGTGCTGAAAAACTATAAGGTCATCAAAATCTCAGGGGGGAGCTTTCGTTTGGTTGTTACCGATTCATGAAATTATAGTCAGTGTCCATGTTATAAACGTTTCAAAAATCTTTGGTTTACACAAAAAGGATCATAGTCCTCACGCAACTTCACAAAAATGATCATCAGAGTCCCACCTAGTTTTGCTTACATCTTTGTCAAACACAAGGCCGTAGCTAGAAAAAAATTTCGGGGGGGGTCCGTCCAAGGCCGTAGCTAGAAAAAAATTTCGAGGGGAGGGGGCGTGTCCGTTGAACTGAGCTCTAGAAAAATTTCGGGGGGGGTCCGGACCCCATCGGACCCCCCCTGGCTACGGCCTTGGTCAAACATAAACCATGCATGAATGTATAAATTTGAATGCAAGTTTTGGGTCTGTGAATTTTAAATCCTGCGAATTGTAGGTTTTGTGGCTCGGATCGTTATTTCCGTGTACTCTCATTTACTTTCACAGAACTTTTATGGGGTTTATCTTTCTTGGACCTCGAAACGATAAATTCAATGATTTAGAATTTAAGTTCAAGGATCTTTTTCTCTCGATTAGGGATTTCGGAAGTACTTTGTGAGTGCCAGTCAACATCGAAGGGCGAAAGACTTGAATCTTGAAATTTCAAATTTAATATGATAAACACATGTTTCAAAGAATTTGCTCCAATGCTGAAAAAAATATCGTCTAGGAAGGATTTTTCACCATGTTGTAGATTTTAATCACTTAATTTGTTATAATTCAACATAGCTACCTACTTGTTCAGATTTTTAGGGGGATAAGTTACCGTGCTAGATGTTATCTTATTTACGCATTGCAAATTTTTTATCGAACTGGATAAGTATCTCATTGTGCAAATTCTTTTATTGTCGCCTTAATCAGATCGATCGGCTTAAGTTCAAGGTTGACATGTTATGAACTAATTACTTCTACATTCGATAAAACATGCCTTCAATTATTTTTTGAGTAGGAAATATCCAAGCAATATTTTTAAAACTTTTGTGAGTACCTATTTGAAAATTCGAATTCAAATTCATATTCGTTGAACCAGAAATGAAGAAGTTGATAGCACAAAAGCATATTAAATTAAATGGTTAAATTATAGACCAAATTGAAAATGTTCGATTTTGACACAAAGAACGAACCGAGCGTGAGCTATCATAATCAGTATTGCCACAAATAAAATATTTCAAAAATCACCCGTTACAATCTCAAGCATGGAGCACTTATTCCAATCGCTTTTTAGATCAAAGTTCTTGCAGATGGTGAGGAAACTAGGCTGCTGCCCTTTCATGCTTTTGGATACGTCAAAGTAATAGCCAGAATATTGTGAATTTGCTTGGAAGATATTGAATCTTTTTCAATAAAAATGATCAGCAAATGCTCTCTTTCTGCTAAACTCTCTGTTGTACTCCGTTTGAAATTTATCCAACCTGTATAGGTATATCTTAACTTACATAGAACAAAAAGTAAGCATCAAGCAGTTGAAGAATCCATGAATATTACTGATTACTCCTGATGAGCTGTCGATAACCATTGAAGAATAGAAAAATACCAGCCTATCGATATTTTTAACTATTTACATGCAGTTATAATTATGTCATCTTACCTGGTCTCTGGTTAATGGTCTGTTGGTCTAGCAAAGTATGCGTTTTGAAATCGGATTGTCTGACATCGAGATTATATTATATTATAGCTATAAAGCTACAGTCTTCGGAGGTTTGAAGAATGCCTTTCGAACATGGTAAGTTCATGAATTATGGTTTGTGCGCATTTTCTAATCCTTCTTCGACATCCACATCCACCTATATCCAACAAATGGGAACGGAAGAGAGAAAACCCTCAGGTGCCGTTGCGTTTTCTGTTGTCCCTGGAATCAGTAATTTTGCTACCAAAATTTGGATCTGGTGAAACACATAAAAAGTATGCTGTCTGGCTGCTTCGTCTGTCAGTGGTTACTCATAAAATCTTATTTGGTATATGAAATAGATCTTGGAAAGGCGTTGTACAACGTCAGCCACAATCTAGTGGGATAAATTTGTAGTGCAGCTTGCTTCTTGAATAAACAAAAATTTAAGCAAGTATCTTGCCTGTTTTTGAAGTACATAATAGCAAGTAATAGCAACATATATGAATTAGCAAAATTAAGGTTTTACTTTCATTGTAGTTATTGGAGCTCTTGTAATATGAATACTCAATGATTTATTTCAGGGCACTGTAGGTACTCATAACCCAAATAGACCAGTGGAAGTCGATTAGCAGATGTTCAAAGAAAAAAAGACACACCATTGATTTTTCCCAATTCGAAAACAAGAGGCCCCTTCATACTCCACTCAATCCAAAATAGAAAATTGAGGATCATTATCAGATTTTTATCAAATTTTCAATTATTATTGATAAAATCAGATCTCAACCTTGCAATACTGAATGGATATAAATTCCCTAGAAAAGATAATGAAACATTTAGTAACAATAATCTCGTCATGAAAGTAGTTGTTTTGTGTTCTTTACTGTTTGCCCTTTTTGGGTTCAATCATGGTTATGTTGTACAGCGTACACTACCCCTGGATCCAGAAGTCATCAATGACATTTACAACTTGACCATGAGGTGATCAATTATTTTTTCATTCATGAATCAGTTTTTGTATCGAAAACTGAGAGAAAGTACCTATGTTACACACATCTAGAATCTTTAATTTTTGTAAAATGGACATTTACATTTTCAACCCATTCAATTTGACTTCTTTCAACAATCAACCAACAATCAAATAATAATAATTTTTTTCTGTTGTGTTCTCGTCCATGTTCTATGATGAGAAGTAGGTATTTAATAAAATTTTTATTAATTCTGTTTCGATAATTGTATAATCTTACCACAACAGAGTCAATACGCACAAATGAGACCCAACTGAAACAATATGATTTGTTAAAATATCTAGAAATACAAAACCTTGCCATAAAATTGGGGATAGAATAAAGCAGTTGGCAAAAAATCTGCATCGAATACCGACATCTCTATAGTTGACATTTTCAAATGGAAATTACTATATTTGTCCTTGTCATTGAATTGATCTTAAAGAATTAAGACTAGGGTAACGAATAACATTTAATATTCCTTATACCTATAATGAAATATTTGAAGTGTTTTGGGGATAAATCAAGAATAGTATGTAGCCAAAAATTTTTAAAATAATTTCCCTATTTCGAAATTATATCCATAAATCAATACATGGTCGATGAAGATCTCATCCCGACACATATAAATGATTTTAATCAGATTTAGTACTTCATTCGATATACATATTTCGAAAACAATAAAATTTTCGAAAAGAAAAACCTAGTAAATTTAATATCAATTGTTTCTTATTTGAAAGATAATTTTATGACATTTATGTTTTAAAATAATTTCCGGAATATGTCCACCACGATTAGCTCTGGAGCGAATGTATCAGAGAATTGTGCTCGTTACATGATGATCAATGATTATTTGTTTCAAAATTCGAATGATATCGGCAAAGAAGTGTCTTGGTTCCAAAAAGATGGTGCTACACCTCATGCTACTACAATAACAATCGATTTATTGAAAGAAAGATTTGGCTATAACATTATTTCTAGAAATGGTCCAATTAATTGGCCTCCAAAATCATGGGACATAACTCCAGCGGATAATTTTCTTTGGGGTTATGTCAAATCATTGGTTAATGCTGATAAAACAGAAAAAATAGACTTTGAAAACCATCAAACTCGTGTTATTGCTGAAATAAGGCCTGAATTACTCGAAAAAGTGGTACAAATTTGGCATCATCGAATGCGGTTCCTCAGAGCTAATCGTGGTGGACATATTCCGGAAATTATTTTTAAAACATAAATGTCATAAAATTATCTTTCAAATAAAAAAAATGGCTTCAATCTCAAGTTCAATGTGTTTTATTTCAATTTAAATTTCTACCACACTAAAAAAACATCCGATAGTTCATTATTTAAGCTAAGCGTCCACATGTCGGCAACGGTCGGATCGGATCAAACGGATTTCGGTATTCTTTGTATAGAAACTCGTGCAAGCCCGTCCACAGATCCACACCGGACGCATCGGAGCGGCGGCATTTCTGCAAAGGAGATCCGTCCGATGCGTCCGTTGCCGACATGTGGACGCTTAGCTTTAACGAGTATACAGGGTCTTTCACGAGGAACCTCACCCATATTTATACGGGAAACTACTGAACGTATATTCATGAAATTCAGCACTTATAAGTATTTTACGATGCTGATGAAATCTAAAATATTTTCAAGGCATGAGCACAACCGGTTTCTCCGGAAATGACGTCAACTTCCGTTTTTCAAATTAGAACACCATTTTTTTATTGCAGAAATAGATTCCTTAGAAAATTTCAAGTTATTTTGATGTAACATTTTTCAGTTTTGGTTGGAAAATTCTCTCTGAGTGGGAAAATTCGAAAAAAATATCGAAAATAGAGCTCCGCTGAAACAAGAATTACTTCGAGGTTTTTGGATGAAAAATTTTCATTTTTGGGATTTTTCAAGATGTAAGATTGATGTATCCACTTTAATAATCGAAATCGCGATTCATGATACAGGGGGCGCAAAAATCGCTTTCAAAGTTAGGGATGACAAAATCGTGAAAAATCAATTTTTTCAAATTAGAACCTCATTTTTTATGACAGATATTGAATCTACGTTAAAAAATAATGTGAGTGTATGCATCACACCCTTGCCCTAAAGTGGATATTAACTCAGAAAATATCCATTTTAGGGCGAGGGTGTGATGCACACACTCACATTATTTTTTAACGTAGATTCAATATCTGCCATAAAAAAATGGGGTTCTAATTTGAAAAAATTGATTTTGCACGATTTTGTCATCCCTAACTTTGAAAGCGATTTTTTCACCCCCTGTATCATGAATCGCGATTTCGATTTTTGAAGTAAATACATCAATCTTACATCTTGAAAAATCCTAAAAATGAAAATTTTCCATCCGAAAACCTCGAAGTTATTCTTGTTTCAGCGGAGCTCTATTTTCGATTTTTTTTTCGAATTTTCCCGCTCAGAGAGAATTTTCCAACCAAAACTGAAAAATGTTACATCAAAATAACTTGAAATTTTCTAAGGAATCTATTTCTGCAATAAAAAAATTGTGTTCTAATTTGAAAAACGGAAGTTGACGTCATTTCCGGAAAAACCGGAGGTGCTCATGCCTTGAAAATATTTTAGATTTCATCAGCATCGTGAAATACTTTTATGTGCTGAATTTCATGAAAATACGTTCACTAGTTTCCCGTATAAATATGGGTGAGGTTCCTCGTGAAAGACCCTGTATTATGGGGGCTATAATTCACGAGGATGAGGTTTACCAGACGAGACGGAGTCGAGTTTGATGAATCATCCAAGTGAATAATAGCCATAGTATGCGAGTAGAATGTTCAACCTTGTCCACGACTGTTGAATTATTATTTTTGGAATAATTTTTATTTCTACTAACCAATTGCCGTTTCAATTTACCAAGAGAAATTTGTGATTTCCATCGACATTTGTATTGAAACACTATTACACACACATAAGATTGAGGATAGGATAAAGCCTTAGAGTCCTTAGACTATATAAGTCTGATATGATTTAAGGATAAAGCAAACTTGCGACATTCCTCTATATGACTTTAATAAAATGAGTTGAACCTTATTACAGCTTGAAGGATTCTTTGAGTTACCAAGCCACAGTGAACGAAGTCGGAGATAAAATTCTAGCAAATTTGGACAAAATGCTAGTGGCAAAAAAAGTGGATCCTGTAAAAATAGATGACATATATAAGGTAGTTATTTATTGTTTACTGGTGTTCCGTAGATAGATTTGAATATTGTAATTGTGAGGCGAAATTATGACTGTTTAATACTTTTTGAATACGATAGTGCAGTTTTATCGTGAGCCTAATTCTGAATTTTTTCATAGGGATATTGGTGGGGAAATCTTCAAGTGACAAAAATAGAAATGACTGGCTTGGCAACTTTGTATAGACCTGCTAAAGATGCTATTATGACCTATACACATGACAACAAACAACTTCAGTTGGATTTACCTCTAAGCTTCGGAGACCTCAAGGTAAATTGTCTTATTGTTTTTAGGGCCTTATTCCTGAAGAGAGGACAATTTTTCTGTTCTGTGCCATTTATAACTTAATACTTCACATTTTAAAAAACTCGCAAAGTGAATAGGGGGCCTGTTCAGGGACGGGCCTGAAAGCTTTTTTTTTATTCTCCTGGAATTTCGGACAGTTTTCTGCGATTTCACACTTTACAGTAAGTCTTCTCGGTATTTCCATAATTTTTTGCATTAATTAGACGCCTATCCAAATGGAATTTTTTTTTTAAATACAGAAAATTGATTTGTCGAGGGCACTCCAATGAATTTTCTGACAAAAATTGATGAACAACCGCCGAAAAACGATTATGTCAATTTTCATAGACTCTCAAATTCAACCCGATTTGCCCTAAAGTGGATATCAACTCAGAAAATATCCATTTTAGGGCAAGGGTGTGATGCATACACTCACATTATTTTTTAACGTAGATTCAATATCTGCCATAAAAAATGGGGTTCTAATTTGAAAAAATTGATTTCCACGATTTTGTCATCCCTAACTTTGAAAGCGATTTTTTCACCCCCTGTATCATGAATCGCGATTTCGATTTTTAAAGTGGATACATCAATCTTACATCTTGAAAAATCCCAAAAATGAAAATTTTCCATCCAAAAACCTCGAAGTTGTTCTTGTTTCAGCGGAGCTCTATTTTCGATTTTTTTTCGAATTTTCCCGCTCAGAGAGAATTTTCCAACCAAAACTGAAAAATGTTACATCAAAATAACTTGAAATTTTCTAAGGAATCTATTTCTGCAATAAAAAAATGGTGTTCTAATTTGAAAAACGGAGGTTGACGTCATTTCCGGAAAAACCGGAGGTGCTCATGCCTTGAAGATATTTTAGATTTCATGTGCTGAATTTCATGAAAATACGTTCAGTAGTTTCCCGTATAAATATGGGTGAGGTTCCTCGTGAAAGACCCTGTAGATGTTGCCAAATCACAAGGCACGAGGAATCATTTTGTTGCTAAAATGCGAAGAATTGTAAGATAAGATGGTTATGAACAATTCTTCAAAAAAATAATATCCCTTTCTATCATAATAAATCAATAAATGCTCAATTTTTGATAAAATAATATATTGTACTCCAATATAAAAGCTATATACAGTTGTCCCCTTTGTAGTACGAGGTGCCAGTGGTGCCATGCATGGGCGCCCGCAGAAATTTTTCTCAGGGGGGCAAAATAAAAATTATTGTAATATTGAGGGTGTTGTGCTGAAAAACTATAAGACCATCAAAATCTCAGGGGGGCCATGGCCCCCCCTGGCCCCCCTCTGCGGGCGCCCATGGACTGCCATAAGTGCGAAGTGTAGTCGAGAAACCGTTGTTACATTCAAATTCGTTGGATCTTCTTCAAGTTGAAGAAGAAGAAGAAAGACATCCATTAATTTCGAATGAATAATTAATTATCAGTTCAAATTTTTTTTCAGTTCTCATGCCATTACAGTGCATCTCTCCTATTCGTTGGTCCTGGTGGAGATTTAATAGGAGAAGTTCCTGATTTATTGATGGAAGCAAGCATTATCGTCGATTTCAATGTTAACCAAGCATTCTTAAGGACTTTTGAAGTTCCCGATTCAGGGTGAGTATACGCAGGTGCTTCATTTTTGTGTTGTCATCAATTTTATTATTTTTTTTACGGGGAGACAGGGTTTTTTCGGCTGAGGTTTTTCCCTGAGCTCTAGTATCATACGCAGAATGTTATGGTACCCCGTTTTTTTTTAACCTCAGCTAGGACCTTTTTGTTTCACTATGTATTGTATTATTTAAGCTCTCTAATTCAAAAGAATATATATAATAGAAGGATATGATTGTAAATTAGACCTCCTTTTTATTTTTGATTTGAAAATGAGCTACACTGACTATTCTCTTCAGAAATTTTCAACCAAGTATATTAATCATAGACCTATGGACTGACGTCACCTTAGATGGAGTCCAGCTTGAACACCTCAACTGGTGGAGCCAGTTTATCGGGAAATAATCCTTGATACATCCTTTTGCATGCGAAATACACGAACATGAATCACTCAACAAATTCTTTCGGAACTCTAAAACTCTCAGATCCAAAAAGTTTCTGGATCTCAGTAAGAACAAGTTATACTTCTTCAATGGCTTTCTTACAAGACAATGAGAAACCAGCACACCTGGTTAGTGTCTCGCCATTATAATCCAGAGCAAACTGCTTTGGAGGAATATGTTCCTTGAAGCCCTTATTCCATTTACTGGAGTTTATTGAAGCTCCCTTGCTTGAGAGCAAGATGAAGATGGCGCAGTGTTGAGAGCAGCTCTGAGACCCTTTTAAATTATAACTATTGCTACTATTAGTATTCATCTGAGTTATACGTATACCTAGACCTACTCACTGATGCCTTTCAGTAAAGGTTTGGAATATTCTGTTATCATAACTTGATTATTATTTGCAGGCATATAAGCATACACGTGTACTCAAACATACTCAACGATTGGTTTTACAATCTGCTTAGTGATGCAATAACAGCCATGTTCCACGGTACCATCTTGGATTCTTTGAAGGGATTAATACAAGGAGTATTCGAACAATTGGTGGAAGCGGTAAACCGTTTATTGCAAGCTATTCTTGGTTGAGAATCTTCATCAGTGGAGAAAAATTCTCATTTCTTTGTGGTTATATCACAGATTATTTGTGTTATTTATCGAATAAATGTTTAGTTGAAGATGATATGGATGAATTTTCAGTGATACATATGTATCGGACGTCTTAGACATAACCTGTTTTTCCAATTTATAGGCACGTCTCGAACATCAAAAAGTATACCTGCTTCTTCAAGGCTTTTCATCTTTTTCAGTTAACTCCATCATTTTTTTTTCATATTTCATTTCATGAAAACAATCTAAATACCTGAATTTTCAAAAGTAAATGAACATTAGTCTCGTTCGGTTCATATTTTTTTGAAGAAAATATAGATAGACTGCCTACAACAAGCAACAGGTGTGAAAATATGGTACTTGTTATTTTCTTATTTGAATTTCTAAGAATTTCACTGCTCAAGGAAAAAAGAGCAGTTACAATGTTTGTGATGGACCTCACGAAAAGTGAACAAAGTGAAAATTCGAATTCAATATGAGTTTACCCATTTCATCCGTATAATAATGAAAGATCTGATTAAAAAAAACCATCAATGATAGAGGAAAGTCACCGAATATGGAATACCATTTTGTTTTTGGAATATAAAGAAAAAACTTTATATTAATTAAATCAGTTCAATGTTTATACTAATCAGTCATACATTTATATGTAGTAATTAACAGCCTCTAATCAAATATATTAATTATCTAATTAAAATCCAACACAAAAGAACAAAATCACAAATGAGTAACCAAATATGAAATAGGAACCCATATATGGAATATAAGCTCAAATCAACATAACAATAACAAAAATGGACATTAATATCTTTGAGATCAATTGAATGAATATAACATATTGTGATAAATGGAAAAAGTTACATAATTACTTGCAAAAGTCACAGATCCAAGTATCAAACTCTGGACCAGCACAATCATAATGTGCCCAGAACCCACACATCAAGCATATTCCATAATTAGACACCGACGACTGTCCATATTTGAATTTTTATACTAGTTCAAACTATTCTGAATATTTTTTCAAGTCACAATATTTTAATGACAAAAGATCACAAAATGGTGAAATAAACATAATACCGATATACTTACTAAATAGTATAACACTTATGTATACAAACATAACAGATGGTAATACTCCTTTTACTACTTACCTTTTAAAACTTTCTTCACGACAACAAAACAAAACACGCCTGCCACACGTTAAGCGTTTGCGCAACTGACTCGATGGTGTGAGTGCGATAGTTAGTAGACCGAATGAAACAGAAGATGGTCGAATGTTCCGTTTATTACTCATAGTCTTGGAGAAATGAAGGTATTCCATATTAGGATACTATTTCATATTTGGTGACTTTCCTCTGCAATTATCCTCAGCAATAAAAGGTCCATCTATTTTTAGCTTGAAAAATAGGGTTGCCTTTGAAAAAAATACCCTTCACACCTTACGTATTTCGAATGAAAAACCGTTACTTCCTACTCACTCAATATACAGGGTGCGTCAGCGTCAGCAAGGCGTACGGCTAAAATAGCGCCTAAACTATACCGTGTCGAAAAAAACTTATATGATATGGTTGTAAGGTTGAAAAAATCTACAAACTAAAAATAATTGTTCATATACAGGGTGCGTCGAAAAAAAGTTACAGAAATATTATGTAATTTTTCAAATGGAACACCCTGTATTTCATGGCATAATTCTTTCGGAGGAAACATGAGCTTTACGCGTATACCTCATTTTTCAAATTTCATTACAGCCTTGCCACATAATTCGTATTTTTAGGATATTTTTAGTGCTATACGGGGTTCATCAAAATTCTCATAGCTTATAGCAACCGCTGTGTTCAATCGAGATGAACGAAATTTTTACAGCATAAGGAATCAGCTTCATCATTCGGTAAACGTCTGAAGTATTCTTTATACAGAGTGTCTAATATAAATTCACCAATTTACTCAAAATAAATAAGCGATAACTCGATTTTCTCAAATGGATCACCCTGTATTTTCTTCTTTCATGAAATTTGTTTTTCAAATGTCTACTTTTCTTACAAAGAATGAACCCCATCAAACACTAAAAATATCCTAAAAATACGAATTATGTAGCAACGCCGTGATGAAATTTGAAAAATGAGGTAAAGTGTGAAGCTTTTGTTGTCCTCGGAATAATTATGCCATGAAATACAGGGAGTTCCATTTGAAAATACTACCTTTTTTTCCATAACTCATTTTTGACGCACCCTGTAAATATAAAACTATTTTTAGTTTGTAGATTTTTGTCAACCATATGAGTTTTTTTCTACAAGTACAGTTTAGGAGCTATTTAACCGTACGCCTTGCTGACGCGCTCTGTATCTATCAATTGGTAATAAATTTGTTAAACCTGTCATTTGGATTTGTTCAAGAAATCGCCAAATTCTGTGAATCAAAATGTTCAGGTGGCCAAAAATATGTATCAAACACCAACATCTCAAAAGCCGACACTCTCAATTTATTGGAAACAACTATTTTTACTAATTTTATTGAATCGGGCTTAAAAAAAGACTAGGGTACATTAATGGATAAAATATTTCGAATGAACTGAATTTTGGTTGAGTGTTCATGGTGCATATTCCTCAATCAACACTTATTCAATATTTCTCCTGGTATAAATGTTACAGCGTAGCCGAAAAAATACTATAAAACCACTTGAAAAAGATAAACGGCTCATATTTTCGAAAGCATCGATCATTTTGGAAAATAACAGTATTTCCATGTTCTTTCAATAATACGCGTCGTTTTCGGGTTATTCCTAATTTTATCCGATAAAGTTCGACGAAAAGATCTCAAGAATAATCTGGGTGCGTCCAGGATTTTGAATATCACCGAATCGCAGAAAAATTATTAACTCTTCAATTTTACTACAAGTTAACAATTTTGTCAGAATGTCGAAACTAAAATTTCTATGATGGAAAAACGTTTGATGTATGTAATAATAAGATCCCACAAATGTGAGAGATGAAATTCAGATAAATGAATGATGGAAGTCGATACAAACCATGCATTAAATTGAAATGAAAGAAAAATAAAATGATATCACTAAAAATCTGTGGCGATCAGTGTTACCACCTCTACCGATTTTTCGGTAGATCTACCGATTTTCGTCTCAATCTACCGATCTACCGAAAAAGCACATAAATCTACCGAATTTTAATGGAGTGAATGTGTGTTCTGATATTCTAGGAAATCATTACTTTTACGATATTATTTTGAAGGTTTCCTTACCATAACATAATTTGATACATATTTCAAGTTATACGTTGACAAATCTATAAAGAAAAGCAATAAAAGCATTCTTAACGTAATACAGATTTATGTATCATAGGATGCCGCTTCCTAAAATTGATAAATTCCTTGCTGAGAACTGGGAGCTTTCGTTGAATGAATGATGCTTATCTGGGAGGAAAATGTTCCTTTGAACATTAGGGAGTGACATTTTAAAGACTGATATTACACATGTGATTAATTAATTTTTGTTTCAAATGTTTATTTTTTTCTAAAATTCATTTTTTTGAATAGTTTTTTAGTATATTTATTTTTCGTTAAAATGTTTATTTCAAATATTTTTTTCAAGCAATTTGATGTACATATGTTTTTTTGCATATTTATTTTCAATAGGTGTTAATCTTTGGAATACCTATTTATTTTGTTAGAATTTTTTTTTGCTGAAAAGTTCAGTTTTCCAAATATAAATTAAATCTTTTTTCAATTTTGCTTCATTCGCAATAAACCTCAAGTACAATATTTCGGATAAATGGTATTTAAACTCTCGAAAAACCCCATAAAATAGGTGAAAAGGCATTTTTTCAAAAATCTACCGAATTTATACCGAATTTTTCCGAACTTTCTACCGAAAACGGAGGTACGGAGGGTGGCAACACTGGTGGCGATGTTTCTATCTGAACAATGTCCACTGATAATCCTAATTATCAGGGATGTTGACACATGTTACAAATTCATATAAATTGAGGTTTTCCACATTGAAGGTAGATTTTGAAATACTTAAAAAAATATTTCAGTGATCTAATGTCGCGGCCACACCGAGCGCTACGTACGCTATGTTCGCTATGTTCGCGATGCATCTCAAATATAGCCATCGGTATTTTAAATGTACCCGGCCACACCGACACTGGTACGCTATGTCCGCTATGTCCGAACAAAACATACGTAGCGTCCATAGCGTCCATAGCATAGCGCTCGGTGTGGCCTCGACATAATTACTCTCATAAATTAAATAAGATCGATTTAAAATGTGTAATTCATTACCATTTATCACGTGACTGCAAACACGAATGAGAATACGTGACGTCACTGTACTGTAAACAAGCTAGCCTATAACCTTACTCTCATCACGAGTACGAACTTACGAAGAACAGAAGAGAGTAAAACGTATCACCTGTGAACTATTTCACGATTATTTGTTGTTACGCAAACGATTTGTTCGCAAGAAATCACACAAGAGCAGTTCGCTTTGACAGACGGCGAAGTCTGTTTACCGTATAGTGACGTCATCATAATCACTTCGTTTCAGCGGGAATTTTGAAAACTATTTTTATTTACGCATTTTTTATTGGTATTTGCTATATTTTTTCCATGAAAATATTTTTTTCGTGTTTGTATAGGGCTTATCTACAAATTAAAATCATTTCCAAAAAATAGTCAACATCCCTATTGGAACAATCGACCTACCAACTAATGGAAAACTTCTGCACAGAAAAATATGCCAATTTATACACGTAAATGTCATAAACTATACTACACGGTTGATATTACATCAATTCTTGAACTTCCGCGGCAAGGGACTATGTTAACCGAAAAATCAACTTGCAAAGTCTTCTCAAAAGATCAGTGAAATATTCATGAAAGATTATTGTTTTGAATACAAAATAGGTTGATATAGCTTGATTAATCACAAATTGAATAAAAAAACAGGCTCTATAAGATATCTTTGGGATATCGAGGAAAATATGAATAAGTGTTTACAAACTTCAGGAAAATCGGAGAAGGATCGTTTTTTTTGGTGTGAGTAATATGGATTTTGGATTGCGGATACAATCGGATGTTTTTGTTGAGAAATACCGTGTTAATAACATTTTTATTTCAATAAGGGTAGTACTTGAGTATTTCCTTAATGCATTAACTCATTTTCAATCGAGAAATATGGTTCATACTCCGCATACTTGAGAATTGAATCAGGCTCATATTTGGCCCATTTTTTCCTTCCAAATCTTATGAAAAGAAGAAAATGGAAAAAAAGTTTCTTTTGGGCTCAAGAATCTACAGTTAAAATATATGTACAAGACATAGAAAAATATTGATTCTGAAATAAGAAGGGTGCAGGGGGTGAATAATCGGGATATCTGGAAAATGATACCACCGTTGATAAATTGATACTCAGGTATTTTCAGCAGTCTAATATAAATATTTCACTGCACTTCCTTAAATTGCTGTATTAGGAGTTTGAATATTGATTGAAGATTCCCGTAGGGTAGGAGTGTTTGGTGAAATAGGAAACTAATCCATGAGGGTCGAGGCTGCGGAAGTTTCAGGATTTTCTCCAGATGTCTCGCACTCCGTTGGTCTGAAAAATCCATAGAGGGGCCTTCGCTTTTTCGGTTCGTGAAAACTCGTTCGTCTCGGTGCATAGAAGCACATCGTGTCTATCAGTCTGGCGTCGATGGTCGGAGCTCCGGTTGCTCAAGTGCACAATTGTTTATTTTGTTTTCAGTTGGTCGCGAGACGGTGTTAGGCTAGGTGCTGCTCCAGTGCGCGAGTATCGTTCACAAAAATTTGACAATCAAAGGAAAAGTGATGGTATTCAGTGAATAATCTTCACTTTTCAGTTTGATAGATGACTTTTATTTTCCATTTGTGCACATTCGTAGGATTGGAGGTTGCCCATTCTGACGCAGTGTGAGTTGCATTAGGATTAGCGTTTTTCCTGGCGTTCGATAAAGTTACACTCGACGGCTCAGAGAGTATGAAGAGGGCTTAAGCAAAGAAACCTTATGAATAAAATAATTTGTACACATCGTGAAGGATAAAAAAATCATGAATGAATGAGATTACAAGTCATAATTTAATCATACATTCTTTGAAAGAGTGACTACAATGTTTTCACTATAAAACATTATTTTAATTTTGGCTAGGCAACAATGAAGGTATAATAGGTCTATTATTCGGTTAATATGTACAAAAAGCGGATTTCAATCTAGAATTTCACTGATATGATTAGGTGTAAATACTTACCACGAATATACAAAGTACCGCACATTAATTTATCGATATAATTTACTGATTGTTTACTATTGAAACTTTGGAATCTCCTAAAACTTCAATACTTACCTACATTGAAACTCCCGAATTCATGCGTCTTTTGAAAAATAATCTGTACCTCACATCGATACAGAATAAATGTGAAAGAAATTTATTTATGAAAATAGCTGAATTATAAGAATTTTGGTGTATGTACTGTCCAAAGCAGATCAGGTGGATAGTTTTTCTCTTTTGAAAAAACTTACATGAAGTGATATGGATTGGGCTTGTAGTTGAAAAAATAGAAGACAAAATAATGAAGGTTTTGGTTTTGAGAAAATGAAGGACGATCTGCTGATTTTATATGAAGACAGAATATATAATAAATTCTCTAAAAATGCCTTCAGACAGAAAAGTTGCTATACGTGAATTTTAGTCGTTCTATTTTTCAAAATATATTTCATTCTCAGCTGAGTTCATATGGAATTAGCAGGTCATATTTGTACTTCCAATAAAATAATGATTTTGATCAAAAAATGCTCAAAATTTTGTATTTGCCAAGTAGCCGTATGAATGAATCCTGTTTTTTCTGAATTGAAGATGTTCTAGTAACTCAAAATTGATTTACTTCTTCTCCAAAAAAGTTAGCTGAATATGTTATATATCGAATCCAATATTTTCTATTAAGGCTTCGAATAATGTAATTATTTCGATTCACAATAATTCATTGCCTGAAAAAGATTCACTTATGCAAATAGAGGAAATGCATGCTACTTACCACATATGAATTCAGCAGAACATCTAATTTGAAAATAAAAAAAATCATCAAGCCTCATTGAATGGTTAAAACGGCAAATTTTATGCTTATTTTTCGATATATCACCTACTAGGTTGATTTTGAAGAGCTATCATTTAATTTTTTCGAGAAACAATGTCAAATTTCTTTCATTAGAGCGAATTGATGGCAATAACATCGCAAATTGTGAGCTCCCATTTCTTCAAAAATATTGGATTATATGATTTTGAACTATACTTGATTCTTTTTATTGTATGCTAATCGACTTGGATTTTCTGAAGTTACCCACACAATTCGAATACCGAAATTTTTGTATACAATGAGTTACGGCCTGTTCATTCCACTGTTGTAATAACAACAACAATTAACTATGAAGCGGAATTCTGTAGCTAAATATGAATGAGAAATTACGACTATTATGAATATTTTCCTCAAAAAATTTTCCGTATATGGACTGCAGAAGTCCTTCTTGAATGGAGTAAACCACCCTGTATACTGTATAACCCTCGAAATTGTTTTCAATAATACCTATCACATTTCAAATTATTTTCAGCGAAATACTTTAGTCGTTGATTTTTATATTCTCACATCTATCTCGTTGTGTTGTTCGTGTGTCTCTTATATTTCTAATAGATACATTTTTCTTCGTTTTTTCATTTTTTGTGACGATGGATATTATCAGAACGATGAACAACTTTCATAGAAATTATCCCACACCGAAAGAAAATTATTTGAGAATACAGAAATAGCGGCCTCGAAAAATACGCCACTGCTGCTAGAAATAATTTTATGTACATGTTCTACCGAATTCATATACATACATCCCAAATTCTTCCAAACGCAAAAACGACAAGAATCATTTTTTTTCCATTACAAATAATTTTTTTCAATAAAGATTATAAAAGTAAAAATGTTTTCAACGTAGATAATCAACACATAAGCTACCCTTTACTCTGTTGAGAAAATGTATGAAGTGGCAGAGCATGTAATATTTCTTAAAATGCACAAACTCATTCACGATTATAATTGGTGAAAGAATTTGTGATAGTTCGATTTGCAAACTTTATGTACACAAAGCCTTAAAATTGAAATGATATAATAAGTTCGCCAAGCCTCGTTTTACGTAGCAAAATTGGCAATAACTCATTATTGGTAATCAATTACTCCAAACTATCATTCACATTATCGATGTATAATAAAAAGTTATTCACCATGATAATCTCCGATTACAACCTACATCAAATACTACTTATAACTCCGAAAGGAGTGCTGCTCAGGATCACTGAATAAGTAGTGCTTCCAATTAGCATTTATCAAGACGTCGCAGTATTCGTAATATTATATTTTATATTCATAATTTAAAAGGTTCCCATTTTGTTCCAGCCGAAAGAAAAAATAACTGTGAAACGAAAAGAACTGAATTCACAAATAAATAATAAAGAATCAGTGGCGGCGTTTACAATCAGCTATACCAATATCCGCTACTTAATTAACGCTGCTCTCGAAAAGCAACCATTTCAATATATTCTTAGTATATGTTCGAGAAAATAATATTGGCAGGAGTTCAGACAAAATGAGGATATTAGATTATATGCGATGATATTTAATTCGTTGAATTGTTCAGTAGGCGCGAAAGAAATAATTATCGCAATTGGCCGAGTATGACTGACAAACAGGTAACTGTAACTACGTTATTCGAGTTCGATTGTGATTGAAGTATAAACGGACGAAAAAAATAATCAATCGAATTCTCTTCGAGCAATGCCAAGCCTAAAAGTGTCAGAAGATATTCTAGTTATAGTACAGGGTGCGGCACGGAGGATGGATGGTTTTAAAAAAATAATAAAAGCGTTAATTTTTACTCAAAAACACATTTATTGACGGAATCAGATTCTCAAGGAAATAGCATTTGAGACAGTCAAGTGTGGAAAATCACATCAGGCATGTGGTGGCCGAAATCGGTGATGCAGTGCTGGAGGCGCTCTTGGAAGTTCGCGTAGACTCTCTCCAACATCGCTCTCTCAACTTGGGCAACTTCCACGCGAATAGCCCTTTTCAATTCGTCCAGAGTTCGGGGCTTGGTCTCGTATACTCTAGCCTTGAGGTGTCCCCATAAGAAAAAATCGCATATGGATAAATCTGGGGACTGCGAAGAATGGCTTGTCGAACGCGTTCAACATTTTCAGGCGTTCGAACTGTTCGCACAGGTCCTCTTGGTCTTCTGTTGATCAGTTCACCACGTCTGCGAAGTGATTCAACCCAACGAAGGATGGTGTTTCGAGAGGGAATAGCTCTATTCCGATGAATGTGGAAATGGCGACGAAACTCACGCTGCACGACCGTGACTGACTCATTATTTCGGACGAAACTATCATAGGCGAAAACACGATGCTCCACCGTCCAAGGCTCCATGACGACAACTGGTAAATAAATGCTAGGAACACACGAGTCTAACGGCACCTTCCCCACTTCTCTCGTCCTCAGTGGGGGAAAGTTATGCCCATCTGAAAAACGTCCGCCCTCCGTGCCGCACCTTGTATAATTGGAACTATACAGGTGGCCTGCCGGAACTCCATCGATTCATATGTGGAAAACCACGAATCGGACGTGACAGAAATTTTGCAGGTGAGCAAGTATCGAAGAGTGAAATAGTTCTTCCGGTTATATAAAAGCTGGCTACAAATAAGCTATTATCTCGGAATTGCTACCGATTTAATAGAACCAGGCACTTGGGATTTGTTAACAAACCTTCAGTATAGGCAATAACAAACTAATTTGCAAATAAAAATGTACAGGTTGCCAGAAAAATCTCCTCAAAGACCGACGCCCCAAAGTCACGTATTCTAATAAGAACTACTCTTTCTAAGCGATAGTTCAACTTAAACGAGGGCTCTATTATTCCGTCGCGACGGTCTCAAACGATAAGTTCGACTTACTGATAAAGAATCCCTAGTCAAATCCAATTGTGTCCGGCCGTCCGCAGAATACGATATCTCTCGTACGATGAACATGAGGAACTTTTATTTTAGGGTAGGTCCGGATCTCGAATGACGCGGACTAGTTCGTTGGTGGGCAAACTTCGACTAGGGGTTCTGTAAATATGGCCGATATTTTGTTTTTCCAAAACTACGGATTCTATCAAGATGAAATGTTGTCTTAATTTTCGCACCAAATTTACATTGTTGGACATTTAAACACCAACACGCCTACGTACAGTGCGGACTGAAGAAAATATCGCAGCTATATCGGCCAGTGTTAGTGATGACGATCAATTATCGACAAGGCCGTAGCTAGAAAAAAATTTCGGGGGGGGTCCATCCGAGGCCGTAGCTAGAAAAAAATTTCGGAAGGAGGGGGGGTGTCCGCTAAACTGAGCTCTAAAAAAATTTCGGGGGGGTCCGGACCTCATCGGACCCCCCCTGGCTACGGCCTTGATTATCGACTCGCAGTTCGCAGCAATTGGGCCTCTGTTACTCAACAACGTGGAAAATGGGAGGGTTGAGGTGTGAAGCCTTTCAAAATACAGATGGTGCAAGAATTGAAGCCGAACCACCTACCACAACGCAGAATTTTTGGTGAATTGGCTCTTGAAAAGTTGGCGACAAAACTCATTTTTAGCTCAAGGGATACGAAAATAAGCAGAATTGTCGATTTTGGAGTGAAGATCAGCCAGAAGCATTGCAAGATCTACCCATTGGTAGATCATTCTCCAGAAAAGTTACTATTTGGTGCGGATTATGGGCTGGTGGCATCATGGGACCGTACTTCTTCAAAGATGATGCGTATCGCAAACTTTTTTTGTCCATAATGGAAGAGCTTGACATATGTGGTTTCAACAAGACGATGCCACATAGCACTCGAAACAAGGAACCAATTGAGAGGCAAGTTCGGTGAACAGCTCGGTAAACAGTTTATTTTACGTTTGGTAACCTGTCAATTGGTCATTTAACGCCTTCAGACTCTTTTTGTGGGGCTCATGTCTATACTGACAAGCCCGCTGCCATTGACGAATTGGAAGACAACATTGAAGCATTCATTCGTGAGATACCGGCTAATCGCGGTTAACATCTGCAAGAAATAATCCCCAAACATTGAATTATATGGATCGTACTATCGATTCAAATAAAGATTTCATGTATTTCTCTGAATTTTATGTTTTAATTCTTGTGAATTATCGAGAAAAGAAATTGCAATATTTCTGTTTTTACAGATCCGGAATTATTGACAATTGCGAAAAAATTTTTCATCAATTTTTCGAACTGAAAGATGCGAATCTAGGTACCTACAATGTAGATGAACTAGAGCTCAAAAGCTACTGAATTACCGTGACCCATTTTTACAATTTTGTAATAGTGTATCAACATGACCCTTATTTCTCTTTGAAAAATTTTGTTTGTCAAAATATTAGGCTTAAACATATCTTATTGCTTCACATTTTTAGAGATGAAGGTTTTTCGTGACATCATAGTCAATAAAGCAGAGAAATAAATACTTACACTGCAAATTAGACATTAACACAGGTTTAATTAATGCCAAAGGACATCGTCATCAATGGTCACTCATATTACATGATGTATTACCTCCAGTGTGATCAGTGATTTGTTGCTACATGATTTTTCAGGCTGTGCTAATATAAAAACATGAAGCAATTTCAAGAAAATAAAATGTGAAGTCCGTCGCTACACCAGAATTATGAGGAATTGATGGTGGCTATGAAAAGCCAATCACATCCAACAGTTTATTGAAAACATATTGCCGGCGACATTAGTGGCTTCTGATTCAAGCCTAGAGCTGTGGATTTGATATTCTCCCAGAGGTAACTGCAAGAAAAACAACCCGGTTTGTTCGTAGCTTTTCTGGATCTGTTAAAGGAACAGCTCTGTAGAAAGTAGAAAGTCATGGAGAGGTTCGATGTCCCATCCAATATTCGTCGCATCCGATGAAAACTTGGCTTCAGTGATCCACAACGAGTTGACTGACCCATTTTTAAAGAGTAGGTACTAGTAAGACACAGGGCTGCACTCTTGCTCTTATCTTGCCGAACCTGTTTATGAAAGCTTGAGCAGTTCTCGTGGATATGCGATTAGATGAAAGAGGTGTGGTTGTGAGGTACCATTTTGATGGAGGCTTTGGAAGAAACTGCCACATTTTTCATAAAGGCATATAGAAGAGTACTCGGATTTGTTATACGAAACAGTGAAGACTTTAATGTTGGCACAACTATAAAACTTTATACAACCCTTGTGAGACCCTATTTAGAATATGCTGCAATATCTGGTCACCAACTTGCTGCACCCACAGCAACGAGATTAAGAAAGTCCAGAAGCGGTCCCTGCGGTATATTTATGTTGAAAAAAGACAGTTACCCATTCATGGTTTCTTATCGGTCTATTTTGTCAGAATTTCACATCTGCTCTCACATCTGTCTATAATGTTATAAATAATAATTGTGATTTTCATCTTATTAACTTCATTAAATTCAAAGTACCAAAGATTTATCTTAGGGTACCTTTTTTGCATTGACAGTAAGAGTCCGTCACCTCTCACTCACATGCTGGGCATTTGCAATGCGGTATTATTGATTTTTTTAACATTGGCATGGGGGAATTGAGGCTCAATTTGTTGCTGCATCAAGATGAAAACCTAATTCAATTGAATGTGATATACTCTACTCTATAGCTTTACTTTTATCATCTTTTATTTTATTTTTTTATTGTTTTTCTTGCTTTATCTTACATCTTACATTTTTAGATTGTAAATCCAGTCTGAGTTGGAAATCTTTGTAATTACCTTTGGTGTATGTAAAGTGAATATACCTTGATAATATAAATAAGTATTCAAATGGGAAACTCTGCTGAATAAACTCAGTTCGGTTTTGTCATAAAATTATATTCATCAAGTAATGTCGCATTCTATACAAGCTCGAATCATTCAACATGGATCCATAAACCCACTCTACCCTTTTCATTTTCGATATGTATTACTGGAATCCACTCACGCATAAACCGCTTTCAATTTCCTTTATAAACCAAGCCCCAAATGGGATACGACCGGTTATCGTCCGATATTCCGGTTGTTTCTCGGATCGATTAGAGTGAATACTAAAAACAGTAAATAGAAGCGCATGCAAAGCGACCGCATATCAATGGCACGGGTAATGATCGTAGGTGATCCCAAGTTCCGGTTTTTAAAAGATAATGAATAAATGAATACATTTAATACAGCCATGAAGAAGAATCGTAAACAGTAATATTCTTACGAGGAAGCGGTTTCCGTGACTTCCTGGTTGAGAAATCATCTGATTGTGGTTTTTCTGCGTGATAGCGACTTTCCAAAGTGAGAGGATATGGGATTTCCGTTCGTCGATGTCACACGTACCACCTTAATAATTGTAGTAGCACTATATTCCTAGAAATTGCGCCATCTGATTTTCTCAAGAAATTTGTAATATATTTTTTTTTAACTTCTCTAAATGATTAAGTTTTCAAATTTCCAATGACTTTTCGTTCGAAATATTCGTGAGACCTAATAATTTTTGTTCTGTACTCAACGTAGAGTGAGTTTGGACTGTATTCATATAAGAAGATGTTGTGAAAATACTGATAATTGACAAGATTCAAAATATGGCTAAGTATTGGAAAATGAAGTGGTGTTTTCATGGCACTTGTAGTGTTTTTTTGTGAAAAATCGACATTTTGATTAAAGATTTCTATGTCAGTGGATTGGAGGAAGGAAGCCACAGTCATGGTTGATTTGAAGCTCAAAATGTCGATTTTTCACAAAAAAACACTACAAGTGCCATGAAAACACCACTTCATTTTCCAATACTTAGTTAAGAATATTTCGAGAACTAATGCATAAAATGAAAAAACGATTACTGTGCTGAAATCAGTATAAAAATACCTTTCAAATGAGGTATCACTCACCCCATCTTCCCTATTCAAAAATTGGGGGTGAGGGTTGTAGTAGCAAGGGTTGAAGCGCTATGCGTCCGTAACCTACATCTTAAGTTGTCCCCCTCGAAACAGAAATCGATCTGTCCGAGCATTTCTATCGAAAAAATTTATTTCGTCTGTAATCTCGTCTGTTTCGTTTTCAAATGGCGACCCTGTTAAAGAATCGACTTACAAGAGGTTTGCTTCAAAAAAGCCGCGACTAGAAAAATTTTCACAGAGGAAAAATGTGGTAGACTCTGCCTAATTAGGCTATACAGAAAGTATGAAAACTTATTAATTTGCAGGTTGTCCCACCGGCACCCATACTATAGCTATTCGTAATCCAATAGTCACTCTCTGCAATCCTCCATACCAAAGTTGGCCACTCAATCCGGATACCCGGAAGAATATCTTCAAGCCTTGGACGAAGGTCGAACGAAGGACCAAATAAGTCCGATTTTCGATGACCTGAATACTTAATAACCAATAGTGATTGTTGTTCGTCGTGATGCTCAAAAACAACCTGCCTTATCACCTTGATTGAAATGGACTTTTTATTGAGATCATGTCATTGCGGCGAGATGAATGTGGCGGTCTACCGGAAAGAATATCTACATTGATTTATTCCGTTTTGAGAGATTTCCGGCTACTTCCACCTTGAATCAGGTTATTGATGTGTTCTTCCATGATAAGTCTATGTGGAATTTAAGATAGATCGAATTCTCCATGATGTCATAAATCGTACTGCATGCTTGACCAGAAAATAAGTAATTACGTAGTCTAATGCTTCTACTCCATATGTCTTTGAAGAACCTAAAGCTGCGTACAGATGTGCGAGCCGAACCTATCGCGAACCGCTCGCGAAGTGTTCGTGTCATGTTCGTTAATTTCACGTACACACTTGCGATCCGCTCGCGAACCAATACCAACGACGGCTTACGAATTTACACTGGGCTCGCGTTGTGTTCGTGAAAAGCTGCGTATACATGTGCGAGCCGAACCTATCGCGAACCGTTCGCGAACCGTTCGTGTCATGTTCGTTAATTCCACGTACACACTTGCGATCCGCTCGCGAACCAATACCAACGACGGATTAACGAACTAACACTGGGCTCGCGTTGGGTTCGTGAAAGGATCCGACTATCGATGGATCGGCGCGAACGGTTTGCGAGCGGCTCTATAGAGGTTCGACATGCCGTCCAAATAATTGTCGCTATTGGTTCGCGAGCGGTTCGCGATAGGTTCGGCTCGCACATCTAGACGCAGCTAAAGAATCCGACTATCGATGGTTCGGCGTGAACGGTTTGCGAGCGGCTCTATAGAGGTTCGACATGCCGTCCAAATAATTGTCGCTATTGGTTCGCGAGCGGTTCGCAATAGGTTAGGCTCGCACATCTGTACGCAGCTTTATGGGTTTTGCGCAGAAATCCTAGTTTTGCCTGGCCGCACTTGTGATGTTAATTGTTATTTTTATCATGCCTCAATCATTTCATGATTTTCTTTCGCGACCCAGTAAAACTCCGTTTTTACTTCTACTAGTTACAAGTATTGTTCGGCAGAATGTATGTAGATACTTCATTTTCCTTTTAAGACACATCAGCCCAACAGAAAATGTCAATTATTCATAAAGAGGTGAAAATGTTCATGTGAAAAGGTATAATATGCTTGTTGTGTTTTTGACTACCATTTTACCTTGGTTATCGAGTACTCAACGTTCAGCAAACTTGTAATTCCGAAAAGCTGACTGAATGCAGTCACAAAATCATTAATCGCTTCTCAACTGACCTGGATACAAGTTCCAAAATAACTTTTTCATTTCTACAATTCTACAGCTGATGGCTCATTCCAAACAATTCGATCGGCATCTAATTTGTTCTTAATGCTTAAAATTAAGAGCATTGGGAAACATATACAGGAAATATTTTACGATCGTGTTTGAATTCCTTGAATGCACAAATATGGGTTGTTGGCATAATTTATTCCAAATTCTCAGATTATATTACATTCCGCTAATGAAACACTATCAGTTCAAGGTGTTAAAAACTAATAAAGATCGTTTGGTGTCTGTATACACTCAAGTATCAATTTTGCTTGAGTGGTTGTCATCAGAATACCGACTTTAATGAGTTTTCAAATGAAGTTATACCTGATTGCAACCGAGAGGCACTCCAAGCACTTCTTCTATAATTCAGTCTTAATTTTAAAAATTCCTTTGGAAGACCACCACTTTGAAAATGTTTGACCTCAAAGGAATAGATATAATGAGGCTTAGGCATCATTCCGTATCGATATGTTGATATTTTCGACTTGTGGTCGGGTGATTGAGTCATAAATATGATTATATGAAAAGTAAAGTGGAAATCTCTTTGGGACAACTGATTAAGAGTCTTTCGCCTTCAATAAAAGAAACGTATACCGCCCGATGGCAGTGCAGTGCATTAATTTTTATTCATTGGATTATTCAGCTTAATAGAACAAATATTGGGGTGCAGGGAATATAACAAGAAATCCAACCCTGAACTAGATATCATACTGCCTGTATAATTCGGTATAATACTCTCTTTTTCCTTTATCAGTCATCTGGGAGGAGATACCTGCGGGGCGTGTCTTTAAAAATAAATTAAATTCCACGTTAGAATCCACAATTGTAAGAAAGAAATAATTTTCACCAATCGACGTCTAAAACAAACATTAATACACTGCGCAAAAAAATTAACGCACATTATGGAAATCTCAAATTTATTCTACAACTGAAGGTGTTCTCAATGATAATTATTATTTTTATCAGAATTATGCATTCAATACAGATGTTTTCTCCCAGCAGGAATAAAAAAAGATGATATTATCAGATTTTGAATGTATTGGCTCCATTCTAAAATCAGTTGTTCTCGGTCAATTTTAATGATCAATAGTTTTTCTTTCGTTTGATTTTCTACACTCGATCGCTATGCAACGCGAAACACGCAATTTGACCCAAGAAGAATGTGCCCAAGCGGTAGTTTTGCGAGAAGAAGGGTGGACATACGCAAGAATTGCAGAAAGGTTTGGAATTTCTCATACGGGTATTTCTCTGTAAACTGGGCAACCTATTGTCTCAGGCTAATATTATATAAAAAAATACAGATCATATTTATTTCGTAGATAATATCATAAAATAATAACCTTATCTACCTCTGCTCAGTGTTCAATATTTAATGAAATGAACTTTATTGTATCGAAAACGATGTTGAAGTACTTGAAAAACAGTCCCCTGCCGTGTCACCGAAGCTGGTAAGTCACTTCATACTAAATTTATTAAGAAAATAACTATTGGAACCAATCAAATTTATTGAATGCTCAAACACCATTATTTCGTTCTCAAAAAAATCCGTTAATTTTCTATAATTATTATTTCATTGGACTAAAAAGGTAAATCAAAGTATGTCTCCACAGTTTGTGAACAGTTCCCCTGTCTATATTACTAATTACGCACTCCGTACTGTGAAGGTTAAACTGCGCCATATCTGCGTGTAACAGACCGCAAAAAATCAAAGTTGGCATAGTTGCTGTCATTAATTTCCAGACGCCATTTCATTTATTGCTGCAAGAGCATCTTTCCTTGAAAGTCACGTCGTTACCTGACAGCTAACAGTCCTCTGGTAAGTATTTTTTCCATTTCTTTTCTAGTACTATATTCTTGCCCTAGAAATTTTATATCGTTGTAATATGAATATATTTATTTTGTACAGCGACATAACTTGAGATCATTACATATTGTGCTACCTTTCAATGAAGTAAAATTAAACAGTCCCCTGTCCTGCTGGGGGACAGGGGACTGTCTCCGTCTCCAAGGACTGCTTTTATATTATGTTTATCATTGTTTTAGATAGACGTGTGTTTTCAGTATGGTTCCAAGAAAAAAAAAACTCTCTAAAGATGATATTTTGAAAAGAAAAAGAGAAAATGAGCGGAAGAGATATGAGTGTATTAAAAATAATCCGCAGAAAAGGGAAGAGCTTAGAGAGAAAGAACGTATTAAATACCTTAAGAAAAAAGAAAAGGGAACTAGGAAGCTTGTTGAGAATATGACCCCACGAGAACACCGGGAAGCTAAGAAGAAGTGGAAAGAACATTGCACCAAGTATCGCAATAAAAAAAAAGTATTAGCGAATATTACTAACATGAGAGAAAATAGTACAGATTATGATGTATCTACTTCATTCCAAATGCCAAAACCTGAAGTTGCTGAAATAATGCGAAAAAGATATTCTAGAGAGAAGATGCTAAGATATAGGATGAAGAAAAAAAAAGATGATGAAATAAGAGTCCTGAAGAAAAAAATATTGAAGTACAAAAAACGCCTCTCGCGATTAAAGAAGAAAGCAAAAACAGGGCCCAAAGATACACTTAACACCAAGTTACAGGAAATGGCAGATACTCCAGAATATAGAAAAGATCTAGTCAAAAAGGCACTTTTCGGTGAAGTATTAAAAGAGCAATTACAAGAAAATTTTGCAGAGATGAAAACGATAAGAGAAAAAAGGCTTCTGGCAAAAATAGTATCAGGAAAGATTGTTGATAAATATAAGTTATGGCGAATGAAAAACACAGGTGTGATAACCTATAAAAGAATGAAAAAGGCAAATGTGTCTCATCGATTAGTGAGAAAAAGAAGAGTGTCATATGAATGTGTAAAAGAAGTTGTAAATTTCTACGAAGATGATTCTAACAGTAGACTAGGAGCCGGAAAAAAAGAATATATCACTAGAAATGCAGAACGGAAACAAAAGCGATACATGCTTGATTCCATACTTGGTTTATACAAGAAATTCCAACAACAGAAAAGCGATTTCAAACTCAGTTATCAAACTTTTTGTAGATTGCGTCCTTTTTGGATTGTCATGCCTAAAGTTGGTAAGCGTGATACTTGTCTGTGCATTTACCACGCCAATATAGACTTGAAATTATCAGCTTTATTCAATGCGAAAATTTTAAGTTATAACAGATATCAGAAATTGCTACAAGAGCTTGTGACCGATATAATGAGAAGTGTTTATCTAGAGAATGTCAGAAGTGTGTTGATAAGACTCCTTCCTACAAAGAATTTGATAACAGAAGACAAATCAATCATAAAAAATGGAAGGCCGAAAAATATGATTTCGTAGACCCAAAATCCAAAAAGACTCGTCGAATAACCAAATACATAAAGAAGTCATTGAATGTGAAGCCGCGTGATCTTATTAAAGAATTGCAAGAAGACCTAGAGACATTTTTTCGCCACGAAAGAAATATTGTACACCAGTTCAGTGTGATGAAAAAACTCAAAATAAGGCTGACAGAAGAAGATGCTGTAATTCATATGGACTTTTCTGAAAATTATTCCACTAAATACGATCAAGAAATTCAGGCTTTCCATTTTGGCGGATCACGTACACAGATTAGTCTACACACGGTTGTAGTCTATTTAAAAGATTCAGTTAAATCTTACTGCACAATCTCTACGAATGTCTCTCATTCTCCAGCTGCTATTTGGACTCATCTTAATCCAATTTTCAATGTTTTGTCACCTCAAATTAGGAATCTTCATTTCTTGAGCGATGGACCAGTAACTCAATACAGAAACAAAACCATGTTCTACATTATGGCTACGAAGATACCAAAACGACTTCCACACGTACAAAAGTTTACTTGGAACTATACGGAGAGTGGCCATGGTAAAGGTGCACCGGACGGAATTGGAGCTACCTGCAAAAGAACTGCAGATGCCGTGGTTGCTGCTGGAGGTGATGTCGAAAATCTGCAGAAATTTGTGGAAGCCATTGAACAGAGATGTCCTGCACTTAGTTTAAGCATCATTGAAGGTGGTTTGATTGAAGAAATGAGTGCCGAAATTGGGAAAGAAGTAACCAAAGTGAAAAATTTTGTTGGTACTCTCAAAGTGCATCAAGTCACTGGAAAATTTTATGCTCCTTTGGGTATAAAATCAAATTCCACTGAGATAGTGATGAGAAGTCTGAGCTGCTTTTGTGACAACAATCGTTGTCAACATTACAAAATCGGAAAAATAATTTATTATAACAAGCCAAAACTTATTGTGGATGATGTGTTCACCACTTCAGAATTCGAAGATGAAGCTGGACCTAGTTCTGCTACAGTCAAATCTGGACCTAGATCTGCAGCAGTAAAAGCTGCTAGAATAAAAACTGAATCTAGATCTGCTACAATAAGAGCTGGACTTAGATCTAGTAAAGTGAAAGCTGCCATATTATTTGATTAATGTTCTAATTATCTCTAATCATCATGAAAGATATTTATTGTTTCATTACTTAATTCCTGAACTCTAATTTTTAATGAAAATTAAAATAAAATAATTTCGGTACAAAATTTTTCATTTGAATAAACAGTCCCCTGACATGGGCACAGTCCCCTGTATCGACTATTTCAGAAATTTGTTAAAATTTTCTAAAGTCATGGAAATATTTTTGGTTCATCTCTCGTTCATTAATAAAAATGTAAATATATATTTCTTGAATTAGGTTTATTGGATATATAAGCAAAAAAGTCGTCTAGACAACTTTTTTAGACGAGTTGCCCAGTTCACAGAGAAATACCCATACAAGTGTGTCCAGAATGTTGCAGCGATTCAGGGAGACAGGTATGAATGTCCGAATGACCAGGACAGGGTAGACCACGGGTAACAACTGCCATTCAAGAACGTTACTTGAGAGTTTCTTCGTTGTGACAACGGTTTGCAACCGCTCGCCTCCTTCAAAATCAGCTTGAGCCAACTCATGAGGTGCAAATTAGCACTCAGACAATAAGAAATCGCCTCAGAGAGTATGATTCAAGGCCTCGTGTCGCGGCAAGAGGCCCAGCTCTTACCCCAGCCCATCGAAGGGCGCGTTTGGATTTTGCGAGAGAGCATATCCATTGGGAAGAGGCCGATTGGGAAAGAGTTCTCTTCACAGATGAGTCTAGATTCTGCCTCTACCATTGTGACCGTGACCGACGTTCCCTTGTATACAGACGTCCACATGAAAGATATGCTCAGTGCAATTTCCTGAATACTACTGGTTTCGGGGGAGGATCGATTATGGTATGGGGTGGAATATCTTTGACTGCTCGAACAGACCTAGCGGTCGTTGATAATGGAGCTATGAATGCTGATAAGTATATAAGGAACATTCTTGAAGAGCATGTAGTGCCATTTGCCCCATACATTGGTGAAAATTCCATTTTTATGGACGATAATGCCAGACCCCATCGTGCGCGCATCGTTCAGGAGTACCTTGAAGAAGTTGAAGTCTCTCGAATGGAATGGCCAGCAAGAAGTCCAAATCTCAATCCGATTGAGCAGGTTTGGGACAACCTCAATAGAAGGCTGAGAAGTTCAGAAAATCATCCAGCTACTTTTAATGACTTAGGAATCCAACTCGGAGAAATCTGGGAAGTATTAGATCAGAACATTTTAAGATCACTCATTTTGAGTATAAACCGTCGTTGCCGAGCTGTAATTAACGCAAGGGGTGGAAATACCAAGTATTAAATCACTTATCAGCATTTCAGTATTTTGAAAATTGTTCATTTCTCTTCTTTCACATAAGATTCGGTGAAATCCTGAATTTTTCTTCCATTTAATGTGTCTTTTTTCGTTCAAAACATTCCCGCGAGAACATAAAAAATAAGTTATAGAGTCAATGTAGAGTTAACTTTCATTAAAATGGAGATTTTCAGAATGTGCGTTAATTTTTTTGCGCAGTGTGAATTGTCATTGATAAAAATTGATATTTATCATTTCGAAGGAAATATATTTCGCAAAAACAACACATTGTTGTAATATTATTTGAAAAAATTCTGAAAGAAAAATTGTTTGATCAACTAAATGATAGACTTCAATACTGAAATGAAAAAACACAAAAATATTTGTTCGTTTTGATGGTGTAAATGTTACAAAATAATCAAAAATGATGGGGAATATCCTTTTTATTCATTCAATAGGTACTTATAAAATATTTTTTTATTATTTTTATCTTTATACACTCATACATCACTTCATCAATCAGAAAAAATAAATCGATTCTGACTACCTTTTTTTAAGGGATGTAGACCCTTAATTTCAATAATTTTTACTATACCTACATATTGATTACAGTGAGATAGCCAAACTCTCAAAACTCAAGAAGAACTGGCAATTAGAACCCCACATGCTATGCGTGTATTTTATAGCCGTTAGATTGGATGCCATTAGGCTTAGCTACAGACTTCGGACCTCTGCCACCCTTATATAGGACTATTGTGGTCCCCTTTAACTGCTATACGACCCGCATCGAGTTCGTCTTTTTGATTAACTCTAGCAGTTCTGACAACGGAAGTCACATAAAGCCCTCTGGATTGGGTTATTCTAGACCTGCTTGTGGAAATCTCACCCTTCTCAATGCTAAACACCGACATAAAATAAGGAGGGAAGTTTTTTATCTTGTTCTGTAATCTTGTAGTGCTCATACGATTGTTGAGATACTTTAAAAATGTTTCAGTTTGACTCTGCTAGGGGATTTTTCTATCATCCTTGCGCCATTTCTCAATAGCTAGCTTGACTACTACTTTTGAGGATGCTGTGGCATAGAAAGCCATCGATATTTGGCAAGTTTGTAGCCCTCTGTCAATTGCCTGGGTGCTTTTCTGCCCAGGTCCACGTCAAAGTCACTTCGCTTGGCCCTGTAGTACTTAAACGCAGTCTGACCAAATTTAGGAGTGGATCTATGATAATTGATTACTTTCACACAAGATGACAATGGATCTAATTGCGCTGCTTTTATCTACGTACCTATACTATACGTTGCTGTGTTGCTGCTATTTCAGCTTCAAATTCTCTTCTTCTAGCTGTAATTGTGGCCTTGGCCGTAGATGTCGACTCCTTTCGGGTGTCTTAATTTTAAATCTCTACCTCAAAGAATCTGTTCATGAAAAATGAATACCGACGTTCGCAATGAGAGAATATTGCTGTGGTTTAGAGCAGAAATGAAACTAGTTCTGTCAGTCAATTAAACGGGAGATTACGTCACTTGCCTCGAAGTTCAATCTGCAAGGACATTCTCCAACGTTAATTTTGCTACTTGGTTACAGGCTCTCATGACAAGTCGATTTACTCAGATTTTACCGGCTAATTTCGGTTTGTTTATATCCGCATAATTACATTTCGGAGCTCCGATTCCATCTATTTAAAAAAAGAAGGCATTTGCACCAGATTTAAGATTGTTTCCTCGCACATACACTCCCAGATCTGTTGCAAAGAGATTCAAGAGGAGTAAAAAGGATGTTGATTAATGAAAAAATATTTTGGAGTCTTTAATATTTCCTTTGCCGTTATATGCACAAATCGAATTTGACAATGAGTTAATAATAATTATCTCCGTTTTCCAGATTGCTATGATAGTCCCAGAACTTTCAACTACAAAACAATCCAGCCGCATGACGAAAACTCGAGATTCAACGAAGTGAACAATTCAACATGACCCAGAACAGAACCCTGCTAGTCACCCTCTTCACCCAGATATTAGCCGTACGTGGGGAAGACTGGGTATCTCATCCTCCCTTCTCCCACATCTCAGACGACTACCAGGACGATTCCTATACCACGGCCTACTTGAACGTCACCAAGTACGACGAGAACGGCGGATATGCATGGGATAAAACGGAGGTGGGGCGTTATGGCGGGGGGTACGTGGGCCCCGCGTCAGGGGTCATTATCCACGTTTCCAATGCTTTCCGGCCCAACGATCATACAGGGTGCGAGATGCCCCTGTTGAGCTCTAGGGGGGACAGGAGGTTACCGCCACCAGGAGAGCCTTGGATAGCTTTGATCCAGAGGGGAAAGTGTAATTTCGAGGTGAAGGTGGATAACGCTTACAAGAGCAATGCTGCGGGAGTGTTGGTGTACAACGATAGGGATTCCTCTACGTTGGATAAGATGAAGCTATCGCCGGATTCAGGACGTGAGTTTTCAAACTTTTCTGTTGTTATCGCCATATGAATTACAAGTGAAAATTAGCCCGGGTAAAGATAGAGACAACGTTAAACTGAAGCAACTTAACTCAATAATTATTATTACTATTTTTCTCAGCTACCTGTGATCTTGGGGGTCAATTCATTTTCAGCCAGACTAGGCAAATAAGTCTGAAATCCTTTTTTCAGTTCAGAGCAGGTTTTGTCCAGCATATACCCCCATAAAAAACAGGATATTCCCTCCTAGATATTTCAGAAATGTATTCATGTTCGACTGCCTCATAAACGCTTGATTTTTGAATTAGTTTAGTGTCCATAATTGACTACTTTATTGGACACCACTTTATTGGACACCACTTTATTGGACACCACTTCATTGGACTCAACTGTCACTGTCTTCTTTCGATTTTGCAATTTTCTTCGTTTCACACCACTTGTTATAGGCCGCATACAAATTTTCATAAGCACTTTTAGTGGGTAAGACAGATTCTTTGGCGCTTGCGGCTAAATTTTCTACGCCATTCTCTCCCGGACTATCCATTTTTTTATTATTATGACGTTTGTTACAAAATTAACGAAGTAAACAACTAAGGTTACTTAGGTAAGAAAAGCAAAAGTACACTAACTTGATGTTACTTTGTAATAAAGCGACGAATATATTAATTGTCATTTCAGAAAATGAAATTTCTGCATTGCAGTCAAACATAAATCTTTGTATGCAACTCGTACATAATTAGGCTTATGGACTTGCCCAAATTATTGGCCTCGTGGCCTCGTTCGCTCTGCTCGCTCTGCCATAAACTTTTGAACTCGTCCATAAAGACCTAATTTATGTACTTGTTACATAAATAGCTATTATATTCCTGTAAATCACAAAAATTATCACCTTCAACATTTGAACGATATCAACACACAAAGGTGCAGTCATAATCTGTATGCCATATCGATTATTTCCGATATTTTGAACGTATAAATTATTCCGTCACTCGAAAGCACTCCGATATCGATATTGCTGTGCAAGAAAACATTATACGCATTAATTCCTTCTCTTTCATTCGAAAAGGAGTGGTTTTGACGCATGACGTGAAGTTTAAAAACGTTGGCGAGGCCAACAGTGGACGAGGAATTATAATTTTTGTTGTCTCGTATTTCAATGTCGGAAGAAACGTCTCACTTGTTGAATAGATGACTCCCCTTATTATCGAGTACATGATGACCAATGGTATAAAAGATTTTAAACCGTTATCCGGATACTCATAATTCAATTCGAGTTTTCACGGATGGAGCAGTATACTATACAAGTGTCCCGAAATCAATGCAACAAAATTTGATCACAGATCATCCAAACTGAATTAGGAGACCCAAGGCTGTAGCCAGGGGGGGGTCCGATGGGGTCCGGACCCCCCCCGAAATTTTTTCTAGAGCTCAGTTCAACGGATACCCCCCCTCCCCCGAAATTTTTTTCTAGCTACGGCCTCGAACGGACCCCCCCCGAAATTTTTTTCTAGCTACGGCCTTGAGGAGACCCCTATATTGGATTTTCGCCAGAAGTTCCCCTTTATAGGTTTACCGCCCCCTGAATTAAGCCCTTTGAAATAGTATTCTTCTTCTATCTCAGAATACGGCAATCCGAAGATCAATGATTTTTATACAGTGTTTTATGATATGCCGAATCTCAGTGTTACCTAATTTGGCAAAAAGAGTCTTTGGAAAGACTTGAGGCATGAAACCGAAAATGGTACTGAGGTTGTACAAAGCGGTAGTACGCCTTTTCTAACTTATGAATGCATCTCTAGCATGAAAGACATAAACCGAAGAAGCCACTATACGCAGCCCGTTGCAAGAATTGAAAAGGCTGGTCTGTATTAGTGTCACGGGGCCTATGCGCACAGCTCCTACAGCACCACGAGAAGTCATACTTGACTTGCCTCCGTTTCCACAGGTGTGGAAATGCAGCCTGCTGGATGCAGTAGGAATATCTCTTTACGGAAAGTTCCTATCTGGAAACTGGGTTGGGCATATGAGGATATTGAATCAACTGGATTCAAACCTCTTGGAAAAATCATCGGATGTTATGCCAACAATCTTTGATTTCGAGACGCCCTTTAAAGCGGCCATAGCTGACCGTCCTAGTGCAATAAGTTTCGTAAATCGCTTATATAAAAAGTCATCCATATGGTTTACCGGGATTGGGATATATGGAACTAAACTGAGGATCATTTAAGCCCGGGGAAGTGAGCCCTCTATTTTACAGACCGAGATACTGGCTGTATACGTATGCGCCCAGGTGTGTCTTAAAATGAACCTCAAAGGGGCGCATATCTTCATCCCCACGAACATCCAGGCTACGCCGAGATCCCTGAAATCACACTGCCAGGGATCTCTTCACACCTGGGAGTGCCGTAACACCATAAAGCAACTGACCAGAGTCAATAAAGTGTCTTAAGTATGGGCGCCAGGGCATTGTGGTGTTGAAAGAAATGAAAAAGCCGATGAGCTTGCGAAAAGTGCATCAAGGTCAACACCTGCTGGACCTGAGCCTTTCTATGGGCTTGGAAAAACCAACATAAGGCAGCGGTCCAACAATGGTGTTGGATAACATCAGAATAACCCTCTGGAGAAACACTCCTGGACTCACTCAGTATAAGAAATTCGCGATGATTTCACCGACCCATATCAGTAAGCTCTCAAAGCTTAGGTTGATGGTAAGTCTGCTGACGGGGCGATGTCGATACGAACATCATTTGGAAAGTCAGCAGATGGAATTTCCAGGCTCTGCGGATCAGAAGCAGAGAGAGCTAAACACATGGTATGCAAGTGTCCAGAGCTGGCTGGTCTAAGAACCATTCATATGGAGAAAACGGTCCTGGATAACCACGAGGTAAAGGCCAAGGCTCCTAATAGGCCTGCCTAATAGGCCTGCCACACGCTGAAGCTTCACCACAGTTTTGCTTACGCAAACCGGCTTGAACACTGAACACTGAGCGTGTGGTTGGGAAAACTGTATACCGCGCAAACCCCACGGCTTGGCTTGAGTAATTTTCGACTTGCTTGAAATTTTTCCTGTGCAAGCTCGGCTTGCGCAATAGTTCTTCGTTCGGACGCATTGTTATCGTGTCGACGACTTCGTAAAGAAAGAGGCTTGCACGTACTTAACTGTGCCGTGTGTTGGAAACTGTTGTGTTCAATCTTTACGTACGAGATGCCTGCGCAAGCCAAACTGTAGTGAAGCTTGAGCGTGTTTAGGCCCATAATAGGCCTACCACACGCTCAAGCTTCACCACAGTTTTGATTACGCAAACCGGCTTGAACACTGAACACTGAGCGTGTGGTTGGGAAAACTGTATACCGCGCAAACCCCACGGCTTGGCTTGAGTAATTTTCGACCTGCTTGAAATTTTGCCTGTGCAAGCTCGGCTTGCGCAATAGTTCTTCGTTCGGACGCATTGTTATCGTGTCGACGACTTCGTAAAGAAAGAGGCTTGCACGTACTTAACTGTGCCGTATGTTAGCAACTGTTGTGTTCAATCTTTATACGTACGAGATGCCTGCGCAAGCCAAACTGTGGTGAAGCTTGAGCGTGTTTAGGCCCATAATAGGCCTACCACACGCTCAAGCTTCACCACAGTTTTGCTTACGCAAACCGGCTTGAACACTGAACACTGAGCGTGTGGTTGGGAAAACTGTATACCGCGCAAACCCCACGGCTTGGCTTGAGTAATTTTCGACCTGCTTGAAATTTTGCCTGTGCAAGCTCGGCTTGCGCAATAGTTCTTCGTTCGGACGCATTGTTATCGTGTCGACGACTTCGTAAAGAAAGAGGCTTGCACGTACTTAACTGTGCCGTATGTTAGCAACTGTTGTGTTCAATCTTTATACGTACGAGATGCCTGCGCAAGCCAAACTGTGGTGAAGCTTGAGCGTGTTTAGGCCCATAATAGGCCTACCACACGCTCAAGCTTCACCACAGTTTTGCTTACGCAAACCGGCTTGAACACTGAACACTGAGCGTGTGGTTGGGAAAACTGTATACCGCGCAAACCCCACGGCTTGGCTTGAGTAATTTTCGACCTGCTTGAAATTTTGCCTGTGCAAGCTCGGCTTGCGCAATAGTTCTTCGTTCGGACGCATTGTTATCGTGTCGACGACTTCGTAAAGAAAGAGGCTTGCACGTACTTAACTGTGCCGTATGTTAGCAACTGTTGTGTTCAATCTTTATACGTACGAGATGCCTGCGCAAGCCAAACTGTGGTGAAGCTTGAGCGTGTTTAGGCCCATAATAGGCCTACCACACGCTCAAGCTTCACCACAGTTTTGCTTACGCAAACCGACTTGAACACTGAACACTGAGCGTATGGTTGGGAAAACTGTATACCGCGCAAACCCCACGGCTTGGCTTGAGTAATTTTCGACCTGCTTGAAATTTTGCCTGTGCAAGCTCGGCTTGCGCAATAGTTCTTCGTTCGGACGCATTGTTATCGTGTCGACGACTTCGTAAAGAAAGAGGCTTGCACGTACTTAACTGTGCCGTATGTTAGCAACTGTTGTGTTCAATCTTTATACGTACGAGATGCCTGCGCAAGCCAAACTGTGGTGAAGCTTGAGCGTGTTTAGGCCCATAATAGGCCTACCACACGCTCAAGCTTCACCACAGTTTTGCTTACGCAAACCGGCTTGAACACTGAACACTGAGCGTGTGGTTGGGAAAACTGTATACCGCGCAAACCCCACGGCTTGGCTTGAGTAATTTTCGACCTGCTTGAAATTTTGCCTGTGCAAGCTCGGCTTGCGCAATAGTTCTTCGTTCGGACGCATTGTTATCGTGTCGACGACTTCGTAAAGAAGGAGGCTTACACGTACTTAACTGTGCCGTGTGTTAGCAACTGTTGTGTTCAGTCTTTACGTACGAGATGCCTGCACAAGCCAAACTGTGGTGAAGCTTGAGCGTGTTTAGGCCTACCACACGCTAAAGCTTCACCACAGTTTTGCTTGCGCAAACCGGCTTGAACACTGAACACTGAGCGTGTGGTTGGGAAAACTGTATACCGCGCAAACCCCACGGCTTGGCTTGAGTAATTTTCGACCTGCTTGAAATTTTGCCTGTGCAAGCTCGGCTTGCGCAATAGTTCTTCGTTCGGACGCATTGTTATCGTGTCGACGACTTCGTAAAGAAGGAGGCTTACACGTACTTAACTGTGCCGTGTGTTAGCAACTGTTGTGTTCAGTCTTTACGTACGAGATGCCTGCACAAGCCAAACTGTGGTGAAGCTTGAGCGTGTTTAGGCCTACCACACGCTAAAGCTTCACCACAGTTTTGCTTGCGCAAACCGGCTTGAACACTGAACACTGAGCGTGTGGTTGGGAAAACTGTATACCGCGCAAACCCCACGGCTTGGCTTGAGTAATTTTCGACTTGCTTGAAATTTTTCCTGTGCAAGCTCGGCTTGCGCAATAGTTCTTCGTTCGGACGCATTGTTATCGTGTCGACGACTTCGTAAAGAAAGAGGCTTGCACGTACTTAACTGTGCCGTGTGGTAGCAACTGTTGTGTTCAATCTTTACGTACGAGATGCCTGCGCAATCCAAACTGTGGTGAAGCTTGAGCGTGTTTAGGCCCATACGGATGTTGTCGGTCTCATCAACAGCATCGACGACCTCCTTAGGTTTCAATGAATTAGTAGGGTGGAGAACAAAAGATCTATATGGTTACAGTTCCCAAGAGGCTAACCGAGTCATAACAACGCCGGCTCCAATAATAATACCTACCCAATTTGGGGATAGACCCCCGTAAGACACGAAGTCTTGAAAATTGTTGAACCGTTGGAAAACCCATCCAATTGAAAAACTTTCTTGTCACTCAATTTTTTCATAAAACGCAGATTTAATATTTAGTTTCTGAAGCAGTGAAAATTTCGGTAATTATGTAATTTCATGTTGTCAGCCCTAAATTTTCGTCTCGATCTGCTAACTCGATCTCGCAACAAATGAACACTTGTAACACAAATAAATATTAATGCTTGTTTATGTTTAGATAACGTAGGCAAATAGCCCAAAACTTGAATTTCATTTATTAGTATAAAATTACATACTTTTAGTTCAGTGAGATCCGGCTAGCAATTCAGGATAGCGCTCAAGAATGCAACCACAGGTTTTGAGGAACGATTGAGCACTTTCTCTCGACCTGTTATCGCTCGATGTCTTCGATTCGTTTCGCAAATATTTATTCCTCGCAAACATTCTGGGTGCGCGATGTTTTAATGAGCAGAGGAGACGAAGCCTGTACGACCTTGAAGGCTCAGTTCCGAGCCCACACGGAAAGAAATCTATTCTCTAACCAAGTGGATAATATTTGATTGAAGTAAATGATAGATTCATATATGAGCAAGAATAAGATTTAGTTGATTCAAGTATACCTTATTCTCCGAATTCAAATAAAATAATTCTTTCGATTAAGTATATCATATAGTTAAATTTAATAAATCACGTATTATTGATTCAAGAACATTCAAATATTCCTTGTGAGTAAAATGAAAATTTTGAAATGATTATTTGAAATATTTCGTCTAAGGGAAACATAATCTCAAATGGAATTATTGTACATCTTAATCGCAGTGGTTTCTTCGTTCGAAGCAAAGATACCAAATACTTGAATGAACTCAATAATTTTACTCAATCCAACATCAGAAAATTGTTGAATTGAGTATATAATATTTTCAAATCAAATTTCTTTCCATAATGGTTTTGAGTAAATATTACCTTCAGATTTAGTTTTCGGTCTACTTACAAGAAGTAAATACCTGTTTGGTCGAAACCATTCATATTCTCACTCTGAACCAATGAGATTTCTTCATTTCAGTTTTTACTATACTCAGTAGAAATGAACTTCATACTTAATTCAACTATTAATTATTATATTATTTTATGTAAATGCATGTTGAAATAAGCATATTATATCAACTGAAAATTTATTTTATGCTTGTTTTGACAAATAGTGAAATTATTTGTAAAAAGATATTCGTTTAAGATTGCTGTGATTTCTGGATGAGGATTATATTCATAAAACGAGGCTTATGAGAATTAAAAACAAATTTATTATTCTTCTCAAATAATCATAAACAAACAGAAGTATAAAAGTGATCACTGAAAACAAATAGAGAAAATGCTAAATTAAACATATAATCAACTGGACTAGGTACAAATAAACACAATAATAACTGAGGTGAAAAAATAAGTACCAAAAATAAAAATTCTATTCTATATGAAAAATCATAATCCTAAAAATATTATTACATATTATACATATATACAGACTGTAACAGCCAAATGGAATAAATCGATAACGAATAAATGAGGGGGTGTTAGGAAAAACGCGTCGATTTGTAATTTCAAATGCGCATATTTTTCAAGAAAATAAAATTATATAGGATGTTCCATGCGACCGTGGCCAATACCAACTTTCCTATTTCAAATGCAACCCCCTGTATATTATTTATTTTTTGGATTCTTCAGAAAATTCTAGACATAATTCATGACAATGTCCTATACCTATCTTCAACTTTTTCGGAAATATTAAGTGTTTTCAGATTTTTTACAAGAATTAACATTTTGAATGAAAATTATTTTATTGCGCAAATTCGATACATTACACTCAATACTTATTTCCCATTCACCTCTTGATATGAAGAAAGTAAGCAAAAACGCCTGAAATGTTGAGTAACGATTCTACACCAGATTAGAATGTTGCCAAGACGTTCGCGGCGAGCATTTTGAACATTTGCTACATTGACATTAATGTTTTTCTGTTTTTTTTTAATAATTAAGAAATAATCAGTTTACTTATTAGGTTTTAAGTGTAATGTACCGAATTTGTGAAATAACGTTGATTTTTGCAATAAATCTGAAAACACTTAATACTTCCGAAATAGTTAAAGATAGGTTAGGACATTGTGCATGAATTGTGTCTAGAATTCTCTGAAGTATCCAAAAAATAAATAATATACAGGGGGTTGCATTTGAAATAAGAAAGTTGGTATTGGCCACGGTCACATGGAACACCCTATATAATATTACTTTCTCGAAAAATATGCGCATTTAAAATTACAAATCGACGTGTCTGAGCGTTTTTCCCAACACGCCCTCATTTATTCGTTATCGAATTTATTCCATTTGGCTGTTACACTCTGTATGTACAAACAACAGCAGAAATATCAGAAGAACTACAAATAAAAAAATTATATAGGTACACACCTCTGTATAAAAACTAAAAACAGGTACTGGCACTGAAAGGGATAATTGATATTCAAAACGTAAAACAATTTGAAAATAATGTCGAATGTCTTACGTGCAGGGAAAAACTGATGGTAGAGGTTATCAACAATAATAAAGAAGCTTTTCGGTTCTAATAGAGACCAACAAATAGGGCTGATGCACTTTTCCCTTCCTTTGTATTGCTTTCTGCCACTGCTGTTGGAATAATTTTCTCCAAACCTCTGCAATAAAAATGCTTATAAATTCTGTATCCTCTGAATTATTATCCGCATTCTATAATGAGTGATATGAAGGGCTATTCCCTCAAGAAAAAGATACAACAGTACTGTACGAGACCATTTCAATCTAATAATTCAAAATTCGAAAGTTACATAAGAAAATATGGTATAACTGGTTGATTATCGCTGGTATAGTATTGTGTAAATCGAAAAATTATTTTTAAAAGTAGTAAGATCAAATTCATTTGATAAAAATAACAAATACTTATTTCACTTATCTACTTCAGAATTCATCTCTTTAATTTTCCTTTAATTCAATTTTCATTCCTAAGATAGGTATGAGATCCCAATGTAATAGGATTTTTGAAAATGAATGTTCTTAGAAATGTGATAGATGCGCACTTAGAGTATTTCAAGTATTAAATTTATTGAAAGAGAAAACAGATTTGTGATTCAAAACGTATACGATTCAAACTAGGAATTAAGTTTTTTTTTCTAAATCTCAATATTATAGATTTAAATCAATACATCTAACATAGCTTACCTTGAAATAGCTTGATAACACTGCCCGAGCATCTCCATCCTCTCATAATTTTTCCACATTTCACTAAAAAATGGTTAAACTTTCTTCAACACACTGAACTTGAACGAAATAAGACGCGGTATGAACAAGTCGAATCAAGATCGAGAGTGATATCCCCTTTTGCGTACTGAATAGAGGGCGCTTTTTAGTATATTGTTGAATAATTTACTTGGATCTAGTGGATGGAGAAATTTATATACTTGGATTACGATAAAACTACCGGAGAATTGGCGTATTAGTATATCGCTGAATATTATACTTGGACCAAGTGAATGAAAATTTGATCAAGATTAATAATGGATTCACTTGAATTTTCAGTTATAAAGATTTGTTCTACATTTTTTTCCTTTGAAAATTTTGTAATTTCTGAATGTTCCAGATTTGATGATTTCTGTTCACATCGTTCAAGAAAAATTTTTAGGATACTTTGATATTTACCCTTACGAAAGATTACTCAAAACGAAATATTTCATAGTACGTAGAAATTTTAATCGATGGCCAATAAGCAGGCTTCTTTCCAATGATATAAGTAACAGTAAATATCAGATATTATTTGAAATGGTACTAGAACTGTACTGAATATCGAAAAAATTGTGTACGTTGGATTCTAAATTTGAGTGTGAATTCTAAAAGTTAATGTGTGGATATGAAAACGTCATATTCATTTCGATTATAGGGATTAACACTTGATGAAGCGTGATGGTGTTGAAAAATATGTGAAAATTAGATATACTCTCTTTAATAACAAATCATTAAAAATCAAGTTGGCTTTGAAATAACCTTGAACAGGTTAAGGTTAAAACAAAATATGATAGCTAACAATTCTCACTCGAAACATATTCTTCTTGAGTTCATAGTTTTTGAGATAATTCACAGTCTCAAGTTTAAAGCCTATTTATAATCAAAATCAACAAGTAAGGGTGCTATAGAGCCCTCATCAATACTAGGCCCTTTCTGGGGTTCAATACCAATACTTTATTTTCATAAATATACAGAAGTAAAGAGGTTTAGCATTGTTAACCTAAAGATGGTATATTGTCGAATAATTCACTTGGATCTAGTGGATGGAGAAATTTATATACTTGGATTACGACAAAACTGCCCTCAAAACGGATCAGAGGGTTTTCATTGTTCCTCTTATTCATGCATGTTGCCTAATTACCGGAAGAAGAATTGGCATCTTAGTATATTCTGAAAATTACACTTGGATCTAGAGAATGCATATAATTTCACTTAAATTTACAAATACGATGACGGATGAAATGTTTTACAGAATGTAATAGATTTGGTGATCTTTTTTTTCTATGATGTTTTATCACACAATTTCATTATAAATCGATTTGTAAAAAGTGATTGAAATTTTCTCTCAAATTATTTTTTCATAATTTAAACTTCATATCATCCATACAATGTATATAGATTGGTAACTTTTTTCAGATTTCTAACTTATCGTAGATATACATATAGGTAATCTAAAATCTAAACGTTATCCTAGCAAGTAGCAATATTTTATTCTCGATTTTATTCCATTTGCCGAAATATTCTCGAATCATTATTGATTGATTAATTAATTATTCAATACATAATTTTATGTCAATCGAAATTATTATTTTGAGAAAACCAATTTCTTGAATATAACATATGGAATGAGGATATTCCAATTCTCGAACTGAGAATATTATATTTTCGAAGTCAAGATATCATATAGTTACCTGAAATATAGAAGTACTCTCGAATTGATTAAAGTGAATAGTTTGGATTGAATAAATAATTTACTTGGATAGAGAATTTCATTCTTCAATCAAGTATATGTTTTTTGAGTAAAATAAATTCATTCCAAGTATACAAAATTTACCTTTTTACTTGTTTCGATTCTATATATACTTGAAACAACTCTAATATTTCAAGAATATTAGGATTCTTGATTTGAGGATAGATTTCTTTCCGTGCATCCTCGTCTGCCTTTATCTGGCCACTTCAAACAAGAACATTTGCACAGATCTTCAGGCGTGGCACCCATTTTGACAGGAGAGATATTCTTCAGTTTTATTCATAGTGAACGCCTTTACTGCTGATTGATCTTGTTTATGGGGATACCCTTTACGCCATTTTGATAATGGTGTGTTGGAAAGGATACCTATAATCATACATTTTGATGATCGAGTAATTAATAATGATAATATCATATATCCAATAACATCAATATGGATTTTAATAACCTCAGCATTTCTCGCAATTTTTCAATTTACAGTTGACGCAAGCGTACAACTCAATCCTTACCGAAGATTTGGCTCCAAGTTGTGAGTGTTGTGACTGTGAAAAGCAGGTGTATAATCCATGTTGATGTTACTAGATTTATGATATGGATAATATGCGCTACATCCAAACGTAAAAAAACGGCGTCAAAGAACAACAAAGTTAACTTTATTTCTCATAAACAAAAAAATCTTAAATTTTCAGATATTGAGGAGCCTTAGATACAATTAAAAGAACGATTTAGGTCGCTTGAATACAGAATTTAACGAGATAAGTGAACGTTCGTTAGGTTAAGGTAGATTAGGAATAAAATAACATCACTTACTTCAATTAAAAGATGACAGTAGCTACCGAATGTAACGTAGAAAAGTCCCTATTGAACCTATCAATAGGGAGATATAGGGAGCTACAAAAAGCCGAAAATTAAGGCCCGTGCCTTTTACTTCGTAAAACCTAAACAAAGCACAGGTGCAATCACTTGTGCGAAAAATTCGCGTTCCTTGAGATATTGTTTCAGTTTACCGGAATATCTTCCACTTGATATTGGCACTGTGTTGTATTTGAGTTAAAGGGAGGCCATCGAAATCACAGAGCCATTCCGTTATTCTCTATTTGAGAAAAAAATTTCTTTCGACAATATTCCACAATCGCAAGAGTCCGATCTTTCAGTTCATTCAAGTCGAGGGGTTTACAATCACAATCACATATCCCCAATAGAAATCTAACGGGTTAAGATCAGGGGATCGTGCTGGCCATTGCGTTGGTAATATGGTGCTGCTCCATCCTGTTGGAACCATATCATATTTCGGGGAAATTGAGGATTTCCTTGATCAGAATATAAACTTGCCATATCTGGAACGACATCATTCTGAAGGCTAAATAATTATCGCCATTTAAATTCAATGAAAAAAAATATCCAATGATATGGTTTCGAACATTACCTACCAAAACATTAACCTCTTGAGAGAATCGTGTGTGTACCTCTCTCATCCAGTGAGGATTTTCGGTAGACCAGTGGCGGCAAATTAGACGATTATCATGGCCGATAAAAGAAAAAGTGCATGTCAGGAATATTATTCACAGTAACCGAGATAATGAATTTATTCCATTAATTTGTCTTTTCCACACTGTATGTGAACCAACCTTTCCGATATATGAATCAAACCCGAACAGATATGATAATCTTTCAACTATTGGTTGTCTTATCGGCTTAATTCTCAGGCCACAGTTTTGTCAAAAGCTTCCATCATTCATAAAATTAATTTGAATTATAAATTGGGTGGAATAGATCCGTTTTGTTAAATTTGGATGAAAAACTGAATCAGATGGAAACTTTTTCGATTTCTTCCGCACTTTGAACGGGCATCGAAGAAAACTTTAATACAAGATTCAGTTCCACCAGTAATTAAGCCATAATTCCAGAGTGGTTGATTTTTTCCCAAATCATTTTTCTAATACCCTCGTATGAAGTGTATGCGAACGTATACAGAGTGTAACAGCCGAATGGAATAAATTCGATAACGAATAAATGAGGGCGTGTTGGGAAAAACGCTAGGACACTTCGATTTGTACTTTTAGATGCGCATATTTTTCAAGAAAATAAAATTATATAGGGTGTTCCATGCGACCGTGGCCAATACCAACTTTCTTATTTCAAATGCAACCCCCTGTATATTATTTATTTTTTGGATTCTTCAGAAAATTCTAAACATAATTCATGTACATACAATGTCCTATACCTATCTTCAACTTTTTCGGAAATATTAAGTGTTTTCAGATTTTATACAAAAATTAACATTCTAAATGAAAATTATTTTATTTCCAAACGTTCGATAACAACGTCATTCCTAGACTGACAGGATCACAGAGAAGTTCTATTTCTCCGCCTAGGCGGAGAAATAGTTGCTATGGCTTACTTTTCCCTCCGGCGGCGGCAGGAAAAGTGTTGTTATGCAAGGGACTAATTTTGCAAGACAACCGTAACTATAGAAATGTTACATTTTTCACTCAATTATAACGATCGTAAATGTCAATATTATTCAGATTTCCAGGAATTTCAAGGTGTTTGAAAATAAAATAACATATTTCATTCGAAGGAGAAGTGACTTTTCATGGCTCGCTTTCAATTACCCGCCCCACTACGTTCGGCGGGCAAACTAAAGCTCGCCATGAAAAGTGACACTTCTCCTCCTTATAAAATAATATACTATTATTTCACAAATTCGATACATTACACTCAATACTCATTTCCCATTTACCTCTTGATTTGAAGAAAATGAGCAAAAACCATTACTGAGAAGAAATGTTGAGTAACGTTAAGACAATTCTACACCAGATTAGCATGTTGCCAAGACGTTCGCGGCGAGCATTTTGGAAATTTCCTACATTGACATTATTGTTTCTTTTTTTTTCAATAATTAAGAAATAATCAGTATTGCTTATTAGGTTTTAAGTGTAATGTACCGAATTTGTGAAATAAAATAATTTTTATTTAAAACGTTGATTTTTGCAATGAATCTGAAAACACTTAATATTTCCGAAATAGTTAATGATAGGTATAGGACATTGTGCATGAATTGTGTCTAAAATTCCCTGAAGAATCCAAAAATAAATAATATACAGGGGGTTGCATTTGAAATAAGAAAGTTGGTATTGGCCACGGTCGCATGGAACACCCTATATAATTTTATTTTCTTGAAAAATATGCGCATTTAAAATTACAAATCGACGTGTCCGAGCGTTTTTTCTAACACCCCCTCATTTATTCGTTATCGAATTTATTCCATTTGGATGTTACACTCTGTAGAAGCTCATGAGAACCAAGGAAGGCCAAGTGTATAACAGATAGCGATCTGAATGAAAGAACAATGAAACGGTCGGAAATGTTTTACATTATTATCTACCTACAGACAGTTTCGGTTGAATAGTGTTTATGTGGCTGATTCCGTTTTGGTTGTTCCTGGTCTAGCGAGGCCATCCATGAAACTCGTTTGTTCACTTTCCAATCTATTATGGATCTCTTTACACACCGTAATGGTATTAACGCACTTTTTTAAGAGTGTTATGAAACAATGAACAGAATTGAGTTGAATTTTATTTCGAGGTTATTGGTTTTATAGAAAAATTATTTGAAATAGATTGAAAACTGATATTCGATAATGATCGTTGAAAAACTCACTGGAAATCGAAATCAATCGATGAAAATCTGAAAGGAAAAATTCTCCCATAGCCTTGAAAATAATCGTGCTTTTTATTTATTATTCATTCAGTACTCGGAATACTACAGAGTTGGGATAAAATATGAAAACAACTGATTATCTGAAGAAAATGACAACATTTTTGCAGGTTAATGCAATTAGGCAAAATGCATCTGATTGAATTTTTTGTGTTGATAATGTAATTCCTGTTAAACTGGAATTACCATCAACTTATTCAATTTCTTTTTTTTTTGCAGACTTTGATAAATCTAGATATTCCGAATGCTTATACATACTGTACTGGGTTAAGAATTTGATATCTATGTTGAAAAATATCCCATGTGTTTCTGAATTAATCGTAGTATGATATTCAGTTCCCATTCTAAATTGCAAGATACTAATATGTACCGTTCGTTTCACCACTAATGATTTTAAAACAAAAATACAGTTAACGAATTGGTGAAGTAAAATGAAATTCGAAACGCTGAATGAACCCGGCGCAACTTTATCGGTTAATTACGGAATTGAGAAATATAAATGTCAAGGATGAATATCACATGGACTTCTCAATTTTCACCTTTCTGTCTCGTTAGTAAATAGGGATCAATTGGAATTTGATCCGTTCACGTCGTGAATAATATGGTTTATGACCGCAGTTTTGTTACAATTCTGTATTCTCGTTTCATTACTTGTTTGAAAATACATCTGGTTTCAATGTGATGAAAATAGACTAGAGTCAATTGAAAAAAAAGGTTTTCCAATAAGAAAAGTTATTTGAAATAATAGTAGAAGCTGTATTTTTTTTGGCATTTGACAAGTAAAAACTACGCCATCAATAAAAATGCAACGATACACGCTAACACGCTTCAACAACGCATTTAAATTATAAAAATTCACTATAAAAATAGTGAAAATTTAGCTGAGACGATTCGTAGAACTCGAACATACAGGGTGGGGCAGAAGAACCTATCCGATTTCAAATCCCTTTTTCTCAGAAGAGAGAGCAGGTAGAGTAGTGGGGTAAAAACCGTTAGAAAGCTGGTTTTATGCCATTTGTCAGTAGTCAACATGCCTTGGTCTGGTGAACATCGTGCTTTTGTTATTGAGCGGTTTATCGAATGCGGCGGTTCGATAATTGCTACACAACGTGCTTTTCGAATTCATTTCGGACTCGGGCGTCATGATCCTGTTCCACATCACGCTACGATTAAAGTGTGGGTGTCAAATTTTAGACAGACGAGTTCAGCATTGAAAAAGAAGTCGCCTGGACGTCCCAGGACAGCAACAGGACCTGAAAACGTGGCCAATGTGAGAGCCGCGATTGAACGTTCCCCGCGTCGTTCGGCGCGAAAACATTCGCTCGCTTTGGGGATTTCCAACCGCAGTATTCGGCGAATTTTGCACCGGGACCTCAAAATGCATCCCTACAAAATGGTTGTTGTACAGAAATTAAGTGAAAGGGATTTTGAAACCCGTACGAACCTGTGTCGCGATCTCCGAGAACTGCCAAACGACGATGTTGTGCTCTTCACGGACGAAGCCATGTGACTTCTTCCTTTGGGGTTACCTCAAATCGAAGGTTTACCAGCATCGACCAAGGACCCTTCTTGCTTTACGAAGGGAAATTGCTCGGGCAATTGAAGAAATTCCTGTGGAAATGACGGTGAAAGTCATGGAAAGCTACCGCGAGCGCCTAAATAAGTGTATCCGCTCCCAAGGACGACATTTGAGTGATGTGCTTTTCAAAACTTAAATTTAAAAATGGCATAAAATTTGCGATATGTTAATAAAAAAAATTTTTTGACAAGCTGAGTGGTTTTAATTTTATAACGTTTTGAAATCGGATAGGTTTTTCTGCCCCACCCTGTATTTGGGTCGTCGTGAAGCAGCTTGTCGAACCGCAATACAGAAATTGGTGGAAAAATTTCAGCTGTTGGGACAAGTTAGTGATGTGAAAAATAAAAACTTCAAAAACATCAGAAAATATTGCTGCTGTAGCCGAAAGTGCTGAAGAAAACCCAGGTTTCTCCATTTCTCGTCGTTATTTGGATGAAGATTTGGGCCTTAAGGCTTATAAAGTTCAGTAAACACAAAAACTCAAGTCACTGACATTAATACTTGTGAACTGCTGTTGCTATAATGCCATACGATAAATAAAATAAAAAAGTCGGCCGATCATCAACAACGTCGTGTCTTTCCTGACTGGGTCCTTGAAATGCATGAAATTCCATCGAAAAATCATCTTGAGTGATGCGGCCCATTTCCACCTCGGTGGCTTCGTCAACAAGCAAAATTGTCGCATCTAGAGCTCGGAAAACCCAAGAGTTATTGTTGAAAAGCCTCTCTATCCTCAACGTGTCAATGTTTGGTGCGCTTTATGGTCCGTCGGAGTAATTGGATCTTTCTTTTTCGAGAATGAGGCTGGAGCAACAGTTACGGTGAATGGATTGCGCTATCGAGAGATGATTGATGATTTTTATGGCCGGAATTGGATGGTATTGATCTGGACAACGTTTACTTTCATCAAGACGGCGCTACGTGCCACACAAGCAACGAAACCATAGATTTCTGGAAAATAGATAGGACGAAGGGGTGCTATGGAATGGTCACCAAGATCACCAGATCTTACACCGCTCGATTTTTTTCTCTGGGGTCATCTAAAGAGCAAAATCTACGCTACACAGGTATCATCATTGGGGGAGTTAAGGCGACGAATTATAGAGGAATGTGGACGAATAGACCCAATAATGCTACAAAACGTGAGGACTAGATTCGAGCATAATCTCTATATGTGTATGGGCGAGGGAGGAGGACAGTTTGAATTTTTTTTAAGTGACTAATCATTCACTGTTAAAATTTCAACTTTGTATTTTGATGTCTGGTGTATGGCAGTTATAGAGTTTCATCAAATCTACAGAATGAATGAATAATAAAATCGATTGATTCAGACAGCTTGCTTGACGACCATACCATCTTTGTTTCAACTTCAAATGTCGATATCTCAAGAATCAATGAATCAAATGAAAAAAAATCAATATCCTGAATTTATGATGAAAATGCCTTTCAAATGAGGTATCACTCACCCTATCTTTCCTATTAAAAATTTAGGGGTTAGTGTCGATATAGTTGTGAATTTGACCTTAAATGTTGTCCCCCTCGAAACAAAAATCTACGTGTCCGAGCTTTTTTTCGGAATAAATTTATACCGCCTGTTATCTTGTCTGTTTCGTTTTGAAAAGCCCACCCTGTATTCGCCTTAATAAACGAAGTATACGTTAAGAAATCCTGGTGGGTTGCCTATAATTCGTCGTTTTGGATTGGTATACCGTATACTTGTCATTTCAGATGATCGCATAAGAAAAAACTCCCCGACCAATCCAGCGGTGAAACTGTAGGTAGAAAAATTCCTGAGCTACTAAACAAAAACGCAGATCGGACTCATCTTTACTCAATGCAAGTGACCCGTTTTTATGGCAATCAAACAGTGACTTGGAAGAAAATAAGGCCAACTAGGAAATCTGCAACAATGGCCCAATCGCCAACACAATCAAAACAAATTGACATTGAAAACGAGACACAATAATTCCTTCCGGATTTTCTTCCCACCAAACATGAATGATGAAATTCATGTTTGCATCTTTCGAATAACTGACCTTATCAGAAAACAACACCATGGCAACCAAGTCTGCAATTTGTGTACCTATTTGTCTGCAGTATATCAGGATTTCAGAGGAAGAAGGAAATTTGAAGTGATTTAAAATAAAAATTGAAATATTTCTGGCTTTCTAGCCGTGGTATAGTCGGTGGGAGGTCATAACCCGAATATTGACAGCTCCGAATTCATTATGTTGGTGATACTACTGCATCCATCGCAGCATTCATAACTCCACCTCAGGCGTGGCCAGTAGGTTCATCTCCTTATTCCTTATTATCATTGCAGTTCGTAGGCAATCACGCACAATGAGCAATGAAAGTTTCCTCTTTCCCGATGTCATGTTTTAAAAACTTCTGAGCTCTTGTCTCTCTTGTTCTTCATTTCCCAGGGAAAGCTCATTGATTGTCACGCATGCCATCTTCAAATTTGAGTTAGAGGTTTCTTCTTTAATGGGTTTTGTCTGTTCTCCTTCAGGTGTATCAACTTCTCCAGACCCTTGTCCAGCCCATTGACGTATCTTATTGTTGTCATAATATTGCTCATAATCAAAATAGGAAATTCACGTCCGTTATGACCGTCCACTAGGGACATAATAAATGAGATAAATGGACTAGCAAAGATCTAAATTCCAAAGTAAATCGCCGGAACGTGCCGCTATCGCAGTAGGGAAAATGACAGACCGGTTTCTGGCTTGTTAGCCGTCATCAGTGCCACATATCCCCACCTACGATAGCAACCAAATGAAACATTAGAGCTTATATTACTCTCTAGCAATGCCTACTAGTCATTGTACCCAAGTGTTCCTGCTAGAGAGTAATATAAGATCTGCTGAACTCCCATTTTTAAAAGAAAGTCGTCCTTTAAATCTTTATATTTTCTTATCACAACTACTTTTTTTTCATGAACTAACTTTCATCCTAATTCAACAATAGTAATAAAAACTAAGGTTATTCTAACACATCTATTATAAGCCTGATGAAGATTATGAATATCGACGATCATGAGCTGATGCTAATACCCTGGTCGCAGCCAGTAGGTCATCGATTTTTTGATCTTATGGTAGATCTGCCGGCTCTTGTTGTTCAGTTCACAGACTCCGTTCTTCCTGTTGCCCATGACATTCTCCGACAATTTTCCTGACTAACCTCAACCGAAGTCGAGGATTTGAACCACACCACGCCTGGTGCAGTCGACTACTTTGTTTACATATTACGTTCTTCATGATCGAATACTTACGACAACTAATTACTACTATTTACTACATACAGATTGTACGGATTGGATATTGTTTTGTAACAGATCACGGTGTATTAAAAAGTAAAACAACACCGCAATAGCATAAACAACATTGATCTATTAGGCCATGAACGGACGTTGTATATATCCGTGATTAACTCGTTAGGTCTCAGGTGTAACGACGATGTTGTGGAATAACCTCGGATCGTTGGTCAATAGAAACGGAAATAAATCTGCAATGTCGACTACTTTCCATACATAATATCTCGAAGTTTATACCGTGTTCGATTTGTCGTTACTGCACCTACTCACAAAAGGTTTTATGGTTCTCGACACAGATTTCCGACATTTCTATGTTCCGGAAGGAAAGATAAGCGTAGGCCAACAGGTTATAAACTATATATGCCAAAACAGGAAGCAGGAGTTTGTCATTTCCATATCACAAAGGAGAGATCATGTGTATCTGATCATATTATTACTGTATGGCGTGTATGACTTCATTAGTTTCCAACACCTTGACATAGATACATAGGAAAACTGGTGTTGGCACTGTTCAGATTTTATTTGAAAGTTTCTTGTCAATAGAAAATCTGAGTAGTCGTCCTGCTCTTCATTCCTCTCGAAAAGGACTATTCTTCCATAACCACAATCTTATACTCCATTCATTTTTATAGAGTATCCCGGTTGGCCATGACGTTCTGACACATTTCACCGTGTATATTTTGAAAATATTAGGTTATAGTGGATATTAACTCAGAAAATATCCATTTTAGGGCAAGGGTGTGATGCATACACTCACATTATTTTTTAACGTAGATTCAATATCTGCCATAAAAAAATGAGGTTCTAATTTGAAAAAATTGATTTTTCACGATTTTGTCATCCCTAACTTTGAAAGCGATTTTTTCACCCCCTGTATCATGAATCGCGATTTCGATTTTTAAAGTGGATACATTAATCTTATATCTTGAAAAATCCCAAAAATGAAAATTTTCCATCCAAAAACCTCGAAGTTATTCTTGTTTCAGCGGAGCTCTATTTTCCAACCAAAACTGAAAAATGTTACATCAAAATAACTTGAAATTTTCTAAGGAATCTATTTCTGCAATAAAAAAATGGTGTTCTAATTTGAAAAACGGAAGTTGACGTCATTTCCGGAAAAACCGGAGGTGCTCATGCCTTGAAAATATTTTAGATTTCATCAGCATCGTAAAATACTTATAAGTGCTGAATTTCATGAAAATACGTTCAGTAGTTTCCCGTATAAATATGGGTGAGGTTCCTCGTGAAAGACCCTGTATATCTATACTAATATTATAAGAGGAAAGATTTGTATTTTTGCGTGTTTGATACGACTTGGCTCAAAAACTACTGGACCAATTTCAGAAATTCTTTCATCCTTAGAAAACTACATTACCCCTGAGTGACATCGGCTATACTTTTCACCCGAAAAGAATTAAGGATACCTACTTTAACTTCAATAATTACAAAAAATCAGCCATAATCAGCTATTTTCTCGTGCGCTGCAAAAATCGTAAGACTTACGTGGATGCAATCAATGTATGACGGAAATCTACCTCTTAAATAGTTCTACAAAAAAGTCCGCGATAGAATATATCTATCTCTCAAGATTGACTTGCTATTACCTGTTTATGGTAATCAGATGTTTTCCAAAATTATGCACTATTTGGAAGTGCGTTTTTTGAATAGGGTATTGATTGATCCTCATCCAATTTAATACGTTATTTTTCTCCAGTATTTAATTAAGAACGGAATTGCCTTTACATCATACAATTACAACGAGTACATCAAAAGATATGGCAGGTTGAAGATGAAACCCCACGACCGGACCTAAATGCGTCTCCGTGCTAGGTTGGCGGGTAGGAGAGGGCACCGAAGTGTGAGGGGGGACATGCATATCTATAAAAGAGTATCCGCGTGGATCAACTTTCAGACACGCGACGAGTTCATCGCAGAATGTTGATGAAACAAATTTCTACCTGGGTGAAGCTGGGACAGGCTGCTTGTCATTTATAATTAATTACGCATTGAATTTGTGAATTATCTTTGAAGAAATCGATTTTACACCTCCAGAAATAAGAAAAATAATGTGGCGAATAAACTAATACCTCACAAATCCTAATCCATGTATGAAAAAGAATACGAAAAACTTGTGAAGTGGTCTGAATTCGAGAATTCGGTTATTTGAATTTCAGGTAATGTTTTCCTAGCGTATTTTGAATAACGTATTTATGAAGTGGGACATTATGGTGAACTTATGCAATGTAACGCCGTATAGAAAACTAGCAATAAACCTACGTATAGCTCACCTTCCAATCGAAAACTTTGGGATTTTTTTTGCAAAATTAAGAGTATTGCCGACTTCTCGTTATCATTCTCGTAATCTGGGACCCAAACTTGGCGAGTACAATTTTTTTTACTTTTGCAACATGATTTTTTTAGTTCTAAATAATTACCATGAAATTGGATAGGATCGGAAAGTCAGTGCTGACAACCACAAAACGAAAAATATAACTGAGAACAATGCTGTAAAGTGTTCATTACAGTATGTGTATATACTGTAATAATGAACTCATTACGATACTGAAATAGAGAAAATATTATGTGAATTCGATAATTCCAAATACCTGGCGAATGTTGAAGAAACTATTTCTCTGTTAATACTGAAAATATTTCTCGTATATAAACATGGCTGGAAGATTCAGTTAGGTATGCTATTTTCTTGTACGGACATCAAGAATCGAGTGTTGAAATTTCACTGAAAAATAATGGACAGAAAAGTCCGTTACATTGTGATAGTTCATTCGAAAAAATAATAAAAGTACTCGAATAATCCAAAAGAGAAACTTTTAAACGAACAGACGGACTTCCCCACTTTCCAAAATTCTCAAGAAATGAGCCTACAGAAGACATTCACATACCTTTTTGCACAATTTGAAATACTCCAGTATGAAAATGTAGTAGTACTACGATCTGTATCACAGTTAAACCTTAAAAGAACTAATTGCATGTACAAAGTTGAAAAAGAGTAAAAAGAAATTAGCATTGGAAACGTCTCTGAGAATTATTTGACATTTCGCGAGTACCAACCTGCGTCAGTTTTAAGTGAAAAAAACTCGATAAACCTAAATCTTGGCCAACCGGGATACTTTGCGTTAATAGATTATCTGTAAACTGAAGTTTTTTGCCTATACACCGAAACTCTACAGTCTACACCAAATGCTTTATAAAAGTTAATGGAGTATTGGCAGGAAAACGAACAATAATGGCACTTTTCTGGCGTCCTGATGTCGTCATAAACTCAATACTACCTCAATGGGCGCATTCAGCAGAAAAACCCGCTACCATCGGTTTGAGCTACCGATAGGTATCAGTAGCGCAAATCTGCTGGATGCTGTGCGCCGGCGCCCCTTCTTTGACAGCTGTCAGATATTTGTCAAACAAACATTTGAACTTGGGAAAAATCTTGAAGCTGAATCTTGAAATTTGGTACGTTCTTTCGTTAGAATCATGTTAATTTAATATGGATAATAATCCTACCCTTATAGTCTAAGATCCTACAGAATTTTGTACACTATAATCTATTATAGGAGGTTTGACTAATCACTAATGGGAATAGAACAAGACTTGGGGAAATAAAATTAACATAATATATTCCACACGTATAGTCTTAATGAGTTTTCTGTTTCTGAATGTTTATAACAATAAAAGATTCTTGAGGTAGCGTTACAGCGTGAAAATGTTCTTACGATCTTAAAAGATACGTTCAAAACAATCAACAAAAGTATTAATCCAATCCAGGTACTTCGGGAAATAAGTTCATTTTGTACTTTTAAATGTATTCCATATAAAAATCAGCTATAGTTTATTGTTGTCTATCATATTCAAAAGTCGTAGTTACTGTCTGCTTTCTTTTCAAATTTTGATCGTTTTGAATTCAAATCACAAATGACAGCAATTGTCAAAACAAAACATGCTACCAAAAGTGAGCACAAATAAGTTCCGATACTTAAAATGGCGACCGCACCCGATCACTTTGACAGGTAGCGCAAGCGTTCAGCAGAAAGATCATCGAAATTTGGGAACTGTTCCGCAACTGTTTCCTCTGCTGAATGCGCCCAATATCATAGGAGAAATAAATTGTAGACATTTCGAGCGGAATACAAGGCTCAGTAAACTCATAATCAATTTCGTTTTACCGAATGATTACTCGACCAGACCGTGATCTGTTCGATTTCTCACGTCCTTGCTGTTTCACACGAATCGGGAAACGTAGCTCAACACCGATGATATTTTCAATTACGGGTTGTTCACCCATCAACCCCGTGAATAAAGTTCATTCGCCTTCATCCTCAAACAACGACGCTTGGCCAGCTGTTTTACTACACCGAGGTAATTGTTTGATGTTGCACATATGTATCAATTTAATTATTCCCTCCCTGAGGCTGGATGTCGCTACATATAGCAGCTTTGAGCCCGCATTACTATCTGCCTGTTTTTAAGTGCTCGATTATAGTAATCCGGGAGGTAGAATGGGACTAAATTGGCCGTTAGTCATCTCCCTGATAGATTCGGTCCATAAGGCCTAACGCAACTCAATGGACACGTGCTAACAGTAATTTTCGAATGAGTGCCTTGCGGGAGGTTGATAAGGCTGAATGTACATGCTAGTCGTTCGTTTTACTGATGGGAACAACTCATCCAATCATTACGATAAGGGCTGTTTGGAAAAAGACACAACCGTGTCAGTCCATGAGTATTAGAATGAAGAAATTTCTAAATATCAGAAAATTGGCTGTATTGCTTTCTGATACGATTATCCTTGAATGAAGGTGCTCTATCAATACAATTTGATTCAATTCTTTTCTTGGTGTTCTTTGATCAAAAACGATTGTTTGTTCTTCATAATATCACCTCTGAAGATATTTGAACACAATTTGGTATGGGAAGTGATAACATGATTGCCCTAGACTCTAGAGCAGTAACTGCAGGGGTGGGAGGACTCAAATAAAAGTTGAAATTCCAGATGCGGCCCTTTCCAAAATTGGAGTTCCTGAAAGGTTCAATCCCTTCAAAAAACGACTGTAGATTTTTGTTTGCTTTAAAGGACCCTGCACAAATCAAATGGAAAATGGATCCCAGTCGAATTAGCTGAAATTTGGATATGTTATAGTTTATGCATTTCTGATTAATAGACTCCATGGGCCCGAGACCTAAAAATGGACAGTTTTTTCGGTATCGAAGGTCGAAAGTTGCGACTAGTGCGCAATCAAAAATGAATTCCCATCTATATTACGTACGTTATCAGGCTATTCGCTACCCTTCAACTATACTAATTCAAACAGTGCTAGATGCCGGAAAGAGAACACAACAAAAAATTCAAACCCTGCAGTAATTCACATTTAAATTCTAATTTTAATTTTATGCAATACAACGTATGCATGCCGTCGCCCAAAGTACCTGATAGATGGGAATTCATTTTTGATTGCGTGCACTAATCGCAACTTTCGACCTTCGATACCGAAAAAACTGTCCATTTTCAGGTTTCGGGCCCATGAAGACTATTGATCAGAAAAGTATAAACTACAATATATCCAAATTTCAGCCAATTCGACTGGGATCCATCCCATTTGATTTGTGCAGGGTTCTTTGTATTTTCAAGTGGTTTTGTTTTGGAATTATCTAAACCTCTTGAATCTGTCCATAAGGTATGCAGCAAAATGACCACTCACACCAAATTGAATTGATTTTTGCAGATGTTTCTCATTTTGAACTTTCCAGAATGTTTAAATTCAGTGTTCTCTCCGAAGAAGAAATATGAATTATGCAACCAAAGTCTATACGAAAAAATTTCAAGGGACTTTTTTCGTGAATTTCATCAACAGCATTAGTACAATCAGATTGAAAAGCACACATTCATCTCATTCATTTATTGTAATGGCAGAGTCATTAACTGTTCCTCACACAATGAAAACTGGCTTCTTCATCTTCTGATAGCCAGATGCCTCTGAGCATCAGGAAGCTGAGGTATCGGAGCTTGCACCGTCAGAACACCATCGGCACTCAGATTACTCTGTACAGAATCTGGACTAACACCTTGAGGAAGCATGAACTGTTGGTTGTACTCCTTGTAAACTCGTTTGGTACCATCATTCTCTTCATGTTTGGCGTGCACCATCAGGTAGTTATTCTCGGTCCTTACCTCAATTTCTTCCGGTGTATATTGGCTCACGTCGAATCTCAGCTTGAGCTGCTGCTGACCGTTGCCAACGTCTTGAATGAGAGGAGTTGTGAATCCGTGTGGTGATGCGAAGGCTCTATCGAACATGGCTTCTTGGAACCTGTTCATCTCTTCCTGCATCAGCTTCATCTCCTTGCCAAAGTTCTCCCAGATGTTGTCGAACTCGGACTTGATGACGTTTGTATTGCTGAGTCTAACAGGGACGTTGTAAGGGCTGTTGCCTTCGGCCATTTTGAGGTGTATTCGGTTGGGAGAATTGATGGAAGTTTTATTTTTTTATTTTTATTTTTGATGATTAATGAGATGTCAATTTTGAAAAGTGTCGAATGATGTTAGTTGTTACTTCGATTCATGATATCCGTTTCATACTCTTCATTGGCAATCAAAACGACGTATATGGACGTTGTAATAGTATGCTCTTCAAATGGAATGCCATTGATAGCCCGAGATGTGAGTGTGGGCATGAAGAGCAAACTATTGACCATTTGGTCAATAATTGTTCAATATATAAATTTCCAGATGGTTTTTATTCTATTCATTCAGTATCTGATTCATTTTTGAGATGGGTTGGTACCTTCAAAACAATTTGAATATATTAGTTGATTTTGCTTTTCCGTTTTTTCTCCCTTCAGTTTTTGTTTCAGATTATTTTAAAATGCTTTGTCAACCCCTTTGAAGAAATGAAGAAAGAATTACATTCCTAGAAGAAGATGCCCTCCAATATGAATATTTGAAAACAAATCCAATATCCCTACACTTATACGGGGAGACAGAGTTTTTGCTGAGGTTTTTATCTGTGCTCTTGCATCATACGCAGAACTGTATGGTGCCCCGTTTGACATTCCTCTGCTAATACTGAGATTAGGAGCGGGGAATGGATCAATAAGTTTGCTTGAATGATCTGTTCCTTGTTGCCTTTTCGAGACACATGCCATAATTGGAAACAAATCTGTACAGCTCCATTTCATAAGAATATATATGGTTAAATGTTCAAATCTACAGTCACTAGCGTTTCTGCAGTCAAGGCGGACTCCCACTACTCGTATATTTGGCAACTACGCAATTATTTGCGTACTTGACAAGTAGACCAAGTTTCGAACTTGAATGACAAGATTGACAAGTATTGTGAACCACTCCCACTACATGCCAAATATAGGCAAGTGGCTTATATTTGCCAAATACACGAGTAGTGGGAGTCCGGCTTTATAGGAGAGGGGGCAAAGTATTGTGGTGTACTTGATCGTATTTCTGCTATATAGTAGTATGCTAGCTAGTCGATTCATTTCCTTGTTTCAAGTTGAATATACAGGGTGGCCATTTGAAAACGAAACAGACGAGATTACAAACGAAATAAATTTTTTCGATAGAAATGCTCGGAGGGTCGATTTCTGTTTCGAGGGGGACAACTTAAGATGTAGGTTACGGACGCATAGCGCTTCAACCCTTGCTACTACAACCCTCACCCCCAATTTTTGAATAGGGAAGTTGGGGTGAGTGATACCTCATTTGAAAGGTATTTTTATACTGATTTCAGCACAGTAATTGTTTTTTCATTTTATGCATTAGTTCTCGAAATATTATCAACTAAGTATTTGAAAATGAAGTGGTGTTTTCATGGCACTTGTAGTGTTTTTTTGTGAAAAATCGACATTTTGAGTTTCAAAACAACCATGACTGTGACTTCCTTCCTCCAATCCACTGACATAGAAATCTTTAGTCGAAATGTCGATTTTTCACAAAAAAAATACTACAAGTGCCATGAAATCACCACTTCATTTTCAAATACTTAGTTAAGAATATTTCGAGAGCTAATGCATAAAATGAAAAAACAATTACTGTGCTGAAATCAGTATAAAAATACCTTTCAAATGAGGTATCACTCACCCCATCTTCCCTATTCAAAAATTGGAGGTGAGGGTTGTAGTAGCAATGGTTGAAGCGCTATGCGTCCGTAACCTATATCTTAAATTGTCCCCCTCGAAACAGAAATCGACCTGTCCGAGCATTTCTATCGAAAAAATTTATTTCGTCTGTAATCTCGTCTGTTTCGTTTTCAAATGGCCACCCTGTATACTCGGACTGATATTTCGAACTTATCAAATCTACTGACTACAAACCCTTAATTTCGAAATTCCAAATCCTTCTGAATTATTTTGAGGTGGAACTCAGAGTTCTGCATAGCGAATAAAAATAACCGTTTCGGTTCATTACCGTGAAACCTTCACTTTTTCTGTTTCCTTAGTGATTTATTCATTATCACGATCGGAATGACCACGCCATATTATGCGAATTTACACCCTAACCCGTCACGATACAGATGAATTAATTAAAACGGCTCTTTCTCCATATCTCATCATTGTTAAATGACCTATATACCGTTTCATTATTCGGCATAGAGGTCGAATAGCGGAAATGACTGCTATGTCGGAGAAATTCGATAGACAGTCAAACTCAACGTTCGTTTTTTCTCCGTTTTAACGGGAATGGGTTCATATTTCACATGGTACGTGAAGCGTTAAGTGAATGGCCACTATGCAAGCTTGAAATGATATCAGGTTTTCATCGCTTCATGAGTGTTCGATTTATCACAAAGATTCATACTCAATATGAAATACTCTCATAAAATTCTGAAAGGACACCAATAACTTTATTATCGAATAAGCAGAGCTTAAATATCAATTATTATATAGTCCATTCACAAATATAAAATCACAACTCTGGCCTTGGAAATTTGACACATTCCACTATGTATCGAAGTTATGACGTTTTTCAAAATATTTCTATGTTCCAAGTCAACACTATGTTGCCCTTTCTATATTCTCAGCGTATTTCTCAGAATGTATATTCCATTCTAGAGAACACAACAGAAAATTGTGAACAATATTGTAGATATAAAGGAGTTTTTGGATTTATGATAGTAAAGATATGCTTTGTTTTCATCATGATATTGTATGTGATATGATTCTGAGGGTGCATAACATTTCTATTTCTAATATTTCTTTATTTCAAATAAATAACAGTTTTATCCATTCATCACAAATAAAATAAACATAATAACTAAAATAACGAATTTGTTTACAGAGAAACTAATAATTTCAATGCAATAGTAACTGAGTTTTGGTTATAAATTAATAAGCAAGAATGTCAATTCCTGAAAGCTTTATAGATATACATTTCATTCATTTGATCTTATGAACAAGGAGTAAAATATGCTGACTGTATAGTAATTTATTAGTTTAAAAAATAGTCATACATTACTACCACAGTAGGTTTGTACAAATAAAATGGAATAGGTCAAACATATGCTTCACATTTATCATTCACCTGTTCTAAAATAAGACAAAAACTCCTGGAATATGGAAAAAACCGATGTATTCTGGTTCAATATAGCCTATTTCTACTTTTGGCAAAGGATTGATAGGAATGAAAGCTCCAGTGACACATTTCAATATAGTCATATTTCTTCTTTTTTTCAGCTTCTTCGACGTGTTTTTTTTTCTGAAACGTGAAAACGATCAACAATAATCATTTAGAGACCAATGATGGCCATCCAGAACCCGTTTACTTACGAAAATCGTACAATTTCATTCTGCAAGTTCTTTCCTCATAATTCCTCAAAAATCCTACCTGAACCATATTTTCCGGTCGCTTTCGTTAGATGTCCATTTACACATTCCAAATAAATTTTGAGCACCAAAAACGATACCGAAACTAACCAAACTTCTGGAGGACCAGAATTTCGCTTGAAATCTTTCTGAACGGCAGATTCCTAAAAACACTTCGTTATCAAGTGTAAAAAGGTCGATGAGTACTTACTTTCGCTTTATTTATGCTTATAAATCGATTTTTGGTCCAATTCAAATTTGCTGTTCGTACTCACGCCAAAAGTCGTGAAAGGAAAAAATGACACTTGCACGAAATTTCTCATATCGACGGGAAACTTCTTCTGGACGACGAAGAACGGAAAAATAGGCGATTCATTAACGATATTTCGCCCCAAAATCGCCGATCGATTCGAACTAACAAAATGTGGAATATCTTTGATACATTTACTTTGATGTAAACAAAGCAACTGGCAACAACGTTTTGTCATTAACCATATTCTCTGTACGCGCACAGATTTTTCATCAGGTGCACCAATTCCTGAAAACGAAACCATGACCTCCTATGTGATTGAATAAGATTGAATGAAGTATAGGTGAAAGATCTTATGACAGGTAACTGATCGAAAAAACTTTTCTCAATAAATTTCCGACTTTTCGTTTATTACTATAAACTTTTTCAGGGCTCCTAAATCGACATTCTCGTAGGTATATGACGATATTGTAATATTTCAGTTACAGTTAGGGCAAATACTACACTGAACTTGAGGGTGTTTTATACTCAATGGTATTTTGAACTTATTTTTTTCAGGGCTGGTTATCGTCTATAAATTGGTAGAACTCTATTGTTATTACGTATAGTAAAGCCCGCAACGGACGGCGAGCGATAATATAATATATATTATAGCTTTGCATTGACATATGTCAATGCAAAGCTATAATATATATTATATTATCGCTCGCCGTCCGTTGCGGGCTTAATCCAGCTTTGTTATATTTCTCATCAGGAAGATATTCGATTGGAAAAAAGATAAAAGACTTGATTTCGACAAGAGGAATGATAATTTTATTGGTCCGTGTGGAAGCGGTTTCGAGGCGATCTCCTTAAAGAGGGGAAAATAAAGAAGTTCGAAATGGTGGTTGCTCAATAGCAAAAACCAAATTATAGTTGAATTATCATAAATTCATATAGGGGGGGAAGGGCATGATCGTCAGAACTCCTGATCCAGGCCCAACACAACGTCCTTGGGAGTTTATGCTCAGTTCATCAAAACTCAAATATTTCCGATCCAAGATCTGAACTTGACAAGAAATGCATGTAGTATAAAATAGAGTGCATTTTCTTACTCTATAACATCGTTTCTTTGTAAACATTAAACTTCACAGTTAAATCAATTACAAAAATAAAAACGAAATGAATTTCCAAATCACAGGCAGCTGAGAAAGAATGGGATTAATTATAATAAAATTTATTCAATACAACATAATATCGCCAAATAAGAAGTTGAATTTGTTACTTGTTCTTCCTTTTCCAAGGAATTTTATTTTAAAATGAAAATTCGTTCTTTTACAATATGCGTACGTCATTGGGCCACGAAACTGCATTAGGAGCCTCCTTTCTTGTAGAGGTAGCTAAATGATCCAACTGAATTACTATGCCCAATCTAATTTTGAAAAAAGTTCACGGAAAGACCAAAGCAGAAATAACTGTTTTTTGATAATTGCATCTCTTTCTAAATATTTTTCGCATTTTTCCAGGCAATATCTGTGCTGTTTTCACATACAAGTGGAAGGGAGAAGAGTTAGCGAAATTGACAGAAAAATCCAATAAAGTATTTGTACATATCACAGTTGCATCGAAAACTACTTCTCGAGCTGCTAATATTAACAGGTGAGCAATGATTTCTGTTGTTGAAAATAAATTATCTAGATTTTTGAGGTTTTCCAGTTTATTTTTTATGAATGAAAGTTTCCACGGCCGAATGCTACTATAAAATTGGAAAATTCATTGATTTCTTTGCGTGCACTGACAAGAATTCGACATCACATTTCGACCACAACTGCGGTTGACATCTTCAGAAGTATCTCGGTAGGAGGCTGATTGCTCTATATTGAGGATGCTTCAGGCCACTGTGGCGTGGCTATAAATGAAAGTGAAAGACCCTGTATAGCCGTGTAGATGACACCGAGGTAGTCATTTTTGTCTTATGACATTTACCCCGTTTTCGACGCATAAGCGAGATACAGGGTGTTTAATGTCTTCTTTGAGCAATATTCTGATAACTGTGGTGAGTTATGCGTGACATTTGAAATAACGGTTACTGGTCACGTCTTAGGGCCGGTATTATAAACGCCAACCGAGGATTCAACCGTTGCGCCAACAAACAAATTCCTCCCTATCTGGTAGTTGGCGCACGGTTGAATCCTCGATTCGCCTTTTATAATAACGACCCTTAGGGCCGGTATTATAAAAGTTGAACCGAGGATTCAACCGTGCGCCAACAACCAAATACCTCACTATCTGGTTGTTGGCGCACGGTTGAATCCTCGATTCGACTTTTATAATACCGGCCCTTAGTATTTTTTAGGGCTCAATACAATTGTGTTGTAGAATTTGGAACAAAAGAATCCAAAATGGCAGAAGACCTGCAAAGTTGAAATTTTTTTCTTGGTTGCCAATTTGGAATGCATAATCTCAACGTACTCGATTTTCTAAGATTTTCCGTGAAAAAATGTTCTCAAAATCCTTCAGAGAAAAAAAAATCTCGCCCAAAATTTTTGAAATTTTTTACGGTTGAACTATCTTTAATTCTGAATACTTGGGTGAAAACAGAATGAAAAAATATTCATTGATTTTCTTTTTGTAGCCTTCCAAAGATCACTCTCGGAGAACTTTCATAATTTTCATTCAAAAAACTGGAAGCCGTACGAAGGCCAAAATTGTGCTAATGGGCTGACAGAATGACCCGGACGGAAATATGAATTAATAAACCAAAAAAATTTTTTTCATAAAATTTGGTAGAATTCGAACTCTCTACAAGTATGAATTGGCTTTATTTTAATCTTATAAATTTCCGTTACCAAAGCGACGCCAGTTAATCGAAAGTGGAAAGTTCGATTCTCAACAAAGTTTTTTGAAAAAATTTTTTTGGTTTATGAATTCATATTTCCGTCCGGGTCACTCTGGCAGCCCATTAGCACAATTTTAGCCTTCGTACGGCTTCCAGTTTATTGAATAAAAAATATGAAAATTCTCCGAGCGAAATCTTTGGAAGGCTACAAAAAGAATACCAATGGATATTATTTCATTCTGTTTTCACCATAGTATTCAGAATGAAAGATTGTTCAACCATGAAAAATTCCAGCAATTTCGGCCGAAATTTTTTTCTCACTGAAGACATGAAAAAAAAAGGTGTGTTTGAATTAAAAAAAAAAATTTTCACGGAAAATCTTAGGAAATCTAATACGTTGAAATAGTGCTTTCCAATTTGGCAAACCGAGAAAAAAAATTCCAACTTTCCAGGCTTTCCGCCATTTTGAATTTTTTTTTTCAAAATTCTACACCACAATTGAATTAAGCCCTAAAAAATACTAAGACGTGACCAGTAACCGTTATTTCAAATGTCACGCATAACTCACCACAGTTCACAGAATATTGGTCAAAGTAGACATTAAACACCCAATCGGGGCTATTCACTAAGCAAAGTTGTTATGGATAGCAACTGTAAATCGTCGTTATCCCATGCTTATTACATGGGATAACGACGATTTACAGTTGCTATCCATAACAACTTTACTTAGTGAATAGCCCCGATTATCTCGCTTATTCGTCGAAAACGGGGTATATGTCATAAGTCAAAATGACTTCCTCGGTATCGTCTACACCGCTATATATGTTTGTCCAGTTTATGGTGAAACACCCTGTATAGCAGCGATTTGAATGCGTTTCCCGAAGTTGTTTCAATGGCGTTCATTCCGAATTTCCCCATAAAGGGATTGACAATTTCAACACTCAGAGAGCTTATAGACTATAGAGCAATGTTCTAAAAGATGTTACCGAGAAATGTCTCTGATTTTTCTCAGATATTCCTTCATAGAAACCGATGTGAAGACGAACATGGAAGCTTACGGGCATATGACTCGGTTCTAATAAATTCTTTTGCTGCAGTTTACGACAAACTTCAATGAAAGCTTCTGTGCTTCCCACGTGAGGCCTCCACGTTGTTGTTAGAGCCCTCGCCAGGTCATATGTGGGCGAGTCGATTGTGCTCACAAAAGGATTTAATCATCATCTTTGTAGATTTTCAGAAAACCGTAAATTCACGGAAAACTCGCTTATCCCTTATGAAGATTTTTGCAGTTGTGAGCTAAACTTTGGATGAAACTACGAGCGAAATTCCTTTCAGACCATAGCCAGAAAGCCCTTATTTTGGACCATTATTGTCATTATTGGGTATTGGAAACCCAGCAACCAGTTGTGGAAGTGACAAATTACATATTGAATGAAACGACATGTCTGCTGGACATTGCAGAAACCTTGAATGCAATTAACAAAATCATAATAAACACGGCAGCATTCTCACTAGGAATCGGCATTCAATGCTTCGAACAATCGCTTGAATATTTCTCATAAAGAATTTCCGGCGAATAACCTGTTCGCAGAAGGGGAAAAGCGATAAAACTGTATTTTTTAGGCAGTTAAAAATAACCAAATCAAAACAAAAACAACAATGCAACAGTCAACAGATCAGGAAAGGTCGGTTGCAAGAATTCGAACGATTTCATCGAGTTAAACTTAAACCTGACAACCGGCATCAGGTTTTATCGTTTATGTTTACAATTGGAGTGAATGAGATTCAACAAATTGGTCGTAGAAAGCATGAAGAAAGAACGTGATGCTTACGGTTTATAAAAAAATAATTTTCTTTATTTGCACTAGTATATTTTTGTAGTCCAATTAATATCAAGCTCATTCGATATCTGACACCATAATAATTTTTGAGACTGAGAAAAGCATGGATGTACTGACGAATTATCATTGAATTATCTGTTATTTATATTTTATTGAGAAACATGCAGACTACGCAGAAAAAGTCTACTTCGCGAATCAAAATGAATACAGTGTCAAAAATTTTTATTGAATACTTACATCTAAAGTAAATGGCAAACTTAACTTTTTGTGCCCGCAATGGATAAACCTTTCGTTGATGAGGATTTTTTATCAACCCTCTCATCATTATAGAGATGAAATGGTCGAACTCATTGAACTCGAATTTTCTCGTTCTTCACATATTATCGAGTCGATCATAAACATTTTCAGTGCTCTGATTTTTTCATTTTTTGAAATTCAAACAGGAAATAGCAAGTCTCATATTTCGCCCACATGTTGTATGCAATCTAATATAAAATTTCTGTGATTTTCATTGCAGGTAATTCATCAATTACTACCCTTAAATATTTTTGTGGAGTTTGGTCTATTTCATAGTGAGGAATGAAATCTTGTATATATCGATAGATTTCGATTAAATAGCTTTTACTTTTATAATATTGTGGGTTGCTTGTCATTTGAACTTTAACTTCAATTAGTTCACTGGGAAAGGAAAGTGAAAGAAAAGGTTCAAACAATTAAACTGCTCCACAAGAGTTAGGGATATCGTATTCAATCGTTTTTAAAAGTATGAAATCTTCGAGAAAATCGCTGTAAAATCATTTGAAACTCATCAACAACTTGAATCGATCCAATTAAAATCAATATGAGACATTTCGTCAACCTGTGCCCTTTTTTCTGGAGTTTGGTTCTTTGCATATGCTTCATGAATGTTCTTATTTTGAAATGAAGTCAGTTTATCAACGGCTTCGATTTGAAACGAGTTTTCTGAAAATGCCAAGACGTAAAAAAACAAACGTTGGGCTAATAGGGCTATCGTAATGCTACAGGGTGGTCTAACTCAGGTTGTTGTAGCGGAAAGTCAGCCAAAGTGTGATATCTCGACTTTGGAATAGGTTCAGGGAGACAGGTTCCGTGTTGGAAAGACCAAGGCTTGGTGTGCGACGAAAAACAACACCTGCTCAGGATCGTTTCATCACCGTTTCGGTGAGAAGAAACCCTACATGTACGTGTACAATGTTACGAAATATATTTCAAAATGCAGATGGGGTCCAAGTTCCCATCGAAATCATCAGACGACGTTTGAGAGAGGTGAATCTAGGTTCTAGACGTCCATTAAGTGGAGTTCCATCAACACGTGACCATAAGCGTCAAAGACTGGAATGGGCAAGGCAACATATCAATTGGAACGATCAATAGCGTAGTGTCCTTTTCACTGGTGAATCCAGATATGGACGATTTTCGGATTCTCGAAGAATAAGGGTATATGGACAATCCCACGCATATCCCGTAATCGTCGCTATGTCCAAGATATCCATCCATTCCGAGGGGGTAGTGTCATGGTATGGGCCGGGATATGTTTCAACGGGCGCAAAGATCTACACATTTGTCCTGGGAATATGACCGCCTTACACTATGGGGAGCATGTCATTGACAATGTTGTGCCAAATTTTCACGCTGCTATTGGTGAAACTTTTTCAATTTCTAGACGATAACGCTAGACCGCACCGTGCAGCCATAGTTGAGAATGCGCATGAGGAGCTTGGTATTCCACATTTACCAATACCCCCGCACGCATATTCATATGTTACCGACACAAACACAAAATCGGTTTTCCGAGCGATGCCGAACACGTAATAATAAGTTGCCGACGTAATTCTTAGTTTGTCTGTAACTTAACTATTATGCGAGTAGTGGTTTTATCAAACAAGTGCATTCAGTTATCGCAATATTGCATATTTTTAATACTGCTTATTTTATTACCAAAATGAACCTAGTAACTTTAGAGAATTCACCAAAACTTTACCAATATTCTACTGAGGGTAATCTATACTGATATTATAAAGAGGAAAGATTTGCAATTTTGTGTGTTTGATACGATTTGGCTCAAAAAGATTTCAGAAATTCTTGCATGCTTAGAAAGCTACATTATCCCTGAGTGACAATTGCTATACTTTCCACCCGAAAAAATTGAGCATACCTACTATAACTTCAATAATTATAAAAAAATAAGTTGCCGACGTAATTCTTAGTTTGTCTGTAACTTAACGATTATACAAGTGGTTGTTTCATCCAGTGAACTCTTAGGCTGGAAACATATATTTTGTTCAGACTAATAATCAACCATACTCGCTAATATATCAAGTTTATATTCAATACCTGTTATATGTATATAAGGTGCCGATGGACTTGCTCCTTGTATAAGTTACCGACAGAATCCTAAAGTTACGTCGGTAACATATATGAAATCATTCGGCTTCTCGCGGTGCTTGGTTGTGTCGGTAACATATGAATATGCCCCCCGCACTCACCAGATTTGAATGGCATAGAACATGCATGGGATATGGTCCAAAGAAGATAAGATGATCATCAACCTACCCCAGAATCCTCAAATGATCTGAGAGAGCTTCTGCCCCGTTTATGGAACCATATTCCCCAAGAAATGTTCAACAACCTCGTGTGTAGTAGCAAAGAAGATGTCAAGCTGTAATTGATGATGATCAATACATTGTATTGATAGTCTTAAAATGCTTGAATTCTCTGGGAATAAAATTTCGTTAGTTTACTCGATTTTTCTTAACTACCCTGTATACGCTGCAGACCCACAGGCTAAAATTAATTTGCAACTTGAAATCATATTAATATGAATTTTCATCACAAAAATCTCATTTTAACTATATTTTTTTTGCAATTTAAGTCAATATCCCTAAATCATGTGGGTTTATATCACAGAAGCTTCTTCTCGAGGGTTGGTGTTCGTTCTAGGTTATGTATCGATGAGGTGATTTCTGGTTTGCATATCATACAATTTCTAGACCGATTTGACTTGCTCCAACGGGGTTGCTCGAAGGAGTTTTGCCTTAGGAGGTGTAGTTTCCCAGATTCAACATTTTCTCTGTCCGCCGAATTTGCACTCGTACATTTCATTCCTTTTATTTTTCTGTGGAAATTAGTTTCCCACAATATGTATTATTAATAAGTATGTACATCTTTGCGATATATCAGATATTTTCAGGTGTTTATCGGTCATGCACCCAGTCGTTATTAAAATTTGTTTTATCTTCGATTATTTGCGTTATCGAATTGACGAAATCGTAAATTCGAAAATAAGATGATTTTTATTAGCATGAAAAATCTCCGCAAATCCTCCTCTATAGCGACATCGTCATACTAAGATCTAGTCTGGTACGTTTTTTATTCTAACGTTCATTTTATGTAGGTGAATAGTTTCTTCTGAAAATTCAATAATGAAGCTTTTCATGAAAATAATCGGTCCTAAATAGGAAATATAAATTTTCAAATTTCTCTGATTTTATTTGCTCATCCAGTATCTCTTTGTTCCAGAACGTCGATACTGTTCGTCTCCGTTACTTTTATCATCTTGATGATCATCTCTTTGGCGTGGCTCGTGTTCTACTATGTACAGAGGTTCAGGTACATACACGCCAAAGATAGACTGTCGGTAAGTTGTTCTCGTATTAAATTCCACAGGGAGCGGCGCTATTAATATCCGCTCTTGTTCCAGAGAAAACTCGGAAGTGCTGCTAAGAAGGCACTCGAGAAGATACCGACGAAAAACATCAAGCGTGACGATAAGGTGAGGAGAAATAATCCATTTCTATTCTGGAAGGGTCTTGGACTCTAGATTTTATAATAATTTAGTAGTTTCTTCGGATGAATGGAAGCTTTGTGTTTTATTCACGGTTAAGCCGTTCGTCCAAAAATGTCATTTTGAATTTTTATGAAATACATTATGCTGGAAACTTCATATCCATACAGATTCCTCTTATCTACCTTTAGAGTTCTTTCAAAAAGTGTAGGATGGAACAGATTGGCATGAAGCAGATTAATTTTCTATGGAGACATATAGGACTGTTTGACAAACCAGAAAGACTCCGCTTCAAATAACTCATTCTCGAGCGTTTTGATGAGTGCCCCTGGCTCAGTGGTAGAGCGGTGGAATTCGGACCCAAAGGTCCGAAGTTCAATCCCGAGCTAGGAAAGAAATTTTCTAGTCTCGGTAGGGGCCACCATTCTCACTGTTAGGTCAAAAATTTACAGTGCTGTGCCTAAGGTGGCGTAAGTACACAGTAACAAAGCCTACACAGAACACAACTGCTTACTCCGAACTCGGCACAAGTTACAAGCTTCAAAGCTTGTAATTTCAGAGGGGTCTCCACAGGAGACCTAGGAGTAATCAGGATAAACAATATATCATATCATATATCAAACGAAAGTATACTGTAGGATTAATGGCAGAACAGCTGTAATATAGGAAAATGTTCTGTAGTTGGTTTCCTTCGTAATGGGAAGCACTATTATACGTAAAATGAGACACAGATAAACTATGGAGAAGGCTCACTTGTCTTCGAAATAACAGAAGGTATCTGACCCATAGCCCGATTCATATTATATGGCCAGGGAACGTTCAAATTGACTGATTCTTGAAAGATTACCTACTTTGGGAGCCCCATTTCTCGATTCGAAAAACTCTGAACATCCCAGGATGTGTAGTCTGAAATAATTTTGATGGCCCGATGGTACCACAATTGTACCAATTGACTTTTATGGTCTGGAGTATCAACCTTTATCTCATGTCAAAGCGGTATCTCCTAAAGATGTATTACGTCATCTGAAGGAGCTCGTACCTATTTGCCCTACATCTACTACTGTTTTTCTCACAATGATAGGGAATAGAGAAGATTCCGCATTCTTGTACTGCCACCAAGAATTTGCTGTGTACAACCTTGATGTATTAACTCCAACCCGAAGTCATCGGCAAGGATTGATCAATTTCTAAATCGGCATTATACACAGCACATTTTCTAGGCATTTTCAATGTTCAAAATTCCTAATAATTCACTCTAATCAGCAGTATCAAAATATTATAGCTAACGTCAATACTCATATGAAATTAATTTCAGTTTATCTATGGAAAATGTTGAAGAAATTGGACACGGAATTATTAGACAAGCTTTTTCTTGTTACGTTATCGTCCTTTCTTTTATCGATGATATTTGTTTCACTTTTAATTTGGAATGCCCACCAATATTTTTCTATCTGTCGAAAGAAAGGTACCTATTCATGAAAAATATGTTGACCTCACTTTCAAGTTTTACAAACTGCATGACCCGAAAATATAAAAAGGGATGAAGCAGCAGTAATGTGTCTTTCTTTCAAATTCTGAACCCATTATTTTTCAGGAAGTGCTAGGAGAGGGGGAATGTTGTGCAGTGTGCATAGAAAGGTACAAACACAGCGACACCTTGAGAATACTTCCTTGTTCGTAAGTGTTATTCCTTTACATTTTCAATTCCCTTATCTTATCTCAAGCGAGTAAATGACAATATTTACTTGTGTTATTGTCGTTTAATAGAATACGCGGAGAGTTGTTTTGTAGATGAGTGGTTATTCATGGAATACAATCTAATTTTGGTTAAACAAATAATTCCCTGTAAATTACTCGATTTTAATTGTTTTTGAAAGTTCATCGAATGTTCTTACTGAAAATTTTTTCAGTCACGAATTCCACAAAGACTGCATAGACCCCTGGCTGCTTGAACACCGCACCTGTCCAATGTGCAAGATGGACATCCTCCAGCACTACGGATTCGTGGTCAGTGTTTCACCATATCCGGTTTTAAACTAGCCTGCTAGATGCAAGAGTACTCGCGGTAGCTAATTTATTTTCCCAAAAATCTGTGATATTTTTACCCGCACAAACACGTACTGCCTGACCAATTTTAAGTTCACACGTTAGGTGGAGGTAATTTAACTTTTATTTTATGTTCTTGTCTGTGACTGTTCTATATTTATTAATATTTTAATCGTTTGCGAGGCATAAACAAATTATTTTATAAGTTGAATTTCATCTGCGTCGACTGAATGCTTCAAGTAAGTATTCTTATCTTTGGCGATTAGCAGTATTTGTTTGTACAACATGGATGTCGAAAGATATTATTTTCAATTCTAGTATTCGCATTCGAATTTGATAAAATGTATTGTTTATACCTTGCCAACGGAATGTATGTTTTTAATTGACACTAATTAAGATCGAAAGCTTGGTGATAAGTAGTGAGTGGAAGGTTTCGAGGTATCTTTGTTTTAGTTTTCTTGAGATATAAATGAAGCTGAAATTCCCTTTATAGTGTAGTTATGACAAAAAAAATGAATAAACCAGAAGTTTATTTCTGTATTTTCGAAATGAAAAAGCGATATGTAGGACATTATCGCCTTTTTTCCTATATTTTGTCAATGGTTACAGAGGAAAATATCACAATCAAAATGAGCTCGAAAGAGAAATACAACCATACATCAATAAAACATGGTTTTTCTCTATTGCGCTTATTCCGACCGTGATTCTTTGTATTATTGAAGTCAATATACGAAGCAAGGGCAAATAGTATCAATTTATTGATTTATTTTGTCCCATATCCCGTTTACACCTCACCGACACGAATAACCGTGAAATAGTGGAAACCCCCTTAATATTTCTGCCTATGGAGATTGGAGTGCACCGGAGCTTTTGAAAATGAGTTCATCTTATTTCGAGAACGGACTATGAAGATGAAAGTGTGTTAGTTTTCGGTTGAATCTTGATTCACACATTGAGTTTCTTTCATTTGGATCTGGTGCAGTGGCAGATCCAGTAGGGCATAGGTTAATCACTCTCAAAAGTAGGGGAAGTACGTACAAAATGACATAGGGTTTTATTTCAGAGGCGTAACTTGTTAGTAGTGAATCACAGTAATGTCATATTCGACACCTCTGATCTTTGGTCCTTTCTTCACCAAATCCAATCAACCTTTATGAAATAGAAGTACCAAGAAATAAAATATTCTTAGATAAATTGGGATAAAAGAAATTCATTTTGCTCGCATGCTATGGACAAAATGACATACCGGCAACAGGCAACTGTATTTTTCTACTTATAGTTACAAAACTACTGACAAAGTTCACAAATGAAACGTTTGGTTCTTCTAGGAACATCAGCACAAGATGCGTGAGCCCAATGCAAGCAATACATGCACCGTAACCAGTCTTCTTTAGGGCTAATCCTGGAGAAGATCTAAATCGGGAAAAAAGGTCTCATAACAATAGATAGATGGACACTGCCCACTGGACAGTCGTCTTCATGATCTCGAAAGTTGCTAGAAACATTTTCTTCTTCATTGTCTAAATTAAATAATGCCCTAGGGACTTGTCTCCTTGTTTTTGGAGGAGGTATTGGTTCTTTTTTGATTTGATTGCAATCTTATTAGGTGTAGAAGTTGAAACTAAGTAGGTACGTTTGTCGAGTCCTCGGTTCACTTATAAATCGTCCTTTAGGGATTGGAGAAACCTCCTCATAGGATCAGCAAGAGTAGGTTAAGATGCATTGCCTTTATTAGCCGCAGATGAAGATTTTGTTATGAATATGTTAAGAGAAGTCCTGATTCTTTGTTTGCTGATGGAGCCTGAGATGGATTGTCTTGGTTTCGTCCGGTAGATACGGTTAATTCAGCTGAAATACCTATGTCATTTTGTCCGTTCACTGTATATGTCATTTTGTCCATATAGCGTTATAAAACTAGAAATGTATCGAATTAATACAAAAAGTATATTCAACATACAAAAAGCTCCATGAATACAATGGCAAATGAGTAAAGTTTGAATTGAATGCAATTTGAATGAAAAAAATGGTTAAAACTGGCCATTTCTTCTTGAAATTTGGCGCAATGAAAAAAAAACTCGTGACCTATTGATTTCTGTTATCACTCATAACGACCGAATGAACCAGAGTAGCTCTTGCTAATTTTCAGAGGTTAATTGAAGCCTCTCAGGTCGTGTAATGTGGTAGGCAGTTCCGCATTCCATACCTCCGAACTCAAGTTATGATGCCTATGTCATTTTGTCCATATATGTCATTTTGTACGTATTTCCCTATTGAAATTTCTTTTTTGCGGTATTGACATTGGCATATTCCAGATGTAGAGAGGTCGATTGCGACCACACCCGAATTAGAACCCTTTCTAAAACTGGTGTCATGCTCAATCAGGTAGACCTTGTTGCCAATTTCAACTCCTCATGTTGAAGACATATTTCAACATTTTATGACTGCGAAATCATCCCGCATTTCATTCTCATCCTCTCGAGAGTTTCTCATATGTTTGGCTACTATCAGGAAATTGCGATAGTTTCGTGAGGTCCCCATCGTTCGCGTTCCATATCACGGATTCCTCCTTCCCGACTGTGAACGGAAAGGAGTTGCTTTCGTAGTCCGACAACAAAGCAACAAGAGCCAGCTGGGTTTCCTATAAAGTCTGGCTTCCATAAATAAAGCCAAGGCGACGTCCGTTCGTTCGCTTTTGGTGCAGCCATAACCCCGCGAAATCAAAATAAAATCAAACGATGAAATGGTACGGCATTCGAATATTAAATCGGTATTGATATTCGGTACCTCAACGTTTTCTGTAGAATGGGCTTTGTTCAGTTACGCTTTTAGCTCTATGGTTTTGAATTCCATTTGGAATTACAACAAAGCAAGGGCAAAGTGGATTTGCTTTATGGGAAAAGACGAGTTATTAGGAATATTAAGATGGCTTATCATGTATTCGTGCGTCAGCTTATGTAAATTTGATCAAAAGTTGTTTCAATTCGTTGTCGTGACTGATTTTTCTGTCAGTTACAGGATAAATGTAATGCCTCCTCAATATCACTCGATTCCTGAAGCTATCGAATTTAGGACATTTTCGCCGTATTTTCCATGTTGGATAAATGATGTGCGTTTATAGTACATATACAGGGTGTCTAGTTTTAAAACGGCAAAACTTCAAAGGGACATTATTCAAGTGATTTGCAACAAAAAATGTCATATAACACATGATCGAAATCTTGACGGTTATTCTTCAATTTAACATTTCTCGTTTTCACGAAATATTTCAATTTTTTCCATGAAATCTTTAATATATCAGTTATGCTTGTGGCTTCATCGAATTCGATCACATATTTGGAAATGGTATTAAATTTTCTACAAGAAAAGCATTTCAGTGTGCCAAAAATATTTCTATTGCGGGTTTGGTGAGGAGATGAATATCACGATACTGAAGTGAACAAAATCAGTCACATTTTTCCAATGGGTTTTTCGTTGAAAAATTATTTATTAAGGACATGTTTTCTTTTCAGCAAAAAATACCTCATTTAGTGTATGTACTTTCGAATGACATATCAACTTTTTTGCTAACTGCTATTTTTCTGCCATAATATCATGGCTTACAAGATGAAAACGAAAAAGTCGAAAAATTTCAAACCTAAATTTGCTTCATTTTGAAACTCATTATGATTGAATATCGAAGTAATTCTTATGAAAATTATGAATTTATCAATGAAATAAGAATAATTCAGAAGAATGAAATAATTTTTAATGAAACAGATTTTATGAAAAAATGTAGAAAACAGACTATTACTATTTATAACAATTGTTCGAAATGTCAGAAACATTGCGAACTTCGCAGGGTTGTTGATTCAGTTCGGAAAAGATATGTTAAATGTATTGAACAAGGAGGTGGACATTTCTAACAATTGTTATTAATAGTAATAGTCTGTTTTCTACATTTTTTCATAAAATCTGTATTATTAAAAATTTAATTCTTCTGAATTATTCTTATTTCATTGATAAATTGATGATTTCCATAAGAATAACTTCGATATTCAATCATAATGAGTTTCAAAAAGGAGCAAATTTAGGTTTGAAATTTTTCGACTTTTTCGTTTTTATCTTGTTAGCCATGATATTATGGCAGAAAACAAGCAGTTAGCAAAAAAGTTGATATGTCATTCGAAAGTACACTAAATGAGGTATTTTTTGCTGAAAAGAAAACATGTCCATAATAAATAATTTTTCAACGAAAAACCCATTGGAAAAATATGACTGATTTTGTTCACTTCAGTATCGTGATATTCATCTCCTCACCAAACCCGCAATAGAAATATTTTTGGCACACTGAAATTGTTTTCATATAGAAAATTTAATATCATTTCCAAGTATGTGATCTTATTCGATGAAGCTACAAGCATAACTGATATATTAAAGATTTAATGGAAAAAATTGAAATATTTCGTGAAAAAGAGAAATGTTGAATTGAAGAAAAACCGTCAAGATTTCGACAACGTGTTATATGACATTTTTTGTTGCAAATCACTTGAATAATCTCCCCTTGAAGTTTTGCCGTTTTAAAACTAGACACCCTGTATAGATATACATAATTGAACCCAAAGAAAACAGTGAAATAAAAAATTTAAGAAAAATCGAAATGAAAAAAATGGTTAACTGAAAAAAATCCATTATCGATTTGAAAACTCATCAACTTTTGTGTTGTCCCTGTTGCAATAGTGTGTCGAGTAGCAACGCGTTTCAAGTTGTCCTCATCTAACGGACGCATCGTAAGTATTTTTCATATAAATAGATATATGGTATTTCCATGATTCAAGTGTTTGTTGTGGTAATAATAATAATAAGCATCATATCGTCGTGCAATTTTCAACTATGATAAACACTTGGTCTCGGCAATTCATTTAGCATAATTCGATTGAATTTGCTGTTTCGATTCTACACCTTCATCCTCACCAACTTTTCAATAAACGAAATTTTGCCTACTTTTTGATTCAGCTCATTCCGCAAGCAGCGGAACCTTTGTCACGGAACGAAATACCAATACGGAACGCCGCGAAGCGCAAACGTGACCCCAAGAAACCATCCACACTCAACTTCGTGGAATTTTAGGTTGTTTTACTTGGAAGTAGCACAACCTTCTGATAAACCTGAAGAATACCTCGATCCGCATTCTTTGGTAAATGACAAATCAAAACTGTGCCATTAATATAGATGAGATGCATAGACTACATGGTGTTGGCACTGATTAGATTTTGTTTAAGACTTTTTTGTCGATCGAAAATCAGTAATTGGGCCCTACTTTTCATTTTGATCTACTATTTTTGGTCAGGATTTTCAGTTACACTATATTACTAAAAAAACAGCAAACAATAATACATACATCACCAGGGATTCTATGCATGCATCTATCCATTAATAAATTTCAAATGATATGCACATCGAAATTGATATAATTCACTTTTGAAATATTGAAAATTTTGCTGAAACAGTTCGTAAAGTTTTCTCGGACACCGTAAAACACCTTTTCGGTTAGCTATTATGAAATTGATGAAAAAATTCGAGCATATCGAATTCAAGAGCTCAAAGAGAAGATCTATGCTGCCACCGACGAAATACAATCCAAAATGAACGAAAAATTCAATCGAAACATTCATCAAAAGAGTACGGTCCTGCGAACGGAGAATAAGTTAGTTTGTTTCTCGAATTGTCTTTCTCAGACAACGCGAATGAAACGTTCTTATAAAATTCACTAAACCGTGGGCTTCCCAAATTGTTCTTCCCGATATCGATTTCACAACGCCAGCCAGTGGATTCAAGGCAGAGTCAACTCGCTTCGATTTGTGTTTACGTTAATAAAAATAAACTCGATATTTTGAGACTCTTACGAAGATCTTTGAACAGCTAAAAACCTGAAAACACATGATTAAACTCTTATTTTCTGATTTAGCACGTGCGTGCTAAACTCTCGATAATGCAGATGCGGAAGGAAACGGTGTTGCCATCTAACGACAAAGCGGTGAACTTGCTCGTTCGAACCATGACTGGATCGTTTTCGTTTGTATACGTAAGGTCAGGGTTTTCCAGAATTTTATTAGGGGCTTTTGAATGCCAATGCCTGTTCGAAAGAACTCGAAACCTGATCGATGCATACCTAGGAAATCAACGAAAATGTTTATGATGGATATTCTGAACTGATTTGCAGCATTAACACAGGGTTTTCCCTTTATAACTTGTATTCAAACGGAACGTTTACTATTTGAGATATCTCAGAATGTAATCACTGGCTTGATCTACAATCAAATCATTGGATGGAATTCTCTTCGTTCATATGTTCGATTCGTTAGACCCAATTCGAGTCCATACATTTCGACAGAAACGGCCGCTATTTCTCTTGAATATCGACTCTAATCTCCTTCAACGACGTCGGCATAGAATATACGCCAATACAATAACTGGAAGTAGTTCCTTGAACATGGTCTAAACAGTCCATAGGTTCATTTCTCGAAATAACACGTCCACCGAATTCGGACTTCAATAGGTCACTATGTGGCGTGTGGCGCCGTCTTCTTGTAACCATATCCAACTCATAGAACATATGGCGCTATATATGATCATACAGCGATGTCAACAATTTGAAAACGTCGTGGTAGAGTATCAATAGTTTTTGGTTACTTTCAAGACGAACGCTTGTACGACAGTAATATTCTCGGCAGTATAAACTGATGTATATCTGGCACGGAAACATTCACCAGTGTAGAATCGCCAATCATCATGCACATAGTATAAAGCAAAGTCGCTTTCGCTGTCTGTCCCTATGTATGCTTAAATCTTCAAATCTACGCAACGGATTTTGAAACGCTTTTTTTTAATAGATAGAGTGATTCAAGAGGAAGGTTCATATGTATAATACATACATGCATAATATTGTGGAGAAACAATTTACAGGTTTCTAATGTGATGTCGTAAATAAACACATGTTTTGTGCTTTCATTGCAAACGCTGACTGAACCCAAGGGCGGTCCTAGGCTGATTTCCTGGGGGGGGTAATAATTGAATGAACAATTGAAAAGACTATAAAATTTTTTTTGTTAGTTTTTTATAAATAAAATTTTAAAAATAGAATTGGTTGTAGTGCTCTGGGGGGGGTAATTACCCCCTTTACCCCCCCGTAGGACCGCCCTTGACTGAACCCCACGAGATAAATCAAAATAATGTACTCGGTATTGTACTCCTGAAAAAGGTCAACAAAAAAGTTCACGATGGTATGTCTATCTAATCTAAGGTTAACCCACAACAACCATTTTTTATCCTTTACATTTTACGGGGAAAAATGGCTTATTTAGGAAGTTACTCGGGAATTTATTTTAAGCAATACAGCATTAATCCTTATCCAATTAAGTACCTTAAATAAATTGTCCAATTTTCCATTCAATCAATATAGATGAATATGAGCATGTCATTTAAATGAATATTTCCGAAGATATTACAGATTTAAAATGTCGGGACATAGCGGTGCGGCGCCGGCACTACCGTTGTTATGAGGATTGCATTGCATCCGTGCGAAGCCGGGGCGGGTCGCTAGTAAAAAATAAATGAAGATTCCTAAATTATATTCATTTATAATAGAGTCGGAATTTTAGTAGCTGGTGAGGACTAAAACGAAAGGATTGCGCATCTATTATACAGACTGTAACAGCCAAATGGAATAAATTCGATAACGAATAAATAGGGCGTGTTGGGAAAAACGCTCAGAAACGTCGATTTGTAATTTTAAATGCGCATTTTTTTCAAGAAAATAATAATATATAGGGTGTTCCATGTGACCGTGGCCAATACCAACTTTCTTATTTCAAATGCAACCCCCTGTATATAATTTATTCTTTGGATTCTTCAGAGAATTCGAGACACAATTCATGCACAATGTCCTATACCTATCTTTAACTATTTCGGAAGTATCAAGTGTTTTCAGATTTATTGCAAAAATCAACGTTTTGAATAAAAATTTATTTTATTTCACAAATTCGATACATTACACTTAAAACATAATAAGTAATACTGATTATTTCTTATTTTAAAAAAAAAAACAGAAAAAAACATTGATGTCAATTGGAATGGTTTAACGTCTGTAAATATAATTGAGGAAAGAAATAACGGCAATGCAGACAATTGAATATTTTTGACTTTTTCCGGAATTTCAAAAATATTCAATTGTCTGCATTGCCGTTATTTCTTTCCTCAATTGATGTCAATGTAGGAAATGTTCAAAATGCTCGCCGCGAACGTCTTGGCAACATGCTAATCTGGTGTAGAATTGTCTTCTAACGTTACTCAACATTTCAGGCGTGACTGATCTAATCGCAAGCGTGATTCGGTTTTTTAGGTCGTCTAAGTTTAAAGGGCCGTTTATACTGGCCCGTAACTTATGCCCTTAAAAATTGTTCCCTTTAAGGGATCAAGTTAAAGTTCGAGTATAAACCATAGCATGAAATTTCTATGTTTCAACTCTTAGGGTGAGGGAAAAGTTTAAGTTACGGGCCAGTATAAACGACTCGTAAGGGTTTCGTTTCGTATACAATACTTTTAACATATCCCCACAAAAAGAAGTCTAATGTAAAATTGTAAAAAATCTGAAAACACTCAATATTTACAAAAAGTTGAAGATAGTTAAAGGACATTGTACATGAATTATGTCTAGAATTTTCTGAAGAATCCAAAAAATAAATAACATACATTGCATTTGAAATAAGAAAGTTGGTATTGGCCAAGGTCGCATGGAACACCTTATATAATTTTATTTTCTTGAAAAATTATTGTATTGTATTTCATCGCAATATAACAAAAATACAGAACATTCTTGGACAATTTGTCAGACGGGCTCAGTTTGTATTATAATAGCCGTTATAGTGTTTTCCACTGACACTTGCGTTCATTTATTTGATTCTAGCCAAACCCTTGATTCAAAAGTCGACAGCCTACCTCGAATTTCTATTTCTTTGAACGCCCGGCTGTACCAGATTGACAAACTTCGCTTCATCTGAGCCATATTTTCGCGTGACAATATTTTAAAATTATTTCGTCCGCTTTGAAATATTCGTGTTTTCGCGTCGAACTGGTGACGTCACGCACCAAATGGTTCGAAATAATTTGCAGCGGTTTGAAAGCAGGTAGTGGAATAGTTCGAACTGAAGTTTGAAGTTTGGAATCAGCTGATTGAAAATGAAATGTTTTTGAAATAGTTTTAAACCGTGTTCGACGCGAAAAAATGGCTTAGATCTGAGATTTAAAGATGTTCGATACACATCAAACCATATTGTCCGGACAAACCGGCAATAATAAAAATAAATTGCAATCTGCTCACAGATGCGAGGATTAGGGACCATCAACGACATGCCTCCGGTACTATCTAAGCTCGCAAAATGGCGATTGCTCTACTCAGCGACAACAACGGCGGCACAAAAATTCAAATCTGTAGGTCGTAGATTGTATAAAATTCGGTGCTAGCTTGCAGATGGAAAAAATCCAGTCTGGATCTCAAATTGGTTTCATTTGATTCTTTGCATGCCGGATCTGCCTAGACATGACAAAAATTGGTGAACAGCTATCACTTGCTCTTCTCATTCTAAGTGGTTTTTCAGCTGTCTCAACTATCTCCCGATATTTCTGCTTCCTATTATTCATTAATGAAATTAACCTGATACTAACAAACCTCACATAACCTAGCTTTCGAAGAGTCACTTGCTTTCGGCCACTAAAACCAAGTTAGAAAATTTGTCGAAAACATTCAATATACTGAACGGTATAATCTCTAGTTCACAGGAAGCCAGGAAAGCATTTTTCAGGTGCATGCCGAGGAGATAGCCAGCCTGGATAGCGATAATCCAGATGTTCTGGTGGGGGAGATCAGCCCCCTTCCAGAAATCAGGGCAGTGGCTATCATGAACCACAATCAGGTAACATAGACCGACATACTCTGAACGAATCTCAAATGTTCGAGCATTGCTTTAATTTGGAAAGGGAGAATGCATAAAGATTCCAATTCCCGCGAGATCGAGACAGAATTTAATTGATACTTGAGTGGCTTCCCTGAGTTTTCAGTTCTTGCAAGTCTCCGATCTTTGTCGCGGTGAGAACTGGCACCATGAGTACCATGACGGGTTTACGTCACTTAATATTCAATTGTAATTGAAATCATCGTACAAAAGGATTATCATCATTATTGACTTTTTGATTTTTTTTAGACAACTAGATGATTAAACGGAAATATACCAAATATTCTTCATATACGTTTCAAAAATAGATGCAATAATCTGGGACAGTCAACTAATGTTGCCATTTCCAGATGGACTTTCCGGATTTTTCCCCTGGAGGAAACACCAGCCGAGCATCTAGTCCAAACGGATTGACTACCACCCTAAATCAGGACAGCTACATGCCTGTCAGGATCTCCAGTTGGAGTTCTAGTTCCTCGAATTCCAGTACAAGGAAGTCCTCCTCTGCCTCCATCCACCATCCCTTCGACCATGGAGACTTGTGAATGTGTAGTGAGCGTTTTACATGCGGACTCATTGAATTCGTTGACGAATAGAAACTTTTGACATTTTTTCCTGGAAATTTGCTACTATAGTATGTGTCGTTAAATAGTGCCCCTAGTTGGATTTCAACTGAATGAGCTAGTGTCGTTCAGTATGATTTCACGATTGGTATCTATGCATCGAATTGGATTATGAAGAATTCAAACTTTGGTGAAATTATTTGAACACTCCTTCAGACATTGTTTTCAATCCTTATGGGAATTTTGAATTGCATATAATTTGTGATAAGAGACCTCTGAAAATACCAAGGGTGTAATATAAAACTCTATTCGATAAAAACTATCTGTAAATTTGACAGATCACCAATAATAGGTGATTTCAAAACGTCTGATTGATGGGCACTATTCTAAAAGGCACATTTCGCATGCTTCATTCAAAAATGTGTGTTTGGGAGGTTTTGGTGGTGCTATTTTTTTCCAAAAATTCCCATATATTACTTTTTTGAGAAGTTGTGTACTAGGTACAAATTTGGCTGTGTGCTAACTTGAATGACCTCCAGACTATTGAATTTTACCATTTACGTATTTTTTAACATTATCCGAGCAACATCACTTAAGTTATTGTGGTAACTGCGGATACACAGTGATCTTTCCTTTAATTTTTTCTCAGCCATAGTTGTGCATTATTTCGATTACCAGTGTGTATCTGAACGTACATATTATACGATGAAAATTTGGATATTTAGAATGTTAATGCATGAAAATTATTCTCAATATTAGTGTTCGGTAACTTCGAAGTATTATTCTTCTGAATATCAAAGTTTTCGAAGTTTTTGATGATCTGAGATTTCAGTGAAAATGATGTGGTGAAATGGACTAACGGTTTAATTTGTGATATAAATGAATAAAATGGTGCTTTCTAAATAAGTAATAAAAGAGTGCGGCGCCTTTGTGAAGGGACATAATGTGAAGTTTTGGGTGCCAAAGGACGTTACGGATTTTTCATTTGATGACCATAGTTTTTGACCATTCTCACATTTTATAATAGACACATCAAGCTGAACCATAAATTGTAGCCGCCCCAACATTACTGATGTTTACGAATATTGTAATGATGATATTTAATGGACAAGTTTGCTTACCTGTAATGTCGATTTTAAAATGTATTTTTTCGACCTGAAAAGTTCATCATTATAAAATAAGTCTTTATATTTGATAAATTTTGATCATTTGAATAATATTCCCTATTCTTCAATAAAAATGTATAGACTGATGATTATTTGCGAATTAAAACATACACAGAATTAAAATGCCATTTTCAATTTGGGGACGTATTTGGACACCAAAGAAAACCAGATTTCTGATGGTAGACATAAGGAGCTAAAGAGATGAAGGTGAGTCAGCTGATCTACCTTCGAGGTGGAGAGTAAGATTTCTGTACGGAATGCATTGTAGAACTAAAGAACCTGAACTTCGTTAATTCAACACATTTTACATTCAAAAAACACTTGAACCAGTCGGAGTTGATTGACTGAAAAGGTCATATAAATAACACTATCACTATGACCGAGAACACGTGAGAACACATTATTCAATGAAGATTGAAAATTGAAACGATTCTTTTGAACTAAATATTGTACATACTTCGAAAGCATATTAATGATTTTCGAGGAATGAGAATTTTAGGATTTCGGCATTCAAATCTCGATTTCAAACAAATATTAGCTAAAATTTTATTGAAAACAAAAATGACATAGAACACAACATAATACGTATTGAACACATAATAATATTTATAACAGAGATCAAAATTACATCAGAAATGTATGAAATTCTAAGATAATAATTTCTTTGGCCCAATATCATACCAAGAAAATACATGTTTCTTGAAACACAGTCAAAAAGCAGGGGCCGAAAGATATTCCAATAAAAAATTTTCGAAAAAATACGGCGATTTGACATAAATCTAATTTATCATTGGTGTTACTTCTTTTATACACATATCAACAATTAATTCTGTGGGACCTGTAGATTCAACATTCAACATCGAATAGGAAACAACAGATCAATACATTGGACATATTCTATTGGTACTTTTTTTCTATGCGATATTTCAGTAGAACGAAATAGTCTATATTGTTGGATATGAATCATTGTAAAAATCACAAAAATACACCAGAAATCTGTCATTATCAAACTCTTAACAACTAACGCTTTGGATTTAGAAATATTTTGTAGTTTTCGGAAAAGATAGATTTACGCACATGTTTTTGGATAATTAAAAAATACTTATAAGTGAAAATAAGTTACTTCGTAAATACTATAGAAATATTCCATATAAAATTCAGAAAGTTTACAAATACTGACACAAGTTCCATCCAAAATAAACCAATACTGAAAGAATAAATTATAATAATACAAAATACTATATAAAAATAACAGAATGGTGCTATTTACAAGTATGAAGGTGAAACAAATTCCACAGGTGAACTTAAAATTAGTTTTCATTCAAATAAAAATGAGATGTATTTCATCTTCTTGGAATGTTAATTTTGAACAATAAACCTATAAATAGAAAAATAAATTATTTTTGTACTTTTAGAAGTATTCCCACTGAACAATATTGCTGAAAATTGCACAGAAAAACCATCCATTGATCTACAAATAGTCGAACATACAAACCGTTTTATTCTTCGAAGAAAATTTTCGAGAATTAACTATAGAATGTTCGTCTCATTGCAGTATGGAAAGAAAATAGGAAGAATATTAAATTTTATCTTTTGTTCAATCTACATTATAATCAGATTAAAATTTCTCACATATTTGTGAGATTCTTATATACAATAATACAAATTCAAAATATTTTTCAAGTCAGGTAAATGCTTGTGATCACTTTATTCAGGGATTTAATTATCTTTAATAAGCGTAAATTTTTTATTAATTCACTCTTCACATACCCATTCCTCAAATCTCATTATCCATGTATTTGTGAGATACCATAATCATTTTTCTTAACTCTTTTATGAACTATATGCTTTCAAGGGAATTCGGTAGGGTGCAATAAATTTAAAATCATGAATTAAAATACATGAAACTATAAGAATTACAATAAATATTCTGAGTATAGATTCACGAGAAGGCGTTAAAATAGTATAAAAAATGTGATGAAGGTATGTATTGAAAAAGCACGTCACTTAAAAAAAAGCATCTTCAAGGAAGCAAGAGAATTTTGGCTGAACACATTGGATTACTTGTTTAATGTTTAAATTTTCAATTCATCGGATCTACTTGAAAACACGATAACTTTTTCCGGTAATGTTTATGAACAGCACTTCAAGGAATAGACAACAAAAAAAACTTATTTATACAGTCAACACCGAAAAATATGACTTGTGGAACTGATTAGATCCCCAATCCCTTTTTATTGTTCAACCATGAGCAAATATGTAATGTGAATGATCAAATTAAGAAATTGAGAAAAAACCTGTTCAGATCAACTCAGCATCTTAAATTGGATGCTGAAGTACATATGATGTATGTAGATCCAATAAATTGAAAATTTAAAACTCTTCGGAATGAAAAGGTTTGTGATGTAAGACTTTGCTGAATATTCGGTTCAAGATGAATACCAAAGAGGTGCAAAAACTCAATATTCCTAGGAGAAAATACTGGTATCTTTTTAATGCCCCCGAACCCTTCCGTATACACATAGAGTTCATTAGCATTTCTATATCCGAGGCTTGTATGTAAGCGTTATACAAATAGTTTCTTTAGTTTTTTTGGCAGTAGAAGGTAGTTCGGTGGATTTTGGTTCCTCGTTCAGTTCCGGAACTTCGTTGTTGTTGGAGGGGCATGAACATAGCTCCGTTTTGTTTTTCAGACTGCATGATCTAGATATGTTGCCGTATTTCATCTTGAAGCTTCCAGATTTGGAGTTGGAAACTTTTCTTTCGCGGTTCTTGAAACTGAAAAAATGGAATATTCGATCTGGTTTTGGACGGTAAATATGCGAAGAGGTTTTCCCTAAGTTCGTAACAGGCGTTGATACCTATCTATAATCTGTTTTTCAATATTGTTCGACTTGTTTCCATCCCGATCCGACGAAAGTGGCAACTTTTCTTTGGATTCCTTATTTATACTGTTTTGAGGAAAACTACACTTTGCATCATTTCGTTCTGCGCACCCGTCTAATCTGTCGATACGGTAAATCATGTGCTTTTTTATGAGTTTAAGAGCATTTTGTACAGCTGGATCAAGATTTACTGTGAGTATATCTCTACTGTTTAATTCATCCCTGATCCAAAGTATACCATTATCATCATCTACCGACTTATTGTGGATCGACAAATTTTCTTCGCTCTTTTTTGGTTTTTCTTTTGGAATTACTGTATCATTATATTTTTCAAAACCCCGGATTTCTATTTTTTTACGTTCTAAACTATTTCGTCTCCTGTTTTCTTCGAAATCTTCCAAAACTTTGGCTATTCTTAAGCGACGATTTGTCATTATTCTATTCAAATTCTCTTGCGACCTACTTTTTCCGTCTTGAGAACCGAATAAATTTCGTTGTTCTATAATTCTATCTTTACCATTCAACCAATTGATCATTCGATTCTGGGAAGGTGTAAGATTTTCTGAATTCGCTTTATTTTTAGAATAAACCCTAGGAAATCGTTCTTTATAAACCAAAGTTTCCGCTTTCATTATATTCGCATGACTTTCTACACATCTTTGTTCGAAATTTCTACATATATCCTTCACGCTTGGCATAATATTTTCTTTTTGTTTCTTCGATTCACCCTGAAAATCTAACACATAACTGGAGTTAAGGTTAGTCTCATTACTGCGCGAATTGGCCAAAAAATGCTTTTGTTCTTCTTTACTCTTTTCATTATTTGGAACTATTTCTTCTTGTTCCGATTCTCCTGAAATGGTTCTTTTGATTTTGTTTCTATTATTTTGGGAGTTCGACCTTTCGAAATTCGCAAAACTTTTGGTTGGCGTTTTCTCCACAGATTTCTCTATTTTGGTACCTAGGTTATTTGTCGATCGTTTTGTATATTTTTTTCTTTGACTAGATAATCGATCTATGCTATCTTCCGACTTACCGCTTTTTGATTTTTGATCTTTCATCACATCATCGTGCTTTGAACCAAACTTTTCGTCTCCATAATCAGAAAAACATAATTCTTCTTTCAAATCATTCCCAAACATATTTTTTTCACATGATTCTTTTTCTATCGCCCGATTATCTGAACTTTTTCTCTGTGATATTTCTCCAAAATTTTTTCCTATATTTTCAAAATTATTCTTTGATTTTTTCTGGGTCCGTTCTCCAGTTTTATCCTTCGAAATTAAAATTAAATCTGAGTTATCTTCTGATTCACGAAGATTATCAGTTTGGTGTTCCAATGTTACATTATAATTTGAACCATTCTTTGGAGAGAATGATTGCTTTTTTTCTATAGTATTTTCACTACTTGAACCCATTTCTTCTTGTTCAGAAAAATAATATTTTTCTTTTGAAGTAGTTTTTTTAATTTTTTCTTTATTATTAACTGATTCGAAATTCAAGAAAATTTTTGTTGGCGTTTCTTCAAAAGATTTCTCTATTCTCGAACAGAGAGTCCCTAGTTTATTTGTCCAACGTTTTTTAGTTTTATTTCTTTGACTTGAAAATTGATCTACGCTATATTCCGGCTCACCGCTTTTTGATTTTTCGTCTTCATGTTTTCGTTGTTTGTCTATCCGACGATTAACTGAACTATTTCTCACTGACATTTCTCCAAAATATTTTCTTATATTCTGAAAATAATTTTTTGATTTTTCCTGTGTTCGTTTTGTAGTATTATCTTTCGCAATCAAAATATGATCAAAGTTGACCTCCGACTTATCACTTCCCGTTTGTAGACAATTAGTTTCTAGTTTTAAGGATACATTACAATCTGAACCATTCTGTTGAGACAATAGACGATTTTCTTGAACTTTCTCATTATGAATTTCGATTTCATCATTTGAACTACTTTTTGTTGGTATTTCTACAAAATATTTCGCTATATCATCTATGTTAGAACAGTAGCTCATTAATTTATCTTCTGTCCACCGTTTTCCAGACTCTTTCTTTCTTCGACGTAATGTACCATCATCAAAGCTATCTTCTGACCTACCCGGTTTAGCATAACGTAGCATTCTTCCACCTCCATAGTTGCCACTAGCGCCTAACTCATTTTCTTCTTCTTTTTCTTCAGGATCAATCAAAGCATCATTATGATTCGTTGATGAAATTTTTGACTTCTCCCGGATTTCCAAACTATCCACTTCCTGTTTAAATTGAACAGGAGAATGCTCCGATGCATTATTCGTTTTCTGTTCAAAATATATTTCATTTTGAGGGAGCGCGTGATCGCAAGTGCACAAGATTGAAAATTGTTCTTCATTGAAATTTTTTCCTAAATTTATATTCTTATCTTGCCTGTTCTTATCTGAAAATTCAAATGTTTGAATATCCTGTAATTGAACAATAATTATAACAAATAAATAATGTATCCCCCATTAAAACAAATACTACGAAAAAACCTCTTCACACATCTATAGAGTTTCCAAGAGGAAGATTCTCTATGGAACCTGACCACCAGATCTTCAATTTGTTCTCCATATGAAAATTGGTGATCTTGGTTTCGAATCTTCCCGGATCAGAAAGCTCACATGAGATGTATATACGTTACAAACCTATTCGATCTAGACCCGTTTTGTTTAGCCCTTCTACTGGTCGATCTATGTAAGTAACTCCTTTTATCTCTGGAATTAGATCTCCTTATACTTGGCCGCTTCTGAATAGATTCGGCACTCAAAGAGAGACCTGCAATTCCAACTAACAAACAAAACTTTTAGTAGGAGACGCTACAGTTAGTAATGAAAGGAATTTTTCAAGTAGAAGGAACGAATGCAATGTTGAATACACACAAAGCGATTTTTCTGTTTTCCTATGTTTTTATAACATGAAAAAAATTCTGATTTGCGTTGGTTCTTGAGCCACAACGTATTAAAAAACAATTGAATCGTATTTCCATTCCTTATCGCCTTATTCTATATTTAAAGCACAAATTTGAGTGTTCAGAGATCTTTCTTATGAAGCACGACACGGCCTCATTACACTATTAACACTCAAGGGTTTTCCCCCACAGAGGATCGACGACACAGTTTAGACTCATTTTTGTAAAAAGGGTGGTTGCTCGAAATGTGATCTGTGATCGTAGAATTTCATTGTAGCTCTCTATCCTGCCGAAACCCCATTCTATCCTCAGCTAGACACACACACACACACATAGTACGTGCTCTGCAGTTTCGTCATCCTTCATGCAGATTTAACACATCGGATCCACCCACTCCCCAATAGTTCTCGAACTAAGCGATCACTTGCTTGAATTTCCGCTTGAAATTTTTCAAGAATCCCACTTTTGTAATTGTCCAGATTGGAGGTTTGCATCTATGGACTCCAGCCCACGTGAGTTTGAAACCATCGGTTTTTCAACAAGTTCTTTGACACACCCAAAGAAAATGTCCAGATCTGAATATTACTTATCCAGATGGGAGTTCCAATTGAGCTTTTTATCCAGGGTCCCCTTCTTAGCTTCCTCCGCAAATGAAATATTTAAACCGTATGTATAGGACATGGACAGCCCCATTACTATTATTACTAGTTGATACCATCAAGGCTCTGTTTGGTCGGATGAAACATTCGTTTTGAATGTATTAAGGTATAATGCGTATACGACCATAACAGGGGAGGAGGGATTCCACCCGGTAGAGTGAATCGAACAATAACTTGTTCCCTTTCAATCTGAAATGGACTTTTTCCATCGAAGGATCATGTCAGAATTTCGGTGATTGTCCATGTAAATGAATTCATCTGTTTTCATATTTCAGAGATCTCCAAATCATATATCACTAGACGAGACTCTCCTTGAGTTTGTTCTGCTATGTTTTAATTGGAAGAGGTGAATTAGAAGTTCATTCATTAGAAATGTCAAAAAAATTAGTTGAAACTGTTCTTGAAGTCAGCTGAATAATGAAAATCATGAATAATACAAAATATCTAGGGCATTTTCTTTCATTTCTAGCTACTTTTGAAAATATTCCTACAAATCTACCTGTATATTTTTTTCATCTGAAAATTCAATTTACTATCTACAAAAGGGGACACTGTAAATCAACAGACAATGGCGGTACTACAAGTTTACTATCGTTGGGTAATTCCAGGTCTCAACCCTATCAGCCTCAAAATATACTGTAGATGGCTTTCCATTGAAAGATTAATTTCTCAACGAACAAACCTAAAGATTCGCCAGGAAAATTTCCACATTCCGGAGATTACCCAAGAATATTCCACCATTTTGGCTACAATCACAAAAAACAAACAAGTAACTAGAAAATTTACCTATGGTACCAGAAGAGGACTTTCTCATCAGGGCGGAGGTCAATGTTTTCACATCTAAGTCTCCAAGGAGCATGTCGACAGATCCCCCACAACTGCAACAGTCAACAGAGGGGGCCAAAAACCATTGCGAACGAGTCTTCATTCTCTCAGTCTGTCTCTCGTGTACTTGAGGGAGGTATGTCAAGCTTTTGGTGCTTTCAGCATACTTATTAACCTCCTTCAGTTCATCCAGTGTCATTTTGGGTCCCGAATGATTTTGGCTGGTTCTTGAACTATGACTGCCACTAGATGAATGGGATGTGTTGTTTCCGGCCTAAAAAGATTCAGGAATACAGTCGGTATTCGTCAATCATTCATATGAGGCAGATTTCCAGAATGAATTAAATTGCATCATTTACCTTGAATAGGCCATTTTGCTCCAGAGAAATGGAAAGTCTGGTACATGATTCTAGGAGGGAATGCTCTGTTATTATTCCTAAGGAAGACGAACTAACTTGAGGTTGTGTAACCTCAAGTAAAGCAGGAGTGGACTGACATTCTTCTACATTGGAATTACCTGAAAAAAGTTGCAAAGTCTGAATATGGAGGATTTTCCTCTGGTTTAAAGTGATATCAACAAAAACTGATCTTGACAACTAAAACATCTCATGGGAAAAATACCGCGGTTTTATCGGTCGAATAATAATCCTCACATTCATTATTAGATCCATAAATCACAAGTGATTTGAGTTATTATTCACCATTATACCTAACTTCAAATTGACACCCATAGATTGTTCAATAGAATACCCGAATTCTTCTGACTAAAGGGGACTGTGAAATGTCAATTTAATTCGCAGCCTCAACAATGGAATTTTGAGTAAGACTTGTAAAACAAAAGAGAGATTTTGATGAGGATCGTAATATTGGAAGAATTGATCATTGTAGCTCGTAATGAAAACAAAAAGATATTTTTTCCAAACTTTTGTCTTTCTGTATGAAAGTCGTGGGCAAATTTCAGAATTTTATTCGCATATTATGTATGGCTATAGAATGATATACTGGTTAGATAATCAAATTCCACCACTTATAAATCCTCAGTTCAACAAGTTATTGGTTGATATCACTTTCATAATATATTAATTATTATTTTAATATATCAAATATACTACTTACATTCTTTGTGCTTCATTGTTAGAATACTTGATACCTCTAGTCTCAAACTACATCAAAACCAAGTTAAACACATGCAAAGGAAATAAATTAAAGCTCGGGGTTAGCGGAAAGATATAACAATATCAGTAAATGTTCAATTGTTCCAAAAAGCAGGTGTTCAAACCGAAAGTATGAAGTAAGCGACCAATGTGAAGAATATAGTTGATGTATATGTGCGAATAAACTTATGCAGGAAACAAAAAGTACCATATTTCATCGATATGAATTCGCTTATTTTTAGGCTGTTGCATATGAAAAAATGAGGTGGCACAGAGATTGAGAAAATTTTCGGATAAACTTTCAAAAATATAATTTTTGAAAAACAGATCAATAGTCTTATGCTACGATTCATGAACAGTTCAATAAATAATTCAACAACAGAAATTACTCAATAAAAATTTGCAGAATACTATAAAAATGGTTTATTACAAATAATATCACAGCAATTTTTATTTACATTCGATTCAGGAACAGAAATCAAATTTGATGAATACTATGTTATTTGCCATTGTGTCTCAATTGAAAATATTAATGGTTAACAACTAACATCATTAAATTGTTCATTACGTCACGAATTATCAAGGGGTCTGAAAGAAAAATGTCACGCTAAAAAGAACATTCATTTTTCATCCACTGCAAAATAAACAACGATGAAGGTGCAACTCACAACTATTTACAAAATTTCTCTCATCAAATTTGGGTTCTGTATAATTAACAGTGCAAAAGGAAGAACCAATAATCATGAATAAAAAAACCTAACTAAATACCTCTAGATGGTGTTAGTAGCGCTAATGTTACCTTCTAAGCTGTAATCGGTTTGCGAAAGCTCTAGATCACAACGCAGCCATGTGTCACTGCCCAGGGATAAGTGGCCTTCAAAAAAAAAATCAAAATGCGGTAGAAAAACGATATCAATCCTCAATCACCGAGATTTTTCGAAGCACCACAAAAGCCCCACATACCTTTACTTTTATTTTTTCGTTAGTCATCGACAAATATTGCACACAGCACAAATATTAGGTTTGCACACATTGGAAAATTCGATGGTTTATTTAAAACGTTCATGATGCCCTCCCATTGGAAATAAATAATTTTTTTTTTATTCCGGCTTATGTCAACATTTGTGGCCATATTGGATAATTCTGATGAAGCCAGGATATCATACAAAAAACGTTTCAAAAATGCATGAAGACAAAAAGGGGAACCAGATAAGTCTTAAGCCTGAATTCCGTCGTTCGTTAGCTGTCGGTTCGATAATATAAACGAATATCTGTAAAACTATCGAATTCAGTTTGTTTCATATGAAGAGACTAGAAATTCATAGGAGAATCGAAAAAATACAGAAATATAACGGTTTTCTTTAGAAACAAAAAAGTAAGTATGTCATTCCGGTCTTTCTATCTCAGAGGATAAATATAATCAAATTTGTCTTTACCTGTTGATAATGAGATATGCATTTTATGTAGGTAGGTAGATAGACTTGGCACCTGGAGATCGAATAGAACCGCATAAATTATTCAGCTAGCTTATTGTAATGCTATCATTCTTGTAGCGTTATGTTAGTTCTGTGTATCGTTTGATTTCTGAATTCCCTTGCTTTTCGCTTTTTATTCTACTTCTCTTATTCGACTTGTTTCAATTTTTTACAGGTGTTGTTTTGATTACTTTTAAGTAAGTTTATTGGTTAATGTACCTCAACTCTGTAATCTGGTTTAATAATAATATTGTATACACTGCAATAAACAGTATAACCGAAGTGAATTCTTTGTTCATTATCTGGTATAACTAACAAATAAATATATGACGACGTATTGGATACATCCCATAACTGCCGTCGAAATTTACAAATTCTCGTGATGTAAACTATACAATCATAGGTTCATTTACAAAAAAAAGTTCTGTGTAGGTATTATGAGTGACACCTTTAGAAGCATTTCGACCTGGTTAGTAAGAACATTTCTCCGCACTCATAGACCCTGAGACGAAGTATTTTCAAGAATGTCACGATATCTAGACTTCCAACAGTTAAAGAAGAAACTTCTTGGCGAACTTTTTACGCTATTTTGAATTTCGTCTCCAGAACTTAACACCATACATATTTGAATTCTGCAGCGACTAAGTTGTGAATGCTACTGATACATAGCCCATCACATCCAACAAAATATTCCTCAAAAATTACCTGTATCTCTTTCAAGCTTCTCAAACAGGTTGTATATCGTAATGCAAAAACGTTTCTTCCGATCTCGTCTACATGTCGTATATAAGTATACTCCATTCACTTTTATAAAGTATACCGGTTGGCCATGGAATTCTGACACATTCCACCGTGTATATTTTGAAAATGTTGGGTTATAGTCATTCTTCTGTCAGCAACGTTGCCGTTTCTACATATATGTCGTAGTAATTAGGTATTTTACAAAATGTTCATTTACTTCGGGAAAATAATGAATTTAAATATCATGTGAATTCAATAATTTCTGAGAACTGGCGAATTTTGAAGAAACTTTTTTCTCTGTTAATATTTAAGAGGTACATTTCCGTCATACATTATATCCACGTAAGTCTTACGGTTTTGGCAGCGCAAGTGGAAATAGCTGATTATGGCTGATTTTTTTTGTAATTATATAGTTATAGTAGGTATCCTTAATTTTTTAGGGTGGAAAGTATAGCCTATGTCACTCAGGGATAATGTTTTTTCCAATGGTGAAAGAATTTCTGAAATCGGTCCAGTAGTTTTTGAGCCTAATCTTATCAACCACACAAAAATACAAATCTTTCCTCTTTATAATATCAGTATAGATAGTATAGAATATAGATAATTAATAATGAAAAATGAACGTCGGCAACGTCTCTGAGATTTATTCATTGACGTAATGTCATTCACAAGTGGCAACCTGCGATTTTTTCGTAAGTAATATCATAGAGCATCCAATTTTTCACAGGAAAAATTAGATGCCCGAATGGTATTTGACAAGACTATTTCATGAGTAACAGATTATTCTGGATGCATTATGTATGTTTTATTAATTTTCGTTGACAACGACCGTCAAGTTTTGCCGCGGTTAAACCCGAAAAAACTGTACAGCAAACAGTTTTTCGATCTAGAAATTATTGGTGATTCAAAATTACGCGTTTCTGATTGGTGGAAATTAGGACGATGGAAGTAGACAATTGAAAAAACTTGATAAACCTAAAACTTGGCCAACCACGATACTTTATAAAAGTGAATGGAGTAGATGTCCAGTTTATGGTGAAACACCCTCATATAGGCTCAGCTCACCGAGAAAACCCACGTATACTGAACTGAATGACGTTTGCGTTGCCATGAAAACAGGAGCCCCTATGAGTTGTAAATTTTGTTAATCCATTCGTGACGGTGCACATGCACCTAGACCTAGTCCTAGTCAGATTGATATTCGAATCCAGGTGTTGGAGAATTCAATTGCGGTCTTGGCGCATACCTGAATATTAAATATCATCGGGCATTCGTGATCATAATCGACTGGAACGAGCTGATGTTAATTAGATGCCGGCCTATATAGCGATTGTTTTTCTCGGAATTGAAGTTTAGTCATGTCAGTCGTATGACTGATATGGTTCGCACGATTTGATCGACTCATTGTTCTCGAAAAAATTGTTTATTATTATGTTCAACATGTTGCCTATTGTTTCGGTGAGGATGACGAGTTCTGAAGGATTGAAATTGTTAACACCTGCATTGGAAGTTGTGGAATTTTCTACTTTTCCTTAAATGCCCCCTTATTCTTGAACTGAAAGGGAGTTGGACTGTTTTGAATTGAAGATTCCGAGCGAAAACTGGTCGAAACCGAGAATTGTACAATTTTCAAATAATTCTCAAGTGTATAATGCTGATCACTGATCACGCATTATTCCAACAACCATAAATTTGAACAACGTTCGGCAACTCCATTGAAGACAAAAGATTTTCGAAAGAAAATTTGGAAATAACATTTCAATCATGATATTCATTTGAAACGAAGAAATTACATTCCTACTATTTTGGAATATCGCCCCATGTATATCGAATTTGGTAACGATAACACACAAAAAAGTTGGTTCCATCACAAATGTCAACATAAGTAGTGGAAAGTAGAAAATACAAATTCGGCTGATATCAAGTGTTGACGCCATCATAGATTATTTAAATTTCTCCTTTTTTTCTGCAAACTGTTGCAAGCAATTTGTTCTGTCCCAAAAACAGAAACTCAAAAGGGAAATTCTGATTATATTTCTCCCATCTTATAATTGATGAGCCTGGTCCCAAATGTTTTCACCAAGATCGTTGGATTACAAATATTAATTTATTCTCAAATTTGTGAATGGCCATTTTTTTCAAACTTCCCGGTGATGGCACGGATTAGATTCTGTTTGAGACTTTCTTGTCGAACAGAAATTTGAGATACGTTTTCATTTCGTTTGGAAGAGCTTGCGCTATTTTTCCATAGAATGAATTATTTCAATTGCAATTTTGTGATTTTGATAATAGAAATATTATGCTCAGAAAATATTCCAAAGATCTTGAAATATTGGGGATGATTCCGGAACTCGTACATTAACTACAATTTGTGCTCATCTATTTATCATACTTTTGACAATGTGTGTTTAGTGCAGTGAAGCTGAGAAATTACATTTTCACTATTTTGAAATATTGCCTCATGAAATTGCCATAATACGCCTCCTCATTTGCTGTAATTTTTATCATTCTCAATATTCATTATTATACCTTCAATGACCACGACCCGCAAATTCTAGCGACAATTATACCCAAAAATATTGCACAATCAACTAGACAAACGAAGTATAGCACACTACTTCGAATCTCATCAAACATCTAGAAGATTTCAAAACGTTAGACAAATACAAATAGTCAGCAGAAACAATACAGGCTAGGCAAAAGCTACATTTAATCTACGTACGCCAAAAAAGTTGCATGAGAATCGACTTACCTATCAAATAAGGCTCGAGGGCGATAAACTCGTTGGGATACAGCGGATCTTTGACGTTGATAGGTGGATACTGAAAGGAGCAGATCCACTGACCCTGCACCCTGAGAACTCTTCCGGTAACCCTGGCATAAAACTCGTAATTCTCCCGGCCGAATAGGTCGCTAGTAGCGAACTCTTCGATGAGGTACTTGACGATCCTAGATGCTGTCTGCGAAACGAAGAAGAAAAGTAAGTAACTATGATGAAAGAAATCCGAGGTTGAAAACAGCCTCTCGATTCAAGGTCAAATATTCATCTGATAAAAAAGTAGATTTCATGGTAAATAAACAGATTTCGATCATAGGGCCCCATTGTCAATGGGATTACAAATACATATTGGCAATTATTCCATACTCAGACAAGTGTCTAGTGTATTTTGTCTTTTCTTTTATGTGCATTGCAATGCTTGGTTGTGATATTTCTGCTTTTGATGGAGTATGAGAAACCGATATACACGATGCTTGCCATTTCATCATAGGATACCAGAAATAAAAAACTACAAAGTACGAATTTGAAAAAGACTATCGCCATATACTCCGAGAGCCAAGCGTTTATTAATGGAAGCAGTTCCATGCAAGTTAATGCCAAAGTTGTCTAGGATTGCTTGAAAAGTCCACAAGAGTTGTACAGTCGAAACAGTGTGTCTTCAGCATGGGTACCAAGCGACACAGTAAATGCAGAGGCTGATTCACTAGCCAGAGATGGTGGAAACAGGAGTCGGGAATGATCTTAGATAAGGTAGTAACCAGATGGCAAGATGTGCAAAAAGAAATGCAAAATGAAATAAGAACTAAGCTACAATAGGTGTACAATCTAGATCACTGGCTGAGCTCCAGAAAGAGCAATATGTAGGTTTTGCCAAGAAGAAGGGGAAACCTCAGCCCACGAACAGTGGTAAAGTGAAGGTCTGATAAGGATAAGGTTTTCGACGATAAGGGGAGAAAAACCACCTATCCAATAAATGGAGAAAGAAAGAGGCCAATGAATTCAGTGAGAGCACACACAATGCTCTAGTGGCATTGAATAGGCTACCAGAAGCACATAATCTTTCAAAAATCGCAGTTTGAGAAAAATTGAAATTCTGATATACGAGGGAAATTCCAAGTGTTTTATTTGACACACCAAATGAAAGCCTTGCTTAAGGCTCGCTCCACACTCATGGCGCGAATCTTGCCAAGAATTCTTGCCGTGAACCTGGCCAAGAATTCGCGGTCAAATAAGTCACACTCACACAAATATTCGCACTTTGGTTCACGGCATCCTCGCTGTCTGCGAAGACTTTTCGCCTGTTTAGCCAGCTATAAAAAGGGTTCATTCTGATAATAATCAAGAAATTCTAATTTCACTTATCTCCTCTAAATCTAATCTAATTCCACTTCATTGCTACAAGAAAACCATTCATTTCGAAAGCGAATAAAGTGAACAAGCATTAAATCATTACTGCGAACGCCTGTGAGTGTGGATGGAACATTTGTGCTTAGGCGCGAAGCCTTTGTCGCGGGACAGGAGACCGCAACGAAACGGAGAACGTCGCGAAGCGCGAACGTGACACAAGAAAGTTATCCACACTCGCGTTCGCGGTATTGGCCGACGTTCTTGCCATGAGTGTGGAGCGGGCTATACACTCAGGTTAACAAATAAATTTCTGGTATCAACAGTTTAGAAGAAGATATTAAAGAAAATATGCGAATATTAAACATTTCTCCTTCTTATCTCCGAAGATTTAGAGCAATTAACAAAAAAACTATTGAACTATAGCGAAAATACTTCCTTTTTCTAAGAAAGCAAGCAAGTTTTGAATTCGACGATTATCTTTGACAACATTCGGAAGACTTTCTTTTAATCAGTCGGAGAAAACAGTTCTCTAATCATAGAATTTATTTATAATTGTTAATCACCGGAAACATGACAATTTCTATAACATTCCGTGTAGGTCAGTCGGTGGAACGAAATCGAAGGACATAAAACGTCGGGGGTAATCCGGAATTGGGGAATGAATGAATAACAAACGGGGTACGGAATGAACGAAAGGTTAAAGGTCGCGGGTAGATGCAGAACTCCGCTTGAGTTATGGCCAGGATTTTGTCCGGGATTTCGTCACATTTGAGTGGAATACTAGCGTACGAGGCTCTGACTCTACTCAGATTCCACGGAATTTCGTACATAGATTTTTATGCTCGTGATATTACTAAAGTATTGTAGAAATATGAATAAATTTTCAGAGTACCTTCGTTGATAAAACTATCCTAACTGAGGGACTACAAAATTATTGTGCCACTTGAAAACTCATTATCCTTTGGCAATCAATATTTCTCCAACTACTCATCGAATACGAATGATTTTTTTTTCAACCCGATCGAATATGTACTTTTTGAAATATTGGGATTAAAACTTTCAAAAAAAGATAACTTCTGAACGAATTCCAAAATTTTTCCATTCACGATCTTTACATTGGGACTCCAAACGGACTCTGCAAATTTCAACATTCTAGTCTTTTCTATCGAAAGTCATCGTGTTTACGGCCGATCAGACAATTGAATTTGATCATGAATTCTTCATCAGCGAGTCGAACCTTATTGCTTAAGACCCTTTTCCACCATTGTAGACATTATAAGAAACAGCGAGTGAAATTCATACGAACAAGTGATATCAGGAAAAATATTGATTGTCAAAGTTGAATCCATCTTCGAGAGCTGAGATAATTTTGTTCGGAACTATTTGTGTGGCATTGCTTGTGCTTTCAGTCCCACCTCATGAAAACTTCAAAAAGTAATTGTTGACCTTGAATTCATACCTAAATATACTCAGTGACATTAGAAGTATGACACCCAGAAGGAATAATCTCTTCAACTCGATTTTTTTGGCATTATGAATATCTGCGAGAAATTTTATTCATATACATAAATACCTAATTCGAGCAAAACCAAGAAAAATTAACGTAATAACGTATGGTCCTAAAGTTTTGGGAAAAATTTCACCTGGTCTGATTGAGAAGCAACGTGTCAGGGGAATGATTTGGCAGATCGAAAATAATGGTCCCTAGTCTGTTATTTGAATTTTGATTTATAATAAAGATAGTTAAGTTGAATTGTTGAATAATTTGATAAAAAAATAAGATTATTTAAATCAGAGTTATATGCTTTTGAAATTTTTCCCAAAACTTTAGGACCATACGTAATACATTTCTGTAGGTATACGTACAGGCAATCACATCGACAAATTAGATGGTATATATCTACTTGTGGATTAACTGTGCCAAAATCTGTGGAGGAAGGTGCAACGTCGACAAAACTTTATTCCCATCATATCCCACACATGTTCGATGGGATAAATACGGTGAACGTGTTGGAAATGGCAAAACATTATCGCCTGCATCTTGGATTAAGTCCGTAAGTGGACGAGTGGGGGTGAATATGGCAGTAAAGTGGTTTGTATGAAAACATATCGTACAGCTGTCATACTGCCTCAAATTAAGTGGAGTGGTGATCGACTTCCATAGACAATAGCCCCCACCAAAAAAATGACTCCAACAGCCCTTATTGGCTATAATTCTGCCTCTTGCAAAAGTCACTGACATAGTTATAACTCCTGATATCCTCAAAATATGACGCTAAAATTGGTTTTCAGAAAATAAATGATCGAAAATAAAATATTGTTAGTGTTATCATAAGATACTTTGAATTAGATAATTTTGTTGACCCAACAGTTGTAAACAATAGTTCTTAAGGATGTTACACTTCTAATGTCACTGAGAATATGTAACCAGTTATGGTAGAAATGGCTCTTTTGTCCAATTGTATTTATAGTATGATAAATTTCAACTTACGTTCACTTCAGCCTTGTATACAAGAAAGCATAATACAGCGAAGCGTAAACAAATTGAAGAATATTAGAAAAAATTATTCATGAAGAAAAAACTATTTCGTGTACTGATAAAAAACATAAGCATTTGTGAATACAAGGTATTGCATTATTCGTGTATATTCGGTTCTAATCTTTCCAAGGGGAGCACTTGAACATTGGTCATCATATTCAAATTTTTCACATGAAAATTTATTCGTACAGAAGGAATCAAATGAATTGTTGAAAGACGGAGACTAAGAGACTCATTATGGATGAATGACGAAAAGATTTTTTTTAGGTGATGAATTAAGGTCGCCGTTTGATGCGCGTAGGACAAGTCAACCGATAGAGGCGCCACCGTGCATTTTATGGAATATCTCCATAGAACTTACATTATCTCTATGAGTTCTATGAATATCTCTCTAATTATGAATGAAACGTACAATGGCGCTCTCTATCCGAAACTCGCTGAACTATGAAATTAGTGAATATATGGGTAAAGCAGGAACTTTATCCCGCTGAAATTTGAATTTGGCCATTCTCTGTCAATTCCGTAGACCGTATTTCAAGTTGTTTTTCTGAATGAAATTATCTGCAGATTCACTTTTAATCGGAAGTTGAACTATTTTCATGGGTCTTTCGTTTGAAATAAAACAGAAGCATGAGTTGGATCATTTTCTTCTATTTTTCAAAGAAAAAAAAATTAACTGTTGGAATGCAATCAATCTCAATTTTCTCATTAAGAACTCCAATCCTTTCTGAGTTTACCCTCAAAATTTCAGTTTTCAAATTGAAACCATTTTCAAATGCAACTTGAAATAAAAACACACTACATTGAACGCCCACCTTAATTATAATACTGGCTGACCCACCGGTCACTCCATCGATCGACATGAAGAATTCCAGTTATCGAACATGCCTAAGTTTTTGCAGGAGTGAGAGCGTCGAAGGGAATAAGCACTCAGATATATTCAATCCATACTTCATCTCAACCCTACATATCTATTCGTATTATGAAATCAGGTGGGCGTTCAATGTAGTGTGTCTTTATTTCAAGTTGCATTTGAAAATGGTCTCACTTTGAGAACTGAAATTTTGTGGGTAAACTCAGAAAGGATTGGAGTTTTTAATGAAATAATTTGAATCGATTTCATTTCGAAAGTTTTTTTCAAAATAGAAGAAAATGTGCCAACTCATGCTTTCTTTTCATTTCAAACGAAAGACCCATGAAAATAGGTCAACTTTCGATTAAAAGTGAATCCACAGATAATTTTTCGTTCAGAAAAACAACTCGGAATACGAAATTGACAGAGAATGGCCCAAATTCGAATATATGGCGGGAAAAAGTTCCTGCTTTACCCACATATTCACTAATTTCATGGTTCAGCGATTTTCGGATAGAGAGCGCCATTCTACATTTCATTCATAAGGATAGACACATTCATAGAACTTATAGTGATAATGTAAGTTATATGGGGATATTCCATAAAATGCACGGTGGCGCCTCTATCGGATTAGTTTTCCTACTCGCTCTGAACGGCGACCTTAATGAAAAAATGAAATCCTACCGATGTTCATTATTATGACTCTTGTTTCTCCTTATATCGATCGATGGAGTTCTCGAAAGGCTACCACGCATAATGCTCAAACTTTGAGTACACGTCTTGAGCTCCGTGAAGAACAAAGAATGTCATCCAATCACGGTGCAAAAAAGTTAAATTCTTTCTACACACTTGAATTGTCTGTGATGCGGGTTTGGAAAAACGTTTTTTCGCTCACCTTAAACTTCATGACGTCTTCCATTTTAGCGATGCGACCATCGAGGACACAAGAGTGGAAAAAACTCGGCGCTACGCTCACTCCCAACGCCTCACTAGTCATGCCAGTGTTGTGTTTCTCGCTATTGGACGAGATAACACGGAATGTGCCAAACAAGAGAACTAGAATGCGCTGGGTGTACACTGGTAAAGACGTCAATATCCTGAAAAAAAGAAAGACTTGAGAAATATTTCAAATTCGGCTGATCTCGATATTCTATTTTGCTTCTTCATACCAATTGGAGGTTTGAGTGCACCATTATTATTGAAAATAGAATAATGCCTAATCGAAAAGACTCTGATTCAAATAAAGCATATACTCCATTTATCGACGCTTGGCGACAAGCAGTGGCGGCTCGTCGGGTGAGGCAAGTGAGACGGCGCCTCACCTATCATTTTCCTCACAATCCCAGTGAAATAAATGAACAGGGAGCGAAAACCAAAATATTAAAATATCCATCATATCTAATCAAAATTAGCAATAATTTTCTTCGCCGCCACTGCTCAATAATCCCATGAGGATGTAGAGGCGACGATTTCCTCGTCTCTAGAGGCGATCTTTTGACCGAAAAAAATATAATTTGAACGCAGTTGAACTATTTCGAACATATAAAATAAACGTTTATTTTATGAAATTTTAGATTGTATTATTCACCAAATAAAAATTAGGTTCGAGAATCTGAGTGAGATTAAATTTTTAGGATCACTTGATAGCACCAAATATCAATTATTTTCATCAGAGTTTCCTTCTACGTTGATGAATTCATCAACAGGAAATTATCGTGACGTATTTGATGAGGACCGATTGAGAAATGAATAAAATACAATTTATAGAGATGAACAATTTCATAAGCAAGATATATACGGCACCCTCAAATTGATTAATAATCTTGGTATGGTTTCAGTATTTTCGGAGGTTTATAAGCTTGCAACATTAATTGTTACTATCCCTATTACAAGTGTTCAAGCTGAAAGAGATTTTCCATGTTCGAAACGCGTTAAAACATATTTGCGGAATACGGATGTCAATAGAGAAAGCATTGTTAGTCGCCATCAGCGAAAATAATGATCAATTTTTTGAAGACATTATGGATGAATTTAATTTATAAAAAGTAATATTATGACGCATTTCCGAGATTATCATTTTTCACCTTTTATTTTTTTTGAATTGAATCTACTACTGAGTACACCTCTGAGGATTTCTCAATAAAAAAGTAACTCTAATTTTGCTGAATAACATCAATGCCCATCATAATACTGTTCTCTCCCAGTAGTTAGATATGAAAATTATGTTGTAGTCACGAGCCGCCACTGACGACAAGTAGAATTATTTTCTATTTTCATTATCGAACATATTGACATCAAAATCTGGAGTACGTGTGGCAATACATCCAAACAACGCTCATGAATGCATGAAGAAAAACTATGAAATATGAAAAAAATAAGGAATGGATTAAACTGAAATACTAATCCGGATGCTGAATAATGTTTCAAGAAGACTATTTCCCTCGTCTTAATTTTCACCAATCAGAAACCCGCAATTTAGAATTACAAATGGTTTCTAGATGGAAAAACTGTATGGCAGCAGCAAAGATGCATGGAAATACCTGGTGCAACGACTCCTTACTAAAAATCGTGACCAAAATTTGTAGATCAAAACGGCACTCTAGATTCGAGTTTTCGTTTTACTTCCGGAATAATCCGCAATATTTTATCTGTCGTGGTGCTACTGCGGCAAAGGAAAATAGCGCGACCCCTTTCGGGAGAAATGAAAAGTAGTTCAAGAACTCAGATTTTCGATCGACAAGAAAGTCTTGAACGAAATCTAATCAGTGCCAACACCAGGTATTTCTATGCATCTATGCAGCAGCTGTCAGCAGTTTTTTCGAGTTTACCCGCTGCAAAACTTGACAGTTGTTGACACCAAAAATTACAATAATTAAGTTTGCAGCATTTTGTCATTGACTATTCCACTCATTCCATTTTTAGTGAGGAATTTTCCTTAGTAACACTTGTTTCTCATCGATAAAACATGGTAACGGGCAAAATCAACAACTTGGTTTTTCAGCGACAAAATTTTTGACGTTTCTCAAATTCATAGATAGCTTCGGGAATGAATACCATAGAGAAAACAAACAACGTTTAGTTGATCATAGATGCATAGAATACCTGGTGTTGGAACTGATTAGATTTTGTTTAAGACTTTCTTGTCGATTGATCATGTGATACTTTGTGCGGCTTTTCATTTCTCCCGAAAGAGGTCGCGCTATTATTCCATAAAGATTTATGACATTCGAAATTGTTTTGAAGTTTTGATCAGAGACAACTGTCATTGTGTAATTTCTCTAAAAACATAACATAACCTATATCATACTGATCATCGCGCCACGACCGATGAATATTGCGGATTATTCCGGAAGTAGCACAAAATTTCAATTGTTTTGATCTACAAATTTTGTTCACGATTTTTACTTAGGAGTCGTTTCACCAGGTATTTCTATGCATCTATAGTTGATCTATGATGAATACTTATTTGTCAAATAGCGCAATACAAGCCCAATGTGACCATCTTCAGACACATTTTCTCGAGAAATAGTCATTTCGAATACCACTCGAGATGAAATTTAAGCAGGTAAAATTTCTCTCTTGTAATATTCAAGTTTGTTGCTTCTCGGCAATTTCGCTCATGACATTTTTCCAAAATCATTCGCTTGACGGCTCGTGATTTTGATACAAATGTCATTCGCGAAATTGCCGAAAGCAACAAACTTTCATTTTACAATCGAGAAATTTTGCCGGCAAAATTTCATCTCTAGTGGTATTATATATGACAAATATGACAAAATTTTTGACGTTTCTCAAATTCATAGATAGCTTCGGGAATGATTACCATAGAGAAAACAAACAACTTTTAGTTGATCTATGATGAATACTTATTTGTCAAAAAGCGCAATACAAGCCCAATGTGACCATCTTCAGACACATTTTCTCGAGAAATAGTCATTTCGAATACCACTCGAGATGAAATTTAAGCAGGTAAAATTTCTCTCTTGAAATATTCAAGTTTGTTGCTTCTCGGCAATTTCGCGAATGATATTTGTATCAAAATCACGAGCCGTCAGGCGAGTGATTTTGGAAAAATGTCAACAACAAACTTTCATTTTACAATCGAGAAATTATGCCGGCAAAATTTCATCTCTAGTGGTATTATATATGAATAAATTACCTGTTTTTCAGTTTCCAAATTAATAACCATACATAATGCATGCATGTTACTCATGAAATAGTCTTGTCAAATACCATTCGGGCATCTAATTTTGCCCGTGAAACAAATTGAAAAAACACAATGCAAAGAATGCTTTTTGCATTCACTCAGCAACTCGTTTTTTCGATTTTTTTTCGAAAAAATTAGATGCCCTTATGATATTACTCACAAAAATATGGCGGCTGAAGCGGTCAATTGCCATGAAATATAAGAATTTAAAACATTATTGAAAAAATTACACCGAAGAATTCATAAGAAGTTATAAGAAAATCTTTCAGATGCGCGGTACGGATGCAGAAATGGACGCTGTTTGGACGTAAACCAACGGAGATGAATATCACAGAACAAGGTATATATTCATATCAGTAACAATTGAACTTCGGAAAGCTATGAAAGCCAATCTTCTGGACGGGTGCGGCACATGAAGAACAAGACGTGTTGAAATGCATCATTCGCTGCCTTCATAATAGATAAAAAATCATTTCATGCGACAGTTCACCCGCATACTTCCTGAAGTTCCCTTTTATCAGTTCTCGAACACGATATACCAACCGTATCGTACAGCTGACGACCTGCACAGCATAATTAACCATCAATTAGTTGAATAATATTAGCGCTCAGCCCAGATGACGGCGAATTCAGAACGGAAAAATTAAGGACCATCAAACGGTATGAAAAATATGACGGTGGGTACTTAACGTTCCACTGATTCGAGACGCGTCGTTAGCTTTCGACGTTTTCTATGCTGCGGGTCAACGATCAGATGTTAAGTAGTGCGACAACAAAGTGAGCTATTGTCAGTAGTCCTGCCTAAAATACTTAATGATACTAGCGTTTGTTATTGTCCCGTGCAGCTTTCTCTCTGACTGAAAATTGTTAAAAAAAATTCTGCCCTGAATTACAGAAGTTCAGAAATAATTGCGATTTCAAATTAGGCACACACAAGCCGATTAATTGTTATTGACTGCAGCGACAGTGTGGCGGCTTTTGGAGCTTGTCATCTTTACGTTCTTAGAAGAGAGAAAACGTCGTTTACAAAGATCACCTGATGTTCAAGTGAAAAAATTAGTGCCAAAAAGGGTCTAAAGATCCATAGCGAAATTTTATGAATCGACTTGAATTAGTATCTATCCAGGGGCGTGGTCTACAAAAATGTCCGTTGGTTTTGAGTCCTGGCGCAAATTTATAAATCTCTCTTGTCAAATATAGTATTCGACAACATACATCCATGGAATTTTACTCAGAATATGCAGATAAAATTCAATTTCTTCAATAAGTAATTACATTTCACATTTTTATGTACATCCACATTTCCCAATGGAAATAATACTTTAATACATTTCCGTTTCAATTAATTCGAAAGCTTCATGCAGTCAGAAATCTTTCTCAACAAAAGATTGTAATTCCAGATTTTGATCAAGGAACTACGTGATTTTAATTGCGCGTAAATTGTGTAATCTTTGATGATTATGATAAACACTAACGTTGTTATTGACTCACTAATGAGAAATTGTAACAATTAAGAAATTCTCACGTTCATGCGTAATAAATAAGATATTGTAGGTAGGTGGTTACACGAAATTGAAAATTGGGGTCATGGGTGGCGGGCATTTGCATTCTTCATGTTGGGAACAATGTTTTGAGAGTACCCAGTGGTTAGTTTCTTTATTAGGAATGTGAATAATCGCACAAATGTTCATAAAAGAATTAATGATTATGCATTAAATTGAAATAATATAGGGAGACTCACTCATTGATAGCAGAACTTGAACCGTCAATATAAAAACCCATTCTGAGAATAAAATTTTATACCAACATAGACCCGTAAACGCTTTGTTTCAAAGAAACCATGCGTTTACCTCAGTGCAATTTGAGTGTACAACCAAAAATTATACCGGATTAAGCCACTCATCAATATTGAACACTCAACCTCTCCTTTCGCAAGAAATGATCTGAGCATTAGTTTTTCAAAGGGAACACCTTGTACATTTTCACATTTTCGAAATCTAGAGCAAATTCTGAACATGATAAGCTGAATTTTTTATCTATTTCCTTTTTTTATTTTTTTTTAAGGTTGATGATTTTTTACATGTTGAACGTTCCTCGCCGATGCTATGATTTCCAAAAAAGAAATAAGCATTTTAATTACAATACATTTCAATTAAAAAAAATTAAAAAAAAAAGAAATTTCATGAAAATTTAAGCTTATCATGTACAGAATTCGATCTAGATTTAAAAAATGTGAAAATGTACAAGGAGTTCCATTTGAAAAACTGATACTCAGATCATTTCTGGCGAAAGCGGAAGTGCTACAGAATTAATTTTCATCTCAAAAAATCACATTTTAGTTGTTCAATAGCCCCCTGAATTTTCCTGTTCTGAATAGGATTATTTTTCTCAAAAATGGGGGTGCCTCATCTCTCAAACTCACACAATATAAGCGTCATTGTCATTTGTCAAACTTATGCCAGCTGCCATTCAAAATGATAACCTCCAATTGGAATACATGGTATGAATTTTTAAAAAAATGCACAATTCTGAAAATTCCATATTCATCTGAGAACGAGGCTAAGAAGAAAAATGGGGAAAAATCAGAAAATATATGTTATAATTTGTTCATTGGTTATTTCTCTTGGAAAAAACTGAAGAATGAAGTGCATTAATTCACTCATTCCGAAGCTGATCGAAATAATATTTTTTCGGCAACCGTCCGGGATGTACCCACTTCCCGGACGCATTTTTTTTTGAGAAAGTAGCATTTCCCGGCCTAGTCCGGAAAGTACGTACTTTCCGGACGTCGTTGTCGTCATTTTTATGATCATTACAATAGCAACGAGCTAACGGATGACAGTTCTGTTCTGTTTGATTCAAATAAGAATCAAAATGTATAATAAAGAAATGTGTCTTCTCATTGATTTGTTGCTGAAAAAATTTTGTACGCAACACGCCCGAAAATAATTTTTTTGGACTCATAGACTTCCAGGACTCGACTCCGGCTCGTCCTAGAATTTCGTCTATTCGTCCAAAAAAACCCTATTTTCTGGACTTGTTACGTGAATAACTATTATTTTGCTTCCAGTGCAATTACTGTTGTTTCTAAGAAACACAAAGTACTGCGCCAATAATATGGATTTTCAGATTTACTTGTAGTTCGAATCTCTTCATACAGCTTGAAAAAATGCGAATAGAACATTTTTGGAGGAAATCAAAATATGTTTCATTTCATATAAAATAATTTTTCCATCAGAAATATTCTCAAAATATTCAGAAAAATGAAATATTTTGATACTTATGGGTGTCACCCTTATCACCGAAAAAAAAATAACCAAGACTAGATGATTTTTCGCATTTTTTCCTAAAATTCTTTAATGGACTACATCTTGAGAAGGGAAAATCTCCTGGATAAGTTTCTTGAGTGCGACCGAAACATTCCGTTCGTATGTACGTTTACGACTTTCATCGTTCACTAATTTACCAAAGTAACTAATCTGACTCGAGATCTGACTACTTGTTCACGATGAATTTGAGGCATGTTAAACTTTTTCAATGCCTCTACTGTCACAATTTCTAAAACATTACTCGATTAACCCTTAGGGTGAATTAAAAATGAAAAAAAAAATCTAATTTTCGAGGTCTTTTCACAAACAGCCTCAAAAATTACATAATTTAAGAAAACACTTGTTTTTACCGGTGGATCTCGTCACGCTGCCTCTGCTGATCTTCCAAGTCGATGACATCAAAAAGTTGGCTTTCCAGCTCTCTTCCAAACACACCCCCAGGTATCTTCCTGAGGAACTTTTTCAGAACACTTGCGATGGTATACACGCTAAAGTTATCGATGTTGACCAGCCTTCCGGTCTGCAAGAAGTGAATCAGTTTCTTCATTACACCCTGATTGCCTGGTGCCCTAAACACATCCTTACGGTATGGCGCTTCCTTATTTAACTTGAGAATTAATACCTGAAATCAACGTTTATCATCAAAAACAGGAAATTTCCGAAAAGTTATATTTTCTGTGAGCACTGAAGAACCTTCAAATTTAATTTGTATGCTGTACTAATTGATGCAACCACGCATAAATGTACTTATTCATAATTATGTTCACATTGAATAATGAATATGACATTTCACTAGTACATAATTAAAAAAAAATAGTAAATTTTGATTCTACTGCTTTTATTCCGTAATAATGACAGTTACTCCGCCCATAGCATGAAGAAAGCAGGTCATTTAAGTTTTCAAAATTTTATTTGTTTGCAAGTTTATTGAAGGCAGAACATAAATTTGAAAGTTTTGAGGAACTTGAGTGTTTTCATGCAAAAATCATGTATCTTCTAATTAGGGATATTTTTTCACTAAAAGCTCGGCCAGTTCAAAAAAAGTTCTGTTGCATTCACCGTGAAGATGAAAAAGATACAGAGTTTCATCAATCACATAAAATTAAACTATAATAATATGACATTTCACTCGTGAAGTACATAATTGGATTTTTTCCCCAACAGATTGAATGAAATTGATAGATATACAGGGTGTCCCATAAGTCGCGCACCCCATTGAGGGGATCGAAAGTGAAAAATTTTCTAAGCCCAAAAATCCATGTTTGAAATTTTTTGATAACATAGTTAATTAGTTATTAATTAATGAAAGTGAACAATCAGGAGCGCCCTACAGGGGAATAAGTAGGCAGTGGGGCGCGAGAGTGAGACGCTAGAGCAGCTGCCGGCTTTACACGCAATGAACCGAGACTGGCGTCTCACTCTCGCGTCCCCACTACCTACTCATTCTTCTGTAGGGCGCTCCTGACTGGTCACTTTCATTAATTAATTGTTAATTGACTACTTTATCAAAAAATTTCCAACATGGATTTTTGGGCTCAGAATATTTTTCACTTTCGATCCCCTCGATTGGGGTGCGCGAGTTCTGGGACACCCTGTATAACATAATATAACGAAATCTCAAATATCTCCCAAATTATTGAATCTTTAAGCATTTATAAGCCAACACATCATTTTTTTGTAGAATCCAACCTAATCATAAATAGGATTCTAATTTAAACATGAGTTTATGGTCAAATTTTGGAAGTTTTATTAGAAACATCCTGTGATTCCCAGATTCTTCTGTTTCAAGAATGTGAAGACCGATTACGCTGAAAATATTGAGAATTCAAATGATGAACATAAAAGCGATAACACGCATTTTGAGGAAATTTATTCTCATTTCCGGTGTAACCGGAAGTGCTGAAACTCCAAAAATATTTCAACTGAACAGAGAATTTCGAACAATCTAATAATCCGAATTTTCAAATCTAAAATAGGCCCACTTTTTCAGAAACGTCTAATAGGCACTCGAACTTGGTAGTCTTGGTACAGTCCGTACAGTTTCTATTTGAAAAACTTGACAATTTTGGACATCGGTATCGATGAAATTTTACAAGCTCAGCTATATTTTTAATAATAGGTGAGAAATAGACAAAAAAATCACAAAATTATATTTTTTATTATATGGCGTGTTTCGAAACATGTGAGTGAAATGTGAGAATAATTACACAATCTAGAATGCGATTTTTTTTTTGGTAAGTAGGTAGGTATCAAGTTTCAGATCAAACCCACTGTGACTTAATCGCAATATAGGAAATATTTGGCTTGTGCGAGAAGGAATAGGTATTATCAGAAGATAAGGAAAGGTAAATAATAAAATAACTACCTATGCTGATAAGCTTTGGTCACGGCTTTGGTACCTATTAGAATGAGCAATTGTGTTCATTCATATTGTGTTATGTACTTCGATAATGACTGTATTCAGTACATTATAATAATATGAACTTATGGAGATTTCATTTATAAATAATGTTTCTCAATCACATACGTATGACTATATTATTCTTATAGGAAAAAATTATGTTGCAAAAAATGTGCTTAACATGAAATAACATAATATCCATTTGAATTGATGTTACGAATAGAGTTCATTTTTCAACGATTATGTGATAGATGCATCCAGATTATGTGCATCTGCATTTGTTTTGACACCTGTCCAAACAAAATTGTTCAATTTGATAATGTACCCTTGCTATGCATTGTTACATTGAATTTCTTCAAGTGCTTTCATTCAGCAATATATTCTGCTCACGAAAACTTTTCCTGCACTAAATAATTCGAAATGAAGTGGACATAATTACAACTCCCACTAACACCCTTTAAAAAAATATAAACAATAGTTGCAAGCATTCAAAAGAAGGTTTTTTGTGTTCGAAATGATCAACTAGATAAAGTATTCAGTTCGGATTTCATTATTCTTGGTCTAATTTCGTAAAAGCAATTATTCGCTCAACTTAACTTGAAAGTTGCTTCAAGATACTTTTAATTTCATTTGTGTCAATAGAACAGACACAGATTCTTGAATAATTTCATGATTAACTAAAGAAAAGATACATACTAAAAGTGGTCCCGGGATGTCATTCTTGCAAACTTCTTCGAGGGATACCCCAAATTTAACCTTTTCCAGTCTTCTGGGGTAAGGTCCTGAAGGGTGCCCACAAGAAGTTACAACGTTGCTGAAGGTAGCAGCTCGCCTATGCATTCTAGCTGCCCAACTACTCATTTTCATCAATTATTTCCACACTGATAACAATAATAAATACACTGTTCGCCGAAGTATGAACTAACACTCATTTTCATAAAAACATACTGATATACAGATACATTGACACTTTAACTTGAATAAGAGGCACTACAAAAAAGTCTGTTTTGAGCATTTAATTCCACCGTTCATACTTAAAATACCACACCTCCTACACTTCACACAATAACCCAAAAATCAATGGACGGTTTTGAGATTTCCACCAAACACCTCGATTGTCGAGTGTACCATAGAGTTCGTAGACACCGTTCGTGAATATTTTTGTTTGGGGGAATTTCATCTGACCTCCTAAACTTGGACAAATTGGTCGATCAGGAGCACAGAACATTAAGAGCACACTGAATTGCTCAAACATAGAGTGCGCATATTCTTTATATTTATACCGGAATTTTTTTTTTAATTGTTAGAGGAAACAATAATTTAATGTAATAATTAAGTATTCGAAGATGATAAAATAATTTTCCACTACTATCACGACTAATTCTTCCAGCAACAATTATGGGACATCCACACCAAACGTTGCGTCATCTGGTGTTCATCTTCGGAATACTTTTCGCACACAACCAATTGTTTGCTTACTTCTTTTCTCTTTGTTGAATATTTCTTCCATATCATATCTACAAAATTTATTGCAGAGTTGAAGTTTAACAAGGTGAACATAAGTTTGAGTATTATTATTGTTTTTTCCTCATTGTAGCTTATGGACGAAGAGGATGATATTTGATATTTCCTTTTGTAGGAATACGACGGAAAGTTTTACAATAGATCAGTGTTTTTCAACCTTTTTCATGATGCGACCCCCCTGGTATGAGAAAATATTTCGCGACCCCCCGACCCTTCGCTTTTTTATCATGTATGGTTATGTATGTTACAGTGTTACAAATATTCATTCCATACATCGATGAGAAGTTAGCATCCACACATACACTCAAAGACAAAAAATGGCTAATGGAAAAAAATTCATAACTCAGTGAAATGAGATGGTATTGCAATCAAATTTAGATGTGAGCTTGATGGGTTGATAAGAAATTGAATCCTCTTTCATTTGGAGACTTTCAAGACTCAGGGAGGGAGTTATGGGGGTTGTTGGGGGTGTTTTCTGACCAAAATCAGAACTCGACGAAATGGGAGTGTTTTTCGATTTTTTATTCTTTCGGCATTCAAGAAACACATATCCGAAGTGTTTCTTGAATGCCGAAAGAATAAAATGCAATACCCCTCATAGTTTTTGTTAGCCCCCAGGTCTGGAGATTTGAGGGGTTGTTTATGAAAAATGATGAAAAAAATTCATATCTCGGAGAAATGAAAGTGTTCCTCGTTCAGATTCGAATATGCATTTCTTTAATGCCGAAAGAATGAAATACAATTGTTAGCTCCCATGTTTGGAGATGTTGGAGTTTTAAAAAAAAAAAATAATATCTCGGTGAAATGAGAGTGTTCCACGATCTGATTCGAATATGTGTTTCTTGAATACCGAAGGAATGAAATACTTTAAACCCTGTAGTTTGTTATCCCCCAGGTTTGGGGGGTTGTTTATGCAAAATGATGAAAAAAATTCATATCTCGACGAAATGAAAGTGTTCCACGATCATATTCGAATATGTGTTTCTTGAATGCCGAAAGAATGAAATACGAAAAACCTCATAGGGAGATTTGGGGGGTTATTCATGCAAAATGATGATAAAAATTCATATCTCGACGAAATGAGAGTGTTCCACGATCATATTCGAATATGTGTTTCTTGAATGCCGAAAGATTAAAATACAAAAAAACACATAGTTTGTTAGCCCCCAAGTTTTGAGATTTGGGGGGTTGTTTATGCAAAATGATGAAAAAAATTCATATCTCGACGAAATGAGAGTGTTCCACGATCATATTCGAATATGTGTTTTTTGAATGCCGAAGGAATGAAATGCAATAAACCCCATAGTTTTTAAGCCCCCTGGTTTGGAGATTTGGGGGGTTGTTCATGCAAAATGATGAAAAAAATTAATATCTCGACGAAATGATAGTGATCCACAATAATATTCGAATATGTGTTTCTTGAATGTCGAAAGAATGAAATACAGTAAACCCCATCGTTTTTTAGCCACCCGATTTGGAGAATTGTGGGGTTGTTCATGAAAAATAATGAAAAAAATCATGTCTCGACGAAATGAGAGTGTTTCACGATCAGATTCGAATATGTGTTTCTTGAATGCCGGAAGAATGAAATACAGAAGACCCCATAGTTTGTTAGCCCCTAGGTTTGGAGATTTGGGTGTTTGTTTATGAAGAATGATGAAAAGAATTCATATCTCGGAGAAATGAGTTTGTTCCATGAGAGAAGAATTGTGTCATTTGATTAATCCGAAACAAGCACAACCTTCTCTTACTAAAGTTCTCCCGACTTCTGGCGACCCCCCTACAGAAGCTTCGCGACCCCCCAGGGGGTCGCGACCCACAGGTTGAAAAACACTGCAATAGATGAATCTGAATAGACGTATATGTGTGTGTATTCTGAAAAGTAGAAATCTGGCCTAAAATTATCATAATTTTGGGGGTAAACATCAGTGTTAACATATTTGGCAGGTCACTGGTCAGCAGTAAATATTACTTTTATCAGTTTATACTTTTTAGTGGTGAATCAGTGATTCATTCTGCTCGGAATTATCATTAAATTGCCTGTATGTATTATGTGCCTGTATTGACTATTCGGAGTTCGCAGAGAATGTAGAGGAAGTTTTGGAGAAGGAGTATTCGTCAGAGCAATGCAACATATAACTTCTTCACTCTTTTATATGACATAAAAGTTAAAAATTTATCAGTCTTCCGATAACATGAACTGAATACTGCTTATTTCAGTTTCTTCAACACACATTTGCGGCATTTTTTAAATCAATATGCACCAATTTTTGATTATTTTCTGAATTTTCTCTTTTCTCATATTCCTGAGAGTAAGATTGACTGAACATATAAAAAAGGTCCCATTTAACAATTTTTCAAGCAAATACACGAATGAATAGAGCAAAATTCCCATTGCTTGACATCCAGCCCTCCAGCACTAACCTCAAAATTTTTTTGATAGGTTGCTAAATGTTGTTTAGTTCATGACTATGATTAATAAATTAAACTAGATTTGAGTGCGTTGGTGCTTACTGAAAGAAGTTGTCACTAGATAGAAATTTCAATAGAATCTTGCACCTTATGCTGCCCAACTTTTTACATCAAAGGTTGTTGTATGTGCATGACATTGCAGAGGAAACAACTCCAATGGTAAATGATGTTGAATACATTATATTATCAATGGTCAATATTAATTGATAATATGTTCCAACTCGAATGACAAATGATCAGACCATTGACCTAGAATAGGCCAGGCAAACTGATTTTTTACATCGAGAGAATTTGCTAAGAGATATTCTTATTTTTGGACTTTACGATCGCTGGCTTATTTGAGTTTTCAGACAGCGCTTTCAAAGATAAGGGGTTTAGAAGAATCAATTTGTTTTCTATCACTTGAACTAAGGCGAAAAGCACATTGAATGCTAAATTCCTAACAAAATCGACCAGACAAAACCGAAATGAGTTACTTATTGAATTGTGGTGAAAGTTTCAAGTCACTAACTCATCTGTAACTTACTTCGAAGTCAATTTGAAAATTTGTAACGAACTAAGGATAATGGATAAATAACTACAGTAAAACACAATTTCAAATTGAGGACATTCTTCAAAATTTCAATATATTACAGTGTTCCTAAGTATGGAAATTTTCATCTATATTATGAATAAGTATTTACATCTCTAGTAAAATAATATGAAAAAGAAATAAAATAGATACATTTTAATATAAAAATAAAATTTTGAAATGAACAAGAAGATAAATAATTTATATTTATATAATTCGAATACATGTGTTTATATAATTCCATATTAGTTGCTCATTCCAAAAGTGCTAAAATTGACCCTAAGACATCCATGGTTTGATCATCTTCCAGTACAATGTCGAAGTAGTTCAAATAGTCGGATAACTTCTTTTCAGCCTGAAAAATAAAGATGATTAAAGCAGGTTTATGCTTCTGAAGACTGAAACTATCAACTCACCAATTCCTTCTCAAAGTATAAGAAACCTATTTTGAGCACAGCATTTGTGTCAGGGAGACCATCGGCCATACCAGCATCTCCAATGGAGTCTCCCAGTAATATAACATTATTACGTTGGGAAATGAGTTTGAAATAATCTGTACCTTCCAAGGCATGTTCGTTTTTGCTATAAATGTGAATGAGTTTTCCTTGGAAACCTTGTACAATATTGTTCTTGTCAAAATCCAAAAAATTGGACACAACCTGGAATCAAATTATATTTTTATTTTTCTGAATAAACAACCAATTCATTTTCATTATGAAGATAATCCTTATAACGATCATAATAGTGATTACATATCTTTAAAACTAAATGAAGATCTTCATGAAATTTTGCGCAGATAAATGCAATGAGACAAAATGCATCTGATATGAGTTTTTATCAATAATGTGCTTCCAGTTTAACCAGAAATACTGTCAACTCTTTGAATTAAAATATGACACCCTGTACACCTTGGCAGATTTTGTGGAATAATGTTATTTGGAATTACATACTGCAGGGGCTTAGGGGAAATACATATAAGAAATGTGCAAATTTCACTCAACAGATCAGATTCTGCAAAAATATACAGGCAAAAATTTTCAACTGTAAAATTTTAAAAATAGGGATCCGCAACTCATGAGGTAATTGAAAATTATGACTAGTGAGCAGGGTTGGCAAAAAACATGTTTTTTTTTTAATATTTAGAAAACATGATTCAAAACATGTTTGAAACGAAGTTTTGGAAACATTGCTATAATAGTCTCGGGTGAAATATTCAAATCTTGCAACACTGAATAGAACTTTTATATTGTTAAATTGTTTACAGTTAAGGTGTTAGGTTAGGGATGACGCCGTGAGCCGCGACACAGTAAATCAGAAGTCTGCGGGTCCTGATTGTTAGTTTTTAATATAATGTCTAGAAGGAAAATAAAATACTATTTGGAATAAATTTAAACCTACTAATACTTCAGACAGAATCAGAATGATTCAATTTTATAATCCTATTCATTTTTACGAAAAGTCATATTTTGTTACAGAGTGGAGAATATTTTTTGATTTATTCGATTTCTGTTATTGAATTATTACTTATCTAGTGTTTTCTCCCTTCAATAAAAAACTGATTAAAAACAATTGTTTTCGAACAAATATGTTTTAAACAGAGGCTGTTTTGAAACAAATGTTTTAAAACATGCCAACCCTGTTAGTGAGGGGTTTTCGACTGTTATTGCAATTGAAAGAAAAGAATCCAGAAACTTAGCAGTCAGTTTCTGAGCTTTCGTTCGACATTACTTTTGTATTTTTCAAATTTTGAACCAGAAAAGAACACGAACAATTAAGGTTAGATGACGAATATGTGGCCAATTTAATTCTGTCCGCCCGTAAACACCATAACTCTCGAAAAGGAAAACCCAAGAAATTTTATATTTTCAAAGTAAATTCGAATTCCGTCGATAAGTGGTTGTGTAAATATGGCCAACCGTAATTTTTTGTTTGTTAGGAAACCTCTGGTAGAATTTTGTGCATGAACGAACTCTCCCACGACATTCGAGACCAGAACCTTCCCTGAAAATTCTGTGTTGACGGCCGGTCGAACAGAATTGAATTTGTCCACGGATACTTCATCAGTGGGCCGAACTTTATCTTTTCAGACCATTCCCGGCGCAAAATTCGAAAAATACAGAGATGCGGACTCCTTCAAGTAGAACAAGCGCTCAAAGAATGACCTTGCATACATACACATTGTTTCAGATGAATATTTTGGATGAAAACACTTATTGTGGACACATCATTATCAGCATATGGGATAAATATGGTACAGCTCAACTACTTTGATTTACCTTAACATTTGAGCGATGAATTCCATTGTGCTTCAGTAAATCAACCACAGTATCTCCTAGACCTGCGGAAAATACTAGAACAGGCACATTCTTTTCCTCCAATGATTGGAATATTTTTTTGCACCCATCTCTGGGAAATAAACAAAAAATTAATTATTTTAGCGGCAATCGATATCGTTAAGCTTATTGATTCAATAACATTTATCGAAAATTTCCCTATGCTGCTGCGAATAGGGATTTCAAAATCCCGTCATGAATATTACAGAATTATCATCAAAGTATATATCAAGCGAATATTGTGTAATAATGATAACATTATCAATGGTTGAAGAATGATTCCATTTGTTATGAGGCATTAGATATAATTCAATTTATCTGAGCCACGATAGTCCAAAACAATATCGAATATGTTTCAGATGATGATATCAATTGACCCAACAGTAGCCTAGACAGAGTATATCTACACTGAAGATGTAGACATAAATCTATTAAGGAAATGAACATTCCGAAAACTCCTAAAATTCGCATGGAACTAAAATATCCATCACAGTACTCCCAAATGCTTTCACATCGACATAAAACACGACTTGCTCGCATATCAATAAACCATATTTTGTTCCTCATATTGTTTTTCAGATGTGATATTGTTGTTGGCTTATGCCCATGTCACATAGACTTTACTTCTAAAAAGTTATTCGATCCGAAAACTTGAATCGCAAATTTTTTATATTGCAACCATCGTGCTGGAAAAAAAAATGTTCGTCTATTTCCCTAGAGCTTTTGGCTTTAATAGGAATTTCTGTGAAGACACAAATCATGAACATATTATAGGTACTATGGTTTTAAAAAAGTCGGGGATCTTTATATGTTCATGATGAGATGAAATTTTCACCTGAAAATTCGTTTATCTACTGAATGAAGTAGTCATACTAGAAAACGGTGGACATTCATGTTATTAGTAAAGTTTTTATGACACCTTCATGTAACTTTGGATCAACTATAAGACGTTGTAGACGCAACTTTACTCGTGGTTTCCATGTTCCATTTTAACTTTGATAATTTCTGGTAATATAATTTTTTTGTTACCGGAAGTACATATTTCCTTTATTTCTCGAAAAAAAAATAATTTACATAATTCAACGGACGTATTAAGGTTCTTTTTACTAGTTCTTATTCTAAATGACGGTTGTGCTTAGAAACGAGAGTTCTTTCTTCTTTCATTTTCCAATAAGTTGTTTGAAAATAGCTGCACCTGCTGCACAATATTCAATTTACCGATATAAGCACGTGTGTATGTTTTCTTACGATATTGTCCTTCGATAATTATGGTTCAGAGAAGAAATTAGGATCCAGAACCCAGTTGCATACTAAATGAGTAATATAAATATTCAGACGTGTTCTCATTGAAAATAACGGCACTGAAAATCAAACAACGAAGCGTTTTGATGATAATTCATACAGTGAACACGATCAACCTTCGATATTATTTCTGTACACATGTTCTCTTGCCGGTATGACGCTTGTCACCCACGACAAACGTCGATTTTATCAGAAATCACAGGTGTTTCGATCACTTACCTTAGGCATGGTCCGTATTTTTTCGCAATGTCGCTAATTTCTTCAGGACTGATTTCTATCCCCCTGTAAACAGATTCAAATCAATCTTGAGATCAATCGTAGTATCTTTCGCTATTTAATAAATAAGTATTTTTTTCTTCAGAAAAGCCGCGAATACGAAATATGGCCAAAAAAATCATTTTTTCAATTGTTTCATAAATACCAATATCTCCGTAACTAATAGCCCAAATTCGTTATTATTGTACCATGAGATTATTGGGAAATTTTTTATTTCGGGCGGATTCAGTACATAAATGGGTCATCTCGCTAGCTATGAATTCGTACGAATGCACAAAAGCCTCTAATATACAGAGTGTAACAGCCAAATGGAATAAATTCGATAACAATGAGGGGGTGTTAGGAAAAACGCTAAGACACGTCGATTTGTTATTTTGAATGCGCATATTTTTCAAGAAAATAAAATTATATAGGGTGTTCCATGCGACCGTGGCCAATACCAACTTTCTCATTTCAAATGCAACCCCCTGTATATTATTTATTTTCTGGATTCTTCAGAAAATTCTAGACATAATTCATGTACAATGTCCTATACCTATCTTCAACTTTTTCGGAAATATTAAGTGTTTTCAGATTTTTTACAAAAACCAACATTTTGAATGAAAATTATTTTATTTCACAAATGCGATACATTACACTCAATACTTATTTTCCATTTACCTCTTGATTTGAAGAAAGTGAGCAAAAACCATTACTGAGAAGAAATGTTGAGTAACGTTAGAAGACAATTCTTCACCAGATTAGCATGTTGCCAAGACGTTCCTTTAGGGTTTTTTTAATAATTAAGAAATAATCAGTATGACTTATTAGGTTTCAAGTGTAATGTACCGAATTTGTGAAATAAAATAATTTTTAGTTAAAAGGTTGATTTTTGCAATAAATCTGAAAACACTTAATACTTCCGAAATAGTTAAAGATAGGTATAGGACATTGTGCATAAATTGTGTCTAGAATTCTCTGAAGAATCCAAAAAATAAATAATATACAGGGGGTTGCATTCGAAATAAGAAAGTTGGTATTGGCCACGGTCACATGGAACACCCTATATAATATTATTTTCTTGAAAAATATGCGCATTTAAAATCACAAATCGACGTGTCCGAGCGTTTTTCCCAACACGCCCTCATTTATTCTTTATCGAATTTATTCCATTTGGCTGTTACACTCTGTATAGGTAATCGCTTCAATAAATTTTGTCTCAGTTACTGGCAAAACCAATTAGTGTATAGATAAGCATCTCTTTGAGAATCCACGTGCTGAGGTAGAGGCTGACTGATAAGGTTTATGCTTTTAATAGTTTTTTTTCAGAAATTCATTTTTTATTGCTCTGTAAATGTTTACTCCATTAGGTATGAATAGGAGGTACCTGTACTTAGTCTAGATAATGGACGTCTGAAGTACTTCCCTACGCTTATCAGATCATTCGGTGTTCTCTTCCAATGAAGAAAGGAATTTTGTTATCTATTGCTTTATTGCACGCTATCTTAATATCTGCAACATTTTAGTTCCTTATTTCCGATAATCATTTATGACTTCCTTCATGACAAATGATTGTAACAAGAAATGTAACACCTCTGCCTGTTGAAATTCAACAGTAGGATTAATCTTAAACATAGCCATTTATAGAGAAAGCCACAATCTGACATCTTCGCTAAATTGACGCGATCGGAGCCCTACAGGGAGCCACACCTGTTCGAATGTGATGCTGGATAGTGGATATATTGTTTTTCTAGTGTTCAACACAGTTTAATACTTAAACAAATAATTAAATGAGTACGCCTACTATGAGAGATCTATTTGTTTTTTCGTCAAATTATTCCTACTGAATTTCGCTGTTTTTGCGGCAGATGCAAAGGGGGAATCTCCAAATAAGGCTTATCAGGATATAGAGCCTTCGGAGTATCAAATAAAAAAAATCCCTGATGTGCAGTTGGCAGCTTTTGAGTGCTCGTTCATCCAGAATCCAATTGATAGCACTTGTTAAAGAAATCATCCATGATCCCGACTATGTTATCACAGAAATATTGGGATTTTATTTTTGCAATATAGGCTACAATTTTATATGGTTCTGGTTACGCGATCAGAAATTGACAGCGGACCATGAAAAGTCACTTCTCCTTCGTATGAAATATGTTATTTTATTTTCAAACGTTTTTAAATTAATGAATCCACATTTGGATTGACATTCACGATCGTTATAATTGAGTGAACAATAGAACATTTGCACGACTCTTAATCGAATCCGCAAATGACCCTACTTTTCAAGACATGTCTACAGTATTTTACTAGTATTTCATACAGCATGAAGTATTCAAATCGTTTTGGGGCCAATACGAATCCGCGTTATTATGATTCGAGTTCGTTCTCAAATTTCAAGTTTTCACACTGGGTACTGTGAAATATTTGCATTTGTCAATATTCACTTACTGTTTATCCTCATTTCATTATCAAAGATTTGTTTCTGTTCATATTAGTAACCGTATGAACACTTCTCAATATAACTCTGCTTTTAGTTAATGCGTTAATTAGTTAATTGAATTAATAATGATAGCAGCATTGGCAACTATTTATGCAGGGTCTCCCGAAATGATTGCAACAAAATTTGATCACGGATTCTAGAGATGAAATCAGGAGACCCTTATTTTTGATTTTTGCCAGGAGACACCCTCTTTCGGAGTTACAGTCCCTTGAATTTCACCCCTGAAAAAAGTCTTTACTCTTTATCTCAGAATCCGGTCATACCAAAATAACTGAATTTGGTACACAGGACTTCCATGATATGCAAAATCTCACATTGCTACCTACGCCCAAAAAACCTTGAGTCCTGGTTTTCTCGATTACAGTTCGAAAAAAATCCCGCAAGAAAAAGTACCTGGGTCTTTGACTACCTGAGAAGTAGACGGTTTGGGTTTGAATTTTCGAGAACCTGCCAAAAATTTGGGAAATACATTCTTTCAGACATTTTGTGAAGAAATGAATTAATTCTTGGCATAGATGTATGCCGAAACCAATATCTGAATAAAAAATACAAAATCAGAAACTAGAGTGTCAATATATTCTATTATACCTTTAATGGCTTTAATAATTATTCGCACTTCATATTTTTTCAAATATTTTCCTCTGACTCATAGAGACTCACCTGAGTGAATTTTCCGTGTCTGAGTACCATTCCTCCATGTGCTTTTTTCTTTCTTCTATTGGTATCGTAAGATCGCATTCTATAGGCTTGTATTTCCTAGCGAAAGAGTCTGTTAATTCTACGTGTTCTTTGGGCAGAGACGGACAGCACCTGAAGATGCCTATAAATATAAGAAGTTATTACCTACCAACAAGAGGATTAAGCCGTTCCGGTGTCAATTTTCGCATATTTCTTTCCGAAACTCTGAATAGAAAGGGTGTTAAAGTGTCGGTTGGAATGCCAGAAAGAAGGAACCTTTGTATTGTTTATAGGCGTAGTTCAAAGGTGCACTTGAATACATCTGTTTGGATTTTTCCAATATCGATTGAAATAGGTATATTTCTTCCTCATTAAACATGTGGATTCTGATCTCGTCGTATTGAAGAAAATGATTAATATATGCATTTCCGGTATCGTGTTCAGTGTATCATCCACTCACTTTCATAAACTATCCCGGTTGGCCATGATTTAGGTTTATCAAGTTCTTTTAGTTGAAACTGACGTAGGTTGGAAGTCGTGGAAGTCAAATAATTCTGAGAGATGTTGCCAATGTTATTTCCTCTTTTTAACTTTTTAAGTTAGTTCTTTCAAGGTTTAACTATGACACGGGTTTGTTAGTAACACTACAGGGTGTTGGGCAAAATTGGTGCTACATGAACTAAAACATATGATACATTTCTGAAACGGGAAGAAATGGCGATTCTTTCTAAGTCATTTCAAACTACTGTTTCCATAAGAAAAAACACAACTTGATGTTATAACTCAGCAAATAAACCACCAACATCATCACTTCTGCCCCCGACCTCAACGTGGTGATATATCGTACTGGACAGGTCTTGGATGCAGCTAAGACCTGGTGCTCCCAAAACTCTCTGCACTTGAATGTTGCAAAGACCGAATTGGCTTTTTTCCACACTAACCACTCACGATTGGTGCTCCCTGAGAGGATAGATCTGCCGGACTCATGTGCTGAGATCAAGGCGACTGTTAGGTTTTTGGGTGTTCAACTGGACGCAACCCTTAATTGGCGGGCTCATGTTACAACTCTCAATAAGGGTCTGAACAGTGTAATTTATACAATGAATGCACTAAAAAACCAAGTATCTTTTGAGACACTAAAAATCATTTATTTTTCTAATTTCCAGTCTCGACTGTCGTATGGCATCGTGTTTTGGGGTGCATCGACATCAGTAGTGAACTCCACCTTCATTGTACAAAAATATGCCCTAAGAACACTACTCAGACTTAAATTCCGCCAGTCCTCCAGAGGATTATTTCGCAGCAATAGAATTTTGACTGTCACTGCGATTTATGTAGTGCGGTCCCTGCTTTTTCTTGTGAACCACAGGCACCTCTTTGCTCAATTTCAGAATGTCAACTCTACAAGAAGGGTCTTTCCCTACCTGCTCCCAAAGTGCTCATTGTCAGCGACACAAAATGGTTCGCTGTATATGTGCATCAAACTATTTAACTCTCTTCCGAAGAGTTTCCACCATTTAGATAACCCTAGCCTCTTTGAGAGAAAAATATTAAAATTTTTGTTGGAGTGTGAGCCATATAATCTTTGTGAATTTTATCAGTGGTGCACGCTCAACGCCTGACTTGTTTCAAGTTCGACCTATTGTAAGGATGGAGAGATTTTGAAATAAATATATATTATTATTATTATTATTATAAACCTCTTAGAAAAAATCAGAGTACGCCACTGGATTGCTATCAGAAGAGTGCCTGTATAATGTTTTTATTTCAACATCCTAGCATAAACAGAAACGGAGATAATGACCAAATTTGAAATCGCCCAAATTTCAATTTTGACCCATAACTCGGAAACGAAAGAAGAGGGGAATGCAGTTGTTGGCATTATCATAGTTTCTCGAAAAAAGAGGAATATAAGGTGCCATTCATTTTTCTCTCCACGGGTTGAAAAGTTTTAGTTCATGTAGCACCAATTTTGCCCACCCTGTACAGTTTCATACTGGAGTATTTCGAATTGTGCAAAAAGGTATTTAAATATATTCTGTATGCTTATTTCTTGAGAATTTTGAAAAGTGGGGAGTTCCATAGGTCCGTTTGTTCTGTTCGTTTAGAAGGTTTTCTGTCGGGTTATTCAACTATTATTCTTTTTTCGAATGAAAAAAAAAAAACTATAACTATAACAAAGTAAAACTTCTACACTCGACTCTCGATTTCTGTAAAAGAAATAAGCATAACTGAATCTTCCAACCATGTTTATATACATGAAACATTTCCAGTATCAATAGAGAAAAAAGTTTCTTCAACATTCGCCAGGTCTTAGGAATTATTGAATTAACATATTTTCTCAAATTCATTATTTTCCCAAATTTCATAAACATTTTGATAAATACGTAATTACTACGATCTCTATGTAGAAACGACAACGTTGCGTATGTATGTGACCGAAAAATGATTTACCTAACATTTTCAAAATATACTCGGTGAAATGTGTCAGAATTCCATGGCCAACAGAGATACTTTATGAAAGTGAACGGAGTATAATAATATATCTTCATTTTGTGCAGTTGTAAAATAGAGGATGAATTCAATAAGAACATAATGGAAGGAATGCTCGAATTTGAAAATTTGTCCTGTCATTCAGGAGTATTTTATCGCAAATAGTAGATATAGATAGAGTATCATGAGCATATCGATATTTCAGGTCAGTCAGCTCGCATTTCTTATTAGAGAATAAGTACAGTACAGCTAATCTTTTTAAGTACAGAGGTAATATGAATGACTGTTAGGAAATTATCGTTAAAATTAAAAATGATTTTTTTAATCTACATGTGACAAGAGCCAAGGTCATCATTAAATGTTTTTCGAACATTTTCGATAACTTCAACATGTTCGCAATGTTTGTGCTTATTCGTGCTTCGAAATTTTATAAATTCTACCTCGCAGTCACGTTTCATTCAAATTGTTTCAGTTAATTCTCTCTCACAAAAGAGGTTAGATACTAACAAAAATAACGCTATCGTCACTCAATTCTCAAATTTTGGGCGACAGCCATGGCAAAGGGTTGTTTGCCGTTTGTTCCCTTAGACGGCCCAGACAACAGACCTGCCTGCGCGATTCTCCAATGAACTACCCCGCAAATTTAGCATACCGTAAAATTTATTAGTTCAGCCAGGGTCTTTTACAACTCAATAATAAACGTGTCTAAAGCAGTATAAATATCAAAAAGGCTGAACATTGGCTGCGGAACGAATTTGAGTATAGAATTCCTGACGTTTCTGTCGCCACAGATGCATAGAAACCCTAGTGTACCGACTCCTAACTAAAAATCGTGACCAAAAATTGTAGATCAAAACGGCGCTCTAGATTGCCGATCGGGTTTTACTTCCGGAATAATCCGCAATACAGGGTCTTTCACGAGGAACCTCACCCATATTTATACGGGAAACTACTAAACGTATTTTCATGAAATTCAGCACTTATAAGTATTTCACGATGCTGATGAAATCTTAAATATTTTCAAGGCATGAGCACCTCCGGTTTTCCCGGAAATGACGTCAACTTCCGTTTTTCAAATTAGAACACCATTTTTTTATTGCAGAAATAGATTCCTTAGAAAATTTCAAGTTATTTTGATGTAACATTTTTCAGTTTTGGTTGGAAAATTCTCTCTGAGCGGGAAAATTCGAAAAAAAAATCGAAAATAGAGCTCCGCTGAAACAAGAATAACTTCGAGGTTTTTGGATGGAAAATTTTCATTTTTGGGATTTTTCAAGATGTAAGATTGATGTATCCACTTTAAAAATCGAAATCGCGATTCATGATACAGGGGGTGAAAAAATAGCTTTCAAAGTAAGGGATGACAAAATCGTGAATTTTTTCAAATTAGAACCCCATTTTTTTATGGCAGATATTGAATCTACGTTAAAAAATAATGTGAGTGTATGCATCACACCCTTGCCCTAAAATGGATATTTTCTGAGTTAATATCCACAATAATAGGGCAAGGGTGTGATGCATACACTCACATTATTTTTTAATCTAACACTTTCGTATTCCTTATTTTCAATAATGTCGATAAATTGTCTTGGGAGTGGAATAAGTTTAAAATGAGAGACGTTAAGTCATTCCTTTAAGCGACGTTTCGCAACTTTATTGTTGCTTCTTCAAAGCTCTACAAAGAAACACAGATAAACACCTACAATAACAATGAAGAATGCAACATCATAATACCTCGGAAGTGGAAAACGTCCGTCAATCCTTCATTCAAACTTGGTGAAAATTGAAATTTCATTTGTTAAATAATCGCACAGGTCAACGTATTGCTATATGTCATATGATGATAAAATAAACAATTATTTGCTTGCTACGCTGGCGTACAGATGTATGAAAACAAGTTTTTAATAATTGTCGGATAAACTGTAATGACAGGACGCCCCCACCCCCACAAGCAGACATACACTCAGAAACAAATGATACAATTAAAATCAAAATAGAATCACAAACATTTAAATTCTGTGTCGGGAGAATAAATTTAGGATGTTATGGTATATAGCACTCAAACCCAAACAATCAGTTCTAAGATTAATGTTTTCGGTCAGTTGAATTTTTTAACGTAGATTCAATATCTGCCATAAAAAAATGGGGTTCTAATTTGAAAAAATTGATTTTTCACGATTTTGTCATCCCTAACTTTGAAAGCGATTTTTTCACCGCCTGTATCATGAATCGCGATTTCGATTTTTAAAGTGGATACATCAATCTTACATCTTGAAAAATCCCAAAAATGAAAATTTTCCATCCAAAAACCTCGAAGTTATTCTTGTTTCAGCGGAGCTCTATTTTCGATTTGTTTTCGAATTTTCCCGCTCAGAGAGAATTTTCCAACCAAAACTGAAAAATGTTACATCAAAATAACTTGAAATTTTCTAAGGAATCTATTTCTGCAATAAAAAAATGGTGTTCTAATTTGAAAAACGGAAGTTGACGTCATTTCCGGAAAAACCGGAGGTGCTCATGGCTTGAAAATATTTTAGATTTCATCAGCATCGTGAAATACTTATAAGTGCTGAATTTCATGAAAATACGTTCAGTAGTTTCCCGTATAAATATGGGTGAGGTTCCTCGTGAAAGACCCTGTATTTCACGGTTGTGGCGCAATTGTGGCAATGGAAAATAGTGCGACCCCTTTCGGGACAAATTTTGATTGATATTGATTGTACTGATTACTCCATTGACTTTTATTAAGTTTCCCGGTTGGCCAAGATTTAGGTTTATCAAGTTTTTTCACATAAAACTAACGCAGGTTGGCACTCGTGAAAGTCAAAATAATTTCAGACGTTGCTAATTTGACACAGGTTTCGACCTCTGTGGTCGTCGTCGAGAATCGGATCGCGTAGAAAACGTGAAAAATTCACGCTTTCCAAATGCAATTTCTGGATATTCAGACTAGAGTGAATGCAGAAATGAATGGAGAGAACGTTATCTTGATGTCTGAAATAGAGTTCCTACTTTTTTTTTATTCATTTTCATAATGGATATAGTTTTATTCTATGGGAGTAGATAAATAAATATTCTGATAAATACGTAATTACTACGATCTCTTTGTAGAAACGACAACGTTGCGTATGTATCTGACGGGAAAATGACTATATCCTAACATTTTCAGAATATACACGGTGAAATTTGTCAGAATGTCATGGCAAACCGGGATACTTTATAAAACTGAATGGAGTACACATAGGTCTCTCGAGGGGTCCCCTCAAATCAAAAACTACAAGCTTCCAAGCTTGTAGTAGCTTCCAAGCTTGTAACTTGTACACGTTCGGAGAAGCAGTTGTGTTCTGTGTAGGCTTTGTTACTGTGTTCTTAGTTCACCTTATTCACAACACTGTTAATTTTCGACCCAACAGTGAAATGGTGGCGCACAACCGAGCTAGAAAATTTCTTTTCTAGCCTCGGGATTGAATTCGCGACTTTCTGTGACAGGGTCAATCGCCACTTGAAATAGCACTTGAAAAGAAGGAACCCATCACAGATCGAGAAGAATGTCTTAGACAAAATCTTATCAGTGCCAACACAAGGTATTTTATGCATGTTTGTCGTATACATATTGATATTTCTATCACATTTTTTCTTATGAGAGAATCATTAATCGGCATTCAGACGGATTTTTTCGAATTCCGGAAAAGTCTTTCACTTCAGGCTGGAGTTGAACCCGCGTCCTCTAATTTCCGGTCAGAGATGCTAACCAACTACACCACCGAAGTTACTCATTTTTCCGGAATTCAATTTATATTTTTTCTTATGCTTCAAATATGTAAAGGAAGAGTAGGTACCCACATCTTTTTTATGAAAAATATTTTATTATTATATTATGGAAAATATTTGGCCTCTTCAAACGGCTGTTGGAGAATGAAGTACTCAATCTATACAAAATTTCTACCGAATTATAAAAAGAAAACTACCACTATTTCTGTCATTTCTGTCAGTTTGATACAGGGGTAACATTTCAGTGCGACCTCAAGGTCTATTGTGCCCCCTATCGGCTATCAGAGCAGTATTCGCAACTGTGCTATCTTCAGTTCGCTCTCCAACTCTAGAGCTCCAATGAATTCTAGTATCTGAAAGGGTTTCAAGGAGGTCAAATCTTTGTTCCTCCTATAAGTCTCTTATCCAAGACATTTCTTGCGCAGGCTAGCTATGGCGAGGCACTCCGTAACCAGGTGGAAACGAGTTTCATCCTCTTCCTCACAGAATCTGCACTCGTCGGTTTCTGACAAGCAGATTCTCATATGCTTCCTAAGGCGGCAAATTCATGTGAGCAAACCAGTGAGGAGGCGTATTTTATTCTTACAGTTCCGGAATCCCGAAGGACCTTTTTTAATGGTCCATTACTGGAAGATTCCTCCAGTGTGCTTCTCCTTCAGGTTCCTCCTTCTGCAACAAATCTCTTTTAGGTCCATTTGCCTATTCCACAGAAAGGTTCCTGGCCAGTAGGTTGCGATTGTTTTTTTCTGGTTAGATTGTTGGCTTCTTCGTTTCCTGAGTGACCAGGAACCCATACTAAGGAGACCTCTTGTTGTTCTTGCCTACTTCATTGAGTTTCCATCGGCACTCTCAACTCAACTTAGAGCCAATGACGTAGGAGTTCAGTGCTTTGATAGCAGATTGACTATCAGAATGGATCGCAGCGTGTCATATCCTTGATAGTTTCTTTTCAGGTTTATGTCCACGCATCTTTAGATTGCGTGGCCTAAGTTGTCAAAAAGTAGGTCCGAAGAAACGGCCCCAGCTCGGAAAAGGGGCCACAGCAGAGGGAAACAATATAGAAAAATAAAGTAGAAGGACCGGTCCTTTTTTTTATTTTGTATTGTTTCTACAAGAGGGCACAGGGCTTTGTCAAAATGACTAACCATTTCGGCCGCAGCAATTGACGCCGGAAGAAAAAACCACAAATAGTGAATATTTGGTATGGTGAATAGAAGTGCCGGTTTTAGGATAACCGGCACCATGGGGCGTTATTTCTACGGCGCCTTCTATGTGCTATTATCTGGTGATTAGTTTTTCACGAATTCTAGTTGAGGTGCTTGTTGAAAATCAACATTCGTGGGAAATATCCGAACGATATGCCCATGTGGACTCTTCAAGAATTCCTTATCTTGATTCTTATCAGACAATAGATTTCCTAGAATAATTACATTATATCAAAATATTATCTGCCACGATAAACAAATCAAGGTTGTTTGGTATACATAGGTAGGTACTTATTATCAGAAGTTTAAATATCAATTATCATGGTTCATGAACCCAAGAACACTCCCTATGTTTCATAAAATTTTTAATATTCGAAAGCGCTATTTTCAATAATCTCATAGGTAAAATTTTCACCGACTCAAATGGTTTAACAGTTCCTTTTATTGAGCATCGAATTTGGGACACCCTGTATATACCTATACCTATTGAATCATCCTTTGTGCGAACGTATAAGAAGGGGGACACAAAGAAAATGAGAAATGGGTGCCTTGAGTTACCAAGAAAAAATTAATTTAATTCGATATTTCCTTATTAACCCGACTTTACACCACAATGATAATGATTCTAAATGAGATGTGATTGATGTTAAATTTTAATGAGAAGGGAAAGAAAGCTATATTTCGTTTATTGTGATCGAGATTGAACAACTTCAATTATGATGATAACAGATATCTTATCCGCATACATCTCATTTTTCGAATGAAACATACTCTATTTCTTTTCATCAAAGTATTGTAGGTATTTTGTGTTCAATTCTGTGACCCTTAGTGGCTCTTGCCCTTTACGTCTGACACCTTTCATTATCAAGAAAAATGACTCCAGTGTACGACTTTCGAATTCCCTTCCAAATAAACTCACCAAAACTACTCAGATGTTTCTTTCCATTTTCATGTTGCTTGGTGATAGTTTGATCAAAGTCTGACACAATTTGCAATTGCTTAAAACCCCCTTCAACTATTTTACCAAGTATTTCATTCACTTTGGATTTGTCTTTGATGTGCACGTTCACTCTATTCAAAAGTTTGATGTCACTAACTAAGTCCCGGACCATTTTCTGATATCTATTCATACAAGTACGATGTGTAATGATTGAAGAAAATACAAAAATTCCTTTATATTTATCATATTCGAGGTTAAACGTCAAAATTGTCGCATAGAATTGAATGTAGAGACATCTATCCATGGGTCGATTAAATTCCAAATCATCATGTAGTATTCTATAACGTGCGCCATCTAAGAGCAGAAAGTTGAAACAATGAAATGCAGAAAACTTTTCTTAGTATAGGTTGCGCCATCTCTACCTGCTACGTTCAAGCTAATCCATATCTTTGAACGGGAGCTATTTCGAGATACTAGTGTTGTATTACCTCCATAGAGGCCGCCATAGTGCACATTTGACGCCTTTTTTTCTTTATTCAAAGATGTTTTGTCAACATTTTGCTAAACCGAGTGCTAAACACCCGTTTTACCTATTCGAATTTTGAGCGATTTAAGCATTCATACGCAAAAGTAAGCGAGTCGAGTCGGTCACTACTTTTGCGTATTTAGCATTGTTTGAATGACTGAATGAACTTTTGCAGTACGGTCCCGATATCACCAAATTTTTTTCGACCTGTTATTTTGTCCTGAAATATGAAGTCTTCTTTACGTGTTTGATCAAATTTGAGAATATTCCTGAAACATTCTGAATTACAGTAGGTACCGAAATGGTACAACTTCACGAATTGCCATGAATGAAAAACGTTTATTGATCTGCAAAAGAGTTAAGCTCACCTCAATCTGAAGATATTGTTTTTTAATACGGCCTTGATATTTTTTCATTTCTTTGTTTGGCCCCTCACTGAATGACCCATGTTTATTGTTTATAATTAATTTATTATTCTTCTATCAATACCACAAAGTTTATACTTCGAATGGACTTCGTGTGGTTTACCCACTCTCTGTAGTCTGAAATACTCAAAGAGGTACACAGTGCCCGACCAGGATCCCCTCTTTTTTTTCTCCCTTTCTCTCTCTCTTTCTCATACACATACATACATTCATTTATTTAATTTTCGTTTCGATAAGATTTGATATATCAGTCCATTCTTCTTCTCAAGAGAGCTCTACGCATAATCAACAACCCATGATCCCTTTATTTTTAGTACTCCTTCAAACAAACCAGTCATCCTGAGAAACCAAGCAAAACTATTGAACATAGAGAAAAGAGGAAGATTCCTTTCTATGCTATTGAACGAAAAAGAATCGTATCCTCCCTGCGAGTAGCGATGGCTTTCTTTGAGCGGGGATTTATTACGAAAACGCGAAAACTTTGGACAAACAAAAAGCCGGAATAATAAGATTCGAACTCTAGTCTGGATACGCTACCTTTAAAAAAACCTTCCTACCTACAGAGAACTCGTTGCAATATCCGTTTCTGCTTTCTCAACTTTTAATATCCGAAACTCATATACCCAGGTTAGCGTCTTTATTCAATCGTAATAACGTTTCTGTTGCCGAATCAGGGGGTTTTCATTCACAAGGTTTGAGTTTTGCTTCGCCTTCTCAGAGGCGTTTATTTGAATAAATATCTCTTCTTCGTTTTTCAAACCTTGATGAGGTTTCCGATTTCACGACAACGTTCTACCACATTCTACTAAAATCATCCTTATTTCTTTTTATGAAATTTATTTCACAAATTTCACGGAGTAGACCCCACAAACCTTATATCGACGAAAAGCTCTTACGAAATGTCATACAACGGTGAAATAAAATACATGGTGTTGTATCTGGAGAAATCGAGTTAATTCAATTTGGAAACGACGTAGTAGGCCATAGAACAAGACATCGAATTTTGCCCATTCCCAAAGATGCGCAGAAGCCTTAGGAATCGACTGGAAACAAGCTTTTATAAAAAAACATTTTTTAAGAGAGGCTTTCATGAAAACCCCCAGATACCAATTTTGATTAGAATCGGATCATAATTACAAAACTCGTCCTCCATATTGTAGCCGTCATCTTGAATTTTCCCATTTTGACATGGGAATCATCATTTTCGAACCCAAAAACCCCTCAGATACCTACTAATTATGAATGGGATCAGATCATAATTACAAAACTCATCCGCCATTTTGGAGCGGCCATTTTTTTTCTCTAACAAATATTTCATGATGCATTGTCACCATAATTATGTACACCTGCCAAATTTCAAATCAATCGGACGATTAGAAGTGTGTCATATTTAACTTGCAAGAATTGATTACAGATAGACAGACAGACAAAAGATGATTGAATTATGTTTGACGGTTCCGAAGTTATGACTTTTTCTGTGGGTCTACGCACGACGCTATTTCGACACAAAAATTGACATAGGTCAAAAATAAGATGTCTGAAAACAGGGTGTATGCACTCGCCAATTTTTGAATGCATTGACATTCGACCACATCAAAAATATTACAAATGTTCGGTGGCGGTGCAATGTCATACAAGATCATTTCGGTGTTTTTCCCTTCATCTATTTGATTTATGTAGGTATCAGTAGACATTTTTATGTAATGAAAGAATATAATATACTTACACCTTTGACTATACCCCCTTTATATATAGTCTAAGATATACACAAATTATTGTTTGATAAAATAATCGACTATTAACACAACATGTTCACCAGAATAAATTCAAATACAGTCGAACTTCGATAACACGAACCATGATCTGCAAAAAAAAATTCGAGTTATCAAGACTTCGAGTTATTGAAAAACAATAATCTTCAATCTTGGTGCTGTTGCCAACCAATTTGATTCGAGTTATCAGGAGTTCGATTTATCGAAGTTCGACAGTATTTGAAACAAACTAGTAAAAATCAGTCATAATTGTGAATAGCGCTACCTGAAGTGGAAAGAACGAAACTTTTCTATAATACTCTCAATTTTGGCGAAAGAAAATCTAATCAGTGCATACACCATTATTCTAGACATCTTAGTCGAAAACGAATGATGATAATTCGATAAAACCTGGGTGCGTTTTATCGACAATTAAGTGGCAAATCCAAAGATGTAAGAAAAATGGGGGGCTGCCATTCGATGAAACCGAACCATTCACTTTTATAATGTATCCCGGTTGACCATGAAATTTCTGACATTTCATCGTGCATATTCTGAAAGTGTTATAGGTTATACTTAGTAATTTTATTGTCAGATACATACGCAATGTTGTTGTTTCTGCACGGAGATCGCAGTAATTACGTATACATCAAAATATATAACAGTGTGTATGATACTTTGAATTCCGGGAATAGTATCATACACACTGTTAGCTCAGATGGTAAGAGCACCGACCCGAAAAGTAGGAAGACGCAGGTTCAATTCCTGCACGGTGTGTAACTTTTTCCGGAATTTCAAAAAATATTCAATTGTCTGCATGCCGTTATTTATTTCCTTATTTTGACTAATCTTCTGTTATTTCTTTTTCTACGTGCTCTGTGCAGGCTTTCCATTTGTTACTGTACACTCTTCAAGAGCCTCATTGCAAAGATATTTCCCTTGCTCAATTATTAAACAAGTTCTGCCACCTATCGTTTGGAAAAAAACATTCAAGTCGACAGCTTGATTAGAAACGAAAATATGGACCATTAATGCAACCCTGGGTCGCCCTGTATATCTTCTGTTCTTCGGTGTTGTACTGACAAGAGTCCTTTGTCTCACGGAACGAGTTACATTTATGAATACGAAACTAACGTGCGCTTACGAGCCGCAAACGGCTTCAGGCGGAGCGAACTGTGATAGGGTGGCGAACTGATGGCCCTGTTAAACGAAGAGAGGCGAACTGATGGCATTGGCTGGACGAAAAAAGTGGGTTAAGTTAACCCCACGGATACTCTAACACGGTCAGTGCCCTTTCATCCCCTCCATTCTCGCTAACATGTGATGACGTCAAATTAGCCAAGGATTTGAATTTTTGAATGAGATGAATGGCTTTTATCGCAAATAATAGCGTATGAACGATTTTTCTAGTATAATTTTGTTTGTAAGATAAACCTAATTGTCCTAAAAAAACGAATTGATATGAAAATATAATTGCCCCAGCTATATTTTTATTACATTCTACCTTATTTTGCCCCGTTCTCGCCTTATACTAGTATACTACAGTCAGGGCCGTATCTAGGGTGTGGCCAAGTGGCCCCCGCCACAGGCGCAAGGTCCGCAGGGGCGCCAAAAAATATCAAATGAAAAAAAAAATTTGAGCGCCAAAAAATTCAAAGTATAAAAAATAGAAGCGCCAACAAAATATTCGAGATAACATGTCACGGTTTTCATTTCATGTATACGCCAAAAATATTTTTTTGCGTAAGGAGCGATGTCGCGACTCCGCCAGATAGGATGTGAAAATAAAAATAGGTAAATATCCATATTATTGTGTATTATTTCGAATTTCTGACGAAAATATCTGAATAATATTATGAAAAAATATTATAATATATACATTTTTTTAAGTGTTTCATTAGAAGTTTTCGAGGAAGGAATTGCGATACAAATTCAAAATTTTGTATTTTTGTTTAAGAGTAGGTACATGAAGTTAATTTGTAAAATATTTTCACCTTGTATATTAATACATACATATTTCAATTCTTCGTTTAATTCTCCAATGATTTGATGTATGATATGCGCAACCACATCAAGCGATTGTTGAGTTATTGCCTGATTCTCGAATTTTTTGACAGAAAGATTGCCACAAATGATATAACACACTAGAATGATATAACAAAAGTCTGTTCTTTATTTGCGGCGAATGTAACAAATAAACATAGCAGATAATGAATGATGACTAAATAAAGAAATTTTAGTTTGAAACTGACATATTATTACTATTGACATAGCCTACTTGAAAATTACCTTGATAAACCTGATGTTCAAACGAAGAAACCTGGCTTCAGTCGTGAAATTCGAATTTTATTCGATAACGGCGAAACTACTCATTTTAAAGACATGAAATGTTTGGCACACTCTAACTAGTTTTTGACGAGCAATCGATCGGAATTATAAAATTATATGGTTCCCATTTGAAAAAAATGAGATTTCGTAATTTTAATGAGGCTCACTTTGAAGCCCTGTTTCAGGCACCCTGACCCTGTATAATATTTCCTCATAATTTATACAAGAAGCAGTATCAGCGTACTTTCTTTTGTCTCACTGTTTCAAAAAAAATTTCTTACAATGAGGGATTTTGAAGATATACTTAAACACTAATTTGTGACAATCTTTCTGTCAAAAAATTTGAGAATCAGGCAATAACTCAACAATCGCTTGATGTGGTTGCGCATATCATACATCAAATCATTGCAGAATTAAACGAAGAATTGAAATATGTATTAATATACAGGGTGTTCCATTTGAAATAACACATCCGTTTCCGGTAGAACCGGAAGTAGATTCCGCTTGAAAATATTTTACAAATTGACTTCATGTACTCTAAAACAAAAATACAAAATTTTGAATTTGTATCGCAATTCCTTCCTCGAAAACTTCTAATGAAACACTTAAAAAAATCACCCTGTATATGTATATATATATATATTTAGTTTATTCAAAACTAAAAAAAAAATTTGAAACATGATGAAAAAAATCTACGCCAATTTGGGGCGCTGAAGAAAATCTTGCCACAGGCGCAGTAGTACCTAGATACGGCCCTGACTACAGTACTACACGGAAGAAAATATAAGATTTATTGGTCGTAGAAAGGGTGCTCCAATTCCAATATTGTAAATTCAAATTCATTGATTCAAGAATAAAATTTTGGTGAAAGTAGTTTGCATTTATTGAGAAAATTAGATCCTTGAATGAGCTAGCTTTGTTTGGTACTCTAATCCGAGCAAATAAATACCAGACCAGAAATATTTTTTATGTTGATAGATAGTACATTTTATGTCTCACCACTAGAAAAAATGTTTTCAAGTTCATATAAAAACTGCTTCAACATAGAAACTTAAAAAAAGGTTTATTCGAATTGAAAACATGACAACTTGGTTATTAAGTTCTAATTTGGTAATTTTTTTCTTAAATAAAAACAAATCTGTGAAAATGTTTTATTTAAAATAAGTCTGAAACACTACAATTTTTACATCGACCATAAATATACCATATGTATGAGATATTGTTTGATATGTTAGAGCTGTCTGATCGTCTTAAGTTTTACTAATTGAAATAGCTGCCTTAGCATCTGAATTTCTTTCTGTTGCTGACTATTTTTTTCAGCTGCTGTTCGTATTTAATTTTCCAATCAATTTTTTCTACAGATGGAAGATTATCTGAAAACCAAAACATTAAGAATGAGAATATACGAATGGTAATAATCAATTTAGTTAGAACTGAAAGAAACGTGTTGGAGACGTAAAAAAACAAGTTTAAGTCCCAGATTACGAAAATGAAAACGAGAAGTCTGCAATCCTCTTAGTTTTTCCAAGAAAAATCCCAAAGTTACTTTTGGAAGGTAAGGTTATACATAGTTCTATGCCAGTTTTCTTGTACTTTCTCAATCAAGACTCACTGTAAATGTTTTATTTCTGAGTCCTACTCTAATTAATAAACTGAAATAATATCAAAAAGTACTGTTTTTCACCCACAAAACCAAGAAAACTTCAAAAACCGTACACACTACAATGTAAACACCGTATCTGTTGGCTAATTGTACGTCACAACATGGATGCCAAAAAGTAGTGGGGTGAAAGGGCACTGACCGTGTTAGAGTATCCGTGGGTTAAGAGGGGTTTATAGTGTTTATACCGTTCGACTTTCAGTTCCAACGCGATTCGGGATTTCTCACGATAGAGATCACCGATTTATATGGGGTTTTCACTATAATTCGATTTGAAGAGTTCTTCAAGTGGGAAAGTTCATAACTTTTTTTTTCGTCGAAAAAAAGAAACGTCAACTTTTTTTTCACTCGACGAAAAAAAAAGTTATGAACTTTCCGACACGAAGAACTATTCAAATCGAATAATAGTGAGAACCCCATATAAATTGGTGGTCTCTATCGTGAGAAATCCCGAATCGCGTTTTGAACTGAACGTCGAATGGTATAGACCCCTCTTAACCCGAAATTCATTTGCAGTATGAACTGTGGTGTGAACAAAAATGAATGAATTTTGAACACCAATATCCAGTCCATGCCGCTGACACCAAATGTCTTGAAAAGACGAAAAGTCCTCTGCATGTCCTCAAAGCCCTGCGCCTAGACGAAGTGCGCGTCTCTCATCTCTAGTGATTCTATATGTCGAGAAAGTTACGACTGCTCCAAAGCTGTGATTTCAACTTAACTTTGTTCCAGCTCATTCTTATTCTGGTTCGATTCGTTCGCATCGAACAGTCACAACCGTTTTGTTTACCCTTCCGGTTTATTCTGCGCTTCGCTCCAATCCTTTACTTCGATGCAGATATCTCATTCTTCATGCAAATACCAAAGGCAGACGGAAGCCGTGTTTATCCTTCGCGAAATAAAACGGGGGTCTTGGTTCTTGATTAGTATGAGCCCCTATTGAACTCCGCTGCTTCTACGTATTGATAGATGTGAGCAAACTTTCGATAGCGTCTCCTTTAATGTTTATAATAAGGCTGCATCGGAAAATTCGAGTTGTTTGCATCGTCAGAATAATGATGAAAGTCGAGGGCTTATAAAGTGGCAAAAGAAGAAAAAACCTCGGGCTCTAGGAAGACAAAAGTCGAATAGAAGTTTGTGTCGATGTCCTGAATATATGACTATGGTTTTTGTGAAAACTTTCATATTACGATCGATATCGCATGTATACTCCATTCACTTTTATAAAGTATCGCGGTTGGCCATGATTTAGGTTTATCAAGTTTTTTCCCCTAGAACAGACGCAGGTTGGCACTCGTGAAAATTAAGCGACATTGCCAGTTCTACTTTCTATTTACTCTTTTTCAACTTTGTAAATGGAGTTAGTTCTTCGAAGATTTAACTGTGGCGCAGGTTTCGTAGAACTACTACATTTTCATGCTGGAGTATTTCCGGTTTTGCAAAAATGTATTTAAATGTCTTCTGAATTAACATAATATTTTCTCAAATTCATTAATTTCCCCAAGTAAATGAACATTTTGATAAATACGTAATTACTACGATTTTTTAGCAGAAACGACAACGTTGTGGGCGTATCTGACAGTGCAATGAACATAACCTAACATTTTCAAAATATACGCAGTGAAATGTGTCAAAATTTCATGGCAAACCGCGATACTTTATAAAAGTGAATGGAGTATATGTAGGTATTTACTTCGAGAAAATTATGTTTGATAATTCAATTGGAAACTGTGGAAGGTTCGAATGAAAATTTATTAAAAAAACAAGCTGTGGGAAACATAGAAACATTAGAATATATTCGAATTGTAAGGCACTAGCGACTAGATTATACCTTCGGCTGAGTACTTTCGTGAGAAAATATTGGAATAAATAGACGAGAAACACGCCAATTTGCTTAGAATTTCTCTGACTTCATAATATCTATCTTTTCCACATCGCTCTCAATGACTTTATATGATAAGAAATCCAACTAACGAACGAAATTCCGGTAGAACCAAGAAACAAGAAACAAAGAAAAAAAACTCCAACATTAAAACAAAAATGAAAAAAAACCAAAGAACAAAAATAAATAAAGGTCAAATAACAATGAACAAAATCCAACATGAACAGATGAAGGAAACCTAACGAAAACATACAGAAAAAATGGGTCACCTAAATCCATATCTACGAACAAAATGATATAGCCCTCGTTTAAGTAGAAAGAGTACCTACTCAAAAAAGCGAACCAACCTGTATAACAATGTTTAGGGTTAGCGAGAATCGATCTATTAGGGGAAGTACGTACAAAATGACATAGGGTTTTATTTCAGAGGCATAACTTGTTAGTAGTGCATTACAGTAATGTCATATTCTACACCTATGCTCTTTGGCCCTTTCTTTATAAAATCTAATCAACCTTTATGAAATAAAAGTACCAAGAAATAAAATATTCTTAGATAAATTGAGATAAGCGAAATTTATTTTGTTTTCATGCTATGGACAAAATGACATACCGGCAACAGACAACTGTAGTTTTCTACTTATAGTTACAAAACTACTGACTGGGTTCACAAATGAAACGCTTGGTTCTTCTAGGAACATCAGCACAAAATGCGTGAGCCGAATGCAAGCAATGCATGCATCGAAACCAGTCTTCTCCAGGGCTAATCCTGGAGAAGATCTGAATCTAAATAGATAGAAGGACAGTCGTCTTCATCATCCCGAAAGTTGCTAGGAACATTTTCTTCTTCATTGTCTTCTTTAAATAATGCCCTAGCTAGGGACTTGTCTCCTTGTCTTTGGAGGAGGTATGAGCTCTTTTTTGATTTGATTGCAATCATATTAGGTGTAGAAGTTGAAACTAAGTACGTTTATCTAGCCTTCGGCTCATTTTTGCCTTGTTCACTTATGAAACGTCGTTTAGAAATTGGAGAAACCTTCTCAAAGGATCAGCAAGAGTAGGTTAAGATGCATTGCCTTTATTAGCCGCAGATGAATATTTTGTTATGAATATGTTAATTCAAGTCCTGGTTCTTTGTTTCCTGATGGAGCCTGGGATAGATTGTCTTGGTGTTATCCAGTAGATACGGTTAATTCAGCTGAAATACCTATGTCATTTTGTCCGTTCACTGTATATGTCATTTTGTCCATATAGCGTTATAAAACTAGAAATGTATTGAATTAATACAAAAAGTATATTTAACATAAAAAAGCTTCGTGAATACGATGACAAATAAGTAAAGTTCGAAATGAATGCAATTTAAATGAAAAAAATGGTGAAAACTGGCCATTTCTTCTAAAAATTTGGCGCAATGAAAAAAAACTCTTGACCTACTGATTTCTTTTATCACTCAAAACGACCTAATGAACTAGAGTAACGCTTGCTAATTTTCAGGGGTTAATAGAAGCCCCTCGGGTCGTATGATGTGGTAGGCAATTCCGCATTTGATACCTCCAAACTCTAATTATGATGCCTATGTCATATTGTCCATATATTATATTTTGTACGTATTTCCCCTATATAATAAAAAGGGAAAATCATGAACAGTGTTTCGCTTCGCGCATTATCTGTATAACATAAACTCCATCTCCTTTGTTCACAAGAATTGAGCTGCCTCCTTTAAAAATGTTAGATACATTTTTTGAACCATATGGGATCGAACCCTTGAACTGCAATATTGTTACATATGCCTTTAGTTACAATTCTCGTTCTTTGTTTAAAATTACCCTTTGTAGTGATTCATGGTCCGATATTGAAAAGGTTCTCAACCCAAGAATATGGTTTGATTTTGGCAGATTCATCTGGTTTTTTTTGGAGGCAATAACCATGTCCTATGAATTTTCATTCAGTTATCAGTAAAAGCTCATAAAATTAAATATACCTATGTGACGTTTATTGCAGTTCAAGTGGCATTTGGGTAACACATGTCAGGATCAAATATCAAATCGTCCAAGATTTCTCTCATTGGTCTGTAGATTCAGGAAATGGATTGTTTGTCCCTACAGTCAAAAATGGCAAATGAGAGTACTTTGTTTGCTAAGCGAGGCGTTGTTCGATTCTGACACCCAATCAATCGTTGATATTTCTCACTTTTATTCTGAGGAAATGAACCTTCCTTATTTTCCAGCTTGTCTTCCAAAACCTATGTCACAGAAACAAGCAGTTAGTACAGTTTATAATCGTCGGTCAATTACCAGTTGTCAATGAGCAATTTGTTATTTTTTGTGATTCATAACAACACTTTGCTCCTTTGCTATACATTTTCATATAGAAGATACATCATTATTCTTCCTTGCTATACATTTTCATATAGAAGGTAGAGTTCATAATTGTATATACAGGGTGGCCACTTTTTCAATGGCATTCTATTGGTAACTTTTAAACCATAAGAGTTAGAAGGTCGATCAAATGGAGAAAAAGTTGTATCCATAGAAGCATTGTCAAGCAGTTCAAACAAATCGAGATTATCAGGGCCCGTTTTTGAGATATCATAAGAAAAGTAAATTCTGTCATTTTGATTTTTATTTTTTTCTCACTTTATTTCGAATATTATCAAAAAATGTTACAGGAATTTTTTATTCGACAGTAAATTATATTCAAAATGACATAATCAGATTTCGTATCCAACGTTTCGTTCTTCCTGGGCCACCTTCAACCTTATTTTTTTCAATACGGACCTGCATATTTTATGACACTTTTCGAAATAACTTTTAACGCTGAATTCAACGATATATCATACAATGTCATTCAAAGTTGATTTTACAGAATGGTGGAAATTTCGAACACTTACGTCATTAATGTTCATCATTTACCTTCGAATAATCATTCAATTTGTCTTTCATTGAATGATATTTTCGTTTATGTGCTTGTTATCTAAGTTGAGGTAACAAGAAAAAATACAGTTTATTGTTTGTTGAGAGTGCGTTCACATTTCATCACTTCCCCATCTTTTTCGTAGTAGTTCTCTAAGTACGGATAACAATTTATTGCAGTGATCATCAAGGTTACCATAGGGTGCTTATAGTAAAGTATACCCCCTCACATCGGTTGTGAAGTAACAACAGTTAATCATCGAGATTTACGAGGATCACCAGCATCCATTAACTAGAAGCAGTGAAAGTAAACCATTATCGTGGTACAACAATAAAACTAGAACAACCTTGGTAGAATAACTTAGGTACGAAACAAAAAGAACTGGAGTAATGGAACGCTTAAAGCACTGACTTGAAGTCAGTAAATTTTGAAGGTAGATTCGCATTTGCTGCTCCAAGAAAACAATTGCAAAAATTTTGACAACCCTGGAAAAAACAGCTGTTAGAGGGATAATGGAGAGATACTGGTTGCAAAATGGTGAATGAGCCGGATTGTACTAAAATAATTGTGATTGTAATGGGATAATTGGGGCCTTAAAAAAGCTTTCTAGAGCCCGTATGTGGATCCAACTTGAAGGTAGATTAGAATTTGTTTCTTCTGGAAACCTATTCAAAAACATTATTTTTGGAGTACCTTTCAACTAACTTCAGCAGCCATCTAACAAGGATAATAGAGAGATAATGGTCATTGTTACGAAATGGCGAATGAGCCTGTATCTGTAATACTGGTTTTAGGGTTAGCGAAAAACTATCTAAAATGGGAAAGCAGTGAACTATGGAAGGAATTCGAAAAATGGGTCACTGAAGTCAGGAGCTTCTGAGCCCTGGTTCATTCACCCCGTATGTGGACCCATCTCGAAGGTAGATTCACATAATATGCTAGTTCAAGAAACCAACTGTTTTTTTTTTATATCTTTGAAGAGGCTTTCAAAAGAATATAATAGGAAGAACTGAAGAAGAGTCATTGTCACAAAATCTGTAAAACACTGACATATCAGAAATGATGAAACTAGATATTCTGTTTGATAATACAAATCGAATGAGAAATATGTATATTGAAATTACCTATACTCCATTCACTTTTATGAAGTACAGCGGTTGGCCATGACATTCTGACACATTTCACCGTGTATATTTTGAAAATGTTACGTTATAGTCATTTTCATGTCAGATGCATACGCAACGTTGTCGTTTCTACATAGAGATCGTAGTAATTACGTATTTATCGAAATATTTATTTACTTTGGGAAAATAATGAATTTGAGAAATTATTTTGTGAATTCAATAATTCCTAAGACCTGGCGAATGTAGAAGAAACTTTTTTCTCTATTAATACCTACTGTAAATTGTAAATATTCCACATACATAAACAGGGTTTGAAGATTCAGTTATGCTATTTCTTTGTATGGAAATCAAGAATCGAGTGTTGAAATTTTACTGAAAAACAATTTTTCTATCGGGTTATTCGAGTATTATTATTCTTTTTCAGAATGAACTATCACAACTATCACTATTCTCCTTTACTTTGTGATAGTTCATTCGAAAAAAGAATAATAATACTTTTGAACGAACAGAACAGACAGACCTATGGAATGCCCCACTTTTCAAAATTCTCAAGAAATAAGCCAACAGAAGACATTTAAATACCTTTTTGCACAACTTGAAATGTAGTAGTACCTAGGAGCATAGAATGAATGGAGGTAAGGCTCCGCTACAAAAATGAACTGCCAAAAACGTCCGCACTTGTCAGTTCGCCGCAAGGTCACGAGATGGCGCCAACATCGTTAGTGGCTCCATCATGGCTATAACGATACATATTTAAAATAAAATTCGTTTTGACAAATTTATTTCCGATCATAGACTTTCCATATAATTGCGCATAAATAGTTGATTAGAATGCGGTGATATGTCAACAATATTTTATGATTAATGTTTGGTGTTATTTTGAAGGGTGAGACTTAAGAAAATTCTTTTATTTAAGTAACGTACAAATCTTCTTCTAGAAGCTGAAAAAAAACGGAGATGAAATTGTCGAATTTTAATGTAGTAGGAATTTGTTTCGATTTCTTCATATGGAACAACCAGACGTGATTTTAAGTCAATCAGAAGGCGTGATTATTCCCTTCTTCAGACATTTTGAATGCGTCATGATCCCACCGAGGCCTTTTTGGCTAAAATAGTAATATTAAAAATGTTCAATATGCTTCGATACTTGTCAATAAAAATTCAAACTGTTCACCTTGTTTTTTCATTCAATAATTATACACTGTGTCCGTAAAGTATGGAACAAATTCATTTTTAGCTAAACAGGTCATTTTGAGAAATAATCCTGAAACACGTCGATTTTTGATGTTTATTTACCGTATTTTAAAATTATAATCTTATATACAGGGTGAATTACGTTCGAGTTATGACGTCACCGTCATTTTTTTTAAATGGAACACCCCCATTTTGTCTCAATTTTCGGATTACTCTAGCTGAGCTGATTCCAGAAATGTATCACATGTTGATTCCAATTGGAACAGGGTGGACAAAAATACAACAGTTTTGTGTGTACTCATAAAGTATCGCGTAACATTCTTTATTAGGTAAATTAACAATACTATCAAAAATACTTATTGTCTAGCGGCAATTGGTTTGAATGTAACACCCCGTAGTTTGCTACATGTTTAAAGTAATAAAAATCAGCTGTTTCCAAACATGTTACTTTATGAGCACACCCAAAACTATTGTATTTTTGTCCATCCTGTACCAATTGAAATCAACATGTGATACATTTTTGTAATCAGCTCAACTAGAGTAATCCGAAAATTGAGACAAAATGGGGGTGTTCCATTTAAAAAAAATGACGGTGACGTCATAACTCGAACGTAATTCACCCTGTATATTAGATTATTATTTTAAAATACGGTAAATTAACATCAAAAATCGACGTGTTTCAGGATCATTTCTTAAAATGACCTGTTTAGCTAAAAATGAATTTGTTCCATACTTTACGGACACAGTGTATAGTACATAGCATAATAAATCACACTATCAATTAAAAATATTATACTTAGCAACACACGTTGAAATGAACAAAACCATAAGGTAAATTAGATAGTTGAAGCCGCAGAAATTTTTTTTTTATCGAAGCCGATTTCATTTGTACATTATAGTAACTTACTTCAAACAATATTCGAATTCAATACAATTTGTTTCGACCTCCTTTAGTCCTTTCAGTCAGCAACAAAAAGTTTTATTATTTAATCACTTTGGTGTTGGTCGTAAAGATGTATCAATAAAAATGACAACCACATAATATTCTTTGCAACTGTAGAGCCAAAGAACAAGACATATTATGTTATGTGACATATTATAGCCATATTAGCGATCACAGCGTTATCTATCGGGCGTCACAAGAAACTCTAACCTCCGCCGAAATTGGAAGTTCAAAATGATCTGTCGAGCGTATGAAGCCTTCCCTCCATTCATTCTATGCTCCTAGGTAGTACTACGAATCCTGTGTCACATTGGTGACGTCCCTGAAAATCATTTTCACTTTCAGGAGTGCCAAGCTGCGTCAGTTTTACGTGAAAAAACTCGATAAAACTAAATTTTGGCCATCCCTGGACACTTTATAAAAGTGAATGGAGTATAAATAGAAATTTGTTACGAAATGGCGAATGGGGTCTCTAAAAGCTCTGACATGTTGTCAGGAGCTTTTTTCGCTCGTACACCTTGTAAGTTGATCTACCTTGCAGGCAGATTGAAAATTTTTTTGACAGGTATAAAAACATGAGCAGCTGTCCAAGAAAGATAAAAGATAGATAAGGGTCTATTGGTTGAAGAAAGTAATCAAAAAGAAATGGACAGCTGTATCAGCAGTTGTCGAAAAAGGATAACATAAATAATGGCAATACATCCACAAGATGGCATGAAAGCTGGTAGTCCGCTTTACAGTTAAGACTGGGTTCAAAGGCAGCAAACAGCTGGAAACAAGACTACGTCTCATGAACATAAACAGTGCTGTTGGAATATTACATAACTAGTATGGGCCAGCAGATCTACCTTTTGAAGTTATCCTTATCGGTAGGCCTCCGGTCGCGGAATCTGAGCGCAGTTGTCAGATTGTGTTCCGGGCTTTCTCTATAGAAAGCTGTGGCCATAATCTGACAGCTTACAGCTACAATGTCAAATAGTTCTCTGTGATCTCTGCAGATCGGGCGATTTTATAGGAGAAATGTCAAAGTTTGATTAGTTTTCCTGAAGAAATGGGGAAATTACGGAAAATATGAATACCAAGCTATTTTGCGTTGACTCTTCCTCTTTTCGAGCAGTATATTTACATCACGGCCAGGATATCTGCGAAAAAAGTTTTATCGAGTTTAAAATTGCCCTTTCTGCCGAATTTTTTCGCGGTTTTCGCGAATTTTTTTAAAATACTTCTACATTGCCTTGAGGATCAAAATTTCGCCCACGTACGAATCGATCATTTCTCTTTCCGACCCTGTAAAAATTTCTCTCCTGTATCGCAGCTTCGCTGCGATTTTAAGATTCTTCTGGACCCACTTTTTCGACAGATTCCCCAGGCCGGACCATAGAGTTACCGTTTTAGTATAATATAGAACTAGTAGACCCCCCAAGATCAACCTCTCGGGTGATTTTATAGACGAAATGTCAAAGTTTAAACAATTCTCCTGAAGAAATGGAAAAATCATGACGAATATTAATAGGAGAAATACGTACAAAATGACATATATGGACAAAATGACATAGGCATCATAACTTGAGTTCGGAGGTATGAAATGCGGAACTGCCTACCACATTACACGACCCGAGTGGCTTCAATTAACCTCTGAAAATTAGCAAGAGCTACTCTGGTTCATTCGGTCGTTATGAGTGATAACAGAAATCAATAGGTCACGAGTTTTTTTTCATTGCGCCCACTTTTAAGAAGAAATGGCCGGTTTTCACCATTTTTTTCATTCAAATTGCATTCAATTCAAACTTTACTTATTTGTCATTGTGTTCACGGAGCTTTTTGTATGTTGAATATACTTTTTGTATTAATTCGATACATTTCTATTTTTATAACGCTATATGGACAAAATGACATAGGTATTTCAGCTGAATTAACCGTATCTACCGGACAAAACCAAGACAATCCATCTCAGGCTCCATCAGCAAACAAAGAATCAGGACTTGTCTTAACATATTCAAACAAAATCTTCATCTGCGGCTAATAAAGGCAATGCATCTTAACCTACTCTGGCTGATCCTATGAGGAGGTTTCTCCAATCCCTAAGGGACGATTTATAAGTGAACAAGGCAAACGTGAGCCGAGGACTCGACAAACGTACTTAGTTTCAACTTCTACACCTAATAAGATTGCAATCAAATCAAAAAATGAGCCCATACCTCCTCCAAAAACAAGGAGACAAGTCCCTAGGGCATTATTTAAAGAAGACAATGAAGAAGAAAATGTTCCTAGCATTCAAGATCATGAAGACGACTGTCCAGTGTCCATCTATCTATTGTTATGAGACCTCTTTTCCCGATTTAGATCTTCTCCAGGATTAGCCCTGAAGAAGACTGGTTACGGTGCATGCATTGCTTGCATTGGGCTCACGCATCTTGTGCTGATGTTCCTAGAAGAACCAAGCGTTTCATTAGTGAACTATGTCAGTAGTTTTGTAACTATAAGTAGAAAAATACAGTTGCCTATAGCCAGTATGTCATTTTGTCCATAGCATGCGAACAAAATGAATTTCGTTTATCCCGATTTATCTAAGATTATTTTAGTTCTCGGTACTTTTTTTTTCATAAAGGTTGATTAGATTTTATAAAGAAAGGACCAAAGATCAGAGGTGTGATTCACTACTAACAAGTTATGCCTCTGATATGAAACACTATGTCATTTTGTACGTACTTCCCCTACCAAGCTTTTTTGTATAGGATATATGTGAAAAGAGTTATATCGTAAGTAATATCACAAGGGCATGTAATTTTTCCGACAAAAATCGGAAAAACACGTTGCTTGGAAATATTTTAACAAGAAGCATGAGTGCTGGTGACAACCTGCACGAATGCCATTTGTTAAAAAAATATTACTTTGCATTGTGTTTTTTCGATTTTTTCCCGGGAAAAATTAGATGCCCGAATGGTATTTGACAAACTATTTCAAGAGTATCAGATTATTCTGCAGGCATAAGGTATTAACTCAAAAACGGAAAAATAGGTAATTTATTGAATCACAAAATAGTACAAACTTGATTATTGTAATTTTTGGTGACAACAACTGTCAAGTTTTGCTGACAACTGCTGCCATACAGTTTTCCCATCTAGAAACCATTTAAAATTCAGAATTGCGCGTTTCTGATTGGTGGAAATCAAGACGAGGGAAATAGTCGAGTTTAAAATTGCCCTTTTTGCCGGATTTTTACATGATCGACAGAAATCAAAGTCATGAAAACAAATTAAATCAAATATGTTTACTGTTGAAGAATTCATAGAAGTCTTATTGTTGTCAATAATTATCTTGCTGCGATAGGCTATTGGATTTACATGGTAAGAAGTGGACAAACCAGCATCAAGACTGTCACTCCTTCTGAACAAGGAGTTCTAGATGTTTCTTGGCAACGCATCTCGAAGTTAAACCTTAATATTTGCCCCAGAATTTTGAATTTACGATCACTGTGCTACAGTAGTAAACACGTCGGCAAAGAAGCGACTTACGACTACTACTAAGATCGTCGTTAGCGTTTCCATCGTTTATTTTCAAGCAAAAAGGACGAGATGCCGCTGTAGTTTACGTCCTCACATAAACGTAGTCCGCATAATTGCTCGGGCTCTTGATGAATGGCCCCCTAGGGAGGTAATTAGACCGGGGCCTTTCGCCTTCGGTTCAAAAGTCCCGTCTCATATGGCGCAGGCCTTATCCCAGTTCCGAACTTGTACTTCCTTTGTGCCTCTGCCGTTTCTTGCGTCGTCTGGATACTTGAATAAGTTAGAACGGCGAATGTTGCGATATCAGGACGATATATTCTGGAATTAAGTGCAAACAATCCACTGTTTCTTGATAATCTGCAGAAGGAAGTTATGGCGCCGTAGGTAACCGGCGAGGAACGGATCGGGTGTCGCGCCAAACACAGCATTATAGTGAGACAGTTCTAGGGAATCAAAGCCTTTTCAGCTTACGGCTCAGTAAGAAGATTCTCTATTAGATGCATAAGGGAAATCCATATGGATCCGATTTTCGCAATAAATAATATCCGCCGAATAAAGATCAAATATACTAACTGACAAAGAAACTGCAACAACTTCTTTGCGAATTAGCATTGTATCATGAAACGAACGTTGGAGTTACCTTGACCCTTATAGTCCAAGATCCCAGGGCCGCCAGACGTCACGTATTTTCTGATGAACGAAATGTGGACGATTGAATAGTGTTAGTATGTACTACGATCACATGCTTATCGGCTACCTTGCTCAGACGGCCAATTTGCAGATATCAGGTCATCAAGTTGCAAAAAAACATTGCTTACCTCACTTAAATTCTGATGGCTGATTTTCACATATATTTTAGACAATTCCGTTTAAAATTAGTTTTCAATAATGCCAGACACTTCCCGTCGGCCGAATTGCTTAACAGACGCCTTAAAGGTCTCAAAAAAATTATTTAACTTAACGTAAATTCTGATGCTCCATTTTAATAAATCTTCTCCAAACCACTATTTTAAAATTTCTTACAAGAAGACAGACCGATCCAAGGGGCCAATCATCCCCCAAACTCAATTTTAATGCCTCTATGGCTTAGAGCGCGAAGGTATGATCCGCACGCATGAGGATGAGTGAGAGATGTATTAGCTCCTATTGACTTCCCTGTCTCTCATTTCAGTTCACTCGTTCAATCAATAATTAATATTTGTAGAAAAATCCGTTAAAAACTAATAAATTAAAAAATCAGGTAAATATCGACGTGTGAAGAGGTGCTCATCTGACCGCAATAATTCTAAAATTTTGACCTGCAAGCTGTTTCAATAAACTCGAGTATTGAATCAAAGGCTAGCAATTTAGTTAGCACGTCGCAACTTTTGCCAAAGCTCACTTTTGCTTGGTAGTAAGAGGTTTTTCAAATTCTTCCGATTGAATTCTTCATTGATATCAAATAACATATACGTATCAATGAACAGTTGAAGTGTAGCACCATCTACATCAATTTTCCAGGAACGTTATGATCACAGATAAGTTTTTGTATTACATTGAATACATTTTCTTCTTCAACTACATCACCAACAAAATCCAGCATACCGGAACGGTGAAATGCTTGTTGGTACTCTTAATTTTTCTTCAAAATATTGATAGACTTTTGTTTGCCATTTTTGAAAAATGCAGGAGTAAAATTACAACCTGTGATGGCATGGAATGCTGGTAAACAACGACTGTCCTAATTGTTCGTAGATATTAATTATTTGAATCAACGTTTCTCTTCTTGTTACCAGTGCCGGTCAAAATCCAAACATGGGAATCATCATTTTTCAAATGCTTCATATTTCCCAGCATTATCTCTGCTATAACTATCAGTATCTGAACATCGCATCACAAAACCAGCAGTGGCGGATCCAGCTCTCGAGAAAGGGGGGGGTCACGGTCAGGTGGATTGCATACCCGCCAATTGATTTTTTTTCTCAGACACAAGATTTGAGGGTTCGTCCAGTCCAGGGGGGGGTCATAACCCCCATGACCCCTCCCCTGGATCCGCGCTTGAAAACCAGCCTGGGCATCGATGTTGCAAACAAGATATACGATCTTTGTATCGGCGTCCTCATGCTAGGAACACGATAAATCTGCATGGATTTTAGTCATAACTCTATTGTTGACTACGGCGAAAGAATGGCATTGTCGAAAATTTATGAAATTTTTTTTATTGCCGATGAATGGATTCAATACTCGAGTTTATTGAAACAGCTTGCAGGTCAAAATTTTAGAATTATTGCGGTCAGATGAGCACCTCTTCACACGTCGATATTTACCTGATTTTTTAATTTATTAGTTTTTAACGGATTTTTCTACAAATATTAATTATTGATTGATACGAGTAAACTGAAATGAGAGACAGGGAAGTCAATAGGAGCTAATACATCTCTCACTCATCCTCATGCGTGCGGATCATACCTTCGCGCTCTAAGCCATAGAGGCATTAAAATTGAGTTTGGGGGATGATTGGCCCCTTGGATCGGTCTGTCTTCTTGTAAGAAATTTTAAAATAGTGGTTTGGAGAAGATATATTAAAATGGAGCATCAGAATTTACGTGAAGTTAAATAATTTTTTTGAGACCTTTAAGGCGTCTGTTAAGCAATTCGGCCGACGGGAAGTGTCTGGCATTATTGAAAACTCATTTTAAACGGAATTGTCTAAAATATATGTGAAAATCAGCCATCAGAATTTAAGTGAGGTTAGCAATGTTTTTTTGCAACTTGATGACCTGATATCTGCAAATTGGCCGTCTGAGCAAGGTAACCGATAGGCATGTGATCGTAGTACTTACTAACACTATTCAATCGTCCACATTTCTTTCATCAGAAAATACGTGACGTCTGGCGGCCCTGGGATCTTGCTCTATTATAGTTATAGTCAGAAAGAGGTAACAGTTCACTGCGAGCTTAAGTTCTATTGTGCCCCTAACTGTACGCACTCTATAGCTCGCATTTCACTTCCAGAGATCCAATGTCCAATGAAATCCTGTACCACGAGATAAATCAAAATAATGTTCTCGGTATTGTACCTACTCCTAAAAACGGTCAACATATATATATATATATATTCTTTTGAAAGAGAGAATTACATACTGTTTTCTTGAATCAAACAATACATGGCATATGGCACGTGTGAAGAAATGGCGAGGAACAGATTATATAAAAGAATATAATCTGTTTCCCGCTCCAAATCTAAGTGTTAGCAGAGGGAATGTAAACGGGGTACCATACAAGTCTGAGTATGATACACGAGAACAGATAAAAACCTCTGAAAAAACTCTGTCTCCCCGTGTATGTGTGGTGATACTGAATTTGTTCAAAAAAATATGCTGCTATCCATGTTACAGAGCTCCTTGTGCTTGAAAACATGCCTTTTCATTGAACTGGATGCAAATGTCTTGAAATTATATCTGTAACAGGAAAAAAAGAAGAAAAACGAGAAAGAAGCAGTAAATATAATACTTCACCTGCTAAAAAACCTTTTTACAAAGTCCTAACTCTCTTATGGATCGGGAGGATCTTTCGATCAGGTCCGATCTTCCAAGTGATGATTCTTCTGTTCTTCTGGTGTTCGAGGAACGCTACAGGCCCCTTATGTTGGGGGATCATCTCCCATAGATTAGAGTGGTTGTTTTTAGCGAAAAATCAGCAAAAAAGACAGAGCAAATTCAAAAAACATCTGACGGTCAACATAAAAGTCCGCGATGGTATATGTCTAGGTATCTCTTAAAAACAACGTCCATTTAATCGAGTCGAAAAATTCAGCGCGGCCTCAGAACATACCTAGTGACTCCGAAATCCAAATCCAAATCCCCGGGTGACGATGCCCCGCTACGAGAACACTGAGAAAGAGCAAATGTTCGTCAGGGTCGGGGATTACAACTATAGAGAGTGCGACTCCCCGAATTTCTTGGGATTTGAATAGATATTCGTCGGCCACATGGCTAAGTCCCGGGATTCCCACGCAGCCTTTCCCACAGGCTCCCCCCCGACCCGGAAACGAAGTGTTAAATTAAATACAATATACATTTTAAATTGTATCCGGTTGCACTTTCTGGAATAATGGAATATGAGAGCTGGAATAATTCGAAGGTTCCACCTTTAATTCTCATGCCCCAGCTCTTGAATTAATTATATTAGGGAGGAAAACTCCGGGTGATTTCCGCCAGGGGAAATATCTGCGAAAAACATAAGAAACGAGTCATGCTTTCGTGACAGAGGTGAAGTGAATGCTATTGTAAATTTTCACCTGATGATGGACTTTTATATTCGCATTCAACGAGAATTTTTTATCTGAGATAACAGCCTTAGTTCCAGTTCTGAACAAACAAGTATAAAAATGAATATGAACTAAACATATAATTCAAAATGCTCGATATGTCTACGTGTTGCAGTCATAGAAATCATAATATATATACTTACTCTAGAATGCTAATCAATTGAACAAAAGTGTTGTAAAAATTGCAGTGTGGTCCATAATGCGCATGTGTGCCATTAGGTTATTTCTGAACAGGGTCGGCTTCAATGAAATTTTATGCTGTTATTGTTGCAGTTGAATTTATTCAATTCATAATAGTATTCGACACTAGTTGTTTTGAACATATTGATAATTTTCAACAGTTATTCGAATGGTAAATTTGGAATCATCAGCGACTGGAAAATAAACTGAAAATCCTTCATTATTCCAAAACCTCTTCAGGCGTTGAAGAAACTCGGTTTTTGTAAAAAAAAATAATTCAAGGATGACAAATTCTGGTTAACAAACAACGAATATCTTTTGGTAAAGTACAGAAGAAAAATCAAATGAGCAGAATATACTAATATATCCCTGAAGGACAGTTCTATTCTTCGTGTTCCTGAAGATAGTGGAAACATGAAAATGTATTGGAGATCTGCCAATGCATTACTCTGCATCGTTTCATGAGTGAATTCTGATACCTACATTCATTCTTCAAGTCATTTGTCTTTTTGAGTTCCGAGTATATTCCAAAATCAATCTGATATCTGAATGAAACTGATGAAAAAGATGGTTTACTCACAATATTTCATGATTTTTCATAATGAATTGCGTTCTTTTTCTATATAAAGAACCAATTTCATGGTGCTAGTGGATAGATATGTGTCAATCGAATGAAAAGCAAAGCGTAAATCATGAATGTTTAACAGTTTATATGATGTATGAAAAGGTGCCCATAGTTTACATACCTAAGTGGGAAATGAACAGGTCAAGACAAGGACACTACAGCATTGGAAACAAAAATATATTATCCAATTTTATACATAGTTCATTCTAATCTAAACAGTGGACTCAAAAGAAAATCTATACTAATATTATAAATATTTGTATTTTTGTGTTTGATACGAATAGGCTCAAAAACTACTGGGCCAATTTCAGAAATTCTTTCACCCTTTAGAAAGCTACATTATCCCTGAGTGACATAGGCTATACTTTTCACCCGAAAAATTAAGGATACCTACTATAACTTCAATAATTACAAAAAATAAGCCATAATCAGCTATTTTCATGTGCACTGCAAAAACCGTAAGACCTACGTGGATATACAATGTATGACGGAAATGTACCTTTTAAGTAGTTCTACAAAAAAGTCAGCGATAGCATATATCTATCTCTCAAGATTGACTTGCTATTACCTGTTTATGGTAATCAGATGTTTTCCAAAATTATGCACTAATTGGGAGTGTGTTTTTATTAATTGGGTATTGATACTCATCTAACCTAATACGTTATTTATCCCCAGTATTTAATTTAGAACGAAATTGCCCTTCACATCATACAATTACAACGAGTACATCAAAAGATATGGAAGAGCACCATCAAAAGTATTTCTTACATATAAATAAGCCTTTGATGATAGGAATTGTAATGTCATAGCAAATTTTTGATGTCATTCCCAAACGTATGTTTATATTGTTTCCCTTGAGATTTTTTCTTCCTAACTTCCATGGACCTTTTCAATATGAATAACTGTTCTCCTGCGATCGATTTTTCCATGAGATGAATACCATTCTCAGAAAGCAAATTTTTTTTCTTCACATTCCATAAAACTTGTTTTAAACTTGAAACTCTTCTTTTCAAACGTCTAGCCTTCACTTTAATCTATTTCAATTTTTTTTGGGCCAAAGTTTTCCTAACATTGGCAGCCTTTAGCTGACGAAGAAGTTTTGAAGGTGATGCACTGAAAAATTAATAATTAAATATATCTCTAAAAATAGCTCTAATGATTTGGATCAAATTTCTTGTTGTGATAAGGTTCTCCAGCTTATCATAAAAAAAAACCTACAGTTTTCCACATCTATAATATTAAATTAATACATAAATGTAAATTTTCAGGTAGGAATGTTTTTTTTGATACTGTGTGATAATAGATATGGTTTTCAATAGGTTTTATATAGATTTTTATGGGAACATTTGGAGTTCAAAATTTAATTTAATTATAATACTAACCAATAGTTGTGTCGGATTTTGATCTCTCGTATAATCATTTTTGTTTCTCTCTTATTACCCTCACTATCAGTTGAGGTATCTTCTCGAGTTCTTCTCAAACTTATAGGAGGATCTGTAGAGGAAGTGGTGAAACTAATGGGTGACCTGAAATAAAATGATTGTTTTTATCTCAAAGTATTACTCGTTTTAGATTGTCATTTGATACTTAAGACTCCTGTTAGCAAATTGGATATATTGATAATTTGGTGAAAGTCATACAACTTCGAACTTTACTTTAGAAGTTGACATAATATTACAATTTGTGAAGTTAGTAACTGAATTCATAGAAATGATTTTGGTTTGAAAATTCAACATTGTTCTGGAAAATATATAAGTTTTGAAACTGGGGATTGATGTTAGTACCTGAAATATCTACATACAAAACTAGAAATATTTATCAATAGATAAATAAGTTCAGTATAAAGCAAATTCCTGATTTTTTTCCACAAAGGAAAAATAATATGGTAGACACTAACTTATGAGAGCAGAGTAGTTATTTGCCATTCTACACTCATTTCTCAAGTTGTGGAAGGTCTTATTCCCAACATATTCCAAAAAACACATTGCTATTCCACAAAAAATACTTTCTGGCTGGAATAACTGAAATAATTCAATTCAAACAACCTAGACTCTATTATTCATATTGTCTTTCCTTTCTGCATTTCAAGAAATAGTAACTCCAGGAGTATTTTCCCTCGTATTTTCCTTACCATCAAAAAAACATGCTTCCATTTCATCCATACTTCCAGCAATTTCCTGTGAGGAATCATTAATTGGGATATTTCTGTTTTGAGGCATTTTTTGTAGGACCCTAGAACTATACAATAAAAAATTAGAACACATTCTGGCCTTAAAAATATTACAGTGTATGAGAAAAAATTACATATTTCTCAGAATATTTCAAATTAGGGCATCATCCAAAACCTTATACAGTAAAAAATGGATGTATAGGTATTGTCTGATTCATATTTATTCCACTTCTGCAGATCCCTTCAAGGATCATTGGGATTGTAGTTACAAATATGAATTATTTTCAGCTAATGATCAAGTGGCAGAATATTTTCAGCAATAGTGAGTTTCCTACCTTCCTTGTTGAATGATATGATCACATTTTCGTAAATACAGTTTTGGAACTGCATTCGGTCTCAACTGGATTCTTTTGCCTTCTCTACATATATCTTCTGAAGAAAAAAGTTTGCAACATATATTACATACTTCTCACTCAAATGTTCTACGATGGGATTCCTTCCCAAAGCCGACATCCAAGCATCATGCCTCTTTTATGTCAAGCTGAAAATGATAGGCTCCTTGAGTAACGTAGAGTTTATACAACAAAAATACAAAAACTTCTTAAATACGTACCCAAAATAATTAATTCCGGGAATCTTCCCTTTGTTATCACACCACAACAATATACAGTTCATTGTTTATCTGATACGAAAAAATCCAAATCGAACACAGCACACAACAAAACCAAAATGCACACGAAGATAACAGTTTATAGTGTTTATACTGTTATACAGGAACTAAAGCACCAGAAACTGTGACTGAAACCGACCCTGCCTAAACTTTCACTGAGGTCATTTCAAAGTCATTTGCCGTGAGGAAGAAAAAGCGGTGTTGTACGATCTATATGTTTTCAGTAAAACCTGCTACATTACTGCTATAATTTTCTCAGCAATTCCACAAATATTGCAATTCACTTATGATATTAATGTGTCTAATAGTCGTAGGACGTCGCGCATGAGCTATAAAATAAGTTTGTTACTCAATGGAATATTTTTAATGTTTAATTATATTGAACTCAAAATAGGACCGACAAAATATTTAGGGACTTGGCATCGTTCTACGTGAAATAACCTAATGGTGAGCATGCGCACATTGTGCATCAGTTGCCTATGCGGAACGTTTTTCGCAGCGGAACTCGAAGGAATTAGCATTCTAGAGTAAGTATATTATGATTTCTATGGTTGCAGTAGGATTCTTCAAAGTTCTGTCGGTCAGAGGTTTGACTGCTCCGAACTGATGATGCTACTGGATTAATCGCTGTATTTACAGACACAGCTCCCCCGCCAGCGTGCCCGATCGGTTCATCCCATCCGCTTCGGAAAGGTTTAGTTTTAGCATTGCAGATCACTGGCAACCAAGCACTTAACAATGGGAATCTCCTCTTTCCCGGTCATGTTGTTTTTGTGCTCATAAATTTCGATGGGCTCCTTTCCTCGCAACTTCAATGATCTCTTTTAGATCCGATCTCACCTCAATGCCATCTATGAAAATTTTGAAATTTTGAACATAGTCTGCAGAAAGCAAGGATTAGTTATATAATTAAGTTTAAAAATACGACGGGTGTTTTTTTTTTTTACGGTGGGTTTCACAAAGCGTAATCATTTCTGGGATTTTTTAACTGTCAAATCGAGTTGATTCTAGATCAAGCTCCGATTACCGGTCATAACGCTTTGTGAAACCCACCTTTAGAGTGATACAATTTTCGATAGGGTGATTTGACTGAAGGTAGAAGCCATGTTGTTTTGAAATTTCTGTTCAGTAAGCATTGACAAATTATCATAAAAAGACTCACGCCGCAATAACGTTCACAAAATGTTGAAATTTATTGCCAAAATCAGTGTTCCATTCGCCAAACTTCGTGAAATTTATGGTTTACAAAATCGTCCTTCAGAGCAGCTTATTCTTCGAATTATCGATAGATTTCGGACAACATTGTCTCTACTCTATGCAACAACAAGACAAAGAACTGAACGTACAGAAGAAAATATCTTTGCTGCAAGTGACGTTCTCAACAAGGTGGACTCTGACATCCACCACATGAAAAATTTTGCGTGAAGATCTGGTCTTCACCAATACAAGATCCAACTGGTTCGAGAATTAAAGCCACTCAACCATAATAAATGTCGTTTCTTTGCTGATTGGGCGCTAGAACAGCTTGAATTTGTTCCACTTTTTTATCGATGAATTGTGTTAGTGATGAAGCTCATTTCTGGTTGAACGGCTACGTGAACAAGCAAAATTGCCGTATATGGAGTAAAATCCTCAAGATGTTCTGTAGGTTCCATTGCATCCTAAAAAATGCACGGTATGGTGTGCTTCACACGCTAGAGGCATCATCGCTCCATATTTCTTTGAAAACGATGCTGGAGCTGCTACAGCGAATGGTGCTCGTTACAGATCGATGATCAATGATTATTTGTTTAAAAATTTGAATGGTATCGACCTAGAAGTGTTTTGGTTTCAACAATATGCCACACCTCATGCTGCCACTGTAACAATTGAAAGAACGATTTGGCGATAACATAATTGAGAGAAATGGTCCAATTGATTGGCCTCCAAGATCAAGCGACATAACTCCAATGGATTATGGGGTTATGTCAAGTCATTGGTTTATGCCGATAAACCAGAAATAATACATGCTATGGAAGCCAACATAACTCGTGTTATTGCATAGGCATCTCCACATGATACTTTCTCAAAACTTTTCCTGTGAATCAACATAACTGCATCCTTCCAAGACTTCTCCATGCAGTCGATCACGTTTTAGTGCCAACATGAAAGTCTATCTTATTCGTAAAACGGACAAAGGGCCATTTCCACATCATCAACGAGGAGTCTAAATCGTTTATTTCCCTATGCCAGACGACGGGAACGGGGTACTGGCTCTCATTATGGCCCTTCCGCCGTGTTGCCGAGAAGCGGCACAGAATTACGTCACAATTGAAAAGTAAATTGCACTATGAGGATATAATTTTAAGCGGCTAGAATTGCGCAGCATGAGTTAAAGGAGTTGTCAGGCGGAAAGCAGCTAAATCTAATGAGCTTCAGGGACCAGTAAACTGCACCTACAAAGGAACTTCCCAGCAACATTGTCCAGAAAGCGTAATCCTCCACGAAAATTATAACAAGACAGTTTCAACGTGACTATTACTGCTGATTAAGATTCTAATTCATGGTCACACTATGAGCTCATTCCTATTCGCAGAAATTAGATGTGCTAGTAAGGATGCGAGTAAGAATTCGAGTATCATTTTCCACCATTGGAAGAAAGTACTGCTAGGCCACACAGAGAAATTCTAAATCTTTGGGATTGTAAAAAACACCCTCTTGGTGATTGGACGGAAGAGCGGCTTTCCACCAATCAAGGGTGTTATTACTTTAAAGAAAAATAAAAAATGTTAATTAGAATTTTGAAGTTCTTTCTTCCGACGGAAGAAAGTGTGGGATCGGCCCAACGCACTTGGGTCGGGTCTTGGTGTTTAAAATATATTCTAGGGAGAGGGATGGTAAATAAAACCTTTTAGATTAAATTTAAGACGTATATTAAATTCAAATCAAACCCAAACAAATTTACACTGGTTAGTTATGTGTTACTTAAATCAAATTGATTTAAATTATCAAATGTTCAGATATTTCTTAATTCGAAAGGAAATAATCCCATCAAGTGAAACTGTTAAATTAGCTTTAAATTACAAAGGCAGATCTATTCATTGAAATTAAATCAACATCAGTGTGAATTCCAAATCATATAAAAAAATGAATTCAAATCATCAACAAGAATGATAAGGGTTTGTCAAAATGACCCCAGAAATAATAATCATGAACAATCTCGAAAGAATTTACAGTATAAGGTAAATTTTCTATACCCAAATAATATGACGGAAAATAATCCTTCTTAAACTTTAATTTTACAAGGGGAAACTCAACAATAGTTTCCACGTGATCTTTCAAATGAACCTGAGTTTTCTCAACAGAAAACTCCACTTAGACCTTCGACTACTTAAGGGTGATTACAAAAATAATAATACGCTTTAACGAGGATACAGAAAATTATGAAACTATGACTTGTAGAAGATTTCAGGACTCTGGACTATAAATATATTTTGGGCGGGCATGCGGTTTTTCTACCAATCCTCAAAAATAGCTAAGCATAGACAATTTATCTGACCTTTTTCCTGTACCAATGATCCCAAGAACGATGAACCTAGGAGAATAATTCTACGACGATGCTTCTTTCTTCAACTTAACACTTCTTATATATGTCCCAGTTGAGACTGACTTATCAAAACTTTTGAAAGAAACCAAAAAACCTACGAGTTATCCTAACGCCGTCTTCCGAATAACTACGAAACTAAATTAATTCTTAAGCCTTCCTTAAAACCATATCAAACAATCAAACACATATTAAATGAGTCAACTCAGAATCTTCCCGTTTAAGACTTCTGCAGTTACTCCTCGACTTCAAAATCAACCTTAATTGTTTTCGTTTCCACTTTGAAACCGTACTTCTTAACACTCAAGTACCTAACATGAAACCGTACTACCCTAGTACCCGAACCATAGTCGCGAGCACTGGCAACCTATCCCGTTTAAGGTTCAACCAGTAACTGCCGTTTTCGTCTCCCGAATAACTGAACTCACTTTCGTCCGAAACTTCCCCGGTTACCTTATTCTTTGTTCCTTTTAGAAACCAATTAAATTAAAGGTTTTTCTTTCGTCAGTACTTCAAAACCAATCAAACCAAAACTTCTTCCATCTTTGTTTTTATGAACCAATCAAATTAAAGATTTTTTTCTGCTTCCCACCTTCTTCTTGAGATATTGCAGTTTCCCATGCAATGGTTTGGGAAATGCTACGTGACAATTCTCAACAATGCCTGCGTTGAATTTTATTCCTGTCATCGTGTGCAGTAATTGCAACCAAATTCGTGGGACAATTATAATTTATCATTTAGTTCTCTAAATAAACTTAAACTGAAAATCAACAATTTCGGTCGTTAACGTCTCGCCAAGCATTCTGTGTGGGTTTGATAAACGATCCAATAATTTTTCTAACACAAGGCTATTAAATTTCAGAAGTTGAAGTGGAAAATACCGGTTAAATATTACAGGAAAGAAAATGTTCAAGTCCTAATTTTTAAAGGATATTCATTTTATTACTTCCAAGTTATCTCTCCTATATTACAGGATTTTAGCTGCTTTTATTGCGATCCGCTCGCAAACCAATATCGACGGCTTAACGAACTTACACTGGGCTCGCGTTGTGTTCGTGAAAAGATCCGACTATCGATGGATTGGCGCGAACGGTTTGCGAGCGGCTCTTAGAGGTTCGACATGCCGTCCAAATAATTGTCGCTATTGGTTCGCGAGCGGTTCGCGATAGGTTCGGCTCGCACATCTATACGCAACTTTAAGCTGCGTCTAGATGTGCGAGCCGAACCTATCGCGAACCGCTCGCGAACCAATAGCGACAATTATTTGGACGGCATGTCGAACCTCCATAGAGCCGCTCGCAAACCGTTCACGCCGAACCATCGATAGTCGGATTCTTTAGCTGCGTCTAGATGTGCGAGCCGAACCTATCGCGAACCGCTCGCGAACCAATAGCGACAATTATTTGGACGGCATGTCGAACCTCTATAGAGCCGCTCGCAAACCGTTCGCGCCGATCCATCGATAGTCGGATCCTTTCACGAACCCAACGCGAGCCCAGTGTTACTTCGTTAATCCGTCGGTATTGGTTCGCGAGCGGATCGCAAGTGTGTACGTGAAATTAACGAACATGACACGAACACTTCGCGAACGGTTCGCGATAGGTTCGGCTCGCACATGTATACGCAGCTTTTCACGAACACAACGCGAGCCCAGTGTAAATTCGTAAGCCGTCGTTGGTATTGGTTCGCGAGCGGATCGCAAGTGTGTACGTGAAATTAACGAACATGACACGAACACTTCGCGAGCGGTTCGCGATAGGTTCGGCTCGCACATCTGTACGCAGCTTTAGAGTTGGCACGGGGAGACAATTATATTGCAAATTTTACTCGAATGAATTGAACGGTATCTGTAACAACCCTTCGGAGTCATTTGTTGAGGTCTTACAGGTGGGTAGTCTCAATTAGTACCATAAGGAGACGGTTGCTTTTCTCAAATTCAAGGACAAGAAGTCCTTCAAGAGTACTTCAGCTATGACCTGGACATAGAACTACCCTTCGGCAATGGGCAGAACCATCAAGACTGTCTTTTACTACAATGGCTCAACGTACTTTTTTCGAAGGAGTCTTGATTCGGTTTACTAAGTGATAGTCAACGAGAAAAGGGTTGGAGAGGTCCAGGCAGACTAGAGAGACTCAATTTCGCCCGGGAAGTCGCGCCCTTTCAAGGCGGATCAATAAGGTGCTGAGGGGTATGATGTTCGGTCGCTGTAACCCTCTTATTATCGTTGAACGAACAATGACTGGTGCCATCTACGTAGAAAACATCACTGAACCAATCATTGTTCCTCTGCGCAACGTAGGTATTTGGGGATAATTTTATTTCTGGTGATAACGCCCTGCCACACCGCACAAGTTCAAAACATTCTTCGAGTGAACAATATCCAGAGATTGAACTGGCCAGCAAACTCACCGGACATGAATCCAATTGAGTACGTAGGTATGGGATTACTCAGGGAGAGCAATATCCAATCGCCAAAACCCAACTTCAAATTTTCAAGAATTGAGTTTAGCCCTTCAGGAAGAATGGAACGATATGCCTGAAAATTTCTTTAATGACTTGATTCGTGGGATTCCTAGGCGTATTGGGCAGTTGATTGAAAGATGAGGTTGCTTTGACCTTGATTAGTTTACCAAGGTTGTTCTGTTTTTATTTTTATACACTGATAGTTTTACCAGGATAATGGTCTTCTTGCACTGCTTCTAGTTGTTAGGATGCTGGTAATCCTCGTTATTCTCGATGATTGAGACTGTTGTATTCGTAACTGCACAACCGATGTAGGGGGCTATACTTAAATGTATAAGCACCCTATTGTTACCTTGATGATCACTGCGATAAGTTGTTATCTGTACGAAGATACCAACCACGAGGAGGATGGAGACGTATTGAAATACAATAAACTGTATTTTTCTAGTTACCTCAACTTAGATAACAAGCACGAAACGATTATACAAGTAATATGTATACAATCATAAAGTCTACCTTCTATATGAAAATGTAAAGTAAGGGAGCAAAGTGTTGTGTTGATTTACAAAAACTGACTAATTAGTAATTACTCATTGCTTGTCTCTTCAACATAGGGTTTTAAAGATAAGCTGGAAAATAAGGGAGGTTAATTTCCTCTGAGTAGAAGTGGGAAAGATCAACTATTGATTGGGTGTCAGAATCGAAAACGCCTCTCTAAGCCGAAAAAGTGCTCTCATTGGACCTAAAAATGTCACTATATACTTATTTAGTTTTATGCGCTTATACTGAGAAGTCGAATGAAGGTTCACCAGTTCTGGTTATTGTCTCAAAAAAACAGATGAATTGCCCAAACTTGACCTAAATTCTTGGGTTGATAAATCTTTCAATAGAAATCACATAAATCCGTCCAAACCAAAGGGTGTTCTCAATAAAAAAGGGAGGATTGGAAATCAAAGCAAATGAAATGAAATTGCAGTACGAAAGTGATCGATCCCATATGGTTAAAATAAATTTTTTCATACAACCTTTTTTGAAGAAGACAGCTCATTTCTTGAGGACAAAGGAGATGGAATTTGTCTTGTCCAGGCGTTGCGAAGTGAAACGCAACAGAGGTGGTAGGTAATACGAATAATTAAATTTGGATTCAGTTGTGGAATAACTATGATAAATCAAAATAATATAATCGATAAATTTAGATTATTTCTCATTTTTCCAATTTTGACTCATCCAGCATAAATCAAAAAGGTTTATTCTAAAAAGTTTTTCTATTAAATATTTTTGATCATTTCTAGAACAAAGATTGTTTATTTCTTGAGAAACCTTGGGGGGCCAAGACTTTTGACGATGTGTGTTTTTGTATGGAACTTCCAGTTTTCATCAGTTCAGGTCAACCATATTCGTATGAGGATTCTGGAATAATTTTTATTAGCGTTTGATTTTAATATTCGCAAAGTAGGTTCTAACCATTTTTCCCAATTTTTGAATAAATTGTTAACAATGCTAATAATCTAAATCTTCAAACATCCAACTAAATATCTTATAAATGGATTTTAGCGTCTGTGAGAATAATTAGGGAAAGATTTAACGGCATGCAGACAAATTTTTTTGAAATTCCGGAAAAAGTTACACACCGAGCGGGAATCCATTCCCGCTCGCTGAATATAATATAATACTAGAATTGGTATGTTACGACTAAATCATGCATTGTTTTTTGCTGTAACGAAGGAATTGGTCTATGAAACCAAACGAAAAAATTTATAGTCACTATACTAGGTATTCTTTTCAATATAATAGTATATTATATTATAAGGATTAAAAGTGCATATTTTTTTTACGAGCAATGTTTGCAGTTGCGAGGCGGAGCGCAGCGCAGCCGAGCGAATGCAAAATTGCGAGTAAAAATAGGCACTTTTAGTCCGTATGATATATACTATTTTTTCTCCAACCCAGTCAAATATCTGGTATTGTTGGTAAATATTGATTGTCAAGTAGACGTCAGTAGACTTCAAACTTCAATTAGAGAGCTCAAATGCAATTACTTTTAGTCCTAGGATTAAAAGTGTTGCTATGCAACGAGCAAATTTTTGTACGTTAAGGGAATTATGGCTTTTGCACCAGAAAATAGTTAAAAAATGTCAACATTTTTCGATGGTTGGAGAAAAAATGTTTTTTCCCCCATCCTGCTCGTTTTTACTCGTTCTATTATGAACAAGCAGCGCGTCCCAGCTTCGCCCGGGTAGAAATTTGTTTCATTAACATTTTGCGATGAACTGAGAGTAAATCTACAACATTTATTCTGTTTATAAAATCGTCGCGTGTCTGAAAATTGATCCATGCGGCTACACTTTCATAGATATGCATGTCCCCCTCCCACCCGCCTACCTAGCACGGAGACGCACTTAAGTCCGGTCGTGCGGTTTCATAGTTCATCATTTCAACCTGCCATATTTTTGGATGTACTCGTTGTAATTGTATGATGTAAAGGGCAATTTCGTTCTGAATTGAATACTGAGGACGAATAACGTATTGAGTTGGATGAGGATCGATACCCTATTCAAAAACGCACTCCCAAATAGTGCCTAATTTTGGACAACATCTGATTACCATAAACAGGTAATAGCAAGTCAATCTTGAGAGATAGATGAATGCTATTGCGGACGTTTTTCTAGAACTATTTAATAGGTACATTTCCACGTAAGTCTAACGGTTTTTGCAGCGCACATGAAAATAGCTGATTTTGGCTGATTTCTTCGTAATTATTGAAGTTATAGTAGCTATCCTTATTTTTTTCATAGCCTATGTCACTCAGGGATAATGTAGCTTTCTAAGGTCAAAAGAATTTCTGAAATCGGTCCAGTAGTTTTTGAGCCAAGTCTTATCAAACACACAAAAATACAAATCTTTCCTCTTTATAATATCAGTATAGATAAAATTTATAAGGAGGTGGATGAACGCGAAGTAGTATGTCTGCATGTGAATCATTTTTACGAATTTGAAAAACAGGGTAGACCTGAGACAAGTCGGATTTAGTAGTATTTTCTTAACAAAATAATGTGAAAAATCGCATTTCAAAAAATTTTGAGTGAAGGCGGACTCCCACTACTCGTTTATTTGGCAAGTTCGCAATATTTGCGTACTTGCCGGACTCCCACTACTCGTGTATTTGGCAAATATTTGCCACTTGCCTATATTTGGCATGTAGTGGGAGTGGTTCACTCGGCCAATACTTGTCAATCTTGTCATTCAAGTTCGAAATTTGGTCTACTTGCCAAGTACGCAAATAATTGCGTACTTGCCAAGTATACGAGTAGTGGGAGTCCGCCTTAAGAAGAGAACTTGATCAATAATGAAAAGAATTTATTTATTTATTTATTTATTTATTTATTTATTTATTTATTGAAAGAAAATAGTCGAGGTAAAACCTATAAGACTCAGCATACAATAATGAAAATGAACACAAAATTTCTATGAGTACCCACAAAAGTAAAATAAGTAAAAAATAACCAGTATTAAATTTAAATTGACATACAGCAAAACAAAGATACTAGCATACTAATCTAACTTGTCCGAGAAAATCCAACCTATTCCAGAACACATTGACGCTGGGAGAGTTCACAATATCACAAAAGTAAAATAAGTACAAAATAACCAGTATTAAATTTAAATTGAAATATAGCAAAACAAAGATCCTAGCATACTAATCCAACTTGTCCGAGAAGATCCAACCTATTCTTGAACACATTGACGCTGGGAGAGTTCACAACATCACTAGTCAATGCATTCCAACCCTGGAAAACTCGATTGCTGAGGAAATGCTGCCTGGGTGTTGTCTTGAACTTTTCCTTGAGAAGCTTCAAATTATGTCCTCTCAAATTATTGCAGTTGAGAGAATATTAGGAGATGCTTCCTTGTCTCCTTTGACAAGACGCCACCGTCACAGATTCTCTTACCTGAGTCCTGAATACTGTTTTTTCAAAATGATTCAGCAGAAATCGATGATTATGAAATGACACATTCACTCAGAATGCAAATGAAACTGTTAATAATGTTTTACTTTTATGAAAGCACTGCAATGATGGAATGGAATTATAGTTCGAAAGCAACACCTTCCTTATTTTCTTTTCATAGCTCGCGATATTATTTCTGCCCCCATTCTATTTCCGGAATCGCTCTATGCCCATAAATCGCACAAAACCTAATCTAAATCCAATTTGAACAAAACAAACCATGCAAGGAAACAATAGCGGAACCTACACGCGGATGTCGGAATAATTAAATCGGATACATAACGTTATCTGCTTACCCGTTAATAAAATACAGAGGCCGAATCGAAAAGCCACTTTGAGCCGTTCAAGGACCGTGCGGGCTGTGCACACGAAATTTCATTATTCATCGAAATAATAATTGCGTTATTTCACGCCCCACCTATTTACGGCAGTAGCAGTTGTGAAATTGAATTCGAATCGAATTCGGAAAAGAGTAATAATTTTTGTTGCGCGAATTCTGTACGAGGCAAATCCATAATGGGTGTAGAATTCTAATGCGGACCAGCAGCATGTCAATCGTTTTATGACAGTGGTTATTTCGTTTTCTGCGGTTACGTCACATCAGACTGAACGTATTTTGCACTGCCGCAGCCAATGAAATTATTGAATTCAACTCGAACTCATTATTTTGGGTAGAATATTAGAACGGTACCTATTCGGTTGATTCAACCCTGAGTCCTTATATCTAATGAGACCATAGAGCATACGCCTCTGATTACAGAGATCTGCTAAATATTCGGTAAAGGTACGGTTTCTTACAATGCGGCAACGTAATATAGCGGCAGCATTGCCGCCCTAATAGGCCTACCACACGCTCAAGCTTCACCACAGTTTTGCTTGCGCAAACCGGGAAAACTGTATACCGCGCAAACCCCACGGCTTGGCTTGAGTAATTTTCGACCTGCTTGAAATTTGGCCTGTGCAAGCCCGGCTTGCGCAAAAGTCGGACGCATTGTTATCGTGTCGACGACTTCGTAAATAAAGAGGCTTGCACGTACTCAACTGTGCCGTGTGGTAGCAACTGTTGTGTTCAATCTTTACGTACGAGATGCCTGCGCAAGCCAGACTGTGGTGAAGCTTGAGCGTGTTGTAGGCCCATAATGTAGTTGGAACTATGGAATACCTTGGGAGTAGTTGCCAAGATATGGTTAAGTAATATAGCGTTGCCGTTAGATTTATAACGGTAATCTGTGTCGCGAACTGTGGTAGATAGCGTCTGTCTGGCACCTTCACTTTCACCGTTCTGTAACTGCCACTCACAGTAATAGTAGGTCCACTACAAGACGGTACCGCTTTGTGGTAAACCTGTAGAAAAAGGCCACCAGATGGTTCGGAGATTCCTCTTTCTTCCCAGAAAATTTGCACTTGTCGTTTTATGACAGACTAGGCTCTTTGATTCCTAATTCTCCAATTGTCAGTACCTTCCCTGGAGGCACGTAGCCAGGATTTTCTTTCGAGGGGGCCCACAATAAGTAAACATTGCAAATTTTGTCAAATATACAGGCATTTTTTGATATTTCCCTGGGTAGTCTTAGAATGCATGGGCTCATGTATTCACCACAAGATGAAGTGGCGTGAGATCTGTAATGATCTCCAATTCTCTAGTTCTGTATTCTCTATCCTTGTACTATTCTGACTTGCCTTGGCATACCAGACTTTTGCATCATAAGTTATTATTGGTCTCACAATTGGTCTCACATCCACCACAGTATTTTATCCCCAAGTCTTACCAGCCAGAGTTCTGCACGCCATCAAGTCCTTTATTGCTTTATTCAGTAACCTCAATATGCTTGTTTTGCGGAACCTCGTTATCTAAGCTGGAAGCTTTCAAATTTCTGGTTGTGATGAGAGTACAGTCTGATCTCATATCATTCTTTGATTTTACAGACTCAAGTTCATTCAGATGTGAGCTTTAATTCCATGGATTCCTCGGCGTTAAGATTTTAAGTTCAAAATTGCCATCCTGGCATCTCTTCTGATCAGAACTGCCTTCTATAATTTAAGCAGTATTATTCGATCTGCTATGGGAACTAAATATGATGGACGAAAGAAAACTATTTGCTATTAGCCTTGTTTCATATGATATTTGAATGAATCTCATTTCTAAGCTCTAGATACTCTGTTCAAATGTAAGATTTCACACAATCGTTCAGTTTATTTATCCCTGTCTCATCCAGTTCATACATTTTTCTGCCTTGTTCCGTTAATGAGCAGATTTTCATCAAATAATCTCTCCTCCGCACAATTTATTTCATCCCTATCTATCAGTAGACCACGTTTTTTGAACATGAATTCCATTTTTTTCAATAATTTGTTGAACGTTGTTCTTTTGAAATTTGACAAACTGTCGACATCATTCACAATTTCTAGTACTCTAGAAACCGTTGGGATTTCATTCCGAAAAAAAAATCGTGGACAATTCTTCTGATAAGGTTCATATCGAAATCGTCAACCGGATCGATTATTTTTAACGACTGGGCTCTCCTTTCAGGTGGTGTCAATGTTTAATTCTCTTTATATTCTCTGATAATTCTGAATGCAGCAGAATCACTCACTCCTGAGGAGTTTGAAAAACAATTCCTACTAAGTCTCTTTTCGATGAATCAGGATGTTCTTCCAATTCTTTTCGAATGCTGAAGAAGAAGAGATAATTTTTGGACATTTTTCGTGGCGGTCCTCATATATCACCTTAAATGCAGTATCCGTTTCCGAATTCGACATTGTTCTTTAAACACTATATACACTTCGTCAAAAGATTTTCCAACACAATGTACTTTTCACAACAAAATCTATAAACACTTTGAACAGCTAGACCTTCACGGAAGCTCTAGGTATTTTAATTAGTCTTGACCATTGAAAACTTCGATATTTATGCAAATCAAGATGGCTTTAATCCATTAAGGGAAAGGACCCAAATCTATGTTTCTCGGAATTACCTTGTCGGAATCTTGAGCAGCCGACAGAGAGTTTCGTACAAAATAATATAAAATTTTGGACCGGAACTAAATATATTTAGGATATTACAAGTAAATGACCATTATAAATTTGAACAGAGATCTTTTACGAGTCTTGTCAATTGAAAACTTCGATATTTATGAAAATCAAGATGGCTTTCACCCATTAGGGAAAAGGACCCAAATCTGGTGTTTCCCCGGAATTACTTTGTCGGAATCTTGAAAGATTCCGACCCAAATCCCTAAAACTCTGGTATTTCCCGGAATTACCTTGCCGCAATCTCGAGCATCCGAAAGAGAAATTATTTTGTAGATATAATAATATAAAAACAAAACAAAATAAAAAAAGGGTATGTCGGATATAAAATGTTTATGAGAGTTGCAAATCATAACTGAAATTTTGCACTATAGTTTCTGAGGAAAAAAGTTCTAATGTGGGAATTGCTGACTCAAATTATTGAATCATTTCTATCCAGTACCATCTACAGTCCGTTCCTAGTACGATCCTGGCAGTCTCTTAGGGCGGTCGAAGAGAGCGTTGTTATCACCGTTGACCAATAGGAGCTTTATTGTGCGAAAACCATACGATTCTGTTTGTTTACAGAGCTCCTTCTTATATTTGAAAGGACTATAGATACCACCAAAATTCGTCGAATTGATGGAAAAATGATGGGTAATCACTATGAACACCAATTTTTAGGAACGATAGAGGCGCACTTCTTTATGCGTGATTCTGTTACTATCCCAAAGCATAAATATTTCTGAGGGGGTGAGAAAATCGAGGTCTATTAGTATGCTGTCTTGCGAGGCCCTTAGGGCGTATAACGTAAGACAATTATGTAGAGTGGAAAGTTCACAGTTTTGACTTTTACGATAGTGGGATATCTCGGGGAAAGAATATTACATTTCCAATTCATGAAGGAAAAGAAATTCTGATGGACGGATGGAATGCCCCAGGTTTTTTTTCATGATATATAGGCTGATTCCCAAACAAATATGATACATTTCTAACTCAGCTAAGTCTATAAAAAATTATTCAAAATTGAAAGTTCGATATACTTTTGGTATGGTATTGAATTTTTAGAACTAGAATCAGACCATGAAAATATCGCCCTAGAGATTTTTTCGACCGATTTTTATGCTATACATTATGGTCGATAAATGACACAAGTTTTCATTGTTCAATAAAACATGATTTCCTATAGCAAAATATAGAAATATTTATTGATTTAGAAAATATGTATACATTTGGGAATTATGCATGAAAAAAAATATCTGGTAAATGACCGCCACGGCTTTGCTGGCAGATGCGTATCCTTTTGAAGAAATATACTGCTCCACAAGAGTTAGGGATATCGTATTCAATCGTTTTTGAAAGAATGTAATCTTCGAGAAAATCGCTGTGAAATCATGTAAAACTCAATAACAACTTGAATCGATCCTATAAAAATCAGTATGAGACATTTCGTCAATCTGGCCGCCTTTTTTCTGAAGTTTGGTTCTTTGCATATGCTTCATGAATGTTTTTATTTTGAAATGAAGTCAGTTCATCAACGGCTACGATTTGAAACGAGTTTTCTGAAAATGCCAAGACGTAAATTAACAAACGCTGAGGCTAATAGGGCTATCGGAATGCTACAGTGTGGCCTAACTCAGGTTGTTGTAGCGGAAAGGCTCCAAGTCAGCCAAAGTGTGATATCCCGACTTTGGAATAGGTTCAGGGAGACAGATTCCGTGTTGGAAAGACCAAAGCTTGGTGGGCGACGAATAACAACACCTGCTCAGGATCGTTTCATCACCGTTTCGGCGAGAAGAAACCCTACATCTACGTGTAGAATGCTACGGAAACGGAATACTCCTCAAAATGCAGATGGAGTCCAAGTTTCCATCGAAACCATCAGACGACGTTTGAGAGAGGTGAATCTAGGTTCTAGACGTCCATTAAGAGGAGTTCCTTTAACACGTGACCACAAGCGTCAAAGACTGGAATGGGCAAGGCAATATATCAATTGGAACAATCAATGGCGTAGTGTCCTTCTCACTGATGAATCCAGATATGGACGATTTTCAGATTCTCGAAGAATAAGTGTATGGACAATCCCACGCATACCCCGTAATCGTTGCTATGTCCAAGAAGTCCATCCATTCCGAGGGGGTAGTGTTATGGTATGGGCCGGGATATGTTTCAACGGGCGCACAGATCTACACTTTTGTCCTGGGAATATGACCGCCTTACACTATAGGGAGCATATCATTGACAATGTTGTGTCGAATTTTCACCTCGCTATTGGTGAAACTTCTCCATTTCTAGACGATAACTCTAGACCGCACAGTGCAGCCATAGTTGAGAATGCGCGCGAGGAGCTTGGTATTCCACATTTACCTATACCTCAGTACTCACCAGATTTGAATTGCATAGAACATGTATGGGATATGCTCCAAAGAAAATTAGATAATCATCAACTTACCGCAGAATCCTTAAATGATCTGAGAGAGCTTCTGCCCCGTTTATGGAACCAAATTCTTCAAGAAATGTTCAACAACCTCGTGTATAGTATGCAAAGAAGATGTCAAGATGTTATTGATGCCCGTGCAGTCCATACATTGTATTGATAGACTTAAAATGCTTGAATTCTCTGGGAATAAAATTTCGTTATTTCACTCGATTTTTCTTAACCACGCTGCAGACCTACAGGCTAAAATTAATTTGCAACTTGAAATCATATTAATATGAATCTTCATCACAAAAATCCTATTTTAACTATATTTTTTTGCAATTTGAGTCAATATCCCTAACTCATGTGGAGCAGTTTATTCAATAACTTTATTGATTACATGTGTTGGTATTTCATTGATACAGCGTCTAATTTCGGATTTCAATGCTTCAATGATTGCAGGCATATTGTCATAACTTCCTGAAAACCCTTAGTGGAATTCATATATCTAAGGTTCAAAGTCTAAAAATCATTATTATTTGAAACAATTTATTTTCCGGCTGTTTCGACTTTACAGTCATCGTCAAAGCCATACTAAAAGGTGGAAACAATGTTACAATCTTGAACTTACATAAACCTCATAAACCTTTGACTTCAAGTAACCACAAAGCCAGAAGTCTCAAGGCGTTTAATCGCAAGAGCGTGAAGGCCAATTCTGGTCACCAAATCGGGACACGACCAGGAGCAAACTGGTGCAAGGTCGTCAATGTTTCACGGGCGGAATGACATGCTGCTGAAACCACATCGAAAGCTTCCAAATGAGACACAAGAAACAGTGTTATCATAGCACGATGACGTTTGCTATTCACAGTTGCATTTTTTGACCATTAGGACGCATTGTTCTACCGTGTAATGCTGCATATTTACTAACTCCCATCTGTCAACCTTCGATCTGTCACGTCATAATCATGTGACATTATGACTGTCAAACATGACGCGCAATTCGCATCTTGCGCTCTTATTGAAACACCCTTTACTTTAAATCATTTTGAAGATTCTGCAATTTTATTTCTGAATATGCTAAAGAAATTCCAACTCTAACATTCTAGTTGTTGAAGTGGTTGAGTCGATATGGCTCACAGAATAGAAATTCGGAAAAGTAGTACGAGTCGATAAAGCCTAGATGAAACGCATATTTGAATATCAAAATATATCCCGTAGAACTACTAATCGGACAATCGCTGAATGTGACCAACGTATTCCTTGTATGAACCTTCCAAAAAGTGGAAGATCCGTAATTTTTACCCGAGCATGGCCGAAAGACTTTTAAGAATAGCGAAAAACAAGGTTGATTATCGCTTAGAAAACATACAGTAAATTATAGAGAAGGTATAAATAATTTGAGAATCATTTATAAATAATATTTTAAAGGGAATAACAGTCTTGTTTATTATGTATGGGATAGTCCTCTGGGTGTTTCCTGAAGAAATTTTGAAAGTTTTGATTCCGGAAATCCTGTACTGATGCTACATGAAGTATATTAATAAATCGAATTGCCAAATCTGGGAAATAATGTGCCACTCGAACCCTATTGCTTTTCAACTCTTGCAACTTGGGTTTGCCGTGTAGGTATAATGATTGAACCTGTGAGCTATATTATCTGAGAATCAGTTCCAATAGATTATGTATTTCTAGAAAATTGTGCCGAAAATTTCCTGGAATGATATCGCACAAGTTATAATCTCCTGTGATTATGTAGGTACTTGCGGGAGATCGTTACGTCCAGGGGTGAGTTGTATCCAAGGATAAAGTATAACCAGGGAATCGTAACTTTAAAATGATCAGTACAAATAGAGCAGGGTTAATATTCGATCTGAGAATCTGGTGTCAGCAAACCTACTGGAAAAGAGTCATTTATCATTCTTCAATTGGAAAATGTCGACTACTCCATAGCTGTCAAATTTAGCGGGAATGTAGTAATGATTGCAATATAAATAAAAAAAAAGGGGAAAACTGACCATTTCTTTGGGCGTGATGAAAAAAATTGGTGACCTATTGATTTTTGTTATCACTCATAACCACCGAATGAACTAGAGTAGCGCTTGCGAGTTTTCAGAGGTTAATAGAATCCACTCGGGTCGTGTTGACACCTTCAAACTCAAGTTATGATGCCAATGTCATTTTATACGTATTCTCCCTATTATTACCAAGCTTTAGGAGAAACGTTTTCTTCTTCATCAGGGGGCTACAAAAAGTGACAAATATAAAACACCACATTGACACAAATTGATACCTACAACAATCATCAAACATGAATGAAATCCTTCATTACAGGCAAAAGACATATAATTGGTATGACCACAACAAGCCAATTATGAATATCCTTCACCGTACAAGACTCAGCTTTTTATCGATCATATCCAATTGACATCATGATACAAATTTTCAAAATCTGAAACATTAAAAAATTCAATCGACAGAAAACAATTGACAGAGAGAACCAAATAACAAAAAGGAATTTGACATTTCGTTACATAGAGTGGGATGACCCTAGATAACAATTTATAGTGATGTTCTCATTTAATAAAGACGAATATACAGGGTGTATTTTAAGGTGAGGATTTCCTTTCGACAGATGGTAGAACCTGTTTCGAGAAAATGAAGCTAGGATATTTTCTGGTTTCTAGGTGAATCTGAAAATTCCAGAGTCCGAACCTGCTCCTCCGTAGATATAAACATCTCTTGTTTTTTGTCTTCCTATCTTACAAATTCGGAAAAAATTCTAGTGCGTAGAACAGATCTCTTTGCCATATGCCGCTTTTTCATACATTTTTCAAATTGAATATTTTTTATAAGAAATTTTCGGTAAAATGACCTATCACCTGTCAAAAGGAAAGCCTCACCCTAAAAATACACTCTGTTTGAATCAAATGAGCTCGTTGAGAGCTGGGAATCTTCCATGAATCAAATTTCACTGTAATCCATATAAGTCTCCTGAATAAAGCACTTTATAATATAAATGAGCTTTCGGTGAATTTACACATCAATATTCACTGAAGGACAGCAAACCTTGTTGAAAGAAGAAACCTGGGTGATCAGAAAGGTTGTAAATCTCCTGATGTGGATGGTTTCTTTGACTTCTGGCATAGTCTCGATGATTCTGGATGGGAGTAGGTTTCTATGGGAATGGTGTTACGCCAAAACACCATTTTAATCAAACGAAATCGAAATATCCGAAACCGATTTCGGATTAGAGGGAAGGATCAGCAGTATCATGCTGGGGCTAACTTCTCCGTGATGGAATGTTTACGGAACAAAACTATTCACCTGATTCACCAATGGTGAAGGTTTATTCTCCCCTTCTCGAGAATACCGATACCGATACTGATCCAAGATTAGATCGACCACAATCGAAATCACATTGCTCGAAAGAGCTATTTCGTTCTTCTTTATTTGCAAGCGCGGATCCAGGGGGGGGGGGTCATGGGGGTCATGACCCCTCCCCCCCTGGACTGGACGAACCGTCAAATCTTGTGTTTGATAAAAAGAAATCAATTGACGGGTATGTAATCCACCTGACCGTGACCCCCCCCCCCTTTCTCGAGAGCTGGATCCGCCACTGTTTATTTGAGGACGCTGGAATTTCATTTGCCCTAATTCATATGAACTTAGCGATATATGAATCAGGCTCAAACAGTACCAAAAAATCCACTAAGGTGAAACATGTATAATTCTAAAAAATGTTGAATAGAAAAATAGTTTGCAATTACGCGTGATCAATGAAACCACATCATAGAAAAATTATCATTTTATTGTATGGACGTATTAATTGATTACCTGTAAAGAACAGTAGTAAAAATGATATGAAAACCACCCTGACAAGGTACTTTGAGAAATCGATAATTTCACCTTCCATATATCGACATCCTAATACAGGGGCAGACCTAAACCTGCTCAAATCTTGAAGCTAGCAGCTTCCGTAATTAATTTTGAGGAGGCCCGGTCTAATTACAAAGGTGAATGGGGCTTAAAGAGATTCTCATGAGGTGACATAATTAATTCTAAGGCATAAACAACGATGTTGTACATGCACATGTTTAATGAAAAGTTGTGTATGTTTCCGAGGAATTATTTCGGCTCAATTCAAGTTGTCCATCATAGTGAGTTAGGATAATAATGAAAATAACCAACAATCCAATACCGATCCTAAAAACGAATAGGTTATTAGCTTTTTCACTATACAGGGTGAGTCATGAGGAACTTCACATATTCCAACCACTTAGAAACACGGGTGAATATTTAAAGGTGCTCTATTATTTTCAAGAGTTTTATGAATAGTGATTTTCTGTTTTCACCCAAAACTCCGATCCAGCATAAGATTTTATAATGGCTATTTTGAATGAATAGCGATTTCAACGTCCCAAATGTTGTTCTAAGTTTGTGAAAGGCGAAGGGAAATTTCTGTATAATTTGGTGTATTGAGATTGTCGAAAATAATTAATACAAAGTTCAGGAGATTTTGAGGATTCGTCAGATCTGAACTGATCAGTTCTTCATAAACAAAAACAGAGTATTCCAATATTGAAAACGAATTGAATTGGGAAATTTTCATAAGCTGTTCTTGGAAATCGAACGAAATTATGAAAATGCTGTGTAATGTGACACTTTCTGTTGTTCCTCATACTGAATTTAATTGTGATAAATCGAAATATTTTGCCATGATAAAACGGATATAGGTACTTATCTTGAAAATTGGGATTTGATGGTTTTTCTTTCTTGTAACGTTTCATTCGTTCTCTTCAGCGCCCTTCATCCTGAATATGTAACAAATCGAAGCATTTCAGTTGACGAGTAGGTATAGACTTCTGAAATTTATATCCATGGGTCCGAAAATTATTGAAGTGCCTATCGGTATGATACAGGATGTTTGGCGAGACGATAACGATTGAAATTATTGATTTTCGGTTGAGTTCCTCATGGGACTCGTGGGATTTGCAACGTGGCAGTACCCGAAAGTTTCATGGGAAACTGCGTCATCCTTCGAGAACCCACCCACAGGATGTGGGAAGAAATGAAATCTTTATTTTCATTGGTTTTTGAAAAACGTAAAAGGAAATTTTCAATTCGATTTGGAGACGAAAAAGTCAGTAACTGGAGAAGCCTAAAACGGAAAGGTTCTCAGTTGACTCGGGATACGGTTCGGAAGTTCAGAGTAAGTGGAGAAGCCTTAAACAGGGAGGTTCTCGGTTGACTCGGGCTCGGTTTTAGGGTAGGTAATTCAATGTGTTGAAGTACGGTCTCAAAGCGGAGACTGAAAAATGCTATTATAGGAATAGCGGATTTAAGTTGGGAATCGGAAGTTAAGGAGTAGCTGGAGAGGTCTTAAATGGGAAGAATCTCAGTTGACTCGGGAACTGTGTCAGGGTAACTCATTTTCGGTTTTTGGAAGTACGGTCTCAAACGGAGACAGAAAAGTGTTAAGTCGAAAGTAAAGAGTTTTTGAAATTACTTGAGAATTATTTAGATTGCGTTTCCTCGGGAGTGTGATTAATCTGCGAACAGCGAGTTAGGGTGGAAATGGAAACACATTTTTTTCTCGTCACGTGGGCTCACGTGAGGTCAGAATCAGCGTATTGCGCTAGAGATGCACTATTTGACATTTGCGCTGTCATGAGATTTTCGGGCAGTATTTAGTGATGAAGCGAAATATCAGACGTGATATTAGGTACGTGCGGTCAGAAAATGTAAATTTACGGAATCACAGATCTCGCGTGCTATCACGTGACAGCAGATACTAACCTAGCGACCGCGTGAATCACAACAATGCATTTCTAAGCGCATAAACTTCCATGCATTCGTAGTTTCAAAATTTGTGAAGTGAAGTGATGTTGCGTGAGTTCACGTGACGTGATAACAATATGTTTCCGCCTTTAGAGACGTGTTTTTGTGTTTTTTTTGTTTTTCAGGATATTTTCATCATCCTTAGGTTTACCTGCACGAGGAGAAAGGTCAGGTATTTTTGTGTACCTACCTATTTTATTATTTATTTATTTGAACTGGGGTCGTTTTGGCTCGTTAAGCCTTCCGAGAACTGCGACCATGTAGATCTTTTGTTCCCGTGTACCTACCTATGCTTAGCTTATTCGAGTATTGGTAGAAAGCTGCATGCAAAACCAGATATCTTGAGTCAAGAGTCCCGAAATCAACCACAAGTCTGTCTTTGAAATGTATTGTGAGGTCTTTCTCAAGTATTCGGAAATTTGTGTTGTATTATTGTGAGATCACTCCATGTTTATGGTTTTGGGTTATTTTAACAAACCCCCAAGTGATAATTTGATAATTTTATAACTGGAATTTGTTCTGATGATTTGGTTTATATATGTAATTTAATTTTGATTTGCGATTTGAATTTGATGTGATAATTTGATTTGGTTTCGCTAAGTTCATGCGATTCGAGAAATTGTCCAAATACTTTGATAATTTGGTTTGTTGACGTGATTGGATTATGAATAGCTTGTGTAAAATACTTTATTTTATATTAGGTCATAGTATACGTCTTAATGTTGAATTGGAAAGTTTTATTTACTATCCCTCTCCCTGGAGAATCATCCCGACCCACGTGCGTAGGGCTGTACCCACACTTTCTCAGTTTCCCCCTTGGCGGAGAAAGATCTTCAAAATTTAAAACAACATCCTTTCTTTTCTTTAAGTGATAACACCCCTGATTGGTGGAAAGCTGATCTTTCGTCGACTCACAAAGGGGGTGCTTTTTACATAATGAGAAAACTACTTATGTTGTACTCTATAGTCTTATACTGTATAGTAAATACAAACAAGGATAATGGGAAGTAAGACAGCCAGTGAAACACATATACTGTATAGTCTTCGTTATCATTAAACGGAGGTATCTTGGAGTGAGGGTCTGGAATTAAATACCTGGGAATAAATCTGGATAGCAAGCTTCTGTGGAATAGGAATGTTGTTAATGCTATTGACAGAGCCACAAGGGCTCTAATGACGTGCAGGCGTCTATACGGCATTGCGGCAGGAATTGGGGTTGTTAGGTACTCAAAAATACTGAGATGGATGTACTTCATGATTGTGAGACCAACAATCACATATGGGGTAGTATCGTGGTTGGCTGAAGGTAAGTACGAGGAAGAGGTCATGAGACCATCCTCTGAATATCTGAGGAAGGTGCACTTCGATCTTAAAGAAAATACCGTGGAATGGTAGGTATACGTATAGTTCTAAAACCATGATGGGGCAAGAACCAAGTTTAAACTATCGTAAGGCTCCCTCTCGAGTATTTTTCTGGCAGAATTACTGGCAATTGATAGATGTCTGAAAATCTGAACATAAAACTATCAGAAGTGCGATATAGCAATCCGATAGTCAGGCCGCTATTAAAACACTGAACTAATATGTCATTGACGCAAAGTTGATTTGGAAGTGCCGGAGAAAACTCAATGAGGTAGGCAAGGCAAATGAGGTCTCTTCAATCTGTTTTTCCGGAACCAGAGGAACGAAGATCCCAATATGCTTGCCAAAGAGCGAACGCTATTCGCTGGCCCAGAACCTTTCTGTGGTATAGAGAAATGCACCTATAAGAAAGAGTTTCTGAAGAAGGAGAAAACCGAAATCGAAACAACTTTGCGGAATCTCTCATGAATGCATCACTCCAAATAGTTCGTTCGGAACTTTGAAACTGCAGGATTCGAAAGGTATGTGGATCTCAGGAATAACCAGCTACACCTCCTCATCGGCTTTCTCACAGGAAGCATCTGGTGAGAATGGGTTTATCTACAAAGAAGAGTGTACATAAACCCATTCTCTATCATTCTCTACAAAGAAGAGTGTAGATTCTGTGGGGATAAGAGATAATTTCCTATTCACCTACTCAAATGAAGAATCCTTTTGGCAAGAAACTTGCACGAGTGAGGAACTAGCCTCGTTGAAACCTTCCCGGATATTGGATTCCATGAGATCTCTGGAACTGAAAGGCGAGCTGTAAAGTGTAAAGCTGTATAGCCTTCCGCTAAGCATTATCAGTGAAGAATGTGTTGATATCTTTTGAATGACTTCGACAATTGTATTCTAACAAGTTAGATTACAACATCCCATCTCCTACAAAAGTCCTGTTAAGTATTGAAGCTGAAGAATTGGTGATTTGGTATAACGCACTTTTCATACCTGTACTAATTTAGCCATTCCATCAGGAAGGCCATTAGCCATTGTAACACATGAGGTTGAGATGTATGGCCTGTCCCAGTGGCCTCGAAATCTACTTCATCATGATTCAAAATGGCCGTGCGCGATTCATCTAGCAGGCACATATTGCATTGACAAACGTGAAAAATCTATTCATCTACTCGGTCAGGAAAAGTAATGGCTTTTATATGGCTGCGCTCCGCTGGACCATATTGCACGCTCGAGATAATTAATCAAAATTAAATCGATAATTTTTGCTGATGTAGGTTCAGGGACGAATGAATAACTGCATTTTCATTTTGTAAATCAAAAACTTACCAAGTCGTATTTTCTTTATATGTATCAGGATTCAAATTGAAGGAGCTAAAATGTCAGAACATTGCTCTTTTATAGCAAAACTTCGAAAAGTGAATTTGAATTTTTTCAGGGAGGGGGCATGAATGGTGAAAATTTTCTACCAACATTATAGGAATTGAAATGAAATTTTTATTGAAAATTTAGGGGGTGGATTGAACTATAATATAACAGAATAATTTCCAATTGCGAGGTCCCTATATCCGCTAGTGGATATATTCAATCACGTTCCTTGAATTCTATCTTGTTTGCCAATAATCTTTTGCATGTAACTACATGAATTTTTTGTTGAAATTGAAGTATCTATAGGTTTTTTTTAATTGGAGCAATATTAATGGGATACATTGATATGCAACATCTCCAACTGTTATCATTGATGTACTGATATATCTGTTTTGTGTTGTATCCAATTGGTGTTTTGCTTTGGGAAACCAGCAACGGGTTGGTACATTTGTAATTTTTTATTCTGAAGGAAATGCTTGAAAAAAATCTTCTTGTCTTCTCCAAAACTCAAATTAATCTTTCAGATTAGAGCAAGGGCACACCCTGGAATTTCGTGGGAGGCTGAAGCAACATGTCACGTTCACTTGAGAAGCAAGATATGTAATATGTCATTCATATATGGTAATGTGTTTTATTAAAAGCTCGAAAATCTTTTTTCATGATTGGTATTTTTTTAGCAAGAACGTAATTTTTTATAAGAGAAGTAAATCTGGGGGGAAGCTCCTTGACTGATCCCTTCCTAGATGCATCATTGAAGCCAAAAAAATAATGACATCTCGAAATTAATCGAATACCACACTGTTTTGCCCGTGGAAAATTCAGCATTTGTGGGAAAACAGGAAACAATTCTGTGGTACTTTTGTGTGTACCTACCATCCAATGGTATCGGTATATTTTCCAAAAATAATGCTCATCACTATGAGGTTACCATTACAGAAATATACAACACGGATTTTTTTCAAAATTTTCTTCGAGGTACATTTTTCAAGAAAATCGATCAGTGCCAATCTCAAGTTGCTGTCAGCTCTATTTTAGAACTAATGAATTTTTGAAATCTGCATGAAATATACCATTTCATTACCTATAATTTGGTCATTAACACATAACATAATCATGGAATATTGTGTTTGATATGTAATTCATCCAATTATTGTCCTCCTTTCGAATCGTCAAAACGACAGAGATGTGGATAATGTTTTTTGGTGCTGCAAAATGGTGAATGCGCAAGGCAGTAAAATTTTGGCCCCTTTTAATTTCAATTTTCATTGTTGATTTATTATAACTTTACACACGAACGTCTATGTTTTTTACCCTATATTGTTTCCAGTTTGTCGTTTCTTCGACTTCACCCAAGTCTGTCTGCATGTTGTTTCAGCATGTGTCGTACTGTTGTCCCTGCTTTCAATCGGTTTTGCTTCCTTTTGAAGCTAATCATTGGATGATTGATTTAAATTTTCATCAGATGATTCCAGGAAGACACCTTTCTATATTTATACAGGGTGTCCCACGGTCGAGTGCCTATTAGACGTTTCTGGAGAACTGGACATATTTGAAATCCGGAAATTGGGATTATGATATTGTTGGAAATTCTCTACAGACCTAAAATATTTTTGGAGCCTGAGCACTTCCTGTTATAACAGGAGTGGAAATAAATTGGTTCAAAAAATATTTTTTTTTAATTTTTTCGTTTCTGATATGATTGGGTATTCAATTCTAAATACATTTCTGTTGAAATAATTGTATTCATTCGAAAAGTTTTCAAAATATCGAAAATAAACCTGAAAAAATTTCAAATATTCATAGTCAGTGTTATGTTCATTATTCTTATTCTGAACATTACGAGTGTAAACCGTTCTCACAACGTCAAAGTAGAAGAATGTGGGAAGGTCATACATCTTTTGAATTCCATAAATATCATCACAGGCTGTTTCAAATTTTGTGTCGAAAACTGTGATCAAAAATTGGCCATAACTTCTGTTTTTCAAATTAGATTCTATTTTTTTTTTATGATTGCGTTGGATTCTGCGAATAAAAATGATGAAAGCACTCTCAGATGTTCTTGCTCCTTAATTCCCGAGATATTTGAGCTTTTCTGGATTCATGAATATTCTTATAAAACCATAGTACCGACTAATAATTAGACCTGTCACCTGTGAATTATTAATGGGATCATTTATCTTCTATGGTCACAGAATATTCTCATGCCAACAGATTCGATGACTATTCTCATGAAACCATAGTAACCATTGAATTAAAATCAAGAAGTAAAGTTAAGGCCTAAAATCAGACCTGTCACTTGCATTGACCTAGAATAGATTCTAAGTCAATGGTCACTTGTTAATTAAGTATTAATGGGATAATTTATCTTTTATGGGCACAGAAGACAGAATATTCTCATGCGAAAGATAAGATGAATTTGACTTTACGTACAACATGCATCCACAAAAGCTCAAATATCCCGGGAATTACTGAATTTAGGAGGAAAAACATCTGAGAGTGCTATCACTATTTTTCTTCGCAGAATCCAAAAATTCATCAAAAAATAGGGTTCTAATTTGAAAAACAGAAGTTATGGCCAATCTTCGATCACAGTTTTCGACACAAAATTTGAAACACCCTTTGATGATATTTATGAAATTCAAAAGATGCATGAGCTTTCCACATTCTTCTACTTTGACGATATGAGAACGGTTCACACTCGGGATGTTCAGAATAAGAATAATGAACATAACACAGACTATGAATATTTGAAATTTTTTCAGTTTTTGTTTCGATATTTTGAAAACTATTCGGAATACGAAGGTTTCAACAGAAATGTATTCAGCATTGAATACTCAATCATATCAGAAACGAAAATATCGAAAAAAAATTTTTTGAACAAATTTATTTCTACTCCCGGTATAACCGGGAGTGCTCAAGCTCCAAAAATATTTTTGGTCTGTAAAGAATTTCCAACAATATCATATCTTATACCAATTTTCGGATTTCAAATATGTCCAGTTCTCCAGAAACGTCTAATAGGCACTCGACCTTGGGACACCCTGTATATTTCTTTACATTTTATATTTTAGGATTTTAACATTGTTTATATGTTTCTTTATGTATTTCAACTTATGTCATACTGTGCTTTGCAATAATTTTTTGAATCAATAGTTTATAGTATAGCTCGTAATTTCCCTGTTTTGTATAAGAGTATTGTGGATATTTCGATTCATGGTGTGCTCTTACTTTGTAGAGCCCCGAAGATGGAAAAATACATATCCGAAACGACGGCGAACTGACATTTTGTGTCATTTTTTTGCTTTCTCATCCTTGTACCACCATTGTAGTATTGTTGAAAGTTTGACTTGTGTCTACTATCTAATAACGCTTTCGCATACATAATCCGAGTTAACCGGCCGTCGGCCGAATGAATGATTCATAGTTTACCCACATTTTTAACATGTTAATATACGAAATATTCACGAATTAACCAGTTCAAACATTCATTAGTGCCCGGAATTATGCAACTCAATTACTATATGGCTTCGTTATGTCGAAAGCCCGACTCAGAGTTTACTTTCACGCCGAACATAACGGCTCTGTCGGAAAATGGCATACATATTTGCATGACAAGCGTTGTATGCTCTGGGATAACTACAATGTCGGTTGCCGTTCGATTCTAATATCGAATTGCTTCCGTCAGTACGATTCGGATAATCCAATATATTCCAGGAATTCCTGGGCTGCATGTGATTATGACGGAAGTTTTTCTTTCGGATCGCGGTTGCAAGATAAATACTGAGCTTCTGGTCGGATTCATCGCAGAATTGGATTTGGAAACACCTTGCACTGCAGCTTCGATATGCGACAGAGCAATGTTTGGTTTGCTTTACTCGTACATGTTATGTACGAGTAGACAAAAGGGGTGTTGGGGAATTTACGACAACCAACCGTTTTCTCTGGATCTTATTTTTCTTTGTTTATGTACCCTGCTATTTGGGCTATTTCCATTGAAATGAAATGATAAGGATATGTAATTGGTATAAAGAGGGAAAGTTGATGATTTCTTATTATAACTATATCACAAAAAAGAACGATATATTCTTCCTCATTCATAAAACTGTTTCAACCGACAAATTATACTTCATCTACTCCCATAGAATAATATATCCATTATTCAACTGAATTTGATCTGTAGTAATAGTCTCTATAAACCAAAAGTGTGAGGTAATAATAACTCACGCCTATTACGCACTCTGATACAAATAGGAAAAATGTAGCTTACGAAATGAATAAAAAAGTCGGGTCAATGGGGAACTCTATTGCAGACGTTAAGGTAAAGTTCTCGCCATCCATTTCTACATTTTCTTAGGTCTGAAAATCCAAAAATTGTATTTGGAAAACGTGTATTTTTGACGTTTTCTACGGGATTCGAAATCTATTCGACTTTCGACCACAGAAATCGCTCTTGACAACTGTTGTCAATTTTGAAAATGCAGATTAAATTGAATTTTACTGAAGAAGTCGAAGATAAAGTATAGTTGAGGAAAGAAATAACGGCAATGCAGACAATTGAATATTTTTGAAATTCCGGAAAAAGTCACACACCGTGCAGGAATCGAACCTGCGTCTCCCTACTTTCCGGGCGGGGGCCTTACCACTGGGCTAACGATGCATATGATACTTTCTCCGGAATTCAATATCTTGAGGTTCACCTCATATGTTGATGCGAGGGGGATCCTAGGTGGGGAGCAATGATTCAACATCACTAGTCAGAGGATTCCACTTATCCTTCACTCCACGTCGTCGAATTTTTCGATTTCAGTTTTAGATCGGATTTCGGATTCCGACCAATGATGTTATATTAATAGCCGAGAATGATACATGAGAATGGTTTAACGTCTGTAAATATAATTGAGGAAAGAAATAACGGCAATGCAGACAATTGAATATTTTTGAAATTCCGGAAAAAGTCACACACCGTGCAGGAATCGAACCTGCGTCTCCCTACTTTCCGGGCGGGGGCCTTACCACTGGGCTAGGGATGCATATGATACTTTCTCCGGAATTCAATATCATTGCTCCCCACCTAGGATCCCCCTCGCACCAACATATGAGGTGAACCTCAAGATATTGAATTCCGGAGAAAGTATCATATGCATCGTTAGCCCAGTGGTAAGGCCCCCGCCCGGAAAGTAGGGAGACGCAGGTTCGATTCCTGCACGGTGTGTGACTTTTTCCGGAATTTCAAAAATATTCAATTGTCTGCATTGCCGTTATTTCTTTCCTCAATTATATTTACAGACGTTAAACCATTCTCATGTATAAAGTATAGTGTTCAATTCGCGGTAATGGATTATTGCCTGATTGTCATGGCAACCGACAATAAAATATTCAGTCAGAGCACTATCGAGCTTGGTTGGAGATCAACTTCTGTCACAGAAGGGTATATTGACAACTCTATTCAAAATAAAAAGGCACTGCATAAGAAATTTCAGGTGATACAAGTCGCAACGTTAATATACCTACAGGGTGGGGCAGAAAAACCTATCCGATTTCAAAACGTTATAAAATTAAAACCACTCAGCTTGTCAAAAAATTTTTTTTATTAACATATCGCAAATTTTATGCCATTTTTAAATTTAAGTTTTGAAAAGCACATCACTCAAATGTCGTCCTTGGGAGGTGAAAATGGGCTTCGTCCGTGAAGAGCACAACATCGTCGTTTGGCAGTTCTCGGAGATCGCGACACAGGTTCGTACGGGTTTCAAAATCCCTTTCACTTAATTTCTGTGCAACAACCATTTTGTAGGGATGCATTTTGAGGTCCCGGTGCAAAATTCGCCGAATACTGCGGTTGGAAATCCCCAAAGCGAGCGAATGTTTTCGCGCCGAACGACGCGGGGAACGTTCAATCGCGGCTCTCACATTGGCCACGTTTTCAGGTCCTGTTGCTGTCCTGGGACGTCCAGGCGACTTCTTTTTCAATGCTGAACTCGTCTGTCTAAAATTTGACACCCACACTTTAATCGTAGCGTGATGTGGAACAGGATCATGACGCCCGAGTCCGAAATGAATTCGAAAAGCACGTTGTGTAGCAATTATCGAACCGCCGCATTCGATAAACCGCTCAATAACAAAAGCACGATGTTCACCAGACCAAGGCATGTTGACTACTGACAAATGGCATAAAACCAGCTTTCTAACGGTTTTTACCCCACTACTCTACCTGCTCTCTCTTCTGAGAAAAAGGGATTTGAAATCGGATAGGTTCTTCTGCCCCACCCTGTACTATAAATGCAAACTAAATGTAAACTATTAAGAATCTCACAAGATGACCAATATTCCTTCTATGAATTTTTCGAATTGTTCCATAGGGAGCATAGATATTAAGGTCGCCGTTTGAAGCGCGTAGGAAAAGTCGACCTATAGAGGCGCCACCGTGCATTTTACGGAATATCTCCATAGAACTTACATTATCTCTATGAGTTCTATGAATATCTCTCTAATTATGAATGAAATGTACAATGGCGATCTCTATCCGAAACTCGCTGAACTATGAAATTAGTGCAAATGTGGGTAAAGCAGGAAGTTTTTCCCGCTAAAATTTGAATTTGGCCATTCTCTGCCAATTCCGTATTTCAAGTTGTTTTTCTGAATGAAATTATCTGTAGATTCACTTTCAATCGGAAGTTGAACTATTTTCATGGGTCTTTCGTTTGAAATAAAACAGAAGCATGAGTTGGTTCATTTTCTTCTATTTTTCAAAGAAAAAAAATGAACTGTTGAAATGCAATTAATCTCAATTATCTCATTAAGAACTCCAATCCTTTCTGAGTTTACCCACAAAATTTCAGTTCTCAAAGTGAAACCATTTTCAAATGCAACTTGAAATAAAAACACACTACATTGAACGCCCACCTTAATACGGGGTGAGTCTTTGACTTGTACATATATTTCAACTGTAGATTCGTGAGGCCAAAAGAAACCTTTTTTTCATTTTCCATTTTTCCGAATTATGCTCTGTTGAAAACTTATATCCGTTTGAAAGAAAAAATGGGCTTAATTATTACGTTCCTGAAATGATACTGTGGAATTGATTCAAAGTTCATATTTCTCGAATGAAATTGAGTTTATACATTTAGGGAATACTCAAGTACTAATCTTATAGGAATAAAAATGTTGCGAACACGATAATTTCAACAAAAACAGTTGGTTTCATCGGATTATATCTGCAACTAGAAAGCCACATTTCTCACACCAAAATAAGTTCCTTCTTCGAGTTTTCTGCAGATTAGTTTGTAAACACTAATACTTGTTCATTTTTTCCTCGAAATTCCCAAACAATCTCATGAAGAAAGACTTTTCATTCAGATTTATTATTAAACAACCTAACCTAATCTGATTTGTATCGATTCTGTGAATGTTTGCACAGAAATTTCAAGAAGATGTTGGCAGCTTGCTAATATTTTCATTGAGGTTGAGGATTTTTTACGAAACATATCTATGAATTATCTCCCTCTCTCATCTATAAATTCTGCCGTTTCCATTATAAATCGACTTTGGCGCGAAATTTCTACACGAATGCGTATAGCAAAAACCGACAGATTGGTTAACTCAATTACCCTTGGAGGCCAACTGCCCAACTATAAACAAAAACGAACTCTAAACATTATGTGAAGTTCTGAATACATTCAGTGAACTACTGTTCTAATGCGACTACTATGTTAAGTGAATTAATATAATTTTAACCGTGTCGAGTTTATGAAATTCCAAGAGGATATTGTTTAGATAGGAACATCGCCACAGATTATGAGGTTTCATGTTTCATTTTATTTTTCATTGATTTCAATTTAATACGTTGTTTGTATATCCGAATTTTGTATTTCATCGACATTTAACTTCAATATGGCCGGTAACAATAAATTTTCAATAGAAACTGTGCGTATTAAATGCTCCTCGGTGTTCAATTTTAGCTCCCACATTTGTGGGATTTTATTATTGAATATCTCTACATCAACGTTTTCCATCATTTGAATTTAAGTCTCGACAAAATTGTTAAATATTGTGACAACATTGTAAACTCGTTTAAAGACCAGAGAAAGAATAATATTCGACGATATTTAATTCAGAGACGCATTCAGATTATTCTTGAAATAACGGTCCTGGAGATATGAACAGAAAAGTGTTTTTTTCATGGATTTTTGACACCCTGTATCTTCCAAACCAAACCGAATTGAAAAATGGTATAGGAAAAAAGTATTTCGTTTCATGAGAGGAACCAGTTAAAATATATGTACAAGTCAAAGACTCACCCTGTATATCGAAATGAACATAGAAAGTTACATTATGTCAAAATTGTCTATTATGCGAAATAAAAATTCATTTCAATCGAAAATTCATATTCAATTCGTGATGAGGTCGACGGAAAAATCTTGTAATTAACTCGTTTATTAATTTAGCAATTAATGGTCTCAAACATTAACTTGCCATTAATCGCTGTCATTGATAAACTAGTTGATTGAATATTATATATATCTCATGAAATTTCACTAACCTGAAGCCAACGATGGAAGAATTCTCAGAGTTCTAGATGTTGATTTGCTCGACTTCGTACTTTGTCTTCTCAGTTCCTAAAATTGGGCAGAAGGTTTCACAGAAGTTGTTCAAAATTTTCATTTTTTCACCACAAAGTTCCTACTGTGTATGGAAAACGTCGGTAACGAAGAAGATCGAGAACTCTTTGTTCTCGCTTCTTATGGTCTTGAGTCACCGAGAATCTCACACACACACAGTCTACCTGTTCATCACACTATTTGTCTAGCAACGGCCTCCAGTTCGCCACCCTTTCATGGTTCACCTCGTATTCTGCCCTACGTCGGAACCAGTTTCGTTCCGTGAGATAAGGACTCTACTCAATACACCTACACAACACGAGGCAGAAAACCAGCAGATACATCTTTTAGAGTTTTAGACCAACCGTAAGTACCATTCCTTCAGTGTTTACTTTGTGGTACATATTCGTTTCTATATCAAACATACATTTTTTTAATTTTTTTTCTCGTGGTGATAAGAATTGGTACATCAGTCCATTCTTGCCTCATAGAGAGTTCTTGTATAATTGACAGAAGTATTCTCTGAAAGGTATCCCCGAAATTCTACAGAAATTAGGACAGGGAGCAACAGTAGTTGCTTCAAAATACTTCGAAACTAATCAGGAACACTTCAGAAATCATCAACACAGATTTCAAGAACAACTTCAGGATACTATAGATATTATCTCCACCAGGAATAACTTCATACTCTAGAAATGATCAACACTAGAAATCACTTCATACTAAACGAATGGATTCCACCGGGAAGCTGTTGAAAAACATTCATTTTGATTAATCCATACGATGAATCAAATTGTTGTCCTTCAATTTGAATGAATACACATATGATTCAAACTAACAAATTAGCTCTAACATGGCCACCAAGTACAATACAAGAATTGTGAGTAAATTTTTCAGTAAAATCATCATTTGCTACAAATTCGGTTCCTGAGTTCATTCAATTGTAATAAACAATTAGGTCCTCCGAAAAATGACTGAAAATAATTCGAAATGACTAATAAATAAATAAATCCTCATCTGAAGTGATATGATATAATCCGTAAAATAATCCACCTGTATTCGAGCAGTGGACTTGAATACAATCCGAAATGGAAAATCATGTACACAACCTGCATCACTTCGAATCAGGAGAATAGATAGAGATTCCTCGACCTCATTTCCCAGGACGCATATCTCCACTATTCTATTTCGCTATTAACCTTCGTCGCGAACTATAACACGCATTTTAATCCCCAATTCAGATGCAAATCTCTTTCATTGCTACTTGCGAGTTTATTAGTAGCGAGAGAGGAGCGCTATATGTATGCTAATCTGTCATTTTGGCAGCCTGGAAGTAAGACGGTTCGTTAACTTGCATCCTCATTGGGTAAGTGCTCCACCACCTTGGAAAATCCCCTCGAGCGTGCGAGTTTGCCGTGCTATTTTTCCATAATTTTCCAGTTGAAATTGAAAGTCATAAATGGGTTATTATTAATTATACGAGAACTCTTTCGGATAGAAGAATGGACTTCTGTAACAATTCTCATCACCACGACAATCAATGAAAAAAAGTATGTATAAAACTGAATAAAACCACAAAGTAAACACTGGAATAGTGGTTCTAACGATGAATGCTGGCTGGAGAGGTGTATCTGCTGGATTTCTAGCCTTGTGTTGGCGTACTGTTTAGAGTCTTTTTTCTCACGGAATGTATTCACTTCCCGGAAACGCGGGTTTTAACCTGATATTTCAGCAGGGCCCGTATTCTCGGCAAGTGATCTTTCGGTGCGTATACGTTTTCAGTGTAATTATGTATGGCAAACGTATACGCACCGAAATATCACTCGCCGAGAATACGGGCCCAGGCGCGTGCTAGGTCGCGTGTGGTTTGGGCGTGTGGAGCAAGAGAGAGGCAAACTGAAGGCTGTAACTAGACGAGTAGAGGCGTAGAGGAAGAGTCTTTGGTTCGGTTCTTAGTACCTCCTTGAGAACTTCAGACCTCAGAGTCGAAGAGAGTGGGTAAACCACAGATCTCTGGGTCTTCTTTGTTACCTCGAAGTAAATTTGCAGTATAAACTTTGTGGTAATAAAAATGAAAATACGAATTCTGAATAATGGTAGATGTTGATTTCTTTCTGTATCTGACCTATTCAATTTATATTGTGCCAAAAAATAGTCATCCAAATTCAAAATAGACGTTACTGAAAATACTATTCGTACTATCAAAGACATATACTCCATTCACTTTTATAAAGTATCGGGGTTGGCCATGATTTAGGTTTATCAAGTTTTTCACTAAAAACAGACGCAAGTTGGCACTCGTGAAAATCAAGCGACATTGCCAAGTCTACCTTCTATTTACTCTTTTTCAACTTTGTAAATGGAGTTAGTTCTTCGAAGATTTAACTGTGGCGCAGGTTTCGTAGAACTACTACATTTTCATGCTGGAGTATTTCCGGTTGTGCAAAATGTATTTAAATTTCTTCCGAATTAACATAATATTATCTCAAATTCATTAATTCCCAAAAGTAAATGAACTTTTTGATAAATACGTACCTAATTACTACGATTTTTTAGCAGAAACGACAACGTTGTGGGCGTATCTGACAGTGCAATGACCATAACCTAACATTTTCAAAATATACGCGGTGAAATGTGTCAAAATTTCATGGCAAACCGCGATACTTAATAAAAGTGAATGGAGTATACCTGAACTGTGTTATATTCTCTCAAATTTTACCTATCTCTAGGAATGACACAAAGCAATGGTTGTGACAAAACATGTCCTTTTTCTGCACATTTGTCTAAGCTCTGAAACTAACGCATTTTCTCGTAGACACAGACCAGGTCTTTTAATGCCCACTAAAAGAAAAAATAATGGAATTCCTACTATACCAAAATTCAAGATTCATTGAATTTCGTTTTCAGTTCCTTTCGAGTCGTATAAATTATCGTTCCATATCTATCCACTTTCTGTGATAGGCATCTCGAAAACAAAAGGGATAAATTGGGTCAAACCTCATCGATGTCATATGAGACAACATCAGAAGAATAGGGAAGATTCTCTCTAGATAAAACCGTGAAATAGACTTATATTACTCTTTTAAGTTGGCCGAACGAAATTTTTCTGTAACGAAATAAACTGGGAACAGTGTTAGAGCAGGGGTGTCCAAGCATCTTCTGCTTTTTTGCTCCTTTCACGGTACCCCAGACCTAAGAACAAATATAATAGGAGAATCTTTTGAAGAAATCTAAAAATAATAATACCATTTAAATTAAAAATTCTGGGAATATTGTAATGAACAAATTCAAAATGGAGATAAAGATTTCAGTGCAAGAGAACACATAAAAACCTTAGCAAAAACTCTGTCTCCCCATATAAGATATTGAATCGATATACAAATTAACGTTTATATTAAAAGCATCTTCTCTAAGAACATCATTTCTTCTTCTTTCCTCCAAAGAGGTTGGCATACCATTTTTTATTAAGTGAAAACCAAAACCAGAAGGGAAAAAACCTATTATTTATTCAACATAAATGAAATAGTTTCCCTCGTTTACAGTTCTTGCTTTGAAATTCGACTTGAACTTATGTTGGGTTTACGTGAACTCTGGAAAAAAGGCTGCTGAGTTGAAATCGTTAGTCTTTTGGGAAGGGAAATTTTCCAATTCTGAGATTTGCGTTTTGGAGAACGCGTCGAATGACCTGCTTTTATATTTTGAATACGGTTAGGTGTTGAATATACATGTGCTATCTTTGAGGGGAGCCTGGACTTCTGTACCAATTTTCATCACCACGAGTATTGAAGAAAAATAATGTCTGTATGAGATAGAAACAATACCATAAAGTAAACATTGAAGGAATGGTACTCACAGTTGGTCTGAACTGAAGAGATGTATCTTCTGGTGAACACTGATAAGGAGGCGAACTGAAGGCGTTGTAAGACTGTTGCTAGACCAGTAGCAGAAGTGTGATAAAAAACAGGTAGAATCTTTTGTGGGATTCTAGGTGAGTTCTCTCAGAACTTCAGACCACAAAGAATGTTATCAAAAATAAAAACATAAATTTTAAACTATGTATTAGGAGTTCGACCGAAGTCAATTATATCAATACTGCTTGAAATCGATCCTAGAATTCAAATTCGAAATATTTCCGATACCTCAGCTTACAACCTGTATTGGTGGTAAAGATACGCTTCCTAGGATTAGGAATTCTCCTCTGAATTTTTTTGCTATTGAAATGATCGTATCCAATTTGAACGGACCATTCTCTAATCCGAAATTAACTGTTCATAAAATGTGGCGTCTAGACGAGAATGATAGCGCTGTTTTTACGCTGAATACGAAAAACAGCGGATTATGCGGTACGATGGAAGTCTACGATTAATAACTGAGTTGTTTGCCTGAAAACTGATTGGCATGAAGTAATAAGTTTTAATTGCTGTTCGAGATTGAAAGAGCTCTCATAGGAAAGGAACATGAAGGTTCAATATGGGGCTATTTCCTGGCACCGAATGGTGCAGTCGTTGTTGATTCGCAGAGTGGAAAATTGGGTGGGTGCAATGCTCTGTCAAAATTTTTTGTAGTCGAGTTTTAAACTGCAATAGAAATACACAGAGTGTTCCACTTTTGATAATTGAATGGAATTGAATTGAATTGTAGGAATGTAGAGGTTTCATTTGCTGTTCATGAAATTAATGTTAGGGTGAGGACACACATGTCAGTATTCACAGAATTCCATGCCATTAAATGGCGTGCCTGTGAATGGCATGGTATCAAATGAATTCGATATTTTGGCGTGCTTCTCAATAGGCTAGGGCGAGGTCAAAGTGACCTGTAAAGAGGCATTATTCAGTTGGGACAGCAGACCGAAAGTCCACATTTGTTTTCAGTTGTAAATAATATATAAATATTCGATGGAGAGAAGAGAAACCTTGGTGAAATTTATATTTTTTTTATACCACAAAGTTTATACAGCTGATGGACTTCGTCGATAACGAAGAAGGCCGAGAACTCAATGGTTAACCCACTCTTCTCGATTCTATGGTCATGAATCACCCAGAATCCTAAAAAAACATTCTACCTGTTTCAACTCTCTTCTGCTTCTTGTCTAGCAAAGACCACATACATCACCATCAGTTCGCTATATCTCTCTTCGTTTAACACGGTGTTCAGTTCGCCACTCTATCAAAGTTCACCTCGTATTCTCCACCACGCCGAAACCCGTTAGTTTCATATCTAATGAAGTGAATTCATTCCGTGAGATAAGGACTCTACTCAGTGCGAATAGTAGGTATATAAATAGTTGCGAAAAAATCGATGTACGATCCACGTCAAAAATAGGGTGGCTATTTCATTTATACTGTTCTTTTGAGCCTTCCCTTCTCAGTTACAGATTCAATTTCAGAATTCACTAAACACTGTCAAACTGCAGAAATATAAATAATGAGTCTTATTCGCCTTTTCCCGCTATTTCCAGTATCAACCCATGTTGATGGTCGTATAAAATAATGAAACATAACGCATCTGAATAAAAAGTAGGTACTCATTCCAGTTTCCGGTTTACAGTATACAGGGTCTTTCACGAGGAACCTCACCCATATTTATACGGGAAACTACTGAACGTATTTTCATGAAATTCAACACTCATAAGTATTTCACGATGCTGATGAAATCTAAAATATTTTCAAGGCATGAGCACCTCCGGTTTTTCCGGAAATGACGTCAACTTCCGTTTTTCAAATAAGAATACCATTTTTGTATTGCAGAAATAGATTCCTTAAAAAATTTCAAGTTATTTTGATGTAACATTTTTCAGTTTTGGTTGGAAAATTCTCTCTGAGCGGGAAAATTCGAAAAAAAAATCGAAAATAGAGCTCCGCTGAAACAAGAATAACTTCGAGGTTTTTGGATGGAAAATTTTCATTTTTGGGATTTTTCAAGATGTAAGATTGATATATCCACTTTGAAAATCGAAATCGCGATTTATGATACAGGGGGTGAAAAAATCGCTTTCAAAGTTAGGGATGACAAAGTCGTGAAAAATCAATTTTTTCAAATTAGAACCAAGATTAGAACCCCATTTTTTTTATGGCAGATATTGAATCTACGTTAAAAAATAATGTGAGTGTATGCATCACACCCTTGCCCTAAAGTGGATATTAACTCAGAAAATATCCATTCAAAGACCCTGTGTAGACGAATGAATGAGTAGAAATCAGAGGTTCAGAATCGTGAAATAGGTTTTCGTATCAAGTATAAAATGATATTAATATAATACCCCCTATTAGGTATGAATAATGCAATATTTATACATTCGTTATGAATAATGTATATGATTCAATATTATGCGATTCAATATGAGAGGGGTTGTTTGTTTTTTATATTCTTCTGTAATCTGCAGAATGTGTTCATCTTGATATAAGATCCTGAACAGTGCACTCGTTCACTTAACACAACATAAGATATACAGGGTTGGGATGAAGTATGGAACCGAGTAAATATCTTTTAAACGAAAGAAACGATATTTATGAAAATTTGCAGTGCAATGGAACAAAATGCATCTGATGTACCTACATATTTTGTTGATTATATACTTCCGGTTTTTTGAGTTTAGTGTGAAAAATTTGTAAAAACTGTTAGTTGAACAATAGGTGTACATTTCATTTTAGAATAATGAGGAACAAAATTACTTCAAATGTTCAGAATGCTCGCCGTTTACTTGCTGACAATATGCCATCCTATTAACATATTCTTGAGTCACTCTTTCCAAGACTTCTCCACCTATTAGTTCACATTCATCATTGCCTCAATTCCTGTAAGTTTGTTGGTCGTCTAACGAAACCACGTGATTTAGGATAAACCCAAAGAAATTTTTTTACACTTAACTCAGCATGTACGAATTCGAAATAACAAGTTCTTTCAAAATCTGTAAAAATATGTAGGGTACTACCCCATTAAAATTGAAGAAGTTGATGGCATTTCTGACTAAACCGGAAGTATATTATTTACAAAAAAATGTACACCAGATGCATTTTGTTTCATTGCACTTACCTGCAAATTTTCATAAATATAGTTCTTTTCGTTTAAAAGATATTTACATACTTGGTTCCATACTTTATCCCAACCCTGTATACATAAGAGACGATCTAGTCGCCATTCATCATGATTCTCCTGGAGTTCGTACTGAACACACCCAATCTGCATTTCATACACCATTTTCTTTAAACACCACAACCTGATTACTTTATCTATTAAGTGTATCAGACAGCCTTTAATGAAAATGTATTCTCTGAGAATCGTGTTCCATTTCTATTCCGTGTTAACTTTGATTAATATATTTTGATTGTCTCGTGTTTCATTCATTTTATAACTTTTTAGTTTGGGCTACCGTCTTTTTTAATGATTCTTCATCTTATGTATGAACTTCGCTAGATTTACAATCGGCTCATATTCTCCTTTCCTAAGGAATCGTCCCAATAATTGAATGAAAGAATGTTTATTCCCACAAATATACACATATTAGTGGCCAATTAATCAGAGAATTAACAATAATAACTCGATGAGTGTGACGACACTTCTCGTTTCGGTGTACTGAAAAAATAAAGACGATATTTTTTCAACATACCGATGTCGAAGAGTAACCTGTGGGAATATAGAGAAATAATGATTTAAATCACAAGTATAATTCTAAATAAAAAAGTGTGAATAATAAAAATAAAAAAAAAGTTCAAAGTTTTGAAATTTTGGCAATTGACTTTGTAAGTGCCGGGAATTGCGAGGGTCGCTTTCTGTAGCAAGTATTTGTTGTTTTTAAGAATTCAATAATCCTTTTCCTTACTTCTCAAACAATATTCAACATAGATATTCCTGGTTAGGTTAGGTAAACCTATTTTTCAAATATGCTTCAGAATTTAATTTTTATACACTCAAACAAAAACTTAAAAAACAATATTTATTTCCCAAACTATACTTACAGGATTAATCAATTATCAATATGGAATTAGTGTGGATGTGTGCTTTCATTGAAACTAAATAGAAGTTCTTAATGTTTTATTCCAAAATAGTGCCAATAACATATAAACAGTTATTAAAAATGAAACAGTGAGAAAACTCAAACAATATTTCATTATGATGAATTCCTTCAGTTAAAAACTTATTCGTGTTTTTTTTTTCTAGCGAATTGGTCAACCACTTCATTTTCATCAATTTTCACACTATAATGAATATTCATAAGCACCAAACCATTCAATCTAGTTTCACTAGAAGAATTGCGCAGGTAATTTTTAATTCTCCTCAAGCTGGAAAAACTTCTTTCTGGAGTAGCAGTAGATACTGGAATCGTAGCTAAAATTTGTAGTAGAATGTAGATGTTCGGATACATATTTTGATTGCACTCATCTAAGCATTCTAATGCCGATTTTGAAGTGGAGTTCATTGACATTTTCCATATTTCAAATTCAAATTCTGGGGTAGCAGACCAGATAAGGCTCATATTAATTTTCGGTGTTTAGAAAATCTATCTGTTAATTGTTGGATAGTATGGTCTAGAAATGGAATGAAGAAATTGATTTTAAAATAAGTTGTTGTATTTAAGGCGTTCGGTACGATTTCCACCAGAAGAAATATGTAAGGAATTATTGGTTCGACGGATCCATTTGTGTGCGATGTTATGAAACTTTAATATCATCCATATTGCTGATATGAATTGATAATTTTAACTAGAGTTTCGGAAATAAGTGCGAAATGAAAGATTTATTCTGCAACAAAAAATAACTCTGAAACATTTCGGGGGGGTTTTTAACCCGCCTCTCGTACCATCGATTCAAAAAAGATTTCATGTATTTTTCCGTATTTTATGTAATTTTTTTTCAATTTCCCATAGCTCCAAAAAATATCCTATTGTTATATTACTTACTTCGGATATTTGGACGTATGAACTATTCAAAGATCTCATCAGATCTTCTAAAACGTTATTCATTGTCTCCCAAGATATTTGTCCTTGACCTCCAACGTCAAAGATTCAATCGAAATGAAAAAGTTTCTTAATCGCTACCGAATCGTCCCAAGTTTTCGGCTTAAAATGAAAGACCCGCATCAAATTACCATTAAATGCGTTTTGATAAGGACCATAAATTCGGTAATGAAATCTGGGGATCCGACGTTGGTGGAAGTTCGGAACGGAGAAGTAATCTTGAAATATGGATATATCTTTTGATGAACGCCCGAACGAAAATGATTATGAGGGGTGGAAATATAGAGAATCGATGTTCCGTGACTACGGAGACGCAGGGCCACATCTAAATTATCGGGGAGTGAATCCGATTATAGCATTCCTCGATTGGATTCTTGATTTCCCATATTTTCTCATCCGAACTTTGTTTTTCGTTTCATTTCTTCCGATGACATTTGATGTACCTTCATGAAGATCGCTGCAGCTGTATAATCGCTTGCGTCCGGAAGTACAAACATCTTTGATATTTCGAATGGAACACCCTTCATGTTCAAAATTCATAGTTTTATTTTTTAAAACCACAAACTGCGAACGTCGGTGACAAAAAAGACACTCTCCAGCATAGCGGTTTCATTTTGAAAGATTTCCTCCTTCATTGCCTCTTCCAAGTCATCAAGGATTCTGGGGCGATATTCGAAGAACTCATTTTAGGGGTCTTCATTCTTGACTTCAAAAAGAGGCAATCAAGGAGGAAATCGTTCAAAATGAAACCGCTATGCTAAAGAGATGAGTAATGGAAAACTTCCGCGAAAGACTCCACATGAGCGTCTCTCGCCGAGGACGTCATTTGGATGAAATTATTTTCAGGACATAAATGAAAAAAACTTGATTATGTAGGCTTTCAAAGCGAAAGAGGATTTTTCAATACCTTCTTTTGCATTTTTCCAACAGCTCCTTCAAATGTGGGATAACTCGCAACCTGATGTAATAAAAATGACGTTTCGATGAAACTGTTTTTTGTTCAAGACTAGCGTCCCTCCCCGGCTTCGCACGGATGCAATGCAATCCTTATAAACAACGGTAGTGCCGGCGCCGCATGCTATGTCCCTGCATTTTAAATCTGTAATATCTTTGGAAATATTCATTTAAATTACATGCTGTAATGGGCCATATTGATTTATATTCAATGGATTCAATTGGATATAAGGATTAATGCTGTATTGCTTAAAATAACTTCCTAAATAGGTATGCCATTTTTTCCCGTAAAATGTAAATGATAAAAAATGATTATTATGGGTTATCCTCGAGAGATAGACATATACCATCGCGGACTTTTTTGTTGACCTTTTTTAGGAGTACAATACCGAATACATTAATTTTATTTATCTCGTGGGGTTCAGTCAGCGTTTGCAATGTAAGCGCAAAAAAAATTTGTTTATTTACGATATCACATTAGAAACCTGTAAACTCATCAGTGTTTCTCTACAATATTATAAATGTATCACACACATAAACCTTCCTCTTGAATCACTTTATCTATTAAAAAAAAGCGTTTCAAAATCCGTTGCGTAGTTTTGAAGATTTGAGCATACATAGGGACAGACAGCGAAAGCGACTTTGTTTTATACCATGATACTAGAACCCACAAAGCTCACGCGCTATCGTCTGCTATCTCTCGTACAACGCCTACGTCATCGCGTGACAAACATTTAAATTCGCTTCGTTTTTGTCCGTGCTTAGATTATTTTGGATTGAATTGTGCTGATTTTTTTGGATAAACTTATTTTTTATTGTTTTCTTCCGTATTCTATACCTTTTCAACTTCAAATTGGGATCTATCATAATCAAATTGGGAATTAAAATATTCAAATTGGGAATGAACACATTCAAATTGAGAATAATCAATTTCATATTGAAACGGCATTCGTGGCTATGATGAATTTTAAGCAGGTAAAATTTTTCTCTTGTAATATTCAAGTTTGTTGCTTCTCGGCAATTTCTCTCATGATATTTTTCCGAAATTGATACAAATATCATTCGCGAAATTGCCGAAAGCAACAAACTTTCATTTCACAATCGAGAAATTTTGCCGGCAAAATTTCATCTCTAGTGGTATTATATATGATGAAACATGAAGAAAAAACTATCAATATATATTTGAACTTCTCAAACATTCAAAAAGTGTGAGAAGTAGGTACTTAGAAAATTTCATATTTGTGCTCAAACTCTCATATCAAAAAAGGTCAAAACATCAGGTATGAACCTCTGGATATGAGCCACATATCTTGTGCAGGTACAGGGTGGGGCAGAAGAACCTATCCGATTTCAAATCCCTTTTTCTCAGAAGAGAGAGCAGGTAGAGTAGTGGGGTAAAAACCGTTAGAAAGCTGGTTTTATGCCATTTGTCAGTAGTCAACATGCCTTGGTCTGGTGAACATCGTGCTTTTGTTATTGAGCGGTTTATCGAATGCGGCGGTTCGATAATTGCTACACAACGTGCTTTTCGAATTCATTTCGGACTCGGGCGTCATGATCCTGTTCCACATCACGCTACGATTAAAGTGTGGGTGTCAAATTTTAGACAGACGAGTTCAGCATTGAAAAAGAAGTCGCCTGGACGTCCCAGGACAGCAACAGGACCTGAAAACGTGGCCAATGTGAGAGCCGCGATTGAACGTTCCCCGCGTCGTTCGGCGCGAAAACATTCGCTCGCTTTGGGGATTTCCAACCGCAGTATTCGGCGAATTTTGCACCGGGACCTCAAAATGCATCCCTACAAAATGGTTGTTGCACAGAAATTAAGCTCGGGCAATTGAAGAAATTCCTGTGGAAATGACGGTGAAAGTCATGGAAAGCTACCGCGAGCGCCTAAATAAGTGTATCCGCTCCCAAGGACGACATTTGAGTGATGTGCTTTTCAAAACTTAAATTTAAAAATGGCATAAAATTGGCGATGTGTTAATAAAAAAAATTTTTTGACAAGCTGAGTGGTTTTAATTTTATAACGTTTTGAAATCGGATAGGTTTTTCTGCCCCACCCTGTACTAACTGTAATGGTTCGTGGTTGATATATTTCTTTTTATCAAATTTTCCGTTGTTTGAAGACGAAATTCTGTCTGTGTTATGTTTCCATTGCATACCGCAATTACCTCATATCTGCTTTTTCATTGAATCTGCAGCTTTCTTCTTTGTATGAGGCATGATTATGAAAAAGAAATTGTAGACTTATCGTTCGTTACTTATACTTTGGACAAATTTGAGAGTTAATTACATTCGAGTAATTCGAAGATCTGATTCACATGGATGCCATTCCAAAATGAAATTGATTATTCCCAATCTGATTTTGATTATTCCCAATTTGAATATTATGTTAGTTCCCAATTTGAAGTTGAAAAGGTATAGTTAAAAATTATATTTAGTCTATGGTCTCTTCCATTGAATTCTTCAAAATTCATGAAAAAAGACTTTCAGTGACGCACTCCACTTCAAATCAAGATACAAAAACAAATTGACGAATTTTTATTTTGAGTATGAAACTGTTCCAGCCAGCTGTTCATTCTCAAAAATCCAAATTTTAACATTGGAAATGTTTATGTTCGTATATTACAGGCAAATTACGAGTTTTCGTTCAAGGTCAAAAGACAAAGGTGTCGCTAGTAGACCAAAAAAGCATTCGAAAGTTATCGCGTGATATAGGTGACATAGGGTGTATTGGGCCAGCATACGAGAAGCGAGCATACATTAATTCTCACGAATGCCTAACCAATCAGATTCACTCGATCCGAGTGCTTCCGAATGCTTCCGCGTGGAAGATCGTGAGAAGAAGCCGTTGCTCGTTATTCAGATCGCGCGTTTTGTTTTTTGTCGTTCTTCATAAACGAATCTGATAGTGAAATAGTTGAAAACGGTTGGAACTTCGAACAGTTTGATTTTTATTGAATAGAATATCTAGCAAAATCTATTACAATTTCTCATTATGGACGTTTCAAATAAATGCTCGACTTTATTGCAGAGTGAATCCACTTATTTGCATTTGCGGCATATGTGGAAAAGAGTTTACCAGCGTATCTGTTAGAAACAGGCATCTCCGGACAATCCATAATGATGATTCCGCTAAAGTGGTGAAGAAGCAATATATTTTGTGTTCTCTTTGTTCTACTGATGAAAACCAGGAAACGTCTTCTACATATGATCATTTGAGAATAATTCATGGTGTTCTGTATGATTGATATTTCTTACATTTCCTCCATCCAAGAAAACTATGATACAACACACAGTTATATTGCCATATTTCAAAATACATATGCTAAATTATCTACTTAAATTCTCACTTTTGAGGTTTTTGTAAGCGCATATGTGCTTTTTTTACAAGCTTTTATTTAGTTTCACCTGTCCCGGTGTCTGTCTGTCTGTCTATCTGTCTGTAATCAAATCTTGCAAGTTAAATATGACACACTTCTAATCGTCCGATTTATTTGAAATTTGGCAGGTGTACATAATTCTGGTGACAATGCATCATGAAATATTTTTTAAAGAAACAAACAAAATGGCTGCTCCAAAATGGCGGATGAGTTTCGTAATTATCATCCGATTTCATTCAAAATTAGTTTCTAGGGGTTTTTGGGTTCGACAATGATGATTCTTCTGTCAAAATTGAAAAATTCAAGATGGCGGCTAGAATAGGGCGGACGAGTTTCGTAATTATGATCCGATTCTATTCAAAATTGGTATCTAGGGGTGTTCTGGGTCGGAAATTACGATTCTTCAAAATTAAGGAATTCAAGATGGCGGCTTCAAAATGGCGGATGAGGGTTGTTTTTATAAAAGATTGTTTTAAAAAATGATTTTTTTATTATAGCTTGTTCTAAATGCAAGGGCGGATATAGCTTTTTTTCATGGGGTTGGGGGTAATAACGAATCAGGTTCACAATTTATGAAATTTTTTTATGTGCACCACATTGCGTAACTTCTTCTAAGGACTTTGATACTCATGTGGGGGTACCTAATTACCATAATATAAATCAAACTGTTCGAAGTTCCAAAGTTCCAACCGTTTTCAACTATTTCACTATCAGATTCGTTTATGGAGAACGACAAAAGACAAAACGCGCGATCTGAATAACAGGCAACGGCTTCTTCTCACGATCGTCCTTTCGGGTGCATTCGGAAGCACTCGGAATCGAGTGAATCTGATTGGTTAGGAATTCGTGAGAATTAATGTATGCTCGAGAATCGGTGACGGCGACCAGTGAGCCGCGGTGGGAGGTACGTCAAATTCGCCGCAACGTTGCCAGATTGGGCAATTATTCCTGTATTTGAAGGATAGATCATTGTTTTATTTCCTTCATTAGCACTTCGAGTGTTTATATTGTTGTTTCATCAAGTGAGATCTGGGCTGCGGTGAGTGGTCCGTCAAATTCGCCGCAACGTTGCCAGATTGGGCAAATATTTCGGTATTTGAAGAATAGGTCAATAGTTGATCCGAGTACATATAAGATTCATGAATTTTAGTAGAAACAGAATCCTTCTATCTGAAGTCAATTTCATGAATACACAGATTTGCTAAAATCAAAATTCACTTCGAGAATATTGGACGGAGTGGACTCAGCTTCATTTGATTTCCTCCGAGTAGGGGAGGATGGGGGAATTCCGCGCACGGGGGAATTCTGCGCATTGATATTTGCAACAGAAATATAATAAACATATAAATAAATAAATATTTTATTATATTTCTGTGGATACAGCGCACCATCTCATATTTGCCTTGCCAACATCCTCCCGTAATTTAAAGATATTCGTGTTTTTATTTTAGACCAGGGAGCCGATTGTTCGTTTCACGACGCTCTGATCTAATTTTCGAGAGAAATTGGAATCGTGGAAAGTACTTCTATTATTAATTTCTAATGAATCTATTGCATGACTATTTTCCTTCATATGTGTAGATTATTTAATGCAAAAGAACAATTACATAATTGTATTTCGTCATCTACTGTCAGTGATTAGTTAGGTTAGGTGACTCACACTGGGAGAATAACGCGCAGCTGTAGCGGGGTAATTCTTCAATAATATTTTTTGTACCTATTCAGGGAAATTTGTTTAATTTACATTGTACTTGGTAATTACCTAAATAATGAAATATTTTTTCGAGTTTTTCAGCTGTTCAATATATGCGCAATACCATCGCATGCGCGGTATTACCCAGTACGTGGGGGAAGACCGCGAAAAGACAGTTTTCAGAATTATTTTTTTTTCCTCAATTGGTATAGGTAGTTGAACCTTTTCCTTGTGACGAAAAAGTTCCAAATGGGTTCATGATGCAGCAGTTAAATTATGAAAGTTTGTGTGTACATAGGAAGGTTTTTGTGAGCATTTTCCCTAAGGTGCGTGGAATTCCCCCGTCCTCCCCTACATATAAGATTCATGAATTTTAGTAAAAACATAATCCTTCTATCTCAAGCCAATTTCGAGAATACTCAGATTTGGTAAAATAAAAATTCTCTTCGAAAATATTGGACGGGGTGGACTCAGCTTCTTCTGATGATGTTTACTCCGAGAAGGTACATATAAGATTCCTGAATTTTAGTGAAAACAGAATCTTTCTATCTCAAACCAATTTCATGAAAACCCAGATTTGGTAAAATAAAAATTCGCTTAGAAAATATTGGACAGAATGGACTCAGCTTCATCCGATGAGAGTTGATCTAAGAACATATAAGATTCATGAATTTTAGTAAAAACAGAATCCTTCTATCTCGAGCCAATTTCGAGAAAACTCAGATTTGGTAAAATTAAAATTCTCTTCGAAAATATTGGACGAGGTGGACTCAGCTTATTTTGATGATGTTAACTCCGAGTACATGTAAGATTCAAGAATTTTAGTAAAAACTGAATCCTTCTATCTAAAGCCAATTTCATGAAAACCCATATTTGCTAAAATCAAAACTCACTTCGAAAATATTGGACAGGAATGACAGGATGGACCCAGCTTCATCCAATTATTTATATCTTTATTTTTTATTATTATATCTTAAGAATACTTACTTTAGAAAGAACATTTTTGTTTTAAAATACGGTGACAAGTTTCCTCTCACATGTTTATGTTAGGAATTGGGAATGTTGATTGTTTCTTGCAATTATTATTGCTCATTATTATTATTGAAAATACTTTTTTATTTTAAGTTCAAATGCAAATAAATGTTGGTAATATTCACATGTGGTGTTATCATTTCCAATGTCTCTGATGGTTGCAAGGATTGCGAAATCTGTAAATTTTTTCCAATGAAATAGGATTTCACATGAATACCCTACAAGAAGCAATACATATATGTATTGTATTTTCGTACCATAATCAAATCAACAATTCACTTCAAAATAAAGAAATATTATTAATAATAATTTATTCTAGTAATTGAATCATTCCAACAAAAATATCAAAGAAAATTTATTTGAAAGTCAAAACTTATTCACGTTTATTTTACTACCTAACCATTTGTCACAAGTAAGTTGATATGTTGCTCGAATTTTCAAGTGTTATTTTACAATTAACAACTATTCTGATTTCTTCTCGATCAGATTCGGTATTTTTGCAAATATTCTGAATACGAAAATTATGTTCACACAATAAATAAGAGAATCCAATTAAATTACTTTGAAATAACATTATAAATAGGTATAGAATTATTTGCGAATAAGCCCTATTTGTCACGTAGTGACGCCATGCGCCAATCTATAGTCAAAATTCACTTGTGGGTTTTAGTGTCATGGTTTTATACTATGTAATGATAACCCTTTTCAAACTGTTCGAAAGCTCAAGAGCGAGAGATTCTTTGAAGGTTTCACCACATTTTGTAACCTATTATAACTGGCATCCCAACAAGTGGAATTTGACAGGTGAAAACTGAAACGTCACACTATCGTCACTATCCATAACTCATAAGACAAATTCAGATTTTTTATGGATTCTGTATCGGTGACCTTCCAATCTCCTCAAGGATGACTTCATCGAGAATAAAAGCCCCATAAACAAGCTCTTATGAGCTTCTGAACGCTGCTAAGAGCTGGTGCCAGTCAACAAGGAAAACTTCTTTAATCCCATAAAATTTCACGTCTGATCGGGCGCGAGAGCCATCCAATGGAAAGAACGTCGTCCATAAGTCCATAGAATATCATCATTAAAAGCGACAGGTTCTCTGAACTATCGTCGCGTTCCATACCATCTCTCGAGTGCTGGTCGCACTAAGTTCATCAGCTGAAGGATCGAAATCCCATCCTTAATGAGATCCCGCAGCCGCGAAGCCCGGCCATCCGCGACAGACCGAACCGGGAACGACCTGGAGGCGATAAATCAGAAGATGGGAAAAAGATATCAGGTGGATTTATGGAGGGAGAGCCGGTCGCATTTGCCGCTCCGATGATCCCGAAAACTACATTACTGCAAGGCTCAAATGACGCCCGAACAAATGAAGTGTAAGGAATATTTTGACGCGATCCGGGAAATTTACAGTCTGGAGACTTTTATTCCCGAATATCGGAAACAAATGTATCAATTCGGATGCGATCGGGATGGGGTGAACAGAGAAAAACTACTGGTTTTATGATCTATCATTGAAAGTTTTGATAGTTACGCAAATCATTGGTGGATTCAGAAAGTTTTTCAGGAGGGGTGCATGAATTTCTTCAAGGAGGGCTATCAATAGACAGAAATTTTTTACCAAAGTTATAGGACTACTAATAAAGGGATTATTGTCCATTTCGACGTCCAAGAAAAGGGGCCATGTTAGAGTTTGAAATTTTTAATTTTTTTTCTCATAGTATCTGCATTTCACAGTTCAACTGAAATTAGGCATACAAATTAAAATTTAGAGTCCTCTCCATGTGACATTCCAATTTCGATTGCAAATCTACAGGATGATATTTTTCTGGAACACTGTCCCTTGTTTTCTCCCAGAACTTTTTTTGGAGAACCACTGTTAGTTCGGAAAATTGTTAAAAGAAGCATTGTTGTTACACTAAACTTTATTGGCTCCTGTAGTTTTCTTCGAGAACAAAATTGTGAACGATTCTATCGAAAAAATCAAAATTGTCATAAAAATCCAGTGAGTATAAAAAAAAAACTGAACTGTTTAAGTCCAATTCACCTGTTTCTATAATTTTCGTCCAACTGCTCCCTAGTACACCTAATACACCCTGTATCTCGAAAACAAACAAACATCTTGTATCCTTATTATTGGGCGAAAAAGGGCAAATTGCATAAATAAGTTGTTCCACTGAAAACTAGCCCCTGAACATAGCCATGAACGGTTGGAAAACCTCCGGAGACAAAGCTTGCGCGCTTCAAAAACATCCGGTGACAAAAACTGCGCAGTTGGAGAAACTCCGGGGACAGAAGTTGCCCGTTTGGAGAAACTCCGGGACAAAATTTGCGCGGTTGGAGAAACTCCAGGGAAAAATTTTCGGGGTAGGAAAAACTCCGGGGAAACAAATGTGGCTGTAGTAAAATCTACAGGGATAACATTTCGTTAAGTAAACAGAACTAGTGGCTTTGCGTTAGTTCATCCGTTAACAAAAGGGGACGTACTGTTTTCTTGTTTAAAGAGAAAATCAACACAATCTGGCATCGTCTTCTCAAACGTTCTATGATAGCTCTGTCTCTGACTTTTAGTTGCAGATATAATCGGATGAAACTGAATGTTTTTGTTGAGAAATATCGTGTTTGCAACATTTTCATTCCAAATAAGGTAGGTACTTGAGTATTTCCTAAATGTATAAACTCGATTTCTATCGAGAAATATGAGCTTTGAATCAATTCCAAAGTACCTTATCAGGCACGTTATTAGCCCAATTTTATTTTTCAAATGGCTATATCTTTTTAACAGAGCCGAATTCGGAAACATAAAAAATGTTTCCTTCGACCTCAAGAATCTTCAGTTAAAATATATGTACAAGTCACTCACCCTGTATATTCCAAATCAATGAATACAGGGTGTTTGGTAATTCGACGTGAACTTTGAAAAGGCATATACTAGACGTCATTTGCAGTGAATTGCGTCGAGTGAAGCATGCGGTCTGAAAATCTATGGTTATGAAGATATCGCGGTGTTTCAACTTTTGTGAAATTTTCTGCTTCGTTATCGAAAATAATTAATTTTGTGAAAACTACTCGACTCTTAATATTCAATGAATATTTTTTTCAAAGCTGAGGAGATGGTCCTCATTTCTTGCGAAAAAGTATTCACTAAGAATTCAGATAACCCGAGATATACAGGGTCATAAATGGTTGCACTTGTTCTCCTCATAAAATCTTGATAAAACAATTGAGAATTACTCGAATATAGTATTATGAACTTGGTGTACAAATGTGAGGAAGAACTTCCCTGTTTCATCAGCTTTCCAAAACGGTAGATATGTCAATAATATGGCCGGGAAACCAAGCAGACAACAGACTTTTTCGAGTCATTCAGATATCCTATTTCACTCGGCGTGATTCGTAAGCCGTAGGCGGGCCATGGTTCGATATCTAAATGACTCGAAAAAGTCTATTGTCTGCTTGGTTTTCCGGCCATATTTTTTGATTGCATGAAGGAATTATTGACATATGTACCTTTTTAGAAAGCTGATGAAACAGGAATGTTTTTCCTTACATTTGAACACTAAGTTCATGATACTTTTTCCGAGTAATTCTCAATTGTTTTATCAAGATTTTATGAGGAAAACAGGTGCAGCCATTTATGACCCTGTATATCTCCGGTTAACTGAATTTTTAGTGAATACTTTTTTGCATGAAATAAGGACCATCTCCTCAGCTTTGAAAAAAATATTCATTGATTATTTAGAGTCGAGTAGTTTTTACAAAATCAAATATTTTCGATAACGAAGCAGAAAATTTCAAAAAAGGTGAAAAATCGCCATATCTTCGTAACCATAGATTTTCAGACCATGCTTTACTCGACGCAAATGACGTCTAGTATATCCCTTTCCAAGGTTCACGTCGGAACACCCTGTATACTTTGCTACAGAAAACCATGTTTTATTGCGGTCTAAAAACCCTTTATAAACCTGACCTTTTCTAAAATCAAGTCCTGATCTACTGCGAGACGTGTAAAACGGGCTTTATCGTCGCGATTTCGCGTAACGAGGGATAGGAAGCCCAGCTCGGGTCTGTTGATTCAGGTTCATGATTCGGGTAACGGTCACTCTAACATTGTTTGGTGTTTGGTCAATTCGTTTAAGCGTTCGTCATCGAGGGGACGCCTAGGGGTGGACTGGCTAATCAAGCGACCCGCGCTCAGAATATTAAATGTAAATTCCCCTCGTGTTGGAGACGGTCAGATCCTCTCTATTCGTATGTGTTGATTGTATCTTCGTTAGAATGAGTGACAAGTTGTGCCTTTAGTTGACGGAGTTCAAAGGGGGTTCAAAAATCAGGAGGTTGTTAGTGTTCAAACAAAGTACACACATCGTCAAAAGTCTCGGCCCTCCTCTCAACTTGTTGAATGTAACAAAATATTTTTTTTGCGTGGTATCTTCAATATCTTATCACTAGAATGTAAACAATAAACCAGCTACAAATGTTTCTTGTTCGGGAGAATACAGGAGTATTCGAAGTTAATCAGTATTCAGGGAATAACGAGAGTTGTGATATTGAGAATATTCCGTGGAAAATGCCGGGATATCCAATTTCTATGTTCGACCGGGCAAGAAAAGAAGCCTTGTGGTGCGTATTCACTTGCAACAGAACACTCCGAACGAACCAAACGCGAAGCGCGCGCTGCAACAAATTTGTCTAGTCAATACGTTGCGCAGAACAGAACTGAACGCGCCAAAAATTTTCCGAGGATTGTCGGTAAACGCGATTTGCTCAAAGGAAATTATTCTTTCGCCGGTGTTCAGTGGATACGGACGTTTGCTGTGTTTGTCGTTCGCTCCTTGTATATCACATCGTCTGCATCCATTGTCGACGAACACACAAACAACACTGGCATACGGGTGGGAACGCAGCGAATATCGCAAACTCTCCAAACAGCCCGAATTTTTGCGAACAATATTTGTTGCAATCGGTTCAGCGTGCGCGGCTTGTTTGGTTCGTTCGGAGTGTTCTGTTGCAAGTGAATACGCACCTTTACATCCAGGAGCTTTGTCGAACCATCAGATTGCGCATGATTTGAATATTCCACGGAATATTATATATTACAGGGTGGGCTTTTCAAAACGAAACAGACGAGATTACAGGCGGAGTAAATTTAGTTCGAAAAAATGCTCGGACACGTCGATTTTTGTTTCGAGGGGGACAACTTTTAAGGTCAAATTCACAACTATATCGCTTCAACCCTTAGTGTTAGAACACCAACCCCTAAATTTTGAATAGGAAAGATAGGGTGAGTGATACCTCATTTGAAAGGCCTTTTTATCATGAAATCAGCGTAATAATTTTTTTTCTCATTTAACGCATTCGTTTTCTAGATATTCAATTTTGAATTCCGTACAGTACCATTCATTCCGCTAACCATGCTATGTGAATTCATCAATTATCGGACAAATTATTCATTGTTAAAATTTTAACTTTGTATTTTGATGTCTGGTGTATGGCAGTTATGGAGTTTCATCAAATCTACAGAAAGAATGAATAATAAATTCGATTGATTCAGACAGCTTGCTTGACGATGATACCATCTTTGTTTCAACTTCAAAATCAATATGCTGAATTCAGGATAAAAAGACCTTTCAAATGAGTTATCACTCACCCTATCTTTCATATTCAAAATTTAGGGGTTGGTGTTCTAACACTAAGGGTTGAAGCGATATAGTTCTAAAATATCTAAAATATTTTCAAGGCATGAGCACCTCCGGTTTTTCCGGAAATGACGTCAACTTCCGTTTTTCAAATTAGAACACCATTTTTTTATTGCAGAAATAGATTCCTTAGAAAATTTCAAGTTATTTTGATGTAACATTTTTCAGTTTTGGTTGGAAAATTCTCTCTGGGCGGGAAAATTCGAAAAATTCATTCTGAATTGTGCATCTGGCTGAGCTGGACGTGTGTGTATTCCTGTGCAGATTCTAAGCTGAATTTATGGTAAACTATCAATACTTCACGAACCCATTATATCCTGCATATTCAGGCCGTTTTCTGATTTAGTCCTACTTTGTTTTTCACTTGCATTCAAAACTCTGGTGTATTTATTTGTCCGGTTTCTTTGTTAATTTTTCTTTCGGCTTCGCCTCTACGTCGCGCGACCTTGAGTTCGTCCCAGTACCCGCTGCGCTGTGGACTCGTTTCTCGCTAAAGGTGATCGCCCGCCGTCCGGTTTGTCGCTGTACTCCTCGTACGATATTGTTCAATTCCAGACCACTTCATATCCATATCCTGCCGTGACCTTCCCATTGTGTGTAAGCCCTTCTTAAAGGTCCAAGAAGGTGAAAAGTCTTTCCTGTTCCAGTCCTCTAGAACACTTGGCGTTATAGCTATGCCGCGTAATTGTTATAGTTGCAACGGGGTTGGATCAACCCCAGGTCCATTAATACAATGTAACACCTGCAAACAACATTTTCATCATGCTTGCGCCAATTTGAACGAGAACGATGTCTCATTCCTTGCAGAGGGTATGCGGAGGTGGTCGTGTTCCCCCTGTACATCCAATCAAAGGCTTCTTCGTAGTGGCTCACAGAGCCTTCGTCAACCTGAGCCTACGCGTTCTGACGAGATTGCGGGTAGTGGCGACACTTCGCTGACGGTCAAGCATTTCGAATTGTTGATGGAACAGATGCGTAATTTGACCACAAGTATGGAGCGCATCGAAAAACGGCAGGATGATCTATTGCTACAATTATCTAACTGTACCGATGCTATTGCTGAGCATTCGGGAATACTGACAGAACACAAATCAGCGATAGAATCGTGCGAGGCTGAGATTCGTCAGATTCGATCTGATCAGACGGCTCTATCCGATGGCGTATCGTCGGTCACGACCAGGATAGTCAACCTTGAGTCATCCCTTCTTGACAGTAGTTCTCAAGCCGTTGCAGCCGTTCCTCCAACTCCGGAAATTTTGGACAGAGTAAGAAGATCCTTCAACCTAATAATAACAAACGTTCCCGAGAGTGCTGGTGAGCATGAAGATAGGAATACTGCGTCGAGTATTATTGAGCACATTCATAACTCATCCAGCCTCTCGCTACAGAGTGTGCTACGGCTTCGATCGAAGGATGCCTCTAGACCCAGGTGGATGAGGTTGACATTTTCTAACCCTGAAATTGTTTCCACTATTCTTCGTAACAGAAGTTCACTTCGTGGACACAGCAGTTTCCGGGACATAACGATTCAGGATGATAAAACCAGGGCCCAAGTCGCTACTCTGAACGCCTTGCGACAAGAATTGAAGGATCGTCAAAAACTTGGAGAGAATAATATCACGATTAAGTATGTTGACCGCACTCCTAGAATCGTGAAGCTTCCACCTCAACCTTCCCAGCCACGAAGCCCAAAAAACTGATCAATCTTACCAACTGGCCCATTTTATACACCAACATACAGTCACTATCCTCCAAATACGATGAGCTCCTTGCCAATGTCCAATTGCTTTCACCCTCTATTATTCTCATTACAGAGACCTGGTTGCAGCCATCGATTCCAGACTCTATGTTTTCCATCCCGGGCTTTTCTCTCTTTCGCAACGACAGTTCTGAAACTATTGGGCATAGGGGTGTATGTGTCTATATAAGTGACAGTATTGCTGAAGGTTTCAAACTTGAAATCCTTCACAGCGATTGGCCTGGTATAGATAACCTTTTTGTGGTTATCTCCTCTCCCCAAACATCCCTCCTCATTGGCTGCGTATATCGTCCTCGTCCTTGCCCTTCTGACCTGGAGTGTATCAAATTCTTTAATTCAGCTGCGAGTAGATACCAAAATATATTCGTCTCTGGGGACTTCAACTGCCCCGATATTGATTGGACTTCTACAGCTCTACCCTCGCCGAACTCTCCTTCATTTCCTTATGCCGAGTTCGTGCATAATTCTGGTTTCCAGCAAGTCGTTTCAAAGCCCACAAGATTCAGAACCGGCCAAACACCATCCCTACTCGATCTCTTCATAGTGTCTGACGCTAACATCATCTCTGAAATAAATTACCTTCCTCCTCTCGGCAAATCTGACCACATTGTTTTAACGTCAGAGATTCAGATAGAATTTCCATCCAACACAACCAACGTCAGAAAAGTTTTCAAATACGTTGACTATGCAGGGGTTTCCTCCTATTTAAATTCCGTCGATTGGGCTGGCATCATGAACACAGATGACATAGACTCGATGTGGACTATCTTCCTCGATGCAACTCGTGAAGCTGTATCCGCTAACGAGCAAATCCGATCAGCCAAAATGAATCCACTTAAACCATGGATAGATGAACGACTACAACAATTGGTGAGGCGTAAGAGGTCACTGTGGCGCAAGTATTCTCGCAGCAAATCGATAACGGATTATCAGAACCATCGTACCTTCTCAAATTATCTGGCTAAATCCATAGACCTAGCAAGGACTTCTTATGAGAAAAAGCTCATAACTTCAAAAAATAAAAAGAGAATATTCAAATACGTAAGATCTTCCATGAATTGTAAAGTGAGCATTCCTGCAATAAAGAACCATTTGGGAGCCATGTGTGAGAGTCCGAGTGAAAGCGCTGATGTATTTTCAGAAATATTTGTTTCATCGTTTTCCGTAGAGCCTGATGGACCGGTCCCTACTCCCATTATTGGTCGCATAACAAACCAACTATCCAACGTCCCCATCGACGAGCCAACTGTCAAGAAATATCTCTCCGAACTGAAGTTAGATACCGCTCCAGGTAACGATGGCCTAACAACGCGTCTGCTCAAAAACTGTGCTGATGCTTTTACTACCCCACTTCAAATCCTATTCTCCAAATCAATCAGTACTTCCTGCATCCCATCTGATTGGCTTTCTGCTTCAATCACCCCCATCTTCAAAAAGGGTGATAAATTCGATCCCTCTAATTATCGACCTATCAGTGTGCTTTCATCTGTTTCGAAGATTTTGGAGAGGATCATATGTGACCACCTACTGCGATTTTGTTTCGAGAACGACATAATTCCAAGTTCCCAACACGGCTTTCTACCACAACGCTCAACCACAACAAATCTCCTTTCATGCATCGCGGATTGGACTAGAGCATTGGACTCGGGATTCCCGGTTGATGTAGTCTACCTTGACTTTTCGAGGGCGTTCGACCGGGTACCTCACAGACGCCTTCTTACTAAGTTGGAGCATTTGGGAATAAGGGGTGGATTGTTGGGTTGGATTGAAACATTTTTGTCCAATCGTAAATTTCGCGTCAGAGTTGGCGATGCACACTCCTCAGCCCAGAGAAGTGTAATATCTGGTGTCCCCCAGGGCTCAGTTTTGGGTCCGATTCTTTTTCTTTTGTATATCTCCGACTTACCTTCTCTGTTAAAATCCAATTTATCTTCCTTCGCTGACGACGCTAAGCTCTATAACCTACCCCTCCTGTACGCCCACATTCTCCAGGAAGACCTGGATGCTCTTTCCAGGTGGTGCCATGAATGGATGTTACCTCTGAACATTGAAAAATGTTGCGTTCTCCACATGGGCAGAAGCAATCCGATGGTGTCCTATTTCATTGACGGTCATCAAATACAGCCAGTGACTCGTCACGTCGACCTTGGAGTAACTCTTACCTCCGATCTCAACTGGTCCACTCATGTCGAGTCAGTCACGGGAAGGGCTAAGCAAATAACTTATCTGCTTAGTAAAACTTTCAGGAACTCCGATAAAACAACCTGGATGTTTCTATACAAAACTTACATAAGACCTATTATCGAGTATGCTGGACAAGTATGGTGGCCTTCAACCAGGTATGAAGAAGTTCTCCTGGAGTCTGTTCAACGCTGGATTACACGTCTACCTTACTCGTATGTGCGTCCAACCTACGAGGATCGTCTTCGCATATTTGGTTTACCAAGTTTTGCTGAACGCCGGACTAGGGGGGATCTCATTTTTACCTTCCGAGCCCTCCATGGCCATTTCGGTGGAGAGATCCAGGACATGTATTGCCTCAATACCAACAGCTTGCGAGGGCATCGGTACAAGCTATCTAAGGAAGCCTTCAAATCGACACCTCGGCAAATGTTTCTCCCTAATAGAATATTCAGTTCATGGAATAATCTACCCGCGGCGATTGTGGAGGCCCCTTCTGTGAACGCTTTTAAGAACAGGCTGGATGGATGGCGTCGAAATTAATTTTTTATTTTGTTACTAGCTGGCCCGGCGAACTTTGTTTCGCCTATAAATGATACATATAGCCATAGCCATCTTTATCTTAAGAAGGCCGTGCCTATACTTACTGTGGATTTCACAAATCGTAGTCACCAGTGATCGCGATCGGAGACCAACGGCTTGGTTAGATTTCTGAAATGTCAAATCGAGTTGATTCTTGATCAAGCTCCGATCACCGGTGATATGCTTTGTGAAACCCCCGTTAAAGATGTATAAACTTACCATTGCTATTTCTTCAAGCAGGAGATAAATTAGGCATAATAAAAGTTCTGTCAAATGTCATCTGTAAACTGTCAAATGTCATCTGTCTACTGACAAATGTCATCTGTCAAATGTCATCTGTCAACTGTTAAATGTCATCTGTCTACTGACAAATGTCATCTGTCAACTGTTAAATGTCATCTGTCTACTGACAAATGTCATCTGTCAACTGTTAAATGTCATCTGTCTACTGACAAATGTCATCTGTCAAATGTCATCTGTCAAATGTCATCTGTCAAATGTCATCTATCAAATGTCATCTGTCAAATGTCATCTGTCAAATGTCATCTGTCAAACGTCATCTGTCAACTGTCATCTTTTCCATGGATATGAGCTGTCACACAAAACAGAAATACAAAAATAATATGTCAATTACTAATTATGGGCAATTTTGAATTCAGTTATTTCCGCAATTATATTTATTACCCAAACATGAATCAAAAACATTTCAGAAATATAGAGAAAAGATGAAAATGGACAACTCACGATTGATGCTGATCGTCACAATCCGATTTACTTTACATTCCGGTAAAAATTCACTGTTTCACCAACTTAAGATCTTTACCCGCTTTTGATCTGATAATAGCCTTCCATGTTATTATAAGTTCTATGCAAATTTCACAATAATTGTATACATCGCCATTCATACTCTATGCCATTTCTGAATTTCCTACCCTTCAAGAAAATGAAATGCACCATTGCCAGACTACTTCATGGCTTATAACTTCACAACGATCTATTTTATTATTGCATTTCTATTGAATACCGTAGAACTTCGTTCTACTACTATTAATCCCCATGGAATATATATTATACCGTTGGTAAGACTTTCAACTATTCACTTGACATGCGATTCTGTGGAAGAAAAACTAACCTCCTTTGTCCAAATGTCAAAACCCATATAAGTACTCTATGATTGCTCGATTCGTCGTAAGAAATTGGAATGCCTTTTTTTCTTTTCTGTAGGATTTTTTTTGGTTATTTTGTTGTATAAACCTTGCCCTAACAATAATAAACACAACAAAAAAAAAATTGTCCAATTTGGTGCGATCGTTTGAACAATAAGGCATTTCGAAGTTTTGAACCAACCATAGATCCTCTTTTATTAATATAGATAGCGAGTCCATTTCTCTCGTTCTATTTTATTATTGCATTTATTTGAATACCGTGGAATTTCGTTCTACCACTATTAATCCCCATGGAATATTCTTATACCGTTGTTAGGTATTCTGTGGTAACCTACTGCACTTTTAACTATTCACTTGACATGCGATTCTGTGAAAGAAAAACTAACCTCTCTTGTCCAAATGTCAAAACCTACATAAGTACTCTATGATTGCTCGAGAAAAAGGAAGGCTTTTTTTTCTTTTCTGTAGGATTTTTTGGGAATATTTTGTTATATAAACCTTGCCCTAACAATAATAAACACAACAAAATAAGAAGTGTCCAATTTGGTGCGATCGTTTGAACAATATGGCATTTCGAAGTTTTGAACCAACCATAGATCGCCTTTTATTAATATAGATTTACTACCTATGTTTTATATACACAGTACTTATAGTTCCTTCAGTTGCATTATTATGAATCTATTTGAGTTGGGTTTATAGATTTAATAATCTCAACCCTTGTCATTATTTAAATAAATAAATAAATAAAAAGAAATCGAAAATAGAGCTCCGCTGAAACAAGAATAACTTCGAGGTTTTTGGATGTAAAATTTTCATTTTTGGGATTTTTCAAGATGTAAGATTGATGTATCCACTTTAAAAATCGAAATCGCGATTCATGATACAGGGGGTGAAAAATCGCTTTCAAAGTTAGGGATGACAAAATCGTGAAAAATCAATTTTTTCAAATTAGAACCCCATTTTTTATGGCAGACATTGAATCTACGTTAAAAAATAATGTGAGTGTATGCATCACACCCTTGCCCTAAAGTGGATATTAACTCAGAAAATATCCACTTTCACGATTTTGTCATCCCTAACTTTGAAAGCGATTTTTTCACCCCCTGCACCATGAATCGCGATTTCGATTTTTAAAGTGGATATCTACATCAATCTTACATCTTGAAAAATCCCAAAAATGAAAATTTTCCATCCGAAAACCTCGAAGTTATTCTTGTTTCAGCGGAGCTCTAATTTCGAATTTTCCCGCTCAGAGAGAATTTTCCAACCAAAACTGAAAAATGTTAGTTTCCCGTATAAATATGGGTGAGGTTCCTCGTGAAAGACCCTGTATAGTAACAAACAAAGATATTTTATCCTTTATCGAATAATGCAGTTAAAAAAGGGGAAAATATTAATCTCATTTTCAGAATATAGATTGTTCATTTCTTGAGAAACCTAGGGCGTACAAGACTTTTGACGATGTGAATGCTGATTCCTTCAATTGCAATTAGTTTCTCAGGCAAGAATACCTGCTTTATTTCAATTAAAAGTGAGCCTATCTGAAAATGTAGGAATACAGGATGATTTTTTCAATTGTTTCACTAGACGAGGAAGGAATTTTGATATACGAATTCAAGAATCCGTATTTTTGCTTCAGAGTACATGAACTTGAATTGGAAAATATTTTGAAGCGGAATCTATTTCGAGTTCTACCGGAAACGATTGTGAACTTCGTTATTTCAAATGCAAAACCCTGTATATTTATACATATTCGAATTAATCGAATTCTTCGTTTAATTCTGCACTGATTTGATGTACGATATATGCAACCACTTCAAACTTCAAACGATTGTTGAGTTATAGCCTGATTGTCAAATTTGTTGACACGAAGAGTGTCACAAATTAGAGTTGATATCTCCAAAATCCCTCATTGTAATAATTTTTTTTTGCCCAAATGGAACAAGAGAAAGTACGGTGATACTGCTTCTTGTATAAATTATGAGGAAATATTATACAGGGTGTCTGAAACAGGGCTTCAAAGTGAGCCTCAATAAAACTATGGAATCTCATTTTTTTCAAATGGGAACCATATAATTTCAATATTCCGATCGATTGCTCGTCAAACACTTGTTAGAGTGTTCCAAACATTTTATGTATTTAGAATCAGTAGTTTTGCCGTTATTGATAAAAGTCGAAGTTCACGACTAAGGACAGGTTTCTTTGTCTGAACATCAGGTTTATTAAGATTATTTTCATGTAAGAAATGTCAATAGTAAGAATATTACAGTTTTAAACTAAGATTTTTTCGTTTAGTCATCAAACATTATCTGATCTGTTTATTTGTCACATTCGCAGCAAATAAAGAATAGACTTTTAAAATATCATTCAAGTGTACCTTTTTATTATTGCTTGTTTTGCATAGTGCTTGATCAAAAAAACTAAGTAGGAATGACAATTCCTAACATAGCCTACTTTGAAATAGACAAGGATACCACTGAATTTGACTGAGCCAAACCTGGCTTTAGTCGTGAAATTCCGTCAAATTCAGTGGTATGCAAGCACTATCCAGAACAATCAACAATATGAAAATATTTTTCAATTCAAGTCATGTAGGTACCCTAAAACAAAAATACAGAATCTTAAATTCGTATCAAAATTCCTACCTCGAAGACTTCTAATGAAACATTTAAAAATATCACCCTGTATACTGTGGTCACCTCGAAAAAAGGAACATTAGAATTTATATCTAATATGGGCTCCAGGAAATCAGATCATATTCTTACATCTATAGACGGCCCCACCATTCTCTTGCCAGAGAAACTAATGACAGAAAGAAAAAATTGAACGAATCACCATATTCATATCAGTACCTGGCTCTAACTGCGTCTATACCAGTACATTCACTTGATTTTATTTCGTATGGCGCTAAAACTCATACATTTCCAATAGATTACAAGTTCGATACCTGCTATAGTTCGAAAAAAAAACCTAAGTTTGTGTTGTGACCAGCGAATTCGCCATTTGGTGCCTCCTGTGTTTCAATATAATCGACTATCTGGGAGCTATCTTTCGAACCCAAAAACATTCAAGAATTTTTTTTTCTAATGAATGGTAGTATAGGAAATATATAATTTCGATATTGTCATTCACCATCACAAAAATTTACAAAAACTGAAGATGAATCCAAAGTTTTGCATCCAATTCTCAATACTTCTTTTTTTTTTTATTTAATCGTTCGGCATCGACTGCTAGGGCCATTAGCCGTAATTCTCAATACTATCGGAAAATTGTTCCTCTTTGATCGTAGACATAAGTTATTACATGGGTCATGAATCTGACTTTCAGAATGTAGAAACTTTTGCACAGAACCTAAAGTAACAGTGAAAAATTATTGTGTCAATTTTAGAGAATTGCTCAATTGTAATCGATTATCGATAGTCTATATTTTACGTTCCTTTTTTCTATCCTTGTTGTTTATGTATGTATTTTATGGTAGTTGCTTAATTTGCCTAATTGTAATCGATTGTCTTTAAATTTTACTTTTTTTTTCTTTTACCTTGTTATTTATGTCTATCTTTCCTGTTGATTATGCTGGATAATTCATTCTGCAACCATTTTCGATATTCAGTTTCGGAAATAGTTTAACGAAATTATATTCAATACCTTGTGACCACATATTTTCACTTCTTTGAATAGATCAGCATCCTTTATTCCTTTTGAAGATTCATTATGAGGTTTTGTTTTTATGTTTCCGAGATTGTGAGGCTTGCACTCGGAAAGAACTTCAGTGAGATGAAACAAACTTTTGCAATATGCAATTTCTTTCTTAAACTGGATTTGGTATTTTGAAGGTGTCCGCCCTGTCGGAGCGTTATTACAAACTTTTGAAAACGCTTTATGGAAACAGAGGATTGAGCTTTCTACGCAGCAGACAGGTGGACATATACGAACGACAATTGCGAAACATTCTTTGTATGTTTTCGTCGTATTTGACTACCAAATTCTCCGCCGAAATAAATTGCCGTGTACCGGTGCGGAAATTCAGTTGTATACGATGGAAATTCGAAGGTGCGCTTGCTGAGGTTACTCGCGGCTTAGAGATGCCAAACTAGTTGCCCAATGCGGAACTGAAAACTCCAAAAATATATATTTGGCAGTGAGGTAGAAGAGGCTGTTTGCAAGTTTCCGGTTGCGGCAATTGGATTCGATCAATGTGACAAATTGAGGCGAAAAGATATTCCTTTCTGAGAATTTGTCGCTTTTTCGAACAGCGTTGTTATATTCTTTCAATGATAAGGAAAATGATTGTTAACGGTGGACATATGGATTTGCAATTAATTAAATATTCATTCGACCACATAAGTGGCTATAGACATTTATCTTGGCATATAAGTTTTAACTGGATAACTGGCCTTTGGCCTTTAGAGTATTTCCACATTGTACAGAGTAATAATCAAAATGAGAAATTCACGTCCGTTAGGACCATCTACTAGGGACATACAATAAATGAGAGAAATGGACTAGCAAAGATCTAATTCAAGAAGTAAATCGCCGGAACGTGCTGCCACCGCAGAAGGAAAATGACAGACCGGTTTCTGGCTTCTTTGCCGTCATCAGTGTCACATATCCCCTCATACAGTAGCAACCAAATGAAACGGCAGAGCTTATATTACTCTCTAGTAGGAACTACTGAGTACAATGTAATACTAGAGTGTCCCACCTAGCGGGCAAATGTCTACGTTTCATCCCAGACGTTCCTTCGAAAAATTTTGAAATGAGGGGGTGTTAGGAAAAACGCCCGGACACGTCGATTTGTAATTTTAAATGCGCATATTTTTCAAGAAAATGAAATTATATAGAGTGTTCTATGCGACCGTGGCCAATACCAACTTTCTTATTTCAAATGCAACCCCCTGTATATTATTTATTTTTTGGATTCTTCAGAAAATTCCAGACATAATTCATGTCCTATATATACCTATCTTCAACTTTTTCGGAAATATTGAGTGTTTTCAGGTTTTTTACAAAAATTAACATTTTAAATGAAAATTATTTTATTTCACAAATTCGATTCATTTACACTCAATACTTATTTCCCATTCAACTCTTGATATGAAGAAGGTAAGCAAAAAACAATTCTGAGAAGGAATAAAAAAAAAACCAAAAACAGATCTGTTTATTTTCATAGCCTTAGTAACACGTTGTCTGTTTGCATGACAATGAGTGATCAGTGCTATTTTCTTTTGAATTTCGAAACCTAACTGTACGTAAGTTTTTCGCTTATTTCACGAAAAATTTCCAAATTTGCCGCCTATATCCCAAGGAACAATAAGCAAAATAGAAAAGCAGTTTCGAGAGCTTGGTCATGTAAGACAAATAAAAAAAAATGCCGCCAATGCAGTAAGTGATGATACGAATGTTAGATAACAATGTGATTCAATCAGAAAATGTTTTGTTGTCTCATGAGAGTACATTTACACTTCACGGTCATGTTAATTTCAAAATTGCCGCTATTGGTCTGATGAGAATCCTCACTGGATAAGAGAAGAACATACGCAATATCCTGAAAATGGTAATGTTTGGGCAGGAATTGTTGGAAATCATATCGTAGGTCCCTTTTTCATTGACGGTAACTTGAATGGAGAAAAATATTTAGAACTACTCCAAAATAATGTCGTACCAACTTTGATAAACTTATATCCTGATCCAGCAAATCCACAAGTTCCTGCCAATATAATATGGTTTCAGCAAGATGGAGCACCACCCCATTACCAAATCAATGTCCGGCAGTACTTGAACCAAATTTTTTCAAATCGGTGGATAGGGAGGCGTGGTTCGATAGAATGGCCAGCACGATCTCCTGATCTGACACCATTAGACTTCTTTTTGTGGAGATATGTCAAAAGTATTGTATACGAAACGAAACCCTTGAACTCAGATTATATCAGTCACGCCTGAAATGTTGAGTAACGTTAGAACACAATTCTACACCAGATTAGCATGTTGCCAAGACGTTCGTGGCAAGCATTTTGAACATTTCCCACATCGACATCAATGTTTTTTTTGTTTTTTTTTCTAATAATTGAGAAATAATCAGTATTACTTATTGGGTTCCAAGTGTAATGTACCGAATGTGTGAAATAAAATAATTTTCAATTAAAACGTTGATTTTTGCAATAAATCTGAAAACACTTCATACTTCCGAAATAGTTGAAGATAGGTATAGGACATTGTGCTTGAATTGTGTCTAGAATTCTCTGAAGAATCCAAAAAATAAATAATATACAGGGGGTTGCATTTGAAATAAGAAAGTTGGTATTTGCCACGGTCACATGGAGCACCCTATATAATATTATTTTCTTGAAAAATATGCGAATTTAGAATTACAAATCGACGTGTCCGAGCGTTTTTCCCAACACGGCCTCATTTATTCGTTATCGAATTTATTCCATTTGGCTCCTACACTCTGTATATAAATAACACTGTAAAAATCAACTGACTTGTTCTTGAATAAACTAAACTGAATGCTAGTACCAAACAGGATAATTTGATTCCAGTTGAAAGAAAAGGAGAAATTTTCGATTTCCAAATAAACTGAATTTAAATTTCCGCTGTCATCATTGAAATGAAATAGGATATCCTCTACTCACCCTATAATTCTCCTACAATAAGAAACTTTTAGGTATTATTCACTTCATAACACTTCTCTAGCCGCAAGAAAGCCTTGAAGTCCGTGCTTATAGCAGGCCCAAAGAGTTTAATCACTTTCAGAAGTTTGAGATTTACGAAATGAAAAGAAATCTCATAAAATCAATGATCCAAAAGTATAGTTGGAAATAATAAATTATGAAGCCCTATATCAATTACACTTTTTTCAATTTCATAAGAGGCCCGAATGAAGAAAAAACATTAGTCAGTTTCTCAATATCTTATATTTTAAGGTTAGAGGTTTCAAGCCTTAACGTACCGGGTTTTTCTCTATAAATTGACCCCCCTCTTAACTCTGTTATAAAAACAGATACATAAAAATATTTCATACAAAAATTGCACGAAATCAAATACATTTTTCGAAAATGATTAAGTCAATTGGAATATATACAGGGTGGACAACATATTGAATGCAGCTTAATTTTTTCAAATGAAACACTCTGTATATTCTTCCCTATTCTAATTGCTTATTTTCTCTTCATATCGAGTATGTGGGTCTTTCTCTTTTATTTTCAGAGTTTCAAAGTTTTGAAATGAAACTACGACATAAAAATATACATAATGTGAAATCGTTGAGAAATTCTCAATAATCAAACAATTCACTTGTAAGCAATATTTTTTCAATGTATAGCTAAGAATATCCAATAAAAAATAAGGAAAACAATAAACAATGGTAGTATGGAATAAATAATGTCAACTGAAGAAATTTGATACTCTGTGGTACTCAGAAAAAGACCAAACCTATGTTATACATTCGAAATTAGGGGAAAAAGAGCTTGCCAGATATAGAAAAATACACAGGGTGTTCCATTTGAAAAATGAAGTTGCAATCAATATGTTGCCCACTCTGGTTATATTTCATTTTGTGAAATCATTTTAAAAAACATTAGTCGATTTCGTGAAAAACATTTTTTTTGTACCACTTCTACACCTTTTCCAATAATTGTAATTCAGAAAACGTAAAATGTAATTCAGAAAAGCAAATTTGAATTTCAGAAAATGGAAATTGTAATTCAGAATACATAGTAAGTTGATACATATCATATATTATTCTGAATTACAATTTCCATTTTCTGAAATTCAAATTTGCTTTTCTGAATTACATTTTACGTTTTCTGAATAACAATTGGAAAAGGTGTAGAAACAAAGTTAAAGGGGAGGTCAAATTATGGTGGAAAACCCGGTACATATCACTCTTCGTAATTTCCCAAAAATTGAAGGCTTAAAATTAGTAAAAACTTCTCATATGAAATCTTCAATATCAAACCAAATCGGCCGAAAGTTTCGGAAGTAGGGCTTTCTCATTAAAATTTTGAAACAAGAATGATGGAACAAAATTACTGAAAAACACAGTAAATTAAACAGTGGAACAGAACAAAAGCAACCTACCATTACAAAATTGAGTTGAAATGAAAGGAAATACATTAAAAGGCCAGATTATTGCATTAATTGTTTATATTGTTTGATTTAAGAAAAAAGTATGTATTACTCTGTTTCAAAAGAATATATATATATATATTGTTTCCGAAACTGTTGTTCTTCGGTTATCAATAAATATGGCACAAACGACATCGAATGAGTCATACTAATACCTCTTCCAAGGTTCACATCTAATTTGACAAAACCCTATATGTATATGATTTTCGGAGCACCATTTTCGTAAATAAAAAATTTCTTTGAGCCCTAAATGGAAGTTGAATAATAGTTAGGTATAGTATTTATTCATTCTCACAATGATTCTTTAAAGAGAAATACAAGGAATAACACGTAACAATACGAAACCAAGACTTTCAGTCGAGTAAAGCGCTATAACAATACGCCATACGCCTTGGACTATTTGATTTGAGCGACCGGCCATAAAGGGAATATTATTCTCGTCAAAAGTCATTACACACGCGCAAAATTCAAAGCCAGTCACCAAATGTAACTTAATTAAATGCAGGGAATCTGGAAAGTGAATTTGGTCAATTTGGTGATTGTTATCATTTCTGTTTTGTTGATGAAAAGAATCTCAGTCTTCTCTCTGAAATACATTCTCAATCAACTTTAGACTCTAGACATATCGAGTTCTCTCAAATTACCGGATATGCAAATCTACTTCAGAGGTAGAAGTAATTAATGGTCAGTATCATTACATGAATTTTTTGGCAGCCTAATTATGTACGAGTTGCATACAATGCTTTATGTTTGACTGCAAGGCAGAAATTTTATTTTTTGAAATGGCAATTAAATATATTCGCCGCTTTATTATAAAGAATCATCAGCGACCTTAGCAACCTCACTAAACAAAGTTGTTAACTTCATTAATTCTGTGACAAACGTCATAATAATCCAAAAAATGGATAGTTCGGGAGAGGAAAGCGTAAAAAATTTAGCCGCAAGTGCCAAAGAATCTCTTTTACCCACTAAAAGTGTTTATGAAAATTTGTATGCGGCCTATAACAAGTGGAGTGAAACGAAGAAAATTTCAAAATCGAGAGAAAACTGTGACAGATGAGTCCAATAAAGTGGTGTCCAATAAAGTAGTCAATTATGGACGCTGAACGTATTCATGAATCAAGTGTTTATGAAGCAGTAGAACATAAATTTTATTTAGATAGATAAATAAACGAAATACATCACGGAGTTACATAACTGCCTATTATAACCTGTACGTGACAAAAAAAACACTAGTTCCAAACTATTTTTCTTCTATAGAAGCAAACTCCTGCATCATCAGTATTGGAAATTGTTATGGAATTATAGAAATATAATTTCAAAATATCTGCCTTCGAGAAAATTGGCCAGAGTTTCGTATTCAGCTTATCTCCACTATAATATAGACCTTCGGCAAATATATTTAGCTGGAGTTCCAGGCAACTAAAGCTTTATGGCCCGCAGTTATTCCTACAAATTCCGAATAAAATTTCCTTAATCGGTTTAAAATTGAGAATAAGGCCGAATTAACGCCGCATCGCACCTCTTCTGCTCCCGTGGGACCTCGTCGACCAAAGTTTAATTAAATTTCAGGCCGGGCCTGATTATACGCGAAATAGCAAAGTGAGAACCGATTTCGCGAAAATAACGCCCGATTAAATTGCATGTTTCGGATTTTAAGGTGCCGGGGCTTCCCATCGGCCTGAGTTTGCACTTAGCCTGATTTTCTTGAGTATCTGCCGACGTCCTGCGGGTGCGAATAGACCATTTGGGGGGAATTAGGGAGTAGTGAGCTCGTTCTTCATCGTTTTTTCAGAAGTTATACTGCTGAGATCTAATGTGAAAAAGAGCTACGCAGAGTTTCAGATTCTAAAAGAAATTGCGTTTTACTCCCTTTTAATAGATGTGGATTCCACACATTGCCATTGGAATTTCTTCGGACTCCGGAGGAATTCAAATGAGAAACGTCAAGTGGTGCTACTCGGATTACTTGGAACTTCATACTGGTAGATGCTTTGAAATAATCTGCTCCACATGAGTTAGGGATATTGACTTACATTGCAAAAAAATTTAGTTAGAATAAGATTTTGTGATGAAAATTCATATCAATATGATTTCAAGTTGCAGATTGATTTTAGCCTGTAGGTCTGCAGCGAATACACATACAGAAAAATCGAGTAAAATAACGACATTTTATTCCCAGAGAATTCAAGCATTTTAAGACTATCAATACAATGTATGGCCTCTACGGGCATCAATAACAGCTTGACATCTTCTTTGCATACTACACACGAGGTTGTTGAACATAGAATTTGGTTCCATAAACGGGGCAGAAGCTCTCTCAGATCATTTGAGGATTCTGGGGTAGGTTGATGATTATCTAATCTTCTTTGGTTGGAGCATATCCCATGCATGTTCTATGCAATTCAAATCTGGTGAGTGCGGAGGTATTGGTAAATGTGGTCTGGAATACCAAGCTCCTCGCGCGCATTCTCATCTATGGCTGCACGGTGCGGTCTGCGTCTAGAAATTGAAAAGTTTCACCAATAGCAGCGTGAACATTGTCAATGACATGCTCCCTATAGTGTAAGGCGGTCATATTCCCAGGACAAATGTGTAGATCTGTGCGCTCTTTGAAACATATCCCGGCCCATACCATAACACTACCCTCTCGGAATGGACGGACTTCTTAGACATAGCGACGATTACGGGGTATGCGTGGGATTGTTCATACCATTATTCTTGGAGAATCTGAAAATCGTCCATATCTGGATTCATCAGTGAAAAGGACACTACGCCATTGATTGTTCCAATTGATATGTTCCCTCGCCCATTCCAGCCTTTGACGCTTATGTGTTAATGGAACTCCTATTAATGGACGTCTAGAACCTAGATTCACCTCTCTCAAACGTCGTCTGATGGTTTCGATGGAAACTTGGACCCCATCTGCATTTTGAAGAGTATTCCGTAGCATTCTACACGTAGATGTAGGGTTTTTTCTCTCCGAAACGGTGATGAAACGATCCTGAGCAGGTGTTGTTTTTCGTCGCCCACCAAGCCTTGGTCTTTCCAACACGGAACCTGCCTCCCTGAACCTATTCCAATGTCGAGATATCACACTTTGGCTGACTTGGAGCCTTTCCGCTACAACAACCTGAGTTAGGTCACCCTGTAGCATTCCGATAGCCCTATTAGCCTCAGTGTTTGTTAATTTACGTCTTGGCATTTTATGAAAACTCGTTTCGAATCGGAGCCGCTGATAGACTGACTTCATTTCAATCATTTCAAAATAAGAACATTCATGAAGCATATGAAAAGAACCAAACTTTAGAAAAAAGGCGACCAGATTGACGAAATGTCTCATACTGATTTTCATTGGATCGATTCAAGTTGTTATCGAGTTTTAAATGATTTTACATCGATTCTCTCGAAGATTACATACTTTTAAAAACGATTGAATACGATATCCCTAACTCATGCGGAGCAGTATATTTATTGATTTGAAAATTATGAATTTGGGAATTATGTATGAAACAAAATATCTCGTGAAGGCGTACCTTTTTGACGAAATTCTCAATTGGCGATTCAAGTTCATCTTCCAAGCCACCTTGCGGCAGGAACAGCATTAACGGGAGTGGGTAGGTTTGTTGGTTAGCACGTGGAATGCTGCGATTTCCACATTAATTACCGGTTAATTGATCTATTTTAGTGAAGCGAGTAGAAGAGTTGTGTTCCAGATTTTGTTTATATAGTTTTAAACATTGTGATAAGTGATAACTGACCTGAAATGTCGAAATTACACGTGTTTTGTTGCATTTACGGATGCAATATTGCAATAGTAAAGCCAACAGAGATCCAGTCTCATTTCATTATTTTCCCAAGGCAAACAGTTGTAAATTAGAAATAACTGTTATTTTATAGGTAGGTATCTTATTTTGCTCATTACAAGAACGTGTTTTAAAGTTATGTCATGGTTACTATCATCACAAACAATGGGAAATCACAACGTCAATTTTAAATTATTGATCTGTCAATTGCATTTCTTATAGTATTTGAATGATTTCAAATTCTACCTATAAAAAAAACTTTGTAAAGTATTCGTGGATAACTGGTCTTTAAAACACTTTCTCTATTTCCGTCCCTAAAGATCTTAATATCCACTTATACATTAATATACTATTATGTTAAGTAGCACAATAGACCTTAATGTCGTAGTGGACTGTAACCTTTTTTTACCATAACTATATATCATAAATTTATATTGCCAAGTGTAATGATTAGTTTTCAATATCCATGTATAAATTCATTGTATTATTAACTATGTCCTATTGTTTTCTTCAATCCAATGTTATCGAGTTATCAGGATATGTTAATAAAAGTTTTTATAGAATAGAACATAAATTTTATTCATAAATATTTGGTGAAATATTAATATTACATACCTATATTTCCTTGATAAATAGTAAAACCTTATGCAATACAAAATACCAAAGTACACCTTCGTTCAACTTTCTGAATTCTTTTATAATCTCAACGCTTCTCATTCCTTCAGACCCAAATAGCCTTTCTACTATTTGGAGTTGCTTCCAAATATCGGAAATATTCGCTTATGCTAAGAAACACACACTTTTCACTTTCTAATTCATTTTTTCCCCTCAAATAACCTTATGTCAGAACTAATGTTTACAAATCTAAAGCTGAATACAGACTATTCTGACGTGACGTGTTTACATGTGGGCCCACGTCAAAATTGTGCGTGATATAAAAATCCATAAAAATGCAACACATCGTTCTGTGCGTTCACGTTCATATTAGGCCAATGTGAGCACTGCACGGTCCTGACGTGACGTGAAATCACGTCACGTCAGAATAGTCTGTATTCAGCTTTACCCACTCCCGTATACACGTGGTGTAGAGGGCGCCACCTACCCTTGAATCGCGAATAACATTATTGAATACATGTGGTGGTAGTTCATAGATACAACGACTAATCGCAGCCTTCGATGCTTCGATGATTGCAGGATTATTGGCATAAACACATGTCTACAGATAACCCCACAGCTAGAAGTCTGAATGAGTTAAACCGGAAGAGCGTGGAGGCCAATTCTGGTCACCAAATAGGAAAATGTCACGACCAGGAGCAAACTCGTGCAAGATCGTCAATGTTTCACGAGCAGTATGATATGTGGCACCGTCCTGCTGAAACCTTCACATGTCGTCAAGATCAATAGCTTCCAAATGAGGAAGAAACTGTGTTATCATAGCACGACAACGTCCCTCAACCACCTTTTATGCATTATATTCTTCTTTTTTGACAATCAGGACGCGTTGTCCTACCGTGTAATGCTCCATGTTTTAAGAGCAGAAAAAGAAATCCTGAATGATCCCGAAATTGATATTACAAAAATATTGGATATTTCTTTCCCTAATCCGCTATTTCTCATGGTTCTGGTGACGCGATAAGGACAAATTCTGCATGTACCTCAAATGTATCATTTCACATCTCGATCTGATGCGTAGAAATCTGAAAAAAACTTAAAAAACTCAAATATCCTAGACATAGTCGTCCTAATATATCAAACAGCCTTCCTCTTTTATATTTTAATCCAGACTCTTTATGCCCAGAATACGTAATAACAGTGACGTGTATATTGTAGTTTCCAGAAAAATCCCATGCCAAATCCGGGTAATTTGGCTGCATTTTCGAGCAGCCGAAATGCAGTTACATGAATTTTATTCGGGTTTTAAAAGGTCAAGAAAGGAATATAAACTGGTGGAATGATTTCGACAAGCAGAAGCCAAGACCAAAAGGAAGTGGATTATTCCTCTCGGTTTATCGAACTTTGATGTTTACATAATTTGTCGAATTTACATAGTGATATAGTGGACGATAAGCAATTGTAATAGCATATATGAGGATGTAGCAGACAACATCAAAGGTTTATCGACTCTTATTTGTCAGTCTGAAACTATGCTTTTATTTCATGGAGGTACTTCGGAGAAGAATAACATTTATGGTCTTCTTGATATGAGTTTATTCACGTTCGTTTGAGGAGAATTTTAATCTGTTAGTGTAGACTTTTAACCCTTTCTCGTTTTTGACCAAATACTCCTATCCCCCAATAGCGGCCCACACACGACCACTTCGGAGCGAAGGTTTGATGCGCGCCGTTCCAAACTCCCGTGCAAAAGTTTTGGTTAGTTCGATCAACGCTCCAAGGTTAGGCGTTTCACTTTGGCGCGGCGCTCTGGCGTGGCGCTCTGACGTGGCGCTCTGGCGTGACGCTCCAATGTTTTGAAATTTCTAAAACTCAACGAGCCACTCCAAACCTTTCAATTTTGGAAACTTCTACCCCACTAACCATCAGTGACAGTATTGAATGTCACGTTCAAAAGTGATGGTTAGTGGGGTAGAAGTTTCCAAAATTGAAAGGTTTGGAGTGGCTCGTTGAGTTTTAGAAATTTTAAAACTTTTGAGGGTAGTGTGTTCTGTGTTTTTATTATGTTTTCGAGAAGAAATAACGAAAAAAGGAAAAAAGCAATTGTTTGCAGTATGTTATATGGTTATTATACTAATTATATAGAAAAACAAAGCAGAGAGCGTTCTACTTGGGCGAAGCAATGGTTATTACAGAGATCCACATATAGTCATATGTCTCTTTTGAAAGAACTTAGAGAAAACAGTCCGTATGATTTTCGAAACTATTCAAGAATGGACTGTGACACGTTTGAATACTTATTAAAATTAACTGAACCATATTTATGGAAGCAAGATACCATAATGAGAAGTTCCATTTCTCCAGAAGAACGTTTGATGGCAACTTTAAGGTTTTTAGCCACTGGGAGATCATATGAAGATTTGAAGTTTTCTACGGCGATTTCACCACAGGCTTTAGGCTACATAATTCCAGAGACTTGCAAAATTATAATTAAGGAATTAGAAAAAGATTTTTTGAAGGTGCATGCATAATTCTGATAAAAATAATTATCATTGAGAACACCTTCAGTTGTAGAATAAATTTGAGATTTCCATAATGTGCGTTAATTTTTTTGCGCAGTGTAATTTTGAATATACAGGGTGAGTCTTTGACTTGTACATATATTTTAACTGTAGATTCTTGAGGCCTAAAGAAACCTTTTTTTCATTTTCCATTTTTCCGAATTCGGCTCGGTTAAAGAGATATAGCCATTTGAAAAAAAAAATTGTGCTAAATGCGTCCCTGATATTATTCTCTACAAACACCTCAAAGTTCATATTTTTCAATTGAAATTGATGTGATTATTAGATATTCTGGGTGATACATTTAGAAAATACTCAAGCACTAACCTTATTCGAATAAGAATGTTACAAACACGATATTTCCTAACAAAAACGCTAAGTTTTGTTCCATCATTTCTGCAATTGAAATGCCATATTTCTCACACCAAAATAATTTCCTTCTTCGATTATCCTGAAGATTAGTTTGTAAACACTAATAATTTGTTCATATTTGCCTCGATACCCTGAAACTATCTTATAAAAATTAGTTTCTCACTAACCTATCCTAACTCCATTAATCAGTCATCTGATTCGAGGTCAATGACCTAACCTAATCCATCTCCTCTATGAATCACAGAATTCTAGATCACAGAATTCTAGAGAAGACGATGCCAGATTGTGTTGATTTTCTCAGTAAAAAATGGTATAGGCGAACTCAAGAAAGCAGAACGTCCCCTATCGTTAACGGAAGAACTAGTCTTGTTTACCTACTTTTCGCTAATGGCTTCTACGCATTGCTCTTTGGAAATGCCAAACGAGTAGTTTTGATTCTCGCCGATCTGAATTTCAGTCGTGGTGCGCTGCCGGCTGCGATGTAGCCGCCACGCAAGACAAGCCGTTATTCTGTGTCTCATCACACTATCACAGGCCAGCCAGTCTGTGATAAAATGAACGACGCTTAAACGCGATAACCTTTCTACATGGATTCAATTCATTTATTTATTTACTCGCAGAGAATAAAGCAAACAGGTGTGAGGTGATGCTTGTGATATGTGATGTGAAAACCGTGTAGGGTCGATTAAAAATTCCAAGAGGATATTGTTAAGAAGATAGATATTTTCCTGAAGGACTGGTATCAATAAATTTTTAATAGAAACTTGCTTATAAACTGTGTAATTTCATGCTTCTCGGAATTCAGTTGATAAGAATTGACAACATTGTTAATTTGTTAAGAGACCAGAGAAGAAACAATATTCGATGATATTTAATTCAGGGAAGCATTCAGATTTTTTATGAAATTCATGGTTTTTTCCTCAAATTTCTTCGTATACATTTAGGAATAACTCCAAAACGACGCGTTTTATTGAAAAAATATAAGAATACTTTTATTCTCTAAAATGGTTGATTCTTTCGAAAATATGAACCGTTTATCCTTTTCAAGTGATTTGATAGTGTTTTTGAATGAATTTATGAGTCGACCACCCTGTAACTTTCGAACTAGGAGAGATATTGAATAAGTTTCGATTGAGGAATATGCACAATGAATAGAGTAAAGAATCAACCAAAATTCAGTTCATTTGAAATAACGGTTCCGAAGATATGAACAGCAAAGTGTTTTTTTCGTGGATTTTCGACACCCTGTATCTCCCAAACCAAACCGAATTTTGAAAAATGGTATGGGAAAAAAGTGTTTCGTTTGATGAGAGGAATCTACAGTTAAAATATATGTACAAGTCAAAGACTCACCCTGTATAACGTTCCGGCGTGTCGAATTTCATCCACGTTGAAGCGACACTCCAGAGCGCTACAGTGGCTATAATTACCACAGAGACGACAACTCGTATCTCATTTTCTATTGGTCGGCCGCCATGTTTTATCGAAATGACAGTGCGCAGATTTTCTAACCCATCTATGATTGTTATTGTTTATTTGTCAACGCGTGTGAAGCAGTGAAGTTGTTAAGTTTGTGGAAAGCAGCGACTTCGAATTTTTCATATTTCAAAATGCCCAGTTGTGCAACTTCTGAAAAATATATAGCACGATTCAGTTCATTTGCGAAGAAATACATTGTGGATCGAAGATCGTATTCAAAATTATGAGACGTTTTGTGGTCTAGAGATTGAGAATAAGGACTTCTTTCGAGAGTTATGGCCATTAAGCCAATGACTGATCAACCAAGATGAATTTACTATTGGCAAATAATAATCTTCACTTGTGTATGTAGCTCTTCAGTTTTTTCTGAATAATAATTTAAGTTAGAAGTTAAAGATAACCAGTATTTTCGATCTGTATCTTCGGCAAAATAGATAGCACGATTCAGTTCATTTGCAACGTCATATCTTAGATCGAATTCATGGAACATAATGTTACTTCCTAATGAAATTGAGACCTATAATATGAAATATTGCCGTAAGTTACCGATGTAAAATTCAAAAATACCGCCAAAACATCTCGACAAAACATGGCGGACTTTTGACAGTTTTATAGCCAGTTGTCGTCACTGTGGTTATACAGTTACTGTACAGAGCGCTACAGTGACTGTATAACTCTCGAAAGAAAATAAACAATAACAATCATAGATGGGTTAGAAAATCTGCGCACTGTCATTTCGACAAAACATGGCGGCCGACCAATAGAAAATGAGACACGAGTTGTCGTCACTGTGGTAATATAGCCACTGTACAGAGCGCCACGCCAGAGCGCCACGCCAGAGCGTCACGCCTAACCTTGGAGCGTTGATCGAACTAACCAAAACTTTTACACGGAAGTTTGGAACGGCGCGCATCAAACCTTCGCTCCGAAGTGTTCGTGTGTGGGCCGCTATTGTTTAGTGTCACGTATCTGATGCCTATTACTCTACCTTCAAACTCAATGGTTGCATGTATATTCTGTTCTTATTCCCCCATATTATTGGTTTCGATGAAACTTCGAGATTTCCCTCCAAATCTATAAGATCTGCTGGACATCAAACAATGGAGCATTTACTCCATTCACTCTGATGAAGTATCTTGGTTGGCCACTATTTAGGTTTATCAAGTTTTTTTTACTTAAAACTGACGCAGGTTGGTACTCGTTAAATGTCAAATAATTCGCAGAGACGTTGCCAGTACGGATTTCTATTCACTCTTTCCCAACTTTGTAAATGGAGTTAGTTCTGTCAAGGTTTACCTGAGACACATGTTTCGTAGTACTACTACAATTTCATACAATCATATTGAAGTATATATTTCAAGTTGTGCAAAAAGATATTGAAATGTCTTCTGTAGGACTGTAGGCATCTTTCTTGAGAATTTTTAAAAGTGGGGTATTCCATAAATCCGTCTGTTCGTTTAGAAGTTTTTTTGTCGGGATAAGCTGGATTCTCATACATCCGACATCCGATGATACGATCGTCCGATTATTCGAGTACATTTATCCTTTTTTTAGAATGAACTATCAAAAAGTAACGGACTATTCTGTCGAATTTTTCAGTAAAATTTCAACACAACATTCTTGATTACATTACTACAATAAAACAGCATAACTGAATCTTCCAGCCATGTTTATATACGTGAAATAAACTGCTCCACATGAGTTAGGGATATTGACTTAAATTGCAAAAAAATAAAGTAAAAATGAGATTTTTGTGATGACTATTCCACTCATTCCATTTTTAGTGAGGAATTTTCCTTAGCAACACTTGTTTCTCATCGATAAAACATGGTAACGGGCAAAATCAACAACTTGGTTTTTCAGCGACTATTTCCCTCGTCTTAATTTCCACCAATCAGAAATGTGCAATTTTGAATCACAAATGGTTTCTAGATGGAAAAACTGTATGGCAGCAGCTGTCAGCAGTTTTTTCGGGTTTACCCGCGGCAAAACTTGACAGTTGTTGTCAACGAGAATTGATAATACATACATAGATGCATCCAGAATAATCTGTTACTCATGAAATATTCTTGTCAAATACCATTCGTGCATCTAATTTTTCCTGTGAAAAAAATCGAAAAAACACAGTGCAAAGTAATATTTTTTAACAAGAAGCATTCGTGCAGGTGCAAAAATCCTCGTCTTCGACTCGGATTTTTGTTGCCACCTGCACTCATGCTTCTTGTTAAAATATTACTTAGCAACGTGTTTTTTCGATTTTTTTCGGAAAAATTGTATGCACTTATGATATTACTTATGACTATTTCCCTCGTCTTAATTTCCACCAATCAGAAACGCGCAATTTTGAATCACAAATGGTTTCTAGATGGAAAAACTGTATGGCAGCAGCTGTCAGCAGTTTTTTCGGGTTTACCCGCGGCAAAACTTGACAGTTGTTGTCAACGAAAATTAATAATACATACATAATGCATCCAGAATAATCTGTTACTCAAGAAATAGTCTTGTCAAATACCATTCGTGCATCTAATTTTTCCTGTGAAAAAAATCGAAAAAACACAGTGCAAAGTAATATTTTTTCAACAAAAAGCATTCGTGCAGGTGCAAAAATCCTCGTCTTCGACTGGGATTTTTGTTGCCACCTGCACTCATGCTTCTTGTTAAAATATTACTTAGCAACGTGTTTTTTCGATTTTTTTCGGAAAAATTTGATGCACTTATGATATTACTTATGACAAAATTTTTGACGTTTCTCAAATTCATAGATAGCTTCGGGAATGAATACCATAGAGAAAACAAACAACGTTTAGTTGATCTATGATGAATACTTATTTGTCAAATAGCGCAATACAAGCCCAATGTGACCATCTTCAGACACATTTTCTCGAGAAATAGTCATTTCGAATACCACTCGAGATGAAATTTAAGCAGGTAATATTTCTCTCTTGTAATATTCAAGTTTGATGCTTCTCGGCAATTTCGCTCATGACATTTTTCCAAAATCACTCGCCTAACGGCTCGTGATTTTGATACAAATGTCATTCGCAAAATTGCCGAAAGCAACAAACTTTCATTTTACAATCGAGAAATTTTGCCGGCAAAATTTCATCTCTAGTGGTATTATATATGAAAATTCATATTAATTTGATTTCAAGTTGCAAATTGATTTTAGCCTGTAGGTCTGTAGCGTATACAGGGTGGTTAAGAAAAATCGAGTAAAATAACGAAATTTTATTCCCAGAGAATTCAAGCATTTTAAGACTATCAATACAATGTATGGCCTCCACGGGCATCATAACAGATTGACATCTTCTTCGCATACTACACACGAGGTTGTTGAACATTTCTTGAGGAATTTGGTTCCATAAACGAGGCAGAAGCTCTCTCAGATAATAAAAGGATTCTGGGGTAGGTTGATGATTATCTAATCTTCTTTGGAGCATATCCCATGCATGTTCTATGCAATTCAGATCTGGTGAGTGCGGATGTATTGGTAAATGTGGAATACCAAGCTCCTCGCGCGCATTCTCAACTATGGCTGCACGGTGAGGCCTTGCGTTATCGTCTAGAAATTGAAAAGTTTCACCAATAGCAGCGTAAAAATTTGGCACAATTTTGTCAATGACATGCTCCTTATTGTGTAAGTCGGTCATATTCCCAGGACAAAATGTGTAGATCTGTGCGCCCGTTGAAACATATCCCGGCCCATACCATAACACTACAACCTCGGAATGGATAGACTTCTTGGACATAGCTTCGATTACGGGGTATGCCGGGGATTGTCCATACCCTTATTCTTCGAGAATCTAAAAATCGTCCATATCTGGATTCATCAGTGAAAAGGACACTACGCCATTGATCGTTCCAGTTGATATGTTGCCTTGCCCATTCCAGTCTTTGACGCTCATGGTCACGTGTTGAAGGAACTCCTCTTAATGGACGTCTAGTACCTAGATTCACCTCTCTCAAACGTCGTCTGATGGTTTCGACGAAAACTTGGACCCCATCTGCATTTTGAAGAGTATTCCGTAGCATTCTACACATAGATGTAGGGTTTCTTCTCGCCGAAACGGTGATGAAACGAGCATGAGCAGGTGTAGTTTTTCGTCGCCCACCAAGCCTTGGTCTTTTCAACACGGAATCTATTCCAAAGTCGAGATATCACACTTTGGCTGACTTGGAGTCTTTCCGCTACAACAACCTGATTTAGGTCACCCTGTAGCATTCCGATAGCCCTATTAGTTTCAGCGTTTGTTTATTTACGTCTTGGCATTTTCAGAAACCTCGTTTCAAATCGGAACCGTTGATAACCTGACATTTCAAAATGAGAACGTTCATGAAGCATATTATTATCAGAAAAAAGGCGACCAGATTCACGAAATGTCTCATACTGATTTTTTTTGGATCGATTCAAGTTGTTATTGAGTTTTGAATGATTTTTTCTACAACCAGGCCTAACTAACTACTTTCCCGCATTGTTTTCGATTCGGAAAGTCTTACTTTTCCGCACTAGTGCGGGAAAGTAAATATGTGTTGAATTTGGGTATAATAAAACCTTTAGCATGAAATCTTTTAATCTACTTACTTATATATTCAGTTGAATATTTCAAATTATGCAATTTCATCCATGTCAAACTGATTATTAATGCAGATTTCCGTTTGAAAATTATTGCATATTGCGGGAAGTACTTTCCCGCACTCGATTGATAGGAAAATAACTATTACAGCGATTTTCTCGAGGATTACATACTTTTAAAAACGATTGAATACGATATCCCTAAATGTTGTGGAGCAGTATATTTCCAGTATTAAGAGGGAAACAAGTTTCTTCAACATTCGCCAGGTCTGTGGAATTGTTGAATTCTCATAATACAGGGTGTATTTTAAGGTGAGGCTCTTCTTTTGACAGGTGATAGTCAATTTACCGAAAATTTCTCATATAAAATGTTCAATTTTAAAATTTATAAAAAAGCGACATATTCATGACAAAATGATCTGTTCTACGCACTAGAATTTTCTGCAAATTTGTTAGATGAGAAGACAAAAAACAAGAGATGTTGATATCTACGGAGGAGCAGGCGAGGGAACAGGTTCGGACTGTAGAATTTTCAGATTCACCTAGGAACTAGAAAATATTCAAGTTTCTTTTTCTCGAAACAAGGGCATAATCCATATTCACTGGTTGGATGACTTATTTTGATGAGTTCTACCATATGTCAAAGGAAAAGCCTCACCTCAAAATATACCCTGTATTTCCTTCAATTCGTTTTATCCCAAAGTGACAAAACATTTCGGTAAATTCGTGATTCCTGCGAATTCTTTTTCGAAAGGACAACGTTGCAAATGACTATAAGCTGACATTCTCAGAATATACACGGTAAAATGTGTCAGAATGCCATAGCCAACCGCAAGACATTATGAAAGTGAATGAAGGATATGTTGCATTTCTCAGTGAAAAATTCATAAATTCAATAGCCACCCGTATCAGTCTTTCCATCTTATCAATTCTAGAGGATCCAATAGTCAATATTGGGGTACAGTTCAGTAGAATTTTGCACTTCATCAATTATTCAATTTCCAAGATAGGTGCGTCCAGTTTTCGGGGGACGTCTCACGTTTGATCAAAGGTCCAGAAGATCCTCTTTCCTGATATGCGATGACAAGCGAACCCTAAACGGTTTCAGAGGAGGAAGCGAAGTATCCGGGTGTGCGGCAAGTGTAAGAAAAACCCGGGTCGAAAGTCACTCCGCCAAATATCCTTGTTATTCGAGCAACGAATTCTTCGAGGCAACCGTTCAAGGAAGCACTTTCTGGCCAGTGGTTTCTACAGACAGATGGATATTCGAGCCAGGGTTCAGGCTATCCAGCTCGGGCATCCGTGCATGGCGAGACGGCCTCCTCGCGCCACAAACTTTCAATCTAAATATAAATTGGATGGCAGAGCATCCGCAGCGCTGTTTGCTGCTCAAATATTTGGGCTTTTATGCCGAAATGGCCGATCTATCGGGATGATGCACTTTACATGTTTTTAGCGTCTCTCCTCTTCGGTAATATACTTCATGCTAATGCGCATTTCATACTCCAACGAATTAATCATTGCCAGACAGAAAGGAGAGGCCGAAGGAAACAGGGCAGGATTCGGTGTATTTCTAAAAAGCAGGAAGATTTGACATTCCTATTGTAGTAGGCATCCCAGCCAAAGGTGCTTTGGTATATTTTCAAGGTGATATAAATAGAAAAACCTACGCTGAAACTTGAAGGCTCTTTAGCATTAGGTAAGGGGGATTTAATACTTCTATTTTTGGCCTGGCTTTGGGGGAAAACGAAGGAGGAACCAGCCGTTGGTCGGTTGCCTAAAGCAAAAGCCTTCGGCTCACAATTAATATTGGTATTGTAATTGATTGATATCACATGTAACAAATATCAATCAGGTTGACAAGGATTTCTTGGTTGAATTTTTTCCAGAGCATGCATAACATAGCATTGATCAAAGATATTAATCAGATCTCTAAGGGAAAAATTGAAAAAGCAGGTGCGTGCTAAACTCCATTGAATCAGCTCCTTCAGTTTTCAGAGTACGACTAGTCACAGCACACACATCCTCAGGAACGTAAACAGGGTTGGGATAAAGTATGGAACCATGTAAATATCTTTTAAACGAAAAGAACGATATTTATGGAAATGTATGTCAGGCGCCACACTGAAATCTGCAAGCAGTTATTACTATAATCTCTAATCCAATATCCTCGGTCTAAAAGCTAAACTCAACTAGAAATACATGTAGAATGACCATATTCGATATTCGTCCTATAATATCGTTGGGTTATGAAAATTACACTATACAGTTAAATGAACAATCAAAAGATGAGGGGAATCTGTAGATACTTTGATCTGCAACTTATCCATCACAAAAGCCGTGAAATAACGTGGCAACGTCGTATTTGATATACCGACGGTTAAATCAATTTTTCCAAGAATTCCCAATACACAAAATTGAAATTTATTTGTCAATGAAATAGGATGTGGTAATCACAAATGCAATAAGATCAATCTCTTTATTGTATCAATCCAAGCTTTCGGTCATCATTGTGACCATCTTCAGGGAGCTAAAATATCACATATTAGACACAATAACAATAACGCCACTCAAGAAACTCAGAACAATTCGATATGGTAAAAAGTTATCCAATGCTCCTGGGAATGATACCATAAAGAGATTGATCTTATTGCATTTTGTGATTACCTCACCCGATATCCGAAAATCATAAAGAAAAATTTTTCGTAATCGATATCAATCTTATTTAATGAAATAGGAACTTATCACTGTTCTCTTACCCTGTCGGATTCGATCAAAAGCATGAACTCAATAAATGTTTTTTATTCCTCATCGTTTACAAAAACCACATTGAAGACGACGAAATTAACAATACTCAAAATTAAGTAACAAATTAAAATTCTGAATGTCATTTCGAAATGACAGTAATTATTGAAAATTTGAACATTAATTCAGAATTTCAACAACATTACATCACAATTTGAATCACTTATCGGCTTCTACGATGCTAAATCGGTTTTCCGATCACGATTCAAAAAATTTAATCAGAATTTATGGAACTCACCTGAAATATCGAGAACTAAATCAGAATTTCCAAATCATGAGTTCAGAAGAAATTTTGAAAAATGAAAGAAAGTGTTTCGTTTGATGAGAAGAATGTGAAGTTAAAAAAGTAAAAAGTTGAATCACCCTGTATACAAGCATGTATTCTGCAAATATACTCCATTCCCTTTTATAATGTATGCCAGTTGGCCATGATTTAGTTAGATCAAGTTTTTTCCCCTAAAACTGACTCAGGTTGGTACTCGTGAAATGTCAAATAATTCTCAGAGACGTTGCCAATGCTAATTTCTATTTACTCTTTTCCTACGTTAGTTCTTTTGAGGTTTACCTGTGACACAGGTTTCGTAGTATGTACTACTACATTTTCATACTGTAGTATTTCAAATTGTGCAAAAATGTATTTAAATGTCTTCTGTAGTCTTATTTCTTAAGAATGTTGAAAAGTGAGGAATTCCATATGTCCGTCTGTTCTTTTAGAAGTTTTTCTGTCGGATTATTCGAGTACCTTCGTTCTTTTTTGGATGAACTATCACAAAGTAACGGACTATTCTCTCCATTTTTTTTTCAGTAAGATTTCAACACTTGATTCTTGATTTCCGTACGATAAAATAGCATAACTGAATCTTCGAAACACGTTCATATACGTGAAATATTTTCAGTATTAACAGAAAAAAAGTTTCTTCAACATTCTTCAGGTCTTTGGAAATATCGAATTCACATAATATTTTCTCCTATTCATTAGTTAATAGGTAAAAATTTCGATTATAACGTTAATACTGAGACCTATATGTAGAAAGGACAACGTTGCTTATTCATCTGACAGGAAAATGACTATAACCCCACATTTTCAAAATACACGGTGAAATGTATCAGTATTTCATGGCCAACCGGGATACATTATAAAAGTGAATGGAGTATACTTGACATTATTCTGAGCAACTTCTGTGCTATGAATTGTTCACTGACCGTTGCTGTTGGAATTGCTGAGTTCACAATTGGCGTTTCGTCATTCTGTCCTTGATTCCTTTATGTATTTTTGTTGAAATACTGAATTGAACAAACTATCTGCTTCCACTCTGAACAATGTGGCATAAGGAGAGAGGAGATTTACGGATTTACCATCCATCCTGAATTTCTATCTTCACCCAAGAGGTGAAGCAATAACAAATGCTTGATAGTTCAAGACAAATACCGATTTTCTATTTGAAATTTGGACTGGATTTTCAGAAAGTTATCTTTAAGAACAAGGAATGATCCTTTTCGTGACAAAAAATCCCACAAATTAATCAAAATGAGAAATGAAAACCTATTAAATTTCGTAGAAAAATGGAATAGAAGAAACAGATACTTGATTCATAACATAATTAAATATTCATTAATCAGAACTCATTTCAATCCTACCCACTCCGCAATTCTAGACGACGATAAAACTTCTCAGAAAGACCCCAAAGTCATATTTTAATTACTAAAGTGCACATAATTAATGGAAGGTACGACAAAGAGAACGAAGAAACAAATCATAAGAGATTCCGGAGGGGCACTCCGGGAAACTCCGTAAGAGGAGCGAAGCGAATTGTTTACCTATGCCTTCAATTTTCAGTCGTCGGGCCCGTTGAAGGGTTTCCCGTTTTTCCGATAATTACCGTGGCGTAGGGTTTCCCGGCTCAATTTGGAACAATAATAAAATAACTGCAGCGTGAATTTCCGGACGTACAATTATGATTTTTATTTACCGACGTTCCCTTTTAGAGTTGTAAACTGCAACCTCTCGTAAAGAGTTCGACGGTTGAGGAGGAAAAAGTTATGGCACTTCTGGCGTTTGTTAATGATCGTTTTAATCAACATGGCCTGGTCGAGGGCGTGTATCCTTTGTTTTACGATTCTGAAGTTTTTTTTTAGTTATTTTCTCTTTGGAGTAATGGCTGAGGTTTGGATTGTTTCGCTAGAAAGGTTAACATAGCCGTTTTCGGTTTATTGTTGGTTTTGTTTTATTCATCAACTTTCATAGAAAAACGTCAGATTGTTTGGGCTATTAGGAATATACGTTGTGGAACTTCGAATTGAATAATGCGTTCAACAGAGCCTCAAAAATGAAGTGATAATGTATTTTCAAAATGTCGACAGGGCGGGACTCTTTTCAACTTTAGATTCTTGGGACCAAAATAAACCTTTTCTTCATTTTCCATTTTTCCGAATTCTGCTTTGTCAAGAAGATTGTCTTCGAAAAAAGGTGTTATTTATCGATTTGGAATAATTGGGAATCTGTAGGAATTGAAATGAAAATGTTTAAAATACAATAATTTTTTACAAGAGCACAATGTTTTGCAATGCAAGTGTTCATCTTCCCAAAAAACATAATCTCTTCGAATACAAAAAGAACCAAGGGAATGAAACACTACAAAATATTCGAGGTCATCTATAAATGACCATTTCTGCATCACTAAAGTGTCCTATCCATTTTTCTAATGGATAACTGCAGATCAATTATCATAAGGCTTGAAAATGTGGTATAGTCCATCCAAGAATGATTGACATCTCGGGGGGCTTTGGAAAATCGAAATTATGTTGGTAATGCCCATTCAGTAATATTTTGAGTTGCAGACTCAAAATAAATATCTTCGAAATGAGGCTCTTGAAGAGTGAACAGCTGAAAAATGGAAAGCCTGCAAAGAGCTGTAACGTTCCGTTTGCAGTTATTTTAAATTGGTTTAAATTCCCGCTCAGATTGTTAATGTGTTGTGATTTGTCGATATATGTGCCACTATAAATTGCATATTGGATGACGACATGCGTAATGTACCATATTGTCTAGGTACATATGATCCTCATTCCTTTTGAATTTGGAACGCTAATGAATGAAGACGTCGTCAGCCTCTAGTAAATTTTAGTGGTTTTTCTTAAACGAAATATCTTCAGTGTTCGATTTGTTGGAAATCGAAAATATTAGAGTTATATCTGGATGTTGAGGGTAAGATATAATTTTTATCAATCTTTGTCGATCGTTTTGTTTTCATTTTTTTATGATATTTTTTTCGTCGCCATTTTGTTGTCGATGGAAACCATTGCACTGCCGTCTTCATATTTCAATATTTCGATATTTTTTTCATTTGTTCAACACAAACTATTGACGACAGAGCAATGTAGTTTTAAGTGAAACTTATATTAATTCACATGAATTAATACATAGGTCCTCCTGCTGATCCGGCTAATCTTGCTGCTTCTCCTCATTTCTCATTACTTACAACTTCGTTGTGGCATCATTCATCCTCTACACCGTGTGTCCAGGAAAGATTGGGAAAAATAGATACCTCAGTGGATTGGACTTACCATATCGCCCCTGCATATCCAGCCACTAGTGCTGAGACCAAACCATTTGACCGAAGGTAACCTGTTGAGTTCCACAGGATTCCCTTCAACGCCGGTGCAAGGATTTATCTCCTAACTCCAGCCATAATGAATAATATTTTTGTTCAACAGTTCAAAAATCATACACATTTGTAAGAAGACGGTTAATGCATGGAAACTCATAATTTTTGAATCACTTTGAGTATTGTAGAGAGAAATCTACTGTTTAGCGGAGATTGTGGTCGATTATATCTTGGATTGTTTTAATATATGTTTGAAAATAGTGTGTTTTATTCTGTGAATAGTAATCGTGGTCAGAGACCTCAATATCGGTGAGCCCACCCTGAGATATCTCAAAAAGAAAATAAGCTCTTAGCAAATTTCATTACAGAGCACGTAGAAAAAGAAATGAGAGAAGATTAGTCAAAATATAAGGAGTGTTATGATATATTGCTGACAAAACCTTTCATTATGAACATGACGAGTTCTGCCCAGATGAGGAAAAAATAACATGTTGTGGTTGTTGAAACAGAATAATAGGAATATTTATATTTTTCATATTTGACACCTTCATTGTTCACAAATATTGAAAGTTACAATGTCATGACAAAATTCTTCATATATTGAATAGATCCATTGGTTAAGTTTAGTTTCTGTCTTGATATCTATTACAAATTTCCCAATCCATTCACATTGCAGTAACACGCTTCAAATTATCAACTAGATTTTTTCGGTTTAGCGAATATTCATATTGAACATTGAAAAGGACCGTGCTATTTAATCACCCACGATATTTTTCGTTATCAAACCAGAATTTCCAAGCTGTATGCTCCTATAATTGATCGTAAGATCGAAAATGTATCAATACAAGATGAAAATAATATACTGCTGGTATACAGATTCACACGCTGGTAATCGTATGTGAAAATTGGGAACATTTTCTTGTTCAAAGTTCCTTACTTCAAAAAAATATCGTTCAATTTTTAGGTTATTTCTATATCTATGATGAAAGCACAGAAAATTTTTAGTAACTTTTTTATAACTAGAAATAAAGCTGCGACTGGAATTTCAAGGCCTGCTCTGATGTCAATCATTCTTGGATGGACTATAGATACGTGTGTTTCTATACTTTTAACTGATATGCTAAATACCAATTTCAAGTGATTTCAATTGAATAATTATGTATTTCCATACAAATTTTCATCCCCTAGAGTCTTTCCAGGAATTTAATGAAGAAGATCCTTTATTTCTGAGAGGAAATACAGGGTGATTTTTTCAAGTTTTCCATAAGAATTATTCGAGGAAGGAATTCTGATATGAATTCAAAATTCTGTGTTTTTGTTTTGGAGTATGTACATGAACTTGAATTGTTGAATATTTTAAAGCGGAATCTACTTCCGATTCTACCGAAAACGAATGTAAACCTTTTTATTTCAAATGCAACACCATGTATATCCATACATATCTGAATTCTTCGTTTAATTTTGCACTGATTTGATGTATGGTATGCGCAACCACTTCAAGCGATTGTTGAGCTATAGCCTGATTGTCAAATGTGTTGACAGAAAGAGTGTCACAAATTAGAGTTAACACCGCCAAAATCCCCCATTATAAGTAATTTTTTTCGCCACAGTGCAACAAGAGAAAGTACGGTGATACTTCTCCCTGCATAAATTATAAGGAAATATTATACAGGGTGTCTGAAACAGGGCTTCAAAGTGAGCCTCGATAAAACTATGAAATCCCATTTTTTCAAATGAGAACCATATAATTTTGTTATTCAGATCGTATGCTCGTCAAAAACTAGTTTGAGTGTTTCAAACAATTTATGTAATTGAAATCAGTAGTTTTGACGCTATTGAATAAATTTCGAATTTCACGACTAAAGCTTCCTTGACTTCCTTGTCTAATCTAAGGTTTATTGAGATAATTTTCAAGTAGGCTATGTTAATAGTAAGAATATGTAAATTTTAAACTAAGATTTTTTTATCTAGTCATCATTCATTATCTGCTTTGTCACATTCGCCGCAAATGAAGAACAGACTTTTGATACTTATATCATTATTCTAGTGTACCTAATAATTATTGCATGTTTTGTATAGGGCTCAATCAATAAAAATGAGAAAGAATGGTTCTTCCTCACATAGCCTACTTTGAAATAACGAGCATACCACTGAATATGACAGAATTTCACGACTAAAACCAGGTTTGGCTCAGTCAAATTCAGTGGTATGCTCGTCTATTTCAAAGTAGGCTATGTAAGGAATTGTCATTCTTACTCATTTTTATTGATCAAGTACTGAAAATATTTTACAATTCAAGTTTATGTACCTACTCGAAAACAAAAATACAGAATCTTGAATTCGTATCAGAATTCCTTCCTCGAATACTTCCAATGAAATCACCCTGTATAACCATTTTAAAGAACCAATTCACAAAAAATCACTTCATTTTCCGATATCTGATCTGATTAAGAAAAGTGCCGGTTTTCATTTACTCAAACAAAGTTAAAAAGTCTCAGCGTGAAGGCATCAGTAATTTCTGGGTCGCAGAGTCAAGAGCTTAAAAATTTTTCTTCCATACGATCTGATCTGTTTGTAAAGAGCATTGACATTTTAACTAGTGCCCTGCTAGAAAGCCAAGATGAATACTGCCTTAAAAATAAAGAAAATAAACATTGAACTGGAAGGCAAATGATCCGAGAAAGGAGAGACATCAGAAGTAGAGGAATAATTGCTGATAACGAGAAGAAAGAAAAAATGTGGCGAAAGCCATAAAACGTGACATGAGAGAATTCAATACAAATCACATCCAACAAACGATCGAAGATGATAAAAGTATGAAGGTTATGAGAAGAGAACTTGAAATCGGGAAAAGACATATAATCGAACATAAGACCAAACAAGGTAAAACAACAACAAATAAAAAATAAATTCTTTAAACAGTTGCAGTACACAGGCCAAAACGAAAAATCTAGCACAGAACAGGATAGTGACAGCCAAAGAGGGGATGGTAAATCAATAGATGAAGTAAAGTTCACGCTGAAAAGAAAGGTAATGTAGTGGTAGTGAAACATGAAAATTACAAACTGATAAGCCTTCTGAACCACCTCTATAAATAAAAAACTTGAGAAGAAACTGGATTTATATAAACCATATTTGGGGCTATCCTTCTACTCCTTTCGTCTGAAAGTCAGCAGGATTTTATGAGCTGAATCCCGCATTCATGTGCTACTGTGTTATATGTGTTTTTATCTCTTTTTCATTTTCTTAGAAGAAAAATATTTGGCAACAAATTCCTGGAATAGGTCGATTTTTGTTTACTATTACCAAATTTTTATGCACTTTTGAAAGAATCAACACTCTTGATTTTTTGAATAGGGAAAGTGGATCATATGGTACTTTTTTGGCAAGGTCTTCGTATCTTCTTCACAGGCGTGCAGAAATTTTCAAGAAAAATTTTTTTTTTGAAAAATCAGTTAGTTTAAAGCGGTTTTCAGTATGTGCACTTTGTCACGGCTCATTTGCCTTGAGACGATGGTACCTACCTGATGAAAATTTGTCGCCGAATGAAAGCCGACCATTACAGTTTTGTTCGTGCACAACTTTCAACCCCTACGAACCCTCTTATGGAGCAAAATGGAGTGAACTAACTAATGCATCCGAATCGGCAGAGGTGTCAGACAGAGAGACACAATATTCGCCAAACTCTTCATTTTATACATTGGGAAAACAAGGGCCTTAATATAGATGATAGAAATTAACAAATCTACGTTTCGCAGATGTTGTTTCGCTGTCAGATAACTTTAAAGACAGTATTTAGGTAATTGATATCGGGAAATATATGTCACGAGAACTGCCCAGAATGAACATCACAAAAACAAAATATAGGTATATGACTCAAGGGCGTCGCCAGCCTTTGAGCTAGGGGGGGGGGCAATTGAGCTGGGGGGGGCGAAAAAACAATCAGAATAGAAAAAATGAACTGATTTTCGTATATAAAGCTACTATTTCATAAGTTTTTAAGGGATTTTTGAATTCTAGGGGGAGCTGCCCCCCCTGCCCCCCTCTGGCGACGCCCTTGATATGACTTATTTAGTTTCCAGCGAGAAAATTTTCATTGGTGATGAGAAAGTGGATCTGGTGAGCAAGTAACTATAATTATCTTGGTCGTGATATCCAAATCTCAAAAGACAACCAAACTTGAGAAATGAAAAGAAGAGTTTCACCATCTTGAGCGGCCTATGGGAAGCCTTGCGGAAGTCTTCAACAGCTTCATGCCACAATGTTTGAAAGGAAAGGTGTTTGATTAAGGCGTATTGCCGGTCATGACCTATGGAGCTGAAACCTTAACACTAACCATAGATGGTGCTAAGAAACTTATGGTAACATATGGAAAGGTCCATGCTCGGGGTGTCATTGCGGGATCATATGAAAAATGAAGGTTCACGAAGAAGAACCGATGTCACAGACGAAGTTGTCCAAATTTGCGGACTCAAGTGGAAGTGACCTGGACCCAAGCCCCGGAAAAAGGACGGGAGAGGACGAAAAAGCTTCTAGAGTGGAGACTGCGATCGCTCGGATAAAATAAACAGGGGACGATTTGAAAGATGTGCAGGTAACTGGACACAAAGAGCTCAAGACCGAAAGGAATGAGCAGAAATGGCGGAGGCTTATATCGAGCAGTGTACGCAGGGAGCTGAATGATGATGATGATGATGATTGCTCGTGCTGTCCCTTGGATCACAGCCGTATCAAGGTCATGCTTTCAAGAAGTGTTGAGTGGATTCAGAACCCTTTACGTCCGCATTGAATTCTAAATCTATTCACCTCTTCATCTGGAGACTTTTGTTCAGTTAATTTTTTTGGTGAAAAGGTAAATTTCGAAAAGTTTCAATACAAGCCAATCTCATTTCATAACTACAGCTCGACATCTAATACCTTTCTCAATTAGTCTCTTGCCACTCCTCCGTTCTAACACTGCCATTATTCAAGGGACAACTAGAAATCCACCTCCAGTGAGACGCTTTTCTTGCCGTTCCCGAATTTCCCTAAATTAAACCAGATTAGTGCCAGTTAGTTAAGCGCCATTGTAATCCCGGCAACGGGAAAACGAAGTAATCGAAAGCAATAAACTAACAACCTAACAATAAGCTACAATCAAGGTAACGAAACACAAATGGAAAACCACCGAGCCGGGAAAACTTACTCGTCCGAGTGAATGGGGTTTGGCAGTTTTCTTGGATCGATCTTCCAGGGTCTGGCTCATTCTTTTGGAAGTTTTTCTAATTCCTAACACGGGAGAGTATTATGAAGTATTCAATCCTTATTTTGTTCCACGATCATTTTCGTCATCTACATTGCACGATGCGACAAAAAATCGCATCATATCACTGCCACGTATAGAGACTACTCAGGTGAATATCAAAGGACCACTTCTTTCCTTCATAAATTTCATGCTGGGTGATTTTCGGTTCGACCCGTCATAATTTTTGAACAATTATCTTGAATCAATTGAAATTTACAGGGAATGCTGACTTGAAATACTTTCAGGAACCCAATTAATCATAATTCTAGAAATTCAGGTCCAGCTCTTAAAATTTAGGTAGATTTTGAATTCGCAAAAATTTCACCCTGGTTATGGTTTTCTAATTGATTGATGATGAAAATTCGAACCATAGTTACAACCATTATACAGGAAAACTGCAAAAAATTTTTTCCAACACTATTGTAGGATTTTCAATGGAATGGATAAATTTCAGAAAATATTTCCCCCAGCATTGAATCTTTTCATTGATTTAAGTTGAATGACAAAAAATCATACAGATGGTGAAATTTTCGCGAGAGAAAAAACAACAAGAATTCTCAGAGCTAGACCAGGATTTTCAGAACAATGTACAGGGTAATCCAAATTGCTTGATTTTGGCTGTTTCTGGTACTTCCAGGCTAGATAGGTGAAAAGGTTGAGAGGAGTCCTGGGCTCGATTTTCGTAAAAACTCCATAACTGAAAGCCGTTTCACGATATCTTCATTTGTTTTGAAGATATAACGAAATTTCGATATTTTGGCGATTTCGAAAATGTGCCATAACTTCTTCATTTTCTGAAATATCTAAAAACGGCAAAAACTTTCTACAGGCACTTTTCCATTAGCAATACGACACCATACTCTGTTTTTTCAACTCTTGTATAAAGAGTGAAAAAAAACAACTTTCTTATTCTAAATACGAATGGTATCTGTTTCTGATCCTATGATATAAAAATAGGAGAAAATTTGCGTCCGTTAGGACCGTCCACTAGGGAACATATAATAATTTGCGAGTCCATTTCTCTCATCCTATGATATACAAAAAAAATCAGCTCTATATGTCCATATAATATTTCCATATTTGAGGCAAAATCAGCATTCAAGTGAAATTGACATACTAAAAATTTCATTTTTCACATATCCCCCAACAAAAAAATCGAAAAAAATAATATATCGACATATACTTTTTCGAAGAGCTGTTTTTTTTGCATAGGATCAAAAAAAGATACCATTCGTATTTAAAATGAGAAAGTTGTTTTTTTCCAACCTTTATACAAGAGTTAAAAAAAATCAGTACGGTATTGCTAATGAAAAAGTGCCTGTAAATTTTTTTTGCCGTTTTTAGATATTTCAGAAAATGAAGAAGTAATGGCACATTTTCGAAATCGCCAACATATCAAAATTTCGTTATATCTTCAAAATAAATGAAGATATCGTGAAACGGCTTTCAGTTATGGAGTTTTCACGAGAATCGAGCCCAGGACTCCTCTCAATATTTTTACCTATCTAGCCTTTGAAGTACCAGAAACAGCCAAAATCAAGCAATTGGGGTAACCCTGTACAGGGTGGGCAAAATTGGTGCTACATGAACTAAAACTTTTTAACCCGAGGAGATAGAGAAAAATGAATGGCACCTTATAGTCCTCTTTTTTCGAGAAACTGATAATGCCATCAACTGCATTCCTCTATCTTCTTTGGTTTCCGAGTTATAGGCCAAAATTGAAATTTGGGCGATTTCAACTTTGGTCATTATCTCCGTTTCTGTTGATGCTAGGATGTTGAAATAAAAACATTATACAGGCACTTTTCTGATAGCAATCCAATGGCTTACTCTGATTTTATCTAAGAGTTTTATTTGCTGAGTTATAACATGAAGTTGTGTTTTTTCTTATGGAAACAGTAGTTTGAAATGACTTAGAAAGAATCGCCATTTTTTTTCCGTTTCAAAAATGTATCAAATGTCATACATCGGCCTCAGATTCGTTAAGATATTATGAAAAATATGGAATTCAAATTATTGAGTATTAAGTAGGCTGAATCATAGAATTATGTGTCTCTACGAATGGTGTAATTATTTATTTCATGGTTGGATACTTGATGGTGTGATATCTGATCTCTGTTTGAAACAACTGTCAGTTATTAAAATTTGACATATTCGGATTTATGGTCAAAGCCCCTATAATTTCTTCGGTTTGCTCATCCTGGTTCTTTTTTGAATATTTCTTCGAAAGTGGCTTCTTAAGAGAGCCAAACACAGCCAAAGTATCTGCCAAATGTTTAAAATATCTAATATTTGGTTAATGACGTTCGGGGAAGTTTTGAAAATATGAATCACTTGCTGCCCCACTATTCTCATTCGCTAAAATGAAACATTTTAACATATCATATTTTTCGTAATTTTGGAATATCTCCATTAGGTATGCCGCCAACGATGACTTCAAATTTTAATAACTGACAGTTGTTTCAAACAGAGATCAGAGATCACAACAGCAATTATTCAATCGTGAAATAATAATTACACCATGCGTAGAGACACATAATTCTATGATTCAGCCTACTTAATTAATACTCAATAATTTGAATTACATATACAAACCATATTTTTCATAATATCTTAACGAATCTGAGGCCGATGTATGACATTTGATACATTTTTGAAACGGAAAAAAAAATGGCGATTCTTTCTAAGTCATTTCAAACTACTGTTTCCATAAGAAAAAACACAACTTCATGTTATAACTCAGCAAATAAAACTCTTAGATAAAATCAGAGTACGCCACTGGATTGCTATCAGAAAAGTGCCTGTATAATGTTTTTATTTCAACATCCTAGCATAAACAGAAACGGAGATAATGACCAAAGTTGAAATCGCCCAAATTTCAATTTTGGCCTATAACTCGAAAACGAAAGACGATAGAGGAATGCAGTTGATGGCATTATCAGTTTCTCGAAAAAAGAGGACTATAAGGTGCCATTCATTTTTCTCTATCTCCTCGGGTTAAAAAGTTTTAGTTCATGTTGCACCAATTTTGCCCACCCTGTACACGTTTTTAAGATAACCGTTCAAAAATTATGATGGATCAAAATTTTCGCTAAAAATCACACCGCGGTCGATGGCCATTTGTGAGAGAGTTCTTAAAATAAAGCACTTCATTATTATTATAAAACTTCAGAAATACCTTTTTCTCTAATTTGGATGGTGAGGTGATAAGGAGTAATATATCAGTCTGTTTTTCTCTCCAAGAGAGTTCAATGTTTAAAAAGGGAATCAGAAACGATTTATTTTTCTTGATTTATGAAGGGATGTATGAGTGTATAAAGATAAAAATAATAAAAAAAATATTTTATGAGTATTAAATGAATGAAAATATTTTTGGTTATTTTTCATCATTTCCACCATCAAAACTAACAATATTTTTATTTTTTTTTTCATTTCAGTATTGAAGTCTATCATTTAGTTAATCAAATGTCTATCTCATTTTTCTTTTATAATACCTATACCGTTTTTTTGTAGATAATATTACAACAATGTGTTGTTTTCGCGAAATTCATTTCCTTGATTTTTTCTATTCGAAATGGGGAATATCCATTTTTATCAATTCATTAAGGTTTGTTTTAGTCGTCGATAAGGGAAAATTATTTGTTTCAAACAATTGTGGATTCCACCGTGGTACTGAATTTCTTTCAAATGACACGCCCCGCAGGTAGATCCTCCCAGATGACAGGGTTAGGTTAGGATAGAGAGAGTATTTTTCAGCCAGTGTGGGATCTAGTTCAGGGTAGAGTTTCTTGTAAATTCCCTGCGCCCCAACATTTGTTCTACTGAGCTAAATAATCCAATAAATGAAAATTAATGCACGACACTGACATCTGGCGGTATACGTTTCTTATTCTGAAGGCTAAAGACTCTTAACATACAGGGTGGCCATTTGAAAACGAAACAGACGAGATTACAGACGAAATAAATTTTTTCGATAGAAATGCTCGGACAGGTCGATTTCTGTTTCGAGGGGGACAACCTAAGATGTAGGTTACGGACGCATAGCGCTTCAACCCTTGCTACTACAACCCTCACCCCCAATTTTTGAATAGGGAAGATGGGTGAGTGATACCTCATTTGAACGGTATTTTATACTGATTTCAGCACAGTTATTGTTTTTTCATTTTATGCATTAGTTTCCGAAATATTCTTAACTAAGTATTTGAAAATGAAGTGGTGTTTTCATGGCACTTGTAGTGTTTTTTTGGGAAAAATCGACATTTTGAGCTTCAAATTAATTGATTGATGTGGGTTTTTGATAAATTATTTACTTTACTTTGAAAAGTCTTATTTCTTAGATCAATACTTCAAATCGTTCTGATACCGTACAGTTGGAGAATGATTTCAGTGACTATTTCCCTCGTCTTGATTTCCACCAATCAGAAACGCGCAATTTTGAATCACAAATGGTTTCTAGATGGAAAAACTGTATGGCAGCAGCTGTCAGCAGTTTTTTCGGGTTTACCCGCGGCAAAACTTGACAGTTGTTGTCAACGAAAATTAAAAATACATACATAATGCATCCAGAATAATCTGTTACTCATGAAATAGTCTTGTCAAGTAACATTCGTGCATCTTATTTTTCCTGTGAAAAAAATCGAAAAAACACAATGCAAAGTAATATTTTTTTAACAAAAAGCATTCATGCAGGTGCAAAAATCCTCGTCTTCGACTCGGATTTTTGTTGCCACCAGCACTCATGCTTCTTGTTAAAATATTACTTAGCAACGTGTTTTTTCGATTTTTTCCGGAAAAATTGAATGCACTCATGATATTACTTACGAATAAAACAGCTAGTCGAACATCTGACCCTAGTAGCATTAACACGTACGGTATGACTTCATTTGCCCAGTGGTAGATGTTTTGCAATTTCAAATACAAGTACGGAAATTTTGGTGTTTCGGAAGCACGAAAGTCAATTATTCGCAAAAAATTAATTCAAGTGATAAAATTAACTAACGCATGAATATTTCGAGAACTAATGCATAAAATGAAAAAAAAGTTACTGTACTGAAATCAGTATAAAAATACCTTCGAATTGAAGTATCACTCACCCCATCTTCCCTATTCAAAAATTGGGGGTGGGGGTTGTAGCAGCAAGGGTTGAAGCGCTATGCGTCCGTAACCTACATCTTAAGTTGTTCCCCTCGAAACAGAAATCGACCTGTCCGAGCATTTCTATCGAAAAAATTTATTTCGTCTGTAATCTCGTCTGTTTCGTTTTCAAATGGCCACCCTGTATATAGAGAATCCTTTCTCCGTTGGTATGTTTGTAACGAAGCAATAAAATAAAAATAATGATATGGTTTTACATATAATATTTATTTGAATGCAAATAATATAATAATTTGAACCCAATGAATCATGATCCAACTAAGGTGTAGCTATTAATGAAACACAGCAAAAAAGCCAACAGATCTTGGAACATTAATACCGACTCATTCCTTCACACTACGATAGCATTCTCTCAGTAGAATAAAACTCAATTTTTCTCGTTAATCGGACGAAAGAGTTGGTCACGTTCCCCTTTGATAGCCTGTAATCAGAATCTTATTGTTTCAAATGCTCTGTTTATTCTGCTCAGTTCTTGTGGAATCGCATTACCGCAATTGCACCACGTTGTATTATATAAAACGTGTGAAGTGGAAAAATTCTTAATTCTCATAACCTAGGACGCGGTTTTAATACGGAATTTTCATTGGATTTTTCCAATTTCGTCTTCGTTTGAAATCGGTTAGATTATATTAGTGCGGGTCGTTTTAGCACGAGAAATCCTTTCTACAATGCTATAGCTAGGTTTTTTTTTGCGATAGTGGAGAACCCTTTCAAGTTATCATGAATATGAAACTAAATACCTATTCAGATATTCTCCTATTATCGAAACATAAAAAACACATAAATTCGAATGCTCTCCATTATACCAGAGTATTCGAATAAGCTCCGGCCCGAAGACCATTATGATAGAGCTGGGATACTTTTTTATAAATCGAATATCGTTGTAATTTCGGCAATGAACGACTTAATAAGATTAAATGAAGCTCGGTGGATCTACACTGAATTCTGCACTAAGGAACATACCCACCTCATCAATAGAAGACACGTGGGTTACAAGTTATGCAGGTTTTAAATCCGCTGATGGTGTCTTATGTTTTAGAATTTTTCCCTATGTTATATTTTTTTGCTGTTTCTCATAATTCCTCGTTCTTCCTCTTTTTCTCGAAGGATCAATAAAGTATTATCATTATATTGTGTGTGGTCATCACAAAAAACAACCGAATATGTTTCTGTTACTTCAGAATTTTTCTGCCTCTGCGATTCCCGAAATTGCTTTCCGATAAAAAATTGAAATAGCCTAATGAAAGAAGAAAGGGAGCTGCACCACCATCCTGCACTGATTGCTCTCTCCGTTCTGGTACACGTGACTTGAAGAGCCCTCAACTGTTAAGCCGACCAGCTAATATAATTACCGGTTTGAAGCGAAACCAACAGGCCAGTGAAAATGCAATAACGACGACGCGAATAAAACGGCAAATTTCATTAAACGCCTTGCATATTGGCGTCGGAATGAAAATTTAATTTTCGACATGCAGAAAAAGCGAGTTCACAGAGTGTGTCCGAATTGCGGACATCAAAGTCTTCCGTTACGTGGAGTTTCACCTGCGCAATTCTAGCCATTTTAATTGCCCGTTACGGCAATCCGGAATCAGGCGAGAAGGTTGAGGAATTTCAGAGCGAATAGAAGGTGATTTGTAGCATTTATTTCCAATGGTAACAACTCGAAGGAGATCGATGGAGCCTTAAGACCAGAATGAACAACAAGGGATAATAGACAATCACCAAGGAAAAGGAAAACCTACCTTTCATTCCATCGGTGTCGAAAAAAATGGAGAACTTCTACAAAGACATAATATCAAAATAGTCTCCAAAAAAACTGGGACAGGTACTAAGGAGTGCCAAAGATTAAACGGATACACGCTCTTAAACTGGTGTTTTCAGGATTCACCTTGTGACTTAGGGATTGTTGACATCGGGACTACTAAAAGGAGCATTTATATACGGATGAGAGAACATGGTCGGTGTTGTAGACTGTAATGTTGAAACTAAACCTATCCGAAGCGGACAGGATGAACCGAATGGTCACGCCAGGGGTGGGATTGCGGTTATAAATAAACTGCTCCACATGAGTTAGGGATATTAGTCCGTATTTATAAAAATGAAGCATCTACTTTCTACTCACAAGTAAAAGGTAGAAGCAAAAGGTAGAAGTTAAAGGTTTTGCTTCAATTCGTATTCATAATCTTCACCTTTTCCTTGTAAGGAAATGCTTCGGATAAGTGAAGTAAAAGGTACACTGATTTACGTATTCGTTTCCAAATTGGGCTCAAATCAAATAAATATTTTGAAAATGATTACGTCAATTGGGATATGTACAGAGTGAACAACATTTTGAATGCAACTACATTTTTTCAAATGGGACACCCTGTATTTCCTTCCATATTTTAATTGTTGATTTTCTCCTGATATCGAATATATATGCGTATGTGGGTCTGTCTCTTTTATTTTCAAAGTTTCAAAGTTTTGAAATGAAACTACGGAATAAAAAAATACATATGAAAAATAATTCCAAAATTCTTCATATTCAAACAATTTACTCGAAAGCAATATTTTTGCAAGGAATACCAAAAAATTTTAAAAAAAGAATAAACTATGGTAGTATACAATGGATATATATACATATTCTTTTGAATTAGAGAGCTTAAATAATACAATACATAGTGAAACAAAAAGGTCCTAGCTGAGGTTAAAAAAAAACGGGGTACCATAACATTCTGCGTATGATACTAGAGCTCAGGGAAAAACCTCAGCCGAAAAAACCCTGTCTCCCCGTAAAAAAAATAAAATAAAATTGTGTAGTGTGAAAATATCTGAATATAACATATTGAAGGACATCTCGTTTATCCAAACGGCTCTTCGGAGGTAGGATTTCCAAACACCCGAAAAAAAACTCCAATCTGAAATCAAAAAAGGCAGAAGCAGACAAAAGAATGCAATTTATAACATAATGAATTTCATCAAATTGATCTAAAATTTTCAATCCATTGCAAAAATGAAATTGTTACATTGTGTATGGCTCTAATGCCATCTTGAAATTTATAAATCGAACAACTATTAATTAGGTGATCAATAGTTTCCTCTGCTTCACCACATTCACAATTAGGACTCTCAACCGAATTCCACTTGAAAAGCATACTATTGCAACGACCGTGACCTGTTCTTATTCGATTAAGAAGGGACCATATTCTCCTGGGAAGATCAAAACCAGGAACTTTATTCGATGGATCAGATATTAGATCTTTATTAGACAAAAAACATGCATCCCATTCGGATTTACAGATTTCTTTAACGTTATAGTTCGAACTAAGAAAGTTATTCGACCATATAGGTTTACGGGATTTCAGTCGTGGAATTCTATTTTCTGGCACGTAGGAAAGTAACGAAAAAGAATTTGGAAATAAATTGAATTTATTCCAAGAATTCAAAGCTGCAGTCTGCCTACGAATATGGGGTGGGACTATATTTGATAGCACTGGTAGCCACTGAGTAGGTGTAGATCGGATGGTTCCAGTAATGATCCTCATTGATAAATTCAGCTGTGCGTCGATTTTCTGAACATGAACACTATTCAGCCAAACAGGGCAACAATATTCAGCGGTGGAAAAAACCAGGGCAAGGGCTGCTGTACGAAGAGTAGTTGCGTCAGCTCCCCATGAGGTACCAGCAAGTTTCTGCAGAATGTTATTCCTCGTTTTCAGCTTCATCCGTAAGTCATCCAAATGTGCTTTGTAATTCAGAGAGGAGTCTAATTTAACACCTAAGTATTTTGGAGTAAAATTATGATTCAAAACAGAGTTTCCGAAAAGAACATTTAATTTTTTATATTTTTGATGGTTATTTAAATGAAAAAGCGAAACCTCGGTTTTATTGGGATTTGGACACAAACGCCATTCGAAAAGATAATTTTTCAGAATATTCAAATCAGAAGTTAAATTTTCCTCAATACTTTGAAAATCAGAATGTTGGAAAGCGAGTGCAATATCGTCGGCGTAAATAAATTTTTCAGATGAAGTACAAGGAATATCACATAAGTATAAATTGAAGAGAAGGGGTGCTAAAACAGATCCTTGGTGGAAGACCATTATTCAAAATTTTGAAGTTACTACTATTATCATCAACAAAAACACGAAACTTCCTATCTGACAGCATATTCTCTAAAAGACGAATCATCTTTCCACACTTAAGATGTGTATAAAGTTTATAGATCAACCCATCTTTCCATACCGTGTCGTAAGCAATGGATAATAACAACTAAAGAAACTGGTTCTTAAAAATCAAAACTCTGTGGTACTCAGAATAAGAGAGAAGGACTAAACATATGTTATATATTAGAAATAAGGGGAAAAAGAACTTGCCAAATATAGAAAAGTATACAGGGTGTTTCATTTGTACCTCTTTCAGTAACAAAGTTGAAGGGGGGTCAAATTATGGTGAAAAACCCGGTACAATATCCAGAAGAAGTGAGAAAGGTTGTTGTGAACCTAGATTACTATTTTTGGAAGCAAATCCTTCAGTTTTTCAGCAAATGCTTCTTTTAATAAATACGGCGAACGTATAACCTTCAACTTGCAAGCGAACTCCTCGAAGCAAAACCTTTTCCGTCAATTCTTTTTATGCATATACCTTGAAGGAATTGCTTCATTTTTTGAAAGTAAAAGGTGAGGCTTCTTTTTATAAATACGGCCTATTGACTTAAAATTGCAAAAAATATAGTTAAAATAAGATTTTCGTGATGAAAATTCATATTAATATGATTTCAAGTTGCAATTTAATTTCAGCCTGTAGGTCTGCAACGTATACAGGGTGGTCAAGAAAAATCGAGTAAAATGACGAAATTTCATTCTCAGAGAATTCAAGCATCTTGACACTATCAATACAATGTGAATGTATGGCCTCCACGGGCATCAATAACAGCTTGACATCTTCTTTGCATACTACACACGAGGTTGTTGAACATTTCTTGAGGAATTTGGTTCCACAAACGGGGCAGAAGCTCTCTCAGATCATTTAAGGATTCTGGGGTAGGCTGATGATTATCTTATCTTCTTTGGAGCATATCCCACGCATGTTCTATGCAATTCAAACCTGGTGAGTGCGGAGGTATTGGTAAATGTGGAATACCAAGCTCCTTGCGCGCATTCCAAACTATGGCTGCACGGAGCGGTCTTGCGTTATCGTCTAGAAATTGAAAAGTTTCACCAATAGCAGCGTAAAAATTTGGCACAACATTGTCAATCGGGACTATTCACTAAGCAAAGTTGTTATGAATAGCAACTTTGCTTAGTGAATAGCCCCGATTGACATGCTTCCTATAGTGTAAGGCGGTCATATTCCCAGGACAAATATGTAGATCTGTGCGCCCGTTGAAATATATCCCGGCCCATACCATAACACGACCCCCTCGGAATGGATGGACTTCTTGGACATAGCGACGATTACGGGGTATGCGTGGAATTGTCCATACCCTTCGAAAATCTTAAAATCGTCCATATCTGGATTCATCAGTGGAAAGGACACTACGCCACTGATCGTTTCAATTGATATGTTGCCTTTTGCCCACTCCAGTCTTTGACGCTTATGGTCACGTGTTGATGGAACTCCTCTTAATGGACGTCTAGAACCTAGATTCACCTCTCTCAACATCGTCTGATGATCTCGATGGAAATTTGGACCCCATCTGCATTTTGAAGAGTATTCCGTAGCATTCTACACGTAGATGTAGGGTTTCTTCTCGCCGAAATGGTGATGAAACGATCCTGAGCAGGTTGTTTTTCGTCGCCCACCAAGCCTTGGACTTTCCAACATGGAACCTGTTTCCCTGAACCTATTCCGAAGTCGAGATATCACACTCTGGCTGACTTGGGGCCTTTTCGCTACAACAACCTGAGCTAGGTCACCCTGTAGCATTCCGTTAGCCCTATTAGCCTCAGCGTTTTGACCTCGTTGAAAGAGGCATTCAAGGAGGAAATCATCCAAATTGAAACCTCTATGCTGAAGACAGTAACAGAAAACTTCCGCGAAAGACTTCACATGTGCGTCGCTCGCCGAGGACGTCATTTGGATGATAATATTTCTGAGACATAAATGGAAAAAAACTTGATTATGTAAGCCTTCAGGATGGAAGAGAATTTTTTCAAGATCTCTTTTCGTATTTTTTCACAACTCCTCCAAATGTGAGAAACTAGTCGCCGCACCCTATATCTATATGGACTTTACACCTCATATTTCAGAAAAACTTTCAAATTTGAGAGATATTTTCTCAATTTTGTGTTCCTCTAGTTTCTCATGGCAATGTTTGAAGCAGCATGTTTTCTGAATAAAGTCGATAAATGATGCCCACAAATTCCTTATGTTCCTCGAAGACTGTATGAATCCCTTGTGGTACTATTTCACCCTCAGGAAACACCCCACTTTCCTCAACAACCTCGACATGAATCAGCTTCGTCTACTGCCGGATTACATCTTCAATACCCCAAAAAGAAAAACTTTCCGAACGAACAGTTCATTCAGACCAAAATCCCTCACCAGAATCTCCGTCCAATTCCAAGTTTCGCTATAAAAGAGGGAAACAGGCAATAAGAAAAGCAATCGGCTGATGTCGAAGACTAACTCACTTTTAATTCAACATCCGCGGCAAAAGTAATTTACCGGATCGACCTTACCTATCTGCCATTTATCTATCAGGACGGCCTTTATAATCGGCTTGCGCTGCCCCATTTGTTAGGAGGGGACCCGGGAGGAGGAGGCAGGTGAGATGCCCTGCGGAGGCCCCTTTAATTATTTATTACCAGTGCACAGTATCGAGTCAGACTGAATAGGAATTGTTATTGAATTCCCTGTGCCATCCTGGTAAGCTGTGGCGTATCGGGTTGACAGTCTAGCGAGCGGAAATGACTCGGTGTTGCCGGATTCTTGTAGCGATTGATTCGAAGATACTCACTCCTTTTCATTTTTTATTCGAACTCTTGCTTTTGATTTCCTAGGGCTATTATTAGAGGAAAGTCACCAAATATGGAATAGTATCCTAATATGGAATATTGGAATACCTTCATTTCTCCAAGACTATAAGTAATGAACGGAACATTCGACCATCTTCTGTTTCATTCGCACTCACACCATCGAGTAAGTTTGCCAAACGCTTAACGTGTGGCAGGCGTGTTTTGTTTTGTTGTCGTGAAGAAAATTTTAAAAGGTAAGTAGTAAATGAGTATTACCAGCTGTTATGTTTGTATACATAAGTGGTATACTATTTAGTATATCGGTATTATGCTTATTTCACCATTTTGTGATCTTTTGTCATTAAAATATTGCGACTTGCAAAAATATTTAGCAGAGTTTCAACTAGTATAAAAATCCAAATATGGACAGTCGTCGGTGTCTAATTATGGAATATGCTTGATGTGTGAGCTCTGGGCACATTATGATTGTGCTGGTCCAGAGTTTGATACTTGGATCTGTGACTTTTGCAAGTAATTATGACACTTATTACAATTATTTAAATTTTATTATATTTATTCAATTGATCTCAAAGATATTAATGTCCATTTTTGTTATTGTTATGTTGATTTAAGCTTATATTCCATATATGGGTTCCTATTCCATATTTGGTTACTCATTTATTTGTGATTTTTTGTTTTTGTGTTAGATTTTAATAAGATAACTAATATATTTGATTAGAGGCTGTTAATTACTACATACAGGGTGGGCTTTTTAAAACGAAACAGACGAGATAACGGGCGGAATAAATTTATTTCGAAAAAATGCTCGGACACGTCGATTTTTGTTTCGAGGGGGACAACTTTTAAGGTCAAATTCGCAACTATATCGCTTCAACCCTTAGTGTTAGAACACCAACCCCTAAATTTAAAATAGGAAAGATAGGGTGAGTGATACCTCATTTGAAAGGTCCTTTTATCCTGAATTCAGAATATTGATTTTTTCTTCATTTTATGCATTGATTCTTGAGATATTGACATTTGAAGTTGAAACAAAGATGGTATTGTCGTCAAGCAAGCTGTCTGAATCAATCATCAAAATACAAAGTTGAAATTTTAACAATGAATAATTAGTCAAATAATTGATGAATTCACATAGCATGGTCAGCGGAATGAATGGTACTGTACGAAATTCAAAATTGAATATCTCGAAAAGGAATGCGTTAAATGAGAAAAAAATTATTACGCTGAATTCACGATAAAAAGGCCTTCCAAATGAGGTATCACTCACCCTACCTTTCCTATTCAAAATTCAGGGGTTGGTGTTCTAACACTAAGGGTTGAAGCGATATAGTTGTGAATTTGACCTTAAAAGTTGTCCCCCTCGAAACAAAAATCGACTTGTCCGAGCATTTTTTCGAAATAAATTTATTCCGCCCGTTATTTCGTCTGTTTCGTTTTGAAAAGCGCACCCTGTATAAATGTATGACTGATTAGTATAAACATTAAACTGATTCAATTAATATGAAGTTTTTTCTTTATATCCCAAAAACTAAATGGTATTTCATATTTGGTGACTTTCCTCTTTAATTTATAATGGAGTCGATCAGCTATATATTTCTGTTTTCCAGTACTTGATGAAGTACTGGAAAAAGAAGAAACGTTGTGCAAAAATATCAATAAAGACCATTGAATAGACTAGTTTGTCCAATACCCTTGATACATTTCGAATCTATATAAGAACCTTTCAGAACTACGGCCAGATTGATCATTCGTTCTTGTACACTACTGAATCGATTCCCCAGGAGATCATCTACCATCCTCATAAATCGTATCTCCCAAGGGCTTTCGCAATCACATTGTGAGGATCGAGAGTCGACTTGCCTAGGTGTGAGTTCCTGAGGGAGACAAGATCCAGGCATTTGTACACTGTGTGTTCGGCGGTCTCTGCCTCCGATTTGCATAGCCTGCAAATTTCGTCAGCCGACTCGCTTCCGATACAAGAGATACTACTCCATACCGATAGTGCCCTGTCAGAAGTACCCACAATATACCGAAACTATATCTGCGTTAGCTTGGAAAAGCTTTCTTGAGTAAGACGGCAAGACGACTTCAAACATTGAAACTAGCCGAAAAGACGTCAACGCTATACATCGTGACCTACCAGTGGTTGATGCAATAAGGATCATTCGATACTTCACAACTAACTGCCAAAGTTTTCATATACATGGTCTTCCAATGTTCCAAACAGCCAATATCTCGGCTCTCAGACAAGGTAGAAAGTTCAAACAAGAAGTTTTTCAAATGGTATCGAAAACTCTACCAAAATCCGTCGTTTAATTTCTATTTCTAATCACCACCCCTGAAAAAATTACCCCCAGGTATTTTTTTCAAATGGCACCCTTATATTTTTCTCACTCTAAACGATTTCCCAGTGAAAGAATGAATAGGTTAAAACAATTTTTTATCATTTTACGTGAATTCAACCCTTAAAAAAATTATTATAATTTTCGGCATTTTTCTCAATCCATTCTCTTGCGTTAAGATGGTTTCTCTCAAAATAAAGTCAACAACTAATAATTTTCATATCAGTTATGGCAGTACTGTACGAAAAATAATATCTGCCAAGTGACCTCCTCTTGCAGCTCCACAGACGTTTACTCTTTTGTTAAAATTTTCAATGACATTTTGACATAACTGAGGCTCTATCTCACTTATGACACGGATTTTCATACTTTAGTTCAGGAATCGATTGTGGATTATACTTATAGACCTAGCTTTCCACATAACACAAAAGAAAATAGTTCAATGGTGTCAAATCACATGATATTGGTGGCCTATCGACATCACCGTTTCTGGAGATTCGTCCAGGAAATTTTTGTCTCTATAAATCTATTGTGTCATTTCCAAAGTGAGGTGTATATTCAGGCCACAAAAATTCGATTATAATCCGATAGTATCACCTTCGACAGTTACAGCTTCACCCACCAGCAGCATTTTCGAATAAGTAAGGTCCAAATACACCACCTGACAATAATGCACACCAAACAGTGACTCGTTGAGGATACTTCGGTTTCTCATGAATTATTTGTGGATTTTTCCTCACCCCAGAAACGACAATTTTGTTTATTAACATAGCCGAGTTCTTAGACCATATGGTCTAAGGCCAAGTCAAAGTGTGCCCCATTGGAAAACATGGGCGCCCGCAGAAATTTTTCTCAGGGGGGGCCAAAATATTTCTCAGGGGGGGCAAAATGAAAATTATTGTAATATTGCGGGTGTTGTGCTGAAAAACGATAAGGCCATCAAATTCTCAGGGGGGGCCATGGCCCCCCCTGCCCCCCCCCCCTGCGGGCGCCCATGTTGGAAAACATGATTCTTTGAGAAAATCAGCTGTTTGATCATCGATGAAATTGATAAATGAACGACGATCTAAATGTCTAATGGACATTTCAAGGTCTTCAGCAACACTTTCACGAACCAAATCAATATTTCCTTGTGAACGACCGCTACGATTGTATTTTTCACTTTTCTGGTCTTCCACCGAACCGGTCTCTTGAAATAAAATAAGCCTAATGTTCGGAAAAAAGTTTCCACAGAACGCTGATTTTCATAACATAATTCAACCATTTCGAACGCGTTGTTGTATCGTGTACGAAGCCTTTTTTATAAATGTCATCCATCACACTTCCTAAATGTCAAAATACCCAGACTAATTCAGTGCGCCATCCTTCATTTGATATTGATACAGTCTTTGAACGCTTGGACATACATCTATACAGGGTCTTTCACGAGGAACCTCACCCATATTTATACGGGAAACTACTGAACGTATTTTCATTAAATTCAGCACTTATAAGTATTTCACGATGCTGATGAAATCTAAAATATTTTCAAGGCATGAGCACCTCCGGTTTTTCCGGAAATGACGTCAACTTCCGTTTTTCAAATTAGAACACCATTTTTTTATTGCAGAAATAGATTCCTTAGAAAATTTCAAGTTATTTTGATGTAACATTTTTCAGTTTTGGTTGGAAAATTCTCTCTGAGCGGGAAAATTCGAAAAAAAAATCGAAAATAGAGCTCCGCTGAAACAAGAATAACTTCGAGGTTTTTGGATGGAAAATTTTCATTTTTGGGATTTTTCAAGATGTAAGATTGATGTATCCACTTTAAAAATCGAAATCGCGGTTCATGATACAGGGGGTGAAAAAATCGCTTTCAAAGTTAGGGATGACAAAATCGTGAAAAATCAATTTTTTCAAATACAGGGTGAGTCTTTGACTTGTACATATATTTTAACTGTAGATTCCTCTCATCAAACGAAACACTTTTTTCCCATACCATTTTTCAAAATTCGGTTTGGTTTGGGAGATACAGGGTGTCGAAAATCCACGAAAAAAACACTTTGCTGTTCATATCTTCGGAACCGTTATTTCAAATGAACTGAATTTTGGTTGATTCTTTACTCTATTCATTGTGCATATTCCTCAATCGAAACTTATTCAATATCTCTCCTAGTTCGAAAGTTACAGGGTGGTCGACTCATAAATTCATGCAAAAACACTATCAAATCACTTGAAAAGGATAAACGGTTCATATTTTCGAAAGAATCAACCATTTTAGAGAATAAAAGTATTCTTATATTTTTTCAATAAAACGCGTCGTTTTCGAGTTATTCCTAAATGTATACGAAGAAATTTGAGGAAAAAACCATGAATTTCATAAAAAATCTGAATGCTTCCCTGAATTAAATATCATCGAATATTGTTTCTTCTCTGGTCTCTTAACAAATTAACAATGTTGTCAATGTTTATCAACTGAATTCCGAGAAGCATGAAATTACACAGTTTATAAGCAAGTTTCTATTAAAAATTTATTGATACCAGTCCTTCAGGAAAATATCTATCTTCTTAACAATATCCTCTTGGAATTTTTAATCGACCCTACACGGTTTTCACATCACATATCACAAGCATCACCTCACACCTGTTTGCTTTATTCTCTGCGAGTAAATAAATAAATCAATTGAATCCATGTAGAAAGGTTATCGCGTCGTTCATTTTATCACAGACTGGCTGGCCTGTGATAGTGTGATGAGACCACAGACCAACAACGGCTTGTCTTGCGTGGCGGCTACATCGCAGCCGGCAGCGCACCACGACTGAAATTCAGATCGGCGAGAATCAGAACTACTCGTTTGGCATTTCCAAAGAGCAATGCGTAGAAGCCTTTAGCGAAAAGTAAACAAAACTAGTTCTTCCGTTAACGATAGGGGACGTTCTGCTTTCTTGAGTTCGCCTATACCATTTTTTACTGAGAAAATCAACACAATCTGGCATCGTCTTCTCTAGAATTCTGTGATCACTATCATAGAGGAGATGGATTAGGTTAGGTCATTGACCTCGAATCAGATGACTGATTAATGGAGTTAGGATAGGTTAGTGAGAAACTTATTTTTATAAGATAGTTTTAGGGTATCGAGGCAAATATGAACAAATTATTAATGTTTACAAACTAATCTTCAGGATAATCGAAGAAGGAAATTATTTTGGTGTGAGAAATATGGCATTTCAATTGCAGAAATGATGGAACAAAACTCAGCGTTTTTGTTAGGAAATATCGTGTTTGTAACATTCTTATTCGAATAAGGTTAGTGCTTGAGTATTTTCTAAATGTATCACCCAGAATATCTAATAATCACATCAATTTCAATTGAAAAATATGAACTTTGAGGTGTTTGTAGAGAATAATATCAGGGACGCATTTAGCACAATTTTTTTTTTCAAATGGCTATATCTCTTTAACCGAGCCGAATTCGGAAAAATGGAAAATGAAAAAAAGGTTTCTTTAGGCCTCAAGAATCTACAGTTAAAATATATGTACAAGTCAAAGACTCACCCTGTATATCAAATACATCTTGAAAAATCCCAAAAATGAAAATTTTCCATCCAAAACCCTCGAAGTTATTCTTGTTTCAGCGGAGCTCTATTTTCGATTTTTTTTTCAAATTTTCCCGCTCAGAGAGAATTTTCCAACCAAAACTGAAAAATGTTACATCAAAATAACTTGAAATTTTCTAAGGAATCTATTTCTGCAATAAAAAAAATGGTGTTCTAATTTGAAAAACGGAAGTTGAGGTCATTTCCGGAAAAACCGGAGGTGCTCATGCCTTGAAAATATTTTAGATTTCATCAGCATCGTGAAATACTTATAAGTGCTGAATTTCATGAAAATACGTTCAGTAGTTTCCCGTATAAATATGGGTGAGGTTCCTCGTGAAAGACCCTGTATAGACGAATGAATGAGTAGAAATCAGAGGTTCAGAATCGTGAAAAAGGTTTTCGTATCAAGTATAAAATGATCATAATATAATACCCCCTATTCGGTATGAATAATGAAATATTTATACATTCGTTATGAATAATGTATATGATTCAATATTATGTGATTCAATATGAGAGGGGTTGTTTGTTTTTTATATTCTTCTGTAATCTGCAGAATGTGTTCATCTTGATATAAGATCCTGAACAGTGCACTCGTTCACTTAACACAACATAAGATATACAGGGTTGGGATGAAGTATGGAACCGAGTAAATATCTTTTAAACGAAAGAAACGATATAAATGAAAATTAGATAGATTTCATCAGCATCGTGAAATACTTATAAGTGCTGAATTTCATGAAAATACGTTCAGTAGTTTCCCGTATAAATATGGGTGAGGTTCCCCGTGAAAGACCCTGTATAAAAACATAGTGCGGACCCTTGTTTCAATCAGGTTTATGAAAGAAAATCCACCAAACGCCATTGCTTTGTGCTGATATAGATGAGCAACACTTGGACGTAAATAATTGAATGATTAGAATGCAGAAGGAAAAGTAGATGAACTTACAGTTAGTCAAGGCCATCAATATGTGAAATGGCAGCTTAGATAATATGAAGATAAAACCAATCATCTGATCCATCTCAATATGCCGAGAGCACCTCTCTGAGAGGTTGCACAGAAACTTAAGTGAATCATCAATTTCAACTAATTCTCATCGATCTGTCGAATTCGAACATTTCGAAAAGAAAACTGGAATTAGTTTTCTAAAATACCTAAGTCTACCAACTTTTCCTATCAATCGACAACCCCGCACCCAATACGATTCCCGAACCTTTTTTGCCTTGGTCTTCAGATACTCATTTCGCTGAATACAAGTTGAGCTTTATTTGAGTTGAAATTACATCCTCTTCCAAGCTCTCTCGCAGTATACATTGGTTTCAGTTCATTCGTAGTTATTTCCGAAGATTTCGATATCCGGGGCCCAGAGCGACAAGACAGATCGACAATGAATTAACATCGGCCCGTTCTAGGTCACGTATTGGGTCTTTAGATGCTCGATGAGGAGGAGGAAGAGGATTCATTGTTCTGGTCAATCTATTGTTCTCGAATTTTCAATACGTTTGGTCGTTCTTCCGATTCTAATCGGAGCTTTACGAATCCGGAATCGGGTTCATTGTTCACGGATTCCATTCGGTGATACTTGGTGAAAATGAATACCTTTATTCGAAAATAGGAGGTTGAGTGATACAACCACATTCTTGGACTACTCAGACCCAATACCATACCGACTAACTTTCGTTCAGAATGAAATTGCTTGAACTGACGTGTTCCACGACTAAATAAAAAATTAAACACTCTAGGTTCGTTGGGTTATACTGGATTGAGCAATGAAGATATCACTTACCGCAATTCGATTGTCCGACATGTCCGATTAGCTGAGGTGTAAATTAAGCTACTACGGTTTCTGCTGAATGCTTGATGATATCGTCCTGATTTGAAACTGATATTTCTCGATCTTTTCAAATGTGATACCATATTAATTTTTTTATATAATGGGGAGAATTTAATGCTTTACATTTCTTCAGAACAAACCTTGGGCTAGGAGCATAGTTATTCTATGCTCCTAGCCTTGGGGTTATGTTCACTGCTGTGGTAAATAGAAATATGCCATCGTAACATCAGATTCCATTTGAATATAAGCAGATAACTGAAGAAATTCCAGAAAAGATTGATACCATGGTACCTGTTGTGAAAAGTGTTCAGGTTATGTCCAGAACAGAAAATCAATCGATCATGGACATCTGCGAAATACAGTCTTCGACTTGAACATATATTTCAAGTGAAGATTCCTCTCATCAAACGAAACAATTGTTTTCCATACCATTTTGAACAATTCGCGTTCCGTTTGAAAGATAAAGGGTGTCGTAATTCCATGAAAAAAACACTTTTCTTTCCAAACCTTTGGAACCGTCGTTAAATTCTTGTTGAGTGCTTAACCTATTCATGGTGCATTTCACTCGATCAACACTCATTCAATATTTCTCCTGGTATAGAAGTTACAGCAGCCAACTCATGAAACCAGGCGAAAATACTATAAAACTACTTGAAAATGATAAATGGTTCATATTTTCGAAAGAATAAAACATTTAAAAAAATTAAAGTGATACGCGTCGTTTTCGAGTTATTCCTCATTTTATCTGAAAAAATTTGATGAAAAATTCATTAATCACAAGTAAAATCTCGATGATTTCCTGGATTATAAATTCCATCGAATCGAAGAAAAATTATTACTTCTCTGATCGCACAACAAGGTAACAATGTTGTCAGAATTTTTATCAACTCGAGACTGAAATCTCTATGATGGAGAAACGTTTCATGTAGAGATATGTATAAATACTCCATTCACAATTATAAAATCACAACTCTGGCCTTGCAAATTTGACACATTCCACTCTGTATCGAAGTCATGACGTTTGCCAAAATATTTTTATGTTCCAAGTCAACCCCATGTTGCCCTTTCTACATTCTTAGCGTATTTCTCAGAATGTATATTTCATTTTGGAGAACACAACAGAAAATTGTGAACAAAATTCTACATATTTTGGATTTATGATTGTAAAGATTTATCGATGTGCTTTGTTTTCATCATGATATTGTATGTGATATGATTGTGAGGGTGCATTACATTTCTATTTCTAATATTTCTTTATTTCAAATAAATAACAGTTTTATTCATTCATCACAAAGAAAATAAATATAATAACTAAATTAACAAATTTTTTTACAGAGAAACTAATAATTTCAATGCAACAGTAACTGAGTTTTGGTTATAAATTAATAAGCAAGAATGTCAATTCCTTAAAGTTTTATAGATATACATTTCATTTATTTGATCTTATGAACAAGGAGTAAAATATTTTGACTGTATAGTAATTTATTAGTTTAAAAATATTCATACATTACTACCACAGTAGGTTTGTGCAAATAAAATGAAATAGGTCGAACATATGCTTCACATTTATCAATAACCTGTTCTAAAATAAGAAACATACTCCTGGAATATGGAAAAAACCGATGTATTCTGGTTCAATATAGCCTTTTTCTACTTTCAGCAAAGGATTGATAGGAATGAAAGCTCCAGTGACACATTTCAATTCATCGGAATCTGAATTCACCTACCGTTGAATGCAATATAGTCATATTTCTTCTTTTTTTTTAGCTCTTTCGACGTGTTTTTTTCTGAAACGTGAAAACGATCAACAATAATCATTTAGAGACCGATGATGGCCATCCAAAACCCGTTTACTTACGAAAATCGTGCAATTCCATTCTGCAAGTTCTTTCCTCATAATTCCTCGAAAATCCTACCTGAACTATATTTTCCGGTCGCTTTCGTTAGAAGATCGTATAAGGAAGCCTTTTTTGTCCATTCACACATTCCAAATAAATTTTGAGCACCAAAAACGATACCGAAACTAACCAAACTTCTAAGGGACCAGAATTTCGTTTGAACTCTTTCCAAACTGCCAGATACCTAAAAAAAACTTCGTTATCTAGTGTAAAAAAGGCGATTAGTACTTACTTTTGCTTTATTTATGCTTATAAATCGATTTTTGGTCCAATTTGAATTAGCCGTTTGTACCCATGCCAGAATATCTTTGATACTTTCACTTTGATGTAAACAAAGAAACGGCAACGTCGTTTTGTCATTGACGATATTCTCTGTACGCGCACAGACTTTTCATCAGGTCCACCAACTCCTGAAAACGAAACCATGACCTCCTATGTGATTAAATAAAAGTAAATGGAGTATATGAAATCTCACAAATATGGGAGAAAAAATTTTATTCCAAGGAACATGGAATTATACATTTTATATTTATCGAATGAAGACGTTTATTATTATTATCATTATTTGCACAGTTTCCATTGATTATTGTTACCGGTCCATTCTTCAGGAAAATATTAAAAATGAATGTCAGTGAAATAGAAAATTCAGGTACATGAATGATGAATGTCGATACAAATCACGTTTTGGATTAAAATGAATAAAAAATATAATTAAACTCAGCACTAAATAATCTGTGGCGATGTTTCTATCTGAACAATGTCAAAAAAATATTCCAATTCATACAAATATTACGAATACATTTAATAAACTTGACACTACACAGTCAATATCACATTAATTGACTGAAAGTATTCACGAGATCGAAGAAAAATACTCTTAATGTTCACTTTTTCAAAAAATCGTAAATTATTCATTCATTCCTTCCAAAATAAATATTTTTGGAATATTTTTTCAATCAGAGTGACGCTACCAAATTTTTATCCAGGATTCTGGACTTTTTTATACATTCACAGGGTTCTATTGGAATCCTGTGATGATCTTTTTGGTTTGATAGCTGGTGATTCATCTGCACCAATTTGTGGAATTGTACCTATGTCTGGATCTATGCATTAAACATTCTTCAAAGACCTTAATCTTCTCAAGACAATCCTGATGATGTTGTCAAAACGCTATTGAATATATTTCATGAAAACTTTTTCCTGTCATGGAATACACTCAATTTTTTGTTAATGCAACTGTTTTAGAATAATGACAAACAATACTCCCAATCGACACGTGAATAAGTCAAGTAAATTCTCGATTATTCAAATCCAATCGTTGTCGCGCTTTCCAAGAGGAGCCAAGGGAAATATTTCCACTTCGGCTAATGCAAAAACTGATGAATCTAGTATGTGTAATATTCCTTTATCGCCTTTATCGCATGATTGATGACTATTTGATGACGTTAACGTGTCAACTATACGATCAACTATTCATGTCAGATATAGATCAGGGTTTACCTTATGTTGATCAACAAAGCCAGTTGAATAATATGTCTCCCTGGAAATCAAATTGCAGTGGCATCGTCAAAAATTCTAAATTGATATGCCTAAAGGCGATATTGTGAAAACATACTGGGACAGCAAAAGTTCATCATTGTGTCGCTTCCATCATATGCAATCTTCTCGTCTCCAAGTTTTTGTTAGATATTTCCTTCCCGAAAACACACTTCGTTTATCATCATAACAATAATAATTTAGTATAATAATATAGATCACGTCCTTCAGTTGGACCAACAACGTATGAACGGGCGTGTTCGATTTCGTACGGAAAGTGCATAAAACTCCAAATGAGTTGTTGCGAAATTCCGGATGGGAAGAATAGAACGTACGTAGAGATCTAGTTTTTGAGAATACCCCAGGATGAAGCGTTTAGACTTTTGCCCGCTAGGTGGAACACATCAACTGTACTGACGTGTTCCTGCTAGGGAGTGATATAAGTTCTACCGTTTCAGTTGGTTGCTACCGCAGTATGGGGCTGTGTGGCACTGATGACGGCTAACAAGCCAGAAACCGATATGTCATTGTCTTGCTGTGGTGGTGACACCTGGTGGTGTACTTCGGAAGCTAGATCTCTGCTAGTCCATTTTTCACATAATTTAGTATACTTGCGACTAACTCAACCTAATACAATTTTTTATTAAAAGATGCGAATAAACATGTGAACTGGGACATTCTATGTAGTTCGCCTGTTATCCTTCCGTGTACCGCCACTGCATACTGAGGTGGAAAACATCCTCGGAAGGATCCAAATCAGGTTATTTTCCTATTTACACATCAATCTGGGGAACGCACATTCATCTTCGTCTTCTTCCAGATGGCATCTGTTGCTGTCTGCTTAATTCGAGCATTGTGTGATCCCAAAATGGATGATTGCTATCTCTACGTAGACCTTTCTTTGTTACGCATCAGGTTGACATCTCCTCTTAGTTCCCTATTTTCTCTCTGGGTCGCACAGGAGCATTAGGTAAGTAATTCGGAAAATACGTGTTTTGAAATCTGTGAGAACGAAAATGCCGTAAAGCAAATTCATTATTATAAGATATTCTGAATGTGAATTGTAAATTGATTTTTGTTTTATTATATGTCTAAGGAATATGAATGGGAACTCGTTCTTGTTTCATAATGCGTTGGGGAAATTTGAAGAGGAGGTTCCTATTTTGGAAAAATTTCTAAAGGTAGGCTTTCTTGGCGGGCTCTTGTGTCTTGTTTTATGGATTAGGTACGAAGAACAACTTTGCAAAGAAAATCAAGTAAAATTATTTCAGGAAATATTTGAATGAAAAAATCGCAGTCGAAATAATGTTAAAAAGGATTCCTATCAGAAAATTATACAGGGAGATCAATTTTGAATTATTAACTAACTGAAATTATTCCTTGGGAAGAGCTTGTATCGAAATATGTTTCAAATGGAAGTTTTTTATGATAGTTTTAAGGGGGACATGCAGACACTCAATCTGTCAGTGAAGTTTGGTTTTAAGTTTATTTCGAGGTCGAGTGGATTTTTCGAATGAGGAATATGCTTTTTTCATTGCTGAATATTAATCTTCGTGAAAAACTAAAAACAGTCTGAATCATTGTGTAATGTGTATGTTCAGAATAGTTATGATGAAAATCATAATCCAGCATCCGGCATTTTCCCGATCAGTAATAGAGACAAAATTAGAAGAAGAAATAAATGAAGAAGGAGAAATATTACGAGAGAAAATCGTCTGAAATTACGGACGATCTGAAATTCGTAATTATGAACCATTGTATCTTGTATCTGTTTGTTGTGGTAACAATAATTTAAAAAATCGGCAGGCGATGACATTTTATTATCGCGGTGTCCAGTTTTCTAGTTTTCCTTTCTTGAAAATGTTCTTGAGCGATACAAAACCAAATGATTCTATGAGAAATAACTTCGAAGTACTCCAACATGACTATATCTAGCATGAAATGAAGAATGTTTGGGTTTCTCACGAAGATTAGTATTCTGTAACGAAAAAAATCTACTTGACCTTGAAATCAAACTTCAAAGTCAGATTAAATGCCTGAATCCGATGTCTCTCTAGAAACTAAGAAACTTTCTTACTTTCATTCGAAACATTTCTTATCCACGCTCTTCCCAGAGAGTTATTTCAGTGGATCTTTCAAAATGGGACACCCTCTATACAGGGTGTATCTGAATAACACCGAGAAAATAAAAGCAGTGATTCTTTGAGGAAAATTAAAGTGGGTATTTGGTATAAAATTTTTCGGAAAACCTCCCCCTATTAAAGTTACATCATCGTTTTTCTTTTTTATTTTCCCTGTATATTGAGCTAAGGACACGAAACTCGGTAATTAAATTGAAACATAAATGTATTGCAAGCTCATGTCGAATAGTATTTTATTGAACAACAGCCAACCAAATCATAATAATTCTACTTTCAAATAAAATGAATGAACTGAAGGCAAAATACGCGTTAGCTCATATTTTGAAAACGCTTTGATTTTTTTTCCGTAAACCTTTGTGTTTTCGAAAAAAAGTGTATTAGTTGGGCTATTCAGCCATGATTTTTTAAAAAGAAACTTTTCGACAAAAAAAAAGGTGTGAAAAATATCTCAGAGGGTTACTATTTCAACCCTTGCTGAGCATACTTCAGGGTTGAAAAAATTCCAACATGTTTAATTTCATAGTCAAATGATGAATACCAAGTTTCGTATCCTTAGCTTAATATACAGGGAAAATAAAAAAATTAAATAACTTTTTTTGTTTATCTTCGGAGGGGTGTAACTTTTCCGGGAAGAGGATTTTCAAATAATTTTATACCAAATACCCACCTTAATTTTCTGCAAGGAATCACCTCTTTCATTTTTTCGGTGTTATTCAGATATACCCTGTATAAAAATCAGTACATTTTACGCTTTTGCCATTTAGCAACTCTTCTCTAACTACTAAATTCAATTAAAAAATTGTTATTTATTTTGAAGAATGTGATTTTTATATTAGGTCTTTATCCGGATTTCAATTTATTTTTGGGAACTTTTAAACAATTTCGCTATTCAGCTTTCAAGCAGAAAACTGATTATCGATTTGTAAATTTATAATGTTTACCAGTATAGAATTATTTCACCAATCAAAATATCCAATACTAGAGCTGATATGATATGAAATATCCTCTTTGGAACAAAAGATATCCGAGCGATATTCCAAAATTTTGATTTTTTGCTTGAAGAAAACTCTCTTTCCTTTTCAATGTGACATTCTGTACACAGTGAAAATATTATCAACAGATTCATGAGCTTAAATGAGCAATGAAACATTTTTAATGGCCACATTATTGTTTTTATTATTACGGATGATTTTCAAAATGTGAGGACCAAATCACAATCAATTCCTAAGTAATAATATAATATATTTCCGCAATCATTCTATATTCAAGATTTGCGAAAAAATTTGGTTGTCTGACATCGAGTTGGATGCAGTTTCCACATATAACTCCTATAGAAATTATTGATTTTATAATGTGAAATTTGGTTATTATCAAAAATAAGAGGGGAAATTAGATAAGTACTTTCAGACGATCCGAATTGAATGTTCGTGTTTTCTTACTGGAATTCGAAATTTTACCTAGATTATTTAGAAAAGTCTCCAATTTTCCAAGATTCTCCACTTCCGTTCCCATTCTGCATTCACAAACAAGAGAAATATTCTCCCTACCCACATTTCTTTATCGGAAAGCTCTTCCCAATTAAAACTTTTATGTACCTCAACAATCTCCTCCTTTTCATCTCTCTAACAAGCATAGTTCTGCCTCACTCCCACTCGAATTTCCAATTCTAGACATTTAAAAAGCTGGATTTTCAAAGAGATTCATAACGCTTCGGTAAAATCGGCATTTATTCCTTCTCTCTGCCATTATATATTCAAATTTCCTGTCGAATATAAAAGTACCATCTACAATTCAGATTAAACAAACACAATCTCACGAAACGGGGAAAGATTATTCAACTGGATCCGTATCGAAGAAGGTTTCAACTTCTCAAACATCGAGAGGACGGGAGGAAAGGGGCGAAACGACAGGGCACCCTTATTTGACTGGGAAAAACCTCTTCAGGTTCGATTTTTCCGTAAGGAGCGATTCGCCAAGGTGACAGGCAATCAACTCTTTCATCAGGGCGGGCTAATGTAGCAAAGTGACTCAGAAATCAGAGGCGGAGAAGGTTGGTGGCAAAACTGTTCGATTCCCCACCTTATCTAGATTACTGTTTTATGATTTGATCACGTCGAATTCAAATTCTGAATTGTTATTCTTCTTCTCAAAAATGCGAACCCTAATTTCAACCCACTTTCGAAGACATGATATTGATGTGGTAATATTATACAGGTTGAGTCTTTGACTTGTATATATATTTTAACTGTAGATTCATGAAGCCAAAAGAAACCTTTCTTTCATTTTCCATTTTTTCGAATTCGGCTCAGTTAAAAAGATATAGGCATTTGAAAAAATGAATTGATTCAAAATTCAAATTTCTCGTTTGAAATTGAGTTTATACATTTAGGGAATACTCAAGTACTAACGTTATTGGAATAAAAATGTTGCAAACACGATAATTTCAAGAAAAACTGTTAGTTTCATCGGATCATATCTGCAACTAAAAAGCCACATTTATCCCACCAAAATAAGTTCCTTCTTCGATTTTTCTGCAGATTAGTTTGTAAACACTAATAACTTGCTCACATTTTTCTCGACATTCCCAAACAATCTCACTTTTCATTCAGATTTATTATAAAACAACCTAACCTTATCTATTTTGTGAATGTTTGCACAGAAATTTCAAGAAGATGTTGTCAGCTTGCTGATATTTTCATTGAGGTTAAGGATTTTTTACGAAACATCTATGAATTCTGCCGTTTCCATCATAAATCAACTTTGCCGAGAATTTCACCACGCATGCGTAGAGCAAAAACCAACAGATTGGTTATCTGGAGGCCAACTATAAACAATAGCAAACCAGAGTCTCTGAACGAACTGTAATTATTATCTGAAGTTCTGAATACATTCAGTGAATTATTGTTCTAATGTGATTATTATGTGAAGTGAATTAATATAATTTTAACCGTGTCGAGTTTATAAAATTCCAAGAGGATATTGTTTAGATAGAAACATCGCCACAGATTATCAGGTATCGTATTATTTTTCATTAATTTCAATTTAATAAGTAGTTTGTATCGAGATTCATCATTCATATCCGAATTTTGTATTTCATCGACATTTAACTTCAATATAGACCGGTAACTATGAATTTTCAATAGAAACTGAGCGTATTAAATCCTCCTTGGTGTTCAATTTTATTTCCCACGTTTGTGGGATTTTATTATTGAAATAATGTCTCTACATAAACGTTTTCCATCGTTCGGATTTAAGTCTCCACAGAATTGATAAATATTGTAACAACATTGGAAACTCGTTTAAAGACCAGAGAAAGAATAATATTCGATGATATTCAATTCAGAGAAGCATTCAATTTTTCTTGAAATTAATGATTTTTTCGTCGAATTTCTCCGGGTAAAATTGGAAATAACTCGAAAACGATGCATTTTATTGAAAAAATAGGAATACCTACTTTAGTTTCTTAAATGATTGATTATTTCGAAAATATGAACCGTTTATCTTTTTAAAGTGGCTTTATGGTGTTTTAGCGTGTATTGATGAGTCGACTACCCTGCAACTTTTATACTGGTAGAGATATTGAATAGGTTTCGATTGAGGAATATGCATCAAGAATAGAGTAAAGACTTTACCAAAATTCAGTTCATTCGAAATAACGGTTCCGATGATATAAACAGAAAAGTGATTGTTTCATGGATTTTCGACACCCTGTATCTCCCAAACCAAACCGAATTTTGAAAAATGATATAGAAAAGAAGTGTTTCGTTCGATGAGAGGAATCTACAGTAAAAATATATGTACAAGTCGAAGACTCACCCTTCATATTCTTTTGAAAGAGAGTATTACATACTTTTTTCTTAAATCAAACAATTTATGGCATAAGGCACGTGTGAGGAAAAGGCGACAAGGAACAGATTGTTGAAAAGAAATTTGATTCTCGATCCAAATCTAAGTGTTAGCAGAGGGAATGTATACGGCCATACGGGGTACCATACAATTCTGAGTATGATACACGAGAACAGATAATAACCTCTGAAAAAACTATGTCTCTCCGTTTATGTGAAGTGATACTAAATTTGTTCGAAAAAATTGCTAATATCCATGTTACAGAGCTTCTTGTTCTTGAAAACTAGCCTTTTCATCGAACTGGATGCAAGTATCTTGAAATTATATCTGAAACAAGAACAAAGAAGAAACACCGAGAAAGAAGCAGTAAAAAAATCACCTGCTGAAAAGAAGCTTTTCATCGTTTGAAAGATCGCATCATTCTTTCTTCGGAAATGCTGTCATTTTCATGATTATTGAAAGAATGAAAAAAAAAATGGTACAATATTAAAAACTAAAATGTGATATGAATATATGAATGTCAACGAGGTTCACCTCGAACGCCTTGGCAACATCCAACATTATTCAACATCTCCAGAACCAGAGTGATTAACCTGATCACAATCATTATTCGATCTTTTAGGTCATTCTAATCAAGGAGTTCAGTTTTAAGGATCCCCCACACCAACGCGGTACTGCGGGAGCGGGAGCGGTAGCGGGAACGACGCGGGATCAAAACATGTGACGGGATATAGAAGTACTCACTACGCCTGAGTGCGAGTACTTCTATATCCCGCCACATGTTTTGATCCCGCGTCGTTCCCGCTACCGCTCCCGCTCCCGCTGTCCCGCGTTGGTGTGGGGGATCCTTTATTCACAATGGTCTTCACATATCCCCATAAATAGAATTCCAACGGGTTGAGATTTGGGAATCTTTCTTTCATCGTTTCTCGTCTTCCTATCCACTGATTTGGGAATATTGAGTCGAGGTGGGGGGGGCAAGACTTCTGACGATGTGTGCATGTAGAGCCTTGCATCATTTCTGTTTTTCTAGTTGAACTGTATCAAGTAAGACTCTTTTGAATTAAAAATCAATTCGATGAAAATTATAGAAATCTCGAGAAAATGTGCTAATGATCTAATCATCACCTTATATGAAGAATTGCTGAAGATCATCCTATCAAATTTCACAACCTGCAGCTGTTACCTTCTGCGAATCGTGTAGATATTATCGAAGCAGAAAAGATGTTATTGTCCCATAAATCGCTTCTTCAAATTTTCACCATCTCTGATATTCCTCCCATTCTCCTCGCCCCTAACCCCTACGACTTTGATCCTCTCACCTCCTTTGTTTTTCAACCCTCAGACAGTTATGTGTTCCATTTGTTCCGAAGGAGAAGCCAATCTAGCTGGCGTTCGTTTTATTTTCGACATTTCGCGGAGGCATTACATTTCAAAAGCGATTATTCTTTTATGTTAGGCGGATAAGATCTCGCGGGGCATATAAATTGACCTCCCGCCTTCGCGAGGTAATAACGGCTCGTTAATATGCCTCAACCCGATCGAAACAGGGGTGGCATGAGGGGCTTCCAACATTCGAAAAAGATATTATGCAAGGGGACCAGCGAATCTACCTTTGAAGTAGATTCGCATTGAAAATAACCTGCTCCACAAGAGTTAGGGATATCGTATTCAATCGTTTTTAAATGTATATAATCTTCGAGAAAATCTTTGTAAAATCATTTAAAACTGAATAACAACATGAATCGATCCAATAAAATCGGTATGAGACATTTCGTCAATTTGGTCACCTTTTTTCTGAAGTTTGGTTCTTTGCATATGCTTCATGAATGTTCTTATTTTGAAATGAAGTCAGTTTATCAACGGCTTCGATTTGAAACGAGTTTTCTGAAAATGCCAAGACGTAAATCAACAAACGCTGAGGCTAATAGGGCTGTCGCAAGGACGTAGCCAGGAATTAATTTCGGGGGGGGTTTTGAAATTTTGGCAATTGACTTTGTAAGTGCCGGGAATTTTGAGGGTCGCTTTCTGTAGCAAGTATTGAACACTGAAAATATTTCGGGGGGGGGGGTTTGAACCCCCAAAACCCCCCCCCTGGCTACGCCCTTGGGCTGTCGGAATGCTACACACTGAGAAAAATTTTTGTTTGTAGTTAATAAATTATGTTAGCTGCAAATAAATATCAGCTTTGAATAGGGCCCAACTTACGTAAGTTCTACTGCAATATTTCGAAAGTTAAAATAATTTTGAATAAATGATTTGTTATATATTTCCCAATCATATGTTTCTGAATAACAATATAATATTTCGTAAGAGCTTATATTTATTTTTGTTGAACAAATGATTTGTTTGTATACCAAATACACCTTTTACCATAATAAATAATTCCTTTGCGTCAGATAAGATATTTATTTGTATTAAACCATATTACTTGCCATTCAAGAAATATATCTTCCCTTGTAAAATACATTTTGTTGCATCAAATAAGTTATAAGTTTGCATTAAGCCACATACACGCTGTTCAGTAAATATATCTTTCCTGGTAATATATATTTCTCGATATCAAATGAGTTATCAGTTTATATTCTACCAGATATATTGTTAGATAATTGTGGGTATTTCTTTTTCAAATGCAAAAAGGCGAAATATCAATATTATCAATCGCTACGATTTCAAAACATATTTCACTAGGAAGCTGTAAATAAAAACTGTCATAGTCATTATGCATGTTTATTGTAAAACAGTGGTTATGTAACAAATAAAGAACAGTTTCTTTTGAACAGTTAAAGATGTATATAATATGTACAGTTGCGAACACACATACACACTGTATATATTGAACATACATATAAAAACATAACGAAATAAACTTTCTGACATACCCAATATCGAATTAACTCCGAGATTATCCCCTAAAACTGAGAATAGTGTAAAACAAATCTTTTTCATTTCATAAACTAGTTAGGGCACTGCACTGGAAACGAAGAATAGAGATCAGATTAATCACTCAATAATAACGTAGTAATTAGCTGATCTGTGATGTAGATAAAACTACAGACTTATCTCGCCTATTCGACGACTTACGTACTGTACAATCGACCAATATTACAAATGCACACTAAGCACACCACGCAATCGCATACACTAACGCGTGGTCGGCAAACGGCAACAGATTGGATCAAGGCGCTTGCGTACTGCCTACTATATTAATGTTTCTCAACGGTAATTGGTCAAGTCGATGCAGGAGCAACCTCACTGAAATAATTTAAAATTTATTAAGGTTGGGAAAAACAAAGGTATGTTAAATATAAACAGGTATAATATTTGGGGACCTCTATATTCTATATCAATTGATGTGGAATATAGCATTTAATTCTCATAAACATATGTCTCACCCATAATGGAATGCTTATGGGGAACAAATCAATATTACTATGAAACACTGAAAGGTTTGTCGTAAATATACGAAGTTACACTGCAACTCATAAGGTTACAGGTGAACATGATTTGTTGGGTTGAAATAAAGCACAGGAAAAAAAAATTAGCTTTCCAAATATTCATCTCAAAGCTGAATAATTTAATTTAGATATTTATATGTAAGTAATCATTTTAACCGGAAATATGGCATATTCTTATTGAACTAATACGGGTTTAACATATCAATATATTATTCCCAAATAAACGTTTCCCTCAGTGCAGGGTGGCCTAACTCAGGTTGTTGTAGCGGAAAGGCTCCAAGTCAGCCAAAGTGTGATATCTCGACTTTGGAATAGGTTCAGGGAGAGAGGTTCCGTGTTGGAAATACCAAGGCTTGTTTGGCAACGAAAAACAACACCTTCTCAGGATCCCTTCATCACCGTTTCGGCGAGAAGATACTCTACATCTACATCCAAGTTTCCTTCGAAATCACCAGACGACGTTTGAGAGAGGTGAATCTAGGTTCTAGACGTCCATTAATAGGAGTTCCATTAACAAGTGACCGTGAGCGTCAAAGACTGGAATGGGCAAGGGCAAGGCAACATATTAATTGAAACAATCAATAGCGTAGTGTCCTTTTCACTGATGAATCCAGATATGGACGAATTTCAGATTCTCGAAGAATAAGGGTATGGACAATCCCACGCATACCCCGTAATCGTCGCTATGTCCAAGAAGTCCATCCATTCCGAGGGGGTAGTGTTACGGTATGGGCCAGGATATGTTTCAACGGGCGCACAGATTCTATACACATTTGTTCTGGGAATATGACCGCCTCACACTATAGAGAGCATGTCATTGACAATGTTGTGCCAAATTTTCATGCTGCTATTGGTGAAACTTTTCAATTTCTAGACGATAACGCTAGACCGCACCGTGCAGCCATAGTTGAGAATATGCGCGAGGAGCTTGATATTCCACATTTACCAATACCTCCACACTCACCAAATCTGAATTGCATAGAATATGCATAGAAGATTAGATTATCATAAACCAACCCCAGAATCCTTGAATGATCTGAGAGAGCTTCTGCCTCGTTTATGGAACCAAATTCCCCAAAACCTCGTGTGTAGTATGCAAGAAAGATGTCAAGCTGTTATTGATGCCCGTGGAGGCCATACATTGTATTGATAGTCTTAAAATGCTTGAATTCTCTGGGAATAAAATTTCGTTTTTTACTCGATTTTTCTTAACCACCATACGCTGCAGACCTACAGGCTTCAATCAATGTGCAACTTGAAATCATATTAATATGAAACTTCATCACAAAAATCTCATTTCAACTATATATTTTTTTACAATTTGTCGATATCCCTGACTCATCTGGAGCAGTTTATATTGATGTAGATGCACTGGTGCTACAGCATAATCATGGCGCCCATGGCGGCCATTAATCATATTTTGTTTCATACATACCTTGAAACTAGACAATATGAAAATCTGCCATTATTTAAATGTTGCGTTACCATTTTGAATAGTACCTTAGTAGAAGAAATGGAGGCAGACTGTGTCATAAAGTTTCAGATTCGTTCTCAAATCATCTTGAGTGATGAGGCCCATTTCCACCTCTGTGGCTTCGTCAACAAGAAAAATTGTCGCATCTGGGAGTCGGAAAACCCAAGAGTTATTGTTGAAAAGCCTCTTCATAGCCAACGTGTGACTGTTTGGTGCGGTTTACGGTCCGGCGGGTACATTGGACCTTACTTTTTCGAAAATGAGGCTGGAGCAACACATAAGGTGAGTGGATTGCGCTGTCGAGAGATGATTTATGATATTTATGGCCGGAATTGGATCGTATTGATCTTGAATTCGGAACGGAATGGAGATTTACAGTACCTTAAAATATGCGTTTTTCTTCCCATGACATAATGAAGGGTAGTTTATAACACATGTTTAACCATTTATTCACTATGAAATTTGAAGAACTGATTAATTATTCGATATTGAAAATGTGATTTCAACACGTGTGAATTCAAACGTCCCTCTGCTGTGACGTCAGTGGCTCACGTTGTAATATGAATGGTTGAAGTTTGTGATGGAGGAGACGAAGCCCAAAGTAACTGAGAGACACGCCGCTGTTGTCAAGTCTGTAAAATCTCTGTATTTATTCATAAAGATATTCAGTAATCGTATTATATTTAGTATTAATTTTCATTGAAGTTGATATAATACTCATTCTCTGAAAATACAAATACTGATGTGAGTATTCTATACTCTACATTCCATACTCCTGGGTTGGACCCTATACACAGTAGCCTAATCAATAATTATTCTTACCACAAATCTGCACTTCTCAAAATGAAAATAATTAATAATGCTTCCTAAATTAGAAGACCGGCCTAAATATACCAATTCTTACCTGTGTAAACTAGGGATAATTATTTTTAATCTGCTTACTTGAACCCTCTTTACCTTCAATTAGGAGTTCGAAAATTTAATCATATTATGAAGCTTTATGGAGTACAATTGAAGAGTCATGATGATGAAAGAAAAACATCAAAAAACAACATTATACATTAGGAAAGTGAAAGCAAGGGATTTTTTCGGCAACCGTCTGGGATGTACTCACTTCCCGAGCGCTTGTTCTTTGAGAAAGTAGCATTTTCTGGCCTAGTCCGGAAAGTACGTATTTTCCGGAAAAGATCACGTCGTTGTTGTCATTGTCATGATCATCACAATATCAACGAAATAACGGATGACAGTTCTGTTTTGTTTAATTCAAATAAGAATCAAAATGTACAAAAAAGAAATGGGTCGTCTCATTGATTTGTAATTCTACACGGTTGGCGAAAAAATATTGTACGCAACACGCCAGATAATAGTTTTTTGGACTCACAGACTTCTAGTATTCGCCTCCGGCTCGTCCTAGAATCTTGTCTATTCGTCCAGAAAAACCCTAATATCCGGACTTGTTACGTAAATTACTATTTCAAGCTAATTCTTTTTTGTGATTTGGCAATGCTGTCATTTTTATATCAGCAGCACGTCATGACGAGTACACTGCCGTGTTAATTGAAAGGGGCGTATCTACAAAAACACCCAATTTGAGTTATTCGCCTCTAAAGAATCTTCGCGATGAGTTCTATCATCTTTTAAATTCTAGAGGCGTATGTCATCATTTAAAGGGCTGTATGATCAAAAATAAAAACGACGCGTCTAACAAAATTGCACAAATGACAGTCTTTAAAGTCGAATATCTCAAAAGTGCTCTTTTGCAGATACGCCCTTTTCAATTAACACGGCAGTACAACTAATCAAAAATCTCCCTAGCCACCGACGTCACACTATTTCGGTAGATTATTTTAGAGTTTTCAAAATTTTTTTAAGGGCATAAATTGATGAAGGAAAAATTTAAAAAAATATCACGAATTACTTGAGAATCCAATATGTCAAAATGTATTTTTCCGCAAATCGCTAGGAAACTTTGACATTCCAGTCAAAATTGGTCATAGAAAAAGTCAAGATTTCCTAACTGTTGGGAAATATTCAATTCCCTACTGTAGGGACGTATTTCCTTACAGTTGGTTTGACATATGCATATACGAACTTTTCTCATGATTCCTTCGGCACTTATTCGAAAGAAGCAGTATTTTCACATATTTCAACCACCTCTGGAGGAGTCCCAGAAATAGCAAATTCATCATTACTTATCATTTTACTCTGTTTTAAATTCGAAAACACTAGCAATTGAATTAATTAAATGCGTCAACTTTGACAATTCAATATGAGTACGTTTCCATAGTAACGTAACCAATTTCAATACGAATTTCGAAGCATCATTTATTTATGAATTAAATAATTCGCGATTTCATAAAAATTAATTGGAATCTGTCGAATTCTAAACGATTTGCGGAAAAATAGTTTGTTTACCCCTTAAAAAAAGACACATTCCTGGACCCTGTGTTGCCAAGTCTCGGCCAGGAATGTTACGCTTTTCCTACCCGGTAAACGATGTACTTTTTTCTGAAAATGACTGGAAATGACCATTTCCATTCCGAATTTCAAAGCTCCATTTATTTATGAATAAAATAATTCGCGGCTTATTTTTCAAAATTGATCAGAATCTGTCGATTATCAAACGATTCGCGAAAAAATAGTATATGTTTACCTCGTATGAAAAGCCACATTTCTGGACTCTGGAATAGGAGAATATAGATCGAGTGAGCTATCTTCTTTTTCTCCATCATCACCTACTCCCGGCCAATTACCCCAAGTCCGCCCCTTGGCATCTGCCCAAACCATCTAGAATTGCTTCTTTCGCTCCGCAATAGATATTTGCCTGGGAAGGTGGCGAGAAAACGAATTGCCGCCCCGAACCTTCAGCCGAAGCTAATATACGAGGTGAGCTACCTCTCTCCTATCCACTCGAGGTAACGGCTCGGGCCAGAATTTAATTTTCTCCCATTTGAAAACGATTATTGTTTTTTCACCCCCTGAATATGTAATGTAATTCGGGCGCGAACAGGGATGATTTGGATGCCTCGGACCGTGAACGCGAAAGTCGACATGTCGCTGCCAAATTGGGGGAGAGGTGTGCCTTCTGCAATGACGGGGGGCTCTGAGTTATAGGTATAATTTCAGGGAGCTCTCGTACATTCGCGTGATAAAATTTGTTGGAGAAAGGAATTCTTAAGTGGAGTATGGGGTACACCTTCATGAAATTATTCCAATGTTGTATTTGATTCGGGAACTTGACTTCCAATGGAATTGGTTCTCATATTGACTACTACAGTGTAATATACGAATTTTCGTTTACTACCATGGCATGAGCCGTAATCGGAAGTTTTTTTGTTGAATTCATTCAGCTACATCACGAAAGTGTCTGAATCATACAAGCTTTCTTCTTCAAGGCTTTTTTTTCTAGAGTGAATTTAGATATAACATAAATAGAAATGACGTAATGACGTAAAGAGTAACAGCTCCACATGAGTTAGGGATATTGACTTAAATTGCAAAAAAATATAGTTAAAATAAGATTTTTGTGATGAAAATTCATATTCATTTTATTTCAAGTTGCAAATTAATTTTATCCTGTAGGTCTGCAGCGTAACAGGGTGGTTAGAAAAAATCAAGTAAAATAACGAAATTTTATTCCCAGAGAATTCAAGCTTAAGCTTAAGACTATCGATACAATGTAGTTGTGGTGAGAAGGGGTTACAGTTCACTGCGACCTTAAGGTCTATTGTGCCCCCTATCAGAGCTGTTATCAGAGATTTGATGAAATCCATTATCTGGGATGGCTTCAAGGACGATAACTCCCCACTTCTACAAGTTTCTTGTCAAAAGCACTCTTTCCTTTGGCTTGCAATGGCATAGCATTCCGTAACCAGGTGAATAGGAGTTTCTTCCTCCTCCCCACAGACTCTACACTCATCAGTGTCCGATAAACCCATTCTCAACAGATGCTTCTTTAGGCGAGAATGTCCTGTGAGAAAGCCAGTGAGTAAGTGAAGTTGGTTTTTACTGAGATCCAGATATTTTTTGGATCTAGCAGTTTCAAAGTTCCGGAGGAACTTTTTGGAATGATCCATCCCTGGGAGATTCCGCCAGAGTTTTTCTCTTTCGGTTCTCTCCTTCAGCATAAACTCTCTCTTATAGGTGCATTTTCCTATATCACAGAAGGGTTCTGGGCCAGTGAGTGGCGTTTGTGCGCTCTTTCTGGCCAGTGTATATTCTCAACTATGGCTGCACGGTGCGGTCTAGCGTTACCGTCTAGAAATTGAAAAGTTTCACCAATAGCAACGTGAAAATTTGGCACAACATTGTCAATGACATGCTCTCTATAGTGTGAGGCGGTCATATTCCCAGGACAAATGTGTAGATCTGTGCGCCCGTTGAAACATATCCCGGCCCATACTATAACACTACCCCTTCGGAATGGATGGACTTCTTGGACATAGCGACGAATACGGGGTATGCATGGGATTGTCCATATCCTTATTCTTCGAGAATCTGAAAATCGTCCATATCTGGATTCATCAGTGAAAAGGACACTACGCCATTGATCGTTCCTATTGATATGTTGCCTTGCCCATTCCAGTCTTTGACGCTTATGGCCACGTGTTAATGGAACTCCTCTTAATGGACGTCTAGAACCTAGATTCACCTCTCTCAAACGTAGTCTGATGGTTTCGATGGAAACTTGGACCCCATCTGCATTTTGAAGAGTAGGCAGTGGCGGCGCGTGGATTTTTATTTTGGGAGTGCACATGTGGTAGTTCGGGGGAGGAACAAAATTGGAAAACTAACCTTCAAAACCTGCATTTCAGAGCACTTTGTGACGTTCTTTCGCCTTATCTCGGGATAATATTCAGAAAAGGATTTAGCGCAAAAATCTGAAATTGTAAGTACAAGGAGTAGGTACGGTCTGTTAAAGTATAACGGAAAACTATAACCATTTGGAAAATGTTTGAAATGTCACTTGTTTCATCAACTTTATATTTAAATACCGTGGATTCATTCAAATGATCCCTGAGTGCTAAATCTAATTCGGCCGAAAAATTGATATGACCTAAATATACAGGATTTATCGAATCATTTCCTTCATAATGGCCACGTAATGCTAATTCGAAAGCACCACAAAATTTAATACAATTTATGATTTTCGATAAAATGTATCTGTTCTTTTTTACTTGCTCATAATGTTTCTCGATATTCAGTCGGTAAGCACTGTTTAATTGTTGTCGAATATATTGTTTACCTAATAAATTGAAACCTAATTTTCATGGCAGAGAGGTGTCTTGGAACTTTGATATTTTTCATTTTTTTCTTTTAATGGATTAAATCCTTGACACCGGATCTGGTCCATTCTGTTTGATCATCACCAGCAAATAAAAAACAACGATTCGGCTTTTTCATAAGTGTCTATCTTAAAGGTTCTTTTATAATCGCGTGTTTTACATTTTGTTACATGCGTGATCGATAAATTCATATTTGGACGACCAGCACTTTTGATTTTTTTATTTTTCTTCTGATGTCAGCAAAGAAAAACGAATTGTTTTTAAATATTGTACGCTAATGCAAATCAGATTCTCCAAATTTTCGGTCACAATTGCGCGAATACAACAAACACGGTAGACAGCATCTCACCCAAAGAATTATCTCACCTACACACGACGTACATCGGTACATCGTAGCACCGTAGTTCTTTATCTATGCCTACGCGTACACATTCTGCATGTGTACCCAGTGTACCTGTGTCTGCTAAATCTTGTGGACTGTAGCGGGACGTTTGGGGCGCGCGGGGTCGCTGGTGCTCCAATCAAGGCTCACTTCGGATGTGCAGTGTACCGACTGCCGTCTAGCGTCTACGACTCTACGCGTATTATTTGCATTGGCGTTCGAAGTTCGCTTGCCGTCTGGAGTCAGAAATACAGAACCGGAATATCGGAAATGAAAAATTAAATTGAATACATACCCAAATATAAAACGTTACGTTTACGTCAAACACAAAAGTAAATTTCTTTCGATGAAGATATTAATTGGGGGTACACGTGCACATGTGCACCTATTGAGCAGCCGCCACTGAGAGTAGGTATTACGTACCATTCTACATGTAGATGTATGATTTCTTCTCGCCGAAACGGTGATGAAACGATCCTGAGCAGGCGTTGTTTTTCATCGCCCACCAAGCCTTGGTCTTTCAAACACTGAACCTGTGTACCTGATTCTATTCCAAAGTCGAGATATTACACTTTCGCTGACTTGGAGCCTTTCCGCTACAACAACCTGAGTTAGGCCACCCTGTAGTATTCCGATAGTCCTATTATCCACAGCGTTTGTTAATCTGCTTGGCATTTTCAGAAAACTCGTTTCAAATCGAAGCCGTTGATAAACTGACTTCATTTCAAAATTAGAACATTCATGAAGCATAATATGCAAAAAACCGAACTTCAGAAAAAAGGCGACCAGATTGACGAAATGTCCCATACTGATTTTTATTGGATCGATTCAAGTTGTTATTGAGTTCTGAATGATTTTACAGCGATTTTCTCGAAGATTACATTCTTTTAAAAACGATTGAATACGATATCCCTAACTCTTGTGGAGCAGTACCTATACTTTTCCCTTTGGAATTCCCATCTTAATTTCAAATAATTCAATGATTATGATAAAAGTTTGCATGAACGTTGAGAATAACACTAGTCAAGAACCGGGAGTTTTTAGCAAACTTAGAAATCTGTTTTTACGTATCAGGTATTATTTTTTACATTTGTAGTATCCCGTAACCACTTCTATCAAGGTATAGGTACCAATATTTTCAAAGGTTGGAGCTGATGGAACGTAGAAAACTTCCCCAGAAGAGAAAGAGGTTTGAAGTTACGAATCAATGAAAAGCTTTGTAACAATTATTGAACCTGCACCATTTGCATTTTTGAAACGTCTTTAGAACGCTTCAGGGTGATATTGTAGATGTTGAGTACCTACCAGCAAAAGTAAATGTTTTCACTCCAATTGAAAAAATTTTTTACTAACGTTCGTAATGTGTAGTCATCACCACAGATTCGAAGGGAGGGGATAAATAATAGAGCTGGGTTTTCTTTGTTACCGACAAAGTCCATTCGCAGTATAAACTTCGTGGTATTAGAAAATAAATGAATTTTGAACATTTGCATTTGCATCCAAGCATTTTATGAATAAATATTAAAAACAATGAAATATTGAGAGAAAGGAGAAATTGTGGTGAAATGAGAAAAATCAAGAGAACGAAAAAAAATAGTGAAAAGAGAGTTCAGCTTCTAACTAAACTTTCCGATCTGCGTGTGGGTTTCTGGCTTATTTCGAAAGGGATGAGGAGGAGGAAGACTCAAATCAGTACAGGATATATTTAGAACGTAATTGATCCAAATTACTGATCACACACCCACTGGTGTCTGATGAACGACCAGGGTTCTGCACTTGTTGGCGTTTTGACAGGTGAAACTTCTCCGAATTTATATTCCGAGACCTCCAAAGATGGGGTTTGATACAGGCGAAGGTCAGTTCTCCGATGCTTCCATCAGAAAGGAGGCTGCCGATAATATTGGCTGGACTTGTTCGATAGGCGATTGAGGAGAAGATAAAGAATTGGGTGGTGAGGTTTTCTTCGAACGATTGATTTGAGTTCTTGAAAGACATGTTTTGTCCTCATGCAATAATGTACTGTTTTCCGTATCCACAATTCTTGCATTTATACAATTAAAACAAAGGTGTAATGCTCTACAGTCTACAGAAATCGTAGCGTTCATTTGTAGATTCCGCAGTGAACCTTTGAAGCGGAGGTTAGTACACGATGATGAGGTGTTCATAAAAAGCGTGTTGTATTGATGATGGGGTTTTCTGTCTGCTGGAATCTTTCTTGCGTGTTGGATATGATGTTGTGAGAATTCATATTTCCATGAGAGAAACCGATAAACCCCAGAGTTTCTAATGCTGAGCAGTGTCTTTCAAGAAACGACAGCAGATCTCTATAGTCAGGAATTTCGATCAAATACCATTTGAGTTCGAAACTTGTTACAGTCGACTGATCTATATGCTCGATTAACATCATGGATAAGACAAAGTTCCAGCTTTCGACCAGTAAATTCATTTGGCTGAGGCCGGAAAGATTCTCGGAAAATGTATCTAAGAGTTTCCTCTAGCTCGCTTCGTTCTCGGATTTTAGATATGGCGGCACACATCTACTCAGCAGATGTACTGAAACTAATTTCTTATTCTCGTTGTATTCAATATATCTTCAAGTTATATATGAGAGATCTCAATGAAAATTTCATATTCTGATTGCAATCGAGGTATCTTTAGGAACGTACTACGACTTTCCTGTTCTTGTTGCATTCGTGATATCTTTGAGAGCTCACAAATTTATATTTCAATCCAATTCGAGAAATATTTTGAACGAGATAACTTTAGGAATTAATGGAGAATTTCGCTAAATAACAAAAATGATCTCCAACTTGGAGATCTCGCGGAAAAATCGTTCAATTTGGAAAATATTTTCCTCGGTATTCATAGTTATAGTGAAAGGGGGTTACAGTCCACTGCGACCTTAAGGTCTATTGTGCCCCCTAACAGAGCTGTTATCATCGCACCTCCTAGAGCTCGCCCTTCAGTTCCAGAGATTTGATCTCAGGAGTTCAGGAGGAACTTCTGGGAGTGATCCATCCCTGAGAGATTCCGCCAGAGTTTTTCTCTTTTGGTTTTCTCCTTCAGCATAAACTCCTTCTTATAGGTGCATTTTCCTACACCACAGAAGGGATCTGGCCTTGGCCAGTGAGTGGCGTTTGTGCGTTCTTTCTGGCCAGTTTATTGGCCTCTTCGTTTCCTACGATTCTGGAATGAGCGGGAACCCAGACTAAAAAGACCTTATTCTTCTGGCCTACCTCATTGAGTTTGTTTCTGCACTCCCAAATCGGCTTTGAATCAATGACTTAGGAGCTGAGTGCTTTAATAGCAGCATGACTATCTGTATGAATAGTTATATCGCACTTCTGATAGTTTCTTTCTAGATTTATATCTAGACATGTTCCGATGGCAAGTATTTCCGTTTGAAGGACGCTTGCACAGGAGCCCAACGATAGTGCACACTTGGTGTTTGTCCCGTAAATGCCAGCGCCAGCATCTGTAGCGGTAATAGAACCATCTGTTCACCATTTTATCGTATTTCTTTTGAGATTATAGTTGGTGTATTCCCTTTCCCAATCCTCTCTTTGTACTGAAGTTTTTCTCAGTTCTTACTTTCTTGACCATCACATCAATAGGAAGGTTTGCAGATGAGGTGTAGTCATTAAGAGAGGACCAAACTCTCTGAAACCTGACTCTCTCATTGCCTGCTCCTTTTTCAGATATTCTGAGGATGGCCTCATGGGCTACCCTATCAATCACTAGATGTAGAGGTTGGGCACGTTCTCATAGCTCCCGTGATGCACACACAGACAAGCCTTTGTACTTTGTCGAGCATTTTCCTCGTTCTTGCCCGACTTCCCTCAGCAAACCAGGCTACTGCCCCATATGTGACTATAGGTCTTACAAACATGACGTACATCCATCGCAGTCTTTTTGGGTTACATTCCTGCCGCATAGGCGCCTGCACGCCATCTTGTAGCTTTCCCAGTAGCATTATCAACATGCTTATTCCACAGAAGTTTGCTATCTAGGGTTATTCCTAGGTATTTGACTTCAGACCCCCGCTCCAAGATATGTCCGTTTAATGCTAACGTTTTCATGGCTGGAAGTTTCCTCTTCCAGGTGAACGGAATTAATGTGGTCATGGTTGGGTTGATGTTAAGCCCCACTGACAAGCACCACTGCTCAATAATTCTAAGGCCTTTCTGCAATAGGTCGCAGAGAGTGCCTTCGAATTTGCATCCAATTATAAGTACTATGTCGTCAGCATAGCCTACACATTCGAAGCCAAGCTCCGTTAGCCTGTGTAGAAGTTCATCCACTACCAAGCTCCATAGGAGGTGAGATGTTTCCCACTCTGAAGTTTTCCATGAGTAGCTATGACGAAGACGGATTCCTCGCCAATCGACGTCTCATTTGGTACTCATACAATGAAAGCCTGCTGAAATAACAGTGCATTACTACAGTATATGAAAAGGTCTCAAACAGTGCCTTTAAATTTATGTCAGCAGATGTCGGATTGCCCATTTCGAAATCCCAATAAATTGTTGGAAATGAAAGTTTTGTGAAGTATAGTTGTTTGTTCCAAAAAGAAAAACAACATCTGAATGGAATGGAAATCTTCATCCAAAATCAACTCCTCTACGCTCCCTTACCCCTAAATCGGAAAGGAACCATCCCCATCCCACACGCACCCCGATCTTACCCTAATTTATGACATCTAGGCTGCGGTTTCGACTCTCGCACTATCCCGCCGAATGTCATCGAGTCTAACTCGCTTGGCGGTTTGGAAAACCCCTTTTCCGAGTACATAACTCCGCGCAGCCTGTCGGATATTGCCGGGTGCGTGTCCTACCCACCAAATTTCTGCGTAATGAATTGCTTTATTAAATTAATGACACTTTCGCTCGACCCGCAAATTCTGCCACATAGATTACTCACTCAGACGTTGCCGTAATTGTATTATTATGTGTGGAATTCGTTCTGCAGTCCGTCTGCGATTTCATTAGTCATATCCGGATTTATTGCTGTCCGACGGTTGATTCCAATCTTTAGGGCTGGTCAATGCGACGTCCCACTATTGTTTCATTAGGGAATATTCTTGGATGATTGATGGATCCAGAGTCACCTTCCCCACCAATTAGAGCTTTATTCATAGAAAGTTTTTCACGAAAACATGATTATAATCGTGACGGAAAATAATATATTCACAATATATATGTTATTCGCAATAGCCGAAATCGGCCACTGTCCGAAATTTTTGCCCACAACGCGTTATGGGTATCCAAATTTACCCACGATGCGAATAGATGTTCTTTTTTCGAGCACTGAGTAAAGCAGAATACCCAGAACGCGTTGTGGGTAAATTAGATAATCCACAATGCGAATTCGATTTTAACGCGCTTTCATTCTGCGTTGTGGACAATTCATTTTACCCACAACGGGTTGTGGGTATCGCACTTTACCCAGAAAGCGATGAACCAGAATTTGTCGTCGAAGTCAGTGTGCTGTAGGTTGAGTACTGGCAAGTACGAGAAGCCATTATCATGAGTATATAACGTGAATAGATTACGCACCTTGTGAATTCTCAAGTTTGATTGAAGGGCCTGTTTTCGAAATTATATCAATATGAAAACCTAATTTGAACAAAAACTAAGTGAACGTATGCTAGAAAAAAAAGACAGGTCGTTGTTATTGTTATTATCGGATGAACGTTATTTGGAGTTAGTAAATGAAATCAAAGTGGCACTACAAAGAAAACAGGATGGGCTTCAATTATCATCCAAAAAATATCGAAGATTGAAAAGATATGATTTATTAACAGTTGGCCAAAAAAAACTTGTTAACAAGGAACGTTCAGGAAACCAATCTGGCTTTATAAAATGCAATTGTTTGAAAGGATGTCAAACTAAGGCGTGTGCATGTGTGAAATTGAATATAAAATATAATTCAAGATTTCATAAAAGTACTTGTGAAAATAAATAATACCTATTTGTTTTTAGTTCTAATAAGTTGTTGATATATCGTTTTATTTCACCTTTATGAACTTTCAATATAAGTAAGAAGAGAAATAACGGCATGCAGACAATTGAAAATTTTTTGAAAATTATTTCTCTTCTTAATTATATTCACAGACGTTAAACTTATTTTAATTTCAATATAAGGTTTTTTGTAATCATTGTTTTACTTGAAAGGTATTTTGGGTAAAGCGAAATGGACAGATAGCTTTTTCTCTTTTGTGTCCAATTTTTCAATGAGTTATCAGTATTACATCACACATTTCATTTGCTGCACATTAAAAATCTATAGGCCAGATTGGTTTGCTAAACGTCCTATGTTAACAAGTTTATCCTTCTCTCCACCAGATAATGGATCAAACCGTTTCAATCTACGATATTTTTTGAATGATAATTCAAGTCCATCCCGTTTTCTTTATAGTGTCACTTTGGTTTCATACATAATCTCTAAATGACCTTCGTCTGGTAATTATAACGACCTGTTCACTTAATTTTTGTTCGAATTCAGCTTTCATATTGAAATATTTTCGAAAACACGCACTAAAACCAAAACACAGTCAAACCAATTTCAAGAATTCACAAGGTATCCGGGCACTGTGGTATACTTACCACAGTGCCTGGATACCTTGTGCATGAATAGATTACTATCTATTTATGCTACTCGTACCTGTCAGTACACAACTTAGAGCAGGCTGACTTCGACGACAAATTCTGGTTCATCGCTTTCTGGGAAAAGTGCAATGCCCAGAACGCGACGTGGGTAAAATGAATTGTCCACAACGCAGAATGAAAGCGCGCTTAAATTGGATTCGCATTGTGGATTATCTAATTTACCCACAACGCGTTCTGGGTATTCTGCTTTACTCAGTGCTCGAAAAAAGGACATCTATTCGCATCGTGGGTAAATTTGGATACCCATAACGCGTTGTGGGCAAAAATTTCGGACAGTGGCCGATTTCGGCTATTGCGAATAACATATACACAATATGTGTGAATGCTTTAGATGGTGAACATTGTTTGATAAGTGCTCCTGAGAATTTCAGTTTTTTGGTAACGTAGACTGTGAATTTAATTTCAAAAGTTTCGTGAAATCTTCGGCGCAACCTGCGTTACAGCTGATTTGAACTTTCCTTTGATGAGGTGTTTCTGTTTTTCTGCGGTCCTTCATTTCCCGTTGTTTAATTGGCTGCATTTCGACAATAACAGTTCGACAACATACGCTCTTATCTCTGGATCTGATTGTTTAGGCGGGCCATACACCTACGGACTTCCTTTCTTACACTTTGTTCCTGTTCGTCCGATCTGAAGAATGCCTTGTCACAGTTGCTCCAAAACCATCTCACAGAGTGACGAAATTATTCCTTGCCATTCTTGTGGGCATTCTTGTGGGCATTCTTGTGCTAATATAACAAGCACTGATCTCAGGACGCTGATTGAACTTAATAAAAAATGGTCCTGTCATTATTGCACTTCATCCAGAAGAAATAAAAAATCCAGTTCAACCTCTTCAGCCTCCCAGCCAGTTCCGTCGCAGCAGACTCAGGATGACGAGGCTCCGGTAACTATGAGAGAGTTTCACCTTCTTATGGCAAAGCTTGACAATCTCTCCTCAAATATCTCTTGAATGAAGGGCGATATTGAGTCCATAAAATCTGGTCAGCTTCAGCTCTCGATTGAGGTGGCGAGTTGCAGCGCTAACATCGTAAAACATGATCGGATTCTCGCAGAGCACGCTCGTCAAGTGGAGGCTCACACTACTCAGCTTTCTTCCCTCGATAATGGTGTTTCCTTGATTAGGACACAGATTGAGCGAATGAGTGACTTGACCCCTCACGAAGGCCAAAATAGCCCAACTTCGGCCAATGAACTTTATGTTGAGATTGAGGAGCGCAGAAAGAGGTCAAGGAACATTATGGTCTATAACTTGCCTATATAAAACGACATCACAAACCTTTTGATACCTGTGAATAATATGCTTGCTGAAGTTGATCCAAACCTCAGAGCCATTAAGGCTGTAAGAGTTGGCAGGAGAAGTGCTTCGGATGCCTCCCTGAAGATCACGATGGAAAGTTCTGAGTCGGCAATTAGAGTCTTGAAAGGTAGAAACAAAATTTCGAATAAAAATGTGAAACTTCGCTCGGACCTTACTCCCACGCAGATCCAACACTTGAAGGATTTACACAAGGAATTAAACTGCCGTATTTCTAACGGAGAAGATCTCACTATAAAATATTTTAACGCAGTTCCTAAACTTGTAAAATCATCAAAAAACAAAAACAATATACAGGATCCTTCAGTGCTGCAGGGTGCCTTGAAAGAGTAGATCAAATCAGAGATTTGGGTGTACTTTATGACTGCAACATGAGTTTCAAGCCTCATGTTATAAAAAGAGGTGTAAAGTTGCTTGGATTCATTATCAGACACTCACATGGTTTCCAGTCGGAGGAGACACTTAGATATCTTTTTGTGACGCTTGTTAGGCCGACGCTGGAGTCAGTGGCGGCTGCTCAATAGGTGCACATGTGCACGTGAACCCCCAATTAATATCTTCATCTGAAGGAATTTACTTTTGTGTTTGACGTAAACGTAACGTTTTATATTTGGGTATGTATTCAATTCAATTTTTCATTTCCGATGTTCCGGTTCTGTATTTCTGACTCCAGACGGCAAGCGAACTTCGAACGCCAATGCAAATAATACGCGTAGTCGTAGACGCTAGACGGCAGTCGGTACACTACACATCCGAAGTGAGCCTTGATTGGAGCACCAGCGACCCCGCGCGCCCCAAACGTCCCGCTACAGTCCACAAGATTTAGCAGACACAGGTACACATGCAGAATGTGTACGCGTAGGCATGGATAAAGAACTACGGTGCTACGATGTACCGATGTACGTCGTGTGTGAGTGAGATAATTCTTTATTTATGGGTGAGATGCTGTCTGCCGTGTTTGTTGTATTCGCGCAATTATGACCGGAAATTTGGAGAATCTGATTTGCATTAGCGTACAATATTTAAAAACAATTCGTTTTTCTTTGCTGACATCAGAAGAAAAATAAAAAATCAAAAGTGCCGGTCGTCCAAATATGAATTTATCGATCACGCATGTAACAAAATGTAAAACGCGCGATTATAAAAAAAACTTTAATATAGACACTTATGAAAGAGCCGAATCGTTATGTGGTTGTGAAATAAGTAACAGTCTTATATTGTTTTCCTTGTTTTTCATTTGCTGGTGATGATCAAACAGAATGGACCAGATCCGGTGTCAAGGATTCAATCCATTAAAAGAAAAAAATAAAAAATATCAGAGTTCCAAGACACCTCTCTGCCATGAAAATTAGGTTTTAATTTATTAGGTAAACAAGATATTCGACAACAATTAAACAGTGTTTACCGACTGAATATCGAGAAACATTATGAGCAAGTAAAAAAGAACAGATACATTTTATCGAAAATCATAAATTGTATTAAATTTTGTGGTGCTTTCGAATTAGCATTACGTGGCCATTATGAAGGAAATGATTCGATAAATCCTGTATATTTAGGTCATATCAATTTTTCGGCCGAATTAGATTTAGCACTCAGGAATCATTTGAATGAATCCACAATCCACGGTATTTGAATATAAAGATGATGAAACAAGTGAGATTTCAAAGATTTTCCAAATGTTTATAGTTTTCCGTTATACTTTAACAGACCGTACTCCTTGTACTTACAATTTCAGATTTTTGCGCTAAACCCTTTTCTGAATATTATCCTGAGATAAGGCGAAAGAACGTCACAAAGTGCTCTGAAATGCAAGTTTTGAAGGTTAGTTTTCAAATTTTGTTCCTCCCCCGAACTCCCACATGTGCACTCCCAAAATAAAAACCAACGCGCCGCCACTGGCTGGAGTTCGCTTCAGTTGTGTGGTCTCCTTATACGTACACAGACTCTGAGGGCCGGTTTTATAAAATCCGAACCGAGGATTCAACCGTGCGCCAACTACCAGATAGTGAGGAATCTGGTTGTTGACGCAACGGTTGAATCCTCGGTTGGCCTTTATAATACCGGCCCTGAGAGGATTGAGAAGGTTCAAAATAGGTTTCTTATGTACCTATATTTCTTTTCGCCTTGGCATTGAGAGGATAAATTTTTCAGCTTCCCTCATGAGATCTAGAATCGATCTTCCCTCTTTGTTCCTTAGACGCAAGCGTGTAGATGTAATGTTCTTTTCTAAGTTGATTTGTGGAGCACTAAACTGCCCAGATCTGCTTGAACTTTTCGGCTTTCTGGTTCCTTCTAGCTAGGCGAACCAGGGGTAGAACTCTTCTTCATATCATAAATTTAATTACTCTAAAAACTCTCCTGTTCCAAGGATTAGCAGTCACGTCAACGTTGCCTCTGTCTCAGGAGTTGACTTTTTTGATCGGTCTTTGTCGAGGTTAAGGGGGGAGATATGTCGGGCGATCGTAGCGTGAACTTTGTTTTAAATTTTGAGAATGTTTTATTCTTCTTTTCTTTTGCTCTGCCTTCCAAGTTTCGCCTCAGTTTGAGTTTGGTTTTGTTTACTGCTTCTTGTTATCATTTTGCTTATACCTACTGAAATTTGTAAATCTTTTCAATTTCATTGTGTTGCATACGATTACTCGTGTTTGTTTGTTATTATTGTATGAAAGGGTATGACCGGGACTTAACAAAGTTTATATTTTCATACAAACAAGGAAAATGGGAAGTAGAGGACAGCCAGTGAAACACAACTTCTTAACACAGCGACGTTTCGTCTATATATTTAGACTTCTTCACAGCTAGAAAACAATTGACTATTACAGAATCTGTGAAAAACTTATAGTGGAGACTCACCCTTAGTTAATTGTTGTAGGCTAACGATGTAATATATAAAACATTGAACACAGAGTGTATAAATAAAATTTTAGTCAAATATTTACAATTAAAATAATGAATTAGGGCGGACATGATAGACCAAGAGCCAGTGACCAATTTCCATATGTCATTTCATAACTCACCGAAATTTACTTGGGTAATATTCAATATCTGCTCGAAAATAAAAACCATTTCTGCCAGCCCATAATGGCTGGAGTAGACTACCATAAGCGCTCAAAGAGGCCAGAAAATTAGGTTCACCTATGTCATAGTATCATTCACAAAACTTTCAGGAATTGTTATTGATAATATATTGAATCTATAAAAAATAATGACAGAACTTTTTCGTCCCTCCTAAGTGTTGGCAGAACTCTTTGAAAATTCATTAGGAACAGCTGTAGGTACTTATGTCATTTCAATACGCTTGAAATTTACAGGAAATAAAGAAAATGTGTCTAGAAAGCGAATAATAATCATGACAGAAATTTTTTACATCACGAACTATTTGCCAGAACGAGAAATGTTGCCGCGCAAGTGCGAGCGAAATGAGCTTATTTATATTTGCAAGTCAGTCCGAGAGCGCATATTGGGCATTTACGAGACTCATCGAAAGTTGATATGAAATTATGTGGCGGAAGCTAAAATTGCTGAGGTTTTTATCTGTGCTCTTGCATCATACGCAGAAATGTATGGTGCCCCGTTTGACATTCCTCTGCTAACACTGAGATTAGGAGCGGGGAATGGATCAATATGTTTGTTTGAATGATCTGTTCCTTGTTGCCTTTTCGAGACACATGCCATAATTAAAAACAAATCTGTAACAGCTCCATTTCATAAGAATATATATATATTATTATAGAATTTGTTTTCAGTTTCATTTACCTGATCCGATGATAAGGGTATTCGCATGTACTCGTAAAACTAGAGCTCACTGTGAAAGTCTTCTACTTTCTTTTACTACTCTTAGTCCACCCAACTTTTGGGGTTTTGCCCTGATGGTTTATTTTTTACCCCTTTATGTCACTGAGATCTTACGCTCCTTTGAATGTTTCGTAAGTCACACGGGTATAGGTATACTCAACTCTCAAGACCTCCTCAATCCATTCGAAAAATTCTTGGAGCTCAGTTCAGATTTCAGAATTCATCTAACAAAGTCAATATTTATTAATAATCTGCTGGTGAAAATATTTTTACTCATTTTTTGAGAACTAACCATTATAATACTGTTGAAAAATTTTTTTCGAGTGAGAAATAATGCATTCATTGAAAATGTCAACCAAGATGAACTCGATGAGGAAACAAATTTTGAGGATGCGTAGGAAGAGCATATTTTTTTGAATAGTTTATTACTGAATAAATTGTTGTAATGTTAGAAAAACACCTTCAATTCCTTTAATTCATTCTTTTAATTGACAATAATACATGCCCAATATGCGCTCTCGGTCTGACTTGCAAATATGAATAAGCTCATTTCGCTCGCACTTACGCGGCAACATTTCTCGTTCTGGCAGATGGTTCGTGATGTAAAAAATTTCTGTCATTATTATAATTCGCTTTCTAGACACATTTTCTTCATTTCCTGTAAATTTCAAGCGTACTGAAATGACATAAGAACTTACCTACAACTGTTCTTAATGAATTTTCAAAGAGTTCTGCCAACACTTAGGAGGGACGAAAAAGTTCTGTCATCATTTTTTATTGATTCAATATATTATCAATAACAATTCCTGAAAGTTTCGTGAATGATACTATGACATAGGCGAACCTAATTTTCTTGCCTCTTTGAGCGCTTATGATGGTAGTCTACTACTATGACATATGGAAATAGGTCACTGGCTCTTCCTCTATGACATTTACAATGAAAATAAACCATAGAACTTATAGTACATGGAATGCTGTTCCAGATCAAAAAGTGGATAAACATCTCAAGTTGGAGTAATACCGAAATTCCCATATTCCCATGGAAACGACCTGTCACACCGATCAGAAACACAGAAATGTTTGCCGAAATGCCAAGTGAATCGGATCTTGACGATTAAATTCATAGTATTTCTGTGTTTCTGTTCTGTATGACAAGTAGTATCCATGGGAACATGGAAATTTCGGTATTCCTCCAACTTGAGATGTTTATCCAGGCTAATAGCATTCCATGTACTATAAGTTCTATGAAATAAACACAACAAAAAATGACAACTTCACCTTATCAACAAAGTTATGGTAGCGCAATGATAATAGGACAGGTTCAAAGCGAAACAAGGTACACATGTTCATGTTACTCTTTCTCTCAGCCGGCCTCTATTCACCTTGTACAGATTCAAAATGTTAGAATACACGGAACTCAAATTTTGAGTATACAATTTTCGAGTGTACGCAAAATTTGAGTTCTGTGCGCACTCCTAGAAGTACGCACTCACCGCTTCGCGGCTCGTGCGTAACTTTTTCTAGACGTGCGTAATATGCTTCTTACAACTCTGGTTATGTAATATACTTTTGTAATTCAATAAAACTTCCAGGGAAAGAAGAAGGAAGCCATTTTAGGCCTATGTATATTTCAATATAAATGCATACGTCCTACAGTTGCTCTCATGATATCTCTCCTCATTTTCCGCCTCCAAGACATGCTTCCAGCTCCTCCACCGCCTCCAGACCTGCTTCAGTATTTAATGAAGGTAATTGGGTTCACGTCGTGACAATGTAGTTTGATGTCCACTAAGTGACGTCATCGGAGGTGACTGCTCACGTGACTTGTAATCAAAGGAGGGACCGTTAATTGAACGGACGGTACGCTACGGATGGAATTAGGGCGTCGGCGAGAGAGAAGTGGGAGGCGACAGCATCCCTTGTTGCGGAGGGTCGGGGAGTTTTTCAAATGCCGGATATGCACTCAAATTACCGGTAGGGATTCATTTGATTTTTTGCATTGATGACCCAGAGAACCGAGTAAAGCGGTTTCGTGAGGTTGGGATAGATGGCGCCTCATGGATGTTCGAGTTACAGTGACTCTAACAAGACAGTGGCGACAATGGAGTGACTCGTTTTTGATTGGTTCACGTGACGAAATCCGCCATTAAATTGCTAAATTTCTTTGTTTACATCGTGGATACATAACCTATAAGAGAAATTATAATTTGCCACAAATACTGTGTTATCCAGTCCTATACATGAACTGGTAAAACACGAAGAAAATAATCTTTTCAAATTGGCCCCGAAACTAACAGAAGATCTCCTCCCTACTCATTTTGCAAAAATGAAGGTTAGCACATCTACCAATGTAATAAGTCACTCAGTTAGTGGTGCACTCAAATTTTTGGCAGAGGAATTGGGTAAGCCAGAGTATATAACAACAGCATTCTTTTTGGATCAAGTGGAGAAATGGTTTTATCTGATGACCTCCAGGCATCCATCTTCGGCACTCAGTAAATGTGATATCAACAAATATCAAGAAACTGTTTCATCTTGAAGAAATCATGCAGCTTTTCTACACTATAAAAGTTGGAGTAAAACAGATTTGGAAACCCTGCCAGTCAGGAGTACTTATCTCAACAGAGTCAATGCTGAATATACAATCGGTATTTCTAAATGAAAAAGGGTTCGAATTCCTCTTAACCAGTAGATTTTCACAAGATTGTCTTGAAAATCTCTTCTGTGTGTTGAAGAGTAAACAAATAGTTCCCAATGCAGTGCCGGTGAAAAACAATTTTAAAATAATTTGTGTATCGCAATATTTAAAAACTGCATCCTCTAGTAGTTATAACGACGATGACAGGGAATTCTTGAGTGACTTTATATATATTATATTGGATGTGAAAGAACCACATCAATATGAGGATGTGAAATTGCCAGTCAAATAAGATAGTGAACTGAATTCCTTGTATAATATTTGTGGATATATACTTAAAAGTATGAAAAATACATCAAGGACATGTGCCACATGTTTGAATACTGTAGGTTCACAAACACCAATATATAAAAGGTTTAAAAAGTTCAGCCTACTTAAGCGCTTCAAAAAATCTTCCTTATTTTTTGTATCAGAAGTGGTATTCTGTTTCTTTGTTGATATGGAAAACATATTCAGGAAGTATTTCGATGATATGTCCAAACAGAACGTGAATCTGAAAGAATTTTATTTCAAAGAGATGGCGAATTTGATATTCCAAATTGCCACAATTTAAAAGATAAAATGATTAAAAGATTTATTTCCTTTCGATTGAAAATAAATTCAAAGAGGAAAAAAATCACAATCGAAAAAACATAGCAGCAAGTCAGTAGCTGGTAATTTACTCTGAAGTGGGCTGAATTTCAATCAAGTATGTAACTTCTGAAACAACATTTTTACTGTCTAATTATATAACAATATATATGTATTCTATATGTAAATCTTACAATATAAGTTTGAAATCTGGGTGTACTCTCTTTATTTCACAATGAATCGATATCATATCATCATATATCATTGATAGGTATATTATGATAATGTATGAAGTAGTTAGTTCACGGATTTTCGACCAGAGGCAAGATATTCAAAACAAAGTCAAGTTGTTATTGGCTCTATATATTTCGTTACAAATCGTAACTTCTTCAGGAGTACAATTTGTAACGAATTATATAGAGCTAATAACAATTTGACTTTGTTTTGAATATCTTGCCCCTGGTCGAAAGCCTGTGAAGTAACTACTTCAAATATCACAACCTTGAAACATCTAATTCATAATGTATGTACATATCTATAATGAAAACTGCGCTTAAATATTGCTAGGATATTCTCCAGCTTTCACACTTCTGATTTTTCCTTCAAATGAAACCTTCGTTGATGGGGCAGTGCTGCAAATCTGTTGTTTATAAAGAAAGTTTAAATAAATGAATTTAAGGGGATATTATATTTCTTATACCTCTGAATAAAAAATGATTGTTTCATTTTTTCTATTATCGTTTCAAACTTTCGAAACTATTATTTTCAACGTGCATTCACGTTTCGAAAGTCGTCTCTTTCCAAATTCCCATGCATATACGTGTAGAAAAAGAATAGAATGTCATTTTTCCGCACTCAAATAATGAATATAATCAAAATATATTCCAAATAAAATAGAAAGTCAAAACAAAACAAAAATCAGCTGATTCTGATTTAGCAATGGCGGGTGGGCGTAGCTTAGAGGCCCAATTGTCGCCACTGTCTTGTTAGAGTCACTGTAGTTCGAGTTACAGTGGCTATATTACCACAGTGACGACAACTGGCTATAAAACTGTCAAAAGTCCGCCATGTTTTGTCGAGACGTTGTGGCGGTATTTTTGAATTTACTATCGGTAACTTACGCCAATATTTCATATTATAGGTCTCAATTTCATTAAGAAGTAACATTATGTTCCATGAATTAGATGTAAGGTATGACGTTGCAAATGAACTGAATCGTGCTATCTATTTTCGCGAAGATACAGATCGAAAATACTTGTTATCTTTAATTTCTAACTTAAATTATTATTTAGAAAAAACTGAAGAACTACATACACAAGTAAAGATTATTATTTTCCAATAAAAAATTCATCTTGATTCATTGGTTAATGGCTTAATGGCCATAACTCTCGAAAGAAGTCCTTATTCTCAATCTGTAGACATCAAAACGTCTCATGATGTCTCAAATGAACTGAATCGTGCTATATATTTTTCCGAAGATACAGATCGAAAATTATGGTTATCTTTAACTTCTAACTTGAATTGAGAATTGAGAAAAAAATCAAGAACTACATACTCAAGTAAAGATTATTATTTTCCAATAATAAATTAATTTGGATTGATCAGTCATGGGTTTAATGATCATAACTCTCGAAAGAAGTTTTTTCGACCTAAATTCTCAATCTGCGACAACAAACATTTTTAATTCGATCTTCAATCCAATGTATAACGTCTCAAATGGACTGAATCGTGCTATCTATTTTTCCAAAGATACAGATCGAAAAAAATATTGTTTATCTTCAATTTGTAACTCAAATTATAATTTAAATAAAACTTTTTTATTTTTTTATTAATAAATTCACCTACAATCATATAATTATTTCTCCTTCAAGTGATCAATACATCAATTTGTTCAGGATTGTACATTTGGCTTTATATTTCAATTTAAGCCTATCTAAGTTTATATCCTCACTGCACGCTGCAACTCTTTCCTATATTTTACACATCTTTTACGTTCCCTTAGGTATAGCTTATAATTCATATAGTTTCTGCCTCAATTCTCTTAGTTCCATGTTCACTTCAGGTACAGTAATGTTATCATTGCTGCTATCTAATGATATATTTCCAGTTGGTTTTTCAACTATGTTTTCCTCATTATAAGATACACTTGTATCTCTACCTCGCTCAGGATCAGGCGATCAGGAACACCTGCAAATAAATAAACGGTTATATTTATAATTTCAACATGATTAACATTTAAAGCATTTCACCTGAAAAAGGCTCTTCAAATTATAACCTACCTTCATAATTAATTGAATGGTTCTTAAAAAATTGGTCCAGTATTGTATTTGAAAGGAAATATTGTAGGAACTTCCATTTACATCAACTCTCCCCTTCTCCAACATATCAAAAGCGAAGTATACCTGAAATATTTTATGTTTAATAATATAATTATTTCTGAGGAAGCGTGGACCCTATATTAATTGCATAGAAATTATATTTCTAAGAACTTTTGTTTTTTTATTTGAAAGTTAACTAGTAAAATGAATGGACTTACTTCACACAAAGAAGAATCATTGGTAGGGAACCAGAGCTCGTCTTGTTCTTTATGCCCAATCATTTCGTCTGACAGGATTCCTTGGAGAGCATTTCATAATGAAACCCTTCATCGTAGAATTTGAACATTCAACAGCTGCACAACCAGGCATTTTTAAATATGAAAAATCCGGATAATCGATAAGTCGAAGCCGCTGATTTCCACGAACTTAACAACTCACTGCTTTACACTCAAAGATATTCTACAATATAGAATATCGACAATGCAGAATATCTTTGTTTACACGCGTTGACAAATAAACAATAACAATCATAATATTAGATATGTCATGCGCAACTGTCATTTCAACGTTCGACAAACATGGCGTGGCGGCCGACCAATAGAAAATGAGACACGAGTTGTCGTCACTGTGGTAATATAGTCACTGTAGTTCGAGTAAGACATTCCGCAGTTCTCCACCTCAATTACTGAGGTTTGAATGATCCCCATAAAACATTGACAAAAAAACCATACACAGGAGGGTGAAATGTTTACGAGAGACAAAAAAGCAAAATTTTTATAGTCGGACCAGAATATTCAGGATTATGAACAAGTGAATTTCTGAAGGTAATCCAAGACAACATTCCAACAACTCCAATTGATTCAAGATTCAATAGTTAAGACAGATCGAAATGTTCGGTGAAAACCGAAAATCATTGAAAATATGTGAAAATATATGGGGTGATCCATTAAGAAAAAATGATCCATTTGTTGAATAACATTTATCGGGGACATCCTGTATATCAGAAAATAATTTCCTGAGATGCAGAAATGAAGGTACAAGAGGTATACTTTCCAACGAAGACTCTAAGATGTCTGGTTTGTCAGCTATGGAAGATTTCCGCACTATTGCAGGACCCTGTATACGTGGTAGCAATATGTACAGTTCCTCGCGACTCACCATTTATGAGGGTTGTGCCTGGTTCCTTCACCTTTTAGCAACCCAGAAATTCCATATTTGTACTCCCTTTAACACATCAACTAATCAACGGGCAGAAAACTTTGATGCTGGCAAATTGTTCTATTGTATTGAAATAGTTCATTTTATGGAATTTCAATTTAGATACTGAGGTAGTGTTGTTTCAAAATTGTATCCTCGTTTGAGAATTAATCTATTTATTATGCCGCCCTGAAAAAGGACGAAATTGTTCGGAAAGGCAAACGATATCACAATTGTTCATTATTCATTGAATTATTTCATTATTGTTTGTCGATGTGCTCTCGAAAAAACTGTCAAATAGTTTTCTGCCCGTAGATGACGTGTTCAAAGTGCCACAATTCTACAATTTCCAGGTTGCTAAAAGGTGGATGAGCCAGGCACAACTACAGGGTGGGGCAGAAAAACCTATCCGATTTCAAAACGTTATAAAATTAAAACCACTCAGCTTGTCAAAAATTTTTTTTTATTAACATATCGCAAATTTTATGCCATTTTTAAATTTAAGTTTTGAAAAGCACATCACTCAAATGTCGTCCTTGGGAGCGGATACACTTATTTAGGCGCTCGCGGTAGCTTTCCATGACTTTCACCGTCATTTCCACAGGAATTTCTTCAATTGCCCGAGCAATTTCCCTTCGTAAAGCAAGAAGGGTCCTTGGTCGATGCTGGTAAACCTTCGATTTGAGGTAACCCCAAATTCTGCCTGTTTACGGCGCCACAAAGGTGAAAATGGGCTTCGTCCGTGAAGAGCACAACATCGTCGTTTGGCAGTTCTCGGAGATCGCGACACAGGTTCGTACGGGTTTCAAAATCCCTTTCACTTAATTTCTGTGCAACAACCATTTTGAAGGGATGCATTTTGAGGTCCCGGTGCAAAATTCGCCGAATACTGCGGTTGGAAATCCCCAAAGCGAGCGAATGTTTTCGCGCCGAACGACGCGGGGAACGTTCAATCGCGGCTCTCACATTGGCCACGTTTTCAGGTCCTGTTGCTGTCCTGGGACGTCCAGGCGACTTCTTTTTCAATGCTGAACTCGTCTGTCTAAAATTTGACACCCACACTTTAATCGTAGCGTGATGTGGAACAGGATCATGACGCCCGAGTCCGAAATGAATTCGAAAAGCACGTTGTGTAGCAATTATCGAACCGCCGCATTCGATAAACCGCTCAATAACAAAAGCACGATGTTCACCAGACCAAGGCATGTTGACTACTGACAAATGGCATAAAACCAGCTTTCTAACGGTTTTTACCCCACTACTCTACCTGCTCTCTCTTCTGAGAAAAAGGGATTTGAAATCGGATAGGTTCTTCTGCCCCACCCTGTATTATACAGGGTGTGGCGTTGCCCAATTTTTATTCCTGAGGTTAACCCTACATGGTGCGAAGAAAAATTTGGTCACCTGAGTGGTCACCTGAGGTTACATTGAGATGAAAAAATGTTGTAACTCATTGTTTTTTCAGCATTCGATACAAAATGAATTCCTAATAGAGAGCTTTTTTTCTTAATTACAAAAGTGCTCGAATCAGTTCATTACTCGAAATCAACTCGATTTCATTGAAACCGGCATGTTTTTTCTCAACTTGGCACTTGAGTGATTTTCATCACACCACGTTACTAGGAATAAAATTATAAAATAAGCAAAACATGCGATTCGAGCTAGATCTTTGCTAAAAAATTATCTGTACAAGCGCCCCAGAAATCAAAATTCAAATTCGATAGTGCATTTATCCAGGAAAACTATCCGAAAAGCAGGTTGAAAAAATTCTATTAGTTGAAGTCTGGCCACAAAAAAAGGGTTTATTCTTTTTTAATTCTCCGACATGTTGGATATTTCGTAAAATGAGGGTCTTTTACTGAACATAAAACATATTTTTCCGAACCACCACGAAGTCCTTTAGCCGCAGGTACCATATTATTATCCATTCACTATGTCACACTCTGTATGAATTGATACTCAATCAAAATTTTTGCCTATTTCAATTATGTTAATTATACTAGAGCTCTCTTGAGGAGAAGAATGGACTGCTGTACCAATTCTTAGGTATCACCACCAGAATTAAAGGGGAAATGTATGTTCGAGAAAGAAACAAATATGTACCAGAAAGTAAACACTAAAAGAATGATACTTACGGTTGCTCTGACTTGAAAAGATGTATCCGGTGTTTTCTGCCTCGAGTATTGAACAGTATTATTTGTCACGGAACGAATTCATTTTTCAGATATGAAACTAAAGAGTTCCGGCGTGGGGAAGAATATGAGGTGAACTCTGATAGGATGAAGGCCGTGTTGAATGAAGAGACATAACGAACTGATGGCGCTGTATGCCAGACAAGTAGCAGAAGTGAGTTAAAAACAGGTAGAAAATGTTTTGTGGGGTTCTAAGTGGGTCCTCTCAGAATATCAAACCACAGACGAATCATAGAGCTCTGGGTCTTCTTTGTTATTGACGAAGTCCATTCGCAGTATAAACTTTGTGGTGTTATAAATAAATATATGAATTTTGAACAAACTACCTGCAAGAATATCTGCTCGCAGTTATTATTCCACCAGACATGCCATATCCTCCTATCTCATCTCACGTACAATTTCAAACCCACCGCTCAACCCTTTCCCACAGTCACGCTGCGTCAGTCCCCCAGTATGCCTTAACGTTAAACATCAATATAGTCGCTCCTAATCGGACATTTAGGTGTGGAGTTCCCTGGGGACTTGACGTCGTTTGAATATCGATGGCCGCACGTTTGATTCGCATATACGCATACCCGGTTCGGACGTTACGCTAGGTTGATTCAATTATTCGACGTCATTTTGCATCGAACGTAAATGAGGTGGTATAGAGGGCGACGTTTGTTTTTTGACTGGGCAATTTCGCACAAAGGGACGATCACTGTTGCTGAGCGACGAGGGGGGATGCTGAAAGGGTTCTCGTTGATTTTGTTTTTGGTGCGCTTTTTAGTGTTTCAGGCTCAAAAGAATTCATACGTCGATATGTATTTGTATAAAGTTATTTGAGTGTTAAGTTAATTGAGTAAGGGTTGTAGCCAGATATAAAGAATAGCAGCTCTGAAAACTCTGAACCTCAACATCAGCTTCACAGATATTGATAGATAGCAGATTTGATAGCACTGAAACAATGAGTCCTCAATAGTGTGGATCAAACCGACAACAACCAGGAAAGCCTTGACCGTTAGCTCGTGGGTATCCAAGACCGGTTTTCTTATATTGGCCATTTCAACCACAGATGATGCTGACTGTAAGCAAACATGGGGAAAACGAGTACTCTTTTCTAAGGCTATGTTGTTCCGATATGTAAAACAGATTATTTCAAGTGTTTTCCTTAGTCCTCGTGAAGATTTTGTGAAAAATTCAGTGAGTTAATGTACAGGGTGGGGCAGAAGAACCTATCCGATTTCAAATCCCTTTTTCTCAGAAGAGAGAGCAGGTAGAGTAGTGGGGTAAAAACCGTTAGAAAGCTGGTTTTATGCCATTTGTCAGTAGTCAACATGCCTTGGTCTGGTGAACATCGTGCTTTTGTTATTGAGCGGTTTATCGAATGCGGCGGTTCGATAATTGCTACACAACGTGCTTTTCGAATTCATTTCGGACTCGGGCGTCACCGGATCTCACTCCATGTGACTTCTTCCTTTGGGGTTACCTCAAATCGAAGGTTTACCAGCATCGACCAAGGACCCTTCTTGCTTTACGAAGGGAAATTGCTCGGGCAATTGAAGAAATTCCTGTGGAAATGACGGTGAAAGTCATGGAAAGCTACCGCGAGCGCCTAAATAAGTGTATCCGCTCCCAAGGACGACATTTGAGTGATGTGCTTTTCAAAACTTAAATTTAAAAATGGCATAAAATTTGCGATATGTTAATAAAAAAAATTTTTTGACAAGCTGAGTGGTTTTAATTTTATAACGTTTTGAAATCGGATAGGTTTTTCTGCCCCACCCTGTATTATCGACAGTGCAGTGCCGAGTTCATAAAATTCTGGTTAACAGATTGGCTTTTTCTCTTCTAAACTGCCCCACACGAGTTGGGGATATTGACTTAAATTGCAAAAAAATATAGTTAAAATAAGATTTTTGTGATGAAAATTCATATTAATATGATTTCAAGTAGCAAATTAATTTTCGTATACTGGGTGGTTGAGAAGAATCGAGTAAACTTTTATTCCCAGAGAATTTTAAGATTATCAATACAATGTATGGCCTCCACGGGCATCAATAACAGCTTGACATCTTCTTTGCATACTACACACGAGGTTGTTGAACATTTCTTGGGAATTTGGTTCCATAAACGGGGCAGAAGCTTTTTCAGATCATTTAAGGATTCTGGGGTAGGTTGATGATTATCTAATCTTCTTTGGAGCATATCCCATGCATGTTCTATGCAATTCAAATCTGGTGAGTGCGGAGGTATTGGTAAATGTGGAATACCAAGCTCCTCGCGCGCATTCTCAACTATGGCTTCACGGTGCGGTCTAGCGTAAAGTCTAGAAATTGGAAAGTTTCACCAATAGCAGCGTGAAAATTTGGCACAACATTGTCAATGACATGCTCCCTATAGTGTGAGACGGTCATATTCCCAGGAAAAAAGTGTAGATCTGTGCGCCCCTTTAAACATATCCGGGCCCATACCATAACACTACCCCCTCGGAATGGATGGACTTCTTGGTCATAGCGACGATAACGGGGTATGCGTGGGATTGTCCATACCCTCATTCTTCGAAAATCGGAAAATCGTCGATATCTGGATTCATCAGTGAAAAGGACACTACGCCATTGATCGTTCCAATTGATATGTTGCCTTGCCCATTCCAGTCTTTGACGCTTATGGTCAAGTGTTAATGGAACTCCTCTTAATGGACGTCTAGAACATAGATTCACCTCTCTCAAACGTCGTCTGATGGTTTCGATGGAAACTTGGATCCCATCTGCATCTTGAAGAGTATTCCGTAGCATTCTACACGTAGATGTAGGATTCCTTCTCGCCGAAACGGTGATGAAACGATCCTGAGCAGGTGTTGTTTTTCGTTCCCACCAAGCCTTGGTCTTTCCATCACGGAACCAGTTTCCCTGAACCTATTCCAAAGTCGAGATATCACACTTTGGCTGACTTGGAGCCTTTCTGCTACAACAACCTGAGTTAGGCCACCCTTGTGCAGGCACGTAGCCAGGATTTTCTTTCGGGGGGGCCCACAATAAGTATACATAGCAAATTTTGTCAAATATACAGGTATTTTTTGATATTTCAGGGGGATGGGGGGGGGGGCAGCCCCCCCCTCGCTACGTGCCTGCCCTTGTAGCATTCCTATAGCCCTATTAGCCTCAGCGTTCGTTAATTTACGTCTTGGCATTTTCAGAAAACTCGTTTCAAATCGAAGCCGTTGATAAACTGACTACATTTCAAAATAAGAACATTCATGAAGCATATGCAAGGAACCAAACTTCAGAAAAAAGGCGACCAGATTGACGAAATGTCTCATTCTGATTTTCATTGGATCGATTCGAGTTGTCATTGAGTTTTAAATGATTTATTTATTTATTTAAATATGGGCACATAAGGCAGATCGAAAAGGCAGCTGTTGCTTGAGTCTGTCCAAAAACCACATAAATCGAGTAGAGATGCCTCCACAACATACAATGTCAGCCATACTTCAAATATATTGAAAGAAAATAAAATGCCTCCCCATAAAATGATACCTACCCAAGTGCTGTTGAAAGACGATTTTGGTAGGAGAACTCTTTTTTGTTTCGGAAAAATGATGGTCATGTTCCATATCATATGGTCCAAGAAGTTTGCAAAATTTCATAATGGAAACTAGACAATACTGTTCTATTCAGTTATGATGAGAGACATTTACAGACGCGTTTCACTCTAGTTTTGGTCAGTCACTTATTGAACCTAGGGCGCTTTTCAACATTGTCATTATTAGTTGAATTTCAAGCGTGAGCATCATAGTTGCCTAGCTCTAGACAATATACAGAAAATCTATACGAGGAAAGATTGTTTCTTACAATCAACGAAGATTCTTTTCTTGTAGTAGCCAAAGACAAATCGGGGACAGAATAAGAAAAAGCTCAACAAACTTCAACGACTGGCTCGTTAGCATGGACTTGATAGTCCACCACCCTCCCTTGACAATATCGAGGGCTTCTTTATGCGAGAAAAAATAGTTTCCTAGAGAGGTGGACTATTAAGCTTACGCTAACAAGCCAGTCGTTGAAGTTTGTTGTTGAACTTTTTCCTAACCTGTCTCTGATTTGTCTAAGGCTACCACAGGCGTTTACAACCAGTGGACCAAACGATGATATATTCTCCATTTTTCTGCACAGTAAACTCTTGCTCATAAGTGACATTTTGGCTCCATTTATATCGTTTTTCACGTATGAGTTCCAATTGAGTTTGTGATCCACACAAGTGCGTTGAGCTTTTCAAGATTCTTCCTTTTGGTAAAAGGAATGACCGCAATTCGGTTGGATTGACTTTGAGGTTTTTCCCCATGCACCATTCCTTCACTGTTGGATGAACATTCATTTCAATCGTATAGATTCCTGCGAAGACATTCTCCAGAAGGAACGTCGATTTTCAAACGCCGCATCTGTGGATACATCGGCAGAAGACTTCATCAATCTCAGATAAACAGGACAACTCAGCATCCAGCCTGCAATTCCGATTCTACAACATCACAGATCCCGAAATTCATCAGTCAAACGTCAATCTGCCGCTTCGCATCGCGTCATGTGCAAAATTGGCGTCGTTTAAAATCACACCGTCCGTCAGGCGGAAACGCAAACTAATTGTCGACGAATTGCCGCCCGGAAAATAATTTCCAAAGTTATTGATGTATTGTTGTTGCAGAATGCCCGAACGACCATGTTCAAACAAATTTGGCACTCTTTGTGGAACAAGTGCGCCTGACGCACCTGATTTGTTCTGTCGGTGGACACAATTATTTAGTTTGTTGATGTCGAATGTTGCGCCATCAGGCGATTCATCATCAGCGTCCGATGTAGTGGATCAATTTGAAAATTCATTTTTCATGGCTACTGATTGATTGGGTAGTTTCCGTGCGTTTGGGCCCGGAGGCGAGACAGTTAGTAACTAAGCTAAAAATTACTTCAGCTATTTTGACACGATTGAGAATGCAGGTAAAATATGCTTTCAAGTGTTCGTTAGGTCAGCTATGGTCGAAAGCACGTCAAGAGGCTTTCAGATCAGAGCATTTGCCCCGAATCGAACAGACATCCGTGCCCTCACTCGGATGAAGACGGCAACTCTAATAAGTTTTTTAACTGAATAATTGTTCAAAGTCTAGCTGGTAGATTAAGCGAACGCATATTCAGATCGGTCAGATTCGAACAGGAAAAAAATTTACAGATTTCGCAATCCTTGCAACCATCAGAGACATTGGAAATGATAACACCACATGTGAATATTACCAACATTTATTTGCATCTGAACTTAAAATGAAATAGTATTTTCAATAATAATAATGAGCAATAATAATTGCAAGAAACAATCAACATTCCCAATTCCTAACATAAACATGTGAGAGGAAACTTGTCACCGTATTTTAAAACAAAAATGTTCTTTCTAAAGTAAGTATTCTTAAGATATAATAATAAAAAATAAAGATATAAATAATTGGATGAAGCTAGGTCCATCCTGTCATTCCTGTCCAATATTTTCGAAGTGAGTTTTGATTTTAGCAAATCTGGGTTTTCATGAAATTGGCTTTAGATAGAAGGATTCAGTTTTTACTAAAATTCATGAATCTTACATGTACTCGGAGTTAACATCATCAGAATAAGCTGATGAGTCCACCTCGTCCAATATTTTCGAAGAGAATTTTTATTTTACCAAATCTGAGTTTTCTCGAAATTGGCTTGAGATAGAAGGATTCTGTTTTTACTAAAATTCATGAATCTTATATGTTCTTAGATCAACTCTCATCGGATGAAGCTGAGTCCATTCTGTCCAATATTTTCTGAGCGAATTTTTATTTTACCAAATCTGGGTTTTCATGAAATTGGTTTGAGATAGAAAGATTCTGTTTTCACTAAAATTCAGGAATCTTATATGTACCTTCTCGGAGTAAACATCATCAGAAGAAGCTGAGTCCACCCCGTCCAATATTTTCGAAGAGAATTTTTATTTTACCAAATCTGAGTATTCTCGAAATTGGCTTGAGATAGAAGGATTATATTTTTACCAAAATTCATGAATCTTATATGTAGGGGAAGACGGGGGAATTCCACGCACCTTAGGGAAAATGCTCACAAAAACCTTCCTATGTACACACAAACTTTCATAATTTAACTGCTGAATCATGAACCCATTTGGAACTTTTTCATCACAAGGAAAAGGTTCAACTACCTATACCAATTGAGAAAAAAAAATAATTCTGAAAACTGTCTTTTCGCGGTCTTCCCCCACGTACTGGGTAATACCGCGCATGCGATGGTATAATTATGCGCATATATTGAACAGCTGAAAAACTCGAAAAAATATTTCATTATTTAGGTAATAACCAAGTACAATGTAAATTAAACAAATTTCCATGAATAGGTACAAAGAATATTATTGAAGAATTACCCCGCTACAGCTGCGCGTTATTCTCCCAGTGTGAGTCACCTAACCTAACTAATCACTGACAGTAGATGACGAAATACAATTATGTAATTGTTCTTTTGCATTAAATAATCTACACATATGAAGGAAAATAGTCATGCAATAGATTCATTAGAAATAAATAATAGAAGTACTTTCCACGATTCCAATTTCTCTCGAAAATTAGATCAGAGCGTCGTGAAACGAACAATCGGCTCCCTGGTCTAAAATGAAAACACGAATATCTTTAAATTACGGGAGGATGTTGGCAAGGCAAATACGAGATGGTGCGCTGTATCCACAGAAATATAATAAAATATTTATTTATTTATATGTTTATTATATTTCTGTGGCTGTATCTAAATTTTGAAATAATTGAACTGAGTTGCAGAATTTCAATGCGCAGAATTCCCAGAACACCCCTAGCTAGATACCAATTTTGAATAGAATCGGATCATAATTACGAAACTCGTCCGCCCTATTCTAGCCGCCATCTTGAATTTTTCAGTTTTGACAGAAGAATCATCATTGTCGAACCCAAAAACCCCTAGATACTAATTTTGAATGAAATCGGATGATAATTACGAAACTCATCCGCCATTTTGGAGCAGCCATTTTGTTTTTTTCTATAAAAAATATTTCATGATGCATTGTCACCAGAATTATGTACACCTGCCAAATTTCAAATCAATCGGACGATTAGAAGTGTGTCATATTTAACTTGCAAGATTTGATTACAGACAGACAGACAGACACCGGGACAGGTGAAACTAAATGAAAGCTTGTAAACAAGCTATAATGAAAAAATCATTTTTTAAGACAAGCTTTTATAATAACAGCACTCATTCGCATTTTGAAGCCGCCATCTTGAATTCCTCAATTTTGAAAAATCGTAATTTCCGACCCAGAAAACCCCCAGATACCAATTTGAATAGAATCGGATCATAATTACAAAACTCGTCCGCCATATTGTAGCCGCCATCTTGAATTTTTCAATTTTGACGAAAGAATCATCACTGTCGAACCCAAAAACCCCCAGATAGTAATTTTGAATGGAATCGGATGATAATTACAAAACTCATCCGCCATTTTGGAGCCGCCATTTTGTTTTTTTCTATGAAAATATTTCATGATGCATTGTCACCATGATTATGTACACCTGCCAAATTTCAAATCAATCGGACGATTAGAAGTGTGTCATATTCAACTTGCAAGATTTGCTTTTAAAAAAGCACATATATGCGCTTACAAAAACCTCAAAAGTGAGAATTTAAGTAGGTAATTTAGCATATGTATTTTGAAATATGGCAATATAACTGTGTGTTGTATCATAGTTTTCTTGGATGGGGGGCGGGGAAATGTAAGAAATATCAATCATACAGAACACCATGAATTATTCTCAAATGATCATATGTAGAAAACGTTTCCTGGTTTTCATCAGTAGAACAAAGAGTAAGAGAACACAAAATATATTGCTTTTTCACCACTTTAGCGGAATCATCATTATGGATTGTCCGGACATGCCTGTTTCTAACAGATACGCTGGTAAACTCTTTTCCACATATGCCGCAAATGCAAATAAGTGGATTCACTCTGCAATAAAGTCGAGCATTTATTTGAAACGTCCATAATGAGAAATTGTAATAGATTTTGCTAGATATTCTATTCAATAAAAATCAAACTGTTCGAAGTTCCAACCGTTTTCAACTAATTCACTATCAGATTCGTTTATGAAGAACGACAAAAGACAAAACGCGCGATCGCCGATCTGAATAACGGGCAACGGCTTCTTCTCACGATCTTCCACGCGGGTGCATTCGGAAGCACTCGGATCCAGTGAATCTGATTGGTTAGGCATTCGTGAGAATTAATGTATGCTCGCTTCTCGTATGCTGGCCCAATACACCCTATGTCAGTATGTCACCTATATCACGCGATAACTTTCGAATGCTTTTTTGGTCTACTAGCGACACCTTTGTCTTTTGACCTTGAACGAAAACTCGAAACTTGCCTGTAATATACGAACATAAACATTTCCAATGTTAAAACTGGCAAACTTCTATCTCCCTTCAATACATTCTTGAAATATCAAGTTTGCTATGTTTATTCAAGTGGACACGATTTCAAGGAAATTAGAATAATTTTTCCATCCCAAAATTTCCATTGACAGATCGATCGATTTTCCGTGCCCTCATGTCTTGAAAGTTAGAATGCTCTGAAAAAAGATTCTATAAACATCGAAATATTCACGGTGCTTGCTCGATCAAAGACTGTTGATTGGCGATCACGGGTAAAATGGGTTCCACAAAGCTTTTACAAATTTTGAAGATCGACCACCGTCCCTGCGTCATCTGAGAAGAAAAATTTATTTGCATAATTTTCTGCGTCCAAGCTGATTTTCAGTGGCATGAAGTAGGACGTGGTGAATGAATTTTTCGATAATGTCTTCATTTTATTCAAAATTCCCAGCACTGAAATCATCAGAATATAGGCATATCCTTGTTTTATTCGAAAAATATCGAATTCCTTGAAAGAAATGTAGCTAAAATAATTGGCCCAATATACAAATAAAAAAATCAGGAATCACATGAACAGAATGCAATGTAGGTTTAACCTTCATTTTATGTTATTTGGTACTTTGTTATATATTCATGGTCACTGACATTTATACTTGTAAACTGCTGTTGCTATAATGCCATACGATAAATAAATAAAATAAATAAAATGTATCCGGTTTGCAGAATAATACAAGACATCATAATCGATCATCTGAAATTGGTTCATATTCCTGCCACAATATGTATCCATGGTGAACTAAACACGTTTGCTGCAATTTTCATATTAATAGATTTCAGTCTTGGATACGCCAGAAATGCAGATAAAGGCAAAAACAGAATTTCAGCTTGGAGAAACAACGTGAAATATGACAAAAATTCATAATTTTGATTTCCCAAAGTCTCAATATAATAAGAAATTGATATTTATCGCGGATCGAAAAACCTATACTCCATTCACAATTTTAAAATTACAACTCTGGCCTTGGAAATTTGACACATTCCACTCTGTATCGAAGTTATGACGTTTTTCGAAATATTTTTATGTTCCAAGTCAACACTATGTTGCCCTTTCTACATTCTTAGCGTATTTCTCAGAATGTGAATGAATTGGAAAAGATGTGATGGACGAAAATAATTATAAATTTTCGCAATGGAAAAAAATTGCATTGCTTTCACATAATTTTCATATGCATGCTTGTGAAGGTTTAATGTTTATTATCCTCTTGAACTGAAAGTTCCAGACTTGACGACATTTCATTTATTTGATCTTATGAACAAGGAGTAAGATATTCTGACTGTATAGTAATTTATTAGTTTGAAAAATATTCATACATTACTACCACAGTAGGTTTGTACAGATAAAATGGAATAGGTCAAACATATGCTTCACATTCATCATTTACCTATTCTAAAATAAGACACAAACTCCTGGAATATGGATGTATTCTATGGTTCAATATAGCCTATTTCTATACTTTCGGCAAAGGATTGATAGGAATGAAAGCTCCAGTGACACATTTTCAATTCATCGGAATCTGAATTCAACTACCGTTGAATACAACATAGTCATATTTCTTCTTTTTTCAGCTTTTTCGACCTGTTTTTCTCTGAAACGTGAAAACGATCAACAATAATCATTTAGAGACCGATGATGGCCATCCAGAACCCGCTTAGGTACTTACGAAAATCGTGCGATTTCATGCTGCAATTTCTTTCCTCATAATTCCTCGAAAATCCTACCTGAACCATATTTTCCGGTCGCTTTCGTTAGAAGATCGTATAAGGAAGCCTTTTTTGTCCATTTACACATTCCAAATAAATTTTGAGCACCAAAAACAATAACCAAACTTCTGAGGGACTGGAATTTCGTTTGAAATCTCTCTAAACGGCCAGATACCTAAAAAAAAACTTTATTATCAAGTGTAAAAAGGTCGATTAGTACTTACGCTTTATTTATGCTTATGAATCGATTTTTGGTCCAATTCAAATTTGCCGTTCGTACTCACGCCAAGAGTCGTGAAAGGAAAAAATGACACTTGCACAAAATTTATCATATCGACGGGAAACTTCTCCTGGAAGACGAAGAACGGAAAAATAGGCGATTTCCTATCGATATTTCGCCCCAAAATCGCCGATCGATTCGAACTAACAAAATGTGGAATATCTTTGATACTTTTACTTCGATGTGAACAAAGCAACTGGCAACGTCGTTTTGTCACTAACGATATTCTCTGTACGCGCACAGACTTTTCATCAGGTGCACCAACTCCTGAAAACGAAACCATGACCTCCTATGTGATTAAATAAAGGTGAATGGAGTATATGCATCAAATGCGCATATACATACTCCATTCAATTTTATAAAGTATCCCGGTTGGCCAACTTAAAACGGAGGCAGGTTGGCACTCGTGTAAGACATAATAATTTCAGAGACGTTGCCAATGTAAAACAGGTTTCGATCTCTGTGGTCGTTAGAATCGAATAGCGAAAAAAACCTCAAAAATTCACGTTTTCCACATGCAATTTTTGGATATTCAGACCAGAGGAAATGTATAAAAGAATGGCGAGAACGTTACCTTGATGTCTGAAAAAGATTTCCCGATCTATCCTACTTTTTTTATTCATTTCGTAAGCAATTTCAATTTTCTTATTTGTATTAGAGTGAGCGCTTCTCATACGAAATATTTATTAGAGTGAGTTATAGACTTTAGTTATTATAGCTCATGCTATTGCTTTATAGATATGGTTACAGCTCAAAATCAGTTGAATAATGGAAGTATTATTCTATGGGAGTAGATGAATAAGCATTTTGATAAATACGTAATTACTACGATCTCTATGTAGAAACTACAACGTTGCGAGTGAATCTGACGGGAAAATGACTATTGGGCCTACCACACGCTCAAGCTTCACCACAGTTTGGCTTGCGCAGGCATCTCGTACGTAAAGATTGAACACAACAGTTGCTACCACAGTACCACACGGCACAGTTAAGTACGTGCAAGCCTCTTTATTTACGAAGTCGTCGACACGATAACAATGCGTCCGAACGAAGAACTTTTGCGCAAGCCGGGCTTGCACAGGCAAAATTTCAAGCAGGTCGAGAATTACTCAAGCCAAGCCGTGGGGTTTGCGCGGTATACAGTTTTCCCAACCACACGCTCAGTGTTCAGTGTTCAAGCCGGGTTGCGCAAGCAAAACTGTGGTGAAGCTTGAGCGTGTGGTAGGCCTATATAACCTAACATTTTCAAAATATACACTGTGAATGTCATGACAAACCGGTATACTTCATAAAAGTGAATGGAGTATATATCTAGTTCTATGCATTCTTGGAAAAGAGAGATAGACTGAAGATATCTTTTTTGTCACTGGAAAGGTTTGTTATAGTATGCAACAGCTTGAAATTTTCAGGATATCTCAGTGAATAATTATTATGATGATAGGAAAGTGTGAAAGTTTAAAGGCGGTTTGCAAAGGACATATTCAATCATAACAAAGATATTTACAAAGTGTGAGCGAAAAGTGTGACGACTATGGACGGAATAACTGAAACGATCATCCAGTCATTTCGAATTAATGAAATTCAATATTGGCCCATTGATATCAAATCGAATTATGTCGAACACGAATGATACAACATTCAAGCAGTTAACGGGGCCACAAAACAACGGTATGGTCACTCCTGATCGCTATTTAGGTGTGAGTTCGAAATTCCCCTCGGGTTACAGCACGTTCATATTGTATGTGGAGGTGGATAGATAGATGTCCTGGAATTAATTCAGCAGAGGGAGTTTGGGACATTCATTGGTGAATTGAATTAAATCCCGATATTATAGGCTTTTTTCGTTCGTCGTTTGCTTTTTCCTAATATTCAGCCTTTAGTTATAACTGATGTTATATGTAAAACTGGTGGTTTTCCTAGATGGAACTAGCTATCATTGCATTACATCAAGCTATTTCTGGTGGAAAAGAGATTTTTACGAACTGGACGGAGTCTCTATGGGTAACCAACTTTGACTTTACCCGATAGACATCGCATTCCCTTGTAAAATCATGATTTGTTTTGGCTCTCACATTGAAAGTCATCACAATGAGTGGAACAAAGATAAAAGATCGGATCTCTTCGTTCAGCCACGTTTTGTGGCAACACCGCATCAATCCTTTGCTTTGGATGAACATGGGCGTGCCACTTTGAATCACTTCTGCCGCGACATTTATTGTTATTCAGACTAAATATTCCTTCCTTTCGATATAATTTTATTGAAAATATTTCACAGATGTGAAGAATCATGAACTTTTCAGTGCTCATTACTCTAAAGCTTTAAAAATACCTAATTTCAACTCTACAAACATATTCAATACCGGGTTGACTCGGTCTTCACTTAAGTACATTTTACGACAAGTTCGAACTTGTATCAGCGTACACGAACCTTTGGAAACTTGAAGAAAAAAGCAGAAGAGTTCGCGTCTACTATAAGATTAAAAAAAATTGCGACAAATTTCAGAAAGAGAAATGAGGTTTGTGGGGAAAGTGGAAGTGTACTTATGGATATTGAAGAACCATCAATAGATCCATTAGTTTACATCAGAGGTGTGAGTTTTTCTGACTTATTTGTTCAAGTGGATGAAGGTGTTGCTGTCTCAGGTTCACTAACCGATGGCGAAATTTCATCTGCGATAGATACGAATGAAAAAAGTAACGATGAAAATGAGGACGATACGTCAGAAAGGTCGCAGTTAACCCCTTTTCGCTATAACTATATAGTGGCAGAGGTGTCAGTTAGGAAACAAGTCTACAAAACGAAAGTGATGAAAAAGCATTTCAGGCACTGTTTTTCTAGAAAATAGTTACTGAGCAGTCAGAGCAGCAGCAATGTGCTATGAAGCAAATCAGTATAACAGAGTTCTTCCGAAAGATTAATTGACACATTTTCTTTATTTCCTGTGAATTTCAAGCGTACTGAAATGACATAAGTACAGCTGTTCGAATTTTCAAAGAGTTCTGCCAACACTTAGGAGGGACGAAAAAGTTCTGTCATTATTTTTTATAGATTCAATATATTATCAAAAACAATTCCTGAAAGTCATTAATGTTTTCCTCGTCCATTATGTATTTAAAATAAAATAAACAATATCAGGAATTGGACAATTTAATTCTCCTTAGCGAATTTCTTCAGGCCAACGTTTCGGAACAAGGCTGTTCCTTTTTCAGGGCTAAAAAATACAAGACATTTCGATGAAAACAGATTCAAAATAAAAAACACTTGAACTATACCTCTCGAAATTTCCGTATCACGGAGATATTTCAAAATTAATTAAGTCTTTGCTAGAGTACATCGGATTCAATAAAACGGAAAGCAATAAAGTCATATCATAAAATGATCCATATACAGGGTGGCCACTTTTTCAATGGCATTGTATTCGTAACTTTTAAACTATAAGAGTTAGAAGGTCGGTCAAATGGAGAAAAAGTTGCATCCATAGAAGCATTGTCAAGAGGTTCAAACAAATTGAGATTATCAGGGCCGGTTATTGAGATATCATAAAAATGTAAATTCTGTTATTTTGATTTTTATTTTTTTCCCACTTTATTTCAAATATTATCAAAAAAAGTTACAGGAATTTTTTATTCTACTGTAAATTATCCTCAAAATGACATAATCAGATTTCGTATCCAACGTTTCGTACTTCCTGGGCCACCCTCAACCTTATTTTTTTCAATACGGACCTGCATATTTTATGACACTTTTCGAAATAACTTTTAACGCTGAATTCAACGATATATCATACAATATCATTCAAAGTTGATTTTACAAAATGGTGGACATTTCGAACACTTACGTTATTAATGTTCATCATTCACCTTCGAATTATCATTCAATTTGTCTTTCATTGAATGATATTTTCGTTTAATTATTATGAATTAGGTTTTTCACCTCTTGAAATTAATGAATAATTATTACTTGTTTCTTGCTGTGATTCTGTTACGTAATAATTAATTACAAATTTCAAGAGGTTAAAAACCTAATTCATAATAATTAAACGAAACTATCATTTAATGAAAGACAAATGAAATGATTATTCGAAGGTAAATGATGAACATTAATGACGTAAGAGTTCGAAATTTCCACCATTTTGTAAAATCAACTTTGTATGATATATCGTTGAATTCAGCGTTTAAAGTTATTTCGAAAAGTGTCATAAAATATGTAGGTTCGTATTGAAAAAAATAGGGGTGAGGGTGGCCCAGGAAGAACGAAACGTTGGATACGAAATCTGATTATGTCATTTTGAGGATAATTTACAGTAGAATGAAAAATTCCTGTAACATTTTTTGATAATATTTGAAATAAAGTGGGAAAAAAATAAAAATCAAAATAACAGAATTTACTTTTCTTATGATATCTCAATAACCGGCCCTGATAATCTCGATTTGTTTGAACTGCTTGACAATGTTTCTATGGATGCATTTTTTTCTCCATTTGACCGACCTTCTAACTCTCATGGTTTAAAAGTCACCTTGTGAAGATCCCTTAATTGGGGGAAGGTCTCCAAGGGCGTAACTACCTTTTCGGTCGGCAAATTCTCGAGCGCCAGCCACAATAGGTTTTACAAGGTTGTAGCGCCTTGACTAGAACCCTTCACTTCTGCCGGGGTAGCTTTTATACAGTGGAGAAGGGTTCGGTTTTAATCTAAGTTGTTAGCGATTAAGGGAATGTTTCTTTCACGAAAGTGTCTGATGAATCAAAGAAAACACCAGGATGGAACTAAACTTATAATGAATAAACTTTTAATCCTTTTAACAACGAAATCCCAGAAATCAAAATGAACGTAAGCTATCTATTACAAAAGAAAATAAAATCTACCATCCAAAATGAAAATTACAGTGAAGGCACTTAAGGAAGCAAATAGATATGTACAAAATGTGAAAAACAATAACGGGTTACGATACGTTAAGGCGGCGGAGCGAGGTGAGCAGGCGTAGCGACGGAATGGAATTAAAGGGGGCGGCAATAGCGAAATAGAAATGGGGAGAATCGGCAGGGCGCGGTGAAATATCGTTCAAAACCAATGCTGACAACGGACCTGATGCCGGTGTGTTTCGCTCTAGTCGTTCAGATCTGACCAGGGTCAAATTAACAATTCAAACGGAGGTGAATGGGATAAGGTTGTACTGCCCACAACGCACAGGAGAGTGATTCTATTATAGAATCCCTCAACCTGACGGAGTGCCTTCGATAAATCTGCAAACCTTCAGTAGATTGACTAAGGGTGACACGGTGCCGTGACAACGCTATATAGTCTCGCCGAAATCAATCCAGATGAAAATCGCAAGAATTATGAAGTATGCACACAACGGAAAGAAAAGATATAAAAGGAAACAGTGGTACCAACAACACCGTCCGGAAAAGTGGTTTCAACAACGAAACCCCTCAACCTGGCGGAGTGCCTTCGATAAATCTGCAAATCCTCAGTAGATTGACTAAGGGTGACACGGTGCCGTGACAACGCTATATAGTCTCGCCGAAGTCAATCCAGATGAAAACCGCAAGAATTATGAAGTATACACACAACGGAAGGAAAAGATATAAAAGGAAACAGTGGTACCAACAACACCGTCCGGAAAAGTGGCTTCAACAACGAAACCCCTCAACCTGGCGGAGTGCCTTCGATAAATCTGCAAATCTTCAGTAGATTGACTAAGGGTGACACGGTGCCGTGACAACGCTATATAGTCTCGCCGAAGTCAATCCAGATGAAAACCGCAAGAATTATGAAGTATACACACAACGGAAGGAAAAGATATAAAAGGAAACAGTGGTACCAACAACACCGTCCAGAAAAGTGGTTTCAACAACGAAACCCCTCAACCTGGCGGAGTGCCTTCGATAAATCTGCAAATCTTCAGTAGATTGACTAAGGGTGACACGGTGCCGTGACAACGCTATATAGTCTCGCCGAAGTCAATCCAGATGAAAACCGCAAGAATTATGAAGTATACACACAACGGAAGGAAAAGATATGACAGGAAACAGTGGTACCAACAACACCGTCCGGAAAAGTGGTTTCAACAACGAAACCCCTCAACCTGGCGGAGTGCCTTCGATAAATCTGCAAACCTTCAGTAGACTGACTAAGGGTGACACGGTGCCGTGACAACGCTATATAGTCTCGCCGAAGTCAATCCAGATGAAAATAGCAAGAATTATGAAGTATACACACAACGGAAAGAAGAGATATGAAAGGAAACAGTGGTACCAACAACACCGTCCGGAAAAGTGGTTTCAACAACGAAACCCCTCAACCTGGCGGAGTGCCCTCAATAAATCTGCAAATCTTCAGTAGATTGACTAAGGGTGACACGGTGCCGTGACAACGCTATATAGTCTCGCCGAAGTCAATCCAGATGAAAACCGCAAGAATTATGAAGTATACACACAACGGAAGGAAAAGATATAAAAGGAAACAGTGGTACCAACAACACCGTCCGGAAAAGTGGCTTCAACAACGAAACCCCTCAACCTGGCGGAGTGCCTTCGATAAATCTGCAAATCTTCAGTAGATTGACTAAGGGTGACACGGTGCCGTGACAACGCTATATAGTCTCGCCGAAGTCAATCCAGATGAAAACCGCAAGAATTATGAAGTATACACACAACGGAAGGAAAAGATATAAAAGGAAACAGTGGTACCAACAACACCGTCCGGAAAAGTGGCTTCAACAACGAAACCCCTCAACCTGGCGGAGTGCCTTCGATAAATCTGCAAATCTTCAGTAGATTGACTAAGGGTGACACGGTGCCGTGACAACGCTATATAGTCTCGCCGAAGTCAATCCAGACGAAAATCGCAAGAATTATGAAGTATACACACAACGGAAGGAAAAGATATGACAGGAAACAGTGGTACCAACAACACCGTCCGGAAAAGTGGTTTCAACAACGAAACCCCTCAACCTGGCGGAGTGCCTTCGATAAATCTGCAAACCTTCAGTTGACTGACTAAGGGTGACACGGTGCCGTGACAACGCTATATAGTCTCGCCGAAGTCAATCCAGATGAAAATAGCAAGAATTATGAAGTATACACACAACGGAAAGAAGAGATATGAAAGGAAACAGTGGTACCAACAACACCGTCCGGAAAAGTGGCTTCAACAACGAAACCCCTCAACCTGGCGGAGTGCCCTCAATAAATCTGCAAATCTTCAGTAGATTGACTAAGGGTGACACGGTGCCGTGACAACGCTATATAGTCTCGCCGAAGTCAATCCAGATGAAAACCGCAAGAATTATGAAGTATACACACAACGGAAGGAAAAGATATAAAAGGAAACAGTGGTACCAACAACACCGTCCAGAAAAGTGGTTTCAACAACGAAACCCCTCAACCTGGCGGAGTGCCTTCGATAAATCTGCAAATCTTCAGTAGATTGACTAAGGGTGACACGGTGCCGTGACAACGCTATATAGTCTCGCCGAAGTCAATCCAGATGAAAACCGCAAGAATTATGAAGTATACACACAACGGAAGGAAAAGATATGACAGGAAACAGTGGTACCAACAACACCGTCCGGAAAAGTGGTTTCAACAACGAAACCCCTCAACCTGGCGGAGTGCCTTCGATAAATCTGCAAACCTTCAGTAGACTGACTAAGGGTGACACGGTGCCGTGACAACGCTATATAGTCTCGCCGAAGTCAATCCAGATGAAAATAGCAAGAATTATGAAGTATACACACAACGGAAAGAAGAGATATGAAAGGAAACAGTGGTACCAACAACACCGTCCGGAAAAGTGGCTTCAACAACGAAACCCCTCAACCTGGCGGAGTGCCCTCAATAAATCTGCAAATCTTCAGTAGATTGACTAAGGGTGACACGGTGCCGTGACAACGCTATATAGTCTCGCCGAAGTCAATCCAGATGAAAACCGCAAGAATTATGAAGTATACACACAACGGAAGGAAAAGATATAAAAGGAAACAGTGGTACCAACAACACCGTCCGGAAAAGTGGCTTCAACAACGAAACCCCTCAACCTGGCGGAGTGCCTTCGATAAATCTGCAAATCTTCAGTAGATTGACTAAGGGTGACACGGTGCCGTGACAACGCTATATAGTCTCGCCGAAGTCAATCCAGATGAAAACCGCAAGAATTATGAAGTATACACACAACGGAAGGAAAAGATATAAAAGGAAACAGTGGTACCAACAACACCGTCCGGAAAAGTGGCTTCAACAACGAAACCCCTCAACCTGGCGGAGTGCCTTCGATAAATCTGCAAATCTTCAGTAGATTGACTAAGGGTGACACGGTGCCGTGACAACGCTATATAGTCTCGCCGAAGTCAATCCAGACGAAAATCGCAAGAATTATGAAGTATACACACAACGGAAGGAAAAGATATGACAGGAAACAGTGGTACCAACAACACCGTCCGGAAAAGTGGTTTCAACAACGAAACCCCTCAACCTGGCGGAGTGCCTTCGATAAATCTGCAAACCTTCAGTTGACTGACTAAGGGTGACACGGTGCCGTGACAACGCTATATAGTCTCGCCGAAGTCAATCCAGATGAAAATAGCAAGAATTATGAAGTATACACACAACGGAAAGAAGAGATATGAAAGGAAACAGTGGTACCAACAACACCGTCCGGAAAAGTGGCTTCAACAACGAAACCCCTCAACCTGGCGGAGTGCCCTCAATAAATCTGCAAATCTTCAGTAGATTGACTAAGGGTGACACGGTGCCGTGACAACGCTATATAGTCTCGCCGAAGTCAATCCAGATGAAAATCGCAAGAATTATGAAGTAGATACGCACACAATGAAAGGAAAATTTTAAGAATATTCATGAAACACAGAAAAATAATGTTAGAACGATATTTCAGCGGAAACAATCAGCATAAAAGTAATGATAACGGAGGCCTTACCGATTCCGGAAATTTCCCACTTTTCACTTTAAAAACGGAGTCCTATCTCACTTTCACTGACAGATTTAAATTGATTTATACGGTCTTCGAAAGACAAATGAAAAATTTACCCAACAAAAATTTCAACTTATTCTTCAAAAAAGGATCGGCAAGACACAGCGATTTATTTCCACGGAAAAGAGCAAGTCAAAAAGGATCCCGAATCAGCCCTGATGGCCCTTTTTAAAACCTCCGAAAAAGTGGGGTGGTGACGCGTGCGAAAATTCAGAATTTCGAGAAGTAGGGAAATAAGGCACCGTCTGATTGGCCGTCATGACATCACGTTATTCAAAAAAGGAATTAAAACGTTACCTTATAAGGCAACAGAATTCGGAGTCCGCCGCTGTTTTTTGGATCCGCGGCCGCTTGAAAAACATAAAAATTCGCGAATTTATCGGACCTTATCAGCGGCCATATGCCACCGTATGGGATTTCTTTTACACGCGGATCGAGAATATTCGATTTATCGGGTTTAATTTATCAGATCGGATTTATTGAATGAAAATAAGGAAACTCGATCGAAAAATTTTTCTATGGGACAGAATATCCCCGGCAAAAAAAAGTAACTTCGTTACAACCTATACAATGCCATTGAAAAAGTGGCCACTCTGTATACTCCATTCACAATTATAAAATCACAACTCTGGCCATGGTTTCGTTTTCAGGAATTGGTGCACCTGATGAAAAATCTGTGCGCGTACAGAGAATATTGTTAATGACAAAACGTTGTTGCCGGTTGCTTTGTTTACATCAAAGTAAAAGTATCAAAGATATTCCACATTTTGTTAGTTCGAATCGATCGGCGATTTTGGGGCGAAATATCGATAAGGAATCGCCTATTTTTCCGTTCTTCGTCGTCCAGAAGAAGTTTCCCGTCGATTTCGTGCAAGTGTCATTTTTTCCTTTCACGACTTTTGGCAAATTTGAATTGGACCAAAAATCGATTAATAAGCATAAAAAAAGCAAAAGTAAGTACTAATCGACCTTTTTACACTTGATAACGAAGTTTTTCTAGGTATCTGGCCGTTTTGAAAGATTTCAAACGAAATTTCGGTCCCCCAGAAGTTTAGTTAGTTTCGGTATCGTTTTTGGTGCTCAAAATTTATTTGGAATTTGTAAATGGACAAAAAAGGCTTCCTTATACGATCTTCTAACGAAAGCGACCGGAAAATATGGTTGAGGTATGATTTTCGAGGAATTATGAGGAAAGAACTTGAGGAAAGAACTTGCAGAATGAAATTGCACGATTTTCGTAAGTAAACGGGTTCTGAATGACCATCATTGGTCTCTAAATGATTATTGTTGATCGTTTCCACGTTTCAGGAAAAAACACGTCGAAAAAGCTAAAAAAAAGAAGAAATACGACTCTATTGCATTCTACAGTAAGTGAATTCAGATTCCGATGAATTGAAATGTGTCACTGGAGCTTTCATTCCTTTGCCGAAAGTAGAAATAGGCTATATTGAACCAGAATACATCGGTTTTTTCCACATTCCAGGAGTTTGTGTCTTATTTTAGAACTGGTGAATGATAAATGTGAAGCATATGTTTGACCTATCCTATTTTATTTGTACAAACCTACTGTGGTAGTAATGTATGAATATTTTTTAATCTAATAAATTACTATACAATAAGAATATTTTACTCCTTGTTCATAAGATCAAATAAACGAAATGTCGTCAAGTCTTGAACTTTCAGTTCAAGATAATGATCATTAAATCTTCACAAGCATGCATATGAAAATTATGTTGAAGCAATGCAATTTTTTTCCATGGCGAAAAATAATATATTTCAACAGTGATCTCTTGTACTTTTCATGCAAATAACTAGAAAAGGAATCCTTTCTATCAATTCATATAAACGTTAATTATTTTCGTCCATCACATCTTTCCCAATTCGTTCAAATTCTGAGAAATACGCTTAGAATGTAGAAAGGGCAACATAGTGTTGACTTGGAACATAAAAATATTTTGAAAAACGTCATAACTTCGATACAGAGTGGAATGTGTCAAATTTCCAAGGCCAGAGTTGTGATTTTATAATTGTGAATGGAGTATACATAAGGTGAGATGTTCCTGCCTTCAATCAACAAAGAAAGATGTCATGTTATGTCAACAACATAGAATATTATTTAAAAGTTCACACAAAATAAACAAACAGTATATATCTTAATGCAATAATGGTCAAGTGAGGGGTAAATGTAATGTGTACTATGCACAAGTCAGTAAAATTGAATACAAAAATATGAATAAAATCAGGAGAGCACTACATAAACTCAAGTTATATCTAGTAAACAATCATATAGGCCACTTCGATTTTCAACATCATCTCTGAAGTTAACAGTCATTCCTGAAAGTTTTGTGTATGATACTATGATATAGTTGAACCTAATTTTTTGGCCTCTTTGAGCGCTTATAGTAGTCTACTCCGGCCATTATGGGCTGGCAGAAATGGTTTTTATTTTCGAGCAGATATTGAATATTACCCAAGTAAATTTTGGTGAGTTTTGAAATGACATGAAAATTGGTCACTGGCTCTTGGTCTATAACTTGTTAGTAGTGAATCGCAGTAATGTCATATTCTACACCTATGATCTTTGGTCCTTTCTTCACAAAATTTAATCAATCTTTATAAAATGAAAGTACCAAAAAATCAAATATTCTCAGAAAAATTTGGATGAACGAAATTCATTTTGTCCGAATGCTATGGACAAAATGACATACCGGCAAAAGGCAACTGTTGATTTGTGACTAAAGAGAGTATACAAAACTACTGACAAAGTTCACCAATGAAACGCTTGGTTCTTCTAGGAACATCAGCACAAGATGCCTGAGCCTAATGCAACCAATGCATGCATCGTGACCAGTCTTTTCCAAGGCTAATCCGGGAGAAGATTTTTTCCCGATCTGAATCGTAAAAAAAGGTCATGACAATAGAAACTTGGACAATCGTCTTCATCATCTCGAAAGTTGCTAACCACATTTCCTTCTTCATTGTCTTCTTCAAATAATGCCCTAGGGACGTGTCTCCTTTTCTTTGGAGAAGGTATGGGCTCATTTTTCAATTTGATTGCAATCATATAAGGTGTAGAAGTTTGAAACTAAGTATACGTTTATCGTGTCTTCGGCTCACGTTTGCCTTGTCCACTTATGAATCGTCCATTAGGGATTGGAGAAACCTCTTCATAGGATCATCAATGCATCTTATTCTATTAAGATGCATTGCCTTTATTAGCCGCAGATGAATATTTTGTTATGAATATGTTAAGGCAATAGGGATGATAGGTCTCGGTGTTGTCCGGTAGATACGCTTAATTCAGCTGAAATACCTTATGTCATTTTGTCCGTTCACTGTATATGTCATTTTGTCCATAAAGCGTTATAAAACTACAAATTCATCGAATTGATACAAAAAGTATAATTACCATCGAAAAGCTGCGTGAATACAATGACAAATAAGTAAAGTTTGAAATGAATGCAATATAAATCAAAACAACAAAAATTTGGCGCAATAAAAAAAATTCGTGACCTATTATTTTTTGTTATCACTCATAACGACCGAATGAACTAGAGTAGCGCTTCCGAGTTTTCAAAGGTTAATTGAACCCACTCGGGTCGTGTGATTTGGTAGGCAGTTCCGCATTTGATACCTCCAAACTCAAGTTATGATGCCTATGTCATCCTGTCCATATATGTCGTTTTGTACCTATTTCCCCTACTAGTATTGTCTGATAGTAATCCCAACAAACTAGAATTTTGGCCAATCAAGACCTTATTCTTCACAACGAGTGGTTATGTAACGACAAACTGACACTAAATCAAAAAATGTAACAAAGACTGTCTACATTGTTACAAAACAGCAAACAATCCTGACTGTGATATGAATTTGTAGGTACCTGATTATCTGAACACATTCAAGCTGAAAGCTTCCTTATTTAAATTCGGAAAGAACGCCATTGAAACAGCCCCGAAGAATCCATCGAAATGGCTGCGATATGTGGATGAGATACCTACATTATTTGGAGTCATGGTGAAGAACTGAATGACTTCCTTCAACTCCTCAACAGCAGGTACCCACACATTAGATTCACCATGGAAGTAGAGAGTGATGGTGACTATTTGTCCTAGATGCATTGGTTACTAAAAAGCATAATAGCAAACTAGGAGCCGTCGGTCGGTTTGAAATCCAAGTTTGATTATCAATCAATGATTTCCGAATCAACGGATCTGTAGTGAAATTCAATTTCAAATTCAACGTTTCTAGGGACAGAATGCTACACATACCAAAGAATTCTTGGCAATAATCTACTAGAACCTATTCCTACAGACTGATTCGAGGAATTCCTTAATTTTATCGAGTAACATAGGATACCAGCCAAACTTTTCCGTTTCCTAGTTCGTTTAATCTGTTGTCCAAATACAGAATAAAACTCTATGAGGTACCGACTTGACAACATCAAATCCGAATGGAAAATACACGAATGTAGACCGATACAATCAAAGTTCCTTTCGCTAACTTTCGTCGTAAAATCTTTTTTTTAGTTCCAATTATATCCAATGAAAAGGAGATTGGCAACGACTCCCATGTAGTTAGTTTGAAATTGTCGAGAAGTCCAGAAACGGGTCTAATAACCGTATATCTTTGGATGGGGAGAGACCGGCTACAGTTAACTTGTGTGATGAAGTTAGATAGTGTATTGCAAAAGTTACTCTGGTTATTTATGGGTTTAGAGGCCCCTAGCTGGCTTCTTGGTGAAAGATGTGGGGGAAATAAAAACAAATATTGTTCACTATTGGTGTTGACATGTTTGACAAGTTAATTCTACGTTAATAATGATGAGTATTTGTGTCATTAGTATACAGAATGTTTCTAAATCGGCGGTACAAAAAAAAAGTGCATTAAGCATGGGACCTCTAATGTTTTTTTTTCGAGATATAGGAACTATTCAAGGGGAAATTATGACAACAGGTGGATTGGACTAGGTGGACATCAGTCATGGCCCGCCAAATCCCCAGAATTGAATAGTTTAGATTTCTTCTTTACTTACTGGATTTTAATGACAATTTGGAGTGTTCTGAGGATTTCGAGGGAACCGTTCAAAATTTCTAATCGAAATTGGTATCAGTTAAGACAACGCTACAAGATACCATAAAGTTCAACAACAAAGCTTCTTTATCCAATTTTCAAACTCACAGTGGCTCACCGAAAATGTTATGGGGTATGCAGGGGACAATGTTCCAGAAAAATATCTCCCTGTAGATTTTCAATTGAAATTGATATGTACCTCATGTCTATGCCAAATTTCAGAAGAATATTTTGTGAAATGCAGACACTGTGAGAAAAAACTTGAAAAAATTTCCAACTTTAACATCCTGTATCTCTAAAACGAAACGATAGCGGTACCATGAAGAGGGTACTATTTGTACTTGAAATAATCCAAGGAAACTCCCCGCTTCATTTGTACCTCCAATTTATGAACACCTTGTGAATACAGGATCGAAAAAAGTTCTGTGGCTTCAGCCAGTAGATCGGAGCCAAATGAACAGTCACAAACGACAAAACTCTATCAGACTCTCTGAACTTCCAAGAATCTGAAAAAAATAATAGAGAAGGCGAATATTCTACAGGGGACCAGTCGAGACATTCAACGAGCAATCAAGTCATAGTCTCAATTCTGGTTTAGGGTAGAGTTCGGTTCTATGGCAAAGGTTCAATCAGGTTGATTTCAGGCAGCTGTTGGCAAAGCAATCGTTTCTTGTGAATGATGATGCAATGCCACATAGGACTAGAAAAGCCTTCAACAGCTCAGGGAACTTCTGCCACAATTTTGGCAATGAGTTAAGTAGGATATTCTCAGTAACATGGTGGAATGAAAAGCATGAAGAGAATATGTACTTAGTTATTGATACATGGGGTCAAACATTGTTTTGAGGGTGAAAACGAGTATGAATTTTAGAAAGTTTCAGAATTTCAGTTTTTTGTAAGGGCTCCTACTTTTTCGAAAATCTCATTGTTTCTACAATGAAAATCTACATATTCAGTTTCAAAAGAAAATAGGGTTTTTCTCAGGGAGAACACAAAACTGGATAAACAAGAAAACGGTCGAAAGAGTTTTCCAATAAGAGCTGTTAGAACAAGTTAGTGATGTGAAGAATAAAACCCGTGCACGTCACTCTAGAACAGCCGAGAATATTGCTGCTGTAACCGAAAGTTTTGAAGAAAACCCAGATTGGTCCATTCCTCGTCGTTCTATGGAATAAGGCATTCCACAAACGTCGTTACACCGTATTTTGCATAAAGATTTGGTCTTGAGGCTTATCGTCAATCATCAACAACGTCGTGTCTTTGCTGATTGGGTCCTTGAAATGCATGAAAATGATTCGGAATTACATCGAAAAATCATCTTGGGTGATGAGGCCCATTTCTACCTCAGTGGCTTCCTCAACAAGCAAAATTGTCGCAAGTGGTGCTCGAAAACCCAAAAGGTGTATCCTCAACGTGTGACTTTTTGGTACGGTTTATGGTCCGGGGTCATTGGACTTGGAGCAACAGCTACGGTGAATGGATTGTGATGCCGAGAGATGATCAATAATTTTTTATAGCAGGAATAGGATGGTATTGATCTGGACGAAGTTAACTTTTGACAAGGCGGCGCTACATGCTACACAAGCAACGGAACTATTGATCTTTTACGGGCAAAGTTTCAGGATCGTGTTATCCCTCGAAGAGGTGATCACAATTGGACACCTTGCGACTTCTTCCTTTGGAGACTTGTGAAATAGAAGGTTTCACGCCAAGAGCTGAGAGTCGATTCAAGACCTCAAAGATGGACTTCGTGAGGCTATCGAGAACATAGGGCAGCCGATTCGGTTATGAAAAATTTCATGAAAAGGATATGGTCCTGTAGTCGATGACGTGGTGGTTATTTGGCTAATGTTATTTTCCATATTATTAACGGCATACCTTCCTCTTCATAATGAAATAAACATCCGATCATTTCTCTGAAGAATGGCATTTTTCTTTTGATGTCAAAATAAAATCCTGCATGAAAAAAGAAATAATCAATTCCTATACTCCAAGTACAATTCAAGTCAAAAACAGGCTGAGTATAGATGAATTTATAACTCAGCACCAAAATATATTATTATATTGTAGAAATACGTGAAATGATATGAATATCTCATTTATTCAGAGCACTTTTGGAGATCATATTGCATAACTTTTCCAATTGTAGGCATTTTTTCCATCTTTTTGACCATTTTTCATTTCATTTTCATTTAATTATAGGGTGGATGGGAGTAAGTAAGTAATTTCCTTTATTTCAAATTTCACATAAATACATGGTGAGTCTTTGACTTGTACATATATTTTAACTGTAGATTCCCCTCATCAAACGAAAAACTTTTTTCCCATACCATTTTTCAAAATTCGGTTTCGTTTGGAAGATACAGGGTGTCGAAAATCCACGAAAAAAACACTTTCCTGTTCATATCTCCGAAACCGTTATTTCAAATGAACTGAATTTTGGTCCATTGGTTACTCTATTCATGGTGCATATTCCTCAATCGGAACTTATTCAATATCTCTCCTAGTTTAAAAGTTACAGGGTGGTCGACTCATAAATTCATGCAAAAACACTATCAAATCACTTGAAAAGGATAAACGGTTCATATTTTCGAAAGAATCAACCATTTTAGAGAATAAAAGTATTCCTATATTTTTTCAATAAAACGCGTCGTTTTCGAGTTATTCCTAAATGTATACGAAGAAATTTGAGGAAAAAATCATGAATTTCATAAAAAATCTGAATGCTTCCCTGAATTAAATATCATCGAATATTGTTTCTTCTCTGGTCTCTTAACAAATTAACAATGTTGTCAATGTTTATCAACTGAATTCCGAGAAGCATGAAATTACAAAGTTTATAAGAAGTTTCTATTGAAAATTTATTGATACCCGTCCTTCAGGAAAATCTATCTTCTTAACAATATCCTCTTGGAATTTTTAATCGACCCTACACTGTTTTCACATCACAAATCACAAGCATCACCTGTTTGCTTTATTCTCTGCAAACTTCAAGTAAATAAATAAATAATAAAACGAATCCATGTAGAAAGGTTATCGCGGCGTCGTTCATTGTAATCACAGAGTGTAGACTGTACTCTGGAGACACAGAAGAACGTCTTGTCTTGTCTTGCGTGGCGGCTACATCGCACTCGCAGCCGGCAGCGCACTTAAATTTAGATCGTAGCGCTGTATCGGCGAGAATCAGAACTACTCGTTTGGCATTTCCAAAGAGCAATGCGTAGAAGCCTCTGTGATAGTTCTTCCGTTAACGATAGGGGACGTTCTGCTTTCTTGAGTTCGCCTATACCATTGTTGAAGAGTAAATCGTCAATCTGGCATCGTCTTCTCTAGAATTCTATGATATATCACAGAGGAATGGATTAGGTTAGGTCATTGACCTCGAATCATATGACTTTTATGACTTTGATTGATGGAGTTAGGATAGGTTAGTGAGAAACTAATTTTTATAAGATAGTTTCAGGGTATCGAGGCAAATATGAACAAATTATTAGTGTTTACAAACTAATCTTCAGGAAAATCGAAGAAGGAACTTATTTTGGTGTGAGAAATATGGCATTTCAATTGCAGAAATTATGGAACAAAACTTAGCGTTTTTGCTAGGAAATATCGTGTTTGTAACATTCTTATTCAAATAAGGTTAGTGCTTGAGTATTTTCTAAATGTATCACCCAGACTATCTGATAATCACATCAATTTCAATTGAAAAATATGAACTTTGAGGTGTTTGCAGAGAATTGTTTCAGGAGCGTATTCAGCCCAACTTTTTTTTTCAAATGGCTATATCTCTTTAACAGAGCCGAATTCGGAAAAATGGAAAATGAAAAAAAGGCTTCTTTAGGCCTCAAGAATCTACAGTTAAAAATATATGTACAAGTCAAAGACTCACCCTGTATATACATGAGGAATGGAATGATGTCAATATGACAAAACAAACCAAAATACATAAATCAAGACAAATTTCCAGAATTCGAATAATCCCCCAAAGACTTTGTGTTTCGGAAGTGGACTATATTTTGCTTTCTTTCTGAGAAGCTGGTTCAATATTCCTTGAAGGCAATACTGCGGGTTCAATTGCGTAAATTATTGAGTTTGAAATATTCGAAACAAGTTAACATATAAGATATTTCGACTCACCCTTAGTTTAGTAGATAAGGGAGATTGGTAAGTGAATCTTGGAGAAGCAAAGGAGTCCAGGACGGCTGTATCCTCCCTCAATGAAACTCTCAATCCTCTGTTGGAGCACTAGTTTACTAGTGTTCACAAGCATGTAAGTCTTCCAAGTAAAAGAAATTTGAAAAAATGGTTAATTTTGTAAATCGCGTGTCACGATCAGCTACTGCCGTCTCTCTATCAGTTCCGTCCCATCTGGTATAGTAAGGACCTTTTTTCGGTGGATCGGAATCGATGGTGAAGAAGGACAAAGTTATTCAGAAATACCTTGTATGTACATAAAAAAACAATAAAAGAACAACACATTTCGCATGAAATAATTCCTCTATCAATAAGAAAAAGAAAATCTGAGAACATTAGAAAACAAATAATGCACTGTACTGATAAAAAATCAGCTTTTTCAACATCCAGAATAATGAATAAAAATGGACCAATTTGAACAAATTCCTGAAAGACGAAACATTATGATTCAAATCGAATTAACATATTCCTGATAAATTTCTTGAATCCAACCAAATTTTCACAATTTTTCAAATTATTAGGTATAGAATCTAACACACAGATAATACGGACTAGGGATTGCATTACCGGTTTACCGATTTACCGCCCTTAATGTTCTTCAAATTACCGACCAAGAAATCGACATCTTTTACCGGTAATTTCAGTAAAAAAAAATGCCAGCGCTGATCCGTTTTTCTGTAATGCACGGGCAGCGCGGACGGTATGGATTGTGAAATATTCAAGTAGGTGAGTGTGTAAGTGTGTGAAATAGAAATGCAATATTTTTGGAAAGAGGGAATTCAGGGGAAATACTTAGAAATGACTTTCGCAGCAGTCATGACAACTCGGCCTACTAGTGTGGAGACCTAATCTTATTTGTATTGATATATCAATACTTTAATCACCTAATCTTATTGTATTCATATATCAATACTCTCTTCACTAAGGCCCGGTTTCACCAAACATTTTAATCTGGTTTAAGGAGATAACTGAGGCCCGGTTTCACCAAACATTTTAATCTGGTTTAACGAGATAACTGAGATTAACGATTGATTTTTGACTGAAAAACCACAGAAACTATCGTTTACTGCCTTAAACGAGATTGAAATCGTTGGTGAAACCCAGCCTGAGATTACCGATTGATTTTGACTGGAAAACCACAGAAAATGATCGATTACTGCCTTAAGCGAGATTAAAATCGTTGGTGAAACCCGGCTTTAGCCGCTACCTAGTCTTTGTTAGAATTGTCCCTGCCGAAGTTATGGCTTTTCTGGACTCCACACTAGGAGGCCGAGTTGTCATGAGTGCTGCGAAAGCAATTTCTAAGTTCTTTCCCTGAATCCCTCTTTCCAAAAATATTGCTATTTCTTTTTCACACATTTACATTCTTTCGATTCCTTTAGCTCAATGAAAAAGGCCCAGAGAAAACAAAGCTTATAAACTTTGTTTTCTAAGGGCATAAGGGAATCGAACGAGTCGTTGAAAAAGTTAGAAACGACAAATATTTTTTTATTCAAATTACTATTTCGAATGTTTCAGGGCCTCTTACTAGTCTTTGAGTTAAGTTTATTATTTTTTTTTTCAATTTACCTAGAGTTTTACTTTTCTGTTGTTACTATTTGATAAGAATCAAACTCTGGTTATTCATTTTGTGGCTTATTCTTTTATGTCGGAAAAAACCGGTAAATACCGGTAAACCGGTAATTTTTCAAATAATTTACCGAATTTCCGGTAAATTCAAATCCGGTAAATTTGCAATCCCTAATACGGACCCTTTTACATCATCGTTAACCTATGTTGAGAAAAAATCAGATCTAGGATTCTTATATTATAATTATGATTTCTACAAAATTATTCTTATTCTTGACAACAAATCATAAATGTATAAACCATAAACAGTCAATACATACAAATTTTTAAATTTTCTCCTACAACATTCCTCAAAATAGTCCTGATTACCCTTTTTGTGAAATAAATACTGATTATTTTCAAATTTTGAAATAAAAATGTCTGGGGAGCAGCCTACTACGTATTCTTATATTCATGTGAGATTATATGTTTTAGTGACTATTCACTATCTTCTTCCCATCTAGCCTCGAGAAAACGCTGCATCTAACTCGCTCCCAGATTCGATACGGAGTACCCCATCTATCTTCTGTTCCATTCCGCCCGGAGCACAATAAGTCAATTCTCCCGGACCCCCGCAGTGTCTGCGGATGACTGCGGCACAATTTCCAGATTTCCACGATTTTCTCGCTGGGACACCATTCGATAACTTCTTTACAATTACTCTTCACCTCTAAATAAAAATCAATTTCCGAGCTATTTCCACTTCACATTTTCCCCCGACAATGCGCCATCTCGGATCGGGAAAATAGAAAACGTCTAAGAGGGTTTTCTTCCTCGTGTTTATTTTTTTTCCTGGCGGTGGTGGTAAGACTGCGGACCTGGAATGGGACGCTACTTCGTGATTGGACCTTCTTGCGGATTTATTGGTGCTCGTGCCGAGTTTTCCGAAATTTGGTTGGAAATTTATTATTTTGGATTGTTGTGTGTCAACGGGAATCTGGAAGAGGGTTTGTTGATTCCGGATGGCTTTGTCGAATGGATTACACCCATCGTCAAATGTCTTGGACACCCTAAGTTTTCTCAAGAAATAATCATTCTTTGTTCTGGAAATGATGTAAACATTTTCCTCTTTTTCACTGCAAAATATTCATAAGTAATATCATAAGTGCATCCAATTTTTCCGAAAAAAATCGAAAAAACACGTTGCTAAGTAATATTTCAACAAGAAGCATGAGTGCAAGTGACAACAAAAATCCGAGTCGAAGACGAGGATTTTTGCACCTGCACGAATGCTTTTTGTTAAAAAATATTACTTTGCACTGTGTTTTTTAGATTTTCTTCACAGGAAAAATTAGATGCACGAATGGTATTTGACAAGACTATTTCCTGACTAACAGATTATTCTGGATGCATCTATGTATGTATTATTAATTTTCGTTGACAACAACTGTCAAGTTTTGCCGCGGGTAAACCCGAAAAAACTGCTGACAGCTGCTGCCATACAGTTTTTTCATCTAGAAACCATTTGTGATTCAAAATTGCGCGTTTCTGATTGGTGGAAATTAAGACGAGGGAAATGGTCGATAAAAAATTTATAATATAAGCATAAGCATAAACAAAAATACCTGACCTTTTCCCCTCGTGCAGATAATCCTACGGAGGATGAAAATATCCTGAAAAACAAAAGAATTACAAAAACACGTCACCAACTCGTTGTTCGCAGATTAATCCCACACCCGTTCTACCGACGAGACTCAATCAAAATAATTCCAAGTAATTTCTGAAAAACCTTTTTCTTTCGACTTAACACTTGTCTGTCTCCGCTTGAGACCGTCCATCCAAAAAAAAAATAAAAATATGAGCTACTTACTCTAACAACGTTCTCGAGTAAACTTTGCACCTTCCCTTTTGAGGCATCTCCAGTTACTCTTAACTTAACTTAACCGAACCGTATCCCGAGTCAACTGGGAACCTTCCCGTTTAAGGCTTCTCCAGTTACTGCCTTTTTCGTCTCCAAAGCTAATTAAAGATTTCCCTTCTTCGTTTTTCTTTGAAACCCAATCAAATTAAAGATCTTCCTCCTTCTTCTTTACAAACCCATCAAACTAAACATTTTTCTTTTTCCCCTCCTTCCGTGGGAGGATTCTGAGCAGATGACGCAGATTCCCATGAAACTTTCGGGTACTGCCACGTTGCAAATCCCACGATTTCAGCCCCGGATTTTTCTGCTATCGTAAGCAATTAGTTCAACCGATTTCGTGAAACGATTTTCTGATATCGTCCGAGTCCCATGAGAAACTTGAACCGAAAATCAATAATTTCAATAGTTACCGTCTCGCCAACATCCTGTACCATACCGATAGCGACAAAGTAATTTTCGGAGCCGTGAATATAAATTTCAGAAGTCTACACTAGTCAACCAAAATATTCCAATTTATTACAATGTAGTGTCATGCAAAATGTCTCATCGGTTCTTGGGCGCGAGTCAAAGCAGATTTGAATTGTGAGTGCGATTAGAATTGTGGCTAGAGCAGAGCTGGTACCATCGCAGCACCACGTGGGGCAGTGCGAAGAGTAGAGTGTGGCTGAGGAAAGAGAGGACATGTCTCGCATCCCTTGCATGTACCAGCGCCACTGCGTCAACCGGACAGACCAATAAATAGTCCCTCATCTCTGAGTGGTGCAGTATCCGGTATCCGATTGAATCATCAATCCGAACGAATAAATCCACTGTCAAATCTATAAACCCTTCGAATACGTTACGGACGACACGTACAAATATTTTATGAAAATGGCCTCTGCAAACAAATAATCGACCCATTATCCCCTGTACCGGATCGGGGCAGTTTGTTCAGTTGAATAAATTTCCATTAATTCCTGCTGCCGTTCCGGCGCGAATACCACGTGAAAAATTGCACTAATTCCGGATAGTTGGGGCCGTATTTATACGTCGGATACACCGAGGAAACTATAACGATGGACGGTATTGGAAAGGTGGATGTTTTAATATGCATAAATCGTTGCCGAGCCCGGAATTCGAAAAGAGTACGGGACTCCAATATTTGAATGTTTTGGGGGTATCGGATAGAATGAATGTTCGGTTCATGAATACCGGTTTGGAATTGGTAATCGATGTTTGAGAAAACAATTTCACCAAAGGGCATTCCATTGCGTTCAAAAAATCGGTATTGCTGAAGCCCCAATCATACTGTACCTACGTAGGAAAAGGAAAATGAATAAATCCGTAATATTGTGTCTATAAAGCACCAGAATGCAACTGTCTAATTCTGCAAATGTGATGCGACCAAAATTTAACTATCTTTATCCATTCTCTTATCATTCTTTATCTTTTGTGTAAATGGTTATTTTTTAAGCAAACATACCGCAGTAAAGCTTGAGAAGCATATCATGCATTCATGGAATTGATGGAATCCAGTGGCAACTCGTGACAATAAAGTGATGAGCATGGGCGCCTTTGCAAAAAATGTCAGGAGGTAAATTCATGTAATACATTTAATTGAAAGGAAGATCCCATAGAACGATACTTACTTAAGAGTGTGCTTCAAAAACCAATGTTAAATGTAGATATAGTAACATTCTTGATTGATTCATAAGTATAACTTCAAGTTTCAGAAAATATATTTTCGAAAAACAAATTCATTGGCAACATCCTACATAAATACAAAAATATCACAAGAATACATTTATAGATCAAACAGGCAATTCATTAGGCAGCTGCGAATAGAATGAAGCTTCCTCTAGGAAAATATTCTATAACCAAAAATCAAAACTCTTCGACCAATTAAATAAAACATGTTCAAACTGCATTTTTTTTGCTAATAGTAATCAGCGAGCGAAATTAAAGTCAAGGCAAAATAGAAAATTTGTTTTTTTCTTGATTGAGACTGACTGAATCCATTTAGGATTTAGGAATTACCCCTATACTAACATCATTCAACAAAAATTTGACGAAACGATAGTTCGTAATAATAACACTATGTTTTATTCGATTACGTCCTCTATTTAAAATCCATAATCTCTTCTTTGATTCTGCACTAGCTATGTATGTGAACATCAATCATTTATTTATATTTACCTCGATGAACCTGCAATATCTTATAAGCGAACGTTCTTCATACTGTAGCGAAAAAAGTGATTCAAATTTAGAGTGATATTCTTTAAAAAATATTAAATATATACAAATTGAAAGGTTGGTACGAGCCAGCCAGAATAGAAGGGGGGAAGTGGAGTTAAACGGCTAATTCAAATATACAGTCGCAAAACGTTAAACGGATATGAAAGGGGTCAGTATAAAAGTGCACAACAGTTATTTTTGTCCGATATTCTTTCAGTCCCAAAACTCAAAAGAGTTGTGTTGTCTACAACTTTGCTTGTTTTATTTCTGAAAGGGGCGGGTTTGACCAGGTTAAATTAGATGGTTAAACAGGATGTGTCGAACTTGCTACAGCCTAGGTTCGGTGGGGCCCTCGGGTCTGACCACGAGTATTCACGTCATGAAAGACAGACTAATAACGGCCACGAAGGATCAAGACAGAGCAGGATTGTTATTCGGTTGAACGTACTATAGTATTGGTTTGCTTAAGTACTTGCTTAAGTAAGTGCTTTGTATGTAATTTCTCAACTGTGTGAGTTTATAGGAATTATTCCTCAACTCTTGTTATATTGAATAATAAAAATAATAATAATAATAAGTCCTCCAGTCTGATCATGAGTAGTCACTCCATGAAGAACAGACGATGGACACCGATTATTCGGATAAACGTACTATAGTATTGGTTCATTTGGGTCCTCGGGTCTGACCATGAGTATTGAGTATTCACGCCATGAAAGACAGACCGCTGCCGGACACCTGGACAAGCTAGGAAAGGTATTGTATGGAGTTCGACGGAACAGCTATTTTAGCAGACTCAACGAGGATTAAAATGGGACTGCAGTAAATCGGCTCGGTACTTACGATTCAGTCACACAAGCACTCACTATGAAAAGAAGAGTAATATTCGGATACGAAATAGAATACTACCAACTAATTAAGAATGAAGCAATACTGAATCAAGAATGAATCAAAGGTCATCAATACTCAAGTAAGAATGAATAAAAAGTGAATAGGAATGTTGACTATTTTTTGGAAATGATTTTAATTTGTAGATAAACCCTATACAAACACGAAAAAAATATTTTCATGGAAAAAATATAGCAAATACCAAGAAAAAATGCGTAAATAAAAATAGTTTTCAAAATTGCCGCTGAAACGAAGTGATTATGATGACGTCACCATACGGTAAACAGACTTCGCCATCTGTCAAAGCGAACTGATCTTGCGTGATTTCTCGCGAACAAATCGTTTGCGTAATAACAAATAATTGTGAAATAGTTCGCTGGTGATACGTTTTACTCTCTTCTGTTCTTCCTAAGTTCGTACTCGTGATGACAGTAAGGTTATAGGTTAGCTTGTTTACCGAAAAGTGACGTCACGTATTCTCATTCGTGTTTGCAGTCACGTGATAAACTGTAATAGATTACACATTTTAAATCGATTTTATTTAATTGAGAGTAATTAGATCACTAAAATATTGTTTCAGTATTTCAAAAACTACCTTCAATGTGGAAAACCTCAATTTTTATGAATTTGTAACATGTGTCAACATCCCTATTATACTCAATCAAGACTAAATCAAAAGTTAATCAATACTCAACTAAGGATAAATCAAAAGTGAATCCGTATGAGGGGAAAGTCGCCTTTTATGATCTCCCTGAGGTGAGTGGAAACAGTAGGCGCACAAATGCTAAAATTCCAGAAGAGTACTTCGGTCAAAACTTCTTCAAATCTGGCTTATCGTACGTATGAGCAAGAAAAATGGCGTTATCTGCATTTTCTGCATGAAAAACAAATCGATCGCACAATATTCGATCTTCTCCCATTGTCGCGTTCTGATTCTGAACGGAAATAAAATTCAGGAATTCAAAATGGAAATTCGGAAAAATCAATTTAGAATGAAGACCAATTTCTAGACTGGGAAATTGGGCTTCATTACAATACATTCAACTCGAATAATTTGTGATTTGAAACATTAAAAATCCTACAATGTTCGAGTTTGACACCCTCGAGCGCCATGACCATAACAGCTCTAACGTTGATTTCCACACGCTAGACATGGAATCGTGTTACGCTTGTCTCTAACAATTTACTTCTTTAAGGTAACTGTGAGTTGGACACACAGTAATCCAAACATAGGAAAACCAACGATGGTCTCAATAACACTAAAGGTGGTGCCCAATGAAGGAAAATGAAAACCAAGCAAGAAAAGGAAAGCGAAAGAATAAAAGTCCCAATCTGCTGCAGAGAAAGCGTTGACAAGACGTACCCAGTGGCGTGTCTAGGATTTATGGGCCCCTCCGCGAGAATTGTACCAAGACCCCTTGCTTTTAGGTATATACAGGGTGGCCAAAAGATCGACGTCAAAAAGAAAAAAAAAACAGGTCCCTCGTGTCATGGGCTATTCGAATCACCCCCATGTATGTTATGCTATTTTTCACGGTTTCCGAGTTATGAATTTTTTTATGAACTTTGAGAATTTTCGACTTGACCATCTTAAGAAAGATATAAAAAAAGTACAAGACTTCTCTGTGAAATTCTTTCTGTAACTTAATCTCCATGAATTGTACTTTTATACATAAAATAACCAGATTCGTAACTTTGATAAAAATTATGGAAATGTTGGTCTCAAGTGAAAAAGTTACATGAATTGGATTATGATCTGAATTTTCGAATCAAGACTAAAAATGTAAAAAGGCTAATTCACGGTTTCTTAGTATGCTCAAAAACTGTGCTCAACAGTCAGCTTTTAGAATCATTGATAAAAAATGTTACTTAACACTGTACTTTTGCTAGAATAAGCCTTCAAAGTCATCGAGGTGGAAAAAATCAAAGAATTAGACATTTACTACAGAATTATTTTTTGCTATTTTAAGATTTTTCTGATCAAGTTATGATAGAAAATGCTGATAATTGATGAAAATTAGCTTTAGATGTTGGTCAAGAGAGGTTCTACATAAAAAAAGAAAAAGGTATGGCAATAAATCACACATCAAAAAGTAAATAAAAAGAAATTTATTTATGAAATTTACATTAGGTTTTCAAAGTGGCCACCTCTAACCTCAATACACATTCTACACCTTCTGAGAAAATTTTCTTTCAATCGCATAATACCTGCCCTGTTCTCTCTTAGGACACGTTGGGCTTCGCTTAACTTCAGTTGCAGCTCGTCTTCACTCGAACATTCTCGGGCGTAAACAATTTCTTTGAAAGTTTGAAATAACCCCAAACGAAAAAATTGATGGGAGTAAGGTCAGGTGAACGTGGGGTCCACTTGATCGGTCCGCTGCGTCCGATCCATCTGTTCGGGTATCGTTCATTCGAGTGATTACGGACGTTTGGTTAATTTAAGAGAAGCCGGACGTGTCCTAAGAAAGAACAGGGCAGGTTTTATGCGATTAAAAGAAAATTTTTTAAGAAGGTGTAGAATGTGTATTGAGGCTGGAGGTGGCCACTTCGAAAACCTACTATAAATTTTATAAATAAATTTTTTTTTTATTTACATTATGATGTGTGATTTATTGCCCTACCTTTTTCTTTTTTTTTTATCTAGAACTTTTCTGGACCAACATCTAAAGCTAATTTTCATTAATTTTCAGCATTCTCTATCATGACTTGATCAGAAAAATCTTAAAATGGCAAAAAATAACTTTGTGGTAAATGTCTAGTTCTTTGATTTTTTTCTACCTCGATGACTTTGAAGGCTGATTCTAGCAAAAGTGAAGTGTTTAGTACCATTTTTTATCAATGATTCTAAAAGCTGAGTGTTGAGCGCAGTTTTTAAGCATACTAAGAAACCGTGAATTAGTCTTTTTACATTTTTAATTTTGATTCGAAAATTCAGATCATAATCCAATTCACGTAACTTTTTCACTTGAGACTAACATTTCCATAATTTTTATCAAAGTTACGAATCTGGTTATTTCATGTATGAAAGTACAATTCATGGAGATTAAGTTAGGAAAGAATTTCACAGAGAAGTCTTGTACTTTTTTTTAAATATCTTTTTCAAGATGGTCAAGTCGAAAACTCTCAAAGTTCATAAAAAAATTCATAACTCGAAAACCGTGAAAAATCGCATTTTTTCTTTTTGACGTCAATCTCTTGGCCACCCTGTATATATTGTTACGACATCCGCGTGGGCCCTACGGGCCCCCGTAACATCCGGGCCCCCCGCGCCACGGGGTTTCGCAGTATAGTAGAACCGCCACTGGACGTACCTACCTCATTTTTCTGATGAACGCAAACTCACATGATTAAATTTTTTGATTTAAATTCAAAGAAGTATTTATCTTCATTCTGAAATTGATCCTCATAACCTTCTGCTTAAAATTTGCATTGTTCTGTGTTCCGTGCAGATAATCACAAACAGTCCAAGCTCAAAGAGTTGCGGATGCACATTTTACCCAAAAAGCAGTCAGTTTATTGAATCACCTCCCTCCATGCGGAAGACTGCAACATTTTCGTCGGTAATTCAATTCCCGTCACTTTACAGACTTCGAATTCCACAGGAATACAGCACTGGCTTTGCCGTATCGCTTCATCGGCTATTTTAGTTAATCCCATAGAAAGAAATCCCTCAGAAAATCGAGAGCCCGCCGAAAAGCCGGGCTAGGAAGCCATTAAAATAGAAATTTGCGAATTCGGCTTTGAAGAGTACCCACTTCGTTTTTAGTTGTAATCTGTACGAGCCAGACGTTGTTGGGGATGGCGTGGAGGGTGCCTGAGGGCAGCGTATTGTGGTCTGGGAGAAAGGGGAGGTTTAGGGGTGAAATTGTGTGATGTTGCAATAATACATGGCCACTATTGTGGTGTAAATGTGCTCGCAGATTATGCTTTATGGGGATATTTTGATATCGTTACTCTTCTGGGAGGATGCGAGCGATCGATTTATTGAATGAAAATCTGGTGATCTGTGGATTAGGATATTGAATGATGAAATTTTCCATTATGTTGCCAGGATCGATGCTGTGGTTGGTCTTTCAGCAAAATTATTAATGTGTTCTCATAAATCTATTGAACTAGACATAATGTGTAGGTATAGGTAAAAAATATGCTTTTGTGGAAACAGGTAATTTCGAGTTAAAACATATTTGCCAACATCGGCGTTTTTCAATTTAAGCTTTAACCTTCCCAATAATGTGGCTCAGTGAGAAATGGAACTTGACGAAATACCAGAGTATATAGAATAGTTTATAACAATGATGAACTCGGACTCAACTGGAGTTATTCAATCGAAGAAATGATGATTTAACGCAAAATGAACAGAGTTCAAACATCCAATATTGTAATATGGAATATAATAAAATAAAATATAATATAGGCAGTAGTTTAGAAAACCACTTGCAAGATTAGAAATTAAGGAGCAACCAACAGCAGAACCCCTCTACTGTACAGTTGAATAATTTTACATGTAGCCATTATGAGGCATGTTGGCAATATTCAATCGGTAGAATATTAAACAGGGTGAGTCTTTGATGACTTGTACATATATTTCAACTGAGGATTCTTGAGGTGAAAAGAAACTTTTTTTTTCATTTTTCCGAATTCGGCTCTGTTATAAAGATATAAACCATTTAAAAAAAATGAGCTAATTACGTTTCTGATATAATTCTATGGAATTGATGCAAAGTTCATATTTTTCGATTGAAATTGAGTTGCTATATTCAGGAAATACTCAAGTACTAACCTTATTTGAATAAAAATGTTTAAAAAACGATATTTCAGTCAGTTTCATCCGATTATATCTGCAACTTAAAAGCCATAATTCTCCCACCAAAATAAGCTCCTTCTTCGATTTTCATGAAGATTAGTTTGTGAGCACTTGTTTATATTCTCCTCTTTCCCCCAAAATTATCACGAAAAGAATTGTTTTTACACTGATCGAACATAACTCCATTAAATTAGGTCAAAGGATTCGAGGTTAATGACCTAACCTTACCCATCTAACCACATTCTATGAAAGCTATCATAGAACGTTTGAGAAGACGCCATATTGTGTTGATTTTCTCTTTAAACAAGGAAGCAAGCACTCTATCATTAACGGGTGAACTAACGCAAAGGCACTAGTTTTGTTTACTTTTGAATGTTGGCGTCTTGTCATGCCTTTCTGGAAATGTTCTGATTCCCGCCGATAGAGCGCTACGATCTTAATTCCTGTCGGTGCGCAAGACAAACCGTTGTTCCATAGGCCGCACAGTTGGTCTGTGGTTGTTGAACGAAGCATGCGTAAAGCGGCTTGATGGAGATTTGTCGATTTGTTATTTGTTTATTCACAGTGAAGAATGCGAACAGTTGATGTGAAAAGATTTGCAGTGAAAGTAATTTAATGTGATAATGACCGTGTAGTGTCGAGTTTATCATTGTTCAGATAGAAACATCGCCACTGATCGTGTAGCGTTAAGTATTCATTTTGCACAAATTTCAATTCAATACAGGGTTTGTATGAGATATTCATCATCAATATGCGAATTCTGTATTCCACTGACATTTTAGTCTTGACAAAATTGATAAATATTCTGACAACATTGTCACCTTGTATAGAGTTTATTAATTTGAGCCATTCTATGATATTGAAGAGCCAGGGTTGCAACTAGATTTTTCTTATGATTTTTTCGTAAAATTTGATCGGGTAAAATTAGGAATGACTCGAAAACGACGAGTTTTATTGAAAAAAATAGAAATACTTTTATTTTCTGAACCGATTGGTTCTTCCGAAAATATGAACCGTATATCTTTCTCAAGTGGTTTTATAGTATTTTTTCGTTCATTTCATTATATGGAAGAGGATATGCCGCTAATAATGGAAAATAATATCAGCCAAATGACCACCACGACTATGTACAAGGCCATATCCTTTTCATGATTTTCATAACCAAATCGCAAAGTGGCTGCCCTATATCCTCGATAGCCTCACGAATTCCATCATTGAGGACTTGAATCGACGATGGGCTTTTGGCGTAGACCTTCTCTTTCCTATGGCCCCAAAAGAAGAAGTCGTAAGGTGTTAAATCACAAGATCACGGTGGCCAATTGTGATCACCCCTTCGAGAGATTACACGTTCCGGGTTTTTCCCGTGAATTCCGCCATCTTGTTGGAAGTTAACCTTGTCCAGATCGAAACCATCAAATTACGACCATAAATAATCATCAATCATCTCGATAGAGCAATCCATTCACCATAATTGTTGCTCCAGTCTCATTCTCGAAAAAATAAGGTGCAATGACCCGGCCAGACCATAAACCGCACCGGAAAGTCACACGTTGAGGATAGAGGCTTTTCAACAATAACTCTTGAGTTTTCTGAGCACCAGATGCAACAATTTTGAGGAAGGCACCGAGGAGGAAATGGTTCTCATCACTCGAAATGATTTTTTGATGGAAATTTTATACATTTCAAGAACTCAATCAGCAAAGACACGATGTTGTTGATGATCGGCTGGCTTGAGTTCTTGTGATAAGTGAACTTTATGAGCCTCAACACCCACATTTTTATGCAAAATTCGGTGTATTTAAGTTTGTGGAAAGCCTCATTCCGAAAAATCACGAGAAGTGGACAAACCTGGGTTATCTTTAACACTTTCGGCTACAACAGCAATATTCTCTGCTGTTCTTGAGCGACGTGCACGGGTTTCATTCTTCACATCACTAACTTGTCCCAACAGCTCAAATTTTTTCACCAATTTCTCTATTACGGTTCGAAAAGGTGCATCACGACGTCCCAAGAATGTTCGAGGTTTACGAACCGTCTCTACCAAATTGTTATAGTGAATTTCAATAATTTCAATGCGTTTTTGAAGCGTGTATCGTTACATACCTATACTCCATTCATTTTTATTTAATCACATAGGAGGTCATGGTTTCGTTTTCAGGAGTTGGTGCACTTAATGAAAAATCTGTGCGCGTACAGAAAATATCGTTAATGACAAAACGACGTTGCCAGTATCTTTGTTTACATCAAAGTAAAAGCATCAAAGATATTCCACATTTTGTTAGTTCGAATCGATCGGCGATTTTGGGGCGAAATATCGATAGGAAAACGCCGTTTTTCCGTTCTTCGTCGTCCAGAAGAAGTTTCCCGTCGATATGAGAAATTTCGTGCAATTGTCATTTTTTCCTTTCAAGACTTTTGGCGTGAGTACGAACGGACCAAAAATCGATTTATGAGGATAAATAAAGCGGAAGTATGTACTAATCGACCTTTTTACACTTGATAACGAAGTTTTTTGAGGTATCTGGCCGTTTAGAAAGATTTCAAAAGAAATTCCGGTCCCCCAGAAGTTTGGTTAATTTCGGTATCGTTTTTGGTGCTCAAAATTTTTTTGGAATGTGTAAATGAACAAAAAAGGCTTCCTTAGATCTTCTAACGAAAGCGACCGGAAAATATGGTTCAGCAACTTGCAGAATGAAATTGCACGATTTTCGTAAGTAAACGGGTTCTGGATGGCCATCATCGGTTTCTAAATGATTATCTATTGTTGATCGTTTTCACGTTTCAGAAAAAAAAATACGTCGAAAAAGCTGAAAAAAAAAAGAAATATGACTATATTGCTTTCAACGGTAGGGTCGGTAGGTAAATTCAGATTCCGATGAACTGAAATGTGTCACTGGAGCTTTCATTCCTCATTCCTATCAATCCTTTGCCGAAAGTAGAAATAGGCTATATTGAACCAGAATACATCGGTTTTTTCCATATTCCAGGAGTTTGTGTCTTATTTTAGAACAGATGAATGATAAATGTGAAGCATATGTTTGACCTATTCCATTTTATTTGTACAAACCTACTATGGTAGTAATGTATGAATATTTTTTTAAATAATAAATTACTATACAGTCAGAATATTTTACTCCTTGTTCATAAGATCAAATAAATGAAATGTATATCTATAAAGCTTTCAGGAATTGACATTCTTGCTTATTAATTTATAACCAATACTCAGTTACTATTGCATTAAAATCATTAGTTTCTCTGTGTAAACAAATTCGTTAATTCATTTTCTTTGTGATGAATGAATAAAACTGTTATTTGTTTGAAATAAAGTATTTCAGAAATAGAAATGTTATGCACCCTCACAATCATATCACATACAATATCATGATGAAAACAAAGCACATCGATAAATCTTCACAAACATAAATCCAAAACTCCTTTATATGTTTAATATTGTTCACAATTTTCTGTTGTGTTCTCCAAAATGAAATATACATTCTGAGAAATACGCTAAGAATGTAGAAAGGGCAACATAGTGTTGACTTGGAACATAAAAATATTTTGAAAAACGTCATAACTTCGATACAGAGTGGAATGTGTCAAAATTCCAAGGCCAGAGTTGTGATTTTATAATTGTGAATGGAGTATAGTTATTAATGGCGTTGTTTTTACAAGTCAAATGCCAAAATTGACATCTTCCAAATTTTCAATCTATGATTCCATCGAAAGTCTCACTCCATAGATCAATGGTCGAGGTCGACTTCTTTTTGAGATCCGCAACGTAGCTTTGATACAAGCCGCAAAACAACTTACTATCAAAGAAGAACAAATTCTGAACGAAGGAATTACTACTTAGGTATCTATTTCAAACCCCAATATCAAGGTATAAAGACATGTTGTTTTTGTATGTCATCTCCAGGCCTTTTTATAGTGAATGCAGATATTAGTATTAGTCTTTGAACAAATTGCAAGGTACAAAAATTAGCGAAGTTTTTCAATGAAATATTCCAATCAGAGAAAATGAGTCGATCATTCGTTACACGCTTAACAAGTGTGCTATAAACTTTTCATTCTCATGCCACTCTGCAGGTTTGCGTTCGTTCCATCGCTGATCCCACCACAATTGACATTTCTCCCAAGTGTCAGTGCATTTTCAGCGATTGTTCGTCAGCCACGCCGTTCCTGATCGCTAAACTACACAGCCTAGGGTTGTTACACGTAGTATATGCATGCTGATTACTCATCAGTAACGCCCCTCTGATTAATGCTACCAATCACACACTCAATTAAAATACTTATGATTAGCTAGTTAGACCCACCGAGGGGGATACATTTGGCATCATATAATTTACTGTTAGATTTATTGTCGTCGTTGAAATTTCTACCGGCTCAGCAGTTCCGTTAATGAATTTCGTAATTGGATTTTCTGAATTGTCACAGGAATACCTTGTCATGAAGTTGCGAACCCGGAGAATGTAGAAAAAGTCATTTAAATTTGAGATAGATCTATGGAGCTGAGTGATGGTGTAATTTTTTCATTCAATCATATATTTGGTCGAGTTTTGACATATATTTTAGCGGCACATGAAACACAACAAAGCTGATTTCTACTCATTCGATTTGTAGTCTACGATAATTCGGATGAGTACCTACTGAAAAACCTGATTTTAATTCTTCTAGATGTATGTACTCAATCAGATGAAAGATCATGCACCAAGAATTTGAAGTGTATTCCTAGTCAGGGCCGGATTAACCATTAGGCAGAGTAGGCGGCTGCCTAGGGGCCCCGTATCAGCTAGGGGCCCCACGTGCCCCATCGAATATTTATCACAGAAAAGATTGCACTTCCTAGGGGCCCCCCACATGGTTGATCCAGCCCTGTTCCTTGTACTTCTTGAGATATTAACATCAGAGGAAAAAGAGAATAGGAACATTACCTTTAATATGAAATGAAATAATTCAAATAAGGGCCACTATATTGAATTTAATGAAGTTCATAATATGTGTTGTTCGTTGTTTGATTCCATGTACCAATTCCTCTGTTACAGCACCGAATAATGTATGATTTTTGTATTAAATAATAATAATTGCATGCATTTTGATAACGTATTGAAATAACAGTTAGACATCCAGTCTATTCGAATTTTTTCACTGTCTTACCAATAATTGTACTCTCAACTTAACGTACTTATCAACTTATTCTACAGAATCATTATTTTTGTAGTTTACACAATTTCCATACACACAGTAGTAGATAAACGATCCATGATTTTAAATGACTAACCGTCGACTAAACATACCTAAACATATGCAGCTTTGGATGACAGTTATGTTTGACTTATGTCATTGAAACAGGGCGGTGAAATCTGAACCATGACATGGATTACCCTGCAGAGCACCCCATTCAGGGTTTTATCGGATATATGGAATGTACAACGATGAACGAATATGAATGGATAAACTAATGGAAGGTTTTGCAAAGCTCTGTCAATTTTGAAATCAGTTGATTGTCAATCAAATGTGAATTTTGAAATGTCAAATCGAGTTGAATCTCTGAACAAGACCGTGATTATCCGATCAACGCTGATTGCACTTCGTGAAATCCGCTATTATTGCATTCAAGACCTATTTTTTTATTGTTGGCATAAGCTCAAATCCAAAAAACATTTGATATTTCGTGATTCAAGCGAGTGCAACATTTTCAGGTTTTGACTGAATACCGCCGTTAGCTTTCTGCACTATTCAAACCAAAATAAGAATAAGAAGCTTCATTCATCCCCACTACTCGTATATTTGGCAAGTACGCAATTATTTGCGTACTTGGCAAGTAGATGAAGTTTCGAATTTGAATGACAAGATTGAGAGTATTGGCCGAGTGAACCACTCCCACTACATGCCAAATATAGGCAAGTGGCAAATATTTGCCAAATACACGAGTAGTGGGAGTCCGGCTTAATAGCTATTTATGTTACAAGTACATAAATTAGGTCTTCATGGACGAGGCCAATAATTTGGGCAAGTCCATAAGCCTAATTATGCATACAAAGCTTTATGTTCGACTGCTTCATAAACACTTCATTCATTATTTCGTTTAGCGTCCATAATTGACTACTTTTTTTGGACACCACTTTATTGGACCCAACACTGTCAGTTTCCACTCTCGATACAGCAATTTTTTTCGCTTTACACCGTTCGGTAAACAAATTTTCATAAGCACTTTTAGTGGGTTAGACAGATTCATTGACACTTGCGTCTAAATTTTTTACGCTTTCCTGATCCGCACTATCCATTTTTTTGATCATTATGACTTTAGTCACAGAATTAACGAAGTGAACAGCTTTGTGCAGTTGCTAAGGTCGCTGATGGTTACTGAGGTGAGATAAGCAAAAGCACACTCAATGTATTTCTTGGAATAAAGCGACGAATATAATAATTGCCATTTGAGAAAATAAAATTTCTGCATTGCAGTCAAACATAATAGCTATTTATGTAACAAGTACATAAATTGACGAGTCCAAAAGTTTAACCTCGCGAGCAAAGCGAGCGAGGCCAATAATTTGGGCAAGTCCATAAGTCTAATTATGTACGAGTTGCATACAATGCTTTATGTTTCACTGCAATGCAGAAATTTCATTTTCTGAAATGGCAATTAGTATATTCGTCGCTTCATTACAAAGAAACATTGAAGGTGGGTTTCACAAAGCGTAATCACCGGTGATCCGAGCTTGATCTAGAATCAACTCGATTTTTCAGTTCAAAAATCAGAGAATCAAGCCGTTGATCTCGAATCACCGGTGAAACCCACCTTAAGTGTGCTTTTGCTTTTATTACCTCAGTAACCATCAGCGACCTTAGCAACCTCATTGAAAAAAGTCGATTACTTTGTTAATTCTGTGACAAACGTCATAATAATCCAATAATGGATAGTTCGGGAAAGGTCAGCGTAAAAAATTCAGCCGCAAGTGCCAAAGAATCTCTCCTACCCACTAAAAGTGCTTATGAAAATTTGTATGCGGCCTATAACAAGTGGTGTGAAACGAGAAAATTGTAAAATCGAAAGAAGACTGTGACACTCGAGTCCAATAAAGTGGTGTCCAATAAAGTAGTCAATTATGGACGCACTAAACGAGTTCATGAATCAAGTTTTTATGAGACAGTCGACCATAAAAGCTATTTTTGTACCAAGTACATAAATAAGGTCTTTATGGACGAGTACAAAAGTGAGCGAGCAAAGCGAGCGAGGCCAATAATTTGGGCAAGTATATAAGTCTAATTATGTACGAGTTGCATACAATGCTTTATGTTTGACTGCAATGCAGAAATTTTATTTTCTGAAATGGCAGTTGATACATTCGTCGCTTTATTACAAAGAAATATTAGTGTGCTTTTGCATTACTTTCCTAAGTAACCATGCACTGAACAAAGTTGATTACTTCGTTAATTTTGTGACAAACGTCAAAATAATCCAAGAAATGGATAGCGAGAGAGGAAGGCGTAGAGAAACTAGCCGCAAGCGCCAAAGACTCTCTTTACACTAAAAGTGCTTATGAAAAATTGTATGCGGCAATGCGGTCTATAACAATAAATACAAATATAAATATATATACAAAGAAAATTGCAAAATCTAGAGAAGACAATGACAGTTGAGTCCTATAAAGTGGTGTCCAATAAAGTAGTCAATTATGGACACTAAACGATTTCATAGATCGAGTGTTTACAAGGCAGTCGAACATAAAACATTTTATGTTCGAGTGCTTCATAAACACTTGGTTCATGAATTCGTTTAGCGTCCATAATTGACTACTTTATTGGACGCCATGTTATTGGACACCACATTTTCGAACTAATTTGTCACAGTCTTCTCTCGATTTTGAAATTTTCTTCGTTTCACACCACTTGTTATAGGCCGCATACGAATTTTCATAAGTACTTTTAGTGGGTAGGAGAGATTCTTTGGCACTTGCGGCTAAATTTTTTACGCTTTCCACTCCCGAACTATCCATTTTTGGGATTATTATGACGTTTTTCACAGAATTAACGAAGTTAACAACTTTGATCAGTGAGGTTGCTATGGTCGCTGATGGTTACTAAGGTGATAAAAGCAAAAGCACACTTAATGTTTTCTTGAAATGAAGCGACAAATATAATAATTGTCATTTCAGAAAATGGAATTTCTGCATTGCAGTCAAACATGAAGCTTTGTATGCATCTCGTACGTAATTAGGCTTAAGGACTTTCCCAATTATTGGCTTCGCTCGCTCTGCTTTAAACTTTCGGACTCGTCAATTTATGTACTTGTTACATAAATAGCTATTATGTTTGACTGCAATGCAGAAATTGCATTTTTTCAGATAGCAATTATTATACTCGTCGCTTCATTTCAAGAAATACATCGAGTGTGCTTTTGCTTATCCCACCTTAGTAACCATCAGTGACCTTAGCAACCGTACAAAGTTGTTCACTTCGTTTATTCTGTGACTAAAGTCATAATAATCAAAAAAATGGATAGTGCGGGACAGGAAAGCGTAAAAAATTTAAACGCAAGCGTCAAAGAATCTGCCTTACCCACTAAAAGTGCTTATGAAAATTTGTATGCGGCCTATAACAAACGGTGTAAAGCGAAAAAAATTGCTGTATCGATAGAGGACAGTGTCAGTTGAGTTCAATAAAGTGGTGTCCAAAAAAGTAGTCAATAATGGACGCTAAACGAATTCATGAATCAAGTGTTTATGAAGAAGTCGAACATAAAGCTTTGTATGCATAATAAGGCTTATGGACTTGCCCAAATTTTTGGCCCCGCTCGCTATGCTCGCTCTGCCATAAACTTTTGGACTCGTCCATGAAGACCTAATTTATGTACTTGTTACATAAATCGCTATAAATGCATGAGACATGTCGAATGGAGTATAAAATATAGAGACGAAAATTCATACATGTTTGAAGAATAGTATCTACCTTTTTCGTCCTTTTCTTGAAATTCGGCTGGAGATACTTAATGTGGGGTTTTCCTCAAGGGAAGGTATCTTTTTGTACTATTTTTTACCACCAAATCGCTATCCATGATGAGGACCCATGTGCTATGAAAAGATTATATGGGATCATAGTGTAATGTAATCTTCTTTTCGAAATAAAATTACATTATTCTATTCGACAGGAATACAATGTGATGCTTTCTCTATCAACTCAGCCTCAACATGACGCTGTAGGTGTATTTGATCTATGTATAATGTATTACGTATGACAATATACCAACGCTTAATTGGAATCTGAGTTAGGTGTAGCACAATCTAATGAACAAGTTGCTGTTTAAATTCCTCATTAACTGGAACATACATACTACTTGTCAATCAACAACGGGAGCAATAACGCCCGAACTTGCCCTCCCATGCACGATAACGCCCTTAAAATGCAAAGTACGCCCTGATTGAGTCGCATGTCCGCAACTTATTAACCAGGCCCATAGGAACAGTAATTAAAATATTTGTTAATCTAGTTTCGACATGATTTAGGTACGTTTAACAGCGATTTTAATAGACTGGTTCGCGTGATCCAGTCCGTATGTATTTCAATATCTGTAATTTCGAGTTTCCTGATAAAAAGGATAAATGTTGTTCATCACGAATATCTTTCGTGCCATGTCTGCCGTGAATTTAACGATTTATGGTGTCGAGAGTCTGATTTTTTTTCGATTCTTCTTCAACTGAATACGATTCATGATTATGTTTCTCGATGAATAGTGTAAGAGTGCTGTTATTCAACCGTTGAAGTCGAAGTGAATCGAACATTTTAGGAAATGGACTTGAGATAGTGGGAATATGATTTTACCGACATCAATGATACTAATGATCATTTATTATATTATTCATCATTCAATGAAGCTATGTCTTCCCTGTCTAATATTTTTGTGTTAAAATTTGAATATAACACTGCGTTTTGGGAGAAATGTCTTGACATAATCGAAATTCTTGTGAACCTTCAATATGGGTACTCCTAAGTTTATTGATGATTCATCATACATCCATGCCCAGTCCTTCAAATTCAATATTTTCAACATTTGATGATTTGAATACTATGATATCGGAGGTTTCGGGAAAATTTCTTCAGATGCTATCAATTTGATTTCACCGATATCATTGATAACAATAACCGTATGGATAATGAACTAATCGAAAAAGTTTGCCCGGGTTATTGGAAAATTAACTATAGCCAAAAATTAATCTCCTATACCACTGGGACCATCCCTCCCTCAGACTTTGAAATTGACAATAATTCCTTCATTACACTGAGAAAAATGATTATTAATATTCAACTTTCCGATTTCTGAGTGCAATATTCATGTATATTTAACAACAGAACTCATAAACTGAAAAATTTTACTACCTATTAATTTGACTGAATATTGAATATAAAAAAACGGTTTGTGCTGCTTATATTCTTCATTAAGGTATTTATTAACAATAAATATTTCATTTTAGTATTCAAATAGTTATTTCTTACTGTCAAAGATATTGTACAGTTCAGTGGTGAACAATGCAGAATTAATATCATTGGTAAATTATGTTTCTTAACCAGAAAGAGATATTTTAACAATAAATAAAGAAAATTCAACCGTTCCACTTCGTCCGTTTCCGATGTCGTTCGGCTCACATAGACGCGGAATCGTTCAGATGAAACATGGCGTCAATATGAACAGCGGTTTCGAAAAATTATTGAGAGTTATTTCGTTACCAAGAGTCTTATGACAATTCTTAAAATAATGAAAATTGTTGTTGAGTGCACTCAGAAAAACAAATATTCACCACTAAGAAATTTCGAATGTATGTAAGAAATATCTGTTTCACTATACGTCCCAACAAATATTTCTTAAAAGATATGTTTTGGTTTCTTACAGCATTGACATCTTGATACTAAGAAATCATTTATTTGTGATGAATTAGACATTGGATTACTCCAAAGATACTATTTCTTTATATTGATAATAATAATAATAATAATAATTTATTTATCCTCAGAACCACATATTTACAAAGAAATAATAAATATAAACAGGTATAGGATATGTCATGAGTGCAAGAACTAACCATTATGATCAAAATATTCCCCAACAGAGTAGAAGCATTTAGTCAAGAAAAACTGTTCAACAGATTTATTAAAAGATCTTATATTTTCAATACGCCTTAATTCAATAGGAAGTGCGTTGTATAGTTTGATTCCCATATATCTTGGTGATTTCTCATATCCAGTCAGGCTGTGATGAGGAACAGTCAGATCATGTGATTGCCTTGTAAAATAATCGTGATTGAAATTCAGTGGTAAGAATTTATCTAAGTTAATTTTTACAAATTTCAGTATTTCATACATATAAATACAGGCTAGGGGTAAAATTTTAAGTCTTCTGAATAAAGGCCTACAGGATGTTCTTAGGGAAACCCCACAAATAAATCTGACTGCCTTTTTTTGCAGTTTGAATACACGTTCACTACAGGCAGCAGAACCCCAAAACAAAATACCATATGTTATTCTGGAACGAAAGTGGCTTGAGTAATATGACATGCATATATTATCGTTCGTAGTAGTTTTTAATCTATATATCGCATAGCATACGGAAGATAATTGGGAGCAAAGGTTGTTAATGTGCTCTTTCCAGTTGAGGTTGGAATCAATTGTAATTCCCAGGAACCTGGTGAATTCTACCTGTACTATAGATTTGGAATTGATTTTTATCAAAAGGCTTTTATTCATATGGTTGCTGGTGTTTTTGAATGAGAACTTAATGAAAACTGTTTTACTGATATTGAGAAACAGCTCGTTCTCAGCAAACCAATCAGAGAACCTAGTGAGTCTTTCATGTGCAACCAATGACGCCTCGTGATCAGACCTTCCAGTACAGAGAAGTGTGTTGTCATCAGCAAATATCACCAGATTTGATGGGTCAGCAATTACATCAGGTAGATCGTTGATAAATATCAAAAAAAGCAGAGGACCCAATATGGATCCCTGCGGTACACCACATTTGACATCAACATGAGATGAACGAACTCCATTAATTTCAACGAATTGCATTCGGCCTGCCAAATATGAATGGATTAATTGGTTTATTTGACCTCTCAACCCAATCGAACTCATTTTCTTTAAAAGAAGGTCGTGCGATACTAAATCAAACGCCTTGCTTAAATCCATAAAGATGGCTATACACTTTTTTCGGTCTTCAATACTCTCATAAAGTTTTGTGATGAAAGCCATTATCGCTGATTGCGTTGATCTTTTGTGCCGGAATCCGTGTTGACAACTCGACAGTAAGTTATACTTATCGAGAAACGAGAGTATTTTCTCAAATATCACTCTTTCGATAATTTTTGAAACTGATGACAACAATGAAATCGGTCTATAATTCTCAGTCGCTGTGTGGTCGCCTTTTTTGAACAACATTTTAACGCGGGCTAATTTGAAAATATCAGGAAATATACCAGCTTTTAATGACAAATTTATTAAATGAGTTAACACGGGGGTAACCCAGGTAGCAGCACTTTTGAGCAAACAGGATGGAATGTTGTCAACGCCTTGTGAACATGTATTTTTCAGACTGTTCAATATATTATAAACCTCACTTTCAGAAACTGGCGTAAGAAACATTGAAACTTCAACTTTATTTTCAGGATTGAGTACTTTACGTTCTGATGGATTGTTGATTTTTTTATTAATTTCTTTTGGTAATTTAACAAGGTATTCATTAAAGTGATTCGCCACTGTTTCCGGATCATCAATGTGTTCGTTATCAATAAGAAGTGTCGGTGCGTTTTCGTTTTTAGTTTTTTTTGACGTATTTGTATTATTCCTTATTATGTTCCATACGGCTTTAGATTTGTTGACAGCATTATTATAATCTATTATATTTTGTAGCTTTTTAGCTTCTTTGAGTACTTTTCTGTAAATGATTTTATATTTTTTATAATAAGCTATATTTTCATCAACATCAGAATTTTTAGTCAACATGTAAAGTTGCTTCAATACTTTCGAAGACACTCTAATGCCTGCTGTGACCCACCCTTTACAATCTCTCCTTCTTTTGGAAGATAATCTTTGAACTGGAAAACATGAATCGACAAAAAAAGACAAAGAATTGATGAAATTATCAAAAGCTTCATTGACAGAATGTGATGTGTAAACATCCAACCATGATTCTCTAGAGAGTGCGTAATGGAAATCATTATAGTTTTCTGAACTGAAAACCCTAGTTGATATATAAGTTTTTGTGGCAGGTTCATTTTTAAATAAAAAAGTTACTTCCTGTGATGTATGATCTGAGATACCATTAGCACAAACTTCAGTACACGCTACATTTTCATCAGAAACATTTGTACATATATAATCCAAGCAACTATTTCTACCAACACTGAATCGTGTACACTCATTTATCAGCATTCTGATATCGTATGATCTCAATATATCAAGAAGTTCTTGTTTAAATATACTATTTTCGATAAAATCTATGTTCAGATCGCCACAGAGGACGATTTTACAATCATTACAACAAAGTTGACTTAATATCGAATCTAACTCTGATAGGAATGCCTTAATATTTCCCATGATGGGGGATCTATAAATGGTTATGATTTTAATCTTCTCACCGGAATCTGAAGTTAACTGAACACCACAGACTTCAAATACTTGTTCTCGAGATATATGCCGAAGATGGGGAATATCACTGATAGATGTGCGAAGATCCTCCCTAAAGAAAATCGCCACGCCACCATTTTTGAGTTGGCTTCGACAGTATGCTGTGCAAAGTTTCAATCCGTCGATTTTAACTGCTCGAACTTCCTCGTCACGCATCCAGTGCTCGGAAAGGCAGACTATATCTATGTTCTTTCCCTCAAGTGATACCTCGATACAATCAATCTTGTTCCTCAAACACTGAACATTTTGATGGAATATACTCAGAAAGTTAACAGAGCCTTGTGATGTGGATGCATCGTTCAGGGTTGGTTGTTGTAGAGGTGATGGTTGAGGGGTTATTCTCCCAAAAAAGGAGCCTCTTCTTTATTATTTTCCTGTTTTTTCCAGAAATTGTACCGTCGAACAGAAACTCCTCGAGGCCAATAATCAGGGTTTCCAATTTTTTCCAATTTATCAAATGGAATACCAACCATGAAAGACGAATTTTGTCCTTTACTTGTAAGCTTTTCGATGATTATTTCGTCGTGAGGTATGTTTTCAACTTGAAGATAGTCGAAAACCATATCCGTTGTTGCGTCTTTATTGCTGATACTACCAACGTAAAGCCACCCTTTTTTTGGTTTTGCCATTCCGATCAACTGCCCATTCGATCTATCAGCAGAGGACTTACTTATATGAGCATTCCTACGTTGAGTTGTTGTGCCGTCTATTGGTTTATTATAATTTCGAAACCTTTGTTGTGTTGGTTTCATAGATTTCGTTAGTAAACCGCTATGTTCACCCTGAATATTATCATACGATGCATGATTGATCTTATCATCGCTAGACGGGAATTCCCCAGATGACGTTTTGTGTATGTTGTGTTTGTCGCATGTATGTTAATACAAATAACCAGATTCAGGGAATATGAAAGATTTCTTAACTGTTATTGAACGATTGTTAATATAGAAAATAATCAATTAGGAATTAATGTTTCGGAATTCATGAATACATAGTATTCTTTATAGTTAAGAAATCAAATATTTGTTGTTATTATCTCATGTTAAACAGTTAATAAGTTTATTATAGCTGAAATAGTACCTTTAACTGTATTAGCTCTTATGTTATGATATTTAAAATTATAAAATGTTGCATAACTGTTATGTATCATTAGTTAGTTGTTCATGAGATATTTATTAGGGGTAGAATAAAAATCTATTATGGAGTGAACAAAATATATTCATTGAAATGTCAAAAACATCATTAATATAAAAAAAACATCATACTGGGTGGAAGGCACCGGGACTGGGAGGTTCCGGCACACCTTCAGACGAAAATAAAAGCACACTATCAGCTGATTGGTTGATTCTGAAAAGAATTTACTGGAGTTGAAATTTGTTAGCACCAAGTTGCAATAACATAAAATTTCAGTATGAAAAAAATCCCATCTGTATTATCAGAATTTTGTGTATGAGAGGCACCATAACAGATAATATTTTCATTTTGTCCAGCCTTGAGAAAGGTTATGAAAATGATCGATAGCTCGGATGTATAATGTATAAAAGTGAAATACTGATCCTTTAAACCTGAATATTTCCACAATCTTCTACTTCATAAATAATCACGTTCATTAAATCTATTTCCTAGTTTCCCACAAATAATGAATATATAATAATATATCCTTGTCTAAAAACGATAATTCCTTTATTGAAGTGTTAAGAATGAATGATATTCTAAAAAATTGTAGAGAAAAAAATTTGTGTAATCTATAGTCGAAAAGAAATGAAAACTCAAATTTTGAATCGAAAGAAATGAAACTGGAATTAGCTCGAAAAGCATCAACCAAAGGGATAAGTATCTAATCAGGGAATTTGTGTAATTATGTATAGGTATATGAAATCTAATAAATTGAATCAAAACAATAGCTCACCTTTGAGAAATTATTATGAAGTGTATAATCCGCAGGTATACTCTCCCTCTATCTTTTAATATGTGTTTGGCTGATCACACATGGAACAAACTGTTTTTTACACCACGCTTGAATTTCACGTACACAACATTATTCAGCTATCCTAAGACTTCATGCAAATTTTAACTTCATAACACCACCGGAACACACTCAACAACAATTTTCCATAATTTTCAGAATTGCCATAAGACTCTTGGTAACGAACTAACTCTCAATAATTGTTCGAAAGAGCTGTTCATATTGACGCCATGTTCCATCAGAATGATTCCGCGTCTTTATGAGCCGAACGAAATCGGAAACGAACGAAGTGGAACGGTTAAATTTTCTTTATTTATTGTTAAAATACCACTTTCTGGTTAAGAAACATAATTTACTAATAATATTATCTCTGTATTTTATATCTTCTGCTCAAATTATTCACCACTAAACTGGACAATATCTTTGATAGTAAGAAATAACATTTGAATACTAAAATGAAATATTTTTTGTTAATAAATTTGTTAATATATAAAGAATATAAGCAAAACAAACCGTTTTTTCATATTCAAGATTCAGTCAAATTAATAAGTAGTAAAATTTTTTAGTTGATAAGTTCTGTTGTTAAATGTAAATGAATATTGGACTAAGAAATCGGAAAGTTGAATATTAATAATCATTTTTCTCAGTGTGGTTCCGGAGTTAAAATTTGCTTGAAGTCTAAGGATAGCTGAATAATGTTGTGTGCGTGAAATTCAAGCGTGCTGTATCTAATGTAGTGTAAAAAACAGTTTGTTCCATGTGTGATCAGCCAAGCACATATTAAAAGATAGATGGAGAGTATACCTGCACTCAGAAAAACAAATATTCACCACTAAGAAATTTCGAATGTATGTAAGAAATATCTGTTTCACTATACGTCCCAACAAATATTTCTTAAAAGATATGTTTTGGTTTCTTACAGCATTGACATCTTGATACTAAGAAATCATTTATTTGTGATGAATTAGACATTAGATTACTCCAAAGATACTATTTCTTTATATTGATCGCATGTATGTTAATACAAATAACTAGATTTAGGGAATATGAAAGATTTCTTAACTGTTATTGAACGATTGTTAATATAGAAAATAATCAATTAGGAATTAATGTTTCGGAATTCATGAATACATAGTATTCTTTATAGTTAAGAAATCAAATATTTGTTGTCATTATCTCATGTTAAACAGTTAATAAGTTTTTTAATATTAAACAAATAGCATTATTATTGCTGAAATAGTACTTTTAACTGTATTAGCTCTTATGTTATGATATTTAAAATTATAAAATGTTGCATAACTGTTATGTATCATTAGTTAGTTGTTCATGAGATACTTATTAGGGGTAGAATAAAAATCTATTATGGAGTGAACAAAATATATTCATTGAAATGTCAAAAAAATCATGAATATAAAAAAACATCATACTGGGTGGAAGGCAACGGGACTGGGAGGTTCCGGCACACCTTCAGACGAAAATAAAAGCACACTATCAGCTGATTGGTTGATCCTGAAAAGAATTTACTGGTGTTGAAATTTGTTAGCACCAAGTTGCAATAACATAAAATTTCAGTTTGAAAAAAATCCCATCTGTATTATCAGAATTTTGTGTATGAGAGGCACCATAACAGATAATATTTTCATTTTGTCCAGCCTTGAGAAAGGTTATGAAAATGATCGATAGCTCGGATGTATAATGTATAAAAGTGAAATACTGATCCTTTAAACCTGAATATTTCCACAATCTTCTACTTCATAAATAATCACGTTCATTAAATCTATTTCCTAGTTTCCCACAAATAATGAATATATAATAATATATCCTTGTCTAAAAACGATTGATAAATAAATAATTCCTTTATTGAACTGTTTAGAATGAATGATATTCAAAAAAATTGTAGAGAAAAAAATTTGTGTAATCTATAGTCAAAAAGTAATGAAAACTCAAATTTTGAATCGAAAGAAATGAAACTGGAATTAGCTCGAAAAGCATCAACCAAAGGGATATCTAATCAGGGAATTTGTGTAATTTATGTATAGGTATATGAAATCTAATAAATTGAATCAAAACAATAGCTCACCTTTGAGGAATTATTATGAAGCGTATAATCCGCAGGTATACTCTTCCTCTATCTTTCAATATGTGCTTGGCTGATCACACATGGAACGAACTGTTTTTTACACCACGCTTGAATTTCACGTACACAACATTATTCAGCTATCCTAAGACTTCATGCAAATTTTAACTTCATAACACCACTTGAGCACACTCAACAACAATTTTCCATAATTTCCAGAATTGCCATAAGACTCTTGGTAACGAACTAACTCTCAATAATTGTTCGAAAGAGCTGTTCATATTGACGCCATGTTCCATCAGAATGATTCCGCGTCTTTATGAGCCGAACGAAATCGGAAACGAACGAAGTGGAACGGTTAAATTTTCTTTATTTATTGTTAAAATACCACTTTCTGGTTAAGAAACATAATTTACTAATAATATTATCTATGTATTTTATATCTTCTGCTCAAATTATTCACCACTAAACTGGACAATATCTTTGATAGTAAGAAATAACATTTGAATACTAAAATGAAATATTTTTTGTTAATAAATTTGTTAATATATAAAGAATATAAGCAAAACAAACCGTTTTTTTTTATTCAAGATTCAGTCAAATTAATAAGTAGTAAAATTTTTTAGTTGATAAGTTCTGTTGTTAAATATAAATGAATATTGGACTAAGAAATCGGAAAGTTGAATATTAATAATCATTTTTCTCAGTGTGCGGATTATACACTCCATAATAATTCCTCAAAGGTGAACTATTGTTTTGATTTAATTCATTAGATTTCATATACCTATACATAAATTACACAAATTCCCTGATTATATCCCTTTGGTTAATGCTTTTCGAGCTTATTTCAGTTTCATTTCATTCGATTCAAAATTGAATTTTCATTTCTTTTTGACTATAGATTACACAAATTTTTTTCTCCACAATTTTTTTTAAATATCATTCATTCTAAACAGTTCAATAAAGGAATTATTTATTCATCAATCGTTTGTAGACAAGGCTCGAAAGATATATTATTATATATTCATTATTTCGGAAAACTAGGAAATAGATTTTTTTTACAACCGGGCCTAACTAACTACTTTCCCGCATTGTTTCCGATTCGGAAAGTGTCACTTTCCCGCAGTAGTGCGGGAAAGTTACTTTTCCCCACTAGTGCGGGAAAGTAAATATGTGTTGAATTTGTGTATAATAATACCTTCAACATGAAATCTCTTAATCTACTTACTTATATATGTAGTTAAATATTTCAAATTATGCAGTTTCATCCATGTCAAACTAATTATTAATGCAGATTTCCGTTTGAAAATTATTGCATTTTCAAAGAGAACTTGACATCCTTCAAAAATTATGACTGGCATACATGGATCTGTGTATTTATTTCTATGTCACGGTCTATGATTTTCCGCATAGAATCCCAAACTCCTTAATGAATGTGTCAAAACGAATATTCGAGTTGTGTAGAAGTTTTTTTTTTCATTTTTTAATACGGTTGTAGAAAAAATATTGTTCCTATCTTGAGCGGAAAGTACTTTCCCGCACTCGATTGCTTGCCCGGCAATCTAGTGCGGGAAAGTACAACTTTCCGCCCTTGATAGGAAAATAACTATATTGAACGTGATTATTCATTGAGTGAAAGATTCTGGAAATATTCAGGTTTGAAGGATCAGTATTTCACTTTTATACATTATACATCCGAGTTATCGATCATTTTCATAACCTTTCTCAAGGCTGAACAGAATGAAAATATTATCTCTTATACACAAAATTCTGATAATATAGATGGGATTTTTTATACTGAAATTTTATGTTATTTCAGCTTGGTGCTGACAAATTTCAACTCCAGGTGATTCTTTTCAGGATCAATCAATCAGCTGATAGTGTGCTGTTATTTTCGTCTGAAAGTGTGCCGAAACCTCCCAGTCCCGGTGCCTTCCAACTCAGAATGATGTTTTTTTTATGTTCATGATGTTTTTGACATTTCAATGAATATATTTTGTTCAATCCATAATAGATTTTTATTCTTCCCCTGATAAGTATATACTTATCTCATGAACAACTAACTAATGATACATGACAGTTATATGCAACATTTTATAATTTTAAATATCATAACATAAAAGCTAATACAGTTAAAAGTACTATTTCAGAAATAATAATGTTATTTTTAAATATTTAAAAACTTATTAACTGTTCAACATGAGATAATCACAACAAATATTTGATTTCTTAACTATGAAGAATACTATGTATTCATGAATTCCCAAACATTAATTCCTAATTGAATATTTTTTATAGATATTAACATTCAATAACAGTTAAGAAATCCTTCATATTCCCTTAATCTGGTTATTTGTATTAATTGTATCGACCTACATACGATCAATATAAAGAAATAGTTTCTCTGGAGTAATCTAATGTTTAATTCATCAATTCATTAGTATCAAAATGTCTATGCCGTAAGAAACCAAAACATATCTTCAAAAAAATATTTGTTAGGACGTATAGTGAAACCGATATTTCTTACATAAATTCGAAATTTCTTAGCGCCGGTTTTATAAAGGGCAACCGAGGATTCAACCGTTGCGTCAACAACCAAATTCCTCACTATCTGGTAGTTGGCGCACGGTTGAATCCTCGGTTCGCCTTTTATAAAACCGGCCCATAGTGGTGAATATTTGTTTTTCTGAGTGTAGTAGTCGTATAACGTTGGTAAAAAAATTAATCTTTATATGGTCCCCCATGAAAAAATACATGCCCCCCCTGAAAAACTGTCTGGATCCGCCAGTGGCACTCGCACTGTCTGGGATCAGGAGAAAAATCATCAGTAGATCTCTCTTTTTACCTGAAATGTTTAACGTTGCGCCAGTGGTACTTTTTCCTGCTAATTTGTGACTGTTTAAAAAAATATTGTATTTGAATCCACTACACTTCAAACACAACATGGTGGGGAAAATGATAAAATTGGCATTTTTTGAATCGAATTAAAATGAATTTTTGAGAATTGAATTCCACAAAAATAGAATTTTTCATTCTTGAAGAATCAGAATTCAGAATCCGAAGAACAATCTCTTTCGAAGAATGTGTTGAAATCTAGTTCACGAATCGTGGGGATCAATTTTTCCATTATTCATCCGTACTGATCCCATGTTTTATTCCTGCTAATAAATGCGCAATTCTGAAACGTATCCAATAAAAATTTCATCGATAAGCCTAATGTATCAGGCTGGTCGTGGCACTTGAAAATCTTCCCGGAATGAGCTCAGCTACAACCGGAACAGGTGTGAAGAGTCGCATCGCTATGGTCGAACACATGTCGATGGCACTATTCGGAAATCTTTAATAATGCAGTCACAAAGTGCTATCGAAGGGTGCAGGATTGGATTCGGCACGTTTCCATTATGGACCCTGTGTTGTTTAAAACTAAATCGTGTGATACTGATTTCTTTCGGTGTATGCTCGGAATATTATATGGCAGCACAGGAAATGCACAAAATCTGTGATAAGTCCATATTATCTGAAAATCCTACAGAATATTTAAATTTCCTGTTCAGATTTTGAAAATTTTCAATTGAGTATGATTTAGTTGTAAAATTGCACAGGATTATTCTGATAAGAAATGTCCATTCCATTGTTTGAAAATATATAAAACAGAAGGAAAGAATTGGACATCACAAGATATTATGAATGCAATCAAAAGAATGGATGAAATGAAACGCAGAATCCTGAGAAATTATTCTGACTATTTCCCTCGTCTTTATTTCCACCAATCAGAAATGCGCAATTTTGAATCACAAATGGTTTCAAGTTTCTAGAAAAAAAAACTTTATGGCAGCAGCTGTCAGCTACTCGTTTTTCGGGTTTATCCGCGGCAAAACTTGACAGTTGTTGTCAACGAAAATCAATAATACATACATAAAGCGCGTTCGACAATGACATCTGACTGCTCGGATTGATCTGAACCGTTCGTTTATCACATCCAGATCGAGAGGAGTACACATCTGGACCGTTCGGCAAGAAAATCTGATCAATCGGATGTAGATCTTTTTGCTCTGTGTATTTCGACAGAGCAAACCATAGAACTCATAGTACATGGAATACTATTACCAGATCAACAAGTGGCTAAACATCTCCAGTTGGAGGAATACTGAAATTTCCATGTTCCCATGGATACGACTTGTCACATAGAACAAAAACACAGAAATGTTTGCCGAAATGCCAAGTGAATCGGATCTTGACGATTAAATTCATAGTATTTCTGTGTTTCTGTTCTCTATGACAAGTCGTATCCATGGGAACATGGAAATTTCAGTATTCCTCCAACTGGAGATGTTTACCAATTTTTTCAAGCTGAGCAGCAAGATTAATGGCATTCCATGTACTATAAGTTCTATGGAGCAAACGGATTTTCTCCACAGAACAGAAACCGAAATTACTTATCTGCCTTTGTCAATAGATTTTATCTGCATCTATGAGTTTCCCGCTTCGAATATTCTTGCACAGTCTGTTAAAATTTCATGTTTTATGTTATTTGTTGTATAGTAACGAATAGAAAATGTCGTTTGATAAAAAAATATAGATTCAAAAACAATCATCTCAACCAAGTGGTAGAAATGTTGAGAACTATAACAAAAGAATGAAAATAGTACCCAGACTACCTCTACGGCCGAAGAGGCCTTTGAGCTCTAATTTGATATCTGGCAAACGGAAAAAACGCTTCGTACTGTTCTTTTATTACATAAAAATCTGACAAATCTGTACAATCTGTAATCACGTGACTAAAAAATCCGTCCGCTCTCGGATGCTATGCCGAACGCGCTAATAGGGATTCATCCAGAATAATCTGTTACCAGTGTTACCCATGAAATAATAGTCTTGTCAAATACCATTCGAGCATCTGATTTTTCCTGAAAAAAAAAATTAAAAAAAAAAACACAATGCAAAGTAATATTTTTTTAACAAAAAGGATTCGTGCAGGTGCAAAAATCCTCGTCGTCGACTCGGATTTTTGTTGCCACCAGCATTCATGCTTCTTAATTGTTAAAATATTACTTAGCAACGCGTTTTTTCGTTTTTTTTCGGAAAAATTGGGTGCCTTTTGATATTACTCATGACTATTTCCCTCGTCTTGATTTCCACCAATCAGAAACGCGCAATTCTGAATAACAAATGGTTTCTAGATGGAAAAACTGTATAGCAGCAGCTGTCAGCAGTTTTTTCGGGTTTACCCGCGCAAAACTTGAGAGTTGTTGTCAACGAAAATAAATAATACATACATAATGCATCCAGAATAATCTGTTACTCATGAAATAGTCTTGTCAATTACCATCCGGGCATCTAATTTTTCCTGTGAAAAATCGAAAAAACACAATGCAATTTTATAATTTTTTAACGAAAAGCATTCGTGCAGATGCAAAAATCCTCGTCTCGACTCAGATTTTTGGTGCCACCAGCACTCATGCTTCTCGTTAAAATATTAATTTGTCAATTTTCATCTTTTCTCTTTATTTTTGAGATGTTTTTGAATTTCTGTTTTGGTAATAAAGAGAGAGAGAGAGATTGTTCTTTATTGACTGAAAACAGACAATGAGCCATTGACCTTAGGTCCTTCAGCTCTTTCAATTTAATATTACATTATGTATGGTAATAAATATATTCGCTAAAATTGCTCATAAATAGAAACTGACATTTTATTTTCATGTTGCCACCAGCACTCATGCTTCTTGTTGAAATATTAATTTGTCAATTTTCATCATTTCTCTTTATTTTTGAGGTGTTTTCGAATTTCTGTTTTGGTAATAAATATATTCGCTAAAATTGCTCATAAATAGAAACTGACATTTTATTTTCATGTTTTTGTTCTGTATTACAGCTGATATCCATGGAAACATGAAAGTCTCGCTGCTCCACCAACGGAGATGTTATTCTGAGCTGAGCACTGATAAGATTTTGATTAGCCAAAATTGAGAATATCAGGAAAGTTTCGTTGTTTCCACTTCAGATTGCGCTATTCACAAATTGATTCTTATTTGTTTATGTTATTTGAAATATTTGAAGTTGTGGTGAACGGGTTGTATTAATGGTTCTCTCGAGCAATAATTTGTGTTTATATTCTTGACATTTTGATTCATATTAGTTCTGAGGGAAGGTATAATATGGCTTATACTCCTGCTATTTACAGTCACAAAGCAAAGCCAAATTTCAGGTAAGGATTGAGTTGTAAGCTTGCGTTAACTAGAAATTCAAAAATTGCGAGAAATGTAGAGGTTATGTATATTCCGAGGGACAACGAGAAAATGAATATCGAGGATGAAAATATGTTACTTGAATATTTACATCAGTTCAATTCTAAAATATGAATAGGAGTTTAAAATGATATTCAGGGCTTGAAGTGAACGAAATAAAGCGATTGAAATATTTCACATGGAATTGTGAGGTTATGATCGGAAGTATTCACATGAAGTTATGAATTACATACGATTCACGACATATTACGATGTGTCAGAGAGATACAGAATCAGTATATTATTTTTATTCTCATTATTGCTGCACAAGAGCAGATCTGGATTCTTACCGAAGCCCAGTTTCAATTTTCATTAGCTCATTGCCCATATTGGCATTATTAGATATATGCACCGAGATGACACTCACACATTGTGGCACCACCACGAAACAATCGTTATATACATATCTAATAATACCAATATAATATAATTATACCCCTGCTTTTCGCACTCACAAAGTGAAGCCAAAGCTTCGGTTATAGGCTTGAGTTGTACGCTTGCGTCAACTTGAAATTCAAAAATTGCGAGAGGTTATGTTTATTCTGAAAGACAACAAGAAAATAGATATCCAGAATGAAAATATGTCACTTAAATACTTTCAGTTCAATTTTAGAATATAAATAGGAGTTAACAATGATATTAAGGACTTGAAGAAAACGGAATAAAGCGATTGAAACATTTCACATTAAATTGTGAGGTTACGATCGAAACTATTCACATGAAGTTGAGAATGACATACGTTTCATCACAAAATACGATGTGTCAGAGAGAGATAGAATTGAAAAAATATTTTTATTCTCAATATTGCCGCACAATACCATCAAATTTCTGCAACTCATCAATTTGATCAACCAGCTAGTTTGTGGAAAATATGAAATATGGCAGATCCTATAGATGAATTTTTCCTGTATGTTTCGTTATCAATAGACTGTAGCGGCTATATGCATGCTTCGCATTGAAAAAAAATGAGGTTTCAGATTCAGTAAATCCTTCACATAAAGAGCCATTATAACTCTGGTATTTTCAATATGGATGATTCGCATCCATTTCACAAAAAGCTATTCTACAGCTTCGTTAGCATCTAGAATAGAAAAACGGAGAAATTTCTGAATACATTTAATTAGCGCAATTCTGCATTGAATGTATGACGCATCCATACGCTAATGGGGTTCATACATGTACTCTTCGAGAGGCTTTCGTATATATAGGTAGGTGGATGTGAATTGAAACGATAATAAGGGGACATTCAGAAATAGCAATGAAAACCCTTTTTATTTTTCAACTATCTGTTCTGAGAATATGTACCGATTTTGAATGCAATCCTTATGCCTGTGTTACTGAATTTTAGGGGGTGGCAGGATGTACTGAATTTCCCTTAGCGTTTCTTTCACTGTGAGAATGTGGACCATATACATACTGCTAGAAAGATAAAAAGGGGGACCATTTCGAAGAAAAGAATAATTTATTTTTCGGGTGGCTAAGCATCTGCCATGAAGAACTGAAAAAATGTTGATTCTTCGTCATATATCAATGCCTCAGTTGCAGCACAAAATGAAGCGTACCAATTTTGAGTGTACCTAGCTCAGTGGTTAGAGTGTTGCTTGAAACCTGTAAGGTCCGAGTTTAATTCAGGGACTAGGAAAGAAATTTTCTAGTCAGACGGTAGTGGCCAGCATTCACTATTGCCCCTAAAAACTTCTATCACTAAAATTTATAATTTCAGATAACTTGAATCTAACATTCTTATTATATTAGTTCAATGTTTGAAAATTCACATTTTTTTTTCTCCCTAGTCTGTTCGTATCATTTTCATTGAGAATTGTGACTTAATTGTTCACACGCTTCTGAAAATAATTCATTTTATCTATGTTTCCACGTGAAAAATAATGAACTTAGAAATGGTTAACGAAAATCCATCGACCAGTTCCTGCATCAAAAACTAAGAAATCAAATAGAGTGACAGCTCTGTAAGGGGGCACAATAGACCTTAAGGTCGTACTGGACTGTAACCCCTTTTCACTATAAACTATGACAAGATGAAAATTTTAAAAGATTGACTCAGAATCTAGTTCAATCATTTCCTATTATCTCAAACACCCATTTTGTTCCATACTTTTCTGTACAGACCTCATTCTTTACGCCAAAAAAAAAAACCGAGTCCTATACTTAATTAATATAATTTTGTGTGAGTAATGTATAGGTGCACAATGAAGACCTCAGGAATGAGGTCTTCAAACATACCCTTGGACTCTTGATAACTTGAAAGAGGCAATCAAGGACGAAATCATCCAAATTGAATCCGATATGCTGAGGCGAGTAGGTACCTGATGGAAAATCCCGCGAAATACTCCACATGTGCGTCGCTTCGGATGATTATCATCTTCAAGACATAAATGAAAAAAAACTTGATTATGTAGGCTTTCAAAATGAAATGGAATTTTTCCAATATCTTTTTTTAATTTTTCCAACAGCTACTTCAAATGTGAGAGAACTAGTTTTCCAACACCCTGTATATGCTTCAATATAAGTAGGTCGTGAATTATAAATGTATTGCAGGCGGGGACAAATAAAAAGTACGAAACATGTTGTAAAAATTGAAATAGGTAGATATAAGTTCGCACCAGCTGCAATTACTTATAGCATTCACGGCATATTCATTTTGGAGTATATGGGGTTTCTCTTCTTCTTTAATAATTTGTTTATTAACAATTAATATTCGAACTTTTAATTGATCACATTACCTTCGACGGAGTATTTCGAACTAAGGTGACCCCGCCTCTAAGATAGGTGGAAAACTGAAAACTATTCATGTTAAAGATGAATGGTGTTGGAGAAAAAGAATTATACACATTTTTAACGATTTTGCCGAAGCTACTGGCAACATTGTAATGAAATTCTATACGACTATGTTTTGGAAGCTGATATACATCCAATGAGTTTGTTTTAACTTTTAATCTCTGATTCTCATAGAGGGCGCTAGTAACACGGTTCATACCAAGTAGTATTGAACATAACTTGTTTAATATTAGATTTATTAAGCAAAATTTCAGATGAACTAGAACATTCAATTTTACACCATTAGTTTGGTTCTGATAGAATTCGATACTGTGTACCATTTTTGAAATATTTCGATTTGAAAATTATGAGGTCATTATAGATGCTGGCAATTTTAAATGAAAATTAAACAAAAATCACAAGATGAAAATTTAAAGGAAGGCTAATTAATAACATATAAAATAGAATTAAATTAGAGTAGGTGTTCACAATGTCCTCCGTTCTCACGAATGCACAAGTCTACCCTTTTTTTACAAACATTTATTTAGTTTCACCTGCCCTAGTGTCTGTCTGTCAGTCTGTTTATCTGTAATAAAATCTTGCAAGTTGAATATGACACACTTCTAATCGTCCGATTGATTTGAAATTTGGCAGGTGTAGGTAGGTACATAATTCTGGTGACAATGCATCATGGAATATTTGATAGTAAAAAACAAAATTGTGGCTCCAAAATGGCGGATGAGTTTTGTAATTATCATCCGATTCCATTCGAAATTAGTATCTGGAGGTTTTTGGGTTCGACAATGATGATTCTTCTGTCAAATTGGAGAATTTAAGATAGCGGCAACCATGTGGCGGACGAGTTTTGTAATTATGATCCGATTCTTTTCAAAATGGGTATCTGGGGGTTTTCTGGATCGGAAATTACGATTCTTCAAAATTGAGCAATTCAAGATGGCGGCTTCAAACTGGCGGATATGTGTTGTTAATATAAAAGCTTGCCATTGAAAACCTTTTTTTCTATAAAAGCTTGTTTCTAAAGAATCCATTTATTTTCTAAACGGTTGGGAGTAATCTATGAGGTCATTAAAGTGACGTTGAATTCTGTCTCTCAATTCTTGAGGTGTATTCACCTATGTAGCATAATAATTGATGACTTCATCAATACTTTATACAAACATAGGTTATTAGAGGAAGGTCACCAAATAGGGAATACCATTTTGTTTTTGGGAACCACTGACGAAAGAGTGATACAATAGACCCAAGCTGGTCGTAGTGTCACAGGGAGGCTAAGTGCTAACCCGGTCTCTTGTCCGTCAGTAAATCAACCAATCAATCTTGGGATATAAAGAAAAAACTTCATATTAATTAAATCAGTTTAATGTATATACTAATCAGTCATACATTCATATGTAGTAATTAACAGCCTCCAATCAAATATATTAGTTATCTAATTAAAATCTAACACAAAAAACAAAATCACAAATGAGTAACCAAATATAGAATAGGAACCGATATATGGAATATAAGCTTAAATCAACATAACAATTACAAAGATGGACATATGTTTAAGATGGCGGATGGTGAAGACGCGGATGACGATCGTCCGAATAGTTTATGTGAATATACGGTAAAAATTGAGAAAATCTGTGCGCACTGCGGCAAAAAAGTTAAAGATTTTGTTGTGTGCGTAAAGTGTAAGGAACTTTTCCATCGTTCCTGCCTTTCACAGGCGGCAAACAAGAAATCATCAACTTGTGCACACGAGATTGGTATAATGGAACAGGATAAAGATGAAGTAAACATGAAAGCAGAGAACAATTTGCTTAAACTGAAGGTGAAATATCTCGAGGAATTATATTTCGAGGTAAAGAGCAAAAATGAAATATTAATGTTGAATAACAACCTATTGTTGGAAAAAATAAGAAGTTTTGAGAACGTAAAAAATGATCAAAACAACCATAAAAAATATGAAGATGTAAACATGCATTGTTTGAATGCCTCTACAGAAGATAAAAATTATAAACGAACTAAAACCACAGACCAACCTAAAACTCAGGGTCAACAAAGAAAGAACATAGAAGATTCCGAAATTCCCGAGTGTCAGATGACATCAAACACAGATTCTTCTAAACAGAATACCAATGTCAACGTCACAAGAAAATGGAGTGACATTGTAAAATCCAACCTAGAAATAAACAAAAATACAACAACAAAGGAAGCAGAATACAGAGAAAATGATAATATAGGCAAACTCAAACATGAAAATTTGAACTTGGTCAATAGAAACAAGCGTACTAATAGAAAGTCTCGTCAAATTATCTGCACAGGAACGAAAAAAAGTGAGAATTCCAAGATTGTTGGGGTGCAAAAAAGAAAATGGATTTATATAGGGAAAATTTCTGGGAAAGCAACTAATGAACAGGATATTATACAATACATGAATCAATCAGAAGAAATTGGTGATGTACAGGTCAAAAAACTAGAAACAAAGGGTGAAATTCTGCTTTTTCATTGGGAGTAATTGGTGAAGAAGCTTATAAAAGAGTCTGCAGCAATGAATTCTGGCCAGAAGGAATAATAATTAGAGAATTCAGTTTCCGGAATTTTTTTCAACGTACAAACCAGAAGGAACCGAACAGTTAATAGATGACTCTCCAACTAATTCTATCAAAGTTATTCATCTAAATATACAATGCCTTAATACATCTTTCAATGGCTTGATAGAATTTATAAATGATGAAACCACTGATTTCTTAGCTCTAACGGAACATTGGCAGAGTGAAGAGCAATTGCAATCATACTATATAGAAGGATTTAAGATGGTGTCTAGTTTCTGTAGGGCAAAAAATAAGCATGGGGGCTGTGCCATTTATGCAAAGAGTAATTACATTTGTAAAAACCTATTGAATATATCGAACCTATCTGAACCACATGTGTTTGAATGCTCGGCATTGGAATGTAAACTGGGTGCAACTAAGATGAGAATTCTTTGTGTATATCGTCCAAATACTCCTCCACTCTCAGATTTGGAGGTTTTCTTCGAAAATCTTATAAAATGTCTCGACCTATTGTGTAGGGATGGCGTGCCTCTTATAGTCGTTGGTGATTTCAATCTGGATTTCCTCAAACCTCAAGACAAAAATACCGGAACACTGATATCCATCTTACAATCTTATAATTTGTGTCCTAAAGTTGAAGAACCTACTAGAGTGACGCAGCATTCGGCCACTTGTCTTGACAATGTTTGTACCGACCTGAGAAACTGTACAATAAAAGTGCTCCAGCCTCACCTATCAGATCACTTGGCTCAAATTCTTTCATTTCAAATAACTAAAGAAAGTAAATTAACCCATTTTAGAAAAATTAGAAAATATACAGATCAAAATATCAATACTTTAAGGTCGAAATTAATGGAGTTTAATTGGGCTCCCTTGTTTCTCATGGATCCAGATGGTGTGGAGGATATGTGGGGGTACTTTACCTCGAATTTTGATAATTTGTTCGAGGAGTCATTTCCACTCGTAACTGTGAAGACTGACGTGGTGGGTTCTCCTATCATCAAAAAAACCCAATACTCTTACTCTTACAGAAACACACAAAAAATATCAGATCTGAAAAATCGACTGAATATTCTCTATACTCTCACACAATTCAAACAGGAATATCTGAGTCAGTACAGGGAATGTAAGAGGGAATATGATATGGAAATCAAGGCTGCCAAACAACTACACTATAGACAGAAAATCCAAAACTCAGACAATAAAGCAAAAACCACATGGAACATCATAAGAACCTTGACTGGAAAACAACATACCGGGGATAAACCAATACCTTCCATTGAACCACAAATGTTAGTAAATCAGTTTAATGAGTATTTCACAAGTAGTATGAACAGCAATGCTACTGGGACTGAACAAATAAATAAAGCTAGAATAAATAGTATAGATAGTTCATTCTATATTTTCGAGGTGACAAGTAATGAAATAATAAATACAGTAAAGAGGCTCAAAAACTCATTATCTACAGGGCACGATCAGATACCCAGTAATGTGTTGAAGAAGGTTATACAATTGGTGGTTGAACCTTTAAGGTATATAATATACAGATCCTTTGTTGTGGGTATATATCCAACATCACTAAAAAGAGCAGTTGTCATTCCAGTCTATAAAAAGGGACCAATAGAAAAATTGGAAAATTACAGGCCAATCAACTTACTAACAACTTTCAATAAGATATTTGAAAAAATTCTTGCAGAACGACTTCTTGGATTTCTTAGTAAACACAAGATATTCAACACATCCCAACATGGATTTCTTCATAAAAAAAGTACGAACACTGCAATTTTTGAGCTCACTCAGAACATACTGAAAATAATAGAAAAAGGTGAGATCCCTATGGGCCTTTTTCTCGACCTATCGAAAGCGTTTGATTGTGTCAGTCATCCCAGACTGTTGACGAAGCTAGAGGCATATGGAATCCGTGATAACCAACTCAAACTGATGAAAAATTATTTAGAAAATCGAATACAGAGCGTAAACATCACAAAAATGGGTAATACCTACAGGTCAGAGGATATTATTGTTAGTAGAGGAGTACCTCAGGGAAGTGTTCTGGGTCCCCTACTGTTCATTATATATATAAATGATTTGCCGTCATGTGCAGATCCTTCAGTGCACTTTACAATATATGCTGATGACACAAATATGATTACAAGCATTACTGATGGAGATCAAGATTTAAATCAACAAAAACCTGATGCTGTCTACAAAAAAGTGAAGGAATGGTGTACCGTGAACCAATTGACATTGAATAATGAAAAAACCGAATGTGTAGTATTCCACACAGAGAGAACATCATTAAATGTTGAAAACTTCGTGATAGATGATACACTTGTGAAGGTGTCTGATTGCACCAAATTCTTGGGAGTTTATGTTGACCAAAATTTGAAATGGAGGAATCATATCGATCACACAGGGAAAAAACTGAACTCGATATTATACACAATCAATGTGCTGAAGAAATCTGTTGACATTGATACAATTAAGACTATATATTTTTCTAATTTTCAGGCAGCTTTGTCATATGCTATTATATTCTGGGGATATAGCTCATATGCTAATTCTCTATTTATAAAACAAAAAATGGCCATCAGGTATATGTTCAACCTTAAATATAGACAGACTTGCAGGAATGTATTCAAGTCAAATAACATCTTCACTCTTACCGGACTCTGTATTTATCAGTGCCTGATGTTCATAAATGAACATAGTGAACTCTTTGAGAGTTATTTGAATAAGAACACTACAAGACGTATGGATTCATACATGTACCCTCTTCTTTCACTGAGCTTATCTCAGAATAGTGCCTTGTATATGTCTATGAAATTGTATAATGCTCTTCCTAGGATGCTTAAATGTAACAAGGGAATAAAATTTAGAAATAAAGTGTCTGTATATATCAAATGCTGTGAACCATATAGCTTAAAGGAATATTTTGAATATTGCAGGGTGAATAGGGACTGAATTTGAGTTTTTTATTTTTCTGTATTTTTTCCATTTTGTACTTGCTGACATAATCTTCTTATGTAAAATTTGAAGACAATAAACATTATTATTATTATTATTATTATTATTATCTTTGAGATCAATTAAATGAATATAACATATTATGATAAACGAAAGAAGTTACATAATTACTTGCCAAAGTCACAGATCCAAGTATCAAACTCTGGACCAGCACAATCATAATATGCCCAGAGCCCACACATCAAGCATATTCCATAATTAGACACTGACGACCGTCCATATTTGGATTTTTATACTAGTTCAAACTCTTCTAAAAATTTTTTCAAGTCACAATATTTTAATGACAGAAGATCACAAAATGGTGAAATAAACAATACCGATATACTAAATAGTATAACACTTATGTATACAAACATAACAGCTGGTAATACTCATTTACTACTTACCTTTTAAAATTTTCTTCACGACAACAAAACAAAACACGCCTGCCACACGTTAAGCGTTTGCGCAACTGACTCGATGGTGTTAGTGCGATAGTTAGTAGACCGAATGAAACAGAAGATAGTCGAATGTTCCGTTTATTACTTATAGTCTTGGAGAAATGAGGGTATTCCATATTAGGATACTATTTCATATTTGGTGACTTTTCTCAACTTCATAATTTTCAAATCAAAATATTGCAAAAACGGTACACATATCTAGGTCAATCAAGAGCACTTTTCTGTTGTAAAATTAAATGATGTTAAAGTTCACTCAACATTTTGCTTACCAAATCTAGTATTGAAAAAGTTACATTCAGAACTGTTTGGTATGAACTGTGTAACTAGCGCCCTCTATGAGAGTCAGACATAATAATAATTTCATTGGATATATCAGCTTCCAAAACTCATTTTCATGGAATTTCATTAAAATGTTTCCAGTCGTTTCGGCAGAATCGTAAAAAATATGTATAATTTTATTTTCTCCAACGTCCTTATCTCAAATACGGATGGCGTTACGAGAATCTTTCACTGATAAGCAAACCCCAATTCTTTTTCAGTTTTATATCTATTCTAGAGACGGGATCACATTTTTCAGTAACACCCATTATAATTAAGTGATAGAAAACAAAGTAAATTCATTTTAATTATTACCCATTATAATGACCTTCGGTAGCGAGAACCTGAACCTAAGAATGAAAAATTGAAAAGTAGTAAATCGGAATATTATATTTCACGAAATCCTCCCAAATACGTACAAAGGCACCAGCTTCAAACAATGCCCAATCGATAAATCGCGAAAGAATAGACAATAATGACCCTCATAACTCGGTCGGTATTACGCGTCGTGCACGTGATCCAACTAGATAGCACTATGGCGCACGATTTTATCAAATATTATTATTAGGAGGTATTTAGTGCACCAGTTAGGACATTTTACGGGTCGTTTAACCGACTGTTGTAATTTGTGTGATTGAGAGGACGCCGGCAATTGGACGCAATTATTGCATATTGTCCGAGGGCCGAGGGGGGCGGGGAATGGGCATTAGCGCTATTGTATGAGGACCAAAGAGCAGACTGTGCCGCCGCCGCCGTCCATGGACAGTGGTAGTCAGATAACTGCAGCGACGATGCCCCATTGGCGTACCTGTGTTTCCAACAACATTGCTCGTTTCGGAATATCGGAAATGTGATTTTTCTATGTTAACTAATATCTGCTGTTGTATTATGGGAGTTCGAGTGAGAACTAAAAATGTTCGTGAATTAATGGAATTTTCTGTTGGAAAATTTTAATGAGAATTTGTACTCAAGTTGAGAGCTGGAAGCATTCGCCAACGGCACCAGCTACTGGAGGGCGCAAACTTTTTCTCAAAAAATGGAATTTTTCATTACTCATTTGAGAAAAATCTTGATTTCTCTTTCTCCGCATCGAATTTGAACGCGTTTTGAATCCATAACCTTCCACGATGTAATCTCTCAATTTGATCAGTATCTGATCGCGTTTAGGTACTTATTATATAAAATAATCCGACCAACTCTTATATTGTTTATACATGGTGAACCCTTCTGAAAAATTCACTCGAATAACTCCTTGGGAAGGGCGTGTATCAAAAAATGTTTCAAATGAAATTAATGAATTGAAAAATATTCCTCGAAAATATTTTTTGGAATTTCGAACTATCTAAAATTTTATTTATATATAGGCAAAGTAAGTTTTCATTTTTTCCGTAAATCTTCGATAATTATTTCCCCATGTATGTCATGAAATCCATTTATTATAAGAGCGTTTTGTGTGTTATTTTAGGTCATTATAATTATGATTTATTTCAACGACGACTTTGCCCTAAAAATATTTATTTTTTGCTTTCAAAGTTCTGAACACACATCGGGGTCAATTGTAATATTCCCGTTGGCGTTGATAGTAACGTTACAACTGACCCTTTTCAATTTGTCACTAAAATATCCAGGCATGTTCTTTCTACAAAAACACGATCGCATTATCTCCTGAATATGTGAGACCATTTAAAATTTTCCTTGAGGTAGTAAAAGAAGAAAGTCTGTTCATATAGATTCTCCTGAGAAAGATGCTATAAGATCCGTAAAGGAAACAAGAGAAAATACAAAAAGAGAACGAATGGCGAAGAGGAATATAAACAATGTGAAAGGTAAGGGAAAAAAGAAATATATTGCAAAGAAGAAACCTACAAACGAATCTCTACTGACGAGCGAAGATGAAAAGGTCTGGTTTGCATGAAGTCTTCGAGCAGCAGCCAGTCAGGGAGCATTGGCTGCTATGCTCCGATTGCAAATTCTGGTTCATATCCGTATGCCTGTCAAATTTGTGAATCTGAATGCATTTTTATGTTTGAAATCGTCATGATACATTTGAAATAATCTGATTTGAAGATGTTTCGAATAACCGGAAGTTCAACCCTCCGTATATTTTTCTTTCTATTACAATTATAATTAGTTTTAGTTTGAAATGCATTTTTCTTCACTATATCTGCTCAAGTATGATTCATATTTGCAGAGAGTCCAAAAAACATAAATTTAGATGAGAAATGTGTTACTAATGACCCCGTAAACTGTTACAACTGACCGAGGGGTCGGGGACGGTTGTAACATTGCTCGACTTTTTTTTTAATGCATTGATGACGCTTTTCTGGACAGCTCTGAGAAATTTGAACACACCCAGTTTGTGATCAATTGAGTGACTAATTGTTTGGTGAAATCAATTTTCTCCTGCAAATGTTCAAAGTCAAAATGTTGCAATTGTCCCCGGTCTACCCTACCAATTCATCTGTAACGAAAATTTCAAAATTCGACATGCGAAGATATTTAATTATCACGATGCCAACCTATGTGTGCGGTTGAAAAAGTTTTTCTTTTTCGAATATGTTCATAAGAAAAACAAAACCAAATGATTCCATGAGAAATAACTTTGAAGAACTTCAATACGACTATCTCATGCATGGAACACTTCATATCCCCAGAGAAATATTTTTATGGAAAAACACTCTTCTCACGAAGATTAATATTCTGCAACGAAAAAAGTATATTCCCCATTCAAAAAATCTACACGACCTTGAAATGATTTCGGAATCGAACTTCAAGGTCAGATTGAACGTCTGCATTCGATATCCCCTGAAACCTAACCTAAGAAACTTTCATTCGAAACATTTTGTGATCCATGCTCTTCCCAGGGAGTTTTGTCAGTGGATCTTTGAAAATGGTACACCCTGTATTATAACTAAGGATAAGCTTATAAGCAAGTGCTATTACTAAAATATGATATTGTTCAGCGTGTTTCGACAGAGATCGCACTTCACAGTTGAGTATTCCGTGTAGGTACGAGTATAGGCGAGTTTATACAGCAACTAAAATAAAATAAGAACTAAAATAAAATAAGATAAGAATGTTCACTTGATGCATTTCAATGACAGCGTTTATACAGGAAATAAGCTAAAATAAGGAATAAGAATAAGAATAAGAGATGGTCAACTTTTATCTTTTTCGCTTATTTTATTTGAAAAATGATAGTGCGCATGACCCAAATCCACTCCCCAATCTTTTCCGTATTGACACTTTCGACAAGTTCTAGTTTTCTAACCTAAAATTTAATGAATATTTTTTCAAATCATTATTGATGATTATATTTAATATGGATGACCTGGAAATCATGATGGGAGCGATGTTGTTATTGATGACAAGTACTGCGATTATCGCCTTGAATAAAAGGCGGAATAGGCGAATTTCTAAACTTGCACAAAACACAAAAGTCATTGTCAAAAAATCTTCGCTTTGATTGGTTAATTTTCATTTCTTATTTTATTCTAGTGATCTTGTCTGCTCTTATTTCTTATTTTATTTTAGTTCTTATTTTATTTTATAGTTGCTGTATAAACTCGCCTTAAATATTCATGTGAGTAAAAGGAGCTCATTGTTTACCTACTATTGATATGGTTTAATTATTGCTGTATCGTTTGAGCTAGAAACTATTTTCATATAAGTAAATTCAACTCATAGGGATTATGGTATAACCATCCGATCATGATAAAGGGAAATATGCATGGGTTTCATCTTAACAAATTGGCGGAGGATCCGGTTCCTATTGAAATATTTTTCGCATCCCGGTGAGATTGGCGAGAACATGATGACAAACTGACAAAGCACTTAAATTTCAGTTTTCTCACCGGGCTTGTTTGCCATTTCGAGATGGTCGTACCTCTTGAAGCTGGTGAACACTACACCGAAATATTTCGTTACATATACAGGTGTTCCTGAATTGAACGTACAAACGAAAAGGGGAGATTCCTTAAGGAGCCGTTATACTTTGGCCGACAGCACCGATTCTTCATCCGAAAAGTGCCTTTCATTTTTCCAAGTTCACTCACTCAATTCTCCACCTGAAAGCATTACTTTTTTTAATTCTCCTGGAATTTCAGAGAGTTTTCTGCGATTTCACACTTTCTGGAAGTCTTTGCAGTATTTCCATAATTTTTTTTTAATATAGAGAATTGATTTGTCGAGGGCACTCCAATGAATTTTTTTTTAATTTATGAACAACCTCTGAAGAACGATTATGAAGTCAATTTTCATAGACTCTCAAATTCAACACGATTTTTTCATGCGGAAAAATAATTTTTTCTAAGAGAAGAAATCGGAGTGCCCTCAAGACATCCTTCAACTTCAATTTAAATAAAGGATCAAGCTTCTAGGTGAAAAATTGAGGGCGTGAACTTGGAAAAGTGAAAGACACTTTTCGAATGGAGAATCGGTGCCGTAGCAGTCGGCCAAAGTATAACGTTCCCTTGAGTGAGTTTGAGAAAAAAAGTCCCATAAACATGGGGTCGCTAACGTTTTGTTTTCGAGATACAGGGTGTACTAGGTTTATTAGGGAGTATTTAAGAGAAAGTTATGAAAACAGGTGGATTCGACATCAGTCATGGCCCGCCAGATCCCCAGACTTGAAAAGTTCAGATGATTTTAGATACTAACTAGATCTTTGTGACAATTTTGATTTTTCTGAGGATTTCGAGAGGATTGTTCAAACATTTTTCTCAAAATCGGTAGCAGATACGACAAAACTACAAGAGTTTAGTATAACAACAAAGCTTTGCTCACCAAAAAAAAGTTCTGAAGGAAACAGAACTTGTGGAGTGTAGATACTATGAGGAAAAAATTTTAAAAGAATTATTAGAACTTCCAACACTTTGTATCTCGAAAAGGAAACGTTTGCGACCCCATGTTCATGGGACTTTTTTCTTAAATTTACCTACTTGAGGAATCTCTCCTTTTCGTTTGTACGTTCAGTTTAGGAACACCATGTAGATACAAGTCAATTTGATAAAATGTAAGTGCGGAATCCGTTTCTACGCAAAATCTACTCGCACTTGACAATATTTTTTGTAAGAATGATAGGTGACAATGACAAAGAGGTCTCTTCTTTTCATGAACACTAGCTGTTCAGAATCCAAATCAACGGCATCGGCACAACCCTCCCCCGAGACTAGCGCCAATACAGCTAGGCGACACATAGTCGAAACACAGACCGAAGAACGGGCCCATTGGAACCACACATAGATTAAAGAAGTATATAGATTCGACACTCCCCTTCTAATAGGCGGAATATAGTTCGGCGCTATTTTCGTAGCGGTTGCGATCCGAACTTTTGCAGTATATAAATAGAGATATAGAAAACTGCATTACCGATGAATGGCGCGAAAATTTGAATTTGCTTTTGGGTTCTTGGAGGTAAAAAATATCTTGAAGTTCGTAGAAATTCATTTTCAATGTAATCAACAATCTCCAACAATTTTGTCAAAATTTTGGTGAAGTTGTCTAAATTACATTGAGAATGAATTTCTAAACGTATATAGGTGGAATTTTGAATAGTAAAGAAAATTTCTGTGAATAATATAATTATTTATTCATTCATAAGGACACACATCGAATACAAAATTATGCTTTTCACCTAAATATTATGTGTATATACATACAAATTTCTAAAGTAACGGTCGCCTATTTGAAATAATATATAAATATTGGAAATGAATATCTGATACATATAATTTACCGCCATAATGGTGATTAAAAAAAAATAATAATAATTTACTGTATTAAGAACATTCTGAGAACAAACTTTCTTATCTTAGTTTATAAATCCCTAGCGGAATCAATACTTGGATATTATTCGACTTTTGTAATGAGGACTTTATAACAAGACACTATATAAATTAGTAGTTGAACATGAATACCCTTTAAAAAATATAATATATGATGTTGACAGATTATATCGTACAAGACTTCTATACTCATCAAAGGCAAGTAGTGTACAAAATGTGTATATTTATATTGAAAATCTGCCCCTATGTTCATTAAAATATAGGAATCATCAGTTTTATATGTATGTCATGAACAGACTACAAGAAGTCAAACAAACAAGAAATAGAACTACCTGTCAATTTGAAAAACATAGCCTAGCCCTAAGAAATTTTACATATGTAGCATCAAAAATCTAAGGGAGGACAAATATCTTGCCAAGTAATCGGTAGCCCTTAGGACTTGACTTATGAAGAGTTAATGCTAGTATTTTCTGTTCTATAGTGAATCTTCTTGCAAGCAGTTTGACATTTTAAAATTGTAAGTAGTACCTAGTACTTCGTGTATTTCAATGTAATTTTTTTCTGCATAAGCCAACGGTTTTTGGAAAACTTTGTTCTTACTTTGCAACTTGTTCATGACCATATTGCCTTTTCTCAGCCTACTATGAGGACCTAAAAGAAACAATTATGATTAGGAGTTGGTAATTTTGAACCATATTCTGGGATGACAGCTCCCAACTGATTAATATCAGATAAAAGTCTGAAAAACAATGTTATAAGGATCTGTTACCTACCTAAACGATTAAATTTCTTTGGCTTATTTTCCGTCTGAGAATATTTATTGAACGTAAGGTAATAGCGTAAGCTGTTATGATCATCGCCATCTTTGACTACAATCAAAACAAAACAAGGAAAGAAACGACAGATACGGCGCCGTCTATTGCCGCTTGCAGCGCTCATAGCGGTTGCACCCAAAAATAAAACTTGTTGAATAGTGGGGGAAAGGAAGTGTCCGGACCCTGGAACCACATTCGAGCTAGCGACCTAGTAGCAACCATAGACTGCGGTCCGTCAAGATTACTTAAATTCAATACATTCCCAGTTGTAAATAGTTCACACAATAAATTCGATATTACTACACGTTGTGCCTTCATTTATAAAATCAAGAAATCCTCAACACTAGCATTATAAAGGATGTTTCACCATCCAAGGCGTAAGACCGCCCAATGATTTATATTCAAGCAACGAAAATAAACATATGTGTGGGATATGTCAAAGGAAATATTGGAAAAATGTTAGGTTAGAGTCATTTTTTTGTCAGACGAATGAGCAACGTTGTCCTTTTTTCATTGAGGGCGTAGTAATTACGTATTTATCGATTTATCGAGTTCAACTCTCGATTATAAGAGAATCTACAGATAATTCCGCTCAAGAAAAAAACTTGAAATACGGAATTGGCAGAGAATGGCTTAATTCAAATATATGGCGGGAAAAAGTTCCTGTTTCACCCACATATTCACTAATTTCATACTTCAGTGATTTTCGAATAGAGAGCGCCATTGTATATTGAGATATTCCATATAATAAACGATGGCGCCTCTATCGGATTAGTTTTTCTATTCGCTCCGAACGGCGACCTTAAGCATTGGCAACGTCTCTGAGAATCATTTCGACATTTCCGATATTTCACGAGTGCCAACCTGCGTAGTTTCAATTAAAAAAACTTGATAAACCCTAAATCTTGGCCTACCGGGATACTTTACGACAGTGAATGTAGTATAGTTCAGGAATGCATGGACCCAAGCCATAAATGACACCAGAGGAATTCCCAAAAGACAGCCCCATAACGCACCGCGCCTCTGAAAATTAATTTTTCCGATACATTTCACCGCCAATATCGCCCCGGCGTTTCCGCAGGAAATGAAGAGTGCGTATCGCGTCCGGATCGACGGATGCCGAATGGAGGTGTCCGATCCATAAATCCGCGAGGTGTCCCAAATAAAGTCCCGTCATTCCGACCGAGGGGCACTAAATTCGTCACGGTGCATGATTCCATATCGGGAGCGGCGGCGTCGGTCGCTTCATTGTCGTCGAAACAGAGGGAGGACGTTGGGTTATATCTGATTTGAAACTAATTGAATTAGGAGATTTACGTCGCATGTTGGAGATTTTGGGAAGAGGGGAGTGGTAATTTGGAGGAGGATGGAAGTGGAGGTCGTACCCATTCATGAGAAAAATTTGTCATTTTGCTGTGATGGAACTGTGAATTGGAAATTTAATTCCAGCAAGTTGAACTTTGCAATGAACTAAATAATTTTTCAAACTTTAAATAGAACCTAGGAGCATAGATAAATGGGGAGATGGCTCCGCTACATTATTGAACTTCCAAAGACGGCAGGACTTGTTAGTTTGCCACAAGGTCACGAGGTGTCCCCAACGTCGTTATAGCCCTAACCAGGCTATATAAGTGTCCTTCCGAAATAAAATTAGTTTCGAAACGAAATAATTAAATTATCTTTAATGATCATAAGTTGTTATCACTTATTAGGTATCATTAGTTTGATACGGTTTTCCGGCTAACCTTTTTCAGAAAACAAAATGAGTGTACAAATTTGACAAATTTTATTATTTCACAAATATCATCCAGGCTAACTGCAATTCTACAGGTATTATACACTGAAATAATACAAGCAAGAAAATAAATGATACCTAAGCTTACAAACTACAAAATTTAAATATCAAAGAATTACTGTAATTTCTACATTTCCAACTTTCAAACCGCAAATTTCAAATCTCAAATGTCAGGGTGTGAGTTTTCTGTTCTAACAAGAACAGGCCTTAACTTCAAAAATTAATTCAACTACAGATACAATTATTAGGTGAGTCAGGTGATTTTCAGCAAAAGAAATGTATTCATACAGAAAATAGCTGTTTTTTATAATTTCACTTATCTTGTTCTTAAACGAACGAAGGGGCTGCTGCAAGCTCGTTTGGACAGACGATGTGATCTCCAGGGGATGATGGAATCTCGTGTTGCAATCTCCAAGGGAATTTCTTATTGGAAGCGAAATCCCGAAAAATCTCAAAAATATGGCTCGTCCAATATCCGAAGCTATGGTATTAAATTTGATGCAAGATGACTTGAAGTGATGTTCATAAATCGACGATATGAATGAAGATTTTAATGGCAGACAAATCTAAAATGGATGAACGCATTTTTTACGCTTCAGAAAAAATTGAATAAAAAAACACAACTCTTACCCTCAGTCTCACAAACTTATTTCACCACCGAATTGAATTATTGACCAAATAACAGGGCTTATCCGGCAGAGCCGAAAATATTTGCCTAACAAAAGGAATTATCCAGCAATCTAAGGAAATCAAAATTTGCCGTCTTTTACTCCTATTTCGTTCGTTACTTCTCTCAACAAATTCAGAACGCAAAAGAAAGAGGAATTAAGAATCGGGCTCGTTCTCGGAAACATATTGTCGCAAAAAAAATACAAACATGCGTAACAATAAATTAAAATTTATCAATCGATTCTGTGTCGAACATACAGGGTTGACTTTAATATTATATGAGTGAAAATGAAATTTATTATAACTAGTTTTTTTCTTTTTAAATTTTCATAATATTGTCTGACCATAATTTATACCGTAACAAGTTACTATATCATGATGATTTTTTTTTCTAGAGTTATTTTGTTATAAGATGTGAAAATGATTAATATAGGTCTTCTTCTTCGATCTCTTGAAGACTTTCAGTGAATTGATGACTTTTTAACTAAGTAGCTATTTGGAGAGCCAGCTAAAAGGTTCGCAAGACAGAATGGAAAAGCCGAAAGGAATGAATTCATTATCTTGAATTAAATTTGAAATCTCAAATTATCATTCTTTTTCGTAAAAAAGCAAAACCCTACCTTCAACACCCTTCCAAAGATAGGAAGAACCCCCAATTTTTCAATTAGGAAATATTGGCTTGTGATAAATCATTCAAAAGAGCATCTTTTTCTACTCAGAAATGGTACAATTTTCATATTTATCGCAAATACCTCACAAAACCATTTTTTGATAATCTATTACTCTTGATAGGTCTCTTAAATACAAGGTGAGTCTTTGACTTGTACATATATTTCAACTGTAGATTCCTCTCATCAAACAGAACGCATTATTTGCATACCATTTTGCAAAACTCAGTTTCGTTTCAAAGATACAGCGTGTCGAAAATCCAAGAAAAAAACACTTTTCATATCTCCGGAACCGTTATTTCAAATAAACTGAATTTCAATAGATTGTTTACCCCCTTCATGGTGCATATTCCTTAATCAACACTTCAGTATGCAGTATTTCTCCTAGCCTGAAAGTTTCAGCGTAGCCAACTCATAAATCCACGCAAAGCAAAAATACTCTGAATCCACTTGGAAAAATAGAAACGGTTCATATTTTCTGAAGGATCAATCATTTCAAAAAATAAAAGTATTCAATTGTTCTTTCAATAAAACGCTTCATTTTCGGGTTATTACTAATTTTACCCAAAATTTGACGAAAAATCACAAATCATGAGAAAAATCGGGATGCTTTCCTGGATTTCTTATATCACAGAATGGTATAAAATGAACTCTCTGATCTCTTTACAAGCATTGAGTTTGAATATACATAGAGGCACAACTCAGTTCAACGATTTGATACACAAATTTATGGCAGTTTTCTTGCCAATTTGCCAACTCTAAGTGGCGGCATATAGTAGCTACTAAAACTGAAGGAACTATAATCTGCCGATCCATTCTGTCACTATATAACTACAGAAATCTGTAGGATATTCATTTTCCTCTAGCTCTTTGTATCGTAGGCAGGGCCGGATTCATCCAAAATATATATCTTCTTTACAAGGAATTGAAATTTGAATTTTCTTCAAGTTTTTTTCTCAGAGAAGGTATCTGCATTTCACAAGATATTCAACTAAAATTTGGCATGGATAGGATATTACCATTTAGAGTTCACACCATGTGACATGCCAATTTCTATTGCAAATCTACAGCGTGATATTTTTTCTGGAACACTATCCTGTTTTCCTCCAGATTTTTTTTTTGTGAGACACTGCAAGTTTAAAATTGTAAAAAGAAGCTAGACTTAGCTTTATGGTCTCTTATAGTTTTATCGTATCTGCTAACGATTTAAAGAAAAACGATTCTCTCGAAAACCTGACATTAGTCAGAGCCTGCCAGATCCCCAGACTTGAATAGTTGTGATTATACTAACCGGATTTTTATGATTATATTGATTTTTCTGAGGAATCGACCGGAATTTTTTTTCGAAATCGGTAAAACTACAAGAGGTTAGTATAACAGCCGAGCTTCTTTCCACTATTTATCAAACTAACAGTGACACCAGAAAGAAAGGTTCCGGAGGAAACCAGGGGATAGTATCCCAGAAAAAATATCACCCGGTAGGTTTGCAATCGAAATTGGCATACCACAGGCAGATACTATGTGAAAAAAACGAAATGTTTTCGGACACATTTTTATGAGACTTTTTCACTTAAAATTATTCATGTAATCTCCCCTCTTCATTTTAACCTCCAATCAAGAAGCACTATGTATTTGCCAATACTGTTAATTGGCGAAAAAAAAATTTGTGGCTCTTGAAAAATTTGGAAATTTTGTAAATTCTCGACTCTTCCGACTCAAAAGGTTGCCGACCCCTGGTCTAGTCAGTCCTCAAACAGGGAATTTCGGCGCGAAGTGTATTCTTATTGAATCTTCATTTGTTTCATATAGTCATTTTCAAAAACATTTTTTTGGATTTGGCCTGTAGCCTGAGACGAATTATGACTCCGAAACGTCGCTTTAGAGTCCAGAGAGTTTTATTCAGTTCCTTATTTTTTCATACATCACTATTTTATATTCATGAAAGATCAAAAATAATTTTCGTTTTATTGTATCCAAAAAATCAGGTGCATGATCGTCATCGCATTCGGCTTCGGAAATAGTGCTTCATAGTTCAGCTACTTACCGCCAGATGCGGGAGAAAAAGTTTCTGCTTCTCTGAAACACACTTATCCATCTATGAATTGGTGAAGGAACTACACTTAATTCAGCTTCAAATCGTTGAACCGGGATGTGTCTCTATGTATATTTAAACTCAATGGTCGCATTCACCGGACGAACGTTCCGCTTCCGCTACCTAGCGCAAATCAAAAGCGCTCCGAAAAATGGCGTCTGCTCCAGTACGTGTTGAGTAAGTAGCGCATGTGCCACCGGACGATTGCGCTAGCGGCTAGAGATTCGGAACAGTTGCCCAACGGTTACGTCCGGTGAATGCGACCATTGATACAAGTAAACGAAGTTGTCAGAATGTTTATCAACTTTGTAGAGACTAAAAATATGGATTGATATAGAGATATCTCTCTGTATAAAAAGTACCCGGAAAATGTTATTTAAATGAACCGCCAAAAAGGAATCGGTAATTTTTTTTTTCTTAAAGTTGGTAGGACCTTCCTTTATTACCAAGCCAAATTTGAGCGCGATCTGTCAACTAGTGTGTTTACAACAGCTGTCAGTATCAGTCCACCTCAAAAGTGCTCTGCGAATTTTACAATGGAAAAAATAGTTGATCAAAGAGTTTGCCTCAAATTTTGTCTTGCAAACGAATTTTCTTGTGCCGATTCATTGAAAATGTTAAAAAAAGCCTTTGGTGATAATTGTATGTCAAAAACACAAGCATACGATTGGTACAAATCATTCAAAGACGGTCGTGAGGTGGTCGAAGATTTGCCCCGTTCTGGACGGCCTTCAACGTCAACAACCGACGATAACATCATCCAAATCAAGAATTTAGTGCTCGAAAATCGTCATTCAAGTGTTAGAGAGTTGGCTCGAGAGTTGAGCATTGATAAAATGACCGTTCATAACATTTTGACTAATGTTTTGTGTATGAAAAGCGTCGCAGCAAAACTCGTTCCAAAAGAGCTGAATTTTTTGCAAAAAGAGCATCGAAAGCAGGTCTCTGAAGACATGGTTTCTCGATAAATACCATCGAACAACCGCCGTATTCACCTGACTTAGCTCCGTGCGACTTTTTTCTATTCCCAAGACTCAAATTGCCCCTACGTGGAACGCGTTTTGAGTCCATTGAAGCCATCAAAACAAATTCGCAACGAGAACTGAAGGCCATACCTTTGGCGGCGTATGAGCGGTGCATGGAAAAGTGGGTTCGCCGATATCATAGTTGTATTGTAAGCAATGGGGACTATTTTGAAGGAGACAAAATAAATATTGATGATTAAATTTAAATTTATGTGTTTTTTTTTACAATTCCGGGTACTTTTTATACAGGGTAGATATTGTTTGATTGATTGATATTGATTATACTGGTTACTCCTGGGTCTCCCGAAGAGACCCCTTAGAAACTACGAGCTTCGAAGCTTAAAACTTGTACGAGTTCGGCGAAGTTGTGTTCTGTGTAGGCTTTGTTACTGTGTCCTTCCGCCACCTCAGGCACAGCACTGTTAACTTTCGATCCAACTGTGAAATGGGGGCACACTACTGAGACTAAAAAATTTCTTTTCTAGCCTCAGTGAATAAAATGAAAGACCTCTCTTGGAGAGAAGAAATGGACTGCTGTCTCGATCCCCTTACCACGAGAATTAAAGAATAAAATGGATGTACAAAAGAGAAATGAATACCAAGAAGTAAACACTGTAGGAAATGGTACTTATGGTTAATCTGACTGGAAGAGATGTTTCTGCTGGCTGTCTTCATCAGTCGATCAAAACCAGGAATTGAATTGAAATCAATGAAAAATAATATGATGCTGAGCACTAAATAATCTATGGCGATGTTTCTATCCAAACAATATCGTCTCGGAATTTTATAAACGGGGTATACCCTGTATATCGACATATGATTTCCGGACCACCTATTAAGCACAAAATGGGTCAATTCTCTTTGATCGGGGTCCTACCGTACTGCAGTTCTGTATCCCCTCACCGTCTCCTCCTGCTTCCCGAGTCCCTCTGCCAAGAAAGTGTGCAAGTGACAGATAACGCGGTAGCCGTCTTCGAGAGAACCCATTAGGACCGACAATAGACGTCGTTAGCGCCCTGCGGATCTCGAACAGGTGTCACACCCACAAAAGTCCGTCCTAATGAAGGTCAGAGAAGGCCTGCACAAAAATTTATGATGCTGAAGCTGGTCCCGATTCATATCGAGAATGTCAGTAAGGAAATGAAGCAATTTAAATCGTACAACATATTGGCATTTTTCTCAGCCTACAGGAATTTTCTGAAAATTCCGATTTTCCTGACGACTAAGAAATAATTGTTTAACCATTTTCTCCCCGACAACGAAAGCAGATATGGAAGTATTATGTATACAATTATAAATTCGACCTTCTATATGAAAATCTATAGCACGGTAGAATTATGATGTACCTTCTATATGAAAATTTATAGCAAGGTAGCAAGGTGTTTACAGAATTACGAACTTAACTGATTGCTTGTCTCTTTGACGAAGGTTTTCAAAAACAAGCTGGAAAATGAGGGAGGTTCATTTCCTTAAATAAAAGTGGGAAAGATCAACAATTGATTGGGTGTCAGAATCGAACAACGCCTCGCTAAGCAAACGAAGTGCTCTCATTTGCCTGCCATTTTGACTATAGTGGGAAAAACAATTCATGCTTAACTCTGAGGATGTTTCGACCATGAGGATGCTTCGACGATTTGCTACTCTCTCCTGACATGTATCTATTTTCCAGATGTAACTTGAACTGCCATAAATGTCACCATATATTTGATTTTATAAGCTTATACTGAGAAATAATTAATGTTGAAGACATGGTTATTGTCTCCAAGACAACCTGATGAATCTCCTGAACCCAACCCAGATTCTCGCGTTGAGAAATTTTTCAATAGAACCATTATTGGTTGAAAAAGAGTATTTTTAAACAAAGAACGAGAATTGCAACAAATGGCATATGGGACAATATTGCAGTTCAAGGGTTCGATTCCATATGGTTAAAACAATACAACATTTTTCAAAAGTGACAGCTCCGTTCTGGTGAACAAAGGAGAAGGAATTCATGTTGAACAGATGTTGCGTGAAGTGAAACGCAACAGGATACTTTCCTGAATTTTGAAGGTCATAGGATCATTAAATCAAGGCCGATTTTTACTGCTAGTTACATGTGCTTTCATGATTTTTGGAATCGGTCTGTTCTCACCGATCAAGTTGAAACTCTATGGATTTCTGATACTTGCCACTGGTGAATAAAGGCAACGAAGTGGCTAAGAATAGCGTTGGCATCAGAACTGATCCCTGAAGAACACCTGCTTCTACACTGAAATTGTTTGAATTGACGCCATCTACGACCAAGAAATGCTAGAATGTATGTTCCTATTGTAGCACTATTTGTATGAGTGATCAACTACATTATGGCAATAGCAATACGACAAAGTTACTTCAGGAAATCGTCCTTCTGGAAGGACAGACCGAGACCATGAGGTACATGAGTACCAGAGTGTAATGAATATTCTCGCTGGGCTTGATACATTCTTTTCTTAGCGTCAGGAATTGAGGAATATGTCTTCATTTTAAAACATACAAATAGTCTTTAGAATGAGCTAAGCTAGCTATTGCACTAACCTAAATCGCAAATGCTCACTATTTACTTTTCCAAACTTGTAATGTTAACAAGCGTTTTCACAGTACAGGGTCACAGGGTGGCCAGATTTCGATGATTTAGTACTACAACTCCTTAACTATAAGAGATAGAGAAAAAGTAAAATACATGTCATGTTCTCTTTTTTCGAGAAACCGAAATTGCTGAAAACCCGAAGTTGCTACGGCGTCTAGTTTCCGAGCTACAGGGCATTTTGGTATTTTTTACTGCTTTTCAGCGGTGCTACCTATTGGATTTTTTGTATCTGCTCGAATTTTTTTTTTCAAATGGAAACGATAATGGGAAATGATATTTCCGAATAGATCTTTCTTCAACGATTTCAAAAATATAGGTATATCATGTTATACTTTCGAGTATCGAAATCGATATCGAAAATTTCGAAAAAACACTTCTCGTTCAACAAAATCCAAGCAGGCTTTGATTCACTTCTTTCAAAACTGGGACGGTCATAAAATTTCATGTCTTATTTATTTTCACTTGTCAAATTCAATTCAGTTCCATCATTGTTGTATCGTCAATGATCAGGGACGGGCCTAAGGGGGGGGATGGGGGGGGACGATCCCTCCCCAATGTTGAACAGAGTTGGCAAATTTTTAAAGCAGTTGGAATATTTTCGAAGCTGTTGAAAAATTTTCGAAGCGGTTGGAAAAATTTCGAAGCAGTTGGAAAAGTTTCGAAGAAGTTGGGAAAATTTCGAAGCAGTTGGGAAAATTTTGAAGCAGTTGGAAAGATTTCAATTGAGTTGGAATACATATTTCTAAAAAAGTCCCCAATGTTGAACAGAGTTGGCAAATTTTGAAAGCGGTTGGAATATTTTCGAAGCTGTTGAAAAATTTTCGAAGCGGTTGGAAAAATTTCGAAGCAGTTGGAAAAGTTTCGAAGAAGTTGGGAAAATTTCGAAGTAGTTGGGAAAATTTTGAAGCAGTTGGAAAGATTTCAATTGAGTTGGAATATATATTTCTACAAGAGTCCCCAATGTTGAACAGAGTTAGAGTTGGCGAATTTTAAAAGCAGTTGGAGTATTTTCGAAGCTGTTGAAAAATGTTCGAAGCAGTTGGAAAAGTTTCGAAGAAGTTGGGAAAGTTTCGAAGAAGTTGGGAAAATTTTGAAGCAGTTGGAGAGATTTCAATGGAGTTGGAATACATATTTCTACAAAAGTTTTCTTAAAATGTGAATGAATTTGACTTTTTTTAAATGAAGTTTTGAATTAATGTTTATTAAACCAGTAGAACTAAGCCCACGTTTAGCCGGACAAAAGCATGCAGAGAATAGCGACAATTGAACAAATTCTTGTTAGAGTATATTTAGAGTATTTGGCAGATTTGGCCCAATGTGCAATGTGTATAACCAGCAATAAATGTTATTTATTCCGAATTGCTACCAAGTGTTTGAAAAGATGAACAATTTTTCATCTTTTACGTTATCCCTCAGCAGGTAGTTGTGAATTTCTCAGTTTGGCCGCATCGACTGTGTCCATCTGGTACCAATTTGCGCTATTTCTCTCGGTAGGGCAGTAGGTAGTATTTTTTTCTCATTCTTAATTATTCTATCAAATCTCCGTTCAACACGTAAATCTGTTAAGGGGCCGTTATACTTTGGCCGACGGCACCGATTCTCCATTCAAAAAGTGCCTTTCATTTTTCCATTTTCATTTTTCACGTCCTAAAATCTCCACCTGAAAGCTTGTTTTTTTTTAATTCTCCTGGAACTTCAGACAGTTCTCTGCGATTTCACAGTTTCTGGAAGTCTTCTCAGTATTTCCATAATTGTTTGCATTAATTAAGCGTATATCCAAATGGATTTTTTTTAAATATAGAAAATTGATTTGTCTAGGGCACTCCAATGAATTTTCTAAAAAAAATGGATGAACAACCGCCGAAAAACGATTATGAAGTCAATTTTCATAGACTCTCAAATTCAACCCGATTTTTTCATGCGAAAAAATGAATTTCTCAAAGAGAAGAAATCGGAGTGCCCTCAAGACATCGTTCAACTTCAACTTAAAGAAAAAAATCAAGCTTTTAGGTTGAAAATTGAGGGCGTAAAATGAAAGGCACTTTTTGAATGGAGAATCGGTGCCGTAGCCGATTTTTTCATGCGAAAAAATAATTTTATCAAAGAGAAGAAATTGGAGTGCCCTCAAGACATCCTTCAACCTCAATTAAAAAAAAAATCAAGCTTTTAGGTGAAAAATTGAGGGCGTGAACTTGGAAGAATGAAAGGCACTTTTTGAATTGAGAATCGGTGCCGTAGCCGATTTCTTCATGCGAAAAAATAATTTTATCAAAGTGAAGAAATTGGAGTGCCCTCAAGACATCCTTCATCTTCAATTTAAAAAAAATCAAGCTTTTTGGTGAAAAATTGAGGGCGTGAACTTGGAAAAATGAAAGGCACTTTTCGAATGGAGAATAGGTGCCGTAGCCGTCGACCGAAGTATAACGGCCCCTATGCAAAAATGGACCGAAAAAGATTCAAAGTGAAGTGTGCAGTATGTGGATTTTTTCAGTTCACTTGAATAAATCATTTATTTTTCTTCGGAATGGAACTTAAAAATCGAAACATACAAAATAATGATAGCAGATGCTGTATAATCCTGTAGGGTGTGGAGTGTGTTAAAGAATTAAAAAACTACACTACAAAATTTTCTAAATATTTTTAATGCTCTCGGGAAGAAAAACATTGACACGCAATCCAAATTGAGAATCGGTGCCGTAGCCGATTTCTTCATGCGAAAAAATAATTTAATCAAAGAGAAGAAATTGGAGTGCCCTCAAGACATCCTTCAACCTCAATTAAAAAAAAATCAAGCTTTTAGGTGAAAAATTGAGGGCGTGAACTTGGAAGAATGAAAGGCACTTTTTGAATGGAGAATCGGTGCCTTAGCCGTCGGCCGAAGTATAACGGCCCCAAGGCAAAAATGGACCGAAAAAGATTCAAAGTGAAGTGTGTAGTATGTGGATTTTTTTCAGTTCACTTGAATAAATCATTTATTTCTCTTCGGAATTGAACTTAAAAATCGAAACATACAAAATAATGATAGCACATGCTGTATAATCCTGTAGAGTGTGTTAAAGAATTAAAAAACTACACTACAAAATTTTCTAAATATTTTTAATGCTCTCGGGAAGAAAAACATTGACACGCAATCCAAAATACCACTCCCCCCTTCAACCGTTGGTTTTCTAATCCTTTAATGCACAGTTGGAAAATTTTCGAAGCTATCCCCCCCCGAAAATTTGGCTTCGGCCCGTCCCTGTCAATGATGAAACTGAATTGAATTTGATAAAGGGAAATAAATAAGACAGGAAATTCTATGACCGTCCCAGTTTTCAAGGAAGTGAATCAAAGCCTGATGCTTGGATTTTGTGGAACGAGAAGTGTTTATTCGAAATTTTCGATATACAGGGTGAGTCTTTGACTTGTACATATATTTTAACTGTAGATTCTTTAGGCCAAAATAAACCTTTTTTTCATTTTCCATTTTTCCGAATTCGGCTCTGTTAAAAAGATATAACCATTTGAAAAAAAAAATTGTGCTAAATGCGTCCCTGATATTATTCTCTACAAACACCTCAAAGTTCATATTTTTCCATTGAAATTGATGTGATTATTAGATATTCTGGGTGATACATTTAGAAAATACTCGAGCACTAACCTTATTTGAATAAGAATGTTACAAACACGATATTTCCTAACAAAAACGCTAAGTTTTGTCCATCATTTCAGCAATTGAAATACCATATTTCTCACACCAAAATAAGTTCCTTCTTCGATTTTCTTGAAGATTAGTTTGTAAACACTAATAATTTGTTCATATTTCCCCCGATATTCTGGAACGATCTAATCAAAAGTGGTTTCAACTAACCTATCCTAACTCCATCAACCTAAGTCATATGATTCGAGGTCAATGACCTAACCTAACTCATCTTCTGTGATATTATATTCCACAGAACTCTACAGAAGACGATGCCAGATTGTCTATTTTCTCTTCAAACAATAGTATAGTCGAAACCAAGGGAGCGGTACGTACCCCAGAAGAACTATCGCATTTATCGCAAGGGCACCAGTTTTGTTTACTTTTCGCTAAAGGCGTCTAGGCGTTGCTCTTCGGAAACGCTACAGTGACTTTATCATTGATAGAGTTTGATATTATAGTCACTGTAGGAAACGCCAAACGAGTAGTTCTGATTCTCGCCGATATAGCGCTACGTTCTTTGCCGGCTGCGATGTAGCACGGGCCACGGCCTACTCTTCCCTTCTGATGCTTCTGAAGGCTGTGGAGTGGATGTAGCCGCCACGCAAGACATACAGAGTTTCTGTGTCTCTAACCTCCAACGTTAGTCAGTGACTTCGATTTATTTATTTATTAATTGCATTGATGTAGAATATTCTAGGTCAATGATTAATTGACAGAGAATAAAGCAAAAAGGTGATGATTCTGTAAATGACTTAGTGAATTGATGTAATAGTAGTGTCGTCTGGTGTCGAGTTATATTGTTTTGAAAATTTTTTTGCTGAAGGACCGGTAACAATGAAATTTCAATAGAAACTGCCTATAAAATGTATAATTTCATGCTTCTTAGAATTCAATTTCATCTCCCACATTTGTGGGATTTTATTATTACATATCTCTACATCAAACTTTTTTCATCATAAGGATTTCGTCTTGACAAAGTTGATAAACTGATAATAATTCTGACAACATTGTTGAATTTTGAGAGACCAGAGAAGAAATAATATTCGATGAAATTTAACTCAGGTCAGCATTCAGATTATTCTTGAAATTCATGATTTTTTCCTCAAATTTAATCTTAGACAATTAAGAATAACTTGAGAACGACGCGTTTTATTGAAAAAACATAAGAATACTTTTATTTTCTAAACCGATTAGTTCTTTCGAAAATGTGAACCGTTTATTCTTTTCAAGTGATTTGATAGTGTTTTTGCATGAATTTATGAGTCGACCACCCTGTAACTTTCAAACTAGGAGAGATATTGAATAAGTTTAGATTGAGTAATATGCACCACGAATAGAGTAAAAAATCAACCAAAATTCAGTTCATTTGAAATAACGGTTCCGAAGATATGAACAGGAAAGTGTTTTTTTCGTGGATTTTCGACACCCTGTATCTTCCAAACGAAACCGAATTTTGAAAAATGGTATGGAAAAAAAGTGTTTCGTTTGATGAGAGGAATCTACAGTTGAAATATATGTACAAGTCAAAGACTCACCCTGTATAGTGAACTCGGAAGCATAACATGATATATATTTTTGAGATCGTTGAAGAAAGATCTATTCGGAAATATCATTTCCCAGTATCGTTTCCATTTGAAAAAAAAATTTTTGTTATAGCTCCGAAATTTGAGCAGATACAAAAAATCCAATAGCACCGCTGAAAAGCCAGTAAAAAAAGTGCCCTAAAGATGTGTTAGTTTCGAGAGCGTAGATCCGGTAATACGGAAGTTATAGTCAATTATATTAATTGGCCAAATACCAAAATCGCCCTGTAGCTCGGAAACTAGACGCCGTAGCAACTTCGGGTTTTCAGCAACTTCGGTTTCTCAAAAAGAGAGAACATGACATGTATATCACTTTTTCTCTTTCTCTTATAGTTTAGGAGCAGTAGTACTAATTCATCGAAATCTGGCCACCCTGTACCTACATATTGTATTTTTTCTTGGCTTTCATTTAATTTTTTTTTGAGTAATATAATCCATCTGCAAAGCGGATAGTTTCGAATTGTTGAATGCTATAAATACGCCTTTAGATTAACCGCTATAGTTTAACTAATTAACTGTATTACAGTTGCTTGTGGGTTCGGTCTTCAATTGAAAATAGATGGTATGCTGAGTATTTTCGTATAAACTCGATAAATCGTTACGACAAAGAGCGAATATCCATTAGGTTAAGGAAAAATATTCACTCTTCGATTTCATTTTCAATCAGAATGATAAATCATGCTTTTTCGAGTGCAACTCAAACCACCTCTCGGACAAGAGTGCTTAAACGATTTGACGAACACTTTCCAAATGATCTCAAACGACCATTAAGGCGTTGAGATATCTATGACAAGATTCACCCTACACTCATCCCCAATTACTAAGACAGACAACGACACGTTACGAAGTTAACGTTCCACTAATGACCTTGCTATCGTTTCCAACTATTCCTAACGGCTTGCTGACTGTGCCGACCGCCTCGCTGACTTTTTGATGACACGTTTTTGCGCCCATCGGACATATTACGCGTCCGAACTTTTTCCTCGTTAATTGACGGCCGCGCGAACAGGGGCTGATGGCTAGATGAAGGCAACGAAGGGTGGTTGATCTGTCACTTCGACTGTAGAGAATGAAGCGAAATGAGCTGAGCAAATAGATGCTTCACATAAAAATAAGTATCAGGAATTTCTGTGGATAAGAAGACCTTCTTTATCCGTTCGCTCTCGTAAAGCCAAGAGGGTGTCCTAATTAGGACGAAGCCATGGCCCATGGCTAATTGAGCCCTGTTGATGGGTAACCTTCTGGTTGGGTGATGGAAAGAGTCTAGGGTCAAGTTGTATTCATACTCTGTTAAACGGTGATAATCAACAGATGATAACAAGAAATGATGGAACTAGATTCTGAGTCATTTTTTCATCTTGTCAAATTTCTGCATCAGTACATTTTTATTATCATTATTATTATTTGAACCGGGCTCGTTATACCTCGGTTAGACTTCCAGAAACTGTGACCCTTTGATCTTTTGATCTCTACCCTACTCATTCATTGAAACTCAAGGAAGTCGTCAACGGTGTTGATAAAATCGAAAACATCCTAAGGAGCCTTGGCCATTACCTCGTGGGTATCCAGGACCGGTTTCCCCATATGCTCTGGACTCTTGCATACCATGTGGTCAGCTGTTTCTGCTTCAGAAAGGCAGGTGCAGCAAGTGTTAACCTTGATGCACTTTTGGCAAGCTCATAGGCTTTTTCATTTCTTTCAACACCACAATGCTCTGGGATCCGTACAAACTAATTCACATTGTATCAAACTTATCCCAATTCCGAAACCATAACTCCAAATTGTACAGTATAAAAGACATGTTCGATATGAATTGAATGCTCAAGGTCACTTTCTCAATAATTTCACGGACACGTTTGACTTACCCACTTTTTCTGTAGTCTGAATTTCGAAGATTCTTTCTGATTTTATCTGTTTTTATTATCAACTTTCTGGTACTTGTCTAGCAACGGTCATCAGTTCGCTATCTCTCTTCGTTTGAAATGACCTTCTCTTCGCCACCCTATCACAGTTCAACCCATATTCTTTCCCACGCCGAAATCCGTAAGTTTCGTATCTAATAAAGAATTCGTTCCCCGAATTGAACAGCAGATACATCTCTTCAAGTCAGACCAACCGTAAGTGCCATTCCTTCAGTTTTCACTCAGTGGTATTTCTCAGTATATCGTACATACATTTATTTCTTTAATACTTGTGGTGATGAGAATTGGTACAGCAGTCTATTGTTCTCTACAAGGCACAAGGGGACTCTTGTATTATAAACACATACAATCTAGATTCTAAAAACATTACACGCCTTCTGGTGAAGTCGGGTAATAAGGTTGAGGGCACACGAAAATACTCGGAAATTATCTCCGCTACTTTCAGTGTTCAGCCAAACTCGTCAACCTGTGACAGGGTGATTTTTTTAAGTATTTCGTTAGACGTATTCGACGAAGGAATTCATATACAAATTAGTCGGGAAATTCGAATTGTATTCGACAACGGCGAAACTACTGATGTTAAAGACATATAATGTTTGGCACACCCTAACTTGTTGTTGTCGAGCAATCGATCGGGATCACAAAATTATATGGTTACCATTTGAAAAAAATGAGATTTCATAGTTTTATTGGAGCTCAATTTGAAACCTTTCCAGGCACCCGTTATCTAATAAGATTCGAATTTTACGACTGAAGCCAGGCTTGGCTCAGTCCAATTCAGTGGTATGCTCGTCTATTTCAAAGTAGGCTATGTTAGGCATTTTCATTCTCACTTAGTTTTTTTGATCAAGCACTATGCAAAACAATCAATAATAAATACGTAGACTAGAATCATTTATCAAAAGTATGTTCTTTATTTACGACGAATGTGACGACTAAATAAAGCAGATAATGAATGATGACTCAATAAAAAAAGCTCAATTGAGAGTCTTTCGCCTTCAATGTAAGAAACGTATACCGCCAGTTGGCTGCGCAGTGCATTAATTTTTATTTATTGGATTATTCAGCTTAATAAAACAAATGTTGGGGCACAGGGAATATAACAAGAAATACCACTCTGAACTAGATCTCATACTGCCTGTATAATTTGGTATAATACTTTTTTTTTTCTTTATCAGTCATCTGGGAGGAGATACCTGCGGGGCGTGTCATTTAAAAGAAATTCAATTTCACGTTAGAATCCACAATTGTAAGAAACAAATAATTTTCACTTATCGACGGCTAAAACAAACCTCAATGTCTTTGATAAAAATGGATAGTTATCATTTCGATTAGAAGTATTCAAGGAAATATATTTCGCGAAAGCAACACATTGTAGTAATATCATTTACAAAAAAACGATGAATGAATGAAAAAGGACATTTGATTAACTAAATGAAAGACTTCAGTACTGAAATGGAAAAACACAAAAATATTCGTTAGTTTTGATGGTGGAAATGTTGAAAAATAACCAAAAATGATGAGGAATATCCTTTTCATTCATTTAATAATTATAATCATTTTTATCCTTATAAACTCATACATCTCCTCATCAATCAGAAAAAATAAATCGTTTCTGACTCCCTTTTTTTCAGGGATGTAGACCCTTAATACTGACATTTTCTTATTATATACAAGGCCAACTTGATAAATATCTCAATAAACCTGATGATTAGACAAAGAAACCTGGCCTTAGTCGTGAAATTCGAATTTTATTCAATAACGTAACGGCAAAACTACTGATTTTGAAGACATGAAATGCTTGAAATACTCTTACTAGTTTTTGACGAGCAAACGATCGGAATTAGGAAATTATATGGTTCCCATTTGAAAAAAAAAGATTTCATAGTTTTATTGAGGCTCACTTTGAAGCCCTGTTTCAGACACTCTGTATAACATTTGCTCATAATTTATACAAGGAGCATTATCATCGTATTTTCTCTTGTTACACTGTGGCGAAAAAAGTCCTTATTACAATGAGGGATTTGGGAAATATGAACACTTATTCGGGACACTCTTTCTGTCAACAAATTTGACAATCAGGCAATAACTCAACAACAGCTTGAAGTGGTTGCGCGATATTATAGTTATAGATCGAATCATTGCAGAACAGCAGAACTGAACGAAGAATTCAGAAATGTATAAATACACAAGGTGTTACATTTGGAAAAATGAAATTCACATTCGCTTTCTGTATAACCGGCAGTAGATTCCGCATGAAAATAAACTGGTCCACATGAGTTAGGGATATTGACTTAAATTGCAAAAAAGTATAGTTAAAATAAGATTTTTGTGATGAAAATTCATAAATATGATTTCAAGTTGCAAATTAATTTTAGCCTGTTGGTCTGCAGCGTATACAGGGTGGTTAAGAAAAATTGAGTAAAATAATGAAATTTTATTCACAGGGAATTCGAGAATTTTAGGACTATCAATACAATGTATGGCCTCCACGGGCATCAATAACAGCTTGACATTGAATTTGGTTCCATAAACGGGGCAGAAACTCCCACAGATCATTTAAGGATTCTGGGGTAGGTGGATGATTATGCATGTTCTATGCAATTCAAATCTGGTGAGTGCGGAGGTATTGGTAAATGTGTAAGTCGATCATATTCCTAGGAAAAATGTTTAGATCTGTGCGCCCGTTGAAACATATCCCACACCATACCATAACACTACAACCTCGGAATGGATCGACTTCTTAGACATGACATAGCGACGATTACGGGGTATGCCGGAGATTGTCCATACCCTTATTCTTCGAGAATCTACAAATCGTCCATATCTGGATTTATCAGTGAAAAGGACACTACGCCATTGAAATGTTGCCTAGCCTATTCCAGTCTTTGACGCTTATGGTCACGTGTTAAAGGAACTCCTCTTAATGGACGTCTAGAACCTAGATTCACCTATCCCAAACGTCGTCTGATGGTTTCGGTGGAAACTTGGCCATATGCATTTTGAAGAGTATTCCGTAGCATTCTACACCTAGATGTAGGGTTTCTTCTCGCCGAAACGGTAATGAAACGATCCTGAGCAGGTGTTGTTTTTCATCGCCCACCAAGCCTTGGTCTTTCCAACACGGGACCTGTCTCCCTAAATCTATTCCAAAGTCGAGATATCACACTTTGGCTGACTTGGAGCCGTTCCGCTACAACAACCTGAGTTAGGCCACCATGTAGCATTCCGATAGCCCTTTTAGCCTCAGCGTTTGTTAATTTACGTCTTGGCATTTTCAGGAAACTCGTTTCAAATCGAATCCGTTGATAAACTGACTTCATTTCAAAATAAGAACATTCATGAAGCATATGCAAAGAACCAAAGTTCAGAAAAAAGGCGACCAGATTGACGAAATGTCTCAAACTGATTTTTATTGGATTGATTCGAGTTGTTATTGAGTTTCAAATAATTTTACAGCGATTTTCTCGAAGATTATATACTTTTAAAAACGATAGAATACGATATCCCTAACTCTTGTGGAGCAGTATATTTTACAATTTAAGTTCATGTACTTACAAGAATCGGAACTTGAATTAGTAATGAAACACTTGGAAAAATGACCCTATATATAGTGATATCTTGGCAGTAGGATTTTGAAAGGTTGGAGGATTGGAAAGTTTGTATCACTTGTATAATTAAATTCGAAAATGTTCATCTCGATTGAAAAATAAAACTCCATCTGTCGATATGTATTGACATAAAAGTTAGCATGAAGGCTAGTGCGCCTTCTTAAATAACCAGTTGCTTGAAGACAGCTAGTTTGTCTTTCAGATTTGTCAATATTCTATTCGCATTCAATTCAAAGATATTGAATACAAAGGGAAACAGTAGCACTTGTTCTTGAACATTATGGATGGCAGTTTCAGTGCTACAGTATCAGGCGCAGGCCAGTGCAGTTGCATCTCGATGTTCCGGGTCAGCAGGCTCATGAAATGCCCCAGACGAACTCAGCAGACACTAGAGCAAATAAACAGCAATACCAACACGTTGGTCATCCTAGAATGTGATTCACCAAGTACCTAATGCCTAATATATCACGGCCGGTTCTCAGGGAACCCAAAGGCCGGACACGTCGTTTCGGTTAGTCCGAGGCAGGCCGGTTATTAATCCGGAGTCCGGGCTGCATGTTTGAGTTTAGCGCAAGTCGGAATTTATAGACCCTTTAAGCCCGTGACGGGGCTACAATCGAGTCTAATCCAATTATTATGCCCCCGCATGAACTCGGGAGGTCAGCGACGGCCGTCGATGCATTGCGCTCGAAGGACACAACGTGAATTATTTCACGTCCGATTGGACCGCCGAACGGGCCAGTGAAGTTCTTCATTGTGCGAAGACGAAATTGAAGATGAAGAATTTTCATTTTTGGGATTTTTCAAGATGTAAGATTGATGTATCCACTTTAAAAATCGAAATCGCGATTCATGATACAGGGGGTGAAAAAATCGCTTTCAAAGTTAGGGATGACAAAATCGTGAAAAATCTATTTTTTCAAATTAGAATTCAATATCTGCCATAAAAAAATGGGGTTCTAATTTGAAAAAATTGATTTTTCACGATTTTGTCATCCCTAACTTTGAAAGCGATTTTTTCACCCCCTGTATCATGAATCGCGATTTCGATTTTTAAAGTGGATATCTACATCAATCTTACATCTTGAAAAATCCTAAAAATGAAAATTTTCCATCCAAAAACCTCGAAGTTATTCTTGTTTCAGCGGAGCTCTATTTTCGATTTTTTTTTCGAATTTTCCCGCTCAGAGAGAATTTTCCAACCAAAACTGAAAAATGTTACATCAAAATAACTTGAAATTTTCTAAGGAATCTATTTCTGCAATAAAAAAATGGTGTTCTAATTTGAAAAACGGAAGTTGACGTCATTTCCGGAAAAACCGGAGGTGCCCATGCCTTGAAAATATTTTAGATTTCATCAGCATCGTGAAATACTTATAAGTGCTGAATTTCATGAAAATACGTTCAGTAGTTTCCCGTATAAATATGGGTGAGGTTCCTCGTGAAAGACCCTGTATCGCCCTGTATATGGCTCTTTGCCGCAAATCCACACGCCACTTATCCATAGGTCAGTTGAGGCCTAGCAACGGCTTCGATGGTTTTCAATTTCGTATCTTCAGACATGTGGCTGCTTCTACTAATACTAATCTATAGCTTTGTTGATGTGGCTTTTCCAGGTTAGCTCTTTGTCTAGACTCTAGAGTAATACCCAAATACCTCGCTTCTCCTTTCCACTCAATGTCTTCTTCTTTAACCACCATAACTTCTGAAAAAACTGACCCAGTGGCCACGATTTTTTTTTTGCATATTCATCTTCTCTGGTGTTCAATTGAATGGAATTAATATATGGAACATCAATTTTCTAATTTTTTTATGTACTTTTGAGTCCGATTGTTGGTGATGATTCAGCAGATGAATAACATCCCCTGAGATTTTGTTGGTCTCATTGTTTTACAGCACAACACCCTCAATATTGCCCTCTAATCTTTATTTGCCCCCCCCCCCCCGCCCTGAGAAAAATTTTTGGGGATTTCTGCTGGCGCCCATGAACGTGAGACCACTGATGGAGAAATGCGCGATTTAGATATGCGTCGTTGGTCGTGAGACCAGAGTGGTCTCACGCGGCTCGCCGCTCCCAAAAAAGTGTGATACCTATGTGGTCTCACATGGCACTCAACGTGTTAACCTCGAGATTGGTAGTTGTTCTCCAATTTCTCTTCTGAAAATATACAGGGTGAATCTTTGACTTGTACATAGATTTCAACTGAAGATTCTTGAGGTCAAAAGAAACCTTTTTTTCATTTTCCATTTTTCCGAATTCGGCTCTGTTAAAAATATACAGCCATTTGAACAAAAAATTGGACTGACTACGCCTCTGAAATGATGTTCTGGAATTGATGCAGAGTTCATATTTCTCGATAGAAATTGAGTTTATACATTTAGGAAATACTCAAGTACTAACCTTATTGTCAAAAAATGTTGCAAACACGATAATTTCAACAGAAATTTCAAGAAGATGTTGTCAGCTTGCTGATATTTTCATTGAGGTTAAGGATTTGTCACGAAACATGGTATAAATCACGATACACTTGTGTACCGTGGTATGAATATCTATGAATTCTGCCGTTTCCATCATCAATCGTGTTTGCCGCCAAATTTTACCACGCATGCTTAGAGCGAAAACCGAAAGATTGGTTATATGGAGGCCAACTATAAACAATAACAAACCAGAGTACAGAGTCTCTGAACAAACTTTAAACATTATATTAAGTTCTGAATACATTCAGTGAATTATTGTTCTAAAGTAATTATGTGGAGTGAATTAATATAATCTTCCCCGTGTCGAGTTTATAAAATTCCGAGAGGATATTGTTAAGCTGGGAACATCGCCACAGATTATAAGGTATTTAATTTTTCATTAATTTCAATTTAATAAGTAGTTTGTATCGAGATTCATCATTCATATCCGAATTTTGTATTCGATGGACATTTAACTTCAATATGGACCGGAAACTATGAATTTTCAATAGAAACTGTGCGTTTTCTTCTTGGTGTTCAATTTTATCCCCCACATTTGTGGGATTTTATTATTAAAATATCTCGACAAAGTTGATAAATATTGTGACAACATTGTGAACTCGTTTAAAGACCAGAAAAGGAATAATATTCAATGATATTTAATTCAGAGAAGCATTCAGATTATTCTTGAAATCAATGATTTCTTTGTCAAATTTCTCCGAGTAAAATTGGAAATAACTCGAAAACGACGCGTTTTATTGAAAAAATAAGGATACTTTTAATTTTTTAAATGATTGTTTCTTTTGAAAATATGAACCGTTTATCTTCTTAAAGTGGTTTTATGGTGTTTAAGCGTGTATTGATGAGTCGACTACCCTGTAACTTTCATACTAGCAGAGATATTGAATCGATTTTGATTGAGGAATATGCACCATGAATAGAGTAAAAACTCAATCAAAATTCAGTTCATTCGAAATAACTTTTCCGAAGATATAAACAGAAAAGTGTTTTTTTCATGGATTTTCGACACCCTGTATCTTCAAAACCAAACCGAATTTCGAAAAATGGTATAGAAAAAAAGTGTTTCGTTTGATGAGAAGATTCTACAGTTAAAATATATGTACAAGTCGAAGACTCACCCTGTATATGGCTAGGCTCTTTTGTCCATTAGGCATGGTTCTCGAATTATTCTGAATATTATGTATGTATGTGTTGCACAATAGTGGTCCAATTGCAGCACTCCTGCTTTCAAACTTATGACTGTGGAGCATTCTCCTTCCACTTTCCCATAGAACTTTTTGTCTCTCAGATAATTACAGGTTGTCGAATATGGATACGGAAATTATCTCTCCAAGAATTGTTCAGTGCATATAGCATTACCAAAGAGTGATTTGATTTTGAGTTGCTTGAAAGTTCAAATCGAGTTCGAATATGTATGATTCAAAATTGTATTGAAATTTAAGCGTGGTATCCCTTCGGAGTTTCATTTCGGCATTGCGTTTTCTATACGAGAACTGAAGTTTTACATTTTCTCTTCGAAAGAGCGCTCGCTTCTGAATGAGGTAAGCACAAAAAATTTGAAATGCAAAGGGCCAAAATGAGCTAAGAATCGGCAGTGAATACTTCCAATTCACTGTGGATTTCCCATCTGGCGTAGTCTTGAATTTTTCTCCTTTCCTAGGATTCAACCGGCCAATCTTTTCCCTTTCAAATACACATTGAACAGTTTCGTTTAGGAACTATTCGGAAGCCGGAACATTTGTATTTTCCACAGGTCGATTTGCCGTGCGAACAGTTAAATGTTGCATTTTTTATCCATGCAGACTTCTTTAGAATTAACACGACCGATTTCTTCATACCAACTGAAAAACGCAATATGAGAACAACTGCAGTGGGAGAACCAGAACAGCGAGGCAAAATTAGCACTAGTTTATTGAGTGATGAATTTCTTTATTTCACATGAAATGAAAAAATTGGTCATTGGACCCAATTTGGAAAATGGTTGCTTAACCTGATCAGATCAGACGCCGATTTCTGAAAAAGTTTTCGATCGATCATCTTGGTATCTTGGTGTTAATTGATGGCTCTTACACTTGCCAGAAAAGGAGCTCGAAGTCCTTTCACTGGCCCAAATCTTTGTGTGGAATGAACGATTGCCACTACAGAAAAAAGTTTCAAGGGGAGGAAAGAACCAAGAGTGAGGTACTCTGTCTGAATCTTTCTGGATCATTCCAAGCAGTTCTCCGAGATTTTAATACTACAAAGTATCTGGATCTTAGCAAGAATAAACTACAGGGCATTGCAGCCTCAGATCGCACTTAATGGGAATGAGTCTAGCAGAAAACGAGGAGTGAAAATGAGGATGAATCTCTGAATCATCTGGTGACGGAATGTCTATCCATTGTTAGCCAACGCAACGAATGCTTTGGACAAGAAATTCGAATAAATGAGGAAGTAACCTCCCTGAGGTCCACACGTCAAGGGCAAGAGAGCTCTCTTCGCATACCATTGAATGGTCAAAAAAACGTGGGGACTAAAACCTTAACTGACAAACTGGATCTATGAATCCATTGTTCAGCCAATCGTTAGCGATGCAGCTTTCATTTGGTGGCCATGAGCCAGACAAGTATCAGGACAATCAGCCCTGGAAAAACTATAATGAACAGCGTATCTGTCCATTACAGCATGTAATCTCGGATCTGCTTCCCCTAGATATCTTTCTGAGAAGTGAGGCAGCCAGGTGGGCTCTCAGGGTGGCAAAAGAACAAAAACTGAAAACTGGCAACTACTCCGGACACCTTCGCATTCTGAGTAAGTACAAGGAGCTCCTGGATGTGGTCACAGATAACCTACCACTGAGAATCGAGTTTCAAAAAACTTCCAAGTCGTGAACAATGGACTTATGAAGGGTGGGCCTGCGGTATTTTAATGGCTAGAAAATCGAGAATGATTTGGAGGCGGTGTGCACGGTCCAATGAGCCATACCATACCAACGGGTTTCTGTCCCTTGCCATAAGTGAGACTGTTGAGCTCTGTATCTAAATCAACTACCGAAGAGCAAGTACATATCATCGGACAGCAAAGCAGCCCTGCTAGAGCTGGACTCCCCACTACTTGAGTCAAATTTAGTCTGGACATGTTGAACGCCCCTCAACATACTCGGAGAAAAAACCAGGTCAACCTTATTTGGGTACCTGGCCACTCCGGGATAGCTGGCAATGAAGCGGTGACCGACTGGTCAGGAAAGGAGGATCAATCCCTTTCACCGGGCCAAGTGATAAAGTTCATTGAGACTGGTAAACAGCGCGGGGATGAACAATATATCCTTAGGTCAAGGTGCATGCGAGGTCGGATGATCTTCCGCCTCTCCTCTCCTCTAATACAACCTCCCTGAATCCATTCCATATACTGGAGTTTATGTCGAATGACATTCCAATGGAAAGATCAAGTCAGGAAATATTTGGAAGAAGTTTCCTATGTGCAATGTATTTCAATGGCCGTCAAAAACTTTGAGAACTATCTCATTATATTCAACAATTTCTTATGGTACAATTGTATCAGATCTGGTCAAAATTATTTTTGCATCAATTGAGCACACTATTGAGGTAATGGAATTAGTACATAATGAATAGAATGGGACTCAGAACAGTTCACTGGGGAACTCCACACCTCGCCAGTCTCTGCTCACTCTGCTGGCCACCAACTCGAAAAATTTGGTTGCGATCTGCCAAATAGCTTCGAAGAAGCGTCTGAACGTTTTCTCTCACTCCCATTACCTCCAACGCCTCCAAAAACTGCGCATGATCCACTGTGTCGAAAGCCCAAGCAAGATCTATGAACATACCCCAGATGTATGGAATCTCCCCTGCATACTTTCTTATGGTGTTATTTTCGTCAGCAGTAACATTGAGATTTTCCGTCTTAAGATGACGGTTATCATGAATTCACCGAAATCTGTGAACCGCTGTCCCGAATTCCATTGGCAGCACTCCACATCCCACGGATGTACAATTTCGATGGCAGTTATCTTCCAGTTTTCCGGAATATAATTCCCGTCATCCCGAGAGACGTCTGCAACTACCAAATCGATAATTTCTATGACCAGATCTGGCAGATATTCAAAACGGGAAGCCATAAAGGCAATTCTCGCTGAATAATAACATTTAGCCAGTTAGGAACTGAAATCCAACTGGAATTGCTCAAAGGGAATACATTTATTAGACTAGATGCGATACTTAATGTCCAGTGATAGTTTCTATCAGTTGCAGCAGTTTATGAACAATGTTATTATGGGCGGTAATTGAGGCAAAGTTATCGGCACTGCTGCAGGTTGACCATTCGGGGAATTAGGGTATTGTGACGTTATATCCGGTGTGCGAGGGCCGAATTACACTTTGTTGTGACTTTCGGTTCGGAAGATTGTTCCATTATACTTTGTAATATATTGGGTCGTTGGGAGAGTTAAGCTGACTGCGGTATCTACTCCTTTTCGGTTCCCGCAAGTATGGGAATTTTCGGAGGGTTTCATAGAAAACACTTGAGCTCTTTCATAGTCGTTTGTAAAAAACACCCCTTTGTGATTCGACGGAAAAGATGGCTTTCCACCAATCAGGGATATTATTACTTGAAGAAAAAAAAAGTTGTTATTTTAAATTTCGAAGATCTTTCTCCGTGAAGGGAGAAAGAGACGGTACGGCCTGACGCACTAGGATCGGGACTTGATATCTATAAAAATTCTCCAGGGAGAGGAATGGTAAATGAAACTTTCGAATTCAAATTCAAGACGTATAGTCGGACCAAAGCAAAATAAACAATTTTACACACGCTATTTATAATCCAATAACGTCAACACAAAATTACCAAAATATTCGGTCAATTTCTCAAATCAAATGAACTTAACAAAACCAAATCAAGTTGTTACATAAAATTCAAAATAGCAAAACAAAATCAAATCATTGAAACCAAATCAAATCATCAGTACAAATTGCGATTATAAAAACAAGATCGCATTACCAAAATTTAGGGGTTTGTTTAAATAACCCTAAACTGCAAACATGGGGCGATCTCAAAATAATACAACTCAAACTTCCAAATACTTAAGGGAGATTTCAACTAAATAATAATACAATTCAGACAGAATATTCAGGTGGATATCTGGCCTTGCATGCAGCTTTCTACCAAACTACTCAAACAAGCTAAGAATAAACAAAACTACCTGACTTTTTCCTCGTGCAGATAATTCTAAGGATGATGAAACTATCCTGAAAAACAAAAGAAACACAAAAACACGTCACTAGCTCGCCGTTCACAGATTAATTCCACTCCCGGTCTATCGACGAGACGTAATTTAAATAATTCAAATTAATTTCAGAAAAACAAAACCTTTAACTTCCGACTTAACGCTTCACACCGCGATTCCTCTAATCCATCTGCGTTTTCCAAACTTTTAAAAATAACCTCAATAATTAAAACTTTTTCACTTCCAGCAGATCGAGTTACTGATATCTGTCAATAACAAGCATTGTTCTACTGAAATTACCTGGCCGAGGTATTTCAGTGACCGAATGAACATAACTGAATTTGATCACGAATTCTTCATCAGTTTAAAAATTGTCATCTCACTTAGCGCGATGCTCTCTCACTGGGATTGGCACCTTGTCGCTGGTGTGAGGGCTTAAGTAGCTGCAAGGAATCTTGGAGCGATGTCGACGGAACACAGTTCCGGCAGGGCCTCCCATGTCGATAAGGTCCAAGATGAGCGGTGAAAACTAAGACTGATCCATAAGCCTCCCTGTTAGGTCATGTCTCTGCAGGGAGTGCTGGGGCGGTGGGGATCCGCCCGAGTAGCCTCCATGGTTTGCTCTCAACAACCCCCCCCAAGCCAACGGTGGAACAACATATGCCAAGGGCTGCGTGGCCAGCGGGGAGGCTGGTCGCTAATATGTGGACTCCTGGCACCGGGGGACCCCAGGTTTCAATACCCTTGCTACATCAAGAGGCTCTGAGGTAGTGGACTGATAGTTCCTCAAAAGGAAAAAATCATATGGATAACGAACAAACAGAAAATGGGGAAGGGGAAGTATCACCAGGGGAATCGCTAGGCGCATCTATTGTGCCTTCGATCCCCATGGAGATAGGAATGGTTCAGGCTATTGAAGGCCAAACCGAAAAAACACCTGAGGTGCAGAACCCTACAGTTCTAACCTCAACAGAAGAAGACCGACTCCTCGCCAGTACTTCTTCGGACGGATCTGTGCGGGCTCAGCCTCAAGGGCAGTCCAACAGAAGTCGTCTGAGGAAGTCTGAGAGGAAAAGGTACAAATGGTTGGTGAGCCACGGAAATACGCACGAAGAGGCGCATAAACTCTGTAAGTTCACCATTGAAGAAAGGAAAACTCTACAACCTGCTCCTGCTGTCAAGCGGGTCAGGTCTGAGGAGTCAACTCCAAACCGAGGCTCTCAGAAGAGGGCAAAACCAAACTACCCAAAACCGTCGACCTCTCGAGCTGGTCCCAATCAGGACCAATCGAAACTGTCGACGGACATAAGAGGTAAGGGCACGCAGAGACCGTCGAACGAGCGAGCAGCCTCTACTTGGGGCACTCAACATAAGTCGACCTCTCGAGCTGCCACGACGACTAAAGCCACCTACAGCGGGATGCTCAAGGGAGTGAAGGTGGGACTTATCCCAGCCGAACATCCCAAAGAGAACCTAGCGGTAGAGGATCTCACCGAGCTAGAGAAGAAACTGGCTCGCCTAATCCTGGGGTGCGAGGATAACATATCCCCCTCCTTCAGGAACGTAGTATTTCGCCCAGGCTTCATGGTTATAAACTGTGACAATCAAGCTACAGCTGACTGGGTGAAATCCAAAGAAGAGGAGCTACAACTCCCCCACATGAAGGTCCGGGTCAGGGATGAAAACGACATCCCAGGTGCGGCGGTGGCCACTGCCTTCTTTCCAAACAGTTTGGAATACACCGTAGATGAAGTCCGGACCTTCATTGATAAACAAAATCCCACTGTAAACACCGCTCAGTGGAAAGTGCTGAAGGTTGGGGACACGGGAAAGAACTGCCGAGAGATAGTCTTCTCGTTGGACTGTGCAAGCCTGGACGCTCTACAAGCTCTAGATTGCATGGTCAACTATAGACTAGGCAAGGTGAAGTTTTGGGTGAAAAAACCAATGGGCACACAGAGCTCTACGGCTGCTGATGAAGTGGTCCCTGCGGAATCAGGCGCTGTGGCTCCCGCTCCTGCCTCAGCGGGAACGGAGCCCTCGGTGTCATCCCAGGAGACTGCTGCGTCGGCTCCGATGGAAGTAGCCCAAACTCCCACCAAGGCGAAGGAAGAACCTAAGCCAGAAAATACATCGGCTCAAATGAAGGGCCAACAACAAAAAGGAAAATCGCCTCTACTCCGGCAGGAGAATGACAGGCGACCTATTCCCCGAAACAAGGGGAAGCCGTGGAAGCACCATGGCGGAGACCGCAAGGAACTCCATTAAGTGCCTCCAAATCAACCTCCATCATGCCAAGGCTGCTACAGATGCGGCCCTCTGGAGGTTGATCAAACAAGACCTCGATATCGTATTAGTCCAAGAGCCTTGGGTCATGGGAAACAAGATAAAAGGACTACCAAACGGTTCAGGTAAACTAATTTATCATGAAGGAGTGACTGCGCCTAGAACGGCACTCTATATCAATAAGAATATACAATATCTGCCTCTTTCTAGATTTATACAACGCGACATTGCAGCAATAATCCTAGATGTCCGACTTCCCGGAGGTAACGTCAAAGTTGTTATAGCTTCAACGTACCACCATGAGGAGGAAGCATCCCCACCCGAGGAGGTGGCCAAATTAGTGACATATTGCAAAAAGATGAATATGCAATTCATCATTGGATGTGATAGCAACGCACACCACTCAGTCTGGGCGAGCTCCAATATCAACAAAAGAGGTGAGTACCTTTTAGATTTTCTTACAACTGAAGGGGTGGGAGTAGCAAATCGGGGTACTGAACCTACGTTCCGTAATGCAATCAGGGAGGAGGTATTAGACCTTACCCTTGTCAGCCCAGCCCTACATCACAAAATATCTAACTGGCATGTCTCAGACGAGGCTTCTCTCTCTGATCATAGACAGATCCGGTTTGACATCGACATCGAACCAAAATTACAGGTGTCTAAAAGAAATCCCAGAAGAACGGACTGGGAGCGCTATCGTGTACTGTTGGAAGACGACGAAGATCTCTCAGGGGTCCGGGGCATGGACTCTGTGGATGGCATAGACCTAGCTGCGGAGCACCTCCAAGGCCGAATTCTGACGGCTTATGAGGATAGCTGCCCGCTAAGGCGGTCGACATCCAATAGGGACGTGCCCTGGTGGAACTCCAATCTAGCAAAGCTACGGAAAAAAGCCCGCAAGCTATATAACAAGTGGTCTAACTCCAGGGCACTGGAGGACAAGACCGCATATAGAGCGGCAACAACCAAATATAGTAAAGAATTGCGTGAAGCCAAGAGAAAATCATGGCGTACCTTCTGCCAAAACATCGAGGACACGCCAACGGCCTCCAGACTACATAAGGCCCTATCAAAAGATCATAGCAATGGTCTGGGACAGCTAAAGGGAATGGACGGTGAGATGACTGGCACAGACGACGAAACGTTGTCACTCATGCTAGAAACTCACTTTCCGGGTTCTCGAATCTTTCATGGCAGCAAACCGAGTCAAGGTGTCTCGGCACCCAGACGAGGTGCCAGAAAGATAGCTGCCAAACTCTTCACAAAAGAAAGGATTCAATGGGCAATCGAATCCTTCAAACCTTATAAATCTCCAGGCGGGGATGGCATGTACCCGGTGATGCTTCAGAGGGGACTGCAGGTCCTATTACTGGACCTCGTGAACCTTTTTCGTCGAAGCTTCATCTGGGGATATATCCCAGAATGCTGGCGGGACGTGAGAGTGAGTTTCATTCCTAAGGCTGGCAAACGGCCGGGGACTGATGCTAAATCATTCCGCCCCATCAGCCTCTCCTCCTTTCTCTTGAAAGCGATGGAGAAGATAATTGATCAGGATATCAGAGCGGGACTACTGTCTAAGTACCCTCTGCATAAAGATCAATATGCATACCAGGCAGGAAAATCAACAATCTCTGCTCTCCATAGCCTCACCAGGAAACTGGAGAAGACCTTGGAATACAAAGAGATTGCTTTATGTGCTTTTATTGATATTGAAGGCGCGTTCTCGAATACGCCACGACAGTCCATTCACCGTGCGCTGGTCAGAAGGGGTGTGGAGCCGGCAACGGTGACTTGGATTATGGCATCGCTGAGCAGCCGGATAATCAATATGCAACTTGGCGCGACGTCCCTAACTGCGACACCCGGAGACTGGTGCCCACAGGGGGGTTGTTTATCACCACTATTGTGGTCACTGGTCGTCGACGACCTCTTAAAAATACTTTCGGAAGCGGGTTTCGAGATTTGTGGGTATGCCGATGACCTTGTGATAGTGGTTCGGGGTAAGCATGATAACACGGTCAGTGATCGGATGCAAACCGCTCTAACCCTAACTCACGAGTGGTGTATCCGAGAAGGTCTCAATATAAATCCCAAAAAGACAATACTAGTGCCATTTACCAGGAGAAAGAAATTTTCTCTCAAGGCATTAATAATGAACGGGACTGCCCTAACCCCAACGAACCAGACCAAATATCTAGGTGTTATATTCGATCAAAGACTCTCTTGGAGTCCACACCTCGAGGCTGTGATCAGTAAGGGCCAGCAAGCTCTCTTCACATGTCAGAGAATGGTCGGAAAAACGTGGGGGCTTAAACCAGAACTGACCAACTGGATCTACAAATCCATCGTTCGGCCAATCATTAGCTATGCAGCTCTCATTTGGTGGCCGAGAGCAAAACTAGTGTCAGGGCAATTAGCCCTGGAAAAACTACAACGAACAGCGTGCCTATCTATCATAGGAGCAACACGCTCTTGTCCAACTGCTGCCATGCAGGTCATCTTGGACCTGCCTCCCCTAGATATCTTTCTGGAAGGTGAGGCGGCCAGGTGGGCTCTCAGGATAGCAAAAGAACAAGAACTGAAAACTGGCGACTACTCAGGACACCTTCGTATTCTTAATGAGTGCAAGGGGCTCCAAGATGTGGTCACAGATAACCTACCACTGAGACTCGAGTTTCAGAAAAACTTCAACACGACATTTCCAAGTCGTGAACAATGGGCTAATAATGAAGTGGTTTTCCCCAAAGGGTCTGCGGTATTCTATACCGATGGCTCGAAAACCGAAGATGGACGAGTGGGAGCCGGCGTACACGGTCCCTTGATCCAATTAGCCATACCTATGGGTTCTTGCCCTTCGGTATTTCAAGCAGAAACATTTGCCATTAGGGAATGCGTTGCGCTGTGTACAAGACGCAACTACCGGAGGGCAAGAATATACATAATATCGGATAGCAAAGCAGCCCTGCTAGCGCTTGACTCCCCAATAGTTAGGTCAAAGTTAGTCTGGGAATGTAAAACGTCCCTCAACACACTCGGAGAAAGAAACCAGGTCAACCTTATTTGGGTACCTGGCCACTCCGGGATAGATGGCAATGAAGCGGCAGACCGACTTGCCAGGGAAGGGGGGTCTATTCCCTTCACCGGTCCAGAGCCATTCTGTGGCTTCCCAGCCAGCCATCAAGCGATGGCAGTTAAGAAATGGGAACAAAAGAGAAAGCTTACGTTCTGGCAAACGATCGATGGCCAAAGACAGGCCAAGTCATTTCTCTCCTACTCGACGAGCTGGACTAAAAAAGTTCTCTCACTCAGTAAACAGGAACTGAGGAAACTAACTGGCGCACTCACGGGACATTGTCCCGTGAGGTATCACCTGAAGAACATAGGTAAGTCGCTGGAAGACACATGTCGCTTCTGCCAAGAAGCCACTGAGACAGCCAAGCACTTGTTATGCGAATGTGAAGCTGTTCATCGGAAAAGACTACAACACCTTGGCTTCTGGTTTCTAAAGCCGGAACAAGTGATGGATGTAGCCCCCAGAAAGGTGATAAAGTTCATGGAGACACTATTGCCTGACTGGTAAACAGCGCGGGGATGCACAATAGATCTTTAGGTCAAGGTGCTTGCGAGTTCATATGATCTTCCGCCCCTCCTCTAATCTAATCTAATCTAATCTAGCGCGATGCTCAAAGAATAAATTCGTAATGGGCCTTATCTCTTGCCCCAGCTTCACTCATAGAACTCATGAGATGGCCTATTATGAGCGGAGCTCAGTCAGTCGTCACACCACTCGTTTCTTCTTCCTCCTCTGCAGCGCTCATGATCTGCGGAAAGTAGGCCCTGTGGCCCATTGTTCATACCGCATTAATGCGTTACTAAAGAGACTCAGACCCGAAGGCACGCCGTTAAGAATGCCATGAGCCGACAGGGAAATGAAAGGTTCATGGTTCCCTAGGTGTGCTAACCTCAATTCTGATAGCTCACCACACTTGAACACTTTGTGTTCAGTCGTTTGATCTGTGTTCCTGCACCAACGGCGCAGGGAACAACCACTAAGACCCCATTCTCTGTAAATGTTTGTTGAACAGATGGCAAGTTGAAGCACCGGTCATCAGGTAGGTATCATTGCTTCCTCACGAGAATCAAGAGCGTTTTCATCCCAGACTTTGTAGAAGGCCCCTTGATAAGTAGTCTCGCTTGCCTGTTCCACTCAGAGGGGAATTTCTCATCAGGCCATCTCCTCGAGATGTTTCTGATATACATATGTACGGCAGTTAGAAAGCGACGGGTATCTGAGCCAGTGTCCCGTGAGTGCGCCTGTCAGTTTCTTCAACTCCAGTTATCTGAACGAGAGAACGTTTTTGGCCCAGCTCGTCGAGTAGCAGAGAGGACTTGGCCTGCCTTTGACTATTGATCATTCGCCAAGATTTCTCCTTCGTTCCCATTCCTTGACTGCTATCGCCTGATGACTGGCTGGGAAGCCACAAAATGGCTTTGGCTTGGTAAAGGTGATTGACTCTTGTGTGAGCAGTCATTTCCGAGTGGAATATACTACCTAGGAGCATAGAATGAATGGAGGGAAGGCTCCGCTACAAAAATGAACTGCCAAAAACGTCCGCACTTGTCAGTTCGCCGCGAAGTCACGAGATGGCGCCAACGTCGTTAGTGGCTCCAGCATGGCTATAACGATACATATTTAAAATGAATTACGTTTTGACAAATTTATTTCCGATCATAGACTTTCCATATAATTGCGCATAAATAGTTGATTAGAATGCGGTGATATGTCAACAATATTGTTATGATTATTTGGTGTTATTTTGAAGGGTGAGACTTAAGAAAATTCTTTCATTTAAGTAACGTACAGGTCTTCTTCTAGAAGCTGAAAAACGGAGATGGAATTGTCGAATTTTAATGTAGTAAGAATTTGTTTCGATTTCTTCATATGGAACAACCGGACGTCTTTTTAAGTCAATCAGAAGGCGTGATTATTCCCTTCTTCAGAAATTTTGAATGCGTCATGATGCCACCGGGGCCTTTTTGGCTAAAATAGGTAATATTAAAATGGTTCAATATGTTTTGATACTTGTCAATAAAAATTCAAACTGTTTACCTTGTTTTTTCATTCAATAATTATATAGTACATAGCATAATAAATCAAACTATATCAATTTAAAATATCATACTTATCAACACACGTTGAAATGAACAAAACCATCAGGTAAATTAGATAGTTAAAGCCGCAGAAATTTTTTTTTATCCAAGCCGATTTAATTTGTATATTATAGTACTTACTTCAAACAATATTCGAATTCAATACAATTTGTTTCGACCTCCTCTAGTCCTTTCAGTCAACAACAAAAAGTTTTATTATTTAATCACTTTGGTGTTGGTTGTAAAAATGTATCAATAAAAATGACAACCACATATAATATTCTTTGCAACTGTAGCGCCACAGAACAAGACATATGTGACATATAGCCCTATTAGCGATCACAGCGTTATCTATTGGGCGTCACACGAAACTCTAACCTCCGCCGAAATTGGAAGTTCAAAATGATCTGTCGAGCGTATGAAGCCTTCCCTCCATTCATTCTATGCTCCTAGATACTACCCTAGCGCGTTGCTACCAATTGTGAATCGGTATGGGGCTTGCGATGGACTCATCTCTGTTATCTCTCCTCTGGCATCTGTTGAGGATGTTACCATTGCTGGACTACTCCATGGAAGTCTACCATACCACTGATGCATAGGTGAGGATAGGCGTCACAACCACAGATTGAAACCTATAATGTGGAATTTGAAGCACCATTATTTGCCAAGCAACTTTGTGTAGACCAATTATTAGATTACCTTGAGTATCGATGTATTTTGCAGTCCAATACCACACGGAGAAATCGGACCTGGTCAAATGAGGTGAGCCTCATTCCAAATATACTGGGAAGTTTAATGTCGTGAGGCACTCTTTTCCTGGAAAAGAGAACCATTTCGGTTTTCTTAGGGTTGACTGATAGGTCGTTTGTTATGCCACTGTTCGATTATCTGAGTAGGTATCTCACTCTCTTATCAGCAGAATAAAATTGTCTGCATATGCCACTGCGACGTAGCCAGCTTTCTCCAACTCCCCATAGAGGACGAGATCCCACAGATCCCCCAGAAAGTAAGGCTGGGCATGATGATCACCAATATACGTAGCGGATAGACACTCATAGAAGAGAGAAAGAATATCAAATATCGTTATGAATAATTGAGTTTTACCATGTCCTCCTAAGGCTAATCATTTGATACTCGCATATCCTACCATTAATGGATGTCCTATTTCATTCTCCCTCATTTGACGGTGATATTCATTTGACCCAATTCATAAGTAAACCAACCTTTCGGATATATGAATAAGGCTCATAAACAGAGGCAATCCGATTTATTCGTCATCTTATGATGAAGAATAAATTGGGTTGGAGGGAATTTCATACTTCGTTCTGCTTCTATAATGGATACAGTCAATCTGTCTCTCAGATATAAACAGAAATGAACTGTATGAGTCAGATCGAAAGAAACAGGACAAATATCTGGCCATTTTGGCTGTCAAACACATGCAACTCATAGTTGATGGTCCGTGGCGAAAGACTCGGCCTTAGAAGTCTTAATTCTGTTTGCAGAGAGGGAGAGAGAGATAGATTTGCTTTGGCGAATTTAGATATTCGAAAATGATATGAAAGCGGCGGAGAGCCGTTTGCAGACCGACCGGAATCTAATACCGACGAGGCTGTGGTAAGTGATATGAAGGCGGTTAGTTTGTGGATGATTAATTAGAAGGACGTCCCGGCTATGGAACCGACATTCCTATAACGTTGAGAGTACGTCACAGAAATCTGGAGACAGGGTGGTCTCTAGAACGATAATTCTGGATTGATGCTGTTGGTTTGGACATCGAGAGATGAATTCACAACGCTGGATTGGTTTCACCATTGTTATACTTACCTGTCGTTTGGATTGTTTCATACCTATGTTGAGCATTTGCTTTCAACAGTCATGGTATGCTTATAGCGAATATTATTATGAATTGTAAAGTTGTGGAATGTTTTCATGTTTGCAGCATACAGTCAAACATTTATGGGATAATATCTCGAAATTTTTCAGATTCAATAAAAACTTGTAGTCAAACGCCTCCCACACTAACCTCCAACCGATAATTATGAAATATACATAGTCCATATAAATAGTTGGAATTGGAAATAATAGGGATGTTGACACATGTTACAAATTCATATAAATTGAGGTTTTCCACATTGAAGGTAGTTTTTGAAATACTAAAACAATATTTTAGTGATCTAATTACTCTCATTGAATTAAATAAAATCGATTCAAAATGTGTAATCTATAACCGTTTATCACGTGACTGCAAACACGAATGAGAATACGTGACGTCACTGTTCGGTGAACAAGCTAACCTATAACCTTAATGTCATCACGAGTACGAACTTACGAAGAACAGAAGAGAGTAAAACGTATTGTAGCGTCTCAAAAGTACACCCTATATATTCTATATACGCAGATGACCGTTTCTGGTTCGAGTCGAATTCTTCTCGTGTAGGAACGTGGGAAATCGTATCGGGTGATTGCAGTTTTTCAGCATATGTTTGAATCAGTACCGATTTTGCTCTTGATGAGGATCCGTCAAAATTATCGATTAATATTTCGTTGATACCTGAATATCTTCATAATTGAGTTTCGACTTTTAATAAAGTTATTTTTGTGAAGTGAATGCACATTATTATGTGAGTATTCTCATATGTTGACCGTGTCAATTTTTCTCTCGTTTATTTCTGCAATCACCGGATACGAAAAAAGTCCCCTTTTGTTTTCAGTGCCTCCACGTTATCACAAGGCGTATTCGAACCAGGAAGGGGTCCCATTCTTCCGTTCGGAAAAACTTCCGATTCAGATCTGAGCCCACTGCAAGGATCTGGCTTATTCTGGAATAAAATCATAAATAAACTTTAAACTGAATAAAAAATTCTGACGAGATACAGGCAGAGTTTCCAGCCATTGTTCCCTCTCGGCACGTCCGCAACGTTGCCAGTTGTCCTCGACAGGCGGAGGAACCCAGGAATCGACACACAGCAAAATAGTGAATATATCATTTTCATTTCAAGTTTGGAAAGGACACCTACTGCGAATTTTTCATCTATTCTTTTATTTAAAAATTATTGATTCCGTATTTGAATTTATGCTGATTATATCATATTCTGTTAGCGGAATCGTAGCGCTACGACACTGCATGCTCAATCGGGTTTTTTTGTGTACAACTGATGTTTCTTCTGATTATTATCAACTGCTGCATCGAATGGACTTATGAACAACTTTAATTGAATTGATTTGAATTTTCGTAATTTTTCAAGTCATTCTGCTTTGACATATTATAGAATTTGTTTGAATAAAATTACGTGGCGCCCAAAACATTGGCTCTTTATTTTTTTTGAAGTTTAGAATTAAATTTCACATGAACCCCGCCTAGTGCCACCAGACGAAAAGCTAGCCACCTCAAAATTACGTTTAGAGGTTACACAATTTTTGGCGCCCAACGTGGGGCCCGATTTCAAATTTGTTTTTATTCAGAGCCATATGTAGATAACGTCCTTAACTATATTTACCAGTTTTTATGGTCGTATTAGAAGAGAATATTGTCCATTCAATTTTTTTATAGCGTATACGGTCCTGTTGCTACATATTGTCGATGATTGACCTGCAGAATTTAGTTTGAGGATTTCATAAAATTTATGTCAGAATGGAACAATTCAAACCTATTTTCCTTTTGACTGAAGAACTCAACTATGAATTGCGAATTAGGAATATAGTAACTACTAAAGATCCTGCCCAAAAACGGAAAATTTTAAACCGTGCTATAGAAAAAGAGAAACAAAACCCAAATTATGACATTTTTGCTCTGGTTGATCCTCAGTTCGATTTTGATAAGGAAGTTGAAGCTATAAATAAGACATTAGAATCTGTAACAACCTTGATCTTGGAATTTGATGGTCCACAATCGGACTCAGCCTTCAAGCGTATTGTGTCCAGGTTAATTCATGTAACTAGTAGAATTCAGCGTCTAATAGTGCCTGAAGATAAAATTGAGGAGGGTACTACTTTCAAAAATGAATCCTACGCCACGACCTTAGCGTTAGAAGCAGACTTATATTCGAAATTAACTGATAATACTCCTATAACTCCTTCGCCTTCTACCAGCACACAGGTCCCACAAGCCTTTGCTTTTCCGCCAAATGTCTATAATAAACCACCGGCAGTTTATAAATGGGGTGTTCAGTTTGACGGTAACAACAAAAATTTTAGCTTGAGTTCATTTTTAGAAAGGGTTGAGGAACTCAGTACGGCGAGAAGGGTATCGAAAACAGAGCTTTTTGAATCGGCAGTCGATTTGTTTACTGGTCCTGCGCTATTATGGTTTAGATCCATAAAATCTAAAGTCAATGACTGGGACGCTTTAGTGGTTCTTTTAACAGAGGAGTTTCTTCCATCTAATTATGACGAACTGGCTTGGAATGAAATCAAGTCTCGTAAGCAAGGTAAACAGGAGAGTGTAAGTATTTTTATAGCAACCATGGAAACTTTATTTTCTCGTTTGAGACGCCCGGCTTGCGAAAAAACTAAGATCAGGACAATTCGTCAAAATTTACTACCGCATTATGTAAATCATTTAGCTTTATCAGAAATTAATACTATATCAGAATTGTCTAAACTAGGTAAGAGGTTAGAAGAGAATCTTGCTTTTCAAAATAAGGATATTCCTAGAATTAATTGCGTTCCGCTAGAACCCGAGTTGAATAGCATTAATTCGAGCGAAAATAGCCCTTCTGGTGATAAAGTTGTGTCTAGAGATCATGTTTCACCTGCCTTTCAGAATAAAAATAAAGGTTTCAATAGGCCTGCCACATCTTCAACTTCAAAGAGCAGTGTTGCTAAAATAGTGTGTTGGAACTGCAAAGAACCAAATCACACATATCAACACTGTGCCCTGAAACGAAATAGATTTTGTTACAAATGCGGTTCACAAAATGTAACCGTTCATACTTGCAAAACTTGTTCAAAAAACGCAAAGTAGGAGCGCTTAACTTCGGCCCAAAGCCGCTCCTTTTGAATAATGTGGCCGATGGGGCTAAACGTAAAGTATTTTCTAATATTCCTAAGTATTCAACTCAAGAAGAGTGGGCCGGCTGGTTGGAAACAATAAGACAATTTTATCTAGACCCACGGCAAGTAAACCAAGTTTTTCTCAAAAAGCCTCGCGATAATCGTCCGTACATATCTGTTAATATCTTAGGACGAAATATTTCTGGTCTTTTAGATTCGGGTGCTAACATTTCTATTATTGGAGGGCCAGGTATTTCAATACTAAACGAATTAGATGTCAAAGTTTTTCCTTCGCATCTAAGCAATGTCGCGATAGCCGATGGTGCGAGAAAGGATGTTACGGGAATTGTGGATTTGCCTGTATGTGTTGATTCGGTTTGTAAAGTTTTGAGGACTCTCGTGGTTCCTTCTTTGTCACAAGCCTTCATTTTGGGTGCGGACTTTTGTGAGCAATTTTCTCTGGAAATTAATTTTGTAAAGAATGAATGGTTCGTTCGTTCTCATGGGGGTAAAGATTTAAACGCTGTTGAAAGCATAGGAATAGAGCCTATTCTCAAAACTTCGGGTTTAGCAACTCTATCAGAATCACAGAATAATCTGGCTCAGAGTATTGTAGAATCATTTCGGGAATTAGACGGTAAAAATAGGTTAGGCAGGACATCTCAGATTTCCATGGCCATTGACACTGGCAATGCGACGCCTATAAAACAGCGACAATATCCAATGTCTCCTTTTCTGATGGAAGTCCTCAATAAACAAGTCGATGAAATGTTAGCCATGGGTGTGATTGAAAAATCAAAGAGTGCTTGGCGTTCTCCGGTGCTGCTCGTTAAAAAATCTGACGGTTCATTTCGTTTTTGTTTTGACGGTCGCAAATTGAATTCGGTGACAAAACACGATTCGTACCCCTTACCACGCATCGAGAGAGTTTTGTCTATGCTTCGAGATGCAAAGTATTTATCCTCAATTGATTTGAAGAGCTCATTTTGGCAGATTCCGCTCGAAGACGATTCAAAAGAGAAAACCGCTTTCGGTGTGGAGGGCAGGGGCCTATTTCACTTCAATGTAGTACCTTTTGGGTGTTGTAACTCCGCCCAGATTCAACAACGTCTGATGGACGCTATTTTTGGACCCAAGTATGAGCCCCACATTTTTACCTACTTGGATGATGTAATTATCGTTAGTAGTACGTTTGAAAAGCACGTCGAGTTATTAAATGAAGTAAAGGACTTGTTGCGTGAAGCGAATTTAACCGTTAACTTCTCAAAGTGTAATTTTTTCCGCGATCAACTAAAATATTTAGGGCACATTGTTGACAAATCTGGATTACGCACCGATCCCGACAAGGTTTCGGCTATGATCAATTACCCTAGACCTGCAGATTATACCGAAGTAAAACGATTTATAGGGCTGTGTTCATGGTATCGGCGTTTTGTCAAGGATTTTTCCACCTTAATTTCCCCTTTGAATGACCTTTTAAAAGGCAAACGTAGAAAGCAGAATATAACGTGGACTCAGGATGCAGAAAATTCGTTTATAAAAATTAAAAATGCCTTGGTCTCAACGCCAATTTTATGCAATCCTGACTACACTAAAGAATTCACTATACAGTGTGACGCCTCGAATGTTGGGTTGGGTGCAGTTCTCACGCAGGAAATTGATAATGAAGAGCGTGTTGTTGCTTTCGCGAGTCGTAGTTTATCTAAGTCGGAGAGAAATAGGTCTGTCACTGAAAGAGAGATTTTGGGAATCTTGTTTGGCATCGAGAAGTTTCGACCCTATATAGAGGGGACACATTTTTTCGTTGTGACAGATCATATGGCCCTCCGATGGCTGAAGGATTTAAAGAACCCAGTAGGTAAATTGTGCCGTTGGGCTATTAAGCTACAGTCTCATAATTTCACCGTCCTTCACCGTCCCGGTAAACATAACACGGTTCCCGATGCTTTGTCTCGAATTACTTTGGATCCCGAGGTTAACGCCGTTGATATCTCAGCTAACAATGACAAATGGTATTCAGCCTTGTATGATAAAGTTAAAAATTCTCCCAAAAGATTTCCTCAATGGAAAATAGATAGTAATTTGCTCTATAAGTTTGCGCCTGGAAGATTCTTAGCTCCTAATGAGACACCCTGGAAGTTGTTAGTACCTAAAGGGCAGCGAAGAGAAGTAATCTCTGGTTTTCATTGTCCACCAACTTCCGCTCACTTTGGTTTCAAAAAGACTCTTTACCGGGTACAACAGTTATATTACTGGCCTAAAATGCGGTTTGATATTTTAAAATATGTCCGTAATTGTTCTGTCTGCGGAGCACAAAAATTATCAAACTCTGGAAAATTTGGCCTTATGGGTAGCGAAAACCCCATAAAGTTTCCTTGGCAGTGCGTTGCACTAGATATTATGGGACCCTTTCCTAAGTCTACCGCAGGTAACCAATACCTTTTAGTAATATCAGATTGGTTCACCAAATATTCAATTCTCTTCCCTATGAAAAAAGTTACCGCTCCGTTGATTGTTAAATTTGTTGAACATCAAGTATTTTTGGTGTTCGGTGTTCCTCAATTCGTTGTGGTAGATAACGGGCCACAATTCGCTGGTAAAATATTCAAAGATTTGTGTAAAAAATATGCCGTCCAAAAAATTTGGTTTAACGCGCGTTACCACCCCCAGACTAATTTCGTCGAGCGTACAAATAAAACTGTAGGGACTGCTATCAGGTCATACGTGACATCTCATGTAACCTGGGATAAAGAAATCCCAAAAATTCAGTGTGCTTTAAACACCGCTGTACATGAAGTCACCGGTTTCACACCGTCCTTTTTGAATTTTTGTCGTTATGTACCTTTAGACGGTACTTATTATGGTAAAATCGAGTCAACGGAAGGTCTAAGTATGATTGCCGCTAATCGCGAGAGTTATAGCACCAAATTTCAGGATCTGAATGAAGTTTTTAAAATTGTACGTCAACAAATTCATCGTTCTTACCAGCGCAACGCAAATAACTATAATTTGCGCCGGAAAAATATTTCTTTCAATGTCGGTGACAAAGTCTGGAGAAGGAATAAAGTACTTTCCGATGCTGGAAATAGATTTTCAGCAAAATTAGCCCCTAAATATATTTTATCAGTAGTTGCGGAAAAGATAGGCCAGGTAGTTTATTCACTGCGAAATATCGACGGATGTAGTGTAGGTAAATACCACGTCAAGGATTTAAAACCCCACTACGGATCGAACTCCGATGTGTCCGTAGGTTAAACAGATGCGGTCCCCGCTGGACTCGCGTATTACGCGTACACTACCCAACTAGGATTTGGTACATCATATCTCAGTTTAGATGACTAGTTCGGGGTAGGATAGGAACTTTAGGTATTTAGTTAGTATAGTCCTTTAGATACTAAGGGAGATTAGGTTACTTCTTAGTTAGTATAGGTTAAATTAGGTTTTAAGTTAGGGTAAATTAGGTTTTAAGTTAGGTTAAGTAAAGTCTATGCGATTGGTAATAAATCTAGATAGCTTTATGCTGGACACGTTACCCCGAAGGTTGAGCCCGATTAATAACCCCTGTCTTTCACCCCATAGAAAAAAATCATTTGTAGTGTATATGCATTAAAAAAAAAAAATTAATTCTTAATTTTTTTTTTTGTGAGGGAGGAGGATCGTGTAGCGTCTCAAAAGTACACCCTATATATTCTATATACGCAGATGACCGTTTCTGGTTCGAGTCGAATTCTTCTCGTGTAGGAACGTGGGAAATCGTATCGGGTGATTGCAGTTTTTCAGCATATGTTTGAATCAGTACCGATTTTGCTCTTGATGAGGATCCGTCAAAATTATCGATTAATATTTCGTTGATACCTGAATATCTTCATAATTGAGTTTCGACTTTTAATAAAGTTATTTTTGTGAAGTGAATGCACATTATTATGTGAGTATTCTCATATGTTGACCGTGTCAATTTTTCTCTCGTTTATTTCTGCAATCACCGGATACGAAAAAAGTCCCCTTTTGTTTTCAGTGCCTCCACGTTATCACAAGGCGTATTCGAACCAGGAAGGGGTCCCATTCTTCCGTTCGGAAAAACTTCCGATTCAGATCTGAGCCCACTGCAAGGATCTGGCTTATTCTGGAATAAAATCATAAATAAACTTTAAACTGAATAAAAAATTCTGACGAGATACAGGCAGAGTTTCCAGCCATTGTTCCCTCTCGGCACGTCCGCAACGTTGCCAGTTGTCCTCGACAGGCGGAGGAACCCAGGAATCGACACACAGCAAAATAGTGAATATATCATTTTCATTTCAAGTTTGGAAAGGACACCTACTGCGAATTTTTCATCTATTCTTTTATTTAAAAATTATTGATTCCGTATTTGAATTTATGCTGATTATATCATATTCTGTTAGCGGAATCGTAGCGCTACGACACTGCATGCTCAATCGGGTTTTTTTGTGTACAACTGATGTTTCTTCTGATTATTATCAACTGCTGCATCGAATGGACTTATGAACAACTTTAATTGAATTGATTTGAATTTTCGTAATTTTTCAAGTCATTCTGCTTTGACATATTATAGAATTTGTTTGAATAAAATTACGTGGCGCCCAAAACATTGGCTCTTTATTTTTTTTGAAGTTTAGAATTAAATTTCACATGAACCCCGCCTAGTGCCACCAGACGAAAAGCTAGCCACCTCAAAATTACGTTTAGAGGTTACACAATCACCAGCGAACTATTTCACGATTATTTGTTATTACGCAAACGCTTTGTTCGCAAGAAATTACACAAGATCAGTTCGCTTTGACAGACGGCGAAGTCTGTTTACCGTATGGTGACGTCATCATAATCACTTCGTTCCAGCGGGAATTTTGAAAACTATTTTTATTTACGCATTTTTTATTGGTATTTGCTATATTTTTTCCATGAAAATATTTTGTTCGTGTTTGTATAGGGCTTATCTACAAATTAAAAACATTTCCAAAAAATAGATTTTGAAATTCGGGCATGTGATTAAACGATCAATTTATCACAAGGAGAATTGCGATGAGAAATTGGACCTCAGCTTCCATATTTTTTTGAAAAATTGCTGGGTAATGGAACGCGTTGGGATTTGAAACATTCCCTCATATATGCGTATAGCCCCTATTTTTCTGTCTCCAGCGGAATACCCGCTGACCCACTTTAAGAAAATGAGGGTGTCTCTAATGCTTCAAAATATGCAATAATATCAAGCCGTCGACATCGCGAATAGTAAAATTGAGGAATTTATGGCAGTTTTTATGTGATGGGGAAAGTTGGTCGGAGTTTTATTGTGTTCCGTTGTCTGGAACGTCCCGTTCTTGAAAGGGCTGTTTGGGAACATCCAGGAGAGACAGGGGATGATTTGCGGGTTATCGTTCCCAAAGGAATTATTCTTTGTCGACCATAGTACATATAATAGAGCGATGACACTCTTTTTTTCATTTAAAGTCAATACTTTCACTATCAAATGTCCATTTTTGCATTATTTGGTATTCAGATGAATATTTGGAAGTCTGGTTTGTAATGGTTCTATTTGTCAATATGATTCTCAGATTTCAGTCTATAGTTTTCGATTGCTTGGGATAGTAAGTTGAACATTTCTTGGGTTTTTTCTTACAATAACTGAAACACATTCAATAAAATCTTATATGGAAACGCCTTCCGAATTATCATCCAATCGATAATCATGATTTGGAAATTTTAGTATTCGATTGAACAATTGAGGAATCGTTTCCTCTAAGGCTATTGCAAACAAGACACGAGTGTAAAATATTGTTAGGGTTCTACTCAAATATTTTTTAAGTAGAAAAATACTTGCAATCGAAAGATGCGAATACTCCATTCATTTTCATAATGTATCTAGGTTGGCCATGACATTCTGACACATTTCACCGTGTATATTTTGCAATTGTCAGGGTGAAGTCATTTTCTTGTCAGATAACTAAGCAACGTTGTCCTTTCTACGTAATGATAACGCATTTATACAAATGCTTATTCACTTTAGGACAATAATGAATTCGAGAAAATATTATGAGAATTCAATGATTCCAAAAACATGGCGAATGTTGAAGAAACTTTTTTCACTGTTAACAATGGAAATATTCCACGTATATAAACATGGTTGGAGGATTCAGTTTTGCTGTTTTCTTGTTCGGCAATCAAGAATCGAGAGTTGAAATTTTAGTAAAAAATAATGGACAGAATAGTCCGTTACTTTGTTATAGTTCATTCGGAAAAAGAATAAAGGTACTCGAATAACCCAACAGAAAAACTTCTAAACGAATAGACGGACCTATGAAATTCCCTACTTTTAAAAATTCTCAATAAATAAGCCTACAGAAGACATTCAAATACCTTTCTGCACAACTTGGAATACTCCACTATGAAAATGTAGTAGTACTATAAAACCTGTGTCACAGTTAAATCTTAAAGGAACTTACTCCAACCACGAAGTTTAATAAGATTAAATAGAAATTAGTATTGGTAACGTCTCTGAGGATTATTTCACCAGTACCAAACTGCGTCAGTTTTAAGTTGACTTTTTCCCTCGTCTTAATTCCCACCAATCGAAACGCGCAATTCTGAATAACAAATGGATTCTAGGTGGAGAAACTGTATGGCGGCAGCAGCTGTCAGCAGTTTTTTCGGGTTTACCCTCGCAAAACTTGACAGTTGTGAAAATTAGTAAAACATACATAATGCATCCAGAATAATCTTTTGATCATGAAATAGTTTTGTCAAATACCATTCGGGCATCTAGTTTTTCCTGTGAGAAAAATTGGATGCCCTGATGATATTGCTTACGATAAACCTACATTCTTGGCCAACAGGGATATTTTATGAATGTGAATGGAGCAAAGACATTCCCGGAAAGGAATTATCAAGAGTGCGACATTCTGATAGTCATCGAATCAAGGCTTATATGGAAGGAACCTCTTGAAGTGGACAACAAAAATAAGGTCTCTTCAGTGTGGGTTCCTGGTCACTCAGGAATCAAAGGAAAAGAAGAGACCAACACCCTAGCCAGAAAGTGAGCACAAACGCGTAGAATCTTTCTGTGGTATAGGCAAATGCTTCTTTGAATGAGGGTTTTTGGAGAAGGTAGAATCTAAAAGTAAATCACCCTTGAAGAATCTCCCAGGAATAGATCATTCTAATAAGATACTTCGAGATTTCGGAACTGTTGAGACCAAGACTTAATGGGATCGTAGTAAGAATAAGAAACGCTTTCGCACTGGCAACCACACATGACATTGACGCCTCAGGAAGTATACAGGGTGTTCCTGAATTGGAAGTACAAATGAAGAGGAAAGATTTCTTGTATAATTTCCACTAGAAAATGTTCCATTGACATGGGTTCGCCAACGTTTCGTTTCCGAAATACAGGGTGTACTAGGTTTATTAGGGAGTATTTGAAAGAAAGTTATGGAAACAGGTGGATTGGACATCAGTCATCGTCATCGCCCGCCAGATCCCTAGACTCCAATAGTTCAGATTTCATGGCCTTCTTATCATAATTTGGATTTTTCCGAGGATTTCGAGATGATCGTTTTTTTTTTCAGAATCGGTAGCAGATACGACAAAACTACAAGAGACCGAAAAGTTTAGTATAATAGCAAATCTTCTTTTTACAAATTAACAGTTGCTCACCAAAAAAAAAGTTCTGGAGGAAAACAGGTGACAGTGTTCTAGAAAAATATCACTCTGTAGATCTGCTATCGAAATTGCCATGTTACGTGATGAGAACTCTCAAATGTAATATTTTTGCCAAATTTTAGTTGAATATTTTGTAAAGTGTAGATACTACGTGAAAAAAATCGAAAAAAATTCAAACTTCAACACCTTGTATCTCGAAAACTGAACCTTTGTGACCCCATGTTCATGGGACTTTTTTTCTCAAACTTTCTGAAGGAATCTCCCCTTTTCGTTCGTACGTTCAATTTAGGAACACCCTGTATTATGAGATTGGGCTTGTCAGAAACTTACTAGTGCAGATTCTTTGAGGGATAGGAGATAACACCTGTTCACGTAGTGCCCCCCCATTGCAAGCCAGTGGAAGGAATAACTTGGACAAGAGAATTATAGGAGTACGAGGATTTAACCTTGAAGTCCTGTCTGATACTGGAGTTAATTGCAGCTCTGGAGCTGCAAGGCTAACTGTAAATTGCGCTGTTGTAAAAACAGCTCTGATGAGGGGCAGAACAAACCTTGAGGTAACAGTGGAATTTAACCCCCTTACCAAAACATAGCCACTAAAGAATGAAATGAAGAATAGTTTCTACTATTTTAATGAATGCTATCTATCTAATTATCAGACAGATGACAGATATTGTCGAAAATATTCGAGAACATTTCCTTCAGGACATCAATTTTACAGTTCGTTTCATATGAACTCCCAACAAGCGGCCTTCACGATCCAGTTCGAATCCCCTGGTTCATTTCCTTCAAACGAAATTCCTTTCTTCTCCTTCCACATCTTTAATCCGATCGGAGTAAGTGAACATTTGAGATTTTTAAAGAACCTTCTCCTGGTTACGACGAATCAATAAGTCCCGTACATACCAGTGATTTCACAAGATCCCTTCATTCTGAAGTACGACATATATTAATCCGTCCATAAAAGGGATCTTCTTCTTGAATGGTAAGGACTCCACATCGGGAATCGTTGCGCGAATCGAGTTGATTTCCAGGTAAAAATATGGTCCGGATTATTGGGAACGAAGTCAAATGATCGGGATATCGACATCCTATTGTCCAGTTCATTTATTTCGAGGCAGAGGAAGGTGGGTTGAACGGACTCTCAGCATAAATCAGACAATATATGTGTCTCAGCTTTTCGATAGGGCAGTTTTGGATGTTCAGTTGAGCGAGATGTCCGTGAGACCCCCGTAGATGTCATGTTATATGGCAAGATTCAAGGCCATTTAACGATATCAGGGTGCCGTTTTTGCGAAGACGACGTTTAAAGAAACTTATTGTTCCCAAAGAAAAGAGTGATTGTTTTGCCTAAATGTTGGCTATCATGGAATTTTCAGCCGAAAATGAACTTGAACATGTTTGAATCCTGAGGTGAAAATTCAATTCAATTGCATGCCGATATAGTTATCCACCAATCGTTTGCACTCAGCATTATCCACCATTCATCCACATAATATATGATGTGCATTGGTCATATATGTTATATTTATACATGTAGGTACCTATTTGATTTATACATGTAACTGTTCTTTATATCGTCGAGAGAAAAGTGATTTACTACTTTATCTAATAGTTTGTTGCTTCAATGCTTCCGTATGTAGGTTTGTTTTCGGTCGTCTAGGAATATGTCCTTCGCTTTGGCTGCCAAACCTTTATTTTACATATACCGTCTTCCTGCAGTTCTCTCAATTGTCCTATATACAGTTTATTCACAGTACTTACACAATAATCTACCCTTGTGAATTGTTCGTCTTATAATAATTACTTTCGATAAACACACGTTCAGTTACGATTCACTGAACTTCGAGAGATAACTACCTCCGCCTCAACTCTCTACCGACTCCCGTAGGAACTCTGTACTGACTCCTCGACCTACAATTAACTCCGTACCCAACTAACAACGTTAATTCTTGGTTCCGCTCGCAATTTGCATTTGAGAAAAGAGGTGTTACTTCTTGTACGCCTTAAGCCAATGAAATGAGCAAGTTCCGAGTGCATCTTTAAGCATCATGAATTATCCTACCTTGGTGGCCTGAGGCCACCTAGGGATGAAAAGCTACAAAACTTGAGGCTAAATTGGTCCATTTATCTTATTCTATACGAAATGGTAGGACTGCTAAATCTCATATTGCACTTCTTTTCAACCATAAGATGAAGTGTTCACATTCAGGACTCGATAGCTTACACATGGAAGTCATCAAATGCAAAGTAAAAACGTCATACTTATCTTGGGCACAATATGAAGCGTCCCACACACGAAATTCAGAAATAACAGAGAAATTCAACAACTATGTATATTTAATCGCAGAGATGATAAAATCTGGAGGTTCCATTTATGCTCTTCTTATATTTCCTTTGAGCTGCCTGTGGTTTGAAAATTTTTCGGAGATCTTCTCTAGAAGAGTCTCATGTTTTTCATCTCCATTGCTGTAACGCCCTATCCTATAGTGGTCCTTTCAAAAGCCACAGAAGGGTTCAGGTCCAAGGATTTAATCTTCGATGCACTTATCGCAAGTCCTCCAGTCTCCAGTCTTCCCAGTACCCTCAATGCCATAGTGCCCTGGCACCCATGAGAGGATCCATTTGTTGGTACTGGCCTGTTGCTTTATGGTAGTGGTCGCCAACCTGTCGATCGCGAGCTACCGGTAGCTCGCGGAGGCAATTCTGGTAGCTCTCACAACGATTTTGATTTTAAAAATACAAACTGTAAAAATCAGAGAAGCTTCCGAAAATTCCACAATAAAATCTTATTATCATAATATAAAACAGAAACAGCGGCAACATCGCGGTGAGCGATCTGCCGCTGACGCCATCAAGCTAGAATCGGCTAGAACCGACCAGCCGGTCGGTAGTGTTCGAAAACGATCAGGATTGCTGTGAATGGTATAAATACGCACGGCGCCGGCGCGGCGACATTGCGCTTTAGTTTAAAAACTGAACGCGTAACCAACGTGCAGCGGTTGGATTAGTGGAGAACAACGAGAAATAATATTATGGCAAGCAGTTGTAAGAAGATGAAGACATACCACTTTCATTACGAATGGGAAGAACAATACTTTTTCACAGAAGTTAAAGATAAAAATGTGTGTTTGTTATGCAATGCTTCGGACTCCGTTGCTAAAAAAGGAAATATTGAGAGACATTATAAAACTGTACATTCTAATTTTGAAAAATCATTTCCACTACATTCTGCCGCCAGAAAGGAGAAACTGAAACAATTAAAAAAGCAGTTAATTGGACAACAATCAAGATTTTTAAGAAAAATAAGGCTGCAACTGAAGCATCGTACCGTGTGTCCCAGATAATTGCACAAAAAAAGAAACCTTATGAAGACGGGGTGATGATAAAACAGGTGTTTTTAGAAGCTGCTGATTCGTTATTTGCCAACTTTAGAAATAAAGACGAGATAGTTTCAGCTATAAAATCTATGCAACTTTCTGCTAATACAGTGATGAGACGTGTAGAAGTAATGAGCAATGATATATTTTTACAGTTAAGAACTGACTTAGATAAATGCGTTTATTTTTCACTTCAACTGGATGAATCAACAGATGTCGTTGACACTGCCCAGATGGCCGTGTTCGTCAGGATGGTCTTTAGTGATTTTACGATTAACGAAGATCTTTTGAAGTTTATTCCACTGAAAGGACACACTACTGGACAGGAGTGGATTTCTCATTTAAAAAATATTATTTCTTCCGAGAAAATTCCAATATCGAAAATGGTAGGCTTGACAACCGATGGCGCTCCAGGTATGGTGGGTTGTGACAAGGGTCTGGTGGCGTTATGTCGTAAAGATGAAACATTTCCGCAATTTCTCTGTTACCACTGCATTATCCATGAGCAAGCATTATGTGGAAATTTCCTGAGACTTAACAACGTTATGAAACTGGTGGTAAAAATTGTGAATAAGATTAGAGCTCAAGCGTTACAAAGAAGATTATTCAAAACCTTGGCCGATGAAATTGACTGTCAATACGGGGACCTACTCATTCACTCTGAAGTCCGATGGTTAAGTAGAGGACGGGTGCTGAAACGTTTTAATGATGTCCTATCTGGCATAGTTCAATTTTTCAAACAACGCGATGAACCGACTCCGGAACTATAGAAAATTCAATCTGGCTTAGAGATTTTGGTTTTCTCGTGGACATTACAGAGAAATTAAACGAACTTAATATGAAGCTCCAGGGGAGAGACAAAGAACTAGCGGAAATGATTTCTGATATAAAAGCATTTATCAAAAAGCTGGAGTTTTGGGAGCAAAACCTAATTAACAGCGATGCCAAGCATTTTCCTATTCTTTCAGAAAAAATATCTCAAAATCCATTAGAACCCTATGAGAGCAAATATCATGTGGAAATAGTTTCTACCCGGAAGAATAACTTCAAAAATCGTTTTAAGGATTTCAACGAAATGGCTTTAGTAGCGCAGTTTGTTGTTTCACCCTTTATGGAAATTGATATCCAACAGTTTGCAACTTGTGTTATGCAGAACTTTGGCGAAGACATCGCTGCAACAGAAATGGAAGTAATTGAGTTTCAAAATGATTAAGCCTTAAAATCGTTAGTCTCAAGTACCAAATGTATCTGGCCTATTGTAAATATTCAGTTCTATGCCGTGTTGCCTTGAAAGTGAAAGCATTATTCAGTTCAACCTATTTGTGTGAATCTTCTTTTTCCAATATGAAATTTATTAAGAACAAATATCGCAATCGACTTACAGATGAACATTTGGATAATTGTATTCGAATGGCTGTATCAAATTATACTGCAAACATTAAAAAAATTATCGATGAGTCAGACTGTCAGCCTTCTCATTGAACGTGTTTTTTTTATTTTTCAGTGTTTATGTTCTTGATAGTGCGTTTCTTTTTGTTGTTTGGTAGGTAGGAATGTAGCTATGAACAAGTACCTACGTACTAGTAATATTAGTTATTTTGTTATTAGTTTATTATTATTACCTTTTACCATTATGTATTACCAGTTAAATACTAAAATAAATACATATAATGATAAATTAACTGTGGATTATTTCATTCACGTTGCGTTACGTGACTTCCGTGTGGGTAGCTCGCTGTTTATTCCAAAATTAACAAAGTAGCTCAACACATTGAGAGGTTGGCGACCACTGCTTTATGGTATAGCGCGTTCTTCTTCCATAGCTGCCGAACCAGACATCTCAGAGATTTCGTTGGAGAGTAGACCTCTTGTACCTTCATTTCTGCATCTCAAGAAATAATTTTCTGATATACAGGGTGTCCCCGATAAATGTTATTCAACAAATGGATGATTTCTTTAATGGATCACCCCATATATTTTCACATATTTTCAATAAACTTCATTTCCTCTTTCATGACGCAAAATCTTTCTTTTTTTTAACCATTTTTCCAACAGTTCAGATCTTATTTGATGAAAACTGCGAAAAGGTGAGGGAAAGCAGTTCAGTAAAAGTCTTCTGACGATTTCCAGAAGCGATAGTAACATGAATCTGAACTAAAAGTTTTTTAATTGAAGGATTTGCCTTGACCTGGTTTCTGAACGATCAACCTGTCATATACAGGGTGTCCGTTATTAAGGTCCAAATTTGAAGAATTCAATATTATTATTTCTCGATTTTTTCGAATAGAACACCCCGTATTTTTTTCCACAATAATGTAGACAATTGGATACCTTACATTCTCTCAGAAGTAACCTTAGGATTATTTTAACCCCCGCATCCAGCAGATACGAAAAATGATATCGCAAATGAAAATTTCATTCAAATAATAACATAAAACTAACTGACATTCAAAAAAGGTCAAACAATGAAATAAAACTAAATGATTAATTATTGACAAACTTCAAAACCTTCCCAGAATAAAATTTCCTGAGCATCATTATAAAAATTATATTTCTTTTTCGTTCGCGCAATTCATATTGATCACGTATTCAACCTATTATATAAGTTTTTATCGGCTTTCCAAAAAAAATATTGATCAAGTTATTGCTACTAAAGCTCAAAGATACTTTCGAATACAGTACCTAAATCAGTATGAATTTTTCTTTCCTATCGGGATATTGGGCAGCATAAGTTCGAGGCACTGCCCTAACATGAAAATCATGTCAATCATCCTATTTTTTCCAAAAATTCATACTGATTCACTGTATCAAAAGTATCTTTGAGCTCTAAAGGTGCGAGTCCACTTGATACTTTTGTAGCGCAACAAATCCTCTGTTGCGCTACAAGTGTTGCTGTAATGTGTACATTTAACTGCAAGTTGCGCGCTACAAATGTATATGAAACACTGTATCGCGAATATATGCTACATTTTGTATCAACCAGAGTGTCCATTTGCGATCTTTGTATCGGGGTGTTCAGGAGATCGTGATGTTGTGCCTCTTGTTTTCGATAAAATGTCGCAAACTGATAATGTTGCTGCTTTCATTGTTCTTGCAAATTCAAGACGAAAACGTGTCGAACGAAAACTCAAACGCAAAATATGGGTACGAGATTAGATAATGAAAAGAATCAAACTAGGGGCTTATAATCAAATGAGGACAGAGTTACGAAGCCAAGATTTTGAATTCAATAAGAATTTTTTGCGTGTGAGCGCAGTAATTTCGATAATTTATTGGAATTAATATCGGAAAAGATAAAAAAGATACACGAATGAGGGAAGGCATTAGTCCCAGCGAACGTCTGGCTGTTACTTCGCGATATTAAGCAACTAGTATGGTTTTATGTCAATCTGATATTATTATGTGACTCTTAGGGCCGGTATTATAAAAGTTGAACCGAGGATTCAACCGTGCGCCAACAACCAAATACCTCACTATCTGGTAGTTGGCGCACGGTTGAATCCTCGATTCGACTTTTATAATACCGGCCCTTAATGTCAATATACAGGTGACTCCTATAAATTTCTAAAGATGACTTTGTGAACTGTGGAGCATCAAAGTACTCCCACGTTGAGTAGTTCTCATCCGTTCCTTGGCCGCTCTTTTTATTTACAATTTTTTTTAATTCGCGTGAAAATGCTGACCGAAGCGAGTGAATTTTTTTCTTGATTGCATCCACATTCCGATCGCACCGCTCCGCTTATTCTTGCAGCAGCTGTTTTCTTTTTCTCAAATCCATTTCTCTGTTTATTTAAATTTTCAAATTTCACACGCAACACTATCGCGAAACAAACTTGGTTTGTTTCGCATGAAACATGTAGCGCTACACGCAGCAACCTGTGTCGACTGAATATTATATCGCAACAGCCCGTGTATCAGCGCAACGTGAAACTTATGTTGCACGCCAAGTTTCATTACTGTGTACACAGGAAACATATGTTTCATGTATGTTGCGATACACTGTTGCGCTGCAAAAGTATCAAGTGGACTCGCACCTTAAGTAGCAATAACTTGATCAATATATTTTTTTGAAAGCCGATAAAAACTGATATAATAGGTTGAATACGTGATCAATATGTATTGCTTGTACGGAAAAGAAATATCATTTTTATGATAATGCTCGGGAAGTATCATTCTGGGAAGGTTTTGAGGTTTATCAATAATTATTCATTTAGTTTTATTTCATTGTTTAACCTCTTTTGAATGTCCGTTAGTTTTTATTATGTTATTATTTGAATAAAATTTTCAGTTGCGATATCATTTTTCGTGTCTGCTGTATGAAGGGATTAAAAAAAACCTAAGGTTACTCCTGAGAAAATCTAAGGTTTTCAATTGTCTACATTATTGGTGGAAAAATACAGGGTGTTCTATTTGAAAAAATCGAGAAAGAATAATTTTAAGTTCTCCATATTTGGACCTTAATAACGTACACCCTGTATATGACAGGTTGATCGTTTAGGAAGCAAGTCGAGGTAAATTCTTCAATTAAAGAACGTTAAGTTCAAATTCACGTTACTATCGCTTCTGGAAATCGTCAGAAGACTTTTACTGAACTGCTTTTCCCCCACCTTTTTGCAGTTTTCTGCGAATAAGATCTGAACTTTTGGGAAAATGTCCCTAAGATTTTGCTTCATGAAGAAAGTAATGAAGGTCATTGAAAATATGTGAAAATATATGGGGTGATCTATAAAAAAAATCATGCATTTGTTGAATAACATTTATCAGGGACACCCTGTATATCAGAAAATAATTTCTTGAGATTGAGATGCAGAAATGAAGGTACAAGAGGTCTACTCTCCAACGAAATCTCTGAGATGTCTGGTTCGACAGCTATGGAAGAAGAACTTACTATTGCAGGACCCTGTATTTATGCAGGAGAGTTTTTGCCCTATTGACAAGAAAAGTCTCAGTTTAGGACCATATAGGTATTTTACTGATATAAAATATCAAGAAGCTACCGAAAGATCACAAAGCCAGGCCAAAAATAAGAGTATAAAATCTCATCAAGTCTGCAAGGCTCTAAATGTTACAGGGTATGTTTTCACTTTCTATCCCCCATTTGAAAATATGCTCCAAACACACTTTCCTGGTTCATCACAATGTTACCCTGCATAAGCGATCTCTAGATCCTGCAAAATTGTTATCGAGATCTATTGGGGCACATTAAAATAAAATGAACGAGAACGTTTTTGTATCAACCTGCTAATTATATCGCTATCAAAGCTCGAGCGCCTCATTGGTCTAAAACGAATACCAAATATATTGCAGCTCTGCGGTCAGAGCCACTATTCCTCGGGGGGCTCTATGTCAATCGGAATTCCCCCCTGGTCCAATCTCACCCGGCCTAATTCGTAGCAGCGCAATTTATTTAGCATTCGACATAAAGCCGGCGCAGGAATTGGGACCGGAGGTTGGATTATCCCTGTTAAAAATCAAAAATGTAAAATCCGGGTAACAAGCCTCCATAATTGGAGATTTACGAATGTGGGTATTTCCATTACTGCGGCTTATTGTCACTTGTGCCCTGATATCTGCGCCACTGGTGAATAATGAGGACCTGGTTTGGGTTCGAGATTCGACACATCGGATTTTTAGGGAATATGGCGGAAATTTCGGTAAAACTGTCTATTTGGTTCCAAGCTAAAGATTCGGAGCTTTATACAACTGGAAACTTTGATATATCTCTTCATTCTCCAATCAAATCTTATATAAACTAGGTACATTCAAATTAAATTAAGGGTAATTATGTCACACTTTATTGTCCATATCTTAGCAACCGTTATTTCAAATGAACTGAATTTTGTTGAATCGGTTACTGTATTCATGGTGCATATTCCTCGATCGGAACTTATTCAATATCTTTCCTGGTATAAAAGTTACAGGGTAGTCGACTCATCAATACGCGCAAAAACTTCATAAAACCACTTTAAAAAGATAGACACGGTTCATATTTTCGAAAGAATCAGTCAAGAAACTGAAAGTATTCTTATGTTTTTTCGATTAAACGCATCGTTTTCGAGATATTACCAATTTTACCCGAAAAAATGTTACGAAAAAATCATTAATTTCAAGAATGATCTGTATGCCTCTCTGAATTGAATATCATCGAATATTATTCCCTCTCTGGCCTTCAAACGAGTTTACAATGTTGTCCGAATATTTATCGACTTTATCGAGACTTAAATTCAAGTGATGGAAAACGTTGCTGTAGAGACATTTCAATAATGAAATCCCACAAATGTGGGAGAGAAAATTGAACACCAAGGAGCATTTAATACGCACAGTTTCTCTTAAAAATTTATTGTTACCTGTCCATATTGAAGTTAAATGTCGATAAAATACAAAATGCGGATATGAATGATGAAAATCGTAACTACGTATTAAATTGAAATCAATGAAAAATGAAATGATACCTCATAATCTGTGGCGATGTTCCATCTAAACAATATCCTCTTGGAATTTCATAAACTCGACACGGTTTAAATTATATTAATTCATTTCACATAATAATCACATCAGAACAATAAATTGAGATAACCAATCCAGAGACAACCACACAATCCGTCGGTATTTGATATACGCATGCGTGGAGAAATTCGCGGCAAAGTCGATTCATGATGGAAACGGCTGTTTTCATAGATGAGAGAGAGAGAGAATCCATAGATATGTTTCTTAAAAAATCCTTAACCTCAATGAAAATATCAGCAAGCTTACAACATCTTCTTGAAATTTTTGTGCAAACATTTACAGAATCGATAAAAAATAGATTAGGTTGGGTTGTTTCATAATAAATTCTGATGATCTGGATGATAAGTCCTTCTTCATAAGATTGTTTGGGAATTTCGAGGAGAATATGAACAGGTTATTAGTGTTTACAAACTAATCTGCAGAAAAATCGAAGAAGGAACATATTTTGGTATGAGAAATGTGGCTTTTTAGTTGCAGATATAATCCGATGAAACTAACTGTTTTTGTTGAAATTATCGTGTTTGCAATATTTTTATTCCAATAAGGATAGTACTTGAGTATTTCCCAAATGTATAAACACAATTTCAATCGAGAATTTTGAATTTTGAATCAATTCCACAGTACCATTTCAGGAACGTATTGAGCCCAATTTTTTTCAAATGGCTATATCTTTTTAACAGAGCCGGATTCGGAAAAATGGAAAATGAAAAAAAGGTTTCTTTTGGCCTCACGAATCTAAAGTTTAAATATATGTACAAGTCAAAGACTCACTCTGTATATTCAGGTCGGAATATTCCACTCAAAACTATTTCTGAGATCTGCATTCTGCAAAATAATCTAAAATGCATTTCAATGCGTTGAAATCACTCAGAACGCACACCCATAAAACCGATAAATATCAATGTTACCATCTATATAGCAGTTGCTCCCCCACTCTAACATACTCTATGCTCGGTGAAACCAATTTTGGTTTCAATTTGCGAAATAGTATTCGTGTGGAATCTGTACGGTGAAATGTCTGAGTTTGCTAACGTTGCGAAAGAATATGAGAAGAATCAAAATCTCAAGCATGACGATGTTAATAATTTGCGATTATGGGCTGAAAAACAACCCCATTTGCCGAAAATAAGTGGTAAGTTCCTGGGAACTTACCTTTCAGAATATGATATGAATGCTATTTCTTCAGTTTTCCCTTACTTCGCCATACTGCGTATGTCACAGCACTTCAATAAATCTTTTTCCAATTGAATATTTTCTACTCATTCAGAAATATTTGTGGTTTAGATATGGCAGATCAAATAAACTTGCCTGATTATGTATATTTCGAGCAAAAATTCATAAAACATTATCTCTATTTTACCCCATAACGAAGATACTCATATCTTGCAAGCTGTAAAAAAAATTGACAGTCACTAGCCCGAAATTTGTCTATTTACCCTATGAAACCGATATACTAGGAAGATAATAGGGAATTTCCATGTTAGGTTCAAACCGTCTGAAAATATTTTGGAGTTGAACTTTTCTTTTTTTTTTTCATAGAACTTCAGTATATCCTCTTTCTCCAGAGTTGCTACTATAGCTACGAACGGACAAAAATTGCAATTGAAAACTACTTCACGATAAGAACATTGTGTAGGGACATCTTCGAGTTTACCAATCTTAATGAACCAGGAATGCAAATGGTTTTTAATGTCGGGTGAGTGTTTTTTTATATTTTACACCTATCGAAATAATTATCATTTTCCGCGAAATATGAAGGGTAGAACTGAAACAGAAAAGTTCAGTATCAACATTTCTCCTTACTTCAGATTGGTGTCAATACTCCCAAAGGTTGCACCAACTGGATTCAAGGTCATTTTGATGAAACTTCTGGATACAAATCCAGAAAGATATATCGTTCTCGATCAGATCAAGATGTTCGACATGATTGTAACACTCTTTATGCACCTTCATGGTACAAATGAAGGATTTCATATAGTTTTCGACTGTGAAGGAGCATGTTTTTCACATTTGATGCGAGTCACACCGACTCTCACCAAAAAGTATCTGTTCTACGTGCAGGTAGGTAATCATTATTATTTTTGAAAAATTCGTGCATTTTTGATATGGTCTTTTATTATTTTTTCGATCAGGAAGCACTGCCAATAAGACTCATAGATATCCATTTTATCAGGGCACCCTCTTGGATTGACAAAGCTGTAGCTTTCTTCAAGCCTCTACTGAAGAAAGAGCTGTTCGAAATGGTAAGAGTTTCTACTGATAACTTACAGTTGGTATCGGAATAGACGTTGAGTAATTGATTATTGAAAGAAATAAGACACAAATCATTTGCCACTATTAATATTGACATATGAAATGTGATTACGAACTAGGTCTCCGATACTGTTCACTCTACCAGACCGAATGGTCCAACGTCAACTGAGAATCGCACCGACTGCAGTTTCGTCCTATTAGGACTCATCACGGTTGAATATCCCAAAGTTGACAAATTGACAATGGATGGAAAATCTTTTCGTCATGCTTCTGAGGGGTTATATTATCATATAGCAAAAACTAATTAACATCGATTTTAATACACGTGAGCCTTGTTGTTATGGTGGAATTCGTTTATTCGTTAGTTTATGGATATCATAAATGAAAAACATCATAGCATTTATTTTACGTTAACTGGCATTATAAATCTGAACGCTGCAGTTGGCCTTCAAATTAGATATTAATTCGTATTAATATCACAATTCACCATAAAAAAAAATGCTAGTGATGATATTTTCCTACTGATTGTTAATGTAAACTCAAATGTTGTTTATGGATGTGATTTAACATACTTCAATGTTCGACATGCTATGTGGGAACTTTCTGAGAATTCTGTAGATTTGAAAGAAATTCAGGAAAATCTTTTAATGATTAATTGGCAGATCCTTTGGAGCTTTCTGGACATAATATAGGTACAGGAAACAGCGGTGAATCATAGTATATGGATGCTGTTAAAAATTTAGAAGGTATAAATAATTGCTGGTAAAATGTAACAGAGCATCTTGATGCTCCGGTGACAACTGCAACTGCCTTTGGAAAATTCCAAATTTTTCCTATAAGATTCCGCTGTGCAGTCAAGGTCTGCCTTCTGGCACAATGAGAGATAAATGAATAATCATTACCTCCTTCAGAAATATTGTTGATTCGAAAAAGCATGGCGAGCCACCGTCTTCACGAAAAACTGCCCGAAGTTGTGAATATGAAACGAGATTTTGCTGTAACACATACTCGACATAGTATTTTTTTTTCAAGATTAACATACACCCGGAAATGAACGAATTCTACAAAGTAATACCACAGGTAATGATGCCAGAAGAATATGGTGGAAAGAGTGTTTCGTGCAAAATTTTAGCAGGTAAGTTCCAGGATGATGGCAAGAATATTGGGAGAATTTCTCCATTTCTCGAATTTGAATTTTTGAACTTTCAAAGTTTAGACCAGGAATGTATATTCTATTTGAATAAAGGTTTCAAGATATTCATTTCCAAAACTATTGAAATTTCTCATGTAGAGAAAAAGTTTCGCAAAAAAAGGGTTTTCATCGTGCCATCCGAAGATCGGAAAATTGTTTTCATCTGAAGGCCAAGTAGCGGATTGGATGACCGCTCTAGATACGAATTTGAACAAGTGCGCAGAATCCTTCAAACCCCAGGTTTTTGCTTCAATAATCTTTCTCATTTTATTTGTGGAAAATTGTTATTTATCTTAAGAAAATATTCACAAAGTGTTGAACTTTGTTGCTATCCACTTTTCCATTTTTGATTCGCCGTTAATTTGTTCTATGAGCGGTAATGTAAGTCATAACACACGCAGGTGAATTTTGCAGCCCGAGCCGTCAGGCGAGGGTGGTATTTCATCGAGTGTGTTATGACCATTACCGCGAATTGAACACTATACTTTATCTTCGACTTCTTCACTAAAATTCGAATGAATCTGCATTTTCAAAATCGACAACAGTTGTCAAAAGCAATTTCTGTGGTCGAAATTGAATCCCGTAGAAAACGTCAAAAATTCACGTTTTCCAAATTCAATTTTTGGATATTCAGACCTGAGAAAATGTAGAAATGGATGGCGAGAACGTTACCTTGATGTCTGAAATAGAGTTCCCCATTGACCCGACTTTTTTATTCATTTCGTAAGTTACATTTTTCCTATTTGTATTAGAGTGAGTTATAGGCGTGAGTTATTATTACCCCACACTATTGGTTTATAGAGACTATTCAAATTCAGTTGAATAAAGGATATATTTTTCTATGGGAGTAGAGAAAATGTTTTCTACCATTTTCAAGATGACAATTGCCCGCAAAAGGACAAGGAAACAAATTGACATAATGCAACTTTTTTTCCGTTTTGTGAAATTTGTAACAGCTATACCGAAGATGAGCCCAGAGGAAATGAAAAAAATTTAATGTTTGCTTACTCTCAAAATTCAGAATACAGATATTCAATCCAATTGGATTGATCAGTGAACAGGGTGTTTCTGAATTGATGTGAAAGATGCGAAAGGGTGATTCCTGGTTCATAATAAAGGGTAGTTTGTTATATAAATGTTTGGTCAAAAGTCAAACGTTTAGGAGATATCGCGGTTCAAAGATGGCGGTGAAATGATGTTTTTATTCCGTATCTCAAAAACGGAAAGCGATAGAATGATGATATTATTATCATATTATATTACTATTATGAAAACACTTTTTCTCGATATCTTTTCAAATATGTAGAATGAGTGCATGGGGTTGAGGTGAATATTTCACAATTTCAAATTAACAAAAATGATGGGAATTTTTGTTAACTGAATTGAAAGAAGAAAAGATAGAATTAAATTCGGGTAAAGCCTGATTTAGTTATGAACATTTTCATCTGTCCTATTCTTCTCGTAGAATGTACCGTTTTGAAATAAAAAAATAAAATGTGAAATACATCTAAAATGAATGGCTCTTTACCGACACGTAATTATTAACATTTTTTCTTCCAAGACGGTACATTTTACGAAAAAAATACATAAGAAGAAAAAGTTTCTCATCAAATCAGGCTATCTTAAAATAATTATATCCAAGACGTTGCGTTAGTTTCCCTTCAAATTTCATTTTTCCGCTATCTTTGAACCGCCATATCTCCCTTACGTTCGACTTCTGACCCAACATTTATACAACAAACTACACGTCATTTTCAACAAGAAAATGTCATAGATGATAGATTCATTGAAAAATCTTTTCAACAGGGGAAAATAGAACAAGACTAGAACAAAACACAGCATTTTTTGAGGAACAAGACAAACAAATCACTGATGAATCAGAGAAATGAAAAATCGACTGATTTCAACGAGATATTTGGCTTAGAAGGTTCCTTCAAGAAGTTGGAAGTCGATTGACCACAACATGCTATCATCATAGCTATTCAGAATGGGTTTATCGTTATTGTTGTCCTGAGATCTTAAAGATGTGAATTTTCAATTAAATTTTATGCTGATAATCTGTTATTTCCAATCCGCAGTAGGTTCAAAATGATAAAGATGAATATTTTCTGAATACCTACCTGCTTTTGTTCATGCAGTAATCGAGATTAAGGGCTCCAGTAGACTGAACTTTTTCATGAACATACGTATTTTTATGAGTTAGTTATTTCAGATACTTGTTGAAATTTTGATCAAGATAAACTGTAGTTTTTAGTGACAACGTATTTTAAGAAAATTGTAGAATCAATTCAGATTCTTTTCAATATGTATAAGAATCAATTGGCGGTTTCAACCACCGAAGAGGGCGCTGCTGACTGTGAACAAACATGGAGGAAAATGAGTATTCTTTTCTAAAACTATGTTGTTTAGATATGTAAAACAGATTATTTCAAGTGTTTCTCGTAGTTTTCGTGATGACTTTGGGAAGAATTCCAGTGAATTGATATATTATTGACAGTGCATCGTCGAATTTTCAAAATTTTGGTATACAAATTGGATCGACAATTCACGAGGAATTCGATAGAAATTATGAGAACAAATTATTGTTTATTGTTATGTTCATGGAAATATACTACAAAATAGCAACACAAAAAGATTTAAATCTGCCTAAATTATGATCTGAATGTGAATAAGTTCTGATACGACATGATATAAAGATCTATTTATGGTATATCCTTATAATCAAGGATCACTTGAATATTCCCAAAATATCAAGTAGTTTATTCGTCAATTCAACCTCAGAACTTGGCCACTAAATACAACCTTCCAAAATATTTGCTTAATACTTAATATATCCACTAAAAATATTGTTCGCAGTTGTTCGAGAAACACTAAACGTAAATCTTTTTAGCAAGGATTCTCCATCTATAATTTATCCATGCTTTTCTTCAGTCTAATTTTTCCAATATACCGAAGGGATTAGTGATACATAGTGTTAAGGCATCTTCCTTAGGAAATTCATGAAATCGTTCAGACCAGTTTCTATTTGTTCTTGAAGATCGATTGAAATCACTACAGTAATAATTGGATACATTTTTTTTCAGTAGGTACTAGTACTTATCTGTTCTATAATCAATCCACTGGCCTAAAATTATATATAAGGTGTTTCATTGGTAAATGAACATACGGTAACCTGAGCTGGTGCTACACTAGGCGAGTCCAAAAAACCGATATATGATAGGTCTAATCAATTCCATAACCGAGATATAGGATACTGGGTGGTTTATGTATTCACCGAAAATTTCAATTCCTCATAACTTTTGAACCAACCGGTATTGTCGGTTGCTATTTGGAACGTATGTGATACACTTCTATAGGTCGATCGATTTATTTTTGAATTTCCGAAAAATTCCAGGTTCGTATTTGAAAAATATGGGACTTCTCCAAGTTGAGATCAACACTCTGTATATTGAAATTTTGGAATTTGATTGAGATATTTTACAAGAGCAGGAAATTTTCAATGGGTTCAGTAGATTTCACTAACCCGCACGTCATTTTGCACGAAGAGAGCTTCAGGGAAAGATCAAATTGAATACTGGAATTCCACAAAATTCTCAGAAAAATCGTACATTATGATCAAATCGATTTTTTTTGTCTCACTAATTGGACATTCGATTTTCATAATGTTCTCAGGAATCATTTGGAGTTATTTCCGGAGAAACTGGATTTTACGGAATGGAAGAATGGTCAACAGAATTTTATTTACCGATGAAATGGGGTCTTCAGTAAGAGGAATTCGCATGAAAAGGCTCAAGAGAATCCGCATGCGTTTTTTTTTATTTATTTATTTATTGCTGACCCCTAAACAACAATTTTTACATTGCTGGTATCAGGGCCTAAATTAAACAATATATATTCAACAAAAACGTAAATCCTCAATATATAACAAAAATAGCAGGTGTATTGAAATAAATAAAATTTCTATCAAAAAAAAAATAATATAGATGTTTTTCCTCAATCCAGTGCTTTGATGTATTGCTTGAGCTTGCGACGAATTTTTGTACCATCAACGGCAACTATATTCTTCGGTATGGTGTTGAATGCCCGTACACTCGCATTTAACGGTGAATTTTGTGCCTTTAGTGTCCTGGAGTAATCATTTCTTAGATTTTGAGCGTTTCTCACGTTATAATTGTGGCATTCATTAATATAATTTATTGTCAGGTTGGATTTGAGCAGTTTATTTTTGATGTTGTAGATTAATTTTGTCTGTTCAAATATTTTAATGCAGTCATACGAAATTCCAATACAAATTTTCAAAAAAAAAAACGTATGATGTGGCGATTATAAAGATGGATGGCATATTCATCTGAAATAGGAGGTGAGGATATCCTCATGCAACGTATCGAAGTCGCTCGCAATGAAATACGTTATAATCTAGACATGATCAGAAAAAGTATCAGACATATTTTGAAGAGGGGCAAGAATGTGTATTGAACAAAATGGTGGTACTTTCGAGCGTCTTCTGTAATTCAAGTTTTTATGTTACTTCATTTATTTTTTCATCTTTGTTGACTTCAAATTGATTTTTCTCGATGAATAATGTTTTTCCGGAAATAACTCCAAATAATTCCTCAAAATATTATGAAATTCGAATGTGCTATTAGTGGGACAAGAAAGAATTCAATTCGATCATAATGTACGATTTTTCTGAAAATTTTGTGGAATTCCAGTATTCAATTTGATCTTTCCCTGAAGCTCTCTTCGTGCAAAATGACGTGCGGGTTAGTGAAATCTACTGAACCCATTGAAAATTTCCTGCCTTTGTCCGATATCTCAATCAAATTCCAAAATTTCAATATACAGAGTGTTGAATCACTTGGAAGAAGACCCATATTTTTCAAATGCGAACCTGGAATTTTTTAGAAATTCAAAAGTAAATCGATCGACCTATAGAAGTGTATCATACGTTCCAAATATCAACCGATTATACCGGTTGGTTCAAAAGTTATAAGGAATCGAAATGTTTGGTGAATACATAAACCACCCTGTATCTCGGTTATGGAATTGATTAGACCTATCATATATCGGTTTTTTGGACTCGCCTAGAGTGGTTCTAGCTCAGGTTACCTTATGTTCATTCACCAATGAAACACCCTGTGCTATAAAACATTAGCATTAAAACATGAATCTCTTCGCTAGTATAGGGGAGAGTTCCTTTGAATTGGACAGCCCATGAACCGGACACTATAGTTTTTTACTACACCCGATAGTAATTGAGCATACTTTACGTAGATACCATTTTCGCGACATTAAACCACGTGTCTTGGAAAATGGCTGAATCTGTGGCTCACGTCTTGTGGACGAGGCATGCATTGAAAAATCCGTTGCCGGTAAAGTAAATATGTACGTACATTTGCGAAGTGAATAGCTACGTTTCTGGTGACGATAAGTTTCCGATTTTTTCATAAAAACATCAAGTGATTATCTCTTATCAGACATAGTTATATGTAAAATCATTGATATAACGATTTGAGGAAATTATATTTTCAGGTTTTCTATAAAAACCACATATTCCATGAATCGGACATTGAAAAATGACTGGAAATTGATGTCCAGTTCATGCGCTGCAATGTTTCCGATTCAAGGGAGATGTGAATATATGTTATTTAATTCAATATTTTACATGGAAAATGCTGTATGTTTTCTCTGTTTGGTACTACTAAATGATTTTAACTGTTCTCCTAGAACTTTATGACAGTATTCTCATGTTTTTGTACCATTGTCCACTTCATGAGAATAACTGTCCATAACAAGAACAACATCCCATGAAATGGACATTTCATAAAATGAACTTAGACTTATTTTTTCGAGAGACCAGCTTTTCTTTTTCCAGCTCCCTCTGAAAAAGTAAATCCACAAACCTTACGCTCATATCATGACGTTACAATTTGAAACTTTTTCCTTCGAAATGATATTTCACACCAAAAATTATTAAATGGTCCGTTTCAAGGGAACTCTCTCCTACTTCACCTTATTCAATTTCTGTCTTACAGAAAGTTGAAGGCATAGCTCAGTACCTTGAATTTCGATGATCAGTTTCATAACACTCTTGTTGATAGTTATGGTACTAACCTTTCGCATCAGTTAAAACAGCACCAAAAAATTAGACTCAAACAAGATGCCTTGTAACTTAAAACATGATAACTTTGTGAATAATATTTTGAATGAATCACACTGATATAAATACCTTCTCAACCATTTTTATTTCGATACTAATTTATCTGTTCAGAACACGATGAAAACTTCTAAATATCTCTCAAGAATACCTGGTTATGAGACAAAATATTATAGCTCAAAAGCACGCGAAACATAGAAGATCTCAAAGAAGTACCTACTCATTTTGAAGTTTGGAATTTTCGCCGAAAGAGGGCGCTTTGATGTTCGGATTCGCCAATAGAACATCGCCTATTTTGAACCACATTCGTTCATGATATCAGATTTCATCAATATTTTCAACAGAAAGGAGAATTTATGTTCCCAAATGTACCAAATTCAATTTTAATTCACAAATTGCATCATTCACCGTCTACGCAACTCGCACAATGAACATCTCCTAAAGTTTTCAATCCCTAATTAACCAGATACGATTTTCAACCCCCCTCATTTCCAATATACTTATATTTAATTCGATCAAATCGGAATAATTGAAGCTCCGACGTTTCCAACCCAATAAAACCGAGGGACAAAAGGCCCTCCTCTCCGAATGCGGAAAGCGGGTATTGTTATTTCGGATCCGATGAATGAATTCAATATTTCCGGAGGATTTGGGAGGCGGAACTTGGACCGGTTGCATCCTGGGAGACGTTGGGGCATTCCGAAGGTGCTAAAATATGAAAGTCGGCCGTAACGAAGCTGAGGGTCCAGGAAATTGGAAAAGGCCAGCTTGGATATGAGCTCAGGCATATTGGGCCGTCAGGTCCAGGAATCTAGAAGAGGTTACGGGCTGACAGGATTGGATTTAGTATCGTTAACATTTTTTGAGAATCAGTTTTCCTTTTTATGTTTTGGTTCCCACGAGAGGAATATCCTGTAATGTTCAGAGAACATCGTGAGAACCAAGGAATAGAAGGTAGGAATGGGCATTTCCAGTCATTTTGAGAAAAAATATATTTTGACATATTGGATTCTCACGTAATTCGTGATTTTTTTTTTATTTTTTCTTCATCAATATATAGGTACCCTCAAAAAAATATTGAAAACTCAAAAATAATCTACCGAATTCAAACTATTAGAAGAGGCGGGAAATCGTGTGACGTCAGTGGCTAGAGAGAGATTTTTGATTGGTTGTACTCGTCATGATGTGCTGCTGATATAAAAATGATAGCAATGCCAAATCACAAAAAAAAAATTAGCCTGAAAAAGCCCTTGCTTTCACTCTGCTAATAATATCATAATATAATGTTGATTTTGGATGATTTCCTTTTCATTTGTACTCCATAAAGCTTCATAATATCATTCAATTTACGACCACCTAATTGAAGATAAAGGGGGTTAAAGTAAGCAGATAGGTGAGAAATTCAATTAAAAATAATTATCCCTAGTGTACACAGGTAAGAATTGGTATATACAGGCCTGTCTTCTAATTTAGGAAGCATTAATGATTATTTTCATTTTGAGAAGTGCAGATTAGTGGTAAAAATAATTGATTTGGCAACTGCGTAAAGAGACGATCTGGTTGTCAGTCGTTGACTTAACCTAGGAGTATAGAATACTCCTAGACTTAACAGTAAGGAACGCCATTCTATAGTACGCAGTGAAGACGTCGAGATGTCGAATAATGACAAATAAGAAGGTTATGTTTTTATTCCTAATTTGTAGGCGTGGTTGCCACATTATTATTTGTTTTTTCAGAGAATGAGTCTTATATCAACTTCAATGAAAATTAAGTTGTTATATGACGATGTTTTAAAAACATTATAGTGATCACATCAATAATAATACGATTACTGAATATATTTATGAATAAATTCAGAGGTTTTAAAAAGACTCGACAACAGCGGCGTGTCTCTCAGTTACTCTGAGCTTTGTCTCCTCCATCGAATCAAAAACATCAACCAATCATATTACAAATTGAGCCACTGACGTCACAGCAGAGGGACGTTTGAATTCACACGAGTTGAAATCACATTTTCAATATCGAATAATTAATCAGTTCTCAAAATTCAGAGTGAATAAATGGTTATAAATGTGTTATAAACTGCCCTTCATTACGTCTTGTGAAGAAAAGTGCATATTTTGAGGTACACACAGAAGGGAGCTTTGCAAGTGCTAACTACCTTCAAGGGGCTGAACTGTTTTAGACCTTTTTATTTAAACATCGTTTCGTTTATTGGACGTTTCATATTCAGGTTGCATGATATCGACGTCAAAATAATGAAAGAATGGTTTGATACACCATACCATTACAGAAACAGAAGGCGCAATGTTTGATTTCAAGCTCTGCCCAATATAAAGGGTGTTTCAAATTGCGCGGTTTTTTCAAGAGTAAATAAAATATAGATGGCGCACTGAATTCGTCTGTGTATTTTGACATTTAAGAAGTATGATGTAAGAAATTTGTTCTCGCCAAGTGAACGGTACAAATAAATTGTTCTGAATTTTCAAAATTCTGATACCTCAAATTGAATTGATAAATTTCTTCATACTGGAGAATTCCCATATGGAGTTGTCATTTATGTAGGTGCGAAAAGATCTCGTCAGATAAGGATCGCATCATATGTTACATATTCTTATAATTTTATTAATTCATTCAGTTCATTGATTAACTTAATCGTGAATTCTTCTGCTTCCGATAATTCCTAATTCTGTTTCCTTTCGTGAATTCGGAAAATTTCAGTTTTTCCTGTGATTCGCAGGTTTAGTGATTTCGATTTCATCGAATCACTTTCATTTGAATATACTTTCATTTGTTCCAATTATTTCGAACAAAAAGACTGTTACCAGTGGCGTGGTTATTTTATAATACCACAAGGATAAGTGTACACAATTTGACATTTTAAGCAACGGATTTTCACGTCAGCTTCATTCCATGTTCGTTTGTCGTGCTCGATCACTCTGTACGTTGGATTAGAAGCCATCGACAGGATCCGGTTGACTGTTTTGCTGATATAGGTAAGACTATATTAATACTGTTATTTTGGGTATATTCATCCATTCATTTGTGTTGGGTTTCAATTAAATTTTATATACATATACAGTCCACTAGCCGTAATTTTTTCTCATTCAGAAATTATACTTTCTACATAAATAAAATAGAACCACACTTCAGTTGGTTAACTGAAACTGTCTCCAACAAAATTTAGAAGAATGGCTTCGTACACGATACAACAACGCGTTCAAATTGTTGAATTATTTTATGAAAATCAGCGTTCTTTGAAAAGTGTTTAGAAATTTACGTGAATTTTATGGTTTACATATTCGTCTATCTGAAAGCACTATTGGTCCGATTATTAAAAATTTCAAGAGACAGGTTCGGTTGAAGACCAAAAAAGTGAAAAATACAATCGTAGCGGTTGTTCATAAGAAAATATTGAAGTGGTTCGATTCCTGAACTGAAGAATGACATTATTTGTGTGATTAGCGAGATAGAGCCTCAATTATGTCCAAATGTCATTGAAATTTTCAACAAAAGAGTGGACGTCTGAAGAGCTGCATAAGAGCAGGCCATTTGGCAGATATTATTTTCCCTACATAAATGTCATAACTGATACTTCAATTACCAATAAAAAGTTTTCGAAAATGAATGCAGATTATGTGTTTTATTCAACCTAAAAAAAACCGCGCAATTTGAAACATCCTTCACATCAGAAACACGAACTGGTTCCTTCGCCATTTTGTTACAATGTTTACGACATTGATATGTTACGGGCAATGTAATTATTTGGGTCAGTATTCATAATGCTTGGTTATTATGAACAATGACCATTAAAATTGGGCAATTTGTTAAATTTGAATTACTTTACGATAATTTCTCACCTTGCCCGGTCATTATAAATACCTTAGGGAACTAAGGTGTGACTTTTTCCGGAATTTCACAAAAATTTGTCTGCATGCCGCAAAATCTTTCCCTAATTATTCACACAGACAATAAAATCCATTTATATATTAATTCTCGGCTTAAGTATTTCATCATTGGTCGGAATCCAACATCTGACCTAAAACTGAAATCGGAAAAAATTCGATGACGTAATAGTGAAGGATAGATGGAGTCCTCTGGCTAATGATGACGAATCAGTGCTCCCCACCTAGGAACCCCCTCTCACTACATACGAGGTGAACCGTATGATACTGAATTCCGGAAAAGGTATCACACACACTGGTAGCTCAGCGGTAGAGCATCCGCCCGGCAAGTGGAAGACGCAGGTTCGATTCCTGCTCGGTGTGTGACTTTTTCCGGAATTTCACAAAAATTTGTCTGCATGCCGCAAAATCTTTCCCTAATTATTCACACAGACAATAAAATCCATTTATATATTAATTCTCGGCTTAAGTATTTCATCATTGGTCGGAATCCAACATCTGACCTAAAACTGAAATCGGAAAAAATTCGATGACGTAATAGTGAAGGATAAATGGAGTCCTCTGGCTAATGATGACGAATCAGTGCTCCCCACCTAGGAACCCCCTCTCACTACATACGAGGTGAACCGTATGATACTGAATTCCGGAAAAGGTATCACACACACTGGTAGCTCAGCGGTAGAGAATCCGCCCGGCAAGTGGAAGACGCAAGTTCGATTCCTGCTCGGTGTGTGACTTTTTCCGGAATTTCACAAAAATTTGTCTGCATGCCGCAAAATCTTTCCCTAATTATTCACACAGACAATAAAATCCATTTATATATTATAAATACCGCTATTATTTCTTTGGACACTTTGATTAATTGACAGCAATGAGAGATCCACGTGCGTGTGGTGTGCTTTTGGATATTTTTGCAATTTTTGGTACGCCCAGTATTATGCAAAGTGCTAATGGGAGAGAATTTGCTACAGTAATATTAGCGAACCATGTAGCATGTGGCCCGAGCTGAAGATGGTGCATGGGAAGCCCAGACACTTTCAAAAGCAGGATTCCGTAGAACGTGCGAATCAGGACGTGGAAAATATGCTTTGTTCGTGACAATGTGCAAGATTGTCATCCAAGGCTATAGTCGATGTGGCTGTAATAACGACCATCCACGAAGCCTCTTTTTCGAGCGTTTCACGACCTCATCTGGACGCGTGACTTTTCAAGCTTCCAACTGGGCCTTTGAGCATCGTATAATTTACCACCGACGAACCGTCCATTTAAGCTTCCGCGTTCAAGAACGTAGAGTCTCGAAACGCTTCGGACGCTTCGGCCGCTTAAGGAAAGACCCGTCGACCATCCACGGAGACTGTTTACAAGCTTCTTGCGAAGCTGGCCGCTCGAAAGTCCCGTAAAAACGCATCGTGAGTGGCCTACTTAAAGGTGGATATAAATCCGACAAGTGCAGGTGTCCTAAAGAAAAAAGCTATGTAACTCGAAATGTCACCAAAATGGAAGCTGCTCTAATGAATATAACCTCTATGTATTGCTACATATTGAAATTTTGTGTAAATATAAATTTGCAATCACGTACATATCTTATACATTATTTTTATTTGGACTTAAGTTTTGTTTGTACCTACTTATTTCATCGCAACCCATTTGTTTGTCAGCATGTGAAATTTTATTTGTTATTTTTTCTTTGTTAATTTGTCAGTTAGGCATGTAAAAATTTGTCATTCTTTATAAGAAATATGAATAAAAATGGTTTTTAAATTGCCCACTTGACTTGAAGCATTATACATAATGACCGGGCAATGTAATATTTGCAACATAATTTATCATTTTGTCATATCCTTTTGGGCACTTTTCAAATTGTCCGGGCATTATAAACAATGCCCAATTATTCACATTGCCCGTAACAGATACACTAATTATCGTGAGTAATTGATAGCAGATGATGATTGCAACCAATTTCAGATGATAATTGATATTGCATAACCAATTAATCAAAGTGCACTCACCCCAATTTCTTGTTCCACTCAGCGAATCAGCTATGCTAAGTCATCCGGATCAGCTTGTTAATCAAATAGAAGTGCAGCTTGTGATCCCTTAAAATTCTCTCTAGAACTTCGGAAACAGAAAAATGGATACTTTTTGGGTTCGAAGGATCCAGTCACCTTTTTCAAATATGGGTGCAATTAGCCATTCAGATGGAATGTGTGAAGAGCTGTGCGACACATTGTTTGAGTAGATGCATATCCATTTCAAAGTTTTCTTTTGATTCGTTTGTTGAATTTGAGGACCGTTATGACTGTAACAGTATGATTTATAATGGGGGGAGAAATAGTTTCTTGCTTCACAGTGAAATCCGGAAAGAAAATATCCTAGAGAACATCAGCTGGTTCGCTTTGATGGTGAACGCAGTACCTGACTACCTGACACATTTATCGGAATGTCACATATTTGCACAACTTTTATGGTTCTTGGAAGTGACCATTTTTTTTAGAAGCAGAGTTGTATGCATCCACTCATAAAGAGCACCTTACATACTGAAACATAGGTCTTAGTGGAGAAATAGTGTTCTACTGGAAATGTTGTCGATTGCTTCTCTATTTTATTTTCACGAAAATAATTGAACATTACACACGATCATCACACAGAAACTTAACAGGATTCTAATTTAGGTTGTACATTGTTTACAGGTAGGCCACCATTAGTTCGTTCAAAATTAGTTTGAGAATGCAAAATGTCACTTTACGCACTCGGACTAAACAATCAGGTCAACATTGTTTGGGTGCTTGAGGGAAATGGACTAGCAGATCAAAATTCCGAAATACACCACAGGTATCGCCACCACAAGGGGACCATGACAGACTAGTTTCTGGCTTATTAGCCTTCATCAGTACCACATAGCCCCTCCTGCGGTAGCAGACAATTGAAACGGCAGAGCTCATATTACGCCCTAGCAGGAACACTTGAGTACAGTTTATGAACAGTGTCCCACCTAGCAGGTAAATTTACCTATACGCTTCATCTAGAGGTTCTTGAAAAAACAGATCTCTACGTACATTCAATTTGCCCTACGATAGTCGCAAGTAGGTACTTACTATGAAGTCTCATGCAGTTTACCGTGGGGAGTAGAATACGTCCGTTCATACGGTATAGAGCCCGCAAGTAGGAATAATAACAATATAGGATCACGTCCCTAGGACAAAGAAAAATAATTGAGGGAAATCGAGAGGGAAATGGACTAGCAGAGATCTAATTTCCGAAATACACCACAGGTGTCTCCACCACAAGAGGACAATGACAGTCTAGTTTCTGGCTTATTAGCCTTACGTAAAGATCTAGTTTTTTGAAAGAACCTCTGGATGAAGCGTAGACATTTACCCGCTAGATGCGGACACTGTACGTAAACCTTGCTCAAGTGTTCCTGCTGGGGCGTCATATAAGCTCTGCCGTTTCAATTATCTGCTACCGCAGAAAGGGCTATGTAGCACTGATGAAGGCTAATAAGCCAGAAACTAGTCTGTCATTGACCTCTTGTGGTGGCGACACCTGTGGTGTATTTCAGAAATCAGATCTCTGATGCTAGTCAATTTCCCTCAATTATTGTTCTTTGTCCTTGGGACGTGGTCCTCTATTTTTATTGTTTGGGAACCTGGCCCTCTGGATTGCAGGATAATGTAATGGCTGATCAGCTAGCAAGAAAGGGAAGACTAATCCCATTCTGGGGCTTCCCAGCAAGCCATCAATGCTGTTCAAGAGTGGAAACAAAAGAGGAAGACAAGGTCCTAGCGATTGATCCAAGGACAGAGACAGGCTAAGATATTTCTATAGTACTCAATGAGCTGGACCAAAAAAGTGAATAAGAACTGAGGAAAATTAAGTGCATACTCCTGGGACACGAGTAATGGGCCTGGCACCGAAAAGGGTAGTGAAGTTCATAGAGGCTTTGCTACCTGACTGGTAAACAGCGCGGGGTGCACTATGGATCTTTGAGAGGCTCAGCTTAGCCTCATCGCCCCTCCTTGAATCTAATCTCAAAATCTAAACATTTTTCACCAAAAGGAAATTCACAGAAAAAGTCTCGAATACTGCCCTGTTCTTCCGAGTGCGTATTATCGTCTCGAGTCGTCAATATCGGGCGATCGCTAACTGAAAACGGGCCGGTTTAACGTCATAACCAATTCCCATTCCTAAGGTCCCAATCACATATATCCCAACGCCTATTTTATTTATAGCCCTCCTAGCCTGAGCTTATTCTAATGCCGGTATCGGGAAAACGGGTTCAATCCAGTCTTATTGAACCGTGTGATTGTGTCCTCAGAAGCGGGAATGGCGCGATAAGTTGGGTCGGGTGGATCGTGATGCACTTATGAATATGGGGAAGAAATAGGCATGGACAGTGCTGTGGAGATGGGGTCGAAATGAGAAAAGTTCCTGACAGAGTTGAACAGTTTCCGAAATATTGGTATAATAGTTTCCAAGAAGGATTGAAATAGGAAAGAAAATTGGCCACTAAAAGCTCGTTCATTTACCTTGTCCTGTAAGTATGTGCATTCGCCTGGTAGGTAAACTCGCATTCACCAGTTCGAAAAATAAAAAAAATGGACAAAAACACAGATATTAAAATTTTTTTCGAAGATCCGCTCAAATTTTATAGGATTCTGGTTGAGCAATAATGAAAAAATTCTGCATGATTTTTGAACAATCTATTTTTCATTGGAATGCAAAATTTCATCTCGAATCCAGAAAATAGAACCTCGAACGTCTCATTGACGAATTCCACTGCGGCATTCATGATTCGAACCGACCATGAAAATTTCAGGACCTAGTTTTTCTAGTTCAAGACCATTCCAGGCCCGAAATTGGAAAAGTTCAGAAAGATGAATTTTTTCAAAAATACATACATGGTGACTCAGGGGTGCGTAAATGGTCAATAACGTTTCTATTCAAGATATCGACTTGATTGTTTTTCCAAACGATTGGTGGCACAATCCGCACATCCTGAAAATATTTTTATCCACATACAGGATGTCCGAAAATGAAAAACATAGGTACAGGGGTTCGGTTTTTTCAAGTGACAACCCCCTATTTTCATACATCTTTGAATTTGCCACATAATGGCCTATAAAACTCACCCAGGTTTCATTGACTTATCTGTATTAGATTTTGACCTATGTCAATTCATGGGTCGAAATAGAGTCGTACGTGTTAGGTTATAGTCATTTTCCTGTTAGATAACTACGCAATGTTGTCTTTCCTACATAGATGTCGTAGTAATTGCGTATTCATCAAAATGTTCATTAACTTTGGGGAAATAATGAGTTTAAAAATATATTATGTGAATTCAATAATCCCTAATATCTGGCAAATGTCGAAAAAACTTTTTTTCTCTGTTGATACTGAAAATAGTTCACGTATATGAACATGGTTGCAAGTATCAGTTATGCTATTTTCTTTCACGGAAATCAAGAATCGAGTGTTGAAATTTTACTGAAAAATAAGGGACAGAATAGTCCGTCACTTCGTGATAGTTCATTCAGAAGAGAATATAAGTACTCGAATAACCCAACAGAAAAACTTCTAAACGAACAGACGGTCCTATGGAATTCCCCACTTCTCAAAATTCTCAAGAAATAAGCATAATAATAATAATAATAATAATAATGTATTTGTCATCCAGCTTATACATGACAGGTCATAATATAGATATCAGAATACATCTAAACTAGAAAATACAAAAAAAACACTCACATAGCAGAAAATTCAAAGATATGTCACACACACATACAAATACAAAATCTCTCATCACTGAAACCTATTCTCACAAAATCTGACAAATTCGTCAACTGAGTAAAAACACTCCCTCGACAGCAGATTCTTAATCTCCCTTCTGAATGCCGCATTCTCGAGACATTTCAATCCATCGGGCAACACATTGTACAGCTTAGACCCACAGTATTGTGGAGATCTTTCATAAAAAGTATGATAGTGCTTTTTTAAACTTATTTTATTACCATTTCGGGTGGGATACGAGTGATATGCCGAGCGCCTGACAAGTGATGGTTTAATGTCATGAATATAGGATAGTAAATAAAAAAGATAAATACATGGAACCGTTAAAAAATGATTCGACATGAAAACTTGTCTACATGATGATCTGGGTTCCAGACCAAACAGCATCCTAATTATTCGCTTCTGCATGACGAAAACTCTCTGAGACTCAGAGGCCTTACCCCACACAATTATATTATAGCGCAAGGTTGAGAAAACATTTGAGTAATAAAAGGCGAGCGCACTTTCGAAACCCATGAACCTTCTTATATTGAATAAACTAAAATAACAATAATTAAGTTTCTTGCATATATTGTCGATTTCCGGTGTCCATTTCAATTGACAATCCAAAAACGTACCCAGTAACTTTATTTCTTTAGATATTTTCAAACTGAAGCCATTGAAATTGAAAGTTTTATCAAGTGGCTTTCTTGGATGATTATAAAACTCTATAATACTCGTTTTTTCAAAGTTGATCATAAGACCGTTTCCGTCGCACCATTCCTTCATTTGTACAAAAACCCTGTTACACTTTTCGACTATCCCCTGGGGTGTTTTATCACTAATGACAATTGTCGTATCATCCGCGTACAGAAATGTTTCGCCCTCTGTAATATGTACACTAATATTGTTCATCAAAGCCAAAAAGAGTATGGGCCCCAATACACTTCCCTGGGGAGTACCAAGTGGAACATTCATTTCCTCCGAGCACCGGTCACCAACAGAAACCACTAATTTCCTGTTTTCCAGGAAGGAGGTCAGCCATTCATTAAGGAAGCCTCTGACTCCCAAACATTCCAGCTTATATGAAACAAAGTTTGCCCTCAAACAGTCAAACGCTTTTTGAAGGTCGAAACACAACAAAACGACATATTCACCCTCATCCATTTTCGTCAAGATCAGTTGCACCATTTCTCCAATCGCAGTGTTCGTGGATCTATGTGGTCTAAATCCATGTTGAGCCCTTGAAAGCAAATTATTGCTTTCCAAAAAATCTATGAGTCGATGCGCAATTGCCTTTTCCATGATCTTGGAAAAAACACTCATTATAGTGATCGGGCGGTAATTTGCAACCTTATGTGGACCTCCTTTTTTGTACAGTGGTATCGTCCTACCGGTCCTCAGCGCTCGAGGAAAGCATCCCTGTTGTACTGAGTAATTAATTATGTCGGCTAAAGGCTTGCATATGAACTGAGCTGAATGTTTCAACACACACATGGGAATCTCGTCAATACCTGTCGATTTTTTATTAGGAAGTGTACACAACAACTTACAAACTTCCTCAGCAGTCACAGGAAAGTAGACCATTGACATTGACGACGTTTTTTTTACCTTCATACACGCTTGACTTCCCGCAATTAAGTGATCCCCCTGTATGCCAAAATAATCACTCAAAGAATCAAGCACAATCGTAGTGAAATACCTACCAAACATATTGCATATTTGCGCTGTATCCGTAAGGATCTCTCCTCCATCTTCAAGACTGATTTTGCGACTATCTATGTGTTTATTGCGAATTGTATTTATAATATTCCAGATGGTTTTATTCTTATTTGAACTCTCAACAACTTTTTTTTTATAATGATCCTTTTTTTCCCAATTAATCATATTCGTAATTTCCTGTTTTAAGGAATTTCGCTTACTCTGCCGCTCAAAGTCGGGAAAGATCGAATTGAGAAATGAAATAAATTTCAATTCCTCAATCTTTTCTCGGATTACAGAGGATACTCTAAATTTACTATCAGACGAACAACATCTCTTCTTTGACTGAATTTTCGGAAAAGCGACTTGAAAACACCATGTAAAATCATCATAAAAACTGTTAAACATTTCATTTGCGTCATACACACCATAATCGACTTTAACATGTTTATTAATTAGAAAATTAAACTCATTTAAGGATTCTGAATTTATTTTTCGAGTAGTTGTCGTCGTGAATTCATGTTCATGGGCACTGGCACGCTCCTCTCTAAATCTCACCATCAGTGTGTTATGGTCAGAGAAACCGGCATGAAAATTTGAACTATCAATAAGATTTAAGTTGGCTTTATTAGTGATAATGTAATCTACGCTGCTTCGACTGGTTATACCTCCACAATTTGTAAATATTCTAGTATAAGATCCTATTACCGAATATAAGTCAAAAGCTGATAAAATATTATTTAGAGATTTTGTTTTTGGGCAACTTGGAGCAGTCTCGTCTATATTCAAATCGCCACATATATAAATATTTTCAAAATTAACTGACAATTCCCCCAACAATTCGGAAAAATTATTTTCGAACAGCTCAAAATCGCCCTTGTCGGACCTATATATACAGACTATACAAGTGTCACCCATAAATGAAACTCCGCAGCACTCAAAAGAGATTTCAACATTAAATCTCTCCAAAAACTCAACATTTTTACACGAAGTTGAAATCATTGACTTTACAAATACAACAGTACCACCATGTATGTGGTGGTTTCTACAAAACATTGACAATCTAGTGTAATTCTCAAGATTAAATAATCCGAAGTCATAATTTGCCGGAATCCAATGCTCCGCAAGACAAACAAAGTCTGGATATTTTTTATGTGATAAGAATTGTTCCAGTAAAGAATACTTGTTTGATAACCCTTGTATGTTGAGTGAACAAATTATAAGTGAATGAACGTTGGTACCTTTATTACCGTTGTGGTATCCACACGAACCTGAACCAGGTAATGCAACAGTTTCCTTTGATTTATTGAACTTTACTTCTTCTGTTAGTTTATTTATAGGTATTTCTTTATGCAAAATCTCCAGTTCTTGGCGAACGAAAAAAGTACCTTCGGACGGCAACACCAAAGGGCCAGGTATCGGGATTATATAAAACATCTCTTAAGTCTTGATCGGCACCAACTCTAAATGATGCATAAGCCCCTTTCGATTCCATCTTTGTAATGTCAAACGATTTATCCTGAAATTTATTCTTATACATACAGAAGACATTTAAATAACTTAAGCATTGGCAACGTCTCTGAGATCTATTTTGACCTGCGTCAGTTTTCAATAAAAAAACTTGATGAACCCAAATCTTGGCCAACCGGGACCAGGATACTTTATGAAAGTGACTGAAGTATATGTATGTAGGGGAAATACGTACAAAACGACATATATGGACAAAATGACATAGGCATCATAACTTGAGTTCGGAAGTATCAAATGCGGAACTGCCTATCATATCACACGACCCCAGTGGCTTCTATTAACCTCTGAAAATTAGCAAGGTGGTTCATTCGTTCGTTATGGGTGATAACAGGAATCAATAGGTCACGAGTTTTTTTTCATTGCGCCAAATTTTAAGCAGAAATGGCCAGTTTACACCATTTTTTCCATTTAAATTCATTCAATTCAAACTTTACTTACTTGTCATTGTATTCACGGAGCTTTTTGTATGTTGAATATACTTTTTGTATTAATTCGATACATTTCTAGTTTTAAAACGCTATATAGACGAGATGACATATACAGTGAACGGACAAAATGACATAGGTATTTCAGCTGAATTAACCGTATCTACCAGACAACACCAAGACAATCCATCTCAGGCTCCATCAGCAAACAAAGAATGAGGACTTGTCTTAAAATATTCATAACAAAATCTTCATCTGCGGCTATTAAAGGCAATGCATCTTAACCTACTCTTGCTAATCCTATGAGGAGGTTTCTCCAATCCCTAAAGGACGATTTATAAGTGAACAAGGCAAACGTGAGCCGGGGACTCGACAAACTTACTCAGTTTCAACTTCTACACCTAAAAAGATTGCAATCAAATCAAAAAAGAGCCCATACCTCCTCCAAAAACCAGGAGACAAGTCCCTAGGGCATTATTTAAAGAAGACAATGAAGAAGAAAATGTTCCTAGCAACTTTCGAGATCATGAAGACGACTGTCCAGTGTCCATCTTATTGTTATGATACCTTTTTTCCCGATTTAGATCTTCTCCAGGATTAGTCCTGAAGAAAACTGGTTACGATGCATGCATTGTTGCATTGGACTCACGCATCTCGTGCTGATGTTCCTAGAAGAACCAAGCGTTTCATTGGTGAACTTCGTCAGTAGTTTTGTAACTTTAAGTAGAAAACTACAGTTGCCTGTTGCCGGTATATCATTTTGTCCATAGCATGCAAATAAAATGAATTTTCGTTTATCCCAATTCATCTAAGAATATTTTATCTTTTGGTACTTTTATTTCATAAAGGTTGATAAGATTTCATGAAGAAAGGACCAAAGATCATAGGTGTAGAATATTATGCCATTACTGTGATTCACTACTAACAAGTTATGCCTCTGAAATAAAACCCTATGTCATTTTGTACGTACTTCCCCTATTTCATTTTCGAACATGTATGTGAACATGTATCTGTATGTGGATTAAAATCTTTTCACGATGTGCGGATTGTGCCACCTATTGTTTGGAAAACAATAAGGTCTATAGCTTGAACAGAAACGGTTATGGACCAATTACGCACCCCTGGATCACCCTGTATGTATTTTGTTTCTGGATGCTTTTATTTTGTTATAAAAGACTGAAATTCATTGAAGGCCTGTTTGCTCATAATGTTCCGAATATGAACCCAGTTGATAAAGTATCTATCTGCCTTTCATTTTTCCAAGTTCACGTCTTCAATTTACCATTTGAAAGCTTGATATGGAGTCTACAATTGGGGGTACCAACGTAGTGGGGAAATTCCTTGCATATTTCAAGAAGAAAAGTCCCATAAACATGGGACCCCAAACGTTTCGTTTTTGAGATACATGAAGTTGAAATATGAATTTTCTTAAAAATTTTTTCTCAAAGTATCTGATATTCAACTGAAATTTGGCATAGATATTACGGTTTACACCATGTGACATGCCAATTTCGATTGCAAATCTACAGGGTGATATTTTTTCTGTAACACTATCCTATTTTCCACCAGAACTTTTTTTTTGTGAGTCACTGCAAGTATAAAAAATTATAAAAATGAGCTCTGTTGTTATACTCAACTTTATGGTCTCCTGTAGTTTTGTCGTATCTGCTGCCGATTTAGAGAATAACGATTCTGTCGAAAATCTGACAGTGGTCAAAGCCCGCCAAATCCCCAGACTTACTCGTAAATAGTTCAAATTTCTCTTTTTACTTACTGGATTTTCAGTATCATATTGATTTTTTTGAGGAATCTTCAGGTTTTTTTTTCCGAAATCGGTAGCAGATACCTACGATAAAACTACAAGAGACCTTAAAGTTTACTATAACAGCCGAGCTTCTTCCTACTATTCATCAAACAGTGGCTCCAAAATGAAAGGTTCTGGAGGAAAGCAGGGGACAGTATCCCAGAAAGAATTTTACCCGGTAGGTTTACAATCGATTGTGGCAAGCCACATGGTGTAAACTCTGAATTGTGATATCTATGCCAAATTTCAGTTGAATATCTGGTGACATGCAGATAATATGAGGAAAAACACTCTATATCTTGAAAACGAAACGTTTGTAGACCCATTTTTATGGGACATTTTTACCTGAAATTATTCATGTAATCTCCCCTCTTCATTTGAACCTCCAATAAAAAAACACTCTATACAGGGTGAGTCTTTGACTTGTACACATATTTTAACTGTAGAGACTCATCAAACGAAACACTTTCTTCTTATACCATTTTTCAAAATATCAGCAAGCTGACAACATCTTCTTAAAATTTCTGTGCAAATATTCACAGAATGGATACAAAATTGATTAGGTTAGGTTGTTTAATGATAAATTCTGATGATTGTTCATGAGATTGTTTAGGAATTTCGAGGAAAAAATGAACAAGTTATTAGTGTTTACAAACTAATCTGCAGAAAAACCGAAAAAGGAACTTATTTTTCTGGGAGAAATGTGGCTTTTTAGTTGCAGATATAATCGGAAACTAACTGTTTTTGTTGAAAATTATCGTGTTTGCAACATTTTAATTCCAATAAGATTAGTACTTGTGTATTTCCTGAATGTATAAACTCAATTTCAATCGAGAAATATGAACTTTGAATCAATTCCAGAGAATTGTATCAGGAACGTATAAGCCCAATTGTTTTTTCAAATGGCTATATCTTTTTAACAGAGTCGAATTCGAAAAAATGGAAAATGAAAAAGAACTTTTTTTTTGACTCACGAATCTACAGTTAAACAAGTATATACCCTGTATATGCCAATACTTTTTATTGGTGAATAAAAATTTGTGGCCCTTGAAAATTTGAAAATTCTTTAAATTGTAATTTTTGACTCTTACGACTCAAAAGGTTGCCGACCCCTGGCCTATCCAAATGATTTTTTTTTTAAATATAGAAAATTGATTCGTCGAGTGCACCGCCGAAAAACGATTATGTAGTTATTTGCATAGACTCTCAAATTCGACATTTTTCCATGCGAAAAAAAATTTTTTCAATGAGAAGAAGTTGGAGTGCCCTCAAGACATCCTTCAACTTCAATAAAAAAAATCAAGCTTTCAGGTGGAAGAATGAGGGCGTGAACTTTGAAAAATGAAAGGCACTTTTTGAATGGAGAATCGGTGCCGTCGGTCAGAGTATAACGTCCCCTCAGGTCCATGAAAAAATTCTTGAAATATCGATTTCCAATGATTTATTCATTATACAAGGTGCGGCACGGAGGGCGGACGTTTTTCAGATGGGCATAACTTTCCCCCACTGAGGACGAGAGAAGTGGGGAAGATGCCGTTAGACTCGTGTGTTCCTAGCATTTATTTACCAGTTGTCGTCATGGAGCCTTGGACGGTGGAGCATCGTGTTTTCGCCTATGATAGTTTCGTCCGAAATAATGAGTCAGTCACGGTCGTGCAGCGTGAGTTTCGTCGCCATTTCCACATTCATCGGAATAGAGCTATTCCCTCTCGAAACACCATCCTTCGTTGGGTTGAATCACTTCGCAGACATGGTGAACTGATCAACAGAAGACCAAGGGGACCTGTGCGAACAGTTCGAACGCCTGAAAATGTTGAACGCGTTCGACAAGCCATTCTTCGCAGTCCCCAGATTTATCCATATGCGATTTTTTCTTATGGGGACACCTCAAGGCTAGAGTATACGAGACCAAGCCCCGAACTCTGGACGAATTGAAAAGGGCTATTCGCGTGGAAGTTGCCCAAGTTGAGAGAGCGATGTTGGAGAGAGTCTACGCGAACTTCCAAGAGCGCCTCCAGCACTGCATCACCGATTTCGGCCACCACATGCCTGATGTGATTTTCCACACTTGACTGTCTCAAATGCTATTTCCTTGAGAATCTGATTCCGTCAATAAATGTGTTTTTGAGTAGTTTATAGTTTATAGTAAAAAGGGGTTACAGTTCACTGCGACCTTAAGGTCTATTGTGCCCCCTGACAGAGCTGTTATCATCGTGCCTCCTACAGCTCGCCCTCCAGTTCCAGAGATTTGATGAAATCCAGAATCTGGGACGGCTTCAAGGAGGATAACTCCCCACTTTCGGCCACCACATGCCTGATGTGATTTTCCACACTTGACTGTCTCAAATGCTATTTCCTTGAGAATCTGATTCCGTCAATAAATGTGTTTTTGAGTAAAAATTAACGCTTTTATTATTTTTTTAAAACCATCCATCCTCCGTGCCGCACCCTGTATAAACCACATATAACAGGAATGGAAAACGTCGTGAAATCTAGGTTCGCATCAAGAAATGTCATCATTTCCTAGAGCCTGCATACTAGAAAACTCCGATAATTCTCTCCAAATTACATGTCTTCTTGATCTTGATTGTCAAAGCGAAACTACATCAAGCATATGCTTCACTGATGATATCATCCACAAATTTAACACGTATTAATTTGCTGAGGCATTTCAGACACGTATTTCATTTTAACGTGCTGTAGGTAGTTTCATGAATAGTCGTAACAACCGTCGAGATCTCATGTCATTAGGGATTGAACATGTTCATTACTAGAACCAAGAGGCTTATCAGAGATGTTTATAAGATAAGATGTTAATGGGTATTGACAGTTATCGTGATGTTTAGGATGGGGAACAAAATGTAACTGGAAAAGTTACAGGAATTTCGTGCCTATCCCAGTTCTCATTGTTCAAGAAGTAATAGAATGATTAAACAATCAATACATAGCTTTTAAAGAACATTTTGCCTCGAATTTCATTAAGATCTCCTATGTAGGGCTGCTCTCTCGCATAATGTGCCTAGAATTTAATCTGAATCTGATTTATTAATCCATGCAGTTTTCGAGTTTTCAATCATATGCTGACCATTTTCATAATTATGATACATTTCAGAGTATGCTCTCAAATGCGGCCAGAAGTGGATGTACAAGCAAAAGCAAGCAGCCGGTAGCTCCGGAATAAGCCTACTGGATAGTTTACACTGGCACAGCACACTGCGGAGCTAATCTTTGTAATGGAATAGGCGGCAGTGGATATAGGTGCAGTTAGGTGGTTGATGAGATTGTGATTGGACGTTTATCTGCTGATAGGGATCTCTCTGTAGATGCTGCAGTGGGTGCTCATTGGCGTAGATGGGTTGAGAAGATTGAGAAGAATGAGCCCTTCGAGTTCGAGTGTATTGTTTTCAAGGACTCCTAGATAGTAATCGGAAAGGATTGTGTTGTTATTTCATACAAAAGAAAATGCGGGACGCCAAATCGGTGAAGAACAAGCAGAAATTAACACCAAATATTGCTGCCATGAGTCATGACCTCTTTAAAACATATCAAATCCCTTATCCCTTGCTTCCAATGTTGCTTCATCAACGTACATCAGCTACTGAAATTTCATGTCTACATATACAAAATATGGAAGGGTTTCGTCACAAATACTTCAGGGAATCAAAAGTTGATGTGTCAATATTTGAGATTGAAAAGTCTTCGAATTGAGTAATCAATCCACAACAGTTTTACAGAATTATGCACATCACTTACCTCATTGAGTGAAGACACAGCAATGCTGTATATCATTATGTATGGACTGAAATAGCTTGCTGGGGAAAGTTTTTACGAAACCCCTATTGAGCCTATCAATAAGCGACAAACCGAAAACGAAACTAAAGGACCTGAGAAATTCACAGGGTTGATTACTCGATTGTGATCTCTAGTAATGACCGAATAAACTTCTTGATAACTTTATTCTATTCTATTCTAATACTTTGATGAGATATAGGAGTTGAGGAATCTTCGAATGTTCTTGGGATCCTCAATCCGCACTTCGGCCCTAATCTTATGTTCAGGTTTTGAAGGAACCATCGAACGAAATGTTCTGTAACCAACTTTTCCTATATATAGGGTGATTCCGGAGGAGACCGTCAGATTTTAGGAGAAGTTTACAGTAGTCCAGGCAGTTTCGAAACAATGTTTTTTTATGCTTGAGTGCCTTTATTGAGAGTCTACAGGGTGATTTTTCCGATTCGACCGATTTTTCTTTTATTCGTAACTTTGGTATGGCTCGACCAATATTGAGGAAATTTTCAGTGTAGGACAATATGATTGTCTTATTTCAATAATTCCATGAAAATACAGGGTGGGAATTTCGATAAGTTCAGATTAAATTTGCAGATAGGAAAAACTCCCTGTACATTCCGTTTTCTAAAATTTGCTACCTGCTTCGAATTTTACCATAAGTTTACATTACTGGAGCGTTTTTATTCTTCTTTGGCACACGTCCAGTTTTCCTAGAAAAATTTTTCAAAGATGAACAATATCCTTATTTCGCTCCAAGGCAATGCTTCACTATCCAGTTCAGAATACCTCACTGCCTTGGACCGAAATAACGATATTGTTCATTTTCAAATTTTTTTTTCTGAAACAATGATATCCTACATGTTGCACTATTAGAATAATTCCAAAGAAAATTAATACATCTGCATCAATAAGGTGTTTGAGCACACTGAAATTTACACATTTATTCTGTATTCTTTATATAGTTAAATAACTGAAGAAATGCATCCGGTACGCCAATGTCTCAAGTTGCGCACTGCAGGTTGGGCTAGGATCAGCGACGATTCAATATTGACCATGGCATTTTTCTCAAACCCTCTTTTCCTATCTTTCCAATCCTTGGTCTTTTTATCCGCATATGCAGAATAAGGTAATTTATATATTGCTCAAAGAATATTCATGGCTTATTGGAAATCTTCTTATCTGCAAGATTGAAAGGTCCTTTGAACCACCTGCTGGACCATTGTATAAAACTGGACTACGTTACTTGAATCGAATCCTATTGTGAGAGGTTGTTATAATACGAAAGAATGAAATGAATGATCGGTTATTTCCGTTTACTTTTCTGGGGGATGCAAATAGGAAAAAAGAAAAATATTGTTTTTATGAGAAATTTATGAAAAGTTTCAGTTGAGTGTTAAACCTTTCACAATATAAATCGATGTACGAATATAGTGGGCGGATTTTTGACTTGTATTTTTTTGTTGATTCCTCTCTGTCGGGAATTTCATCGACTTCGAAATGAATCTGATTGCTGAACTGAGTTCGAGAGGCCACAGATTGGGTCACTTTTCATTATCTCCAATTAATGACAGTTGACATTGCGAAATGTGCCTCAGTTCCACTGAATTTTCATTTTACACAAACGATTCATTTGTTGATGTTTTGCTTTCAATATACTCTAGAATTGTCTAGATGACATAACTAAAAACTGATGTTGAGATCAATAAACACATTTTTTTAAGGATTACTCGTTCAATTTCTTCACTAAGTCGCAAAATTTCCGCCAAGCGTCAATACTGAGATTTATTAATTCATTAGACAGTTATAACATTATTATTGTTTTATTCTCATCTCGATCGATACGCTTTGGAGTTTGATTTTCAAGTAAGTATTTTTGAATCATCAAGGAAAACATGAGTTTCAGGCATGATTGAACCAATCTTTGATATTATATAATCCTTTTCACAATACCGAAACGATTGATGGTTTTAGTCGTGAAAAAACCTATTTTAATGACTTTCCTCTTATCAGGAGAACCGTATCCTATATACTTTTGCAAGATTTTATCTATGTACCTACTTACATACGCAATTTGAATTTTGTACCCCCTATGAATTGACAATGAAATATGCTGAGGCCAAATCTATTCAAAAAATATTTGGCTTTGATCTCATATAGCGGAAGTTTTTTAGGGTGATTTTCGCTAGGGATAACTGCGATTTGACAAAAGGCAGAATGTTTGTTCATAGAGGAAGAGCCAGTGACCAATTTTCATATGTCATTTCATAACTCACCAAAATTTACTTGTGTAATATTCAATATCTGCTCTAAAATAAAAACCATTTCTGCCAGCACATAATGGCCGGAGTAGACTACCATAAGCGCTCAAAGAGGCCAGAAAATTAGGTTCAACTATGTCATAGTATCATACACAAAACTTTCAGGAATTGTTATTGATAATATATTGAATCTATAAAAATAATGGCAGAACTTTTTCGTCCCTCCTAAGTGTTGGCAGAACTCTTTGAAAATTCATTAAGAACAGCTGTACTTATGTCTTTTCAGTACGCTTGACATTCACGAAAAATGAAGATAATGTGTCAAGAATGCGAATTATAATCATGACAGAAATTTTTTACATCACGAACCATCTGCCAGAACAATAAATGTTGCCGCTTATTCATATTTGCAAGTCAGACCGAGAGCGCAAATTGGGCATGTAATATATTGTCAATTAAAGGAATTAAAGGTGTTTATTTTTAACATTACAACAATTTATTCAGTATTATACTATTAAAAAAAAATGCTCTTCCTACGCATCCTCAAAATTTGTTTCCTCATCGTCGTCATCTTGGTTGACATTTTCAATGAATGCATTGTTTCTCACTCGAAGAATATTTTTCAACAATATTATAATTATTAGTTCTCAAAAAATGAATACTTTCACCAACAGATTATTAAAAACATTGACTTTGTTAGAAGAATTTATGCTCGAATCTGAACTGAGCTCCAAGAATTTTTCGAATGGATTGAGGACGTCTTGAGTATACCTGTGTGACTTACGAAACATTCGAAGAAGTGTAAGATCTCAGTCACATCAAGGTGTAAAAAATAAACCATCAGGGCATTCAAAACCCCAAAAGTTGAGTAGACTAAGAGTAGTAAAAGAGAGTATAAGGTATAAGATCAGGTAAATGAAACTGAAAACAAATTCTATAATTTCATAAAAGAATTTTAGCTTCCTTCACATAATTTTCTATCAACATTTGATGAGTCTCGTAAATGCCCAATATGCGCTCTCGGTCTGACTTGCAAATATGAATGAGCTCATTTCGCTCGCACTCGCGCGGCAACATTTCTCGTTCTGGTAGATGGTTCGTGATGTGAAAATCTCTATCATGATTATAATTCGCTTTCTAGACACATTTTTTTTATTTCCTGTAAATTTCAAGCGTACTGAAATGACATAAGTACAGCTGTTCTTAATGAGTTTTCAAAGACTTCTGCCAACACTTAGGGTGGACGAAAAAGTTCTGTCATTATTTTTTATGGCTTCAATATATTATCAATAACAATTCCTGAAAGTTTTGTGTATGATACTATGACATAGTTGAACCTAATTTTCTGGCCTCTTTGAGCGCTTATGGTAGTCTACTCCGGCCATTATGGGCTGGCAGAAATGGTTTTTATTTTCGAGCAGATATTGAATATTAAACAAGTTAAATTTGTTGAGTTATGAAATGACAAATGAAAATTGGTCACTGGCTCTTGGTCTATCAGTAAGCATTGACAAATTATCATGAAGAGACTCAAGCCACAACAACGTTCACAAATTTTTGAAATTTATTTTCAAAATCAATGTTCTATTAGCACTTCGTGAAATTTATGGTTCACATAATCGTCCATCAGAGCAGCTTATTCGTCGAACTATCGATAGTTTTCGGAAAACATTTCCTCTTCTCGGTGCAACAACATTAAGACAAAGAACTGTACTTACAGAAGTGGAAATGTTAATGAAGATTCATATTTGTCTATTCGTCGATATTCTCAACAAGTTTGGACTCTGTGAATCCACCACATGGAAAATTTTGCGTGAAGATCTTGGTTTACACCCAAAAAAGATATAACTGGTTCAAGAACTAAAGTCACTTGACTATTGCATCTAACATTTTATAGAGTGGAATTGAACATGGCTTGGCCTTTACTTTCGTTTATTCTCATTCATTTAACAACAAAGTCGTGGAAGTGTTGCAAGTGGTTATTTCGTTACTCTCTTGGTTTTTAATTGTGCACGTGTGAGTTTGAAGCTTAAGATCAGACGTGATCTCGGTTTAGGTAAGTTACATTAGAAATTATATGTGAGTAAGGTCGTCTTTTCAATAATAACTAATGAAAAACTGATTGAATGCTTATAATAACTTCATTTTCCACTCAAGCTGAGATCATTAAATAGAGGCATTGAGCCGAAACTGCTAAAATCATTCTGTTAGGTGACATTTTTCATACCTTATTGAATACTTACTGGAGTATTGTAGAGTTTGTTATGGCATATTTTCTAGTTTTCAGAAGGAGAAATGGATAATGAATCTTCTCGTTTCATTTCACTAGACAATAGGATTCTACAGAAGATACTGCCTAAAGAAGGCTCAAGGCTTTGACATGTATATTGTTTAATAATACTGAAATTGTATTGTTTGTAATGTTTTGAGTTATATAGAAATGAGTTGAGTTTTTATCGTTTATAGCTAGGAGTTTTAGAAGTACCTATTATAACTGATTGTTAAATAAACTGGAGCTTATAATGTTAATTTATATTATATCATTCCTTCAACACAAAATACCCAAATGTCTTATTATATGCCTATACATATTATCTCATTTTCATCGTTTAATTCCAGGATAAATTTCCATATTATTTTCATTATTCCATAGTATTTTTCTATAATCTTATTCTCCATATTGCAAAATATTCAATTTTTCTTTATTCTCGAATTGAAGTATGATGTCTAATGAATATCTTCAAAACAATAGTGAAACTGAAATTCTGAATGTATGATGCAGTACGATTATTTTTATAATTCACTTTATACTATTCAGAAGGTGGCTACATCAATTACATTATACTCTTCAATTGAAAATATTACTCAGTTCATTAAATTCAATAGGAGTGTTCATCAAGTTGAAAATACTTTTTACTCAAATTCATAACTCGCATTAACAAATTCAATAGGAGGTTTCATTGATTTTATGATGAAATTTCATTGAAATTATTGAACTTAACCATTATAATAATGAAACCTTCCATTGTTGCTAAAGCGAAGCCAAATCTATTTTTATGGAACGAGTTTCATTACAGTTATGGAACGTCCAATGGTCACCTATTTAATGAATATTGCTTTATAAAATCAATGAGAATTATAATCGGAATAATAAGAATTTTTTCTCAGTGCAAAATCGTCGAATGCGGTTCCTCAGAGCTAGTCGCGGAGGGCATATGCCGGTAATTATTGTCAAAACACGAAAGTCATGAAATAATTATTCAAATGAAAGAAAATTTTGCCTTCAATCTTGAATTAAATGTGTTTTATTTCAATTTAAAGTTCCATCACTCTGAAAAAAACACCAGACACGAACATATTATTCAAATTGTATGCAAATCGATGCTCCGATGCCATTGCAGATATAAACTGTGGAAGCTGACCAGTAACCATAACCATAACCTACCATCAAAATTTACTATGGTATCACAGTGTTTCACAAGATTCAGATTAGATAGAAAGTTTTTCACCATTCCATCGAGAGAGTCTACCCTTTCATCCGTGAATAGATGAGCAATTTAATATCCTAGGTGCAGTGAAGGAGAATGTTGTTCATCCCGAATTTTCCAGGAAATATAATTCTGCGGAAATATTAATTGACGTATCTCACTCCGCCAAGGTCAAGAATCCTTCTCTCTTAATCCAAAGTTCGCGGTATCATCTTTCACTCCTTACGATCGTCGTAAATGAAAGCAGAGAAGGAGAGAAATTAATAACGAAGCTTTAATTTGTGCTGATGTTCCGGATTCTGAAGGCAGTCCGAGCATACCGGCAAATTAAAAGCTTACTAAGCTATCGGTATTTGGCGGTTTCAAGGGTCTGTCAGAGCAAACTTCGTAGCTGCTAACGATGTCTATCTGGTCCTTCTGCGGTTTGCGATATAGCCGAAGGCGCATATAATATAATACCTATCAGCGTCGCGCATCGCCTTTGAAAGTCTTTGATGTGTGTAATGAAGGGAATTTGAGAACATGATTTTGAGGTGTCGAAATTTGCTTTTCATAGATTTATAGATCTTGTGCGTTCTAAAATCGAGGCTGCCGTAGGTAGGTGAAGAAACTGTCAAAGCAAACCACAAAACGATTTGGTTACGGCTAATTCGGATCTGATTTTTCTCAAAAAACAATACATCCGTGATAAAAAAAAGAGTCTTCTTTCCTTCGATACATACTGAGTGAAAACCCAAGAACAGGTGAGAATTCTTTACTTAACTAAGCTGAAAAGTTACATCGACATTCACATGAAAGGGAGAAATTAATATGAACCACATTTTCATTCACTACTAGCTTCTGCGCAGTAATTAGTTCTGGGAAGTCAATATTTGTTGAATTTGTGAATAATAATAGCTAGGTACCTTTAACATGAAATCTTTCAATCTTCTTACTTATATCTTCAGTTTTATATTTCAAATTATGCAGTTTAATCCATGTCAAACTAATTATTAATGCAAATTTCCGTCAGAGAATTCTTGCATTTTTAAAGAGAACTCGACATACTTCAAAAATTATGATTATACATGCATCTGTGTACATAATATCATAAGGGCGTCCAATTTTTCCGGAAAAATCGAAAAAACACGTTGCTAAGTAATATTTCAACAAGAAGCATGGGTGCTGGTGGCAACAAAAATCCGAGTCGAAGTCGAGGATTTTTGCACCTGCACGAATGCTTTCTATTAAAAAAATATCACTTTGCCTTGTGTTTTCTCGATTTTTTTTCACAGGAAAAATAAGTTGCCCGAATGGTATTTGACAAGAGTATTTCATGAGTAAGAGATTATTCTGCATGCATCTTCACATAGTATAAAACAAAGTCGCTATCGGTGTCTGACCCTATGTATGCTTAGATCTTCAAAACTTCGCAACGGATTTTGAAACGGTTTTTGAGTAGATAAAGTGATTCAAGAGGAAGGTTTATACAGATATGGATAATGTAGTTGGGAACACTGGAATTTCAGTACAAAATTCGAGCAGTCTTCAAGTCCAGTTGAACAGTGGAAGAATCGGAACCTCAGTGCGATTCGATATCGAATAAGCGGCTGGTCTAGTTTATTGGCACTTTCGATCGTAGAGGGGATGCCTGGATCTCTGCTGCTTACCTAGATCGTTGCACTCTGGCATCCCCACTACTGCCATAAAATTAGACCAGCCGCTTCTTCTTCTTCTGTGCGGCGCCTTTTGTCGGCAGAACGTAGGCCTTGTGGCCCATTGTTCATTCCGCATCTTCTGATACTAGAGAGACTCAGACCCGAAGGCACGCTGACAAGAATGCCGCGAGCCGACAAGGAGAAGTCCCTCTCACCATAGAGATGGAAGGTGTAGGGTTCCCTAGGTGTGTTGACCTCAGTACAGAGAGATTGTCGCACGTGAACAGTATATGTTCCGCCGGTTCATCAGCGTTCTTGCACCAACGGCACAGGGAACACTCTGTTAGTCCCATTCTATATAAATGTTTGTTGAACATGAGGTGTATGCGTTTACGGGAGACATTAAAACACTTGTGGAAACGAAGGAATATGTTTATTCATCAGGAGATCGGTTCTAGTTACAAGAATGTTTCGACTGTCGTCGATAACTGCTAACCAGTTTAAGTAACCACTGTCTGGTTTTACCTATCTGAGGTATTTATATACCTGCCCAATGGGCTCCGTGGACTTGCGCCTGCCAAATCTTTCTAGTCATTCTTGTACCTGAAAGTGGCTGATATTCTTTGAAGGTTTCATGTTATTGCAATTAAAGAATTTCCTTGACGGTAGAGAAAGTTGAGGGTCAAGTCCAAGAATGCCATTGTTACAATGTGCAGGTATCTTCTGAATTATGGGGATGACAAACTTGGTTCGGCACGTACACTGTGTCGAATCGCTTTTATCACCACATACCCCCTTACCAGTAATAACGTTACGATGAAAGATGAAACAATTTATATTTGTACATTATTACTCTGGAAAATTATGACAGAGAAAAAAAATTGTATTTTACATTATTGTGGAAAATTTTGAGAGAAGAAAAAAAAAATTAGTATTAGATAAATGCTGAAAAAAAAATATATATATATATATGGTGAATGTAATTGGCTTAATCTAATCCGACTTGTAATCTATCCGGGAAACGTACTCTTCTACCTGAACGTGTAGTGCAATGTTCGCGATTACTATTTCCTTCAGTATGTTCGGGTTGAAAAGTTTGATCGGGTACAACTACGGATTGAGAATTAAACTCGCTTTCGGGTTCGCAGTCTTTCGTCAAAAGAAAGGCTGGTTTTAGTCGGTCTAATGAGACGGTCGCTTTTTTGTCGCCTATTTTGATTACGAAATATTTATCATGGCGATGTACTACTTCGTATGGTCCGTCATACGGAGATTGCAAGGGCGCGCGAACTGCATCTCGCCGAACAAAAACGTGTTTAGCAGTAGACAGGTCTTTGAAAATGAAGGTTGGTTTAGAACCATGCCGAATAACGGCGTTTGGCTTGACATCGTTGAGCCGTACCTTCAATTTTTCTACGAAATCCGAATTTGCTTTCTGATTCGAAGGGGCAAAAAATTCGGCAGGTAGTCGAAGACTTGAACCGTAAATCATTTCGGCAGAAGTTGCATTCAAATCTTCTTTGATGCACGATCGAATTCCTAAAAGAACTATTGGTAACGTTTTCAACCAATTGTCCGTGGCGTGGCACTTTATTGCTGCCTTAAGTTGGCGGTGAAACCGTTCGACCATACCGTTAGCTTGAGGGTGGTAAGCTGTTGTACGTATGTGTTTTGTACCGAGTAGCTTGCATAGTTCCCTAAATAAATTGGATTCGAACTGTCGACCTTGATCCGATGTTATTCTGAGCGGAACACCGAAACGCGAAATCCAAGTAGACAAAAAGGCTGAGGCCACAGTGGAGGCTTCCATATCTTCGATTGGCGCTACCTCCGGCCACCTTGAAAAACGGTCAATACATGTAAGGCAATATCGGTAGCCTTGTGAATATGGCATTGTGATAATGTCAATGTGGACATGTTCGAATCTACCAGCTAAATTGTCAAACTGTTTGATTGGCGTGGAAACATGACGAGTTATTTTATTTCGTTGACACGGGACACAACAGCGCGTCCACTCGCGACAGTCTTTATTCATCGATGGCCACACGAAACGCGAACTTATCAATTTGTTTGTGGCTTTTATGCCAGGGTGTGAAAGGTTGTGCAAAGAGTCGAAAATGTTTCGGCGAAATTGTTTTGGCACAAATGGTCTAACGCTTTCGTTGGTTAAATCGCAGTAAAGTTGGACATTGAAATCGGGAAAATAAACTTTCTTTATGTTGAGGGAGTATTCATTTCCGGATTCGAGGATTTTGCGTAATTCCTCGTCGATTTCTTGCGCGACTGCGAGAGTACGATGGTCAACTACCTCGGAAATTTCTTCGATTCGCGATAATGCGTCGGCTACACTGTTGTCCTGGCCTTTGATATACCGTATATCAGTAGTGAATTGGCCAATATAGTCGAGTTGCCGAAATTGTCGAGGGGAACATTTATCCAAATTTTGACTGAATGCGTATGTGAGTGGTTTGTGATTGGTGAATATCACGAAGTTTCGACCTTCCACGGCGTATCTGAAACGTTTTACAGCGTAGTACATTGCTAATAGTTCTCTGTCGTATGCGCTATATTTACGTTGAGCTGTAGATAGAGATTTTGTATAAAACGCTAAAGGTTGCCATGCATGATTTGTTAATTGTTGTAAAGCGGCTCCTATCGCGTAATCGGAGGCATCTACCACAATGCTGATTGGTGCGCCAGGGATAGGGTGCGCTAACATAGTTGCGTCAACTAGAGCTTGCTTTACCAAGTTCAAAGCGTTGAGTGCGCTTTCATTCCACGATATCAGCGCGTTTCTTTTCATTTTACCTTTCAATAGGTCGGTTAGAGGTTGCAAGATTTCAGCTGCGTTGGAAATGAATCGTCGATAAAAATTTACCATGCCTAAGAATCTGCGAAGTTGTTTGATATTTTCTGGTTTGGGAAATTTTACGATAGCATCTACACGTTCTGCCAAAGGTTTTATGCCTTGTGAATTAACAGTATATCCGAGAAAAGTTATTTCGTTTATTCCGAAAACACATTTCGCCGGATTGATTACAACGCCGTACTCATTTAAACGTTTGAACAAAATGTTCAGGTGTTCGTAATGCTGTGTCTCGTTATCCGAAGCAATTAAAAAATCGTCAATGTACGCATAAACAAAATCTAAGCCACGAATTATTTCATCGACAAATCTTTGACAGGTTTGAGCAGCATTACGTAATCCAAACATTGTGTTAACGGCCTCGAAAAGACCGAACGGGGTAATGATCGCGGTTTTTTCGATATCTTCTTCCGCGACAGGAATTTGATGGTAGGCTCTCACTAGGTCGATCTTAGAGAATACTGTCTTACCATACAATTTCTGGGAGAAATCCTCGATATGAGGTGGTGTGTACCTGTCGGGTATCGTCCTAGCGTTTAAGGCGCGATAGTCTCCACATGGACGTAGAGTGCCGTCTTTCTTGGGAACGCTGTGAAGTGGAGATGACCAGGGACTCTTCGATGGGCGAATGACTCCTTGTTCCATCATAACTTCAAATTCCGTCTGGATCTGCTTAAGACGGTCAGGGGCAAGTCGTCGTGCTTTACAATGGATTGGTGGACCAGGTGTCGTTTTTATATGGTGTTTGGTTCCATGCTTAATTGCTTCCTTTCTGAATACAGGTGGCCGAGTAAGTTCAGGGTATTCTTCTAGAAGTCGATGATACACTGATTCGCCATTTACCACTTTCACGGAAGAAACGTCTGTTTTCACTGGTTTACCGTTCGTTGAAAAGTTTGTTATTGAATCGATCAACCGTCGGTTTCTCGCGTCCACTAATAATCCGTAATACGACAAGAAGTCTATACCGATAATAGGTGTGTTAACGTCCGCCACTACAAATTTCCACCCAAAACTTCGTCGAAGGGAAAGGTCCAATTTCAACGCGATAGTGCCGTATGTACTGATGCGTGTGCCGTTCGCTGCAGAAAGTTCGTACGTGTGTTTTTGCATCGGTCCCTTTAGGCGATTTCGCGGGTAAACACACAAGTCCGCACCCGTATCGACAAGAAAAGATACTCTTGTCTGTCTGTCGGTAACGAAAATGCGGCGAGCTTTCGAGTCGTCATCGTGAGCCGCGTTTACGGACGACTTTTGTCGTTTCCCGACGACCAGTTGCACGGAGGGTTACACTTTTTGGCCTTATTTCCAAACCTAGAGTGGTAAAAACAGAGACCATCCTGCTTTTGGTATCGACCACGGCTTGAACTTCGTCCGCGTCTTCGCGAAGGTGAGCGTCGCCTGTTCAGCGACAAAGTTTCAATTCGCGAACGCAACTGTCTTAATTCTTCCCGCAATTCACCAAGTTCACTGCATCCGCGATCACTGGACATTGCGGCGATTCGTCGCGGTTCTTCGCGTATTTCGCGTATACGGTCAGCCATCTCGATGATAACTGCAATGCTTGTCTCGGTAGACGCGGCCAAAACTCGCTGAATGTCCGTAGGTAGACGACTTTTCCACAGCGTCAGAATAAAATCGTCCGGGATTGTCGCGGTCGCGAGCTTTTTCAAGTCTCGGAAAAACTGCGAGGGCGTTCGGTCGCCGATTTCCTCGCTCTCGATCAACTTTTTCACTCGCGAACTGTCTGATTCGGTTAGTCTCTTTATCAGTTCTTGTTTTAAGTACGCGTATCGATTCGTCACAGGTGGATGCAGGATAACGTCCTCGATTTGTTCGATGTATTGTTCGCCAAGGTTCGCGATAGTTATGTTAAACTTCGTGTCGTCGTTGGTTACGCGAGCTGAAGTGAATTGAGCTTCTAAAAGCTTGAACCATAGCGCGATTTTATTAGGCCAGAATTGGGGAATTTTGAGGTCTCGCACTGCACTGATGGAATCTTCGGTCGCTTCCACGTTGGTGATTTCGTCGGTAGGATCAGAAGCCATTTTTAACATACACTTCCGTATCGAAATTTCGTAAACGCAAACCTCCTTTTTTACACGCGGATCACGTCGGGGTCACCAGTTTGAGGTGTATGCGTTTACGGGAGACATTAAAACACTTGTGGAAACGAAGGAATATGTTTATTCATCAGGAGATCGGTTCTAGTTACAAGAATGTTTCGACTTGTCGTCGATAACTGCTAACCAGTTTAAGTAACCACTGTCTGGTTTTACCTATCTGAGGTATTTATATACCTGCCCAATGGGCTCCGTGGACTTGCGCCTGCCAAATCTTTCTAGTCATTCTTGTACCTGAAAGTGGCTGATATTCTTTGAAGGTTTCATGTTATTGCAATTAAAGAATTTCCTTGACGGTAGAGAAAGTTGAGGGTCAAGTCCAAGAATGCCATTGTTACAATGTGCAGGTATCTTCTGAATTATGGGGATGACAAACTTGGTTCGGCACGTACACTGTGTCGAATCGCTTTTATCACCACAAACAGATGGCCAGTTAAAGCACCAGTCACCAGAGATAATTGCTTCCTCTCGAGAATCAAGAGTTTTTTGACCTCCGGCTTAGGAGAAGACCCCTTGATGAGGAGTCTCGACTGCCTGAGATCCGTTCTCCTGTAGACCAGCCGCTTATTCCATATCGAATCGCACTGAGGTTTCGATTCTTCCACTTTTCAACTGGAATAGAAGGCCCCAGTGTTTCCAACTACATTATCCATATCTGTTTGTATGATACATGCGCATAGCATAATATTGAGAGAAACACTGATGAATCTACAGGTTTCTAATGTGATGTCGTAAACAAACACATTGCAAACGCTGACTGAACCCCTCGAGATAAATCAAAATAATGTACTCGGTATTGTACATCTAAAAAAGATCAACAAAAATGTCCGCGATAGTACAGGGTGAGTCTTTGACTTGTACATATATTTTAACTGTAGATTCCTCTCATCAAACGAAACACTTTTTTCCCATACCATTTTTCAAAATTCGGTTTGGTTTCGGAGATACAGGGTGTCGAAAATCCATGAAAAAAACACTTTTCTGTTTATATCTTCGGAACCGTTATTTCGAATGAACTGAATTTTGGTTGATACTTTACTCTATTCATGGTGCATATTCCTCAATCAAAACCTATTCAGTATCTTCACTAGTATAAAAGTTACAGGGTAGTCGACTCATCAATACACGCTAAAACACCATAAAACCACTTTAAAAAAATAAACGGTTCATATTTTCGAAAGAATCAATCATTTAAGAAACTAAAAGTATTCTTATTTTTTTTCAATAAAACGCGTCGTTTCCGAGTTATTTTCAATTTTACCCGGAGAAATTTGAAGAAAAAATCATTAATTTCAAGAATAATCTGAATGCGTCTCTGAATTAAATATCATCGAATATTATTCCTTCTCTGGTCTTAACGAGTTCACAATGTTGTCACAATATTTATTAAATTTGTCGAGATATTTTAATAAGAAAATCCCACAAATGTGGGAGATAAAATTGAACACCAAGGAAGATTTAACACGCACAGTTTCTATTGAAAATTCATAGTTACCGGTCCATATTGCAGTCAAATTCGATATGAATGATGAATCTCGATACAAACTACTTATTAAATTGAAATTGATGAAAACTGAAATGATACCTGATACATCTGTGTCGATGTTTTCATCTGAACAATATCCTCCTGGAATTTTATAAACTCGACACGGTTAAGATTATAATAATTCACTTCACATAATGAATCACATTAGAACAATAATTCACTAAATGTATTCAGAACTTCACATAATGTTCACAGTTTGTTCAGAGACTCTGGTTTGTTATTGTTTATAGTTGGCCTTCAGATACCTAACCAATCTTTCGGTTTTCGCTCGACGCATGCGTGGTAAAATTGGCGGCAAACTCGATTTATGGAAACGGCGGAATTCATAGATATTTATACCACGGTACACAAGTGTATCGTGATTTATTCTATGGTTCGTAACAAATTCTTAACCTCAATGAAAATATCAGGAAGCTGACAACATTTTTTTGAAATTTCTGTGCAAATATTCACAGAATGGATACAAAATAGATTAGGTTAGGTTTTTAATAATAAATTCTGATGATCTGAATTAAAAGTCTTTTTTCATGATATTGTTTGGGAATTTCGTGGAAAATATGAACAAGTTAATAGTGTTCACAAACTAATCTGCAGAAAAATCGAAGAAGGAACTTATTTTGGTGCGAGAAATGTGGGTTTTCAGTTGCAGATATAATCCGATGAAACTAACCGTTTTTGTTGAAATCATCGTGTTTGCAACATATTTATTCCAATAAGGTTAGTAATTGAGTATTTCCTAAATGTATCAACTCAATTTCGATCGAAAAATATGAACTTTGAGGTGTTTGTAGAGAATAATATCAGGCACGCATTTAGCACAATTTTTTTTTTCAAATGGCTATATCTTTTTAACAGAGCCGAATTCGGAAAAATGGAAAATGAAAAAAAGGGTTCTTTTGACCTCAAGAATCTTCAGTTAAAATATATGTACAAGTCAAAGACTCACCCTGTATATGTATGTCCAACCCACAATAACCATTTTTTATCCTTTTCATTTTACGGACAAGAATGGCTGATTTAGGAAGTTATTCTAAGCGATACAGCTTCAATCCTTATCCAATTAAGTATCTACCTTTAATACATTATTATCCATTCAACATAGATCAATATGGCCCCCTACAGCATATAATTTGAATGAATATTTCCGGGAATATTCATTCAAATTAAATGCTGTGAAGGGCCATATTGATGTATAGGTATTTATTTGAAAACTGAAAAACAGGTAATTAATTTAATCACAAAATACTACAAACTTGATTATTGTAATTTTCGGTGACAACAACTGTCAACTTTTGCCGTGGGTAATCTCGAAAAAACTTCTGACAGATGCTGCCATGCAGTTTTTGCATCTAGAAACCATTTGTGATTCAAAATTGCGCGTTTCTGATTGGTGAAAATTAAAACGAGGGAAATAGTCGGAGGTAATATCACAAGACTATGACAAAAAGCCGACTATTATTTTCGGCCTAATTCAATCGAGAGCGTCTTGTATTTCGACAATTCAATAAGACCCTATGAACATTAATAATCTGAATAGTTATTCTTTGATTATTAATGTTCATATGGTCGAATTGAATTGTCTTGAAATACAAGTTGCTCGAGATATTCAGTGATATTCAGGAAGATTATTTCATGAAAACGCTCCAAACGCTCGAATCTGCAGTCTTTTGTATTTTCGACCGAGCGGTCGGGCTTATTTATAATTATTTTGCAAAAAAATTGCTATCCCGACCAAGTTTTGAACTCGGGACATTTTCAATTCTGAATAAATGTTATGTCAAATTTTGACACTTCAAATAGCCGCTGATATTTCTTTGTTTACCTGAATATCCGATAATATTGCATATCGCGTGACCAAATTCGTGACTTTTCATTGGCGGAGCCCTGTGTGAATGAAGTAATCGACAAAGTTGTTCATCCTCATTAAATTATTTTCGAATATAATTCATGAGAACAAGATCAAAAATGTATTCATCTGAGTAGGGGCTATACCAGAAGATATTCTGGAAGTAGTTAATATAGCAACTATGGATCTATCGCCTCAAAAATCTAAAGAAAAGTACGAGAATCAATTTGCAAGTTATATCTCGCATTTTTCTACAGTTATAGAGGTTTTTTTAAAATTTTATAATACGGTTGTAGAAAAAATATTTTTCCTTTCTTGAGCGGAAATTATCTTCCCGGCAATCTCGCGCGGAAAAGTACAACGATAACTGTTCACCGATACGGATTTAACCCTAGATTCATCCGAATTGTAGACGAAAGCCAGTTAAATGAAAATCAAAAATCAATTGCTTCAGCTTTTTGGAATAACAAGTTTATATGATTTGATGAGTACACGCTTTCAATTAATCATTATCAGAAGTAAAAAACGATTTCGAATATAAAGGGTGGTTCAATAAGAGCAATACAATTATCGATATCGAACAATATTTGATTTCAATCAGTGCGATGGGGTTTCATATATGAATATAAATTTACAGAAATAATGAAACAAACAAAACCTGTTTGAAATTATTAAATAATCACATTATGTAGGTACATATTCCATTTCAACCATATTGATATGCGAATTCTGTTACTGCAATTTCTGTACAATATTCATATTGTGGGGATGTAGAAATGTATAATTGATTATGTTTCATGTGCCCCCTTATTTTGTCTCCTATCTGATTTTCTTATTTTTTTGCGTACTGGTCATTGGACTATCGATAACTAGACAGAGAAATAGCGAAATAGAATCGAATCAATTTCGAATAAAAATGACACAAATAAATTATGGAGAAATAAAACGAAGTGAATCCTGACACTGAATAGATATAATTCAGAACACAAGAATTAGGGTGAAATACTGAAATCATACATTATTCTGTGCTGTAATGAATAACTGGAAATACTCATTCAAGCACTATTGAGGATTTATTTCAATATAATGACCATCATTTGAATTATATGATTCCATATTCATAATAGTTTTCTTATCTTGTTCCCTTCCTCTTTGATATCTCAACAAGTGCTGTAAACTGGGAATACATTTCAAATATGTACTTGGTACATATACAATGTACATGTACAAAATGAGAATGATTAGTTAAAAAAACATTCAAGATTTTTCTGCACCTATCCGAATTATCTTAGAATACGAATTGAATTAATAGAAGTTGTAAGAAACAAATAATCTGAATATTTTTATGAAAATAATGATTATACAGGGTGAGTCTTCGACTTGTACATATATTTTAACTGATTCTTGAGGTCCAAAGGAACCTCTTTTTCATTTTCCATATTTCCACCAAAATTAGTTTGTGAGCACTTATAACTGGTTCATATTTTCCTCTATTTCCCAAAACTATCTCAAAAAGAATCGTTTTTACATCGAACATAACTCCATTAAATTGGGTCTAACATCTAACCATATTCTATGAAAGCTATCATAGAACATTTGAGAAGACGATGCCAGATTGTGTTGATTTTCTCTTCAAACAAGGACGCAGTACGTCCCCTATCATTAACGGATGAACTAACGCAAAGGCGCTAGTTTTTTTTACTTTTGGCTGATGGCGTCTTTTGTCGTGCCTCTTTGAAAATGTTCTGATTCTCGCCGATCGAGCTCTTCGACCCCAATTTCAGTCGCCTACAACGGTGCGCAAGACAAACCGCTGTTCCATAGACCTAACAGTTGGTATGTGGTTGTTGAACGAAGCTTGATGGAGATTTGTCGATTTGTTATTTGTTTATTCACAGTGAAGAATGCGAACAGTTGATGTGGAAAGACTTTCAGTGAAAGTGAATAAATGTGATAATAACCGTGTAGTGTCGAGTTTATTAAATTCCAAGAACATATTGTTTAGATAGAACCATCGCCACAGATCGTGTAGTGTTAAGTATTCATTTTGCATTAATTCCAATTCAATACGTGATTTGTAAGGGAACATTCTGACAATATCGTTTCCTTCTATAGAGCTTATTTATTTGAGTCATTCTGTGATATTGAAAAGCCAGGGGAAATTTCAGATTATTCTTATGATTTTCGATATTTTCTTCAAGTTTTATCGGGTTAAATTGGGAATAACTCGAAAACATAAGAGTAGGTACTTTCATTTTCTAAAATGATTGATTCGTTCGAAAATATGAACCGTTTATCTTTTCAAGTTGTTTCATGGTAACTTTTATACCAGGAGGAATTTCGAATAAGTGTTGATTGAGAAATATGCACCATGAGTAGAGTAACCAATCAACCAAGATTCAGTTCATTTGAAATAACGGTTCCTAAGATATGAACAGGAAAGTGTTTCTTTCGTGGATTTTCGACTCTCTGTATCTTCCAAACGGGACCGAATCCCGAAAAATAGTATGAAAAAAAGTTTTTCGTTTTCATGAGAGGAATCTACAGTTAAAATATATGTACAAGTCAAAGACTCAGCCTGTATATGCTGAAATTGCAAATCAACACTAAACCTCATGAGAACATTTCAGTGTCATCCAAATTTTATTTCAATCAGAAATTTGAAAGATGTCTTTGAATGAGTTTACCTCAGATGGTGAACCAGTACAACATTTTACTTACATATTCAGTGCCGTTTTTGGATATCATCTAAGAGATTTCTTTCAAACAATCTGTTCCTTGAAAAGAAATAAGCATACATATTACTCCCCTTCAAAAGAATATATATATAAAGGTATACCTAACATCACCTCCAATTATCAGTATCACAGATCCTCTTCGATATTACGATATATCCAAACAAGCTATTTGGGATATAAACGAGGCTAAGTTCTTTCTCCAGATGCTAATCGAACGAACCGAAAATGAACGATGTTTTTACGTTTGGTGTAACATTAACACAACAATTTCTTGTTCTTGCTATTTTCAAGATGACTCTGGGAGCTCGCAATGTGAATTTGTTATTCTATTAGCACTCTGGATATCCCTCTGGTTGCATTCGTGATCTCTTTGAGAGTTCTGAATGAGAATTCTGAATTCTGTGTACAGGGTGAAGGACTTTAAGAACTGGCAAAAATAATTTATTGAGAACTAGCTGGCCCGGCGAACTTTGTTTCGCCTAAATGATACCTACTTACGGTGGATTTCACAAATCGTAATTTCCATCGCCATCTAGTGGCGATGATCTCAATTATAGCACCTTCACGACTTACCGTAGCGACACTTAGTGGCCTCATTCAAAGGGAGGAAAAGCATTTCCTACATAAACAAATTTTTCATCGAATTTTGAGAGTTTTAATGTATTTTATATAACTTGGCCGTAGACGAATCCATAAATGAAGTTTCATAACAAACAGTCCATCCGATCACGAGTTATAAATGGTGTAACCAACAACTTTGTTTTATATATATAGAAGATAGATAGATTAGCGAACTGGGAAATCGCATAAGACTCCCATTTCAACTTCTGGATGTTGGTCGTTTTTTGAATTAAAGGCCGAATGCTCGATTTATTTTCACTCATTCAGAAATCAGATTCAAAAGGAATTTCCTCAACATGCAACGTGCACTTCTCAAAGCACAAGCCAGCACAGAATATTGCCAACGTTATCGTATCCTAGGCCTCAAAATCTGAATAGAGAGATCCGTCCACGAAGTTTCATTCCAGCATCTCAAATTGAAGTGGAAAAACTTCAGACTGAAACTTGAAATGTTCAAAAACTTCGAAATCAAAAAGTGACGGCGCCGATTGCATGCCTCCACCACAGTATCCTCCACCATTAACGTCTTGCCTGGCCGGAAACTCCAGACTCATTTGCATCAGACATCGTCAACTGATTAAGAACGACGCACTCGAGTGTGTTTTAAGTTTTCCGCACGCCTTCAAAGTTCTGCCATCTCGAATAGATACGTGAAAATACTTTAGGCGCAACTAGAAATATATATATATATATATAAATTTCGAAGCCAGTAGACTCCAGAAAGTTGACTTGACGAGATGTGGAGGAACACTTCAAAGTTTGGTTGCTTCTAATTGGACTCCATTTCCAGTTGATGTATTGAATTAATATATGGAATTTTCGTAAATATGGCCGCAGTATTTGCGGCACAGCAATATGCGCTAATTTGGGCAGGGTAAGTGGAGAGATTATGAGCTATAGGAGCGATAAATTCCGGGGTAGGTTCTCATCAAGGAAAACTTGATTTCACCACCTGTGGAAGCCTTGTGAGTTCATGGTGTCTGTATGAAAAATTGAGATGAGTTAGTTCGACCACATAAATCAGAAGATGTGAATTTTGTTTCAAATGATTAGAAGACCCAACCGTGTACTTATGCGGAGGAATTATGATGAATGCGTGAAGAGAATAGAAATAGGGGGAAAAGTCGAGTATGACCTTGGGAAGTACCGATAGAGATGTGTCAAGATAAAGCGATTTTGGTGATGAGTGGGAGTAGATTTTGTTTTTTTTGAAAGTGAAGACTGAGCGAGTGCTTCTTTGTTTTGTGAACGAACGGGAATTTCAGTGAGGAATTTCTAATTTCAGCCTGAATTAAGAATAGCTTTCGTTTGTAAGGTAGTCAATTTTGAGAACAGTACGTCAAAGTCACTAACAAACTAACGTTTTGTTGTTGATAAGAGACTGATTTCGAAACTGAATCCCCAATGAATAAATAATATCAGAGATTAGTAAAGAAAAAATAAAACCCCGACTGTAGAGACTTCTACTGATGAGAAAAACAAGTCCTATATTGATAATATGTAATAATATTGGAAGAAATTTCCAGCTACACATCAACACCTGTCAAGATTATTCAGCGGGATGCTGACTCGCCGTGAGCTCATTCCGTCATGGTTGGTGGAGGGTAGAAAAGTGCTGATACCAAAATCAGGTGATTCAGGGCAACCCAAGAACTATCGCCCAATTACTTGCCTCAATACACTGTGTAAGATCCTCACAAGTGTAATTCAAGACCAAATACTGAGGGTTATTGGAACAGTGTGGAACAGTATCTACGAACACAGGGGAGCAAAGAAAGGAGTGCAAGGATGCAAGGACAACCTGCTCATAGACAAGAGCGTATGTCTAGACGCCAGACACTACAAGTGCGACCTACACACATATCATGGTTGTACTACGCGAAGGCATATGACACCACGCCGCACGAACTGATAGTACGGTTATTAAAAATGCTGAAAGTGTACCCTAACATCATCCACGCGATAGAAAACATCATAGCGCTGTGGAAAAAGTTTGCCATCCGACCAGAGGGTCGAACCGTTTATACGGGATGGGTGAGATACAGAAGAGGAGTTTTCCAGGGAGATTCGCTGAGCCCGTTATATTATTCTGCATTCCTGCAATCCTTCCATATTGAATTGACGTAAAGCTTCTTTCAATTCTTTGGATGCGCCATGAAAATTAGTACCATTATCACAAACAATTTTTTCAGGTGTTCCACGTCTACAAACCATTCTCATTATAGCTTGAATCGCTGAATCAGTTGTTAAAGAATGAGCTATCTCTAGGTGGATAGCTCTCACCGCAAGGCAGGTGAAAAGCACTCCCCATCTTTTCTCAATTCTTCTACCAATTTTGACGGATATCGGTCCAAAATAATCCATGCCTATGTTCACAAATGCTCTTTTTCCTTTCAACAAGCGTATTTCTGGTAATTGCCCCATCAAAGGTACCACTGGCTTGGCCTTCGCGAACCTACATTTCAAACATCTTTGACTTGCGGATTTAACAGCTCTTCGTCCATTGATGATCCAATATTTTTGTCTCAATTCATTCAAGACTGTTTCAATGCCTTGATGTCTAAAATCTTCATGATATTTTTCAATCAACAACTGCGTTAAATGATGCTTCGGAGATAAAATGACTGGATTTTTCGTGTCTTCATCTAAGACAGGTGATAAATCTGTTCTTCCACCAACAACAAGTAGATTATTCTCAAATTTTGGACACAAGGGGTATAATGCATTATGTCGATCTAATGTTTTCCCACTTTCAATATCTAATAGTGTTTTATAGAAACAATCCCACTGTGACTTTTGCAGCAATAATTCCTCTGCATTTCGTATATCTTGATCAGTCACTTTTTTCTCCTCTTGGGGAATTTGCATTGAATATCCAGATCGAAATTTACATATCATATTCTTGAAAATATTTACAATCCTCAAAAATCGTGCAGTAGAAAATAATAACCTTTTATGGAGAAGCGTTCAATTTCTGGAAACAGGCCATTATACTTGAATTCTTGTATCACAAGGCAAATTTTAGATTTTTCCTCTACCATACTCCCATGATCTACAATTGATTTGGGATCTTCTTGTGGCCAATACTGTTCTGATTCTCTCAAAAATCGTGGCCCATGTAACCAAAACTCAATATCCACTTTTGTAGGTGTCTTGTCGCTAAATCTGCAGGATTTTCACTTGTAGGAACCCATTTCCACTGATGCGAGTTGCTTAAAGCTCTTATTTCTAAAATAATAATAATATTTTATTATTGAAACCAGTCACTATTCGATATGCATTATGGTCAGGTGGTGTAATTAGACCTTATTTATTTGAAAATGCTGCTGATTAAGCTGTAACTGTCCCCTTCAATGTTCCCGTTTCTCGTAGATATGCAATGAGGTTAGGAAATCGTTTAACGAATAGTCGCCTAGCTTCTAATGCATTGCCATCAACATATCAGCCTTCTCGGCATTCGTATAGCGAGCCATGAGAGACGAATTCACTTATAATCGTTTACACGTCAACAATGTTAACACTTACGCACAACATAGAATAATGGTGTACAGAACTATCTACATATCAGAGGCGTGGGTTGTACCACAGAGCAGGAAAGGAGCATATAATGCAGAAATGTTTTTCAAAAATAATAGAAGACAAAAATACCCCTAAAATAGGATTACCTCTTGAATTTTGGTCGCATGTTTATCTAAAACCCTGTATAGTCGATTTCCAAAGATAGGAAAATTTTAATTATCCTGTAGCATTATGAGAGCTAGAGAGGCTACCATGCACAGAGATCTCAAAACTTGTTGAAGACAAGCATATCATTTTTATTTTCAAGATCTATTTATTTTGAATGGTAACAATCGTAATATTTCCAGTCGATGACAAAAAGTCGAAATATCGATTTCGCAACTTCTGTTCTATTCCAAAGTTCGAAGAATTCTGACGTAGGTAACAAGTGGAAGTGAACAATTTTCCATCTCGCAAAAAACAATTACGGCGAAAATGCTGCTTTAAAAGACAAGTACTGCAGGTGACATGCCTGATTGGGACCCTCCGTCTCACACAGAGCGTCAATTTGTAATTTTCCCGTAGACAGCACAACAAACGCCGTGTTACACGTTCAGATCCCAGCTGAAGAAGTTGATTGCCGATTTGCTGCATTGCAGCTACCTTAATCAAATACAGAACAAGCGGCAATGCGAGTCTTCATCTCTGCAAAATCCTGGAAAAGTCCCTAGAAATAATGGAGCTGTTGTTCGGATGGAAACAGGCTCTGAATGAGAAGTATGAACGATAAGATCGTTCAAGAATTGGATGAATGTTGTCTCTCTTTCAGTTTCCATGGCAGACTCCTTTATGATTTCCAGGATGGGTATTTCTTTTCACTATTCTAGGTTCATGAAGGTCACAAATTTTAGATGAGTTATGAATATTTTAAAATCTATGACCCATCATAGGATTCTTTTCTATGTTATAATTGATTTTCGATGAGGGCGATAAATGGCACTTAAACTGCTGATTACTGCTTCAACAAGTGGCGGCTAATCCTTTGAGGAAGGTGAGGCAGTGCTTCACCAATAAATGTCGAAAATTTCACGTATGAATATCATAATCAATTAATTATCTATTTCATCATTTCACATTTTTTTCATCATCTGCATCCATAAGCATTTATAGCCTAATTTCTCATCATTATACAGGGTCTTTCACGAGGAAACTCACCCATATTTATACGGGAAACTACTGAACGTATTTTCATGAAATTCAGCACTTATAAGTATTTCACGATGCTGATGGAATCTAAAATATTTTCAAGGCATGAGCACCTCCGGTTTTTCCGGAAATGACCTCAACTTCCGTTTTTCAAATTAGAACACCATTTTTTTATTGCAGAAATAGATTCCTTAGAAAATTTCAAGTTATTTTGATGTAACATTTTTCAGTTTTGGTTGGAAAATTCTCTCTGAGCGGGAAAATTCGAAAAAAAAATCGAAAATAGAGCTCCGCTGAAACAAGAATAACTTCGAGGTTTTCGGATGGAAAATTTTCATTTTTGGGATTTTTCAAGATGTAAGATTGATGTATCCACTTTTAAAATCGAAATCGCGATTCATGATACAGGGGGTGAAAAAATCGCTTTCAAAGTTAGGGATGACAAAATCGTAAAAAATCAATTTTTTCAAATTAGAACCCAATTTTTTTTATGGCAGATATTGAATCTACGTTAAAAAATAATGTGAGTGTATGCATCACACCCTTGCCCTAAAATGAATATTTTCTGAGTTAATATCCACTTTAGGGCAAGGGTGTGATGCATATACTCACATTATTTTTTAACGTAGATTCCATATCTGCCATAAAAAAATGGGGTTCTAATTTGAAAAAATTGATTTTTCACGATTTTGTCATCCCTAACTTTGAAAGCGATTTTTTCACCCCCTGTATCATGAATCGCGATTTCGATTTCAAAAGTGGATACATCAATCTTACATCTTGAAAAATCCCAAAAATGAAAATTTTCCATCCAAAAACCTCGAAGTTATTCTTGTTTCAGCGGAGCTCTATTTTCGACTTTTTTTTCGAATTTTCCCGCTCAGAGAGAATTTTCCAACCAAAACTGAGAAATGTTACATCAAAATAACTTGAAATACTTGAAATTACTTATAAGTGCTGAATTTCATGAAAATACGTTCAGTAGTTTCCCGTATAAATATGGGTGAGGTTCCTCGTGAAAGACCCTGTATAGCAATAAAATACATTTCCATATCTCACGATTTCTGTGTATCCTTATAACTTCCTCATCTCCCAGTAAACGGCGGAGGGAGGCCTCGCACTTCCCCGTCCAGCGCGTCAAGGCGGATTCTCATACATCCGTCATCTTATTCAATTTTGAATATTTCTGCCAATCACAACGACGATCGGACGATTATATCATCGAATGACGGATGTATGAGAATCCAGCTTTATTCTACATCATAGGGACCCGACATGACCCCGAGAAGACGCACGCCTAAATGACACATGTTACGTTTACTTTGAGGCTAGCCTCTTGAATCTAGATGCTTTCTTGCGGAGGGAAAACTGCAATTATTCCGCACTATTCAGATTAATGGGGAACTTGGAGCAATTTTGAGTTTTGTATGTTATTCGTGTAGGTTTAGGTTTGTCTCAGTGTCGTATGATATCTTTCGAAAAGTCGTTTGATTTCGTTAGTAGATTCAATTACTATTCGAGTACCGATGGCGAAATGGATTTGTAGGGACCGAATGGAACGTCACAATTGCCCAGTTAAATGTAAACCATCGAAATGCTTGTGATTTTTAAAAGTTTTCAGCTAATCAGTAAAGTTTTTCGAGTAATTCTTATGAGGATAAATCATATACAGGGTGAGTCTTTGACTTGTACATATATTTCAACTGTATATTCCTCTCATCAAACGAAACACTGTTTTTATACTATTTTTAAAAATTCGGTTTCGTTTGGAAGATGCAGGGTGTCGAAAATTCACGAACAAAATACTTTTCTGTTCATATCTTCAGAACTGTTATTTCGAATTTCGGTTGATCGATTACCCTATACATGGTGCATATTCCTCGATCAGAACTTATTCGAAATTTCTCTTGGTATGAAAGTTACAGCATAGCCCACTCATAAACCCACGAAAAATCACCATAAAACAACTTGAAAAAGATAAACGATTCATATTTTCGAATGAATCAATCATTTCAAAAAATAAAAGTACCTATTCTTATGTTTTTTCAATAAAACGCGTAGTTTTCGAGTTATTCCTAATTCTACCCGATGAAATTTGACTAAAAATCATAAGAAAAATTTGAATGCTTCCCTGGCTTTTCAATATCACAGAATGGCTCAAATTCATAAATCCTAAAGAAGTTAACAATGTTGTCAGAATGTTTATAAACTTTGTCGGGACTAAAATGTCAATGGAATACAAAATTCGGATATTAGATAAGGATGAATATCCCATACGAACCACGTACTGAATTGAAATCAATGCAAAATGCATACTTAACACTACACGATCTGTGGCGATGTTTCTATCATTAACAATATCCTCTCTGAATTGTATAAACTCGACACTACACGGTTATTATCACATTAACTCACTTTCACTGAATATCTTTTTACATCAACTGTTCGCATTCTTCACTGTGAAATGACAAAAAATAGGTTGATATAGCTTAATTAATTACAAATTCAATGAAAAAATTCTTCATACGAGATATTTTTGGGATATCGAGGAATGCTGGGAATCGAACTCTCCACTTTCGATTAACTGGCGTCGCTCTGATAACGGAAATTTATGAGATTAAAATAAACTCAATTCATACTCGTAGAGAGTTCGTATCCTACCAAAGTTTTTTGAAAAAATTTATTTTGGTTTATAAATTCATATTTCCGTCCGGGTCACTCTGGAAGCTAATTAGCCTAAATTTGACCATCGTACGGCCTCTAGTTTTTTGAATAAAAATTATGAAAGTTCTCCGAGCGTAATCTTTTTGGAAGGCTACAAAAAAAAACCAATGGATATTAATTCATTATGTTTTTACCACAGTACTCAGAATGAAAGATTGTTCAACCATGAAAAATTTCAACTATTTCGGCCGAAATTTTTTTCCCACTGAAAACATGTAAAAAAAATTGAGTTCGAATTTGGAAAAAAATTTTTCACGGAAAATCTTAGAAAATCGAGTACGTTGAGATTATGCTTTCCAAATTGGCAACCAAGAAAAAAAAATTCCAACTTTGCAGATTTTCTGCCATATTGAATTTTTTTTTCCAAATTCTACAACACAATTGAATTGAGCCCTAAAAAGGAATAAGATGTAACCAGTAACCGTTATTTCAAATGTCACGCATAACTCACCACAGTTATCAGAATATTGCTCAAAGTTGTCAAAAGGCAAAAAAGACTTCCTCTGTGTCATCTACACGGCTATACAGAGTCTTTGACTTGTACATATATTTTAACTGTAGATTCCTCTCATCAAACGAAACACTTTTTTCCCATGCCATTTTTCAAAATTCGGTTTGGTTTGGGAGATACAGGGTGTCGAAAATCCACGAAAAAAACACTTTCCTGTTCATATCTTCGGAACCGTTATTTCAAATGAACTGAATTTTGGTTGATTGGTGACTATATTCATGGTGCATATTCCTCAATCGAAACTTATTCAATATCTCTCCTAGTTCGAAAGTTACAGGGCGGTCGACTCATAAATTCATGCAAAAACACTATCAAATCACTTGAAAAGGATAAACGGTTCATATTTTCGAAAGAATCAACCATTTTAGAGAATAAAAGTATTCCTATATTTTTTCAATAAAACGCGTCGTTTTCGAGTTATTCCTAAATGTATACGAAGAAATTTGAGGAAAAAAACATGAATTTCATAAAAAATCTGAATGCTTTCCTGGATTAAATATCATCGAATATTGTTTCTTCTCTGGTCTCTTAACAAATTAACAATGTTGTCAATGTTTATCAACTGAATTCCGAGAAGCATGAAATTACACAGTTTATAAGCAAGTTTCTATTAAAAATTTATTGATACCAGTCCTTCAGGAAAATATCTATCTTCTTAACAATATCCTCTTGGAATTTTTAATCGACCCTACACGGTTTTCACATCACAAATCACAAGCATCACCTCACACCTGTTTGCTTTATTCTCTGCGAGTAAATAAATAAATGAATTGAATCCATGTAGAAAGGTTATCGCGTTTAAGCGTCGTTCATTTTATCACAGACTGGCTGGCCTGTGATAGTGTGATGAGACACAGAACAACCTTAGACTGAACAACGGCTTGTCTTGCGTGGCGGCTACATCGCAGCCGGCAGCGCACCACGACTGAAATTTAGATCGGCGAGAATCAGAACTACTCGTTTGGCATTTCCAAAGAGCAATGCGTAGAAGCCTTTAGCGAAAAGTAAACAAAACTAGTTCTTCCGTTAACGATAGGGGACGTTCTGCTTTCTTGAGTTCGCCTATACCATTTTTTACTGAGAAAATCAACACAATCTGGCATCGTCTTCTCTAGAATTCTGTGATCACTATCACAGAGGAATGGATTAGGTTAGGTCATTGACCTCGAATCATATGACTTTGATTAATGGAGTTAGGATAGGTTAGTGAGAAACTAATTTTTATAAGATAGTTTCAGGGTATCGAGGCAAATATGAACAAATTATTAGTGTTTACAAACTAATCTTCAGGATAATCGAAGAAGGAACTTATTTTGGTGTGAGAAATATGGCATTTCAATTGCAGAAATGATGGAACAAAACTTAGCGTTTTTGTTAGGAAATATCGTGTTTGTAACATTTTTATTCAAATAAGGTTAGTGCTTGAGTATTTTCTAAATGTATCACCCAGAATATCTAATAATCACATCAATTTCAATTGAAAAATATGAACTTTGAGGTGTTTGTAGAGAATAATATCAGAGACGTAATTAGCCCAATTTTTTTTTTCAAATGGCTATATCTCTTTAACCGAGCCGAATTCGGAAAAATGGAAAATGAAAAAAAGGTTTCTTTAGGCCTCAAGAATCTACAGTTAAAATATATGTACAAGTCAAAGACTCACCCTGTATATGTTTGTCCAGTTTTTGGTGAAACACCCTGTATATTCAACAGAAACGTTAATCCTTATTACATAACAAAAAAAGCAGTTGTGTTGAAATAAATAAAATTTCTATCGAAATAAAATAATAAAAATGTTCTTCCTCAAACCAGTGCTTCGATGTATTGCCTAAGCGTGCGACGAATTTTTGTACCATCAATGGCAATCATTTCTGATTCTGAGCGTTTCTCACCTTAGTTGTGGCATTCTAATTAACATAATGCATTGTCAAGTTGGATTTTAGCAGTTTATACTCGATGTTGTAGATGAATTTTGTCTGTTCAAATTTTTTAATTTTTTCTAGATTCCAAATTTTTGTTTGTTGATGATCTTGATGAGTTGGTGTGTAGTAATCCATCTCATCTATTATTTTCGCTGCTTTATTTTGAATTCTCTGCAATTTATTGAATGAATACCCTGGCATATTTCCCCAACAAGATATCAGATATCTGAAGAAATATCATAGATCACTAGGAAAATCGAAGAAAGAAATTTTTTGTCGGGAGAAATATATCTGTTAATTGAATTTTACGTAGAAAGTTCTTCAGAAATATTGATTCGAAAAGTAAAAAGTTATAGCAACTCGAACATAAATGCTGTTTTCAGTGTTTTCACCATGAGAATTAACTTCCCACCTCCAGATTACGACATCAGTGATCTAGTAGCGCTTATTTGCAGCTTATTTATCGACATATTTATTATTTATTACTTTTGCATAAGCAAGAAGTATGCATAAGATGAATTCGGAGCATTACGACACCTTTGTCTGCATTTAACGTTTGGTTGATTCTTGCAGTTTGAAAGGGTTGGATCTATATTAAAGTATTTTGTTGCATTCGGGTTCGGTGATATGCATAGAATAAATAAATGAATATTTTAATGATTTGTCTAAAATTCGAATATTAGAAATTGGTTGAACAATCATCAAAGGTTGTATTTTCGACCTCTAAGAGGGATCATAAACCCCGTGGCCCTTCCCTCGAATCCGTCAGTGCACTCGCTGTGCATGTTCCACCAATAATCAAAAGAATTACTTCCACAGGATGCTTTCATCCCGATTTCACGCAGACAACAGACTGGACTTTCTTCTGTCCCATCCGACAACTCCCGCAATTTTTCAAGTACTTATCACGACCTTCCACTATCCGACCTCGCCAATCAGCGCAACAATTGCTCCAAATGCCCCATAATTATAACGAATGCCCTGTCGCCTTTCCCCGGGGATAATGTTTGCCGTCCCGCACGTGTCGATCGGGAAGAATTCCTCCTATGCGCTATCAAACCGCCATTTGGCTGATCCAGTTTTTGGGCGACTTATTGAGTTAGAGACGGTGAATGGAACAGGCACTGGTCTGTGTAATGTAGAGTCTTCGCTAATGGGCCTGCACAAATGTGGTGATGAATGCGACCCTGGAGCAACAATGAGAAGGGATCGGTGGAATACGCAGAGCCGGATCAGACGGAGATCAGAATATGTAATTGTTAGGTATATTATGTTGACAGCTCGATGTTCCCCTTGACAGTTAGACCCGTTATAAAAACAATACTCATAAAAATTTTATGAATCTTTCAAGACTTACAACTATGTTTAGGGCCAATCAGTAAAAATCGGTGATCACAATAGGAATAAATCTACAATTATCATTCTAAATAAGGAAAAATAGAGACATCTACACATACGAGGATGTATTGATAACTAGTAAGCCTAGACCAGTTCCATGCATAAACAAAATATTGCGATACCATATCAACGAACAATAACTTATTAAAAGTGTCAGTGTAGAGTTCGACGTCAAAAAAGTAATCCAGAGTTACGCAATAAGTTAAAAAAAGATGTACACCGAAATTGTAGAAGACGAAAAATTGGTGTATCGAGCCATCATCAAGTACCTGTATTTAAAAGGGTTAAGTCAAAAGTAGATTTTCCATTGAAGATGATGACCGATCGGAAAGGCCAGTTTCTGTGTCAGTCCCCGAAAATATCGATGCAGTTCATGACAGGATTTTATCAGACCGTCGAATTGGGCCATACGGATATCTGAAGCACTGAAAATTTCATACGAACGCGTTCTTCATATAGTTCACGTTAATTTGGGCATGAGAAAAATTTCTGCGAAATGGATCCCCAAATGTTTGAATGTTGACCAAAAGCGTGCAAGGGTAGAAGCATCGCGTTCGATCTGTGCTCGATTTGAAAACGATGTGGACTTCTCAAACCGAATTGTTACTATGGATAAGACTTGGGTACATTTCTACGATCCAGAGACAAAGCAACAATCGATGGAATGGCGACACTCTGGTTCTCCAAGACCTAAGAAGTTTTGTGTCCAAAAATCTGCTGAAAAAGTTCTTGCTTCAATTTTTTGGGATTGCCATCAATCATGGTTGATTTTTTGGATGAAGGTAGAACAATAAATGGTGATTACTATTCGACATTACTGACCACTCTGTGGGAAAAAATTGTAGAGAAAAGACGCGGCAAGCTATCCGAAGGTGTTTTGTTTCTGCAGGAAAACAAATCTCATGTTGCAATGCTAAAAAATCCTGATTTAGGTATTACTAGAACACCCCCCTTATTCACTAGACTTGGCTCCGTCGTAAATTTTCTTCCAACGAGGAGGTTATAAAAGCTGTGGAGGACTGGTTTGCAGAGCAAGTAGAAACATTTTTTTTAAAGGTCTAGAGACGTTGCAGGTTCGCTGCAATGAATTCAATTAAGAGGAGAATATGTTGAGTTATAAAATATTTTGACATTGAAATTTTATTTGGTTCTATAGTAGGCTAAGAATTTCTCAATATATCCTCGTAGAGAATATTACTGTAACAGTGTTCAAACTGCAAAATAAGTTAGGTAAACCTAAATATAGAAGAAAATGATGATATAAAATCATCAGCTGAGAAGGCAGCTACCTATATAGTTGAAAAAAATAATAATAATACTAAAATAAACTTTTTAGGTTTTGATACCCTACTAAACTGCGAACGTCTCCGCGCATCCCACGTGAAATGATCATAGCGTTTTCTAACGTTGAAATTCACAATCTGGTGTTGCACTTTGGAAGAAAGTTTCCTTTATTGTTCATTCAATCACCGAGGGGGGGTCTTTTCTGAAGGTGGATAGATGTCGCTCATTAATAGTCATCCGATATAATGCACGACAGATATACATATCTTGACGAAAAGTTTTTCCATCCAGCGTCGACTTTGGAATATTCCACCCTGATGAGTCCTTAATAGGACGAAACTGCAGTCGGTGCGATTCTCAGTCGACGTTGGACCATTCGGTCTGGTAGGGTGAACAGTATCGGAGACCTAGTTCGTATTCACATTTCATTTGTCATTATTTATAATGGCAAATGATTTGTGTCTTATTATTTTCAATCCTAAATATGCCTAACGAGATCTTTGAAATGAATGCCTATTGTGTTTTTCAAATGCTACCATGAAATCTACGGGAAACACTCTCTTTGGTAATGATAGTTTCTTTAGAAAGCCTTTGCAAATTGTTTGGTGCTGATAAGTAATAGTTTATCAATTGCATAATTTTCGTTCAAATTTCAATCAATTCAAGCTTGAATGATGATTTGATTAAAGGAAATGCATCAAATATCCATTCTTCAAATGATTGGTTAGGGATATAACACCCGAACACAAAGAGAAGTAAGTCTCTTGTTTCATCGATATACATCGATTCTGAATATATTAAACCAAAATAAAATTATACCCACCCAAGAGCTCTTGGAAGACGATTTTGACAGGTGAAATTATTTTGGTCAACGAATGATGGACATGTTGGATAACAATCAAATAAGTGTACGCTTTATTTTATGAGTGCACCTTTTCTCTTAACAGCTATGCTACTCGTCAAAATTGCTACTATTGGTCTAACGAAAATCCCCAATTAATAAAAACAAATGCACAGAATAGTTATCTTTTCCCTAATGCTATACTATTCCTTTTGTGAAAGAACAATTTTCAATTGTTTTTTGAAATTCCCATCATCTATACCTTTTCAACTTCAAATTGGGATCTATCAAAATCAAATTGGGAATTAACATATTGAAATTGTGAATAAACACATTCAAATTGGGAATAATCAATTTCGAATTGAAACCGCATTCGTAGCTGTCTATCAAGATCAGGCACGATCAGAAGATCTTTATATTGATGAAAGATGAAGAAAAAACCATTAATATATATTTGAACTCATCAAACATTCAAAAAGTGTAAGAAGTACACAAATTTCATATTTGTGCTCAAACTCTCATATCAAAAAAGGTCAAAACATCAGGTATGAACCTCTGGATATGAGCCACATATCCAGGTACTAACTGTAATGGTTCATGGTTGATATATTTCTTCCTATCAAATTTTCCGTTCTTTGAAGACGAAATTCTGTCTGTGTTATGTTTCCATTGCATACCGAAATTACCTGCTTTTCCATTGAATCTGCAGCTTTCTTCTTTGTATAAGGCATGATTATGAAAAAGAAATTGTAGACTTATCGTTCGTAACTTACTTTTGACAGATTTTAGGGTTAATTACATATCGTGTAATTCAAAGATCGGATTCACATGGATGTCATTCCAATATGAAATTGATTATTCCCAATCTGATTTTGATTATTCCCAATTTGATGTTGATAGTTCCCAATTTGAAGTTGAAAAAGTATAGATCTTTGAAATTGAGTGGCTGGTGATTATACAATATGATGCCCTTGTACATTGCACGAAGTCAAATTTCCTACTCCTATGACATGTTATACTGAGTATGCCAGAATGTCTCGTATTGGAGCGGTGAAAGATTGCATTCTCACGCAAATATGAATTTGTATACTGAACAGGTTATTGACCAAATGGTCAATAGTTTGTTATTTATGACCACACTCATCTCGGGCTATCAATGGCCTGTCCTAAGACGATTCAAAAGACACCAATTTTTCCTAGGCAGATGAAAACCAGGAACTTTTTCAGAACGATCAAGTATTAACCTTTTATTGAAAAAATCATTTGAAGTCCATTCCGAACTCCAGATTTCTCTATAATTCTTTTTGGAATAGAGAAACTCATTAAGCCATAAAGGTTTTCTAGATTTTAATCTAGCCAGTCTTCAGTCTTATATCTGGCATATTGTTTAAATAGGAAATAAATTTGGGAAGGAATGAAATTTATCACAAGACTTCATAGCTGCAACCTATCTACGAATATGAGGACGTATTATGTTAGAAAGAACTGGTAACCAAGCTAATGAAGTAGGTTCAATATTTCCAGTTATAATTTTCATAGAAATATCAAGTTTTCCATCAATTTAATGGAAATGAGAACTGTTGAACCGGACAGAACAGCAGTATTCAGTAGCAGAAAAAACCAAGGCTAAAGCAGCTGTACGACGAGTGGTGGCGTAGGCACCCCAGTATGTACCAGCTAATTTTTTAAGCATATTATTCCTCGTTTTCAACTTGTGATGTAAACTTTCCATAATGTACCTTGAAATTTAAAGAATAATCTAGTTTTATTTCCAGTTATTCTGGAGCAGAATGATGATTCGAGAGTGTTTTATTGAAACTAACCCTCAATGTTTTATGTTTTTGGTGCTTCGGTGGTTATTTGACGGAATACACGACACTTCTGTTTTATTGGGATTCAGGCATAAACTCAACTCCTGAAAATAATTTTTAAATATTTCTAAATCCTCAGTTAAAGTATTTCATATAATGTTGAAATCAATGAGGAAAGGCAAGAGCAATATCGAATACGAATAAACTACAGATTATGGTAACCAATCATGATAACAGATTTCGGTAAAATGGTAAGTGAAACTTGTAAAAAAACATACAGAGTAAACCCATAAGAACCTATGGTCATCTTCATATCATCATCTACTATTACCCATATGTAGGCGTGGAATACAATGTTACTTATTTTCTGTTGAAAAAGCAATTACAGGAAAATAGCAATAAAAATAACATAATTGTGCTGAACACCAATTACAATTACATATGGTGGTTAATAATGGTTAAAAGAAAACAAAAAACAACGAGCTATCGACGTGAAGGAAAACAATGATGAGACGCAGAGCACACAGTTATGTCTTACTTTACTCAGTCTCAACTCAAAGCAAAGGTATCTTACTCAACGAATATCAGTGTTATCACTCAAATATCAAATGAAAATATGAAAAAAGACAACAAGATTGTGGAAGTCCTAAGCAGAGCTTGTATGTATGTAGTCACAGTCTGTTGCATTCAAATAAATGATATTGTGTGCAAACCCAAAGATGAATTATATTTCGGCACGTGTTTACATAAGAAGATCAAGGAGTGAGCAACAAACACAGGAGTGAACAAATGTTGACCTAACAAGTAAGTTTCAAAAAAAACTTGAATAAGGAGATTGGAGATTCTACCTCTGTTGAACGAATCCGACTCTGTCCTTTTTGAATATTGATAAGGCCGAAGCGTCATTTCAATACGGATCACAGTAACATCGAATCGCAAATTCGATACGTTATTAGGTGTGCATTGTGTCTTGTGTCGAACTACTATGAAATATCTAGGGCACAATTACATCAGTGTAATGCTTGGGGGACTTTTTTGGGCGCAACGACTGACATTGTACCCTTCTTTATGACATCTGCTGGGATATTAACCGATGAAATTGCGTTCATGATAGAGACGCCATTTCATAAGTGTAATTTGGAAATGATCGTGAATCGACGGCAAGTATACAGCTGTTAGTGCTTTAAAATTGAATAAGACATATGTTCGAAATGGCAATTGTAATCAGAGAACATCAGGAATGTCTACAAATTAGCACAATATTTCCGATTTTCCTCAGCGAATCAAAAGCTATATTTGACGCATCGAATTACATCAAAAAACAAACGAACCGCTAACAATAAAATGATCTCCCACAAGATCCCTTATATAAGAACCATGAGTCCGTAACTGTCCCAACATGGAATAAACCAAAATAGACTTTTGACATAAAGAAAAAAATAACCCTATTATAAGACCCATTGTGAGATCCATTGGATATCCCTGGTGGAAACTTTACGCTTACTCCGCCAAATTTCGGAACCATTAGCATTTACCCGAAGCTGTTTTCTTAAGAACAGTGTACAGTGTAGTTGTACACCATATGTGTAGTGAGATGTTGGAATGATAGGGATGAACAGCGTTTTTATTCAATTAAAATTAAAAGTTCGTCAAAGTTGTCTTTTCGATTTTGATTACGGCTTCGTGGAGTGGAGATCATTTTGAGAACTTTCTAAATCCACAACAAAAAGAGATTGCCGATATTTGGTATCCAAATTTGGTCATAAGCATATAAAGTGTTCCAACAAGAGTTGAATATTATTTTCATCCCTAGTAGTTGTATTGTGAGAGTTTTTATAATCCTCCTGGAGTTGATGCAAGGTTCATATTTCTCGATTGAAATTGAGTTGATTCATTTAGGAAATACTCAAGTTCTAACCTTATTTGAAAAAGAATGTTACCCATATGATATTTCCTAAGGAAAACACTTATTTTTGTCCGATTATATCTGCAATTGAAAAGCCATATTTTTCCCACTATAATGAGTTTTTTCGATTTCCCTGAAGATTAGTTTATGAACACTAATGAATATTCCATATTTTGCTCGATATCCCAAAAATATCTCATAGAAATAGTCTTTTCACTAAACTAGCATAACTTCATAGAATTGTAGGTCAATGACCTAACCTAACCCATCTCAATGATATTTCACAGAGCTCATGAGAAGACGATGGCAGATTATTGATTTTCTACCTAACTCGCAATGCGAGGTAGCCGGCGCGACGCGCAAGACAAACCGTTGTTTTGTGCAAAGAGGAGTCTTTGGTTCTGTCTCAAACGTCAGTTCTATGAACGACGCATGCGTATAGCGATAACCGGCGCGATGGACTACGAATCATTCATTTATTTACAGAGAAGAATGCTAACAGGTGTACAAACACCCGAAACGACGTGATGGCGTAAAAGGGTCAAATCATTTCTAGAGCTATCACGTGATGATTATGTGAAAACTTCTACTGAATTTATGTGATAATAACCGTGTAATGTCAAGTTTATAAAATTCCAAGAAGATGTTGCTCAGATAGAGACATTGCCACTGATTATTAGGTGCTAAGTATCATCTTATTTTTCAATGCTTTCAATTTGATACGAGATGTGTATCGACATTCTTCATTGAAATCCGAATTTTGTATTTCATTGAAATTTATTCTCAATATGAGCCTAAATTTTCAATAGGAACTGTACGTATGAAATATTTAATTTCATGCTTCTCAGAATTTAATTTTGTCTCCCACATTTGTGGGATTTCATTATTACATATCTCTACACCAAACGTTTTTCCATCATAGTGATTTTAGTCTTGACAAAGTTGATAAACATTCTGACAACATTCTTAACTTGTTTTGAGATCTGAGAGTTTATAAATTTCGGCCATGCTGTGATATTAAAATTGGAAATAACTCGAAAACGACGCGTTTCATTGAAAAAAACATAGAAATACTATCATTTTTCAAGATAATTGGAACACCGGTTACGAAGATATGAACAGAAAAGTGGATTTTCGATACGCTGCATCTTTCGAACGAAACCGAATTTCGAAAAATGTTATAGGATGGAAGTGTTTTGTTTGATGAGGAGAATCTACAATTAAAATATATGTACAAGTCAAAGACTCACCCTGTATAAGACACAATTCCTATTCCAATTCTTATCATAATTTACCAAAGGATGAAAGTTGTAATTTCTCTTCCATTCGATGTAAAAAAAATCCTGATACAGAGACTAAACGGATATATCGGCAGAAACCTATAATCTATAAAACTCCAATTACCTACTACAGATATCATTATAGATAAATACTGCGTAGCAAAGGCGAGAATCTCAGCAGAAAAAAGCTATTACCAAGTTGGGCTAGATCGAATCTACCCCTGTATCTTAATTACGCTAAAATGGGACTACTTCAACTAGCTCCCAAGTTATTATGTCGTTATTGCCCAAGGTTAGATGTTTTTCTCGGAATCCGCGTTATCAGCGGAGGAAATAGGCAATTTGTGAGCTCCGGATATAGATTGGGGTGCGAATTTATTCAAAAAGTAAAATTAAAACTTTTGTCGTTCTTAGACTGGGGAAACCAGGGTTCTTACCTTCGAGCTCATCGGACGAGTTATTAGGATTGTTCGCGAGAGAAAGTTTACGGCCGGTTTTTTATTTTTATTCCGAGTCTGGACCCAACGCTTTTTTATGTTAATTGCAGCAGCACTTCATTTCAGGATCTGTTGCTGCTTACTTTGAAAAAATATTTATGAAGGAAGACTTAAATTTTAGGTGAATACGAAAGGTTGAACTTTTATACAGTGACATAGACGGTCTGGGGATCTGAGGTCCGTGACTATTCCCTCAGAGACCAATAAAGGTATCATCCCTTCTGTCGAATCAAGTGTTTTCTTTACCCGTTTTTCAGAGGATTACATGCCATGCCAAAATTACAAGTTCAAAATCTCCTTCAGTGAGTTTCATTCCAAGATATTTAGGAGTGAAATTACGATTTAAGAGTGTATTATTGAAGCTAACCCCCAATGTTTTATGTTTTTGGTGGTTATTCGAAAACATGTTTTTCTGTTTTATTGGGACTTGGGCATAAACGCCACTCCAGAAAATAATTCTTCAAAATTTTGAAATCTGCAGTTAGAGTATTTTCAACTCGATTTTCAATAATGTTGAAATCAGAATGACGAATGGCAAGAGCAATATCATCTGAATAATTGAATTTCTCTGGGAAAGTATCCGGAATATCACTTAAATGTGAATCAAAAATCCTTGGGGACGTCCATTATTCAAAGTCTTGAAACTACTACTGTCACCATCAATGAAAACACGAAGTCTTCTTTCCGTCAACATATTCTCGATAAGACTAACCATTTTTCCACATTTCAATTGCTTTTGAAGTTGAGAAATCAATCCATCTTTCCATACTGTATCATAAGCCGATGTTAAATCAATGAATGCAGTTCCTGTCTTTAACTTCTCATTGAAATCTGATTCAATGAAGTGGTGGGACTAAGGAAGGTAAAATCGATAGATTAGATGACCCTAGGCCTAGAGCCGACTGGTGAGTAGTAATAATCAGAAGTGTAGCATCTTCGCGGGGGGCCATTTCTGCTGTGTAAAAAAAAAATGGTCGACTGTCGTCTGATATTGAAAATGTACATAGATTTTGTTATTTTATCACTAAAATTTGTGTTTTCAGACATTTTGTGCGTAGCGTTGACCTGAGAGTATTTTCAAAAATGTCAAAAATCTGACCTAAGTGACTCAAGGCGGCTCGGTTAATTTTTGTTTTAAATCATTCATATAGTTGCCCAAAATACGAAAATACGGTTTTTCTACAACCGGGCCTAACTAACTACTTTCCCGCATTGTTTTCGATTCGGAAAGTGTCACTTTCCCGCACTAGTGCGGGAAAGTAAATATGTGTTGAATTTGGGTATATATATATATATATACCTTTAACATGAAATCTCTTAATCTACTTACTTATATATTTAGTTAAATATTTCAAATTATGCAGTTTCATCCATGTCTGGCATACATGGATCTGTGTATTTATTTCTATGTCACGGTCTATGATTTTCCACATAGAATCAAAAAACTCCTTAATTAATGTGTCGAAACGAATATTCGAGTTGTGTAGAAGTTTTTTTTCCCTTTATAATACGGTTGTAGAAAAAATATTGTTCCTATCTTGAGCGGAAAGTACTTTCCCGCACTCGATTGCTTGCCCGAACGACGCGGAGCAGAGTTCGGGCAACGGCAATCTAGTGCGGGAAAGTACAACTTTCCGCCCTTGATAGGAAAATAACTATTTCAGAATCTTTGAGTGTCGCCTATAACGAAAAAACTCCGGCTCTCTTACTTGGCTACACTAGTAAGAGAAAGACATATGCGATCTTATCGCAAAGAAAAGAGATGAACCAAAGTGTGTAGTCAACTTGCCAAAATCATATGGAAGATGTAAACAAATATTTATGTGACCACAGGCTTGCTTTGCCCACAAGCTTTGACCACGAGGAGTTGATGCGTTGAATATAATTCATGTTAGACTAATTTCTGAATTAAAGTCATAATATATATTTTTTTAATATTACATTTGGAATATATTTATTTGGTGTGAGTGACTATAATCAAAAGAATTTCTGTGAAGTACTTCGGATATTTCTCAAATTATTTTACGGACTTGGATCAGGAATATATTAGAAATGATTTGAGATTGAACATCCCCCAGATTTTTGAGTTGAACGTTGAACTAATTCATAATATCTCAATAAATATAATGCATATATTTTTGCTGAATAATTAATATTTTCTCTATTTCTGTATCGTAATGAGTTCATTACAGTACTAAAAACAGTGCTGTAATGAACTCATTACAGCACTGTTTTTAGTAATATTTTTCGTTTCGTGGTTGTCAACAATGACTGCCGATCCTACCAATTTTCAACACACGTCAAGTTGGAAATGTCAAACTGTCAACTGCCAAAAAACAATGCAAAAGTCACTAGAATGTATAATCTGAATTTTTCTTCAAATTTCGACAATTTTTCACAAAACTTGACTGAAATAGAGAAAATATCGTCTAATACTCGTTGCAGAATGCAATTCCAACACTCATGCGTTCGAAAACGAGCGACGAAGGAGCGAGTTTTCGAATTTCGCATACGTGTTGGAATAGGAGTCCATTCTGCAACTAGTTTTAGAATATACTATTATTGGCCACAAACTATAAACGTACGTATTATCATTTCATTCTTCCGAATTTTCAATTAGTACCTACCTAAATTTGATAGCTACCTCAATTTCATGTTCAGTGCTAGTATTTCTACAGGATTGCGGCTATTCAGCATTGATTTCTTGTGCTTGTGGAAAGAAACTTGAATTCAGAAACATTAGATAAATATGTGTATGGAAAAATTGAACGATACCCCTGGGGTAAATTTACCTCCCGTGTATGCAACCGGGCTAAGTACTGCAAATTGAAAAGTTGTCTGATTAGTTACATGATACATTCAATTTGTCTGATATCATTTTTTTCCACATCTGGAGAACGTATTCAATCATTGACGACGAATTTCAGACAGATTGCTATGAGTCACTTAGGTCAGATTTCTGGACATTTTCGAAATGCTATAAAAGTGTGAGGCAACATGTTTTTTGTCTGAAAATTGATCTTACCACATCAATTGACACGACCTAACCTATAAAAATCATTTTCAGACAGGCCGCTATGAGTTTTTTTTTCATTTTTATTTTTTTTATTGGTCTCCTGGGTACGCGCTACAATCTTGGTGTCTGAAAACTGTGTTATTGGTATCTCAGGGCTATTATCTAACTACATTCCGGAAATCAGACGGGCCGCTATGAGTCACTTATGTCGTTTTTTTGACATTTTTGAAAATGCGCTCAGATCATACGCTACGCGCAAAATGTCTGAAAATCGCATTTCTGGGCACAGGGTCATATAATCTATCGATTCCGTGCGGCTTTAGCCGAGCCGCTATGAGGCAAAAATCTTGGTCGCCATCTCTCGTACTATTCTACTGGAATGAGTGAAATTCATATTGGTTAAAAAATCATTCCATTTTTTCTTGTGACTTTTGTTGATTGAGTTCAACAACCTTTCTGTTTTCTGATCCGTTGGAGAATTTTGGAAATCTTCATATAAATTTTCAGTATCAATTGACCACCCAGGAATATAGTTTTGACGAAAGCCTCTTGGAACAAATTTCTTCGCAGCAGCTTTAACTACGCCAAGAAATCTAGAATAATTTTTATGTGAAGGAAGAAACCATCTGATATCACAATCTATTTTCTCCCTAGATTTATCCCATCGAGCTTTTCCAAAATTCCATCTAGGTTTGGGTAGAAACGAACTAATTTCAATGGCATCACCTAAACAAAGTAAAAATTGGTTGATGTTGACTGTGAGGGAAATCACTCAAAACTTTACGACATACAGAAAGAGGTTTTGAGTCCACATCACACGACACTATACACAAATCAGGATTATATCCCCTGTTCCATCTTGCGGAATGAAATGATGGTCTGTCCTCGGGTCTGTCTTTAACATAATGAATTAAAAAGAAATCATTGTCTTTCTTCGGTTCGCTTAAAGACAATCCACTCCTATTATTAACAGCATAGCCCCACATGGAATGGTGTGAATTGAAATCACCAGAGAAAATTGCAGTATGAGGAAAGGTTACATAGAAATTTCTTATCCAGATAGAATTAGGTGGTTTATGAATATTTATGACATGAATGCCACAAAATTTGAAAGAAATGAAAAATACTTCATCAACTTTCCCTTCACGAATTTAACTCAACGTTACAAGCTGAAGAAGTTTCAACATAACAGGCTAAACCATAAATTGGACTCAAGAGATAATCAATTAATACATAACCTGCTAAAATTCCCCGTTCACGGAGTTGGTGTTCAGTTGTCGTGTGGGTTTCTTGTAGAAGGATCACCTCAGCCTTATGATCCAAAAGCCAATTTTGATAAATAATCGCTTTTATCTTAAGATATTCCTTCAATATTTAAATTTAAAAGATTTACGCAGCTCTTTGCCCAGGAGGATTTTTTGGACCAGGTCTGGTCTTCCAAGCAATGATTCTTCGTTTCCTCAGGTATTGGAGGGACCCTTATATCGGGGAATCATCTCCCATACATTAATAATTTAGTTATACTTCAGAATATGATTCAAATCAGAAGAAAAATCTCAAAAACGTCTGACAATATAATTCTGATAATGAAATTCAATGATTTCCAAGCGTTTGTTAGCAATTCATGGTTAAATTATAGATCAAACTGAAGATGTTTGACAGTGACACGAAATGTGTGTGAGCTCTCAGAATCAGTGTTGCCAATAAGAAAATAGTAAATGTGTTGCCTCTTCTTCCACGAAATCAATCAACTTCCAGAGTCAGGTTTGGGTTTTTATTTGAAGACCTCGAAATAAACTGTGTGGATCGAAGTGGTGACAACTGTATAGAACGAACAAGTCCTCAGAAAGGAAAATCAGAAGGGGCGTCGGACAAAAAACCCTCTCAACTTCGATGTTTGACGTCCTCATTAACCATTCTAACAACGAAACTAGTAGCCACCCCGCAGCGTTCGCCAAACACAACCCCAAATCCGACCTCATTAGAAAAAAGCGACATGTGGTTTACCCCGGGGATTGAATCCCGCATTTTTGCGCCAAGCTCAGATGACGAATAATTGAAAGATACATCTATAGGTCTGGGACTCATCACCGTGAGTGGTAAAAGTGTGGATTTCACCCTTTTGTACCATTCGAACAACTGTTTATGTAGGCCAGAGCTACTGGATCATTTTAGCCTTAAACTCAATGAGTGAGTGGAGAACTGGAGAAACAACGAGACTTGACTAATTGATCAGATATGACGCAACCCTGTATATAAGTCCTTTCAGTTACCTTGTTCATTTTCTTTTTTGCGACACCAAAATAATTGTATTTCATTTTGCATTGAAATTATTTGAGATGATCTGAATCTTATTTCACCAATTTACAGATAAAGTTTTTTCCAATAAAAGGTGATATTTTGAAAAGCCGGCTTTTTCGGTAGATGTCATTTTTGAAGCTGTAATTCTTTCACATTTGGCAAGTAAAAACTACGCCATCAATGACATAGAAACGATACACGCTTCAACAAGGCATTAGAATTGTTAGAATTCACTATAAAAATCGCTCAAGAACCACCGAAGTTTGTCCATTCCTCGTCGTTCACAATTGTCCACCGAGATCTTGTGATTTAACACCTTGAGACTTCTTCCTTTGGGGCCATGTGGAAGAGAAGGTCTACGCCAAGAGGCTATCGAGGACAGGGCAGACACTTTGCGGTTTGGTTATGGAAATTATCAACGGCATACTTTCCTCTTCATAATGGAATGAACATCTGATCATTCATCTAAAAAAATGGCATTTTTCTCTGAATGTCAAAATAACACCTCTTATTGAGAAACCCTCCATTATTCAAAAAGGTTTTTCAGTAAACAGCTTCAGATAATCGGAAACTGGTTTAATTGATATCAATGATATCTTGTTTATGCTGACAATCATCACTGATGCCTCATGTTCTTTCCTCATAGTTTCGGAGATTTCTGACACCATTTGAATTTTGAATACCTACTCCAATATCGGTGTATTTGAGCAAACGGTATGATTTGGAGAATATCCTGAATAACTGAATTATATTTTTCGATTATAATTCACTCAATATAAGTGATTTGGTGAAATGAAAAATACAAAATTGTTTCTGATCGCCCTGAAGAAGGTGATAAAGTATTTTTTTCCTCAGTTAAGACCTCTTTCTATTAACTGTGAAAAACCTAACTTGAGTATCCAAACGAAATCATTTTTTGATAATATAGGCAACTTGATCTCAAATTTGGATACCTGACGCTGTACTGAGGATTCATGACAGGAAGGATTAGGCATGAAAGAATCTTCTGAAGTATTCTTAGAACTATCCATTTTTTGAGAATTTCGATAAAAATGAGAACTTCAGAATATCCAGAAATATATTTTTTAAAATTTATCAATTAACTTCGGCCAGCCTGTATATTTCAGTCTGCAGCGAATATAACTGAAATAAGTTTCCTCTATTTCAGTATCGTAATGAGTTCATTGAAGTACTGAAAACAGAGCAGTAATGAATTCACTACAGCATTGTTTTCAGTTATATTTTTCGTTTCGTGGTTGTCACATAAAACTTATAGTACATGGAATGCTATTACCAGATGAAAAAAAGGATAAACATCTCAAGTTGGAGGAAAACCGAACTTTTCATATTCCCATGGATACGACCTGTCACACCGATCAGAAACACAGAAATGTTTACCGAAATGCTAGGTGAATCGGATCTTGACGATTAAATTCATAGTATTTCTGTATTTCTGTTCTGTATGACAAGTCGTATCCATAGGAACATGGAAATTTCGGTATTCCTCCAACTGAGATGTTTATCCACTTTTTTAAGCTGAGCAGCAAGGCTAATGGCATTCCATGTACTATGTTCTATGGGTTGTCAACAATGACTTCCGATCATAGAACTTATAGTACATGGAATGCTATTAACAGATCAAAAAGTGGGTGAACATCTCAGGTTGGAGGAATCTCTGAATTTCCATGTTCCCATGGATACGAGCTGTCACACCGAACAGAAACACAGAAATGTTTGCCGAAATGCCAAGTGAATCGGATCTGAGCGATTAAATTCATAGTATTTCTGTGTTTCTATTCTGTATGACAGAATACAGCAACATGGAAATTTCAGTATTCCTCCAACTGGAGATGTTTATCCACTTTTTTAAGCTGAGCAGCAAGGCTTATGGCATTCCATGTACTATAAGTTCTATGCTTCCTATCCTATCAATTTTCAACACACGCCAATTTGGAAATGTCAATTTTCCTAACAGTCACCAACACCAACTGCCAAAATACAATAGAATGTCACTAGAATTTCAACAGTATTTAACGAAATTTGACTGAAATAGAGCAAATATCGTCTAATACTCGTTGCAGAATACAATGCCAACACTCATGCGTTCGAAATTTCGCACCTTTGTCGCTCGTTTTCGAATTTCGTGTTGGAATAGGAGCCCATTCTGCAACTGTTTTAGAATAAACCTTCTATTACAGCAGGTTCCATGGTCTCGATCATATTTTGAACTCCTTCAGTTATCAGTTCATATTCAAATCAAATTGTTACAGGAGTAAAAATTATCCCCTAGGTGGCTACAGGAAAAATGTGAAGCTTTCGATTCTCCGCATTATAGAAAAACAAGAAAACATTCAAAAAACTCGAAAAATATCACCATGAATATTGCAATATTGTGTATGTTCTGTTTTCCATCAGACAGTAAATGCCGTGGGTACTGTTTTTGGCTATGATTTCTGAATAGTATACTGTTACTAGCACATATTTAACAAAAGTGTACAAAAATAAAATTTCAACGACAAAGCAATCAGGCTCGTACGATTCAACTCTGAAAATATTTCATCTCGTATAGAATCGGGAAACCCTTCAATACCGGATCGCTACGTGTTTATTGAATTCTGGAAGGGCCTGATTCGCATTAGGAGACGAGGAAGACGAACATTGGAAGTCATAATTAAATGACAGGAGTATCTGAGCTGGAGATATGAGTTTTCGCGTATCTGGAAAGTGTGGTCTTGATTGCATTTGGGAGGTACTCGCCTGAAACAATGGAAATAAGGGAAGCGAAATGAGAATTACTTTCTCATGTCTCCCACGCTAATACCATTTTCATTTTTAGTTTTGATACGGAACAACGAATGCACGAAGAACTACTAATTTCACATCTCAGTAGAAGCGAGCTAACAAAACCTTCCCAATTAAGTTGGCCTAAACTCAGTTTATGAAACCATTCAACACAGTTGATCTCAACTAAATTCGTAGTTAGTATAATATTAGGTCCAATCTTAAGATTATTGTGCTCATCATTTTGACAAAGTGTTTGGCGTACCTACTGAAACATTTTTGAGAAGAGTTGAAGGATGAAGTCAAAAATCATTTATTTAAGCATTTCAAATCACACGTTACAAAATAATACATAAATTTATTATTGCTTCTATAAATCGTTAATTATAATAATTCCTACCTAAGCCTAGTTATTATTTGGTATTTTTAAATCTATATTATAGAAGAATAATGATTTTGTTGGCAATTGTATGGTTCTTGTTCTGGATACTAGATATGGTGAATTTCTTCATTTTTGGTACAGTGCAAAGGAAAAATCAAAAAGTTAAAAAACCTGCTCATGACAATTTTAAGTAGGGGTGATATTTACAGGGGAAGTGTTGATATTTACAGGGGAAGTGTTCATATTTACAGGGGAGGTGATAGTTGAAGGATGAGATCCTCTCGAACGTATTTAACCATATATGTATATGTACTGTCATAAATATAAGGGTCAAGCATTTCTAGATATACTCATTTTCCCGAATTTCTCCTAATTCGCTGTTGACTTCCATTCAAACTGCAAAAACATTCTAATGGAACTTTTGATCAAGCTCTTTCTTTTCTTGGAGTAGACTTGAACCTTTAGAAATTTCAAAAAGTGATGTCTTCAATATTTAACCGCATCCTCGAGAGGGAAGAGAAAATAAGATTCATTCAAACGCCATTTGAAAATGCTTGACCACTCCTTTTTCGAACGATGTTTCGGAAGACACCAACGGTGGGTTTCACAAAGCGTAATCACCGGTGATCCGAGCTTGATCTAGAATCAACTCGATTTGACAGTTCAAAAATCAAAGAATCAAGCCGTTGATCGCGAATCAGTGGTGATTGCGCTCTGTGAAACCCACCGTTAATGTTCCATTTGTTGTTCAAAAATAGTATATTCTGAAACTAGTTGCAGAATGGGCTCCTATTCCAACACGTATGCGAAATATATTTGGAATTGCCTTCTACAGCGAGTATTAGATGATATTTTCTCTATTTCAGTCAAATTTCGTGAAATACCTACTGTTGAAATTCAATCAAGTACTGAAAACAGTTCTGTAATGAACTCATTACGATACTGAAATAAAGGAAAAACTATTGTGGAAAGAAGTTCAAATGCGAACTAACTAATATGCATCTATATGGACATACTTTTATTTCAATGGGTGATTTTTTAACTATTTTCTTTATGGCAACACTGATTTTGGAAGTTCACGCACATATCGAGTTTTGTGACACTGACAAATATCTTCAGTTTGGTTTCAACTTATTCTTTCCTGTAGAATTGAACAAAAAGTAAGTGACCGATTCAGTCAGTGCTTGAGGCTTTTTCCAGGCAAAAACAGTCTGATATCTTTCTATACAGGGTGTCCCACTAGTACCGCAGTGGACGATATACGAGTAACGGTCTGAGTTTTGCAAAATTTTTTGATGCAGACTTGATATACTCCAAGAAAAGCACAACCTAAAAATAATTTCGAATATACCGGGTGGCCCACAAAAGAGGAATAACGGGTGACTTTCTTTTTTCAAATGGGACACCCAATATTCAATAGTGTTTTTCAATTTTCTGAAACTTCCTGCATGCTTTCGTATACTTTTCATATATTTTTATTCGACAGTTTTCGAAATATTGGCCATTTTGACAAAAAAATGATACTTGTAGAGGCTATGTTATCCAATTATATTTCACGAACCCTTGCACATACTAAGAACAGCTTTATTTGGATTGAAAGACAAGACTTCAAAGTATCATACCCAGCTATAATAAAGCATCTGCAGCATACAGAGTGTCCACAAAAAGACTATCAACATGACGAATTTCAAATCGTGTTTTCTTCATTTTTTCAAATGCAATGCATATAATTTTTTTTTCATCATTGTAATCACCATCCATTTTACTTCATTTTTTGTCAGAAACATGATACGCATATCTTTAACAGAATAGGATTTTTTAGAGTTTTCCCTCCAAATTCACATTTACTTCCGAATTCAAAAAGCAGATTTGGCTTTTCTGTGGTTATTGAGAACTGTCAAATTATTCTATTCAAAATTAACATCATTGCAGCTTCAATTCATATCATCATAGTTTTTACGGATTGGATGAATATTCACAAAATGATGTAGAAATTCAAAAATACCAATGAGTTTTAATGTACAAGTTATGAATGCTACAAAAAAACGAGTTTCGAAACTTTAGGATACAAAAAAGTGCCCGCTCTTATCCTTATACAACTTTCTTCGAAAAAATGATATTCATAAGTTTCACAGGGACGCACGCAGATCTTCAAGCTCCCAAGCTTGAAGCTTGTTTGAAATTTCTGCAAGATTCGACGTTCCAAGAAACATAGAAAATTATCAAAAATGTATTTTGAAAAATGGTTACAGAAAGCAAGTTTCTGTCTTCAGCAACTGATTTCATCACATTTTTGAGTAGATACATCAAAACTTTCTAGTTCCTCATTTCGCTATAATATGAATTGAAGCTTCATTGATGATAATTCTGAGTGGAATGATTTGACAGTTCTCAATAACCAGTGGCGGCTGGTGAGGGAGGGCTGCGGGTCGCCGCCCTCCCTAGAAAAATGACGAAAATAGAAAAACAATCAATTTCTATATTACCTATTCGTGGTTTTCTCCACAAACAGGATATAATTAAATTTCAAAAATTTTTACCTAGCCGTAGCGACCCCCGTATTTCACAATTAAGAGCGTAAAGCCAAAAGCCCGCTCCACACTCATAAGCCCGCTCCACACTCATGGCGCGAATCTTGCCAAGAATTCTTGCCGTGAACCTGGCCAAGAATTCGCGGCCAAATAAGTCATCCACACTCACACAAATATTCGCACTTTGGTTCACGGCATCCTCGCTGTCTGCGAAGACTTTACGCCCTATAAAAAAGGTTCATTTTGATAATAATCAAGAAATTCTCATTTCATTTATCTCCTCTAAATCTAATCTAATTCCAATTCATTGCTACAAGAAAACCATTCATTTCAAAAGCGAATAAAGTCAGTAGTCAGTGAACAAGCATTTAATCATTACTGCGCTGGTACCGCGAACGCCTGTGAGTGTGGATGGAACATTTGTGCTTAGGCGCGAAGCCTTTGTCGCGGGACAGGAGACCGCAACGAAGCGGAGAACGCCGCGAAGCGCGAACGTGACACAAGAAAGTTATCCACACTCGCGTTCGCGGTATTGGCCGACGTTCTTGCCATGAGTGTGGAGCGGGCTATGGCAAGAACGTCGGCCAATACCGCGAACGCGAGTGTGGATAACTTTCTTGTGTCACGTTCGCGCTTCGCGGCGTTCTCCGCTTCGTTGCGGTCTCCTGTCCCGCGACAAAGGCTTCGCGCCTAAGCACAAATGTTCCATCCACACTCACAGGCGTTCGCGGTACCATCGCAGTAATGATTTAATGCTTGTTCACTGACTTCATTCGCTTTTGAAATGAATGGTTTTCTTGTAGCAATGAAGTGGAATTAGATTAGATTTAGAGGAGATAAGTGAAATTAGAATTTCTTGATTATTATCAGAATGAACCTTTTTTATAGGGCGGAAAGTCTTCGCAGACAGCGAGGATGCCGTGAACCAAAGTGCGAATATTTGTGTGAGTGTGGATGACTTATTTGGCCGCGAATTCTTGGCCAGGTTCACGGCAAGAATTCTTGGCAAGATTCGCGCCATGAGTGTGGAGCGGGCTAAAGACGAACGTAATCGGAATATGCTGGTCTGCGGTGCTGGGCTGAATCTCGAACGCCCGAGTGATATAGCAGGTTGCCATGGCAACGGGACGCGTCTCCAGTGAGAACCACGCGCGGTTCTCAGTGACCATTCGAGCCGTTGCGCTGTGTTTCGGGCGTAGAAAGATGAGCCCTTCGAAGGAATAAATGGAGTCTAATGGAGAGATTTTGGAAGTGCCAATTGTTCCGTGTGGTAAATTCGCGTTGAGGATTTAAGGACTGACAATGAGGGGGTGTTTTCTAACGAAATTCTACTTAATTTATTTGAGTTTGCGAGAGAAATCGGCGACATTATTATATTTCAGATTTAGGATTGTTTTGCTTTTAAACATCATCTCTATGGTGATATTTTCTGCAATGCAATTCATATGGTTCATAAGCCCTGAATTTGGAATTATCGATATTTTACTCGCGGTCAGATATAACACAAGAAAACGGGAACTTTCCGTTTTCTTACGTACTTTAAATTTGATAGTGTCGTACGGTTTGGATTCAACGTTTTGTGGAATATATAAAGTTTTGTTTTGATGCCAATGACAGCCGCAGAAACTGAAATAGGCTTCTCTTCTTTGAAATTGATCAAGTCGTTTCTAAATACGATGTCGGAAGAAAGACTGACGGCGCTCGCAATGTTGTCCATCGAACAAAATTTAGTTAAAGCCATTCCTGAATTCAACGAAAAGGTTAACGCAGATAAATTGCGACAAAACTCAAAGAATTGACTTTTATTTTCAGAAATAGAATATTGTTAAGTACCTACCTATTCAAAATCTATATACTTTTTTCAAGAGCGGATATAGCTATTTTTCCATTAAATTCGGTGCACAACATTCAATCACTTCAAATAAACTATGAAACGCATTTTTTTCAACACGAGGCTTTCGATTCTCATAGGGGGTATATACCCCATTGCCCCCCCCCCCGTAAATCAGTCCTTTTTTTTATCTTGAATCAACGCCCCCCTGAACAAAATTATCACCAGCCGCCACTGTCAATAACCACAGAAAAGCCAAATCTGTTATTTGAATTCGAAGGTATATGTGAATTTTAGGGAAACATTTCGAAAAAGCGCTTAAAAATCCTATTCCGTTAGAGATATGAATATCATGTATTTGACAAAAAAATGGAGTAAAATGAATGGTGATTACAATGATGAAAAAAAATTATATGCATTGCATTTGAAAAATTTAAGAAAAATCGATTTGAAATTCGTCATGTTGATAGTCTTTTTGTGGACACTCTGTATGCTGGAGATGCTTTACTATAGCTGGGTAGGATACTTTGAAGTCTTGTCTTTCAATCCATAAAAAACTGTTATTGGTATGTGCAAGGGTTCGTGAAATATAATTGGATAACATAGCCTCTACAAGTAACATTTTTTTGTCAAAATGGCCAATACTTCGAAAACTGTCGAATGGAAATATGTGAAAAGTATAAGAAAGTATTCAGGGAATTTCGGAGAATTGAAAAACACTTTTGAATATAGGGTGTCCCATTTGAAAAAACAAAGTCACCCGCTATTCCTCTTTTGTGGGCCACCCGATATATTCTAAAACATTTTTAGGTTGTGCTCTTCTTGTAGTATATCAAGTCTGCATCAAAAAATTTAGCCGAACTCAGACCGTTACGCGTATATCGTCCGCTGCGGCACTAGTGGGACACCCTGTATATATTAGCGCCAATTACTCGTGAATACATAAAAGCGATAAATCACCAACTTATCCACAATACATCCAGACTCACAATGAAACAAATGAGGGATATCTCGATAGGTCATCTGACAGTCCACCTTCGGGATTTGTTGACATTAATTTATATTCAGATTCAATCGGTTCAAAGCGATCAGCTTTTTAGGAACGTCCACAATAAGGCTTCAATTTCATTAGTACGAGCATGCTCTGCATAAGTTAGAACCCGGTATTATGTTACAGACGGTAGATTTAACAATAAAGAAGATTAACCCTACCTCAACCCAATAACGATAGTATGGCACAACAATGTACGGCCATGCCTTTTTAGTAAGTAATTTTTTATGTATGAGAGCAGTAGGTGGCTTCCCACATAGGTCTTGCTACACAATGGCATTGTATAAAATTTAAAAGATTATCTATTATATGTTACCGGGTTAGCATGGAGGCAGAGGGTTACTCTTTTTAATTTTCGATAAATATCTCTCACAGGCATGTTGAGAGAGGCATGAGTTGCTATTTACAGATAATTTACTGGGGAATTGTATCTAAACAATGAGGTGATCGTGTCTAGCTTGGTCAGTGTGGGGATCAAGTAACTTTCGAGTCTAGACGACAAACTCATTGATCCCAGTAACATTTCGGATCTATAGTTGGTTTTGGAAAATTCATAGTAGATTATTTTTCGATTAAGATTTGGCTGTAGACCAAAAACAGAACGCTTCACGAATTCATATGAATTGGTTGCAAACACAAAGTGTATTCTTACAATTACACAGGTAGCCCCTTTCAGAGATTCCGGATAATTTATTTTTATAAGGAACGGGACATGGTTCTAGAGGAAGAGCCAGTGACCAATTTCCATATGTCATTTCATAACTCACCAAAATTTACTTGTTTAATATTCAATTTCTGCTCGAAAATAAAAACCATTTTTGCCAGCCCATAATGGCTGGAGTAGACTACCATAAGCGCTCAAAGAGGCCAGAAAATTAGGTTCAACTATGTCATAGTATCATACACAAACTTTCAGGAATTGTTATTGATAATATATTGAATCTATAAAAAATAATGACAGAACTTTTTCGTCCCTCCTAAGTGTTGGCAGAACTCTTTGAAAATTCATTAAGAACAGCTAAAGTCTAAACTATACTTATGTCATTTCAGTACGCTTGAAATTTACAGGAAATAAAGTAAATGTGTCTAGAAAGCGAATTATAATCATGACAGAAATTTTTTATATCACGAACCATCTGTCCATCTCCATCACTCAGTGCCGGTTTATCCACTGGGCGCTTGGGGCGGGCACCCAGGGGCCCGGGGCCTGAAGGGGCCCGGAAGGGCCCGGGCTCAACAAAAATTTCAGTTCACTAATTTCGATAGCTGAGAATAGAAACTTTTCAGAATAATTATGATATGAAGATAATTTATTATTATAAATAGGCGTAGGCCGCTGTCTCTAGGGGGTAGGTGGTCGCCAAAAGGCGGTGTGTAAGCGTAAGCAAAGCAAATTCATATGCCTGCTCTACACCCATGGCAAGAACATCGGCCAAAGCCGAGAACGTGAGTGTGGATGACTTCTTGGTGTCTCGTTCGCGCTTCGCGGGCTTAGCTCAAATGTTCCATCCACATTTATTTATTTATTTATTTATTTAGAGAATTAGGGATACAAACAGGTGTGAAACCCAGAAACAGTATCCACTGTTGAGAACATGAATTACATTTTAACTCAAAAAGAAAAATAGGTCATACAATAACTTAAGATGCATAAATACATTATAACATAATCAAGTTGAGAACAAATTCACAAACAAAGTATAAAAAAAAGAGAGAAATAAACCATAACACCCTTGTTAAAAAGACATATTGAGACAGAAATAATCTAATAGGCGGCAATAAATGTTTTTTTCAGGGTCATTTTAATTTTTCGTGGTGTGTAGTGAAATATGTCGAACAAGTGCTGTAACTCGTTGGCGGAACGTAGCATCCTTACGAGTGGACCGTGTTTAGTGTAATTACAACGCTTAAATTCAATATGAAACAACTCGTGTTGCCTCAGATTAAATGATGGAATGTTGATTTTTATTCCTCCAAGAATATCAGCAGCCTGCAGATCGCCGCCCAAAATTTTCGATAAGAACAAGACGTCGTTCATTGTACGTCTGTCTTCGAGAGATAATAATTCAAATTTCTTTCTTAAAATGGGATAGCGATCTACATTATGCTGTAATGACAGATTCTCCCTGAAGGCAATGCGTTTAAGAAATCGATTCTGGACTCTTTCAAGGCGTGAGATATAGATATTATATTGAGGGTTCCAGACTACCGAGGCAAAGTTCAAGCGGCTAAAGACGTATGCGTAGTAGACATGTATTAGGGGTAGAGATTTTTTGAATGGTTTGCATTGCCTGAAAATATATCCGAGCATTTTACTAGCAGATCCGATGATGCTTTCAATATGGTAGCTGAACAAAAGTTTGGAGTCAAATATAACACCTAGGTCTTTTATCTTTGTTACTCTTTTCAGCACTGATCCGCCAATTTCATTCACAGGCTTTCGCTGTACCTGTGCAGTATGGATTGAATGCTTGTTCAGTGACTTTTCAGTAGCTTTTGAAATGAATGCTTCATGTAGCAATGAAGTGGAATTCGATTAGATTTAGTAAAAATGTGTGAATTCCTATGTTTGGTACCCTATAATGACTTCTACAGTAAGTCATTGGCCAGCATATCTATACGTATTTATCTTTATTTCACCTTTTTTTTATTGTTCATATATAATCTCTCGAAAATCGGGCCTGTTAGGATTAAGACTGGGACGCATATACGCCAAGGGGCTCATCATGGTGATTTCTTTTTCGTATACCTACATATTACATATGAGCCACGGTTGGGTAGGAATGAACCCAAACACTACCTTAGGGCTTAGAGGATTGGAACACTGGGAACCATCGATCATGCAAAGTTAGTAAAAATATTTACTTCAATGATGAGGTCAAAGGGGGAAAAAAAGAAAAGTTTTTTTCGATGAAAGTGGTGGGAGCGAAATCGTACTAGAAGGAAAAGAAAGATTCCGAATTGAAGTATTCAATGTAATATTATGTGATTATATTACTCAGGACCTAAGAAAAAAAATCGAGTGTTACGGAGAAGTAACAGCTTTCAAGTTTTGTTTCAAATCTGAATAAAACCACGATTCAAGAAAAGTTTGAGGTTGTCCAAAACGTGAAAGCAACTTTCCCTAACATACTAACGCTTTTGCATTTTTTTAACCATACCTACAACCTAGAAAACCTATATACTTTATGTCTTTCATATATGGAGAATCATGCTCCGGAAAACCTGATTGTGACAGTATATTGCGGCAATTTGTTGATAGTAGATAAGTCGCGAAAAAAAATTTATATATGTGATATTTTTGAAATGTGATAGTATCTATGTATTTTAAAAAGTTGTTTATATTTTTTCTATGAGACTATTTCTCTTTCTTTAATATATTACCACATTAAGAGTTGAACATTAAAATTTTGTTGACTTGTACGAGAATCCACCAGACAGTGCCAAGTGGGGGCCCGTTAATCTCCTACGCCCAGGGCCCGAAAGCACCTTAAACCGGCACTGCCATCACTCCATCTGCCAGAACGAGAAATGTTGCCGCGCAAGTGCGAGCGAAATGAGCTAATTCATATTTGCTCGTCAGACCGAGAGCGCATATTGGTCATTTGCGAGACTAATCAAAAGTTGATAGAAAATTTGGTTGAGGAAGCTTAAATTATTTTATGAAATTATAGAATTTGTATTCAGTTTCATTTACCTGATCCGATGATAAGGGTATTCGCATGTACTCGTAATACTAAAGCTCACTGTGAAAGTCTTGTACTTACTCTCTTTTACTACTCTTAAGGTGGATTTATACAGCAACTAAAATAAAATAAGAACTAAAATAAAATAAAATAAGAATGTTCACTTCATGCATTTCAATGACAGCGTTTATACAGGAAATAAGCTAAAATAAAGAATAAGAATTAGAATAAGAGATGGTCAACTTTTATCTTTTTCGCTTATTTTATTTGGAAAATGATAGTGCGCATGACCCAAATCCACTCCCCAATCTTTTCCGTATTGATACTTTTGACAAGCTAACCTAAAATTTAATGAATATTTTTTTAAATCATTATTGATGATATATTTAATATGGATGACCAGGAAATCATGATGGGAGCGATGTTGTTATTGATGACAAGCCTTGAATAAAAGGCGGAATAGGCGATTTTCTAAACTTACACAAAAGTCATTGTCAAAAAATCTGCGATTTGATTGGTTCATTCTTATTTCTTATTTTATTCTAGTGATCTCTATAAACCTATGTTGTCTGCTCTTATTTCTTATTTTATTTTATTTTAGTTCTTATTTTATTTTAGTTGCTGTATAAATCCACCTTTAGTCTACCCAACTCTTGAAGTTTTAAATGCCCTGATGGTTTATTTTTTACCCATTTATGTGACTAAGATCTTACACTTCTTTGAATTTTTCGTAAGTCATACAGGTATACTCAAGACCTCCTCAATCCATTCGAAAAATTCTTGGAGTTCAGTTCAGATTCGAGCATAAATTCTTCTAACAAACCCAATGTTTATTAATAATCTGTTGGTGAAAATATTTTTACTCATTTTTTGAGAACTAACCATTATAATATTGTTGAAGAATATTCTTTGAGTGAGAAACAATGCATTCATTGAAAATGTCAACCAAGATGACGACGATGAGGAAACAAATTTCGAGGATGCGTAGGTAGAGCATATTTTTTTGAATAGTTCATTACTAAATAAATTGTTGTAATGTTAAAAATGAATACTCTTAATTCCTTTAATTTATTCTTTCAATTGACAATAATACATGCCCAATATGCGCTCTCGGTCTGACATGTGTCGTTCGTCGAATTTTGAGGAACCGGATCGGTATCGTTCGTTCACTGTGAAGAACCGGTTCTAAAAACCCATTCAAAAAGAACTGTTCGCCCTTCCTTCGTTCAATAAAAACCATATGCCGAATATTCACTTCAAGAATGCAAGAAGATATTATCACCTGACCATTTTTACCAAACAAAACAAAATAGATTTATCTAAGGAGGTGCAATTTCCGATTTCCAAAGGACATCTCCGTTCATTGTCAATTCTTCCATAAAAACCAGGTGCCGAATATTCAGTTCAAGAATGCAAGAAACAAGTAGGTTTGAGTAGGCATTTTCTTATTATCATCTGTTGTTTTGGGTAAATCCGAATTCCCATACCAAACTCGTCTTCTTTTCGAAGACCGCCTGAACTTCTGTTCAAGAATCCACAAAAATGACACGAGCCATAAATCATCTCTTTCGGTTCCAGCTGTTTATTACTTTATGGTAGCTAGACCTGACCGACAGTACCGAGACCGAGTACCGACACCGACACCCGACGTCGGGAGATCGATAAGACCGAACGAATGAGGCAACAACCATTTGGCATTGAATCATCGAAACCGTTCGAAAGAACGGGTTATTTTTCTAGAGAGGAACCGAACGAACGATTGGCTTTTGAGACCCGGTTTTTTTAACCCGTTCGTTCGAGAACGACACATCCCTAACTGAAATGACATAAGTAAAGCTGTTCTTATTGAATTTTCAAAGAGTTCTGCCAACACTTAGGAGGGACGAAAAAGTTCTGTCATTATTTTTATAGATTCAATATATTATCAATAACAATTCCTGAAAGTTTTGTGTATGATACTATGACATAGTTGAACCTAATTTTCTGGCCTCTTTTAGCGCTTATGGTAGTCTACTCCGGCAATTATGGGCTGGCAGAAATGGTTTTCATTTTCGAGCAGATATTGAATATTAAACAAGTATTAATTTTGGTGAGTTATGGAATGACATATGAAAATTGGTCAGTGGCTCTTGATCTATTCCATATGTGTGAAAATATTGCCTGTGCATGCAGATATTGTAATTTCGTTTCTCAAACCCTCTCAGCGACTTACCCGCCCCCTCCTGAGTTATCGTTGACCACACACAAAGTGTAGTCGGCGTCACAACCCCTTCCGATCTAACAGGGTATAAATTTATTACTTTCCAGTTTAGTGCGGTTTAACAATGCGACAATAAAAGGCCTTAACAACCTCTAAATCAACGTATATGGGCAGTAAGTGTTAGTTATTATCATAATAATGAATAATATTATTTGAATTGTCTTCCGAAGGCGTCTATCCAGCGTTTCGCCACTTTTTTATGGCACGTTGCCGATATCGTAAATTTCTACTGAGATAGAATTAGGAAACGATAAAGTGGATATTAAATTTGAGTTTATGAAATTCGAATTATACACGTTCGAAATGTGCGAATGATTACGATGAAATGAATACCTCAGGTTAATCAAAAATTGCTACACCTGAAACCTATGCCAAAAAGCAAATATGTATTTGAATCAGAACACCTGAATAACAATCGGAGAATATCACTTTTAATATTGTTTTTCTCAATATAGCAAATGGAAAAACACAATTTATCTCACATTCTCTGATGTCGAAGATGAACTTGTATAATTCTAGGTATACATTCACCATAACAAAATGTGAGTTGGACAGAAACCAAGGGCGTCGCCAGCCAGGAGGGGGCGGGGCAAAAAACAATCAGAATTGAAAAAATTAACTGATTTTTCTATATTATGCTATTATTTCATAAGTTTTTGAGGGACTTTTGAGCTCTAGGGGGGGGGGCTCTCGCCCCCCCTGGCGACGCCCTTGACAGAAACAATGAATTTCAGATGAATTTAGTATATGTTATTCACAAGTTACGAACAATACATTTTTCAGATAAATTATTGAATAAAAATCGGTTAAATTCTGTTATCTAGGTATCTAATCTAAAATTATCCAGAAAGATTCTAAATAGGAATATCAACGGTCAACTGTAGATTTCTCATGAAAAAATAACTTTTCCTCTAGGTCTTCGTTTCAGAGATTAAAAGTGTCGAAAATTTCTCAGTTTTTCGCTATAATATCTCAGAAACCGTTCGAAATACAGAATTGAGTTTCTGTACTCACATTGTCACTGATAATAGCTACTTTCTTGCACTCAACTCGGTTTTAATAGACGTGCTAGTGGCAGAGATATTGAATTTCACCCCTCAACTTTCACACCACTGGACAAATTTGCATTTGAACAGCAAATTCTGATGCGCCAATGTGTTTTAAATAAAAAATTTACTACTGGTAATGATCAATCCTTCTTCTATCTGTCCTACTTAATATAAGACAATGGGTACAGTGCTGAGTACGCAATATTGAGAAATATCTATTTAACATTCCAACGTTAGGTACACTACACATTACTCTAAAGTGAACCGTTTTCGAGAAAACTTGCATTTATGATCAATGCTGTGTAAAAAAAATGGTCGACGGTCGTATAACGGCCCGTCTGATATTGAAAATTTACATAGATTTTGTTATTTTATCACTAAAATTTTTGTTTTCAGACATTTTGTGCGTAGCGTTTGACCAGAGTGTCTTTTCAAAAATGTCAAAAATCTGACCTAAGTGACTCATAGCGGCTCGGTTCATTTTTGTTTTGAATCATTCGTATGGATGCCTAAAATACAAAAATACAGTTTTCAGACATTTTGAGTGTCGCCTATAACGAAAAAATGTGCTGGAATCACCCGGCAAAAACTCCGGCTACACTAGTAAGAGAAAGACATAATATGCGATCTTATCGCAAAGAAAAGAGATGAACCAAGTGTGTGGTCAACTTGTCAAAATCATATGGAAGATGTAAACCAATATTTATGTGACCACAGGCTTGCTTTGCCCACAAGCTCTGACCACAAGGAGTTGATGCGTTGAATATAATTCATGTAAAACTAATTTCCGAATTAAAGTCATATATTTTTTTATATATTTCATTTGGAATATATCTATTTGGTATTAGTGACAATAATCAAAAGAATTTCTGTGAAGTATTTCGGAAATTTCTCAAACTATTTTACGGACTTGGATCAGGAATGTATTAGAAATGATTTGAGTTGAACGTTGAACTAATTCATAATATCTAAATAAATACAATGCATCATGCATCATATATTTTTGCTGAATAATTAATGTTTTATTGGCCACAAACTACAAAAGTACGTATTATCATTTCATTCTTCCGAATTTTCAATAAGTAAATTTGGTAGCTACAGCTCAATTTCATGTTCAGTGCTAGTATTTCTATAGGATTGCGGCTATTCAGCATTGATTTCTTGTGCTTGAGGAAAGAAACTTGAATTCAGAAACACATTAGATAAATGGTTGATAAATATGTGTATGACAAAATTGAACGATATACCCCTGAGGTAAATTTACTTTACGTTCATGCAACCGGGCTAAGTACTGCAAATTGAAAAGTTTTCTGATTAGTTAAATGCTACATTCAATTTGTCTGATATCATTTTTTTCCACATCTGGGGAACGTATTCAATCATTGACGACGAATTTCAGACAGGTCGCTATGAGTCACTTAGGTCAGATTTCTTGACATTTTCGAAATGCTATAAAAATGTAAGGCGACATGTTTTTTGTCTGAAAATTGATCTTTCCACATCAATTGACACAGCTTAACTTATAACAATCATTTTCAGACGGGCCGCTGTAAGTTTTTTTTTTTCATTTTCTACTTTTTTTTATTGGTCTCCTGGGTACGCGCTACAATCTTGGTGTCTGAAAACTGTGTTATTGGTATCTCAGGGATATTATCTAACTACATTCCGGAAATCAGACGGGCCGCTATGAGTCACCCATGTTGTTTTTTTACATTTTTGAAAATTCGCTCAGATCATACGCTACGCGCAAAATGTCTGAAAATCGCATTTCTGGGTACAGGGTCATATAATCTATCGATTCCGTGCGGTTTTAGCCGAGCCGATATAAGTCAAAAATCTTGGTTGCCATCTCTCTTACTATAAGGGAAAACGTAGAAGTTCACTTGAAAACAAACCATCAGTAAATACCTACATTCAAAATAAAAAAAACCGAGCTGATGGACTCATCAGGAGTAACATCACTTGTCTAGACTACATAAAACTTGTATTTATTGGCAGAACTGGTATCCGTCCATCTTGACATAAAATAAGTTGTGACAAAGATAAGAAAGAGCAACTTCATGCGAAGCACCATCTAGAAAATGATCATAATTCAGCGTTTGTTCCACTCAAACGAGGGGGATATCATTTTTTCAAATAAATAATTCCGAATTTTACATTTGTATGGAAGAAGGCTTAAATTGAACGTATGGCAAATAAATGTTATAAATGAACACGAAAAAAGCAGTAAAAAAGCCATTTGAATTTTATTAAACCTCATTTTTCAATGTTTTGAGAGCCTTAGTGAATGCAGCTGGTAAAAATATGAACAAGTGTTTCTATAAACATGTGAAAAAATGGATATTGCAGTCGCTGCATTGGAAAATGACGCCAAAAGAGTACATTGGCACCTTCTTCCCTTCATCCTTGGCTATTGAGGAATGATATTATTGAAAGAAGGTCATTTCTATCCGAAAAATGAATAAAAAAGATCTGTCGATTGTCCCGAAGAATACTCAGACTGTCACGAAAAAATCATCCCATTCCATTTCCTCTCATGACCAGAAGGGACGCGTGGAATGTTCCTTAAAAGCTGCAAATTTTCAGCACGCCATGAGGCCTCTTCCAGAATTATTTTTCGGATTCAATTCCCCCTATCTTTTCCGGCACTCCTCCTTGATACTCTGGATATATTCGTTCTCATACATCTCCAGTGTATAGGCGCGGAGACTAAAACCATATCACAGGCAGAAGGCCCGGTCTGTCCCTCGGGAACATTCTCCGATATTAACTCGTTTCACATAGGAAGTTATTGAATGAGAGACACGCTTATCCTGATGAGAAAGTCACATATTCTTCTCGTGTCTCTGCAGAAAGGACGAAAGGGGGAAAGAGAGAGAAGGGAACCGACCAATCTCGGAGATGCTCCCTTTGAATATCTCATTTCCCGACTTTTTTCATGGGCTAGAAAGAACTCTTCAAGCGAAAGAAATTTCTTTGAAACTATCATGGATATCTACGGGGTGGCAGTATACGAGATATTTCGAAGAGAACTCTATCACTAATTTTATGCCGAAATGGTAACTAGAAATACGAGAAGCAAACATTGAGGTTATTATTAACTGAATCTTTGCTTATGATTTCTGAAGCGAAAGCTGAAATTGTTCACAATAGGAATTTAATTTTTGGCTTTCAACTCGCATATAACCTTGCTGAACAGAAATGTCAATACACTTTAACAAAACTCAGTTGCCATCAAACCATACAGTGTTGGAAGGCCAAATGGAATAAATTCATTATCTTGCTTACTGTACTTATTTATGGAAATGGAAGACCAGAAAAAACGTGAATTTTGAATTTCAACTCATTCTTCTTGAAAATGCGAACCTAAACTTCGAACCCACGGGCACAACCCCCAATTTTTAAATAGGAACCTTATCGTATGTAAGTACGAGAGATGACGACCAAAACCATGTTTCATAGCGGCCCGGCTAAAACCGTGTAAAATCGATAGATTAGATAACCCTAGAGCCGACTGGTAAGTAGTACCTAATACTCATACGTGTAGCATCTTCGCGAGGGGCCATTTCTGCTGTGTAAAAAAAAATGGTCGACTGTCGTATAACAGCCCGTCTGATATTGAAAATGTACATAGATTTTGTTATTTTATCACTAAAATTTGTGTTTCCAGACATTTTGTGCGTAGCGTTTGACCTGAGTGTATTTTCAAAAATGTCAAAAATCTGACCTGAGTGACTCATAGCGGCTCGGTTCATTTTTGTTTTAAATCATTCGTATGGATGCCCAAAATACGAAATACGGTTTTCAGAAATTTCGAGTGTCGCCTATAACGAAAAAATGTGCCGGAGTCGCCCGGCAAAAACTCCGGCTCTCATACTTGGCTACACTAGTAAGAGAAAGGCATATGCGATCTTATCGAAAAGAAAAGAGATGAACCAAGTGGTCAACTTCTCAAAATCATATGGAAGATGTAAACAAATATTTATGTGATCACAGGCTTGCTTTACCCACAAGCTCTGACCACAAGGAGTTGATGCGTTGAATATAATTCATGTTAGACTAATTTCTGAATTAAAGTCATATATTTTTTTCATATATCATATATATAACAGATTCCTAGTTTGCCGCTCCTGATTTATTTCGAAGTTTCATACCATAAATTCTTGCAGAAAACGAAATCATCTAAAAAGGATAACGTGGGTGGTATGAAACTTCGAAATAAATCAGGAGCGGCAAACTAGGAATCTGTTATCGCAAAAAAAAGGGAAAAAAAGAAGGGAAAAAAAAGAAAAAAATAAGGAAAAAAATAGGGGGAAAAAATAAATAAATAAAAAAAAATTGCATTTCGTCCTACTAAAATGAATAATTTCATAAAAGAGTATGTAAATGAAGATTACAATACAGTAATCATAGATGACATGAGGAAACTCGATTCTATGAGAGATGGAAAATTCAAGATGGTTACGATGAACATTCGTAGTATTCAAAAAAAATTCAATGAATTCGAGTTGTTCTTGGAAACTTTGCCAGCAAATTTTGACATCATTATGCTGACCGAAACTTTCAGAGTGGAGGAGCCGGATCTGTTCAGTATGAGAGGATATCAACAAGTATATAATGAGGGCAAATACAATAAAAATGACGGAATAATAGCTTACATAAAAAATGAGATTGATTTTGACTATTCCAGGGTTGAATTGGGAGCGATTACAGCACTAGAACTTCCGGAGCGGGGGAAGAGACTTAAACTCACTTCTATATATAGACTAGAGTTGTAACGAATATTCGCATTCGCATTCGTATTCGCGGATATTCGCATATGTTTGGATATTCGTATTCGCATTCGCATCCGCAAAATTACTGCGAATGTTTTGCGAATTTGAATACGAGAAAAAAAAGTCCATATTTCACTAACAGTTGATTTATTCATGTTGATACCTAAATGAATAACTATTCAAACTCTAACCTCAAATTTCACTTGTTTTGTTTACGAAAAGACCGGCGCGAGCGGAATGAGACTTCAGTCGGATGAGTTCGTTACAACTCGCCAATTCTCGGAACAAAATACAAACGGAACGCGCGCCAAATTCTACATTCGCATTCGCAATCGCATTCGCGAATGTCAGTAGCAGACATTTGCATTCGCATTCGCATTCGCGAATGTTTAAAAAATGACATTCGTTACATCACTAATATAGACCACCACATAATTCCGTCGTGGAATTCAATGGTAAATTATTGCTTTACTTAGAGAGGGAAAAGGGTTGTGCTGACCATATTCTTACCGGTGACATGAATATAAATTTATTTTCTCGCGAATTTCAAGTAGAAGAATGTAAGAATATACTGAGTGCTTATGGATTCACATCTTTTATCAACAATATTACTCGTCCCGATAGCGGCACATGTTTAGACCATTTCTTCGTGAAGGGAATGCTTTCTAAGGATTTGAAGATTAGCGGAATCATATTGCATTATCTTATCACAGATCACTACCCTATAATACTGTACACCAACAAAATCATTGACAGTTACAACCTTACAACGTTAAACGAGATCATACAAGAAAATATATTAATTACAGCAAGCTTAGGAACTTACTTACTGCTGAAAACTGGAGAGAGGTGTACGATTATATTGATGCCTCTAAAATAACAAAAAATTTCATTGATATCTTGAAGGGATACATAGATCAGAGTACAACCACGGTTCACCTCAAGAAAAATAAAAGAGGTAGAAAGGAATGGATTACACCAATAATAATAAGCGAAATAAATAAAAAACAAAATATGTACAACAAGGTTAAAAAAAAACCTGCTAATATTTAACTGAAAAGTTATTATTCTAAAATTAAAAATAGATTACACAGACTCATAAAAGAAGCAAAAATAAATTATCACGAAAAACACATAAACACGAATCAGAAGGATTCCGAAACCTTATGGGAAAGTGTTAAATCAATAACAAATAAAAAAAAACCATATGAAGGTGTAAAGTATCTTAAAAGTGGGGATGATGAGAGGATTGAGGACGAACAAGAAATATGTAATTGTTTCAATGATCATTTCAGTGAAATAGGAAGAAATTATGCTGATAAAATAACCCCACCTAGTGATTTCACAGAGAAAAGCAGGCCCCTGAACAAGTCGTTTTTCCTACATCCAACTGATCCTGAAGAAGTAGAGAAAACTATAATGAGCCTGAGATCCAAAAAATCTGCTGAACATGACGGAATACGCGCAGAAACGCTTAAAGAAATACGGGAAATGATTTCTGAACCACTTACTCATATTGTGAATATAAGTTTTGAATGTGCCTCTTTTCCTGAGATCCTTAAGCTAGGTATAGTAAAACCATTGTACAAGAGCGGAGATCGAAGTCGTATGACGAATTATAGACCGATTACATTAACATCAAATCTGGGTAAGATCTTCGAAAAACTGATAAAAGTACGCATGGAGGCATTCATAAATAAACAAAATATTATATCAAACAATCAGTTTGGATGTCTACCGAAGATGCAATTAAGAAGGTAACTGATTTTATATACAAAAATGTTGACAAAAAAATTCCAACCTTGGCGATAGTGATAGACCTCGCAAAGGCGTTTGACACCGTCAGTCATGATATACTTTTGGAAAAACTTACAGATTGCGGATTTCGTGGTAAAATGCTGAACCTTCTTCAGAGCTATATATCGAATAGAACTCAGATTGTAACTCCCAATGGAAAATGCAGCAAAAAAAATCCGAACTTACTTTCGGAGTACCACAGGGTACAGTACTTGGACCTCTCCTGTTTAATCTATATTTGAATGGCCTCTTTGAAGTAAATAGCAAAGGAGAAATTATAGGTTTTGCGGATGACACAATAGTTTTGTTTCAGGATGACACATGGGAAAATTTAAAAAATCTAGCATTCGTGGAATTTCGGTCTTTGGTGAAGTGGTTCCAGGTTAACAAATTAACAATGAATCCTGAGAAAACGAAATATCTAACATTCGCCTCAAACAAGAAAGGAATTCCAAATTTAGGAGATCTGAAAATTGATGCACAACTAAAGATCACAAAAACATCTTCAGCAAAATATCTGGGCATCATCATAGATGAGAATTTAAGATGGCATGAACATACATCATACCTTTCGAAAAAGTTGCGAGGCATCCTGTATAGATTTAAATATACAGGGTGTCTCAGAAGTACCGCACTTCCTTCAGGGGATCGAAAGTGAAAAATATTCTAAGCCTAAATATCCATGTTTGAAATTTTTTGATAACGTAGTTTAGTAGTTATTAATTAATGAAAGTGACCAATCAGGAGCGCCCGACAGAATAATAAGTAGGCAGTGGGGACGCCAGAGCGAGACGCTAGTCTCCATTTACTGCGTGAAAATCCGGCCGCAGCTCTAGCGTCTCTCTCTCTCGCGTCCCCTCTGCCTACTTATTCTCCTGTTGGGCGCTCCTCATTGGTCACTTTCATAAATTAATAACTAATTAACTACGTTATCAAAAAATTTCAAACATGGATATTTGGGCTTAGAATATTTTTCACTTTCGATCCCCTGAAGGAAGTGCGGTACTTCTGGGACACCCTGTATAACGCAAAGCATAAGATCTGTCAAACACCTACAGATTCTTTATGATGCGTTAGTACAACCGCAGCTTTCGTATGGTATAATAGGATGGGGAGGAGTTTTGGACTGTCACAGGAGGAGCATAGATGTTCTACAAAAAATGTATTCTTAAAGTTATACACCGTAAAAAGATAACATTCTCATCCGACAGTATATACAGAGTATCTATAATGCCAGACTTAAGACAAATTTACGCGATAAGGATTATCGTGTGTATCCATCAAGGGAAAATCTCTGTTATAACGAGAGAACATAACTACTCAACAAGGGCTGGTGATAGTAACTACGAAAGACCGAGAGCGGACAAAAGGATAGGACAAAGGTACAGCGAATATATTGCTTCAAGATTGTATACAATTATACCGAAACAAATCAAACAGATAAAAAATAAATATGCATTCAATAGGGAAATAAAAAAGTGGATTGTCGAAGAAGATCGGACATTAGTACACGGTATAATAAATCCCACGTAAATAATAGAATACTAAGAAGACAAGGGACGATGATGGTGAGAACTCGATGAGGGCAAACGCGAATAGGATACATTTACACCGATTAAGTGACTTTTTTTTTTCACACCGATCAAGAGATGTTCACCGACTGCGACAAGGGTCAAATCAAGGCTTCCATAGAGAAACATTTTTCACTGATTTGTGGCTAGATTCTCCACCGACTGTGACCGAATCCAAGATAGGGTTAAAATTGATTTTTAGGGGTAACTTGTAAATAGTTAAATAAATTATCTTTTGTTTATTGCCTTAAATTAGGGTTAAAAATTGTGATTTTTGTTAAGACTGTACACAGATATCACCCCAGGGTGCATAACTCACAGTTATTTTTTAAGAGTTAGAATTACTATCAATAAACTCTATTCTATTCTATTCTATTCTATATTTCATTTGGAATATATCTACATATTTGGTGTTAATGACTATAATCAAAAGAATTTCTGTGAAGTATTTCGGAAATTTCTCAAATTATTTTCTTGGATCAGGAATATATTAGAAATGATTTGAGATTGAACATCCCTCAGATTTTTGAGTTGAACGTTGAATTAATTCATAATATGTGTATGAAAAAATTGAACTATACCCCTGGGGTAAATTTACCTCACGTTTATGCAACCGGGCTAAGTCCTGCAAATTGAAAAGTTGTCTGATTAGTTACATGCTACATTCAATTTGTCTGATATCATCTTTTTCCACATCTGGGGAACGTATTCAATCATTGACGACATTTTCGATATGCTATGAAAATGTAAGGCTACATGTTTTTCGTCTAAAAATTGATCTTTCCACATCAATTGACACGACTCAACCTATAAAAATCATTTTCAGACGGCCCGCTGTAAGTTTTTTTTCATTTTTTATTTTTTTTTAATGGTCTCCTGGGTACGCGCTACAATCTTGGTGTCTGAAAACTGTGTTATTGGTATCTCAGGGCTATTATCTAACTACATTCCGGAAATCAGACGGGCCGCTATGAGTCACTTATGTCATTTTCTTGACATTTTTGAAAATGCGCTCAGATCATACGCTACGCGCAAAATGTCTGAAAATCGCATTTCTGGGTACAGGGTCATATAATCTATCGATTCCGTGCGGTTTTAGCCGAGCCGCTATGAGGAAAAAATCTTGGTCGCCATCTCTCGTACTAGTCTGCCTGTCTACCAGTGGTTTGAGTGGTCAAGGCGTTTGTCTCGGACCCAGAAGAAATTCCGAGGTTACGAAAGAAATTTTCTAGTCAGACGGTAGTGGGCCACCATTCCACTGTTGGGTCAAAAATTAATAGTGCTTTGCCTAAGGTGAAGAGGAAACAAGCTATAATGAAAAAAACATTTTTCAAGACAAGCTTTTATGATAGCAACACTCATCCGCCATTTTGAAGCCGCCATTTTGAATTCCTCAATTTTGAAGAATCGTAATTTACGACCCAGAAAACCCCATGATACCAATTTTGAATAGAATCGCATCATAATCACAGAACTCGTCCGCCATCTTGTAGCCGCCATATTGCAGCCGCCATCTTGAATTTTTCAATTTTGACCAAAGAATCATCATTGTCAATCCCAAAACCCCCCAGATACTAATTTTGAATGGAATCGGATCATAATCACAAAACTCATCCGCCATTTTGAAGCAGCCATTTTGTTTTTTTCTATAACAAATATTTCATGATGCATTGTCACCAGAATTATGTACACCTGCCAAATTTCAAATCAATCGGACCATCAGAAGTGTGTCATATTCAACTTGCAAGATTTGATTACAGACAGACACCGGGACAGGTGAAACTAAATAAAAGCTTGTAAAAAGAATTAAATATAAAATGAATAAATGCAACAAATAAACCTCAATACCGAATGAAAAGACTACCGACTCGTGTCGAGGGGATCAGTGAATTTATTATTTTCAATATTAATGAATTCGAAAACGACTAAGACTTGATGTGATTTTACTTCAGATACCAAATGAGTCATTGCCTCGTATCTAATAGATAAATGCACCTAGGTTTTTCGAGATGACGCTTTATCCACGAATTCTTAAACTGATTTCTACGACGTTTGTATTTCATGGGATACGTGAGTTTCGAAACTGAAGTTAGCGTTCAATCCCAAATCCCCATATCTTCCCGAATCCCCGATTCTTTGATGTGAACTCTAGAAATTTCCGGGACAGAGATAACGAACCGGTGGCTCATTTGAGTATACTCGTGCGTGAAATATTTCCCACCCCCCTTTGTCTCTCAGACCGATTTCCCGACGACTGAAAGCCCAACTTTTACTTTTCGAACTCTGACAATCGGATAATGACGGCAATTACTATACAAGTTGCTGGCGGGAACAGTAACGACTTTATCAAGAACTAAATTAATGTAATGATTCGGAGCTTCTGGCTCTGCCCGCTGTAAAAACTGAACGGGAACGATTGTTCCTGGATTCTATCTGATTGTTCTTTTTTCTTAAATTGGCGCAGGACCGTGCTGAGTAACACAGAAAGTTTTCACACAGATGGCAGATAATTTGAGAGGATATTTCTTGTACTTTTAGTTTAGCATGACATACAGAATAGCTATACAGCTCCATAGATGCATATAGAATACCTGGTGTTGGCACTGATTAGATTTTGTTTAAGACTTTCTTGTCGATCGAAAATCTGAGTTCATTTGAACTACTTTGAATTTCTCCCGAAAGGGGTCGAGCTATTTTCCGTTGCCGCAGTAGTGCCACGACCGATAAAATATTGCGGATTATTCCGGAAGTAAACCGAGAACTCAAATCTTATATTGCATTCATTTCGAACTTTATTTATTTGTCATTGTATTCAAGAAGCTTTTTTTATGTCAAATACATATATGTACTTTTTCTATGAATATACCTATATTTCTAGTTTTATAACGCTTTATGGACAAAATAACATATATTATACTCCATTCACTTCTATAAAGTATCGCGGTTGGCCAAGTTTTAGGTTTATCAATTTTTTTTTTGCCTGTAAAAATCGATAAATAAATCTCGTAGACGTTGCCGACGTTCATTTTTCATTATCAATTATCAAGCCTGGAAACTAAGAATGCCGAAGGAAGTTTCGAAAAAGCAGAGGCAAAGTATCAGGAAGTGCTAATTAGAATTGTAGGATTGAAATCTGCGCATTCTAAAAGTAACCCTGATAATTTTCTTCAATAATTCATTATTTCCCGAAGTAAATGAACATTTTGTTAAATACCTAATTACTACGACATACATGAAGAAATGGCAACGTTGCTTGTTCAACTGACAGAAGAATGACTATAACCTAACATTTTCTAAATATACACGGTGAAATGTGTCAGAATTCCATGGCCAACCGGTAAACTTTATAGGTGTGAATGGACTCGTAGGGCTGCCAGATCTCCGGAAACGAAAAGCGGGAGGAAAACTTTTCAATTTCTACCACCCCCTAGGCAGGGATTACCACAAACAACACAACAAATTTGCAGAGGACAGAGTGTTACAGCCAAATGGAATAAACTCGATAACGAATAAATGAGGGGGTGTTAGGAAAAACGCTCGGACTTGTCGATTTGTAATTTTAATTGCGCATATTTTTCAAGAAAATAAAATTATATAGGGTGTTCCATGCGACCTTGGCCAATACCAACTTTCTTATTTCAAATGCAACCCCCTGTATATTATTCATTTTTTGGATTCTTCAGAAAATTCTAGACATAATTCATGCACAATGTCCTATACCTATCTTTAACTATTTCGGAAGTATTAAGTGTGTTTTCAGATTTATTGCATAAATCAACGTTTTAAATAAAAATTATTTTATTTCACAAAATCGGTACATTACACCTAATAAGTAATACTGATTATTTCTTAATTATTAAAAAACAAAAAAAATATTAATGTCAATGTCAATGTAGGAAATGTTCAAAATGCTCGCCGCGAACGTCTTGGCAACATGCTAATCTGGTGTAGAATTGTCTTCTAACGTTTACGTTACTCAACATTTCAGGCGTGACTGATCTAATCGCAAGCGTGATTCGGTTTTTCAGGTCATCTAAGTTTAAGTGTTTCGTTTCGTATACAATACTTTTGACATATCGCCACAAAAAGAAGTCTAATGTTGTCAGAATAAACAAATCAGTTTTTGTTTTTTTTTTAATTTCTTTTCAGTAATGGTTTTTGCTTACTTTCTTCAAATCAAGAGGTGAATGGAAAATAAGTATTGAGTGTGATGTATCGAATTTGTGAAAGAAAATAATTTTCATTTAAGATGTTAATTTTTGTAAAAAATCTGAAAACACTTAATATAATAGGTATAGAACATTGTACATGAATTATTTCTAGAATTTTCTGAAGAATCCAAAAAATAAATAATATACAGGGCGTTGCATTTGAAATAAGAAAGTTGGTATTGTCCACGGTCGCATGGAACACCCTATATAATTTTATTTTCTTGAAAAATATGCGCATTTGAAATTACAAAAATCGACGTGACCGAGCGTTTTGCTTAACACCCCCTCATTTATTCGTTATCGAATTTATTCCATTTGGCTGTCACACTCTGTAAAAAATAGCGCTTAAAGATAACATACAAACAATTCGATGTACCTATCGTTAGAATTTTCTTATTTATTGATTAAATCAATGCAAATTCGGGTTCACCTATCAGATTCCCGAAAAATCGGGAGGTTCAAAGCTCATTTTGAAAAGCGGGAGGGAGTTTGAGAAATCGGGAGACTCCCGCCTAAATCGGGAGGTATGACAGCCCTTGAATGGAGTATATAGTGAATGGACAAAATGGCATAGGTATTTCAGCTGAATTAACCGTAAGTACCGGACAAGACCGAGACCATTCATCTCAGGCTCCATCAGCAAACAAAAAGCCAGGACTTGTCTTCTTGTCTTAACATATTCATAACAAAATAATTATATGCGGCTAATGAAAGCATTGCATCTTAACCTACTCTTCCTTATCCATTGAGGAGGTTCCTCAAATCCCTAAAGGACGATTAATTATCGGACAAGGCAATCAAAAAGTGAGCCCATACCTCCGCCAAAGAAAAGGAGACAAGTCTAGGGCATTATTTGAAAAAGACAATGAAAAAGAAAATGTTCCTAGCAACTTTTGAGATGATAAAGACGATTGTCCATCTGTCTATTGCCGATTTAGATCGGAAAAAAAAACCAGTCTCCAGTATTAGCCCTTGAAAAGACTGGTTACAATGTATGCATTGGTTACATTGGGCTCACGCATCTTGTGCTGATGTTCCTAGAAAAACCAAGCGTTTCATTAAGCGCGTTCGGCAATGACATCCGACTGGTCGGATTGATCTGAACCGTTCGTTTATTACATCCAGATTGAGGGGAGTACACATCTGGACCGTTCGGCAAAAAAATCTGATCAATCGGATGTAGATCTTTTTGCTCGCTGTATTTCGACGGAGCAAACGGATTTTTTCAACAGAACAGAAACAGAAATTACTTTTCTGCATTTGTCAATGGATTTTAACTGCATTTATGAGTTTCCTGCTTCGAATATTCTTGAACGGTCTGTTAAAATTTCGTGTCTTATGTTATTTGTTGTGTAGTAATAAATAAAAAATGTCGTTTGATAAAAAAATAATGATTCAAAATATTTAATCATTTCAACCAAGGGGTAGAAGTGTTGAGAGCTATAACGAAAGAATTGAAATAGAATCCAGACTACCTCTACGGCCGAATAGACCTTTAATCACTAATTTAATATCTGACAAACAGAAAAAACGATCTGAAAGCTCCGTACCGTTCGTTTATTACAGAAAAATCTGACAAATCTGTACAATCTGTGATCACGTGACTAAAAAATCCGTCCGCTCTCGGATGCTAATGCCGAACGCGCTTATTGGTGAACTGTGTAGTAGTTTTGTAACTATAAGAGGAAAACTACAGTTGCCTTTCGTTCATCTCAAAATATCTAAGAATATTTGATTATTTGGTACTTTTTTCACAAATGTTGATTAGATTTCATGAGGAGAGGGCCAAAGATCATAGGTGTAGAATATGACATTTCTGTAATTCACTACTAACAAGTAGCGAAATAAAACCATATGTCATTTTGTACGTATACTCCATTCACAATTATAAAATCACAACTCTGGCCTTGGAACTTTGACACATTCCACTCTGTATCGAAGTAATGACGTTTTTTGAAATATTTTTATGTTGCCATTTCTAGCGTATTTCTCAGAATGTATATTTCATTGTGGAGAACACAACGGAAAATTGTGAACAATATTCAACATATAAAGGTGTTTTTGGATTTATGATTGTAAAGATTTATCGATGTGCTTTGTTTTCAACATGATATTGTATGTGATTTGATTGTGAGGGTGTATAACATTTCTATTTCTAATATTTCTTTATTTCAAATAAATAACAGTTTTATTCATTCATCACAAAGAAAATAAACATAATAACTAAATTAACGAATTTGTTTACAGAGAAACTTATAATTCCAATGCAATAGTAGGTGAGTTTTGGTTATGAACAATAAGCAAGAATGTCAATCATTTCATTCATTTGATCTTATGAACAAGGAGTAAAATACTCTGTTAGAAGATCGTATAAGGAAGCCTTTTTTGTCCATTTACACATTCCAAATAAATTTTGAGCACCAAAAACGATACCGAAACTAACCAAACTTCTGGGGGACCGGAATTTCGTTTGAAATCTTTCTAAACGGCCAGATACCTAAAAAAAACTTCGTTATCAAGTGTAAAAAGGTCGATTAGTACTTAATTTCGCTTAATTTATGCTTATAAATCGATTTTTGGTCCAATTAAAATTTGCCGTTCGTACTCACGCCGAAACTCGTGACAGGAAAAAATGACTCTTGCGCGAAATTTCTTATATCGGCACGAAACTTCTTCTGGACTACGAAGAACGGAAAAATAGGCGATTTCCTATCGATATTTCGCTCCAAAATCGCCTATCGATTCGAACTAACAAAATGTGGAATATCTTTGATACTTTTACTTTGATTTAAACAGAAAAACTGGCATCGTCGTTTTGTCATTAACGATATTCTCTGTACGCGCACAGACTTTTCATCCGGTGCACCGACTCCTGAAAACGAGACCTCCTCATAGGAGGTCATGGTATGAGAGAATATCGTTAATGACAAAACGACGATGCCAGTTTATTTGTTTACATCAAAGAAAAAGTATCAAAGATATTCCACATTTTGTTAGTTCGAATCGATCGGCGATTTTGGGGCGAAATATCGTTAGGAAATCGCATATTTCTCTGTTCTTCGTCGTCCAGAAGAAGTTTCCCGTCGATATGAGAGTGTCATTTTTTCCTTTCACGACTTTTGGCGTGAGTACGAACGGCAAATTTGAATTGGACCAAAAATCGATTTATAAGCATAAATAAAGCGAAAGTAAGTACTAGTCGACCTTTTTACACTTGACAACGAAGTTTTTTTAGGTATCTGGCCGTTTAGAAAGATTTCAAACGAAATTCCGGTCCCCCAGAAGTTTGGTTAGTTTCGGTATCGTTATTGGTGCTCAAAATTTATTTGGAATGTGTAAATGGACAAAAAAGGCTTCCTTATACGACCTTCTAACGAAAGCGACCGGAAAATATGGTTCAGGTGGGATTTTCGAAGAATTATGAGGAGAGAACTTCCAGAATGAAATCCTTTGCCGAAAGTAGAAATAGGCTATATTGAACCAGAATACATCGGTTTTTTCCATATTCCAGGAGTTTGTGTCTTATTTCAAAACAGGTGAATGATAGATGTGAAGCATATGTTTGACCTATTCCATTTTATTTGTACAAACCTACTGTGGTAGTAATGTATGAATATTTTTTAAAATAGTAAATTACTATAGAGTCAGAATATTTTACTCCTTGTTCATAAGATCAAATAAATGAAATATATATCTATAAAGCTTTCAGGAATTGACATTCTTGCTTATTAATTTATAACCAAAACTCAGTTCCAAGAAAAAGTTCCTCTTGCATCAGAACTCCCTTCAACTATTTGGATTCCAATAGAGGGATATAATGTTCCATTATTCTTGATTCTTGTAATTACCCATCAATTCATCCTATATCTTTGGGTTGATTTTTTTTAATGAATTCTTGATTAGAATCAACAATTGATGTCGTCAAGTCTTGAACTTTCAGTTCAAGAGGATAATAAACATTAAATCTTCACAAGCATGCATATGAAAATTATGTGAAAGCAATGCAATTTTCTTCCATGGCGAAAAATAATTTATTTCAACAGTGATCTCTTGTACTTTTCATGCAAATAACTAGAAAAGGAATCCTTTCTATGAATTCATATAAACGTTAATTATTTTCGTCCATCACATCTTTTCCAATTCATTCACATTCTGAGAAATACGCTAAGAATGTAGAAAGGGCAACATAGTGTTGACTTGGAACATAAAAATATTTTGAAAAAGTCATAACTTCGATACAGAGTGGAATGTGTCAAATTCCCAAGGCCAGAGTTGTGATTTTATAATTGTGAATGGAGTATAGGTACTTTCCCTACGATTATCCAACATTATTCAAAATGGCGAATAATGTACCATTGTCAGAATTCACATTTTTTTTCAATTTAATGGGACAACCAATTCGAGTCGAAAACAATCGTCATTCGAGCGAACTACATACCATCCGGAATCATTCATCGCCCTGTCAAATACCTGCGGACGTTCCAAGCGGCGCGGCAGCGGCTGTCGATTTGATGAGAGGCGGCGTACATAAAAGTGGGTCTAGTAATTAGCTGATGGACGAGACGCGATAGAGGCGTATCGGCCGTTCGAAATTTTGATGAACGAACGAAAAGTAATCACTCTTTCGGAATTTATCGAAAAAACATAAGCGGCCCTCATTGGGGATGGAGACCGCAACGAGGGTAGGTCTATTGAAGGTTTAGATCCGTTGTGCAGCGAGCTTAAAAAAGATACGTTATCCGGTACGGATTCATGGGCGATCTTCGAGCTGGTTAATCACTCAATTCGACTTTTTCGACCTTTCGCAGAGATTAAACTGGTTGTTTTTGAATTTCGTTCACAAAAAGCATTTCTGCAAAGTATGTTGTGTCGAATTCTTTTTGGGAATGATGAACATTTTTGTGGTTCTCTCTTCTTCCTATAGACCCGTGTCCATGCAGGCATATACAGGGTCTTTCACGAGGAACCTCACCCATATTTATATGGGAAACTACTGAACGTATTTTCATGAAATTCAGCACTTATAAGTATTTCACGATGCTGATGAAATCTGAAATATTTTCAAGGCATGAGCACCTCCGGTTTTTCCGGAAATGACGTCAACTTCCGTTTTTCAAATTAGAACACCATTTTTTTATTGCAGAAATAGATTCCTTAGAAAATTTCAAGTTATTTTGATGTTACATTTTTCAGTTTTGGTTAGAAAATTCTCTCTGAGCGGGAAAATTCGAAAAGAAAATCGAAAATAGAGCTCCGCTGAAACAAGAATAACTTCGAGGTTTTTGGATGGAAAATTGTCATTTTTGGGATTTTTCAAGATGTAAGATTGATGTATCCACTTCAGAAATCGAAATCGCGATTCATGATACAGGGGGTGAAAGAATCGCTTTCAAAGTTAGGGATGACAAAATCGTGAAAAATCAATTTTTTCAAGTTAGAACCCCATTTTTTTATGGCAGATATTGAATCTACGTTAAAAAATAATATGAGTGTATGCATCACACCCTTGCCCTAAAGTGGATATTTCCTGAGTTATTCACGAAAATCTGTTTTTCGACCTGAATTTTCAGCTATTTCTTTTCCCTTCACGCCAAAAAGATGAAATTTTCAGGAACTGTTACTTAAACCATGTTTTAGATTTAACTACCCTAATATGCAAGAGAAAAAAGTTACAGGTTGTTCCTAAATAGATGGCGAATTTGGATTCGAATTTGTATCGGAAACCTCTTTATTTCAACTAATCGGCCATCTGTTTTCTCTCCAGTGATAAATAAATAATTCCTCATGAACCATATGCAAAAACTCACCATGTTTACATAGTGATCGATTTTATAACTTAATACGAATTATCACCAAATTAATAGTAAACACAAAATGCTACTGAATAAAGAGGAATTTGGCAGATGTAATTAATGATATCTATCATTAAAAAAAAAGAATGTAAAACATGGTAAGTTTTTGCATATGCATGAGGAATTATTTATTTATCACTGGAAAGAAAACCGATGGCCGATTAGTTGAAATAAAGAGGTTTCCGATACAAATTCGAATCCAAATTCGCCATCTATTCAGGAACAACCTGTACCTTTTTTCTCTTGCATATTAGGGTAGTTGAATCTAAAACATGGTTTAAGTAACAGTTCCTGAAAATTTCATCTTTTTGGCGTGAAGGGAAAAGAAATAGCTGAAAATTCAAGACGAAAAACAGTTTTTTGTGAATAACTCAGAAAATATCCACTTTAGGGCAAGGGTGTGATGCATACACTCACATTATTTTTTGACGTAGATTCAATATCTGCCATAAAAAATGGGGTTCTAATTTGAAAAAATTGATTTTTCACGATTTTGTCATCCCTAACTTTGAAAGCGATTTTTTCACCCTCTGTATCATGAATCGCGATTTCGATTTTTAAAGTGGATACATCAATCTAACATCTTGAAAAATCCCAAAAATGAAAATTTTCCATTCAAAAACCTCGAAGTTATTCTTGTTTCAGCGGAGCTCTATTTTCGATTTTTTTTTCGAATTTTCCCGCTCAGAGAGAATTTTTTAACCAAAACTGAAAAATGTTACATCAAAATAACTTGAAATTTTCTAAGAAATCTATTTCTGCAATAAAAAAATGGTGTTCTGATTTGAAAAACGGAAGTTGACGTCATTTCCGGAAAAACCGAAGGTGCTCATGCCTTGAAAATATTTTAGATTTCATCAGCATCGTGAAATACTTATAAGTGCTGAATTTCATGAAAATACGTTCAGTAGTTTCCCGTATAAATATGGGTGAGGTTCCTCGTGAAAGACCCTGTATATTACTCGAACGAAGAATAAAAACGGTTTTATAGGCGAGAAGATTTAATGAAAACTACAATTTACCACTACAAATTTTGAGATTTTACATTATCTCTTCTTCAGGCTTAAAAGCGAAAACAGAGAAAACAAAATTAATATGGGAAAAGAAACGCCACAAGAAACTCTGCTCACCAGAATAAATTGACAGAATGATCGAAAATTCCTCTTGGAAATCAACATAAAACGTATTGCAAACGAAATTCTACCTCAAACAGTTTAACTTACATCTTAAGGAATCTTCTATACTATCAATTGAAAACATCCATCAATTATCCAAAAGTCATAAAAAAACAGCCTAATCATCTAACAGCGAGAATGGAACGGACGCTTAAAAAAATTGAAAATTTTACAATATTTCCAGTTCAATCAACATTATTGATTTGTTGATTGATTATTTTCAGCAGGAAGTGCAAAATGAAAGTATTTATGGAAAATGTGAAAAAATCAGTTTCTCACAGAAATGCTCCATTTTCGATAAACATTCGAATATTATCTTTTTTTCGGAAGAGGGTTATCACCCGAATTTTACCTTCTCAGAATCCTCACAAATTGGGCAACTTTTCAACGCAATATGTAGAAAAGGTCTAGTGGCTCCTTTTCATACCACGTTAGATTGAATTCAGTACAAAAAACACTTCCTTCAAAACATGAATTCTAATTTTTTTTCAGAATCCCTGAATAATATGTTGTGCTATTCTTCATTCAACAATATTTACGGAAAAAACTGATTCGAACAGTATTCAATTGTAGCTTCCGCAAGAGAGAAAGCATTTTAAGTGTAAAAATTCAACATTTTCATAAAACATCAAATATCTTGAAAACTGTGAGACTTTCATGTGAACGATTTTTCCACATTAGATAGGGCACATTCTGATCTACATTCCGTTTTCGTTTGACGTGGTCTTTACGGGTCACCCTGTATATAATGAAGCATATTAGACAAAATTATACCAATCAGTGAACTAATAAAAATCATTATAAGCAAATGTTATAAATTTCATGATACAACATTGTGAATTTTACCACCAAATAGATACAATAGACTGTGATCTAAAAGTGAAGATAATTTTTTTTCATAAAATGACTCATTCAGTTGCCAAATGATCGAGTAGTCGAAATTATTCCTTCTGAGTGCAACTCGCTGATGTCAAACTCTGTACGCTATGGTGTTCTCACAATGAGGAAAATCTCATCAGATGACCCTTATTTGAAAGACCACTAAATTTCGTATTCAACTTCACTCATCCCCCCAAAGAACACACATTTCCAAATCAATTTGAAGAAATGGCCCGTCTGGCACAATGGAGGACCGCAATCATCATTCTACCAACCCTCATTTGAATATCCAATAAAGAAAGCATTCGAATGCAAAGGTGGCTGGACAGGAAATCGAATGACCATTGTTGTCTCCAGAGTGCGGAAGACCCAAGCCGAATCTGACTCTTCGGAAATTACCACCCATTCAGGCTGGGGCAAATGTACTATGAAAATACGTGCTTCTTCCGTTTCCGAAGAGGATATTTCGACCTCCTTTGTCATATGATGAGGTGACGAGGGAAATGCGTTCCCTACGCTTACCACTTTAGTTTTGGAGATTTGTTATGGGGAGAGTATTCAGAAGTAGGTACTTCAGAAATATAATACTTTCATTAAATAATTGGATCAAGGTAAATGAAACACTGGATTGAACACAAGTGATGATATTTTTATTGGCCCATGAGGGAGTAGTTTTGAAGCCTTTTGATTGAGCGAAAACGAAGGAGGAACCAATAGTTGGTCGGTTACCCAAAGCAAAAACTTTCGTCTCTAGAATTGGAGATGATATTACATGTAGCAAGTATAAAGCAGGATGACAACGATGGTGGAATATCATGCAGCGCACCCAGAACATATGAGCACAGTTGACATACACACATCGTCATTATCAGGATTATAACGCCTCACCACACCTCACACGAAGTGTTCTTCCAGAGAACAATATCCAGAGAATGTACTGGCCAGCAAACTCACCGGGCATCAATCGAATTGAGCACTGATGGGATTTCTTAGGGAGAGCAATTTCCAATCGCCAAAACCAACCTTCAACTTCTCAGGAATCGAGTTCAGTCCTTCTGGAAGAATGGAACGATATGCCTGAAAATTTTATTGATGACTTGATTTGTAATGGGATGCCTAGACGTATTCGGCAGTTGATTGAAAGAAGAGGTGATTATATGAACTATTGAATTTAGATACAAGTGTAGAATATACACTCGGGCGTACCAGAATGCGTTGGAGAGACAACATTTAATCAGACCTCCATAAAATGAAAATCACTTTTGACCATGGATGGATGGAAGACCGAATTGAGTGGAAGAGAGAAGTGCAGTCAGCCAAAAAGCACCCGGGGTTGTGGCGCTAAAGGATGATGATGATGAATACCAATAATTAATCAAAAATGAATAATTGATAAATTTAGATATTTCCTAGTTTGTCTCATCCCACAAATAAAAGAGAGTAACAAACAAAGATTTCCTATCAAATATATGACAGTTGAAATAGATGAGAATATTCATCTTATTTCCAGAACACAGATTGTTTATTTTTTTCAGTAATTCAGTTCATTCAAACAACAGAATTCGTAATTGGTTTCTATGAATCTACATTCTAGACCATGAAGGACGTTAAAGACTCTTATTCTGAATCAAGGTTTTCAGAGGACTTCATTGGATATCTCTCCCCTTGCTTACAAAAAGATGTCTGCCGAACGACATATGAAAGCTGCTCTATCGCGACAAATGAAGAATAAACAAGCTTCAACTCCATCAAAGACAGGTTACGTCGTGTAATCCACGTTTCTGTCCTTGCGTCTTGCTCTCCTTCCACTCCAATTTCGTCCAATTCCGCCGTTGAACAAGTTTGCAAAATGAAATTTTCCCGGTAGGTTGACGAGTCCGATCACGGGGTGGGAGGGGTGTCTTCGTTCGTCTGACATAGGAAATAAGCGATGCACGTCGGAAAATTGCGTTGTTGGCAATTTTCGTATACAAAGGACGACAAATTCGGTCGAAATGAGGCAAATTCGAAGGACTGCTTCTCGTTGGCTCAGTGCGTGTCAGTGAAGATTGCCTGAAGTTGCGGAGGTTGTTCTGAGAATTATCAATGAAAAGGGTTTTTGAATCGTTATTACTTCTGACCAAGTGCTGACAACATTGTTAACTTAGTGCTATCACAGGGTTAATAATTTTTCAACAATTCGGTGATTATATTTTCGAGATTTATGATTTTTGCGTGGATTTGTGAATCGGCTACGCTGTAATTTTTATACCAGGAGAAATATTGAATGAGTTTTGATCGAGGAATATGCACCATGAATAGAGTGAACAATCAACCAAATTCAGTTAACACCAATTGTTTCGAAGATATGAAAAAGGTGTTTCGTTTGGTGAGAGGAATCTAAAGTTAAAATTTATGTACAAGTGACGGACTCACCCTGTATAATTTCAAATCCTGTTGAGTGAAGATGATGAAAGAAAGTGCGACAATGATGTATGGAAGGAAACCTTCGAAGAGTGTCGATTTTCTCAGGATTCACTGCTTCGTGAAAAACTAATGAAAAATTAAATTTCCGAATACTCCTTTGAGTGCCAGTTTCATTATTGAGTTAGCATTCACGCGAACTTCGAGCATACGCTCAGGCGAATCCGAATATTCACTCGGTGCTTTTTCCTCATTTTCAATTTCCAGCTGTAACTTTCCCGTCGTGTATCCAATTTATCATTCCAGTTTCCAGCAGGAAAAGCGGGCACCTATTTCGGATGGAAAAATCGCCGTTTAAATTGCTACGCTGTTTAGGGATTAACAGATGTGTGTCAGTACCCGAGAGAACGAGCGAGTGTCGAGGAAATTTCCTTGCCAGCTGAAATCTCAGGAATATTGAAATCATTCGATAATGGAACAAGTCCACTGCACACATGAGGATGAAGCTAAAACATGTTGTGAAAACACCCACTTTGATATTCGACGGAAGAGCGGCTTTCCACCAATCAAGGGGTGATATTACTTAAAAAAAAAGATGAAGATGTTATTAATTTTGAAGATCTTTCTCTTTGAAGGAACAAAGTGTGGGAACGGCCCTTGGCACTAGGACTTTATTTGATCCAGTTGTCCGTGAAAACTGCCTTTCCAGCTCGATGTGACACAATGTTTGAAAAGACGTGTCATGTCCACAGAGATATTTCCGATATGTAATTCAGAGATTCTTTCATAGGAACCAATGTGAAGAGAGACACAACATCGAAGCTTACCAGGAGATCATTCGGCTAGTAGGCTGGGAATATAAGAAACAATCAAAGAGGCCCATTCTCTACAAAAATTTGTTCATCATTTGACCAGTTAAACGACCGATGAACAGCCGTTTTGCTCGTTTTTGAATTATCTACAGAAGCTCCATTGACTCTAAATCGATTTCCTGAATATTGTTTGAGATTTTCAGAAAATAGTTCTACTATTTCTCGTTCAAAAACTTCAACAGAGCGATTCAGCTGGTTTGGACATCAGGGATTTCATCTATTTTTCACAAGTTAGTATAGCCTATGCAGGGTGAGTCTTTGACTTCTACATATATTTCAACAATGCAGATTCTTGAGGCCTGAAGAACCCTTTTTTTCATTTTCCATTTTTTTCGAATTCGGCTCTGTTGAGAAATAAAGCAATTTGAAAAAAAAGTTGGGCTTTATACGTGCCTGAAACAATTCTCTGCAAACACCTCAAAGTTCATATTTTTCGATTGTAATTGAAGTGATTATGAGATGTTCTGGGTGACACAATTAGAAAATACTCAAGCACTAACCTTATTTGAATAAGAATGTAACAAATACGATATTTCCTAACAAAAACATCTGTCCGATTATTTCTGCAATTGAAAAACCATATTTGTTCATATTTTCCTCGATCTCGATCCTGATCGATCTTATAAAAATTGATTCCTCACTAATCTATCCTAACTCCATTAATCAAAGTCATATGGTTCGAGGTCAATCACCTAATCTAATCCATCTTCTCTGTGATATTTCTCAGAACTCTAGAGAGGACGATGCCAGATTGCCGATTTTCTTTTCAACAATCGTATAGGCGAACTCAAGAAAGCAGAACGTCCCCTATCGTTAACGGAAGAACTATCGCAGAGGCACTAGTTCTGTTTACTTTTGGCTAAAGGCTTCTAGGCATTGCTCTTTGGAAATGCCAAACGAGTAGTTCTGATTCTCGCCGATATAACGCTACGATCTAAATTTCAGTCGCGGTGCGCTGCGATGTAGCCGCCACGCAAGACAATCCGTTGTTATGTGCCTCCAGAGTCTCATCACAGGCCAGTCTGTGATACAATGAACGACGCTTGAACGCGATAACCTTTCTACATGGACTTCGATTTATATGTATATTTATTTACTTGCAGAGAATAAAGCAAACAGGTGATGATTGTGATGTGGAGACCTTGTAGTGTCTATTGAAAATTCCAAGAGGATATTGACTATTGTTCAGATAGATATTTTCCTGAAGGACGGGTATCAATAAATTTTCAAAAGGAACTGTGCTTATTAACTGTGTAATTTCATGCTCTCCGGAATTCAATTATTACATCGAACGTTTTTCCATCATAGAGATTTTAGTCTTGACAAAGTTGATGAACATTGACAACATTGTTAATTTGTTAAGAGACCAGAGAAGAAATAATATTCGATGATATTTAATCCAGGGAAGCATTCAGATTTTTTATGAAATTCATGATTTTTTCCTCAAATTTCTTCGTATACATTCAGGAATAACTCGAAAACGACGCGTTTTATTGAGAAAATATAAGAATACTTTTATTCTCTAAAATGGTTGATTCTTTCGAAAATATGAACCGTTTTTCTTCTTCAAGTGATTTAATAGTGTTTTTGCATGAATTTATGAGTCGACCACCCTGTAACTTTCATACTAGGAGGGATATTGAATAAGTTCCGACTGAGGAATATGCACCATGAATAGAGTAAGCAATAGGCCAAAATTTTGTTCATTTGAAATAGCGGTTCCGAGGATATAAACAGAAAAGTGTTTTTTTCGAAGATTCTCGACACCCTGTATCTTCCAAACGGAACTGAATTTTGAAAAATGGTATGAGAAGAAAGTGTTTCGTTTGATGAGAGGAATCTGCATCTGATTTAATTTTCTCCTTAATAAATCGAAAATTGGATTGTTTTCATAAAGAAAAATTGCATTCGAACTGTCATACAACTCACCTTCCTTACACCCCTGTTCACGAGTACGAACGATTTACTCGCGTCCTATTAGAACTTCCTCCTTTCATTTCGTTCAATTTTCTCTCCACCCGGTCCCAGGATCTTCCAGTCCCAGAGGAGAAGATTGCCCAACTATGAGCCCTTGGCTCGGCGTTCTTCTCTTCCACCTTTTATTCCGTTTCATTTCGTTAATAATTATTTCCCCGAGAAGGTAAGGGTCGAATCCTTTATGCTCTTTTTGAGGCCGCCGTTTTTTTCCTAATGCGCGAAAATCGGCTTTCTGCCGGTCCGCTCGGGATGGAGAAACGGTATAGGGGATTAGGGAGTTAAAGCCTCCAGGATGTTCTAATTGATGGGGAGGAAATGGGAGAAATTAAGTGTCTGCTTGGGGATATTTGAAGGTGTCTATAGCACGTATCTTGTATGTTCATGGTTCGCATATGTTGAAATAGAAGAATGGATATTGTTTGTGGGATTCTTTTGCATTTCCGTGATGCTGAGAGGAATAACTGGGAATAATTTTATTGTTTTTTGATTTATTTTAAATTCCCTTCAAAGATCATTATCCCTTGAAAAAATTTCAATCTGATTTCAGATGGTGACTATGTAATGAACCGCATAAATTGTCATTGGAAATAAATTTTGGGAGGAATAAAATTCATCTTTGAAAATGAGAATGAGATTATCGGGTCAAGGCCATAAGAAAACACATTACATTTCAGATAAATACAACAATTGTGAAACTAGAAAGCAGATCTGCGTGATGTCTGAGGGTGAGAGAAAAAAAAGACAAACATAAAATACAAAAACAATCAGTGAACGTATAAAAACAACTCCGAATAAGGAATTACTTTCACTATTAACTTGGTCCCCTGTCAACTTCAAGTAAAATTTTGAAAACTCAAGTAATTCACAAACTGAGCGATACATTCTTTTTTTTTCGATATGAATAAAAAGAATCACGTCAAGCGCCAAGGTGTAAACTTGACACCCTCAGTTTGTGAATTACTTGAGTTTTCAAAATTCTACTTAAAGTTGACGGGAGACCAAGTTGATATTGTGAGTACTTTGGTATTCAGAGTTGTTTTATACAACTTTACACAGATTCTGTATCGAAATTTTCGTCCATGTTATCGAAAATGAAACAATTTTTTCAGGAATTTGGACTTTAATGATTTCCGTCAAATTTCTTCAATTCATCACCAACGTTTCGGATCCAGTTGATCCTTTATCAAGGCTAAAAAGTGACGAAGTACAATCAAATAGCAGAATCAGCCCAGGCGAGCAAGAACAAGAACCTACCTCGAATTTACTCTAATTTAACGAATATTTTGAAAGAACCATTATTTAAAACTTTAATTGCATTGCAATGAATTTAATAAATAGAGCAGTCGTGTTAAGTGATGAGGAATATCAGGTTAATAATCTTCAAAAAGTCACAAAAATACTGATAAGTAATAACTATCCGATACATTATGTAAAAACATGCATCAATAACTATCGTAAAACGAAACAATTAAATCCTACACGAAATATTGGCACTCAAAATAATACGGACAAACAACATCAACAAACAGTATCATCACAGATCACATTGAAAAAATTCTCCAAATTAGTGTTTTATCCAATTGTGTCATATAAAATCAATAAAATTTTCAGAGAACACAATTGTACAGCTGCGTTTTATAACAAAGTAGATAGTAAAAAATTGTTTTACACCAAGTTGAAAGACAAAACACCTCTTTTGAAACAATCAGAGCTGGTTTATAAAATTGAATGTTTTAATTGCCAAAAATGCTACGTAGGACAGACAAAACAACTGCTTCAAGAACGAATTAGACAACACACTTATGACTCAAAAAAACTTGATAGTGCACAAAAAACAGCACTGTCGGCACACACTCACACAACAATGTTACAATATTGGATATGGAACAGAATTACAACAGAAGGTTAATTAGCGAGATGATTCATATCAGAACACATAATACTGTCAATTTCAGGGAAGATACGCAAAATCTAAGCAAAATTTATGATAGCTTAATAAGCAATAACAGTATAACTTAGAGTAATGGCTGATGAATGATTTAACTTTGACTGTATTTCTCATCAAGAATACAGTTTAAAACAAATGTCAATAAAATTGCAAAGTTGGTGAGTTGGAACAAATAAATATTCTCATGTGGGGGGTGAGTGTCTCTGTTGTAACACTTTAATGGTTCACATGCATATAGAAAAAAATTTAAAAGTGTTTATAAAGACTGTTACTGTTTGTAACTCGAAGTGTCGCTGAAGATTCAGCAGATGTTAATTCTCTCTCTTGATTTTAACTTATTTATTATTTGATGTATAATATTTGTTTGTGAATTGTTTTTTGAACCTGTTAGACTTCTGTATGATATGATTTGATTCATATAGTGCAGATGACGCTCAGACGGGCGAGTTCAGGTTCCTGCCCGGATGATCAGATCATAGAACTTGAGATAAGAAAACTAACAAAAGAATATTTAAATTTGACAAATATATATTCTAACCTAACTTCTTGTTCGACACACTCAACGTACTTCTTAAAGAAAAGTTTCTTATGCTTCACAAATTAAAGTTTTAAATAATGGTTCTTTCAAAATATTCGTTAAATTAGAGTAAATTCGAGGTAGGTTCTTGTTCTTGCTCGCCTGGGCTGATTCTGCAATTTGATTGTACTTCGTCACTTTTTAGCCTTGATAAAGGATCAACTGGATCCGAAACGTTGGTGATGAATTGGAGAAATTTGACGGAAATCATTAAAGTCCAAATTCCTGAAAAAATTGTTTCATTTACACAGATTGTTTTGTATTTTATGTTTGTCTCATTTTGTTTTTCCTCTCACCCTCTGCCATCACGTAGATATCTGCTTTGTTTTTTCATAATTATTGTTGTTATTTCAAATGTAGTGTGTTTTCGTATCTGATTTTTTCAGTTTGTTTCGTATTATGGTTTTATTATTCAACTCAACGTAAATAGATAATATTAATTTGAATTTATTAATGTAAATCTTGTATCGCCCCGAGGAAGGTTTTGAATAAACCGAAACATCGGCATGGTATCAGATTGATAGTCTTTTCTTCTGGCCGTAACCCATTAATCTTATTCTCATTTTCAAATATGAGCGGCAGGCCGTCAATATATCCTTCATAAAATTTATTCCAAAACTACATAGCAGCAACATGTCATAACTCGTTACCGAGGCGTAGATCCAATACTTCCATATTGAATCCTTATAGAAACATGTGCAGTGCATCAATTTTATCAACTGAGCACTGTGGACAAAACAGCAGTATTCAGCAGTTTGAAAAATTTTCCACAAGATCAAATACAGGGTGAGTCTTTGACTTGTACATATATTTTAACTTTAGATTCTTCTCATCAAACGAAATACTTTTTTTCCATACCATTTTTCAAAATTCGGTTTGGTTTCGAAGATACATCAGGGTGTCGAAAATCGAAAAAAAAAACACTTTTCTGTTTATATATTCGGAACTGTTATTTCAAATGGACTGAATTCTGGTTGAGTTTTTACTCTTTTCACGGTGCATATTCCTTAATCGAAACCTATACTATATCTCTACTAGTATAAGAGTTACAGGGTAGTCGACTCATCAATACACGCTAAAACACCATGAAACCACTCTAAAAAGATAAACGGTTTATATTTTCGAAAGAATCAATCATTTGAGAAACATAAATTATTCCTATTTTCTCTCAATAAAACGCGTCGTCTTCGAGTTATTTCCAATTTTACTCGGAGTAATTTGACGAAAAAATCATTAATTTCAAGAAAAATCTGAATGCGTCTCTGAATTAAATATCATCAAATATTATTCCTTCTCTGGTCTTTGAACGAGTTCACAATGTTGTCACAATATTTATCAACTTTGTCGAGACTTAAATTCAAACGATGGAAAACGTTGTTGATGTAGAGATATTTCAATAATAAAATCCCACAAATGTGGGAGATAAAATTGAACACCAAGGAGGATTTAATATGCGCAGTTTCTATTGAAAATTCATAGTTACCGGTCCATATTGAAGTTAAATGTCGATGAAATACAAAATTCGGATATGAAGGATGAATCCCGATACAAACTACTTATTATTGGAATTAATGAAATATAATACGATACCTGATAATCTGTGGCGATGTTTCTATCTAAACAATATCCTCTTGGAATTTTATGAACTCGACACGGTTAAAATTATATTAATTCACTTCACATAATAATCACATTAGAACAATAATTCACTGAATGTATTCAGAACTTCACATAATGTTTACAGTTTGTTCAGAGACTCTTGTTTGTTATTGTTTATAGTTGGCCTCCAGATAACCAATCTGTCGGTTTTCGCTCTACGCATGCGTGATTATAAATTTCGCGGCAAAGTCGATTCATGATGGAAACGGCAGAATTCATAGATATTTATTCTATATTTCGTGAAAAATCCTTAACCTCAATGAAAATATCAGCAAGCTGACAACATCTTCTTGAAATTTCTGTGCAAACATTCACAGAATCGATACAAATTAGATTAGGTTAGGTTGTTTGATAATAAATTCTGATGATCTGAATGAAAAGTCTTTCTTCATGAGATTGTTTGGAAATTTCGTCGAAAATATGAACAAGTTTTAAGTATTTACAAACTAATCTGCAGAAAAATCGAAGAAGGAACCTATTTTGGTGGGAGAAATGTGGCTTTTTAGTTGCAGATATAATCCGATGATACTAACTGTTTTTGTTGAAATTATCGTGTTTGCAACATTTTTATTCGAATGAGGTTATAGTACTCGAGTATTTCCTAGATGTATCAACCCAATTTTTATCGAGAAATATGAACATTGCATCAATTCCAGAGAATCTTATCAGAGACGTAGTCAGCCCAATTTTTTTTAATGGCTATATCTTTTTAACAGAGCGGAATTCGGAAAAATGGAAAATGAAAAAAAGGTTTATTTTTGCCTCATGAATCTACAATTAAAATATATGTACAAGTCAAAGACTCACCCTGTATACATCAAGTCGAAATCTACGACATCATTTTCCAAAGTCCTTCGATTCTTGATGAGTTTGGCTCCCATCACTCCTCAAGACTATGCAAACTTTATGAAGTATATGCTCTCATTATACTTCCAAGTGCAGCCGATGAAAAAATGTATTGAATTTTCATGTTATTCTAAGTAATCGGATGATACGAGTTTCTTCTTCAATTTCTCCCCATATAAATGAAGAAAGGATTAACAGAATACGGAAAAGGTTTGATTGAAAAGGATTCAATTCAATGTGGAAAAGGTTTAATTCGATATACTTAGAAAGGTTTAAATCAATGTTACAAGGTTGAGATCATTGTAATTGCAGAAATGCTTTAATGCCGACAGTTCTAATGCCTGCTCAGTGCTCACTATAACTGAAAAGGGTCCTTGTTTTGATATAAGACTACATATACTTGGACCGTCAAAACAGTTTGAAACTCAAACGAGAACTTTCATTCTGTTTTGGGATCCGGAGTTGGAATATGCCTAAATTACGTTGCATGAACATCCTATCGTAATATTGTTTGAACAGGACGGTGACAATCAGGCAGGTTCGTATAAATAATAATTCGATTTGCAATGTAATTTTCATGGATTCGCCATCGCCCCCTGGCGACCGGACATCAAACGCGAGTCCAACCGTTCTAATTTTGAATGGCCCGAACCAGGGGGGCCCAATTACCAGCACCCTGTCATTTAGAATCACGCGAACTGTTACATTTATCATCAATAAAATGGGCCTTTGATACTTCGAATCACACTCGAAAATCCGAAATTCTTTTGAGCATTATCACGTAGATTATTCAGTAAGAGCCCAGAGCTACCAGACATACCTAATTTTATTCCATAAATATCTTATGAAGCAAGGTTTTTCATTGAAATTGTGATTAATCAAGCTTCATCAACCTATTTTGTATTCGAAACGATCGAAACAATAATCTTCTATGAATATTTCAGAGAGCTTCTGCTAGCTTGTTGATTTTTCGAATATCATAGTATACATATGTATGAATTCTACAATTCCTTAATATCAGGAATCAACCCATCTCGAACGACAGTCTTCTATCTACGATGTCCCATCTCTACGCATGCGTATAGCGAAAACTGGCGCTAGATATTGGCGTTTTCAACTACCACTGGGGATGCAGCGAACTGTAAACAAACATGGAGGAAATCTTTTCTAGAGCTATGTTGTTATGAGAGAGGGAAGTGACTGAAATAGGTGTTCATCTTTGATCTCGTGATGATTATGAAGACTTTCAGTGAATTAATGTAATATTGACCGTGTTGTCTCGAGTTTATTGAGGTTACGTGTATAGATTAGCATATTTTTTGTGCAGAAGTTTTTGCCTTGTTTGCAGTTATCAGAAAATCATCACAAAGGACATTGTTCGGATAGCAACATCGCCACAGATTATTTAGTGCCAAGTATCATTTTATTTTTCATTATTTCAATCCAATTTTGTAAGGGTTGATTGGAAAATAAGTTCAGTTGTATACACTCATAGGTTAAATTAAAGTGAAAATGTCGATTTATAGTTACGCACAGGAACTCAATTCTAGAGTTGAAAACCTCTGTAACTCACCATGTTCATTTATTTGTTGCTTGAATAAACATATTATTATTATTATTACGTGGTTTGAACATTCATCATTCATAAATCTGTATTTTGTATTTTATTGACATTTATTCTCAATATTTACCTGAAGAATACACCGGTACCAATAAATGAATTTTATCTCCCACATTTGTGGGATTTAATTCTTGCATGTCCCTACATCAAACGTTTCTCCATCATAGAGATTCTAGTCTCGAAAGAGTTGATAAGCATTTCAACAATTTGATGGTATTCGTGGTGACCAAATCGTTCTTTATACACAACTCAATTGAGGTACACTTGTAGGGATGCTGCTAGGATTCATCCTTTTTCCTCCAAAATCAATACCTTTTTACAAGCTTTTATTTAGTTTCACCTGTCCCGGTGTCTGTCTGTAATCAAATCTTGCAAGTTAAATATGACACACTTCTAATCGTCCGATTGATTTGAAATTTGGCAGGTGTACATAATTCTGGTGACAATGCATAATGAAATATTTTTTATAGAAAAAAACAAAATGGCTGCTCCAAAATGGCGGATGAGTTTCGTAATTATCATCCGATTTCATTCAAAATTAGTATCTAGGGGTTTTTGGGTTCGACAATGATGATTCTTCTGTCAAAATTGAAAAATTCAAGATGGCGGCTAGAATAGGGCGGACGAGTTTCGTAATTATGATCCGATTCTATTCAAAATTGGTATCTAGGGGTGTTTTGGGTCGGAAATTACGATTCTTCAAAATTGAGGAATTCAAGATGGCGGCTTCAAAATGGCGGATGAGGGTTGTTTTTATAAAAGATTGTTTTAAAAAATGATTTTTTTATTATAGCTTGTTTCCTACGAATCATGAATCACGACATATCTTCTACGAAATTTCAGAATATCTGTACGACACAAATGCGGAATTGCATAGCCTGCGAAGCATTTGGAAAAAAAAATTGGTATTCGTCCCGATTTCCACATCCTCCTTCCCCTCATCCGCGGTACGGTTCTTCCTTTTTCCGGATGGCGTCATCTCTAACCGGCGGCTTTGAAGGCGTTTATAGATTTTCCTGCATTCATTAAGGCCATCTCTCCCAGCCTGCTTTGCGGAATCAACCAAGTGAAATATTCTCGGGCTGCTATGGAATTTAAATGCCGACTTGAGATTTCACCTGCATCCCTCCAATTATGCGAAAAGTGGAAATTCTACCGTGGAAAATCCGGGGATTATATACCGGGCGGACTAAAACCCCGAACTTGAAAGGAACTGTAGATCTGAATAATTTCAATCTATACAGGGTGTCCCACTAGTACCGCAGTGGACGATATACGAGTAACGGTCTGAGTTTTGCAAAATTTTTTGATGCAGACTTGATATACTCCAAGAAAAGCACAACCTAAAAATAATTTCGAATATACCGGGTGGCCCACAAAAGAGGAATAACGGGTGACTTTCTTTTTTCAAATGGGACACCCAATATTCAATAGTGTTTTTCAATTTTCTGAAACTTCCTGCATGCTTTCGTATACTTTTCATATATTTTTATTCGACAGTTTTCGAAATATTGGCCATTTTGACAAAAAAATGATACTTGTAGAAGCTATGTTATCCAATTATATTTCACGAACCCTTGCACATACTAAGAACAGCTTTATGTGGATTGAAAGACAAGACTTCAAAGTATCATACCCAGCTATAATAAAGCATCTGCAGCATACAGAGTGTCCACAGAAAGACTATCAACATGACGAATTTTAAATCGAGTTTTCTTCATTTTTTCAAATGCAATGCATATAATTTTTTTTTCATTATTGTAATCACCATCCATTTCACTTCATTTTTTGTCAAAAACATGATACGCATATCTTTAACAGAATAGGATTTTTTAGAGTTTTCCCTCCAAATTCACATTTACTTCCGAATTCAAAAAGCAGATTTGGCTTTTCTGTGGTTATTGAGAACTGTCAAATTATTCTATTCAGAATTAACATCATTGCAGCTTCAATTCATATCATCATAGTTTTTACGGATTGGATGAATATTCACAAAATGATGTAGAAATTCAAAAATACCAATGAGTTTTAATGTACAAGTTATGAATGCTACAAAAAAACGAGTTTCGAAACTTTAGGATACAAAAAAGTGCCTGCTCTTATCCTTATAAAACTTTCTTCGAAAAAATGATATTCATAAGTTTCACAGGGACGCACGCAGATCTTCAAGCTCCCAAGCTTGAAGCTTGTTTGAAATTTCTGCAAGATTCGACGTTTCAAGAAACATAGAAAATTATCGAGAATGTATTTTGAAAAATGGTTACAGAAAGCAAGTTTCTGTCTTCAGCAACTGATTTCATCACATTTTTGAGTAGATACATCGAAACTTTCTAGTTCCTCATTTCGCTATAATATGAATTGAAGCTTCATTGATGATAATTCTAATAAAATGATTTGACAGTTCTTCAGAAAAGCCAAATCTGCTATTTGAATTCGAAGGTATATGTGAATTTTAGGGAAACATTTCGAAAAAGCGCTTAAAAATCCTATTCCGTTAGAGATATGCATATCATGTATTTGACAAAAAATGGAGTAAAATGAATGGTGATTACAATGATGAAAAAAAATTATATGCATTGCATTTGAAAAATTTAAGAAAAATCGATTTGAAATTCGTCATGTTGATAGTCTTTTTGTGGACACTCTGTATGCTGGAGATGCTTTATTATAGCTGGGTAGGATACTTTGAAGTCTTGTCTTTCAATCCATAAAAAACTGTTATAAGTGTTATTGGTATGTGCAAGGGTTCGTGAAATATAATTGGATAACATAGCCTCTACAAGTAACATTTTTTTGTCAAAATGGCCAATATTTCGAAAACTGTCGAATGAAAATATGTGAAAAGTATAAGAAAGTATTCAGGGAATTTCGGAGAATTGAAAAACACTTTTGAATATAGGGTGTCCCATTTGAAAAAACAAAGTCACCCGCTATTCCTCTTTTGTGGGCCACCCGATATATTCTAAAACATTTTTAGGTTGTGCTCTTCTTGTAGTATATCAAGTCTGCATCAAAAAATTTTGCCGAACTCAGACCGTTACTCGTATATCGTCCGCTGCGGCATTAGTGGGACACCCTGTATAATGAATCTCGCACAATTTCTCCTATCAATCTTTCGTGATTTTCATTCACCTGAAGGTGAAATAATCCCTTGATATTAGGAATTCTATTGAATGGCTATTGCCATTCGACGACAAATTATTCTAGAAGAGTAGGTAAGGCACTGAGATTTTCGGGAATAAAGTTGATAAAGAAATACAGCAAGCTATTAACTTTATTTGTCTTTGTGTCGACGATGAGGCACCTTCTGAAAATATATTGCTATTAAAATAAGAGTAATTTTTTTCACATAGACACTCTAGATTTACGTAACGTTTTTTAATTATTCACTGATTTGTCGATAAGACCGAGACGAGTTTTCCATCCCCATCTACGATACTTAATTCGTAGGAGTCTTTCTTGTTAGATTTTTCTTTAGTCAAATCACAAAAAACAAGAGCGGAATATCCTGTGATGTTCAGAGAACATCGTGATCTAACGTAAGTTTTCTTTTTATTACGAAGTAATCAGTGACCTTATCCGTATCATACTCACAAAATTATCTCCAGAAAACGACAAGTTGGCACGTTGGCAAACTAGAATAAACTCACCTCCATCGTTAGAAGATCTTAAGATACGCGAAGTATGAGATCAGGCAGAAAAACAAATTAAAACATTCAATAAGATAACAGGTGGGTAGATTCGCTGTCTTCTATTCTGTCATTTGAGTGATTGTACATAATTCTATACCAATAATTTGATCCTTGAATTTGAGAGTGAAACATCTAGTGGATTCAGCCAAACGCCGTAGAGAACTATTGCGCATGTGCGATATTTTGATTGGGTAATTGGCAGCGCGAAGAAAATTTCCATAAGGTATCCATAGATACATAATGATAGTCCCTCCTCTTCGCCGCGAAAGTTCACGACGCATGCCTATAGCGACAACTGGCGCTGGATATAGAAGAAACAAGGCCTACACTTTCATACATATTCATTTGCCACTACGCTCAAATTCTATATTTATAAATATTAGTTGGGAAATTAACGCCTGAGAAATATAAGAGACGGATTTTTTCGAATTCCGGAAAAAACTCCCGCCTGAAGTAAAAACCTTTTCCGAAATTTGAAAAAATCCGTCTGAATACCGCTTATGATTTTCTCTATATTTATAATTCTATGAGTGAATGATCTAATCTGTTTCTCCGCTTGATCCTAATTTGTGCTTCTTAAAGCTAAGCGTCCACAGGTTGGCAGCGGACGCATCGGACGGATCGGATCAAACGGATTTCGGTATTCTTTGTATAGAAACTCGTGCAAGCCCGTCCACAGACCCGCACCGGACGCATCGGAGCATCGGCATTTCTGCAATAGAGATCCGTAAATCCGATCCGTCCGATACGTCCGGTGCGGACATGTGGAAGCTTAGCTTAAGGGGACGATATAATCTGGCCGACGGCTACGGGCGCTACGGCACCGATTCTTCATTCAGAAAGGTGCCTTTCATTTTTCCAAGTTCACGCCCTCAATTTTTCACCTAAAAGCTTGATTTTTTTAAATTGTTGAGGGATGTCTTGAGAGCACTCCAATTTCTTCTCTTCGAAAAAAATTTTTTTTCGGCAACCTTCCGGGATGTGCCCACTTCCCGGACGCTTTTCCTTTGAGAAAGTTGCATTTCCCGGCCTAGGCCGGAAAATATCACGCTGTTGTTGTCATTGTCATGATCATCACAATAGCAACGAAATAACGGATGACAGTTCTGTTCTGATTGATTCAAATAAGCATCAAAATGTATAATGAAGGAATGTGTCGTCTCATTGATTTTTTATTCTACACGTTTGCCGAAAAAATATTGTACGCAACACGTCCAAAAATAGTTTTTTCGGACTCACAGACGTCCAGGACTCGCTTCCGGCTCGTCCTAGAATTCTGTCTATTCGTCCAAAAAAACCCTATTTTCCGGACTTGTAACGTAAATTACTATTTTCGCATGAAAAAATAGGCTACGGCACCGATTCTTTTGCCTTTCATTCTTTCAAGTTTACGCCCTCAATTTTTCGCCTGAAAGCTTGATTATTTTTCAAATTGAAGTTTGAGGATGTCTTGAGGGCACTCCACTTTTGTCTCTTTGAAAAATAGTACATTGTTTACCGAGTAGGAAAAGCGTTACATTCCTGGACGATTGTGAAAATTGCTAAGTCGAGGCGCAAGCCGAGACTTGGCAACACAGAGTCCAGGAATGTGTCTTTTCCTACGAGGTGAACATACTATTTTTCCGCAAATCGTTTAAAATTCGACAGATTCCAATTAATTTTGATGAGATCGCTAATTATTTAATTCATAAATAAATGATGCTTCGAAATTCGTATTGAATTTGGTTACGTTACTATGAAAACGTACTCATGTTGGATTGTCAAAGTTGACGCATATAATTAATTCAATTGCTAGTGTTTTCGAATTTAAAACAGTGTAAAATGATAAGTGATGATGAATTTGCTATTTCTGGGACTCCTCCAGAGCTGGTTGATGCAGTGAAAATACTACTTCTTTAGAATAAGTGTCGAAGGAATCATGAGAAAAGTTCGTATATGCATATGTCGAACCAACTGTAAGGAAATATCATTTCCTTACAGTAAGGAAATGAATATTTCCTAACAGTCAGGAAATCTTGACATTTTCTATGACCAATTTTGACTGGAATGTCAAAATTTCCTAGCGATTTGCGGAAAATTATTTTTCCACATGAAAAATCGGGTTGAATTTGAGACTCTTCGAAAATTTACTTCATAATCGTTTTTCCTTGGTTGTTCATCAATTTTTTTCCAGAAAATTCATTGGAATGCCCTCAAAAAATCAATTTTCTATATTTAATGAATAAATTCATTTGGATGGGCGCTTAAATAATGCAAAAAATTATGGAAATACTGTAAATACTTCCAGAGAGTGTGAAATCGCAGAGAACTGTCTGAAATTCCAGAAGAATTCAAAAAAATCAAGCTTCCAGGTGGAAAATTGAAGGGGTGAACTTGAAAAATGAAAGTCCCCTTTTGAATGGAGAATCGGTGCTGTCGGTCAGAGTATAACTTCCCCTTTAATACCTTAAGATCCTCTGATGATGGAGGTTGTCAATTCAATTTTTCAAGTCTAGAAACATCGCTTGTGAGTATGATATAATTAATATTTTTTGAATAAGAACGAAACGGACTTATGATATTATTTTATATTGATTGTTTATCAATTTTGTGCCTTAACGATTATATGAAGGCTGGATAAATTTTTTCTATTTGTCAGTATCGTGATGAGTTCATTACAGTACTGAAAACAGTGCTGTAATGAACTCATTACAGCATTGTTTTCAGTTATATTTTTCGTTTCTTGGTTGTCAACAATGACTTCCAATCCTATCAGTTTTCAACACACGTAAATTTGGAAATATCAATTTCGTAACAGTCACCAACTGCCAAGAATCCGAGATACAATACAAAAGTTACTAGGACGTACAACCTGAATTTTTCATTGAATTTCAACAGTATTTCACGAAATTTGACTGAAATAGAAAAAATATCGTCTAATACTCGTTGCAGAATGCAATTCCAACACTCGTGCGTTCGAAAACTTGCTCCTTCGTCGCTCGTTTCCGAATTTCGCATTTGTATTGGAATATGAGCACACTCTGCAACTATACTCCATTCACAATTATAAAATCACAACTCTGGCCATGGTTTCGTTTTCAGGAATTGGTGCACCTGATGAAAAATCTGTGCGCGTACATAGAATATGGTTACTGACAAAACGACGATGCCAGTTTTTCTGTTTACATCAAAGTAAAAGTATCAAAGATTTTCCCCATTTTGTTAGTTCGTATCGATCGGCGATTTTGGGGAGAAATATCGATAGGAAATCGCCCATTTTTCCGTTCTTCGGCGTCCAGAAGAAGTTTCGTGCAAGTGTCATTTTTTCCTTTCACGAGTTTTGGCGTGAGTACGAACGGCAAATTTGAATTGGACCAAAAATCGATTTATAAGCATAAATAAAGCGAAAGTAAGTACTAATCGACCTTTTTACACTTGATAACGAAGTTTTTTTTAGGTATCTGGCCGTTTTGAAAGATTTCAAACGAAATTTCGGTCCCCCAGAAGTTTGGTTAGTTTCGGTATGGATTTTGGTGCTCAAAATTTATTTGGGATGTGTATATGGACAAGAAAGGCTTCCTTATACGATCTTCTAAAGAAAGCGACCGAAAAATATGGTTCAGGTAGAATTGAAATGTGTCACTGGAGCTTTCATTCCTTTGCCGAAAGTGGAAAAAGGCTATATTGAACCAGAATACATCGGTTTTTCAATATTCCAGGAGTTTGTGTCTTATTTTAGAATAGGTGAATGATAAATGTGAAGCATATGTTTGACCTATTCCATTTTATTGGTACAAACCTACTGTGGTAGTAATGTATGAATATTTTTTAATCCAATAAATTATTATACAATCAGAATATTTTACTCCTTGTTCATAAGATCAAATAAATAAAATGTCGTCAAGTCTTGAACTTTCTGTTCAAGAGGATAATAAACATTAAATCTTCACAAGCATGCATATGAAAATTATGTGAAAGCAATGCAATTTTTTTCCATGGCGAAAAATAATATATTTCAACAGTGATCTCTTGTACTTTTCATGCAAATAACTAGAAAAGGAATCCTTTCTATCAATTCATATAAACGTTAATTATTTTCGTCCGTCACATCTTTTCCAATTCATTCACATTCTGAGAAATACGCTGAGAATGTAGAAAGGGCAACATAGTGTGGACTTGGAACATAAAAATATTTTGAAAAACGTCATAACTTCGATACAGAGTGGAATGTGTCAAATTTCCAATGCCAGAGCTGTGATTTTATAATTGTGAATGGAGTATAGTTTTAGAATAAATTAATTAATTAGGGTAGAATCAAAAATGTGTACATAGTAAATTATATCTGAAAAATATGATGTGTAGAGGATTGCGGAAAATTGTATTTTTATCTGATTTCCATTTTAAACCTCACAGTGGGGTTAACCTACATCATTTTTGATTGTTTTTCAAACCCAAGCGATTACAAAATCCGCTTAGAGGAGAGAAAACCTGCAGGTGGTTGAGAAGATAAAGTATTATCGAGGATGTCCAGATAAATTGACTCGGCTGCTTGATGCTCCAATTCTCCATCATCACAGTATAGCGCTGAAGATACTTCAACTGAAACTAGAGAGAAAAAAGCTTGGTTCCCAATGAAAAAGATGCAGGGTTAGACTGAATGTGAAAAAGAAATACGAGAAAATGATAATGAAGTGCTTTGTGTAATTCTATATGGTATAGGATTGAAATAGTATATTTTAAAACTAGTTGCAGAATGGAATCCTATTCCAATACGAATGCGAAATGAGTGTTGGAATTGCATTCTGCAACGAGTATAAGACAATATTTTCTCTACTTCAGTCAAATTTCGTTGAAATTCAATGAAAAATTCAGATTATACATCCTAGTGACTTTTGTATTGCATCTTGGCAGTTGGTGACTGTTATACGAAATTGACATTTCCAAATTGACGTTTGTTGAAAATCGTTTGGGTCGGAAGCCAGTGCTGACAACCAAAAAACGAAAAATATAACTGAGAACAATGCTGTAATGAGTTCATTACAGCACTGTTTTTAGTACTGTAATGAACTCATTACGATACAGAAATAGAGAAACGTATTTTTTTTTACCGACGATATTACTTTATTAGAAACCTGATCAATAACGTCGTGGTCGAATGGTTGAAATAGTTTTAATGCCCATGATACTATTTCAACTCTGTTCACTATGTTCACACACCATAAGAGTGAACTTTTTGAGTACATGCATGCTATCCTCAATTGAATATCATGAATGCTTCTAGCTGGCAGCAACTTCGTGCTCATAGTCGAAATTTTCAATCTGTAATTCCCCAAAAAAAAGTTGTAACAAATTACGAATGGAGATTTCAATACGAAAAATGTTTCCTTAGATTTGAAATCAATAAAAAACTCAAATCAGTAATATGTCATCTGTATTATAAGAAAATATTCGATGCGTTAGCTTTTTAAAAAGAGAAACATTTTAAACTTAGTTTCTTCATGTTGCTGAAAAAGTACTCCTTTGACACATTGAGCACTGAATTTATTCATAAAACTGTGTAATTTCGTGAAATCGCCGAAACTATGATCAAAATCTATTTTCATAACAAGAATGAAACGTTGATCCTTTTTATTACGAAACGAATTCGATTTATAGACACGAAACTTACGGGTTCCGGCGTGGATAAAATGAAGAGGCGAACTGATGGCCAGAACCATCGAACCATGGCAATTCGAAGTGAGAGAGATAGAGAGACAGAGAGCTCTTGAGAATTGCTTGAGAACTTCAGACCACAGAGTCGAAGAGAGTGGGTCGACCACAAAGGTTTGGATCTCCTTCGTTAACAACGAAGCCTATTCGTACTATGAACTTTGTGGTATTGAGTATAATCATTTTTATGAATTCTGAACAATACCTTTAGCCCTATGTCAGATTATCTCAAAAATACAATCAAAATCCTGAAAGGACAGTTGAAATTGAAATGCTATGAACCATTCAATCTCGGATAACTTCACTTCGATACGTCCCTGACATCCCATCGTCATAGGGGATCTATCTCCAATTACCTTTACTACACTCACTTCCGGATAGCCCTTTGACTGCTGGACCGTCCATCTTTTTCCTCCTAAGCTTCCTTGATCAATGATCTTTTTACGGATTTTTATTACTATTTCATCTAATCGGACCTTGGGGGAAGCGGCAACTGATTCGAAACGGGCAAACAGGATCAGAATTTTGATGGTGATCGCATGGGGGAGATTTGAAGCAAAGAAAAAATCAAGTGGATCGTATGTAATGCACGGGATGCTGAGTTTCACATTAGTGGGATTAAAGGATTGGGGCATAAGTCGTTTTAGAGTGGATAGCTTGAATGTAATATCATTTTATCATATTACGATGAATGTGCAATTTGTTTGATTCGATCTGCATGGAACGAGATTGCTCTCAAATTTCTCGCAATGGGTCCATTACCCATTTCATATTTCTGGTTCTCATTACTGTAATGGAAAATGAACTAACCTATTTTATCCCAATATACTAATATTGCAATGCAAATTTATAAAATGATTCGAAAGTTTAGTCAAAACTTATTGTAACCTGAGCAAAACAAAGAGTTTTTCGTTCTTCGAGAGATTGCTGAAAACTCAATATCTCCTCCAAATGTCTGCCACCAAAAAACTCCCAGAGAAGTCGTGGCGCCATTCTACGTGGATATTCTCAAGCAAGTCAGACTGGGAGTTCTGTGGAGAATTCGCTTATACCTATATACCTTCCGCGGTGAGTACTGAACTTCTAATAAACTTTTTTCTGAGATCTATAGGAGCTCGCATAAAATCATATTGAGTTTTAAGCAGGGAGTTCGCAGGACAGATTTTTTTGTGATAAATCTGCATGAATGTTGAGAACCAATGGGATTATATTCATAATATGTCAATAATGTGAAATTATTCTTGTGTGAATCCTTCAGCTGAATAGATCTTCCAACCATGTTCATATACGTGAAATATTCCCAATATTAATATAAACCGAGAAAAAGTTTCTTCAACATTCGTCAGGACTTTGGAATTATTGAATTCACATAATATTTTCTCGAATTCATTATTTTGAATAAACATTTTCATGAATACGTAATTACTGCGACCTCTATATTATAGGGCGTTGTTATTTGACAGGAAGTACAGTGACTATATTACCACAGTGACGACAACTGGCTATAAAACTGTCAAAAGTCCGCCATGTTTTGTCCAGACGTTCTGGCGGTATTTTTGAATTTAATATCGGTAACTAACGGCAATATTTCATATTATAGGTCTCAATTTCATCAAGAAGTACATTATGTTCCATGAATTAGATGAAAGGTATGACGTTGTAAATGAACTGAATCGTGCTATCTATTTTCCCGAAGATACAGATCGAAAATACTGGTTATCTTCAATTTCTAACTTAAATTATTATTTGGAAAAAAATGAAGAACTACATACACAAGTAAAGATTATTATTTTTCAATAATAAATTCATCTTGATTGATTAGTCATTGGCTTAATGGCCATAACTCTCGAAAGAAGTGCTTATTCTCAATCTGTAGACAACAAAACGTCTCATAATTTCTCAAATGATCTCAATCATGCTATATATTTTTCCGAAGATACAGATCGAAAATATTGGTTATCTTTAACTTCTAACTTGAATTATCATTAAGAAAAAACTCAAGAACTACATACTCCTCAAGTAGAGATTATTATTTTCCAATAATAAATTCATGGGTCATGGGTTTAATGGTCATAACTCTTGAGAGAAGTTTTTTTCGACCTACCTTATTCTTAATCTGTGACCACAAAACGTCTCATAATTTTGAATTCGATCTGATATTTTTCGTCTCAAAGGAACTGAATCTTGCTAACTATGTTTCCAAAGATACAGATCTTCAACATCTAACTTAAATTATCATTAAGAAAAAACTCAAAAACTGCATGCACAATCAACGATTCTTTATTTTTCAATTATAAATTCACCTTGAATGATCAGCCATGGGCTTACTGGCCATAACTCTCGATAGAAATTTTTTTCGACTTATTTTTAATCTGTAGATATCAAAATGTCTCATAATTTTGAATTCGATCTTCAATCCAATGTATAACGTCTCAAATGGACTGAATCATGCTATCTATTTTTCCAAAGATACAGATCGAAGAAAATATTGTCTGTCTTCAATTTCTTACTCAAATTATAATTTAAATAAAACTTCTTTATTTTTTTATTAATAAATTCACCTACAATTATATATTTATTTCTTCTCCAAGTGATCAATACATCAATTTGTTCAGGATTGTACATTTAGATCAGTAATGTATTCTCTTTATATTTCAATTTAAGCCTATCTAAGTCTATATCCTCACACAGTGCAACTTTTTCCTATATTTTACACATCTTTAACGTTCCCTTAGGTATAATAATTCATATAATTTCTGCCTCAATTCTCTTAGTTCCATGTTCACTTCAGGTACAGTAATGTTATTATTGCTGCTATCCAATGGTATATTTCTAGTTGGTTTTTCAACTATGTTTTCCTCAATATAAGATACACTTGTATCTCTACCTGGCTCAGGATCAGGAACACCTGCAAATAAATAAACGGTTATATTTATAATTTCAACATAATTAACATTCAAAGCATTTCATCTGAAATAGGCTCTTCAAATAATAACCTACCTTCATAATTGAATGTTTCTTTAAAAAAAATTGCTTCACTATTGTATTGGAAAGGAAATATTGTAGGAACAGCGTTGAGTTTCAACTTCCTTGTCCATCAAAAGCGAAGTATACCTGAAATATTTTATGTTTAATAATATAATTATTTCTGAGGAAGCGGGACCCTATATTAATTTCATAGAAATTATATTTCTAAGAACTTTTGTTTTTTTATTTGAAAGTTAACTAGTAAAATGAATGGACTCACTTCACACAAAAAAGAATTATTGGTAGGCAACCAGTTAGCTCGTCCTGTTCTTAATGCCCAATCATTTCGTCTGACAGGATCCCTTGGAAAGCATTTCATAATGAAACCCTTCATCGTAGAATTTGAACATCCAACATCTGCACAACCAGGCATTATTGAATATGAAAAATTCGGATAATCGGAAGTCGAAGCCGCTGATTTCCACGAACTTAACAACTCACTGCTTTACACGCAAAGATATTCTACAATATAGAATATCGCCGAATATCGACAATGCAGAATATCTTTATTTACACGCGTTGACAAATAAACAATAACAATCATAAGATTGTCATGCGCAACTGTCATTTCAACGTTCGACAAAACATGGCGGCTGACCAATAGAAAATGAGACACTGTGGTAATATAGTCACTGTAACAGGAAGATGACTAATACCTAACATTTTCAAAATATACACGGTGAAATGTGTCATTTGATGGCCAACCGGGACAAGTTATAAAGGTGAATGGAGTATAGGTGCCACCTTTTGCAAAGCATAACTCGATCCTCCATTGGAGCTCTCGTTCTCAGTTATATTTCTCCATATTATTTTTGAATTCATGAAATGCTGTTTGAATTTTCTGTCTGAGATGCTCTCCATGTTGTCAGATTTTTCTGTTGAACTGGTTGAACAGGTGATGGCTTCGTAAATCCTCACGTTGAGAAGTCTAGTGATTAGAGATCTGGAGATCGAGGAGAACAAGGCATATGACCATATTCCATTCGAAGAATGCGCAGGAATTCGGTGAAATTGAATGAAATCATTTTTGCTTTGAATTATTAGTTGATATAAGTTTGTCGGATACCTCCGCAAAAACCCCTGAAAGTAACTCACATAAATACGAAGTGAAAGAACATACCAAAAATTATTATCAAAAGCCGAAAAAAAATAAAGCAAATGATGCAAAAACAGATTGATTCTTAATTTAACAATAAAAGTCTGCGGAAACGAAAGCGACTGAAGCGAACAAAGCATATCCGAAAATAGGCGCCGACATGGCATATGTGCCTCGTGGCCATATCCGCCTCGACTATTCGACGTCGTCGTCGAAATTTGAAGGATTTTGTTTAGCGCAAAACTGATTGGAACCCCAGATGAGGCACAGGGGATTATTATGTCTTCATCATCTGCCTCTGACAGGCACGTCTTGCCGTCGATAAAGGCTTTCGCCGGGAGATTTGTCCCGATGAAGATCTGTCGCTCATTTTGCAAGGGTTGGAGATGGATTTTCCAGTTGCGACGTTAATGAAAACTGTTTAGAAAAGGGTCGAAGATTCGTTGGAGATTAAGGGTGGTTATTTTTCGGTGTCGCATTCGAGGGGGATTGGGATTAGGTTCAGATGGAGAATTTAAGGCGGAATAAGAAAAGTGGGTGTTCATAAACTAGACTTTGAAGTATGAATCCAGTGGATGAATGAAAATCACAGCTGCGGAAAAACTTGAATATTTCTGGAGATCTTTTCCAACATACTTGAAACGAATAGCCTGAATTCCAACAAATATTTTTGTGTGCTGATAGCTGTGAAATGGATTAATTAACTTTCAATCATCAATCTGGAAATATCTGTTTTGCGATATAGACATTCAAATTTCTCTGGAATGAACACCAACAAATGGCTACGGTGAGTAAGTGACAGGTAAAACCAGATGCGCCTTTGGTTAGATACTGCTTATTTTTCCCTTTGAAAATTCATCTTAGGTACAAAACCTGATTAAATGAAAAATTCTTCACGAAAAAGTATGCTAATAATCAGTAGGACCCGAAGTTTTTGAAAACTCGGAATAAGAATTAGAGAGAAAGAGAGAGAGAAAGACAGAGATATTGTTCTTTATTGACTGAAAACAGACAATCGGGGCTATTCACTAAGCAAAGTTGTTATGGATAGCAACTGTAAATCGTCGTTATCCCATGCTTATTACATGGGACAACGACGATTTACAGTTGCTATCCATAACAACTTTGCTTAGTGAATAGCCCCGAATGAGCCATTGACCTCAGGTCGTTCAGCTCTTTCAATTCAATATTACATTATGTAGTATTGAAAAAAACAGAAATTAAAAATTAGAATAAAACGGGTGTTTCGAATTGATCACTGAATTCGTCTGGGTATTTTGAGATTCAAGAAGTGTGATGTATAACATTCATAAAAATGGCTTCGTACACGATACAACAACTCGTTCAAATTGTTGAATTATCTTATGAAAATCAGCGTTCTGTGAAAAGTGTTTTTAGGAAATTACGTGAATTTTATGGTTCACATAACCGTCCATCTTAAAGCACTTTTGGTCGAATTATCGAAGAACTTCAAGAAACCGGTTCGGTGGAAGACAAAAAAGTGAAAAATACAGTCGTAGCGGTCGTTCACAAGAACATATTGATTTGGTTCGTGATAGTGTTGATGAAGACCCTGAAATGTCCATTAGACGTCGTTCACGAGTTGGACTTGAGGCCAGTTTAGACAGCAACTAAAATAAAATAAAATAATAATGTTCACTTGATGCATTTCAATGACAGCTTTTATACAGGAAATAAGCTAAAATAAGGAATAAGAATAAGAGATGGTCAACTTTTATCTTTTTCGCTTATTTTATTTGGAAAATGATAGTGCGCATGACCCAAATCTGAGATAAATAAATCTGAAATAGGTGAGGAAAGACTGATACCTGCTCGATCAAAATGTCATCATCCATTTTACTAATGATATTTTCTAATGATATTTTCTTTAGTGATTCTAATGAGAAATTAAATTTTGAAAAATATAAATGAAATGACAACTGAAATAGCAAGGTTTAGGTTATGTACTGTACTTACATAGAACTAAATTTTCTAAACTTGCACAAAACACAGAAGTCATTGTCAAAAAATCTGCGATTTGATTGGTTCATTCTTATTTCTTATTTTATTCTAGTGATCTCTATAAACCTATGTTGTCTGCTCTTATTTCTTATTTTATTTTAGTTCTTATTTTATTTTACTTGCTGTATAAACTCGCCTTTAGTGGGTCCACAACATGGCGTATTTTACACAAATATTTAGCTCTGGAGGCATAATAAGGTTCAAATAACATAGGAACTAAAGCCATCATTTGTCATTTTTATCAATGAATAACCAGCTGATTTTTCTCAAAAAATCATGTTTTGCGATGGGGCACATTTGGAACTTGGTCGCTTCGTTAATATACAAAATTGTCGTCTCTGAGGTGAGGAAATTCTACGAATTATTCATGAGAAACCTACGCATCCTAAACGATACCCTGTTTGGTGAACATTATGGTCAGGTGGCTGGACGAATAATCTACAGAAAAGGTGATGTCAATTGGCCACCAAGATCATGTGATTTGACCGCATTGGACTATTTTCTTTGGGCCAGGCATTTAAGAATAATCCACAATCGATTCCTGAACTAAAGGATGAAATTATTCGTGTCATTAGTGAGATAGAGCCTCAATTATGTCAAAATGTCAAAGAAAATTTTAACAAAAGGGTGGACGTCTGTAGAGCTGAAAGAAGAGACCATTGGGCAGATATTATTTTTCCTACATAAATGTCATAACTGATTCTTCAATTACCAATTAAACGTTTCTGAAAATGAATGCAAATTATGTGTTTTATTTATTCTTAAAAAAACCTCGCAATATGAAACACCCTTTATATTTCATTTCCGGGACTAGAAAACGAAATCAATATTGACATGCTAAATCATGATTGCAGATTAACCATGAACAAAAATGATAAAATCGTCCAAATCGAAAATTCAATCTGTTTCTGGATTAAGAATTGACAAATACGAAATAGTACTCTAATCTTATTGTAATAAATATTTTTCTGTTCGACCGGCTCATAAACACTTGATTCATGAATTCGTTCAGTGTCCATAATTGACTACTTTATTGGACACCACTTTATTGGACTCAACTGTCACAGTCTTCTCCCGATTTTGTAATTTTCTTTGTTTCACATCACTCGTTATAGGCCGCATACAAATTTTCATAAGCACTTTTAGTGGGTTAGAGAGATTCTCTGGCGATTGCTGCTAAATTTTCTGAGCTTTTCTCTCCCGAACGATTCATTGTTTGGATTATTATGATGCTTGTCACAAAAGTAAACAACTTTGTTGAGTGAGGTAGCTAAGATCGCTGATGGTTACTAAGATAAGAAAATCAAGAGCATACTTAATGATTTTCAGTAATGAAGCGACAAATATAATAATTGCCATTGCAGAAAATAAAATTTCTGCATTGCAGTCGAACATAAAACTCTGTATGCAACTCGTACATAATGAGTCATATGGCCCAAATTATTGGCCTCGCTCGCTTTGCTCGCTCTGTCATAAATTTTTGGACTCGTCCATAAAGACCTAATTGATGTACTTGTTACATAAATCAATAGCTATTAAAATAGTAATTTACGTAACAAGTCTAGAAAATAGGGTTTTTTTGGACGGATAGAGTCCAAAAAAACTATTTTCGGGCGTGTTGCGTACAATATTTTTTCGGCAACCGTGTAGAATTACAAATCAATGAGACGACACATTTCTTTATTATACATTTTGATTCTTATTTGAATCAAACAAAACGGAACTGTCATCCGCTATTTCGTTGCTATTGTGATGATCATGACAATGACAACAACGACGTGAATGCTACTTTCTCAAAGAAAAAGCGTCTGGGAAGTGGCTACATCCCGGACGGTTGCCGAAAAACGCTATTTCGTAACATTTAATTGAAAGTTTCATTCGATTATGTTCGCAACTGAAAGGCAATAGTTTCTCCTCCACAATACATTCCTTCTTCGATTTTCCTCATCGTAGTTTGGCAACATTAATAATGTAGGTATTATTTACCCGAAAATATGTGATAAACCGTTCCATTTGAATTCATCAATGATAATATTGAATCTTCACATTATTTACTTGAAAACTTGAAGTCAATAAATGTTTCACGTCATTTCGCCGATCATAGATATAGAATGCTTTTTCGTCTGTGACCCAGTTATTGCCAATAATCCAAGTTTATCTGTGAATCAAATGTCAAGACATACGCTGAAAAAGAATTCTAGACAGGAGCGTAGATATTCGGTGTTATTGAAATTGGCTATAACAACAAAGAGGTGACTAGATCAGAAACATATGATGTCCGTTCCGAAATATTTTGAAATAATGTGAAGTATGAAATAATCGAGTCTTTTTTTGGAAATAATATCACACATTTCAAAGAACGAGTTGAAATGATCAATGACTTATTTCAAACTTCTGTGTTCTTCGTATTCCTCCAGTAAAGACTTCATTTTCCCGAACGTAGGTCCGAATGGAAACGAATAAAAAAGCGATAAGTTCCCAGCGAAATTCGTTCGTATAAATCAATCGGAATGCCGATTTTCTGGTTAAAATTCAAGACTGCTTCTTCCTGCCGTCACTCAGGATAAAAGATAATGAATAGGTGGCACCAGCTACGAAATGAGCTTCCTCGCCTCAAATAAATCCTAAGTCATACGTTCTGAATAAGAAACAATGAATATTCACAAGATGGAAAATCGGCATCGTCAAGGGGTTAAGAGAGTATCTGGTCCAGATCGACGACACCCAAAAGCTTTCTTCTCCTAGGAAAGGGTGGGAGGCTCCGTTACTCCAACCTCTCTAAGTAGAAAGATTCAGTTCCTGCGTTCATTATAAATATAACCTGGAAAACAATTTTCACTGCTCAATAAGGCAATTCAAACCAAACCACGTGTTTTTTCCACCATTGTCAACCTCAAAACGTTTCTGACAGGTCGCTGGCTTGCAGTAAATATGAGGAATTTCATTATCTTAGGCATTTCATGAGTGAACAAGTGAGTTTTTATTATTTGAAATATCAAAAAATATCCTGAAGCAACACTTACGAAGAAAATTCCACTCAATCATATGATCACAACTTTTAGTATTGGGAGCCCAAAGAGATTGAAGAAAAAGTATTGTTGAAGAAAGATTCATCAGAGCACTATACCTGTAACTTCTTCATCCTTTTAAAATTTAAATGATATAAATTTGAATATTCATCAGTTTCAACTGAGTACTGAGTACTGCTTATTTCAGTGTCTACGAAGAAATATTCACTTTAGTTTCTTATCATCGATATTGTCAAGTATGGATGACTGCTGACCAAATTTCCCTTTGTTTCCTGGTAAGTCACCAAGTTACACACACTGAGTGTTCCAAAATATTCAAGAAGATCCTCTCAATTTGAACGACTTGCACATCCAAGTTTGGCACACATTTATGGCATTTTTTTTATTGAAAATGCACTTAATTTAGTTAATTTTCACGGATCTGATATTCCTGAGAGTAAGATTGACTAGAAATACCAAAAAAATTTTCACATAAAATAATTTTTCAAGCAAATAAACGGTGACTACATGATCAAAATTGGATTTCCATTGTTTGACCACCAACTAACCTCAAAAAAATATTTGACAGTTCGTTGGATTGCCTCATACATATGACATTTTAGGAAACATATTGTAGGTTCGTTCTGCACATTTTCCATTTTCGTCAGTATAAGTTTACCCTGTATATGAAAACTGACATTTTTCTCTACCTTCATTGGCGTATAAAAGAAACTCAATAAGAAAATCCGAAAGAATGGTTTGACAATATGATACAGGAAGACTAACATAACCCATACCTATGTCAGAAAAAATATGTTCAATTTGCCCAATACAGATATAACCCTTTTTTATACAGTGATATCACTGAAAATTAAGTTTTCTGGTTATGGGAGCATGTATCCTGAAATATAAATTCATTGAAAATTGCGACAAACGTGTTTGATTATCCATTTTTGATGATGGATACATATTATGGGGAATATAAATCAATTTCAGTTGATTATGATGTCTTGTATTATTCTGCATTCAGTTCACATTTTTTTCTATTCATGCGATTCCTGATTGTCCTATTTGTATAATGGGCCTATAAGTGTAGCTACATTTCTTTCAAGAATTCCGTCAAGGATGTTCGAATTCTATTTTTTGATGATTTCAGGGCTGAGAAATCGTAGAACATGAAGACAACATCGAAAAATTCATTCACAATTTATTGATGGTTCAAAATTAAAGAATAAAATTTTTCTTCCTTCAAGGGACGGTGATCGTCCGTCCAAATTCGAAAAAGCTTGGTGAAAACTAGTTTTGCCCGTGAACGCCAATCAACAGTCGTTGATCGAGCAATCATTGTAAATATTCGATCAGAGACCTACGGCTTGATTCTCTGTTCAAATTTGATTTTTCGGCTGTCGAATAGAGTTGATTCTAGGATCAACCTCCGATCACCGGTGATTGCGCTTTTTGAAACCCACCGTAAATATAATTATCAGCAAATTATTCCAATATTGATAGGCTTATTCGATTTTCTAATTTTAATCACCTTATCAATCGTTAGGATTGCTCGAATGAAAAATCGGCCGTCGCATCGATGAAACCTGCCTCTGTAAATTAATTCAATTAACAGTAATTGACTAAATTACAGTGCTAGATAAACCAATGAAAGCCCTATCGTATACTAAAATCCTGTACTTTAATTAAAGCGATCAGAATTATGAAACGCAATATGGATTTAGCGGAGTTATTTCGGGAATATTTGAATTTATGAAAATGCACCGTTATCAAATGTTATATTCATTAATCTCTCCAATTTTCGTGCATTCATTTCGATATGAATCAGAATATCATCATTGATTGAAGAAAAACTAGACGAGAGTGATTATTAACGAACTTTCATGCAATCCATTATAAATCTTCCATTTTTGAACCTCCATACTATTGAAAGTTCGAATTGTTCTTTGAACACGATGAAATGAAAAATTACTATTGTTACGAAGATTTCGTTTCCCGAAATGTACAAAAATTTTCATTAGGTATGTTATTCCTTATCATTCCGAATTGATGTTTTTCCAAATCACGGGAATGACAAATATTATTTGCAAACAAATTCATTGAGTCCCAGGTCCCAGCCAAAAGCCGTGCTTTATTCACTAACCCATAACATCTCTTCATGATGATTATCATATATTCGACTGAAATATGTATATTCGTAATTTCGCTCACTTGACTTCCTCCTGTCTAGCGAATTACATTGAGAAAAAAATTTCACAATTTCTGTTATATCCTTAGAGTCCTTAGACTATACAGGGTGTGTAAATTTGTAAGATAAGAAGACAGAAAACAAGAGATGTTGATATCTACGGAGGAGCAGGCGAGGGAGCAGGTTCGGACTGAGAAACTTTCAGATTCACCTAGAAACTAGAAAATATTTTAGTTTCATTTTCTCTAAACAGGGGCATAATTCATACGCAAGTGTAAAAAATTTTAGGTAAAATGACTCATTTTGATGAGTTCTACCATTTTATGTCAAAAAAAACCTCACCTCAAAATAACCCTGTATATAGAAAGAGAAGACGCGCTTTTCGACAATAAATAGTGAAGCCAATCTTCAGAATCTGATCAGAAATTAATTGATTATCTGTACTACTACGGAATCCAAATGAAGTAGAAATTTTTACCACGTTGTGACGTTCTTGGAAATTTTCAATGAATAAACTCTCAATCGAAATGGAAAGTGCTTCAGATTGAAATTCATTTATTCATTTGTGATTGAATGTCGGAAATGAGTATTTGTTTCTTCAAATATTCTGCATTCTTCACATTACGTCTACGAAAGTATCTGAATGTTCGCGAAACTACATTTTTTTCTTTTTCCATTTTTTCGAATTCGGCTCTGTTAAAAAGATATATTTGAAAAAAAATTTGGCTTATTACGTTCCTGATACAATTCTCTGGAATTGATGCAAAGTTCATATTTCTCGATTGAAATTGAATTTATACATTTAGGGAATACTCAAGTACTGACCTTATTGACATAAAAATGTTGCAAACACGATAATTCCAACAAAAACAGTTAGTTTCATCGGATTATATCTGCAACTAAAAAGCCACATTTCTCCCACCAAAAAAGTTCCTTCTTCGATTTTTCTGCAGATTAGTTTGTAAACACTAATAACTTGTTCATATTTTCCTCGAAATTCCCAAACAATCTCATGAAGAAAGACTTTTCATTCGGATCATCAGAATTTATTATTAAACAACCTAACCTAATCTATTTTGTTTCGATTCTGTGAATGTTTGCACAGAAATTTCAAGAAGATGTTGTCAGCTTGCTGATATTTTCATTGAGGTTGAGGATTTTTTACGAAAAATATTATAAATTTTTATGAATTCTGTGCCGCGAAATTTCACGACGCATGCGTATAGCGAAAACAGGCGGATTCGTTATCTCAAATACCCTTGGAGGCGCTGCCAACAATAAACAAACTGAAACATTATGTGAAGTAGTAAATACATTCAGTGAATTATTGTAATAATGTGATTATTATGTGAAAAGAATTAATATAATATTAACCGTGTAGTGTCTAGTTTATAAAATTCCAAGAGGATATTGTTTAGATAGAAACATCGCCACAGATTATAACGTACCTATCATTTTATTTTCCATTGATTTCAATTTAATATGAACTTCAATATGAACCGGTAACAATGAATTTTTAATAGAAACTGTGCGTATTGAATTCTCCTTGGTGTTCAATTTTATCTCCCACAGTTGTGGGATTTTATTAATAAAATATCTCGACAAAGTTGATAAATATTGTGACAACATTTTATACTCGTTTAGAGACCAGAGAAGGAATAATATTCGATGATATTCAACTCAGAGGAGCATTCTGATTATTCTTGAACTTATTGAAATTTCCGGGTAAAATTGGAAATAACTCGAAAACGACGCGTTTCATTGAAAAAACATTGGAATACTTTTAGTTTCTTAAATGATTGATTCTTTTGAAAATATGAACCGTTTATCTTCTTAAAGTGGTTTTATGGTGTTTTAGCGTGTATTGATGAGTCGACTACCCTGTAACTTCATACTAATAGAGATATTGAATAGGTTTTGATTGAGGAATATGCACCACTTCAATCGTGATTGGAGCTTTTAAACATGTTCTAACCATATCATTCTGGGTAACAGTGGCGTAGATTCTTAGATTTTTTGGATTCCACTTCTCAGATTTCCATCTGATAATGAGAGAAGGAACATTTGGTTATCAATTCTGAATTAAGCTGACTCTGATAACCTAACTGAGAATCTGTTTTAGTGTTCGGAACATTGTATGAAATGGTCGAATAAAATGTGTCCAGTTGTAATTTTATTTCCATCCTTCAATACCGATAAAACCATGCCACTGGACATTTAGAAGTTAGATTTTGCAATTTTTCCACAGCAGTATCTAATGATAATGCTATTCATTATGCCATCTCCCTTCCACTCATTGAAAACAGTTTTGGCTTCACCAATTCTCGAATTCATGAATGGTATAAGGTTATATCGGATACGGGATCATGGAAGATTTATGTGACAGCTGCTGTCAAGTACTTTCGGTTTCTTGAATGCAAATGCCCATACTTATATAAAGTAGATGAACTACCTTTTTTTGAGAAACAGAGATTCAGAATGACAGCCATTCTCAATAGAAATTAGCTACAAAATTAAAATTCTGAAGAATATGTCAACTACCAGGACCAAGATACAAAACAAGTTTCATGATTTCATTCGGAAAAACTTCAGAGATATTGATCTTTTTCGAGGAATCATAAAATCGCTTTTATACATCGGAGTTTAGGAGTGAAGTTATGCTCCATCTTATGGAAAAGTGCTGATAATTCAGTAAATCAAGTATCATTTAGTTTAGTGCCTCCTTTCGTCAGATGAACCTGAGTGTGTTTCGGGATTTTTGAAATATCAAACACATAATCTTGCTCAAATTTTCTACTCGAAATAAATTTCCTTGGAGAATCAGCAACAAAACAGATACCTCATCCACCTTCGTTCGAATATTATAAATTACTATTAATTCAACAGCTTGAAATTCCTCCGGTATGATTATTTCATTATTATTTTCCAAACAATCACTCGACAATGAAAATACCCCTCGGCGTTTGCAGCCTCCCGAAATCCTCCCCCTGTCCGAAGATGCGAAACCGGCCATTCTTCTTCGCCGTGAGCCATCAAAGTTTCCAAACTCAGATTGGGAAAGATTGTTCTCCTAGTTTCAAACAAGAACCACCCTGATACGCCGCCGTCGACAACCGACTTTTATTTTAGTTTTATCAGTTTCTTTTATCGCCGGTTCCCTTCTTCCCGGTGTCTTTCGGGCCTTCGCTCACGTCCTAAACGCAGTTCCGGGCATAATCTATATTTCCCGACGTGAATTATTGCCCTAATATCGCTCCGTCTGCGAGTGTATTCGAAAAGTTTCAGAACAAACATATTCATGAAAATTTCAACAAAAGCAAACGAAGGGATTTGCATACGCGGGCTGTGGTCTTGAATCTTAAAAGGCATTTCAACTGGGGGAGGGCGGAATTATTATAATTTCCATATCGGGTATGATACAGGTGATACTCAATTGAACTATAATGCTCATTGGCCCCTTCCAATCGGAGTCGCGTATGATTTTGAGTTAGTGGAATCATTTTCAAAAGTCGCCGAGAATGTTGATTAACGTCTGGATGTCTTCGACACCAATAAAAATATCGACGAGTATTCAGAGGCTCTCTACGGGTAGACACAGTCAGAAACCCGTCTTGTACAGGAATGGTAGACCTTGGGCGTCCATTTCTTGTTCTTCTGGTCACATTTCAAGTTTATTAATATCGATCAACCGCCGAGAATCTACACTTTCACTTATTTGAAAGAAATACGTAACATCGTATTTGGATTCTTTATTCGACACTCCTTTCTACATCACATCAGCGACGTTCCTTCATCAAGGATAAAAATTCAAACATTTGAAACTCAGACGTAAAAAATTTCGACCAACTTACATAAATGATTTCACAGGAGTTGTGTTACAGTTGAAAATATCATCAGTCTGTTGAGAGTAGGCTTCTTTAAATTTAAAAATATCCAAAATGCGAGAACAATTATTAATAGGCTAGAATATGTGGAAATCATAGGATGTTATAGGTTAGTAGGTATAATTTTTTTTAATTTGACATGGAACCACTGGAGATTATCTTCTTGAAGGCACCAACAGATTATTGTATATTTTACTGAGTTTATTGACATCCTCCTCTAAAGCTTACTTACTGTTCTATTCAATGTTATTTGGATTATTTCGCTTATATTTCTGATATATCTGTTGTTTTTGTGGTCGATTACTGTTGTTTCTTCGAAGTCAAACTTGTGTCCTTCTTTGTGTATAGGTACAGTGAGAGCAGTTTTATCCCTATGTGTAATGTTGTTGGGGTCTGCTTTATGTTTTCTGATTCTGTCTTTTAGAAGTTGTTCGGTCTGTCCGATGTTGGACTTTTTGCAATTAGAGCATAGAATTTTATAAATTATTGATGATTGTGAAGTTGTTGAAACACGATCTTTCAATTTTGTGAAGTATTTTTTTGTTGTGATTTTGTTGTAAAATGCACATGAGCAACTGATGTTGTTCTCTTCATGGATGTTGTTTTGTGTAAGGGAAATACGTACAAAACGACATATATGAACAAAATGACATAGGCATCATAACTTGCGTTTGGAGGTATCAAATGCGGAACTGCCTACCAAATCACACGACCCGAGTGGGTTCGATTAACCTCTGAAAACTCGCAAGCGCTACTCTAGTTCATTCGGTCGTTATAAGTGATAACAGAAAATAATAGGTCTCGAGTTATTTATTTGCGCCAAATTTTTGGAAAAAATGGCCACCATTTTTTCTCATTTATATTGCATTCATTTGGAACTTTACTTATTTGTCATTGTATTCACGAAACTTTTTTTATGTCAGATATACTATTTGTATCAATTCGATATATTTCTAGTTTCATAACGTTTTATGGACAAAATGACATATACAGTGAACTACTGTTTCCGTAAGAAAAAACACAACTTTTTGTTATAACTCAGTAAATAAACCTTTTAGAAAAAATCAGAGCACGCCACTGGATTGCTATCAAAAAAATGCCGTATAATATTTTTATTTCAACATACTAGCATAAACAGGAACGGAGATAATGACCAAAGTTGAAATCGCCCAAATTTCAATTTTGGCCTATAACTCGGAAACGAAAGAAGATGGAGGAATGCAGTTGATGGCATTATCAGTTTCTCGAAAAAAGAAGACTATAAGGTGCCATTTATTTTCCTCTATCTCCTCGGGTTAAAAAGTTCCAGTAGCACCAATTTTGCCCACCCTGTACAGGACTATTATCCCAAATTATTCAGAGAACTGATTGTCTAGTATAACTAATTCTTGAGAACCTTGATAAGTAAGATAGACTTATGAAGAAAATATAAAAAAAATCGAACGGAAACAGAACTATGAAAATCGATTAGAAAAATGAAGAATAATATAAAACACTCACTTAAGGTACGGATATACAGGGTCTTTCACGAGGAACCTCACCCATATTTATACGGGAAACTACTGAACGTATTTTCATGAAATTCAGCACTTATAAGTATTTCACGATGCTGATGAAATCTAAAATATTTTCGAGGCATGAGCACCTCCAGTTTTTCCGGAAATGAGGTCAACTTCCGTTTTTCAAATTAGAACACCATTTTTTTATTGCAGAAATAGATTCCTTAGAAAATTATAAGTTATTTTGATGTAACATTTTTCAGTTTTGGTTGGAAAATTCTCTCTGAGCGGGAAAATTCGACAAAAAAATCGAAAATAGAGCTCCGCTGAAACAAGAATGACTTCGAGGTTTTTGAATGGAAAATTTTAATTTTTGGGATTTTTCAAGATGTAAGATTGATGTATCCACTTTAAAAATCGAAATCGCGATTCATGATACAGGGGGTGAAAAAATCGCTTTCAAAGTTAGGGATGACAAAATCGTGAAAAATCAATTTTTTCAAATTAGAACCCCATTTTTTTATGGCAGATATTGAATCTACGTTAAAAAATAATGTGAGTGTATGCATCCCACCCTTGCCCTAAAATGGATATTTTCTGAGTTAATATCCACTTTAGGGCAAGGGTGTGATGCATACACTCACATTTTTTTTAACGTAGATTCGAGATCTGCCATAAAAAAATGGGTTTCTAATTTGAAAAAATTGATTTTTCAAGATTTTGTCATCCCTTATTTTGAAAGCGATTTTTTCACCCCCTGTATCATGAATCGCGATTTCGATTTTCAAAGTGGATACATCAATCTTACATCTTGAAAAATCCCAAAAATGAAAATTTTCCATCCAAAAACCTCGAAGTTATTCTTGTTTCAGCGGAGCTCTATTTTCGATTTTTTTTTCGAAATTTCCCGCTCAGAGAGAATTTTCCAACCAAAACTGAAAAATGTTACATCAAAATAACTTGAAATTTTCTAAGGAATCTATTTCTGCAATAAAAAAATGGTGTTCTAATTTGAAAAACGGAAGTTGACGTCATTTCCGGAAAAACCGGAGGTGCTCATGCCTTGAAAATATTTTAGATTTCATCAGCATCGTGAAATACTCATAAGTGCTGAATTTCATGAAAATACGTTCAGTAGTTTCCCGTATAAATATGGGTGAGGTTCCTCGTGAAAGACCCTGTATTTAAATACTCAGTCGGGGCTATTCACTAAGCAAAGTTGTTATGGATAGCAACTGTAAATCGTCGTTATCCCATGTAATAAGCATGGGATAACGACGATTTACAGTTGCTATCCATAACAACTTTGCTTAGTGAATAGCCCCGATTGTCCCAATGGCACAACGAAACATAGCTCTAGATTGAACGTTATATAATATGGGTATTATGTAATCTGTATTAAATACATTATTTGGCCCAAACCTAGAACTAGTCGAAGAAATTATCAATTTCATTTTTTTCATGAAATCACGCCCTGCTTTCATCAAAATATATTATTCTCCTCAAAATCAACTTTATTGACAACATACTCAATACCATTTTCTGGAGAACGCAGATGTTTGGGATAACACAAACCCCTAAGGTCTTCACGGTCGAATTGGTGTTTTATTTATAGGTATAGGACTTACACAAATACTATATTCCATAATCCGACGTTTATATTCCTTCGCCTCCTCCCCATTTTCTTCCCCTTTTCGTTTTCCAGATAAGACTTCTTTCGAGCATCTCCAGGACCCTCCAAACCGGACTCTATCGACTGCATCGGACAGCCAGTGGGCAGGCAGAGAGCCAGCAACATATTTGCCTTTCTGACTGGGGGCCAAATCGAATTGATTAGGATTAGCGGGCCAGTCGAACTTACTCAGGGTTCCTGGACCGTCGACGATAAATCTAACAACATACACTGCTGCAACCATAAATCAGGATGTTGAATTGGTGTACTCGCATCATGTTCGGTTCGTGTTTATTTATTCGAGATATGCAGTCGAGTGATGAGGAAAGGGTATTAGTTCTTCCTGAAAAAGGTTTTTATTTCAGTTTTGAAGAAAGCTGTCCTAAGGATAATAGAATATTGTTTAATGAGCGGTAATGTAAGTCATAACACACGCAGATGAATTTTGCAGCCCGAGCCGTCAGGCGAGAGGTGTAATTCATCAACTGTGTTATGACCATTACCGCGAATTGAACTTTATACTTTATCTTCGACTTCTTCAGTAAAATTCGAATTAATATGCATTTTCAAAATTGCCAACAGTTGTCAAAAGCGATTTCTGTGGTCGAAAATCGAATCGATATCGAATCCCGTAGAAAACGTCGAAAAGTCACGTTTTTCAAATGCAATTGTTGGAGATATTCAGACCTAGGAAAATGTAGAAATGGATGGCGAGAACGTTACCTTCATGTCTGAAATGAGATCCCCATTGACCCGAGCTTTTTATTTATTTCGTAAGCTACATTTTTACAAGCTTTCATTTAGTTTCACCTGTCCCGGTGTCTGTCTGTCTGTCTGTAATCAAATCTTGCAAGTTAAATATGACACCCCAGCAAACACTGAAACGCAGGAACTGTACAAAATTTGTACAGCGTTGCTGCACTTCACTGCAGTGATGGTAATGCAGTAACTGTATCGAAACGGACCGTATATGTCCCGCTGAATTGTACAGTCACTGTACAGTACAAACTGCATTCATATACAGCCATTGTGCAGCGTTGCTGCAATTCATATGAAGCGAGGTTTTGTAGTAACTGTACAAAAACTGTTCAGCCTCGCTGCATTTGAAATGCAGCAACGCTATGCAATGGTTGCATACCAAACGCAGTTTGTACTGTACAGCAACTTTAAATTTGATTACGGAATTCAATATGTAAAGGTTTTGAAAAAAGCTGAAAATTTAATAATTTTGATCCTATTATTTTCGGTTTTGGTGTAAAATCCAATGGAAAGTTAGCTTGAAAAGAAATTCTATATTAAACAAAAAAATATATAACTGAAACAGGATACAGGAACAGGATACAAAATATAAAATGAAATATGTATATATAAATCAAAATATAACAAAAAAAAAAATTTCTTCGGAGGTTCTTTCGGAGGGTTTGGCTGCTCCTCACTCCTCTCTCATACAGGTTTCTCAACCATGTTTTTATTGTTGTTTCAACTTCAGTCTGCGTGGCATTTTCGCAGCCCTTGTTCCTTCGTATGGCTACTAAAATATAGGAGGAATATGAGGTAAGAAAAAAAGAATTTCACCTTGTGCCAATATAATACCTAAAATTGCTTTTGGAAAATTTCGAAAATGCCACTTTCTGCTGGCGCCCCGTCCAGTTGAGCTTATGACCCAATTCTTTTGATAAAATTTTAGAAAGGATGTTTCCTCCTATATCATTCCAAGACTATCAATCTAAAAAAAAATAATAATGGAACTGAAAGTAGTTATACACTTAACGAAATAAAAAAAATTGGTATACATATTTGGATATTTGGAATTTATAACAACGCATAGTTTATATTGATAGTTGCCTGATACTCTGATAACGTAATCTCTTTCAATTGATTTGTGTTCCCGACACAACCCCAATGAAAAATTGTAAATTTATACTAAAAAACCGTAAAAATCTATTCGAAAGAAGTTTGTTATGAAAACATTCACTTACAATTTTTGAGAAGAATTGAATATCTTCAAGATTCCGCCCAAACTCTTCAAGTTGGTTCAGTGTTGCTAACGTTTCCAAATCGTACCTCGATTCAGTCGTATTTCCTTCTACTGGTACGTTTTGTGTCCTTTCACACAAATTCGATATATTTGCTTCAATATACGGTGAATACACTGCACACTTTCAAAACCGGACAATAAAACGTCCAATTGAAATGTTTATGTTACGGAGCAATAATTAATAATTTTATAAGGCGCTTAAACCAATATTCTATCTTTCACCAATCTTTACGCCACCTCCCAACCACTACACTAACTTGCTAAACATAAACAATAAATATGGCGTCTAACGTAAAGACAACGTACCGAATAGTAAGAACTCCGACCCCTATCCCACGATGGGGGCATCTTGGGTTGGGATAGGTCGGAGTCCGTACGATGCCGTGCCTAGCAACAAAGCATTTGGACCTTTTGCAGTTATTACATCACAGTTACTGCACATTTACTGAACTTCACTGGTTGCGCATGAGACACTTAATTTTTGTTGCGCAGAAACTGTACATCAACTATACTTCAAATACTGCATTCTTTGAAATGCATTATTAGCAATACAGAAACTGCGCAGTTTCAATACAACAATAATTCATGTGCTGCATTCAGGTGGCACTTGTAACGCAGTATCTGTACAGTTGATGTATGTTGTGTTTGCTGGGACACTTCTAATCGTCCGATTGATTTGAAATTTGGCAGGTGTACATAATTCTGGTGACAATGCATCATGAAATATTTTTTATAGAAAAAAACAAAATGGCGGCTCCAAAATGGCGGATGAGTTTTGTAATTATCATCCGATTCCGTTCAAAATTAGTATCTGGGGGTTTTTGGGTTCCACAATGATGATTTTTCTGTCAAAATTGAAAAAGTCAAGATGGCGGCTACAATATGGCGGACGAGTTTTGTGATTATGTTCCGAATTTATTAGAAATGGGTATCTGGGGGTTTTCTGGGTCGGAAATTACGATTCTTCAAAATTGAGGAATTCAATATGGTGGATGAGTATGCTGTTATCATAAAAGCTTGTCTTAAAAAATGATTTTTTTATTATAGCTTGTTCCTATTTGTATCAGAGTGAGTTATAGGCGTGAGTTTTTATTACCTCACACTATTGGTTTCAGAGACTATTGCAGATCAAATTCAGTTGAATAATGGATTATGAGAGAAATGGACTATTTTATTATAATGGATTATATTATTCTATTGGAGTAGATAAAACGCATTTACTCTTGTGGTTTTCGTATATCCAGTCCCGCTTCGTTAATGGGTCTTCAGGACTTCTTGGTTTTATATTCGTTTGATGTGGAAATCCAACCAGCGGTTTTCCAATAAGTGGTGTTATTTAGATTAGCGCGGTATTTCGGTAGATGTCACTTTCGAAGCTATAATCTTTTGATATTTGACAAGTGGAAACTATGCCTTCAATAAAAGTGGAACAATACACGCTTCAACAACGCATAGAAATTGTTGAAATTCACTATAAAAATGTTGGCAAGGACCGTTCGGGAAACATTTTTGGGTCATCGTGAAGCATCTTGTCGAACCGCAATGCATAAATTGCTGGAAAAATTTGAGCTGTTAGGACAAGTAGGGGATGTGAGAAGTAAAACTCGTGCACGTCGCTCAAGAACAGCTGAGAATATCGCTGCTGTAGCCGGAAGTAATGAAGAAAACCCAGGTGTGTCCATTCCTCGTCGTTCTTTGGAATAAGGCATTCCATAAACGTCATAACACCGTATTTTGCATAAAGATTGGGGTTTGAAGGCTTATCAAGTTGAGTTATCACAAGAACTCAAGCCGGCCGATCATCAACAACGACGTGTCCTTGAAATGCATGAAAATCATCCGGAATTTCATCGAAAAATTACCGTAAGTGATGAAGCTCGGAAAATCCAAGAGTTATGGTTGAAAAGCCTCTTTATCATCAATCGTGTGACTGTTTGGTGCGGTTTATGGTTCGGAGGTGTCATTGGACCTTACTTTTTCGAGAATGAGGCTTGAGCAACAGATGGGTGAATGGATTGCGCTATCGAGAAATGATTATTGATTTTTTATGGCCGGAATTGTATATTTATCTGGACAACGTACGCTTTGATCCAGACGGCGCTTCATGCCATACAAGCAACGAAACCATTGATTTTTTACGGGAAAAGTTTCCGAGCCGTGTTATCCCTGAAAGGGTGATCGCAATTGGCCTCGAGATCTTGTGATCCAACACCTTGCTACTTCTTTTGTCTACGCAAAGAGCTCAACGTGAATTTTGCGTTTCGGTTTTGGAAACTTTCACGAAAAGGATATATTCCTGTAGTCGTGGTCGTGATGGTCATTTGGCTTATGCTATTTTCCATTATAACCGTCCTACTTCCCTCCTTTCAATGAACTTAACATCCAATCAATGTCAAAATAACACATCTTATTGGAAAACCCTCCACGTAATCGCGCCACTGTCTCTGCCTTACATCATCGCTCAAAGAAAGATCGAAGATTCGAAAATTTTTTTGATTCTTGATTGAAGTTAGTTCAAACGGTATTTTAATACTCTGCAAAAACTGAACAGGTGACGATTATATGACGAGTACGAATTAACCTATTCATGTTTTTTAATTGGTGTTTTCATGTATAGGGTAGGTTTTCCTTCTAACTTTTGAAATTGAAACTGTGAAATTGGTAGGACGGAATCTGTGATAGGATGCAAAGTCAGTTTTCAAGATATCCCGTTGTTGGGTTTGATCGGAACTACTATAAGTTGTATACTCGTATCTTTAGAATCTTCATCATGATTATAAATTTTGAGATTTATATCATCTACGAAGTGAGTTGATAATCGGAGAATTCTTTCAGAAAGATGATCAATATTTTGCGATCGTGGCTGGACACGATAGAGAATCCCATATAAGATCTCTGTAGTTAATAAGGATATTTTCGAAAATTCGCAGATTACTTTATAAATTTTCAGAAGAAGTATTAATATTTTCGTCCAGAATGAAAAAGTTTTTGCAACTCATCTGAAAAATGTCCTAAACCATCTAATTATACTTCTATTGAAATTTCTGCATTCTTCATACGGTTATCTATCCCCCAGCGAGTTTTTGAAAATAACTCTTTTAATTGGTATCTTTCCTTCTTCAATTGATTCAAACTCTCCATCAATCCTGTCTTGACTGTCATTTATATCCTCTTCTTCCAAAATAGTTTTTTAATCAACTAGTTTATCAATGTCAGCAATAAATGGTCGAAATATTTTTACGCGTGAGCGGAGCGAGCGCGTTAATGTTTGGGACCATTAATCGCTGAAATAATAAACGAGTTGATTACAAGATTTCTTCCTTGAAATAAATTTTTATTTTGCATAATAGACAAATTTGACATAATGTAAATTTCTATGTTCATTCGATATACTAATATTTGCTCCCTTTGGAACAATTCGGCAAATTCATAGAGGGAATATTGGACATATTGTGACATTCTGAATAGTTCACATTTTGTTCACATTTATTTCATAACCTATGATATCCGATAAGGAACGTGTGGGGAAAGTGGAGGTTGAAGTATTATTTACTTTGCAACTTTTATCACCTGAAAATTCTTCTGCAGTCTCTATTTTATTATGAATGAAGTTTTCAATATACCCTTCTGTGACAGAAGAAGATTTCCAACCAAGCTTGATAGTGCTTTACCGAATATTTTATGTTAGGTTGCCATGACAATCATGATTTAAAATAAGAAATCATGCATTATAAAAGGTTATAAATGGATGATTTCGAGTGCGTTAAAATGAGCTTTTATTCTATGGTCAACGGAAAAAATGTTTTATTACATAAATCGTATCATCTATAGAGATCGATATTTCTTTTGTTTGAGAGTATGAAATATATTGTTGGTTATTTGTATATTCATTGTTTTTATTGAATGCAAGTGAACGTTTTTCAGTGTGCAAATATTAGTAGAAAAATGTTTCTATGCAACTTCTGAATCGTACCTAATCATAATTTGAAACCATCTCGAATGACATTAGGAACAACTGGTGATTAGGGAAATAGACTAGATGAAAGAATAAAAGTTGGAAACAGAAATCAATTGAGTATTGTAAAGATAATAAGATAACCATCAGTTTCGGTATCTGATGATCTCTAAGAGTCACAAAAATCAAGAAGAAGAATGTAACCTGTGGAAAAATCAGAACCATTCTCATCAGTCCCGTTTCCATCATGCCTTTCAAAACCCCCTCACATTCCGGATGTAGAAGCAGCTACTATCTTCTCGAACAAACATCATCATCCATTATTATTCTTTTTCCACCGATTCCGAAGGGTATGACACCTGCCCCGACAAATACCCAGGTCATTAGCCTTCACAAGATTACAGCAAATATTCCAGAAATTATTACAGGGGCTCTTCCTTCTTCCCCTCCCGTTCTTGATTGAATTAACGTGTTTGCAGAAACCTAATTCTGAGATAAAAGTTTATCTTCCGAATTAAAATAAAAAAACGTGGGGATAGGGTTAAATACACATAAAAACGACAAAAAGGATACCATCCCCCTCTGTCCACCGTTTTATGGAGGCCGTATTTTGGATGGTAAGGAGGAGGGGTATTTTGCCGTTAGGTAAATAAGGGGTGGGCAGATGTCCGTTTTAGCCTTATAATAGGGAGTTGTACGGTACGTCGTGGATTAATATGGAATGAGGAAATCAATAATGACTAAGGGCTTCAGGCGAGAATTTCTTGGTTACATCCAAAATCAATATTCAATGAAAATTCAAACTTTTATAAGGATAACTCAATACACCAAAAAAGGAACCTATAACACAAAAAATTGCACAGATTACTCCACCCAGCTCACATATGTTGGGGGAGGGACTAAAAATCAATAAAAGGAAAACCAAAACGTGACAAATGCACTTCAATTAAAAAAAATTTCACTGGTCTGATATTCCTAAGGGTGAGATTGATTGAAAATATCAAAAAAATGAAAACATAAAACAATTTTATGTTCGACTGCTTCATAAACACTTGATTCATGAATTCGTGTGGCGTCCATAATTGACTACTTTATTGGATCCAAATGTCACAGTCTTCTCTCGATTTTGCAATTTTCTTCGTTTCACACCACTTGTTATAGGCCGCATACAAATTTTCATGAGCACTTTTGGTGGGTTAGGAGAGATTCTTTGGTACTTGCGGCTAAATTTTTTACGCTTTCCTCTCCCGAACTATCCATTTTTGGGATTATTATGACGTTTGTCACAGAATTAACGAAGTAAACAACTTTGTTCTGTGAGGTTTCTAAGGTCGCTGATGGTTACTAAGGTAAGAAAAGCAAATCCACACTTAATGTTTTCTTGAAATGATTGGACGAATATATTAATTGCCGTTTCAGAAAATGAAACTTCTGCATTGCAGTTGTATGCAACTCTTACATAATTAGGCTTATGGACTTGCCCAAATTATATATAAACTTTTGGACTCGTCCATAAAGACCTAATAATTTATGTACTTGTTACATATAGCTATTGAGTTCGACTTCTTCATGAACACTTGATTCATGAATTCGTTAAGCGTCCATAATTGACTACTTTATTGAACACCACTTTATTGGACTCAACTGTCACAGACTTCTCTCGATTTTGCAATTTTCCTCGTTTCACACCACTTTTTATAGGCCACATACAAATTTTCATAAGCACTTTTAGTGGGTAGGAGAGCACTTGCGGCTAAATTTTCGACGCTTTCCTCTCCCGAACGATTCATTTTTTGGATTATTATGACGTTTGTCACAGAATTAACGAAGTGAACTTCTTTGTTCGGTGATGTTGCTAAGGTCACTGATGGTTACTAAGGTAAGACAAGCAAAAGCACACTTTATGTTTCTTCGTAATGAGGCGACGAATATATAGTCCATCCAAAAATGATTGACATCAGAGCACTTGCTCAATTTTTTGCCAAATTTGTTCGAAACATTAATGACAGAACAAAATGTCAGTGTTATGTCCAACACCAACCTGAATTCTGCAACTCAAAATATTACTGAATGGACATTACCAACATAATTTCGATTCTCCAAAGCCCCCCGAGATGTCAATCATTCTTGGATGGACTATATGAATTGCCATTTCAGAAAATAATATTTCTGCATTGCAGTCAAACATAAAGCATTGTATGCAACTCGTACATAATTAGACTTATGGACTTGCCTAAATTCTTGGACTCGTCCATAAAGATCTTATTTATGTACTACATAAATAGCTATTATGTTCGACTGCCTCATAATCACTTGATTTATGAATTTGTTTAGTGTCCATAATTGGCTACTTTATTGGACACCACTTTATTGGACTCTAAGTCACAGTCTTCTCTCGATTTTGCTATTTTCTTCGTTTCATACCACTAGTTATAGGCCGCATAGAAATTTTCATAAGCATTTTTAGTGGGTAAGAAACTTTAGTGCTTGCGGCTAAATTTTCTACGCTTTCCTCTCCCGAACTATCCATTTTTCGGATTATTATGACTTTTGTGACATAATTAACGGAGTTAATAACTTTGTTCAGTGAAGTTGCTAAAGTCACTGATGATTACTAAGGTGAGAAAAGCAAAAGCACACTATGTTTCTTCATAATAAAGCGACGAATATATCAATTGCCATTTAAAAATGGAATTTCTGCATTTCAGTCAAATATAAAGCTTTGTTTGCCACTCGTACATAATTGGGCTTTTGGACTTGCCCAAATTATTGGCCTCGCTCGCTCTGCTTTTAGATTTGTCCATAGAGACCTAATTTATGTACTTGTTACATAAATAGCTATTTCAAGCAAATAAACGGTATTGATGTCCAAATGAACAAAGCTAAATTCTTATTGTTTGACCACCAGCACTGACCTCGAAAAATATATGACAAGGTCGTTAGATTGCCTAATTGAAAAGATGTAAGGATAGGTTTCTAATAGGTCATGTCGAATGAGGACTTACTTACAGATCCAACTGGCCCTTAGATTTACCAAACCCTCTCTCCTACTGAAAGATGAAAAGAAGTTTACGAACGGAATTCTTGTCAGTGGCGCTATTTGACAGTTTACAAGTAGATGAAATAGAAATACAATCCATTTCAGGGTTTGAGAGATTAATTTTCACTTAAAAAACGGAGACTGCACACAAAAAACACTGTTAGTAGAAACAATGGCATAACCATTGAATCAATGATATACTGTATTCCCTATTCCTGAATGATTACTATATTTAATTCAATGCTTATCTTGTTCTTCCTATGCCAATGCTGCCTATTTTTGATTCAATTATAGGTCTCATTGATTTGATCTAAGCAGTAAAAGTATTCAATGAAATGCTATATTTGGGACAAGAAAAGCGTTAGTTAGTTTCAATGAAAGAAAACAATTAAAACAAACCCAACTTTTTCTCTATCGATTAACTATAATATTTCAGGAGAATAAATATATTATTGAATAACTATACATTTGGATTGTTTTAAATGTAGGATATATTAAAACTGAAACAAGATGTAATTTCTTGAAAGGTAGTTTACTATAAAAAGAATGAATGCTTGATTTTGATTTAAATAAACTTCATATTGGAGATAGAAACTACATCAATTGAATCAATATGATGCAGTTGTTAGAAATATTAACTATATTTGAATTGAAAGTTTATTATTGTTAATTTAACTCCTTAATTTATTGATTGAATGATAAGATGTATCAAATAATACTATTTTGAATGTTTCACATTTGTTTATTATTTTATCAACAAAATCATAAATGTTGTCGCAAGAACACAGTAACAATAAGTAAACAGTAACATACTAATATTCATAACAAAACAATAACTTATTTCCTCTAATTTGAACATAGTTATGGTACTGTGATAATGAGCGACAATATTAAATAGGGATCTTAAGGGATATTTTTCTTTTCGATTTTCTAAACCTCAAAAAACTACATAAGCAAAACCTTGTTTGAAAATAGAATGAATGTTAGAGACTTGATAAAATTTTTACTAACATCCAACTCTGTGAGTAGTGGATAACTGTGGGACACAGTTGTATGATCAATACCCAGTTTCATAAAAAAACAAAAACAATTTTACAAGTAATGCACATTAAAAACAAGTGAATTTCACCAAATACTGCTCCCACTTTTAGTTGGATTACAATTTTACGAATCAATTTAATCGGTATTGTTACCTTAGTTCTTAGTTAGTTATTTTTATGGAGCGGATATTGGACAAAAAACTTACAACTCGCAGAATATCTGCCTGTTAACTTATAACTTGTTTTATGAAACAGGCCCAGGTATATCAAAAGCAACCACTAAGATTTGGTTCAATTTAATCTTGAAAATGGATGTCCCTCCTTCGAAAGCGATGGTGCACCAAGTTTTAACTTAAGGGGTTGAAATAGTGAAATAACTAACATCCTAGCAACTATCGGTAAAATAAGTACCATTATTAGATTGTCTTTCGTTTATGGCACACATTCACAATAAAACAGAAGGCTTTGAGACATTTTTATATGAATATGAAGGTACTTACCCTGAAAATGTGGAACTAGAGATTCCATTCCCCACTTATTCAATAGCTCTTCCATTTTCAAACTCTTTCTTCGCAGTAACACACACACACGCAACACGCAACTAAATACTAAATCAAAATCCTGTCGCGTCTTGTCTTGATGCCGTCGTCTTCGTAGCTTTATTTACTATTTTTGAATCAATCATAGGCTTCATTGGAATAAATCTAGTTATTGTTCCGTTACTTTTTTTAGCTATTGAATGAAATGAATCAATTCATTCAAATATAGCTTGTATTCAAAGCAAATATAGTTCTTTTTTATTTCAATATTATTCTGATCGATTCATTCAAATAGAAGTCTTATTTAACGAATATGCAGTTCTTCCTTATTTCAATATTATTCTGACTATAATTGAATGACAGCCGTATCATTCAATGAATTATCTGAATTTAATTACTTCAAAAATAATTTATTGATATAACAAGAAGTTTTATTGGGCCAACTGAAACGATGTCAATGAAATATCTACTATTGCCGTTAGCACAGTCTTTTTTGTGTGTGGAAATGAAATGGAAATCAATGCATCCAAACATTTAGTTTTCATCAAACTCAAATTGTTATTTTACTATAATTTATGTTTTTCTGTTTTTTTAGTTTTTTTTTTGAGCGAATTCGTCCATTTTTCTATCGAAGCCCTAACATTTTCAACCTTCATTTCCGCATCATACCTTCCTCACAAAACTATCCCCTGAGATAATATCCTTCATTTTCACAACCCCCACGGCTCTTCTCACCCCTCTCATCCAGATCGATCCCCGTCTCCGGTGGGTCTAGACCGCGGAAGCAATATTCCGGACTGACACGGAGAAATTAACTTGTCCGGGGATCGGACAACGAGCGGCGGCGATGATTTCATTATTTTTTATTATGTCGTATTTCGATCGGCTTCGGTACCGCCGCCCCTAAATCGTAGTTAAGCCGCTATTTATTTTTATGGGCTGGACGGAAAACTATGGGATCGGGTCGCACGGGGATATGCGCCATTGGCGTAGACGGAAGAGGTTGAAAAGCACAGAGAGTAGGGTAATTTTGAGTTTTTTTATGTAATAGAGTACCTATTGCAGAATTTGGAGTTCTTCGATGAATGAATTTCCAATATGTCTTTGAATTTGAGTAGCATGAACCCTGATACAGAAGATAAATTTCATAAAATAATCAGTTGATTGAGAATAATTTCTAAACAGGAAAATTCAATAATATACAGGAGTACAAAAAAAAGGGGGATTTCTCGATTGATTTTGAGAAGAAAGTCCTATAAACAAAGGTGTTGAAATTTCATGCTTCTTAGAATTCAATTTTATCCCCCACATTTGTGGGATTTCATTATTACATATTATCTCTACATCAAACGTTTGTCCATCATAGAGATTTTTGTCTTGAAAAAGTTGATATACATTCAGAATACATTGTTAACTTGTGGAGAGATCAGAGAGTTTATAAATTTCAGCCATTCTGTGATATTGAAAATCCAGGGAAGCATCCAGATTATTCTTATGATTTTTGATCTTTTCCACAAATTTTATCCGTTAAACGTGGGAATAACTCGAGAATGACGCGTTTTATTGAAAAAACATAGGAATACTTTCATTTTCTAAAATGATAGATCCTTCAAAAAATATGAGCTATTAATCTTTTTCAAGTAGTTTTATAGTATTTATGCGTGGATTAATGAGTCGGCTACGATGTATCTGTTATACCAGGAGAAATATTGAATAAGTGTTGATTGCACATTTGAAATAACGGTTTCGAAGATATGAACCGAAAACTATTTTTTTCATGGATTTTCGATATCCTATATCTTTCAAACGAAACCGAATTGTCAAAGTATAGAGGGAAAGTGTTTTGTTTGATGAGAGGAATCTACAGTTTATATATACAGGGTGTTTCACCATAAACTGGACAAACATATATAGCCGTGTAGATGACACCGAGAAAGTCATTTTTGCCCTATGACATATACCCCGTTTTCGACGCATAAGCGAGATACAGGGTGTTCAATGTCAACTTTGAGCAATATTCTGATGACTGTTGTGAGTTACGCGTGATATTTGAAATAAAGGTTTCTAGTCATATCTCAGTATTTTTGAAGGCTCAATTGAAATGTGGTGTAGAATTTTGCGACAAAAAATTCAATATGGCGGATAACCTGCGAAGTTGGAATTTTTTTTTCTCGGTTGCTAATTTGGAAAGCATAATCTCAATGTACTCAATTTTCTAAGATTTTCCGTAAAAAAAATTTTTCAAAATTCGAACTCAACTTTTTTTTTACATGTCTTCAGTGAAAAAAAAATTTCGGCCAAAATTTTTGGATTTTTTCATGGTTGAACTATCTTCAATTCTGAATACTTGGGTGAAAACAGAATGAAAAAATATCAATTGGTTTTCTTTTTGTAGCCTTCCGAAGATTACGCTCGGTGTACTTTCTTAATTTTTATTTTAGAAACTAGAGGCCGTACGGAGGTCAAAATTGTGCTGATGGGCTGCCAGAACGACCCAGATAAAAATATGAAATTATAAACCAAAAAAATTTTTTTCAAAAAATTTTGGTAGGAATCGAATTCTACGAGTATGAATTGGATTGATTTTAATCCTATAAATCTCCGTTACCAAAGCAACCCTAGTTAATCGAGAGTGTAGAGTTCGATTCTAACCGAAGTTTTCTGGAAAAAATAAAAAAAAATTTTTTTTTTTCAAATTTTTCTTTTATTTTTCCGAAAAAAAATTTTTTTTTGTTATAATTTCATATTTCTATCTGGTTCGTTCTGGCAGCACAGCAGCAAAATTTTGACCTTCGTAAGGCCCTCAGTTTCTCAAATAAAAATTAAGAAAGTACACCTAGCGTGATCTTTGGAAGGCTACAAAAAGAAAACCAATGGATATTTTTTCATTCTGTTTTCACCACAGTATTCAGAATGAAAAATAGTTCAACCATGAAAAATTTCAACAATTTCGGCCAAATTTTTTTTTTCACTGAAGACATGTAAAAAAAAAGTTGAGTTCGAAATTTGAAAAAAAATTTTCACAGAAAATCTCAGAAAATCGAGTATGTTGAGATAATGCTTTCCAAATTGGCAACCGAGAAAAAAAAATTTCGACTTTGCAGGTTTTCCGCCATTTTGAATTCCTTTCTGCAAAATTCTACACGACAATTCAATTGAGCCTTCAAAAATACTAAGATGTGACCAGGAACCGTTATTTCAAATATCACGCATAACTTACCACAGTTATCAGAAGATTGCTCAAAGTTGACATTAAGCACCCTGTATCTCGATTATGCGTCGAAAACGGGGTATATGTCATGAGGCAAAAATGACTTTCTCGATGTCAACTACACGGCTATATATGTTTGTCCAGTTTATGGTGAAACACCCTGTATATACTCCATTCACAATTATAAAATCACAACTCTGGCCATGGTTTCGTTTTCAGGAATTGGTGCACCTGATGAAAAATCTGTGCGCGTACATAGAATATCGTTTATGACGAAACGACGATGCCAGTTTTTCTGTTTACATCAAAGTAAAAGTATCAAAGATTTACCACATTCTGTTAGTTCGAATCGATTGGCGATTTTGGGGCGAAATATCGATAGGAAATCGCCTATTTTTCCGTTCTTCGTCGTCCAGAAGAAGTTTCGTGCAAGTGTCACTTTTTCCTTTCACGAGTTTTGGCGTGAGTACGAACGGCAAATTTGAATTGGATCAAAAATCGATTCATATGCATAAATAAAGCGAAAGTAAGTACTAATCGACCTTTTTACACTTGATAACGAAGTTTTTTTTAGGTTTCTGGCCGTTTTGAAAGATTTCAAACGAAATTCCGGTCCCCCAGAAGTTTGGTTAGTTTCGGTATCGTTTTTGGTGCTCAAAATTTATTTGGAATGTGTAAATGGACAAAAAAGGCTTCCTTATACGATCTTCCAACGAAAGCGATTGGAAAATATGGTTCAGGTAGGATTTTCGAGGAATTATGAGGAAAGAACTTGCAGAATGAAATTGCACGATTTTCGTAAGTACCTAAACGGGTTCTGAATGGCCATCATCGGTCTGTAAATGATTATTGTTGATCGTTTTCACGTTTCAGAAAAAAACACGTCGAAAAAGCTAAAAAAAAGAAGAAATATGACTATATTGCATTCCACAGTTGGTGAATTCAGATTCCGATGAATTGAAAGGTGTCACTGGAGCTTTCATTCCTCCGCCGAAAGTAGAAATAGGCTATATTGAACCAGAATACATCGGTTTTTTACATATTCCAGGAGTTTGTGTCTTATTTCAGAACAGGTGAATGATAAATGTGTAGCATATGTTCGACCTATTCCAATTTATTTGTACAAGTAATGTGGTAGTAATGTATGAATATTTTTCAATCTAATAAATTACTATACAATCAGAATATTTTACTCCTTGTTCATAAGATCAAATAAATAAAATGTCGTCAAGTCTTGAACTTTCAGTTCAAGAGGATAATAATCATTAAATCTTCACAAGCATGCATATGAAAATTATGTGAAAGCAATGCAATTTTTTTCCATGGCGAAAAATAATATATTTCAACAGTGATCTCTTGTACTTTTCATGCAAATAACTATAGAAAAGGAATCCTTTCTATCAATTCATATAAAAGTTATTATAATTATTTTCGTCCATCACATATTTTCCAATTCATTCACATTCTGAGAAATACGCTAAGAATGTAGAAAGGGCAACATAGTGTTGACTTGGAACATGAAAATATTTTGAAAAACGTCATAACTTCGATACAGAGTGGAATGTGTCAAATTTCCAAGGCCAGAGTTGTGATTTTATAATTGTGAATGGAGTATATGTACAAGTCAAAGACTCACACTGTATACTTGTCACTGCCTGAGTATACCTATTTCTCCTTTCTGGAAGTGATGAGTTCTGAACGTGTCACAAATTGGCGGAGGAGTCGGTTCGTATTGTTCATTAAATCATCTGTCAGGATATTGGTCCAAAGTAATTAAATTACTATGAGGATTGTCGTTGTTGAAAACTACGTTGAAACATTCGGTCACATAGATGGACTTGAATCTAACTAATGAGGGTGAATTAATATATAAATTTATCGATTATTTATTTATGACTATTTCCCTCGTCTTAATTTCCACCAATCAGAAACGCGCAATTTTGAATCACAAATGGTTTCTAGATGGAAAAACTGTATGGCAGCAGCTGTCAGCAGTTTTTTCGGGTTTACCCGCGGCAAAACTTGACAGTTGTTGTCAACGAAAATTAATAATACATACATACATAATGCATCCAGAATAATCTGTTACTCTTGAAATAGTCTTGTCAAATACCATTCGTGCATCTAATTTTTCCTGTGAAAAAAATCGATAAAACACAATGCAAAGTAATATTTTGTTAACAAAAAGCATTCGTGCAGGTGCAAAAATCCTCGTCTTCGACTCGGATTTTTGTTGCCACCAAGACACTCATGCTTCTTGTTAAAATATTACTTAGCAACGTGTTTTTTCGATTTTTTTCGGAAAAATTGGATGCACTTATGATATTACTTACGACTATTCCACTCATTCCATTTTTAGTGAGGAATTTTCCTTAGCAACACTAGTTTCTCATCGATAAAACATGGTAACGGGCAAAATCAACAACTTGGTTTTTCAGCGACAAAATTTTTGACGTTTCTCAAATTCATAGATAGCTTCGGGAATAAATACCATAGAGAAAACAAACAACGTTTAGTTGATCTATGATGAATACTTATTTCTCAAATAGCGCAATACAAGCCGAATGTGACCATTTTCAGACACATTTTTTCGAGAAATAGTCATTTCGAATACCACTCGAGATGAAATTTAAGCAGGTAAAATTTCTCTCTTGTAATATTCAAGTTTGTTGCTTCTCGGCAATTTCGCTCATGACATTTTTCCAAAATCACTCGCCTGACGGCTCGTGATTTTGATACAAATGTCATTCGCGAAATTACCGAAAGCAACAAACTTTCATTTTACAATCGAGAAATTTTGCCGGCAAAATTTCATCTCTAGTGGTATTATATATGATTAATTATATGTTTTTTTGAAAAATGATTCGAACCTTTCGTGTTTTCTACGTAGATGGCACCAGTCATTGTTCGTTCAACGACAATAAGTAGGGTACGGTGAACGAATATTTTACCACCCAGAACATTATTGATCCCCCTTGAAAATGCACAACTTCTTGTCTGCCTGGACCTCTCCAAACCCTTTCTCGATGAATATCACTTAGTACACCGAACCGTGACTTGCCCGAAAAAAGTACTTTGCGCCATTGTGGTAAAAGCCAGTCGAGATGGTGCTCTGCCCTTTGCCGACCGGTAGCTCTATGTCCAGATGATAGCCGAGGTACTCTTAAATGTGAGAAAATTTTTGTCCTCAAATCGTCTCCTTATGATCCTGACTTCGACAAAGATTCTAGATGTAGGGCTACTAATATTGCCCGGTCCACAGTAGCGGATTAACCGGTACGCTTAGTACGCTACAGCGTAGGGCCCCGAGGTCCATAGGGGCCCCCGGCGATCGAATTAAATTTTTTTTGCTAGAATGAAAATTCAGTCTGTAGGTAGGTATGAAAAAAAAAGTCATACTGTACTATATTTTATAAGAAGCTCAGAGGCAACTTGTGAATTATGAATTATTACATTAACATGAAACGCAATCGAATAACAAGAGCCTCAGAGCAAAACTCAGAAGCATAGACTCAGATATTGGAAAAAACACACCATTTGAGATTCAGCGTACTATCCCTAATCATCTTGTCTGCCTACAATGAACTCAATGTTTACAATTACAACATAATTCAATAAATTTGTCGGCATTTCCTCTAAAATCTAGGAATGTGCTACAGAACGGCCGACTAGATGTTGATTCGTTTAGGGGTGTGAAGTGAAAAATACTTGTGCAGAAGTTCTTAGGTCTGCATATTTTTTTTCCCACATTCATTTCACAAGATTCGAATAGTGTTGACAGTGACGGGCGAGTTTCGTGTAACATGTAAGATTCAAATATTGTGAAAAACTGAGTGTTGGTGAATCAAACAATTTCTGTTTGTGTTTGGATTTTTAAATCCTTGTACTCTCATTGAACGATATAATATAATTGATTTAAAAGGTAAGCTTTACAGTTCAGTTTCATATGCCATTTTCCAAACTGCCATTGATAAAAAATAAATATTGGTAGAACTGTTGTGACAGAAAATAGACTGCAGTTTTTAGGAATACTTTCTATCGAAAGTGATATAACGAGCAGTCTCGATTATGATTCTGCAATAAAAGAATTTGGTGATATTAAAATAAGAAAAAATCCATTTTTAAGTGGAATATTATTTTGTAGGTAACTGATTTACAGCTTTACGATACTTGTATCTTTTGTGATGATTTTATTCATTCCTTAATCTCGATGCAGCAGTAAAAAATTTGCAGATTTGATTTTCTAGAGATATTTTGTATTTGAATTTTTGTGATATTTTTCCCTTTTTTTAAGATTTTTATTCATCTTTTATATTTTGTTTTGATATACATACCTTGTATTTTATTAATAAACCTTATGTTTTGTTTTTAAAGGAGTGAGTTTTAATTAAAAAATTATTTTGAAAAAAATCGAAAATGTTTCAGAGGGGGCCCCAAAAGTTTTGAAGCGTAGGGCCCCTGAAATCGTAAATCCGCCACTGCCGGTCCAACTGAGAAATTGGATGTCCCGGCATTTTCCAAGGAATATTCTCAATATTACAATTCTCGTTATTCGCTGTAAACTTACTAACTTCAAATACACCTGTATTCTCCCGAACGAGAAACATTTTTTGCAGTTTTATTGTTTTCATTCAAGTTATAACTATAAGATAGTGAAGATTTCACACATAAAAAATTCTCATGTAACATTCAAAAAGTTTAGAGTTGATAGGGGAGGGGGGGCAAGACTTTTGGTGGTGTGTGTATACGGACACTTTCTTCGTATAGCAGCTTCACATAGGAGGATATTTCATATTGAATATCAATGAATTTTATTGACAAAATGTTAAGAAAAGAAAACATGAAGCTGGGGTATGAAACTGAAGATAATTATTGAAAAGAATAATTGCATTGTTAGGTAAATCAGTTGCCATAACGTCATTATGAGAAAGGAGTTATTCCCACTGTTTGATCTCGGGTTAATTCCCTAACGAGTGGACTGTATTTTATCTGAGGTTCGCACCGGTTCTTGAGAGCTTTGACAATTCCTCTGGAGGACACAATAAAGAGATTTCGTACAAGGTGCACAAAAGCAAAGTATGTTCTGACTCACCTGTGGTATGCTGCGTGCTGGCCTCAATTGGCTGAAGTAGGTTTGCTGGCTAGCACTATAGGTTTTGCGGCACGCGGGTTACGTTAAGGGCCTTTCTTGACCGTACTAGGTGTCGCGGTGTTCGTAGTTGAGCTTCTTTATTATGTATATTGAGTCTGTCTCTCTGCTGAGGTTTAGAACCTGTTCGAACCACAGAGTTTTCAACCCCATTGTGGGGGGAGCATTTGATTGTTTGTTTCAGAATAAGCTAAAACATAGAGTTGCATCGTGCCTCCTTGAGTTGCCTTGCGTACAAAGCGGACAAAATGCAAAGCCAATTCGATATTTTAGTTACTATTTACATATACAGGGTGAGTCTTTGTCTTGTACATATTATCTAACTGCACCGAGAAAAAAATTTGAATGTCCCAAATAGAAATTTAGACTTGCTATAGGCACAAAGAACTTTTTTCATTTGCGACAGTTACAGGCGTTTCTTGACAAAAAGTATCTTATCATAAGTAAGCGAAGTTACTTGCAAATCGTTTTCCATTTTTAATCAGAGTAACTGACTTTCCTCACTTGTTCCAAGAAGCATTTGTTACTCAATTTGATATTCAGCGATTTACTGCAACTTGAAAAGTTAATCGGAGCGATTTGAAAAGTTATCTGGCGCCACTTGAAAAGTTATTCGGGGCTGATCAAAAATTTTCTCGGCGCAGATTAAAAATTCATTCAGCGCAGCTCAAAAAGTTACTCGGCGCAAGTATCAGATAATTTGTGCTAAGCATCATTTTTCACAGTCCAAGTATTTTTGTTATTTACAGTTAGTAAAAAGTTATGTTTATCACAAGTTACTTTTTCATTAAGTATGCACTATCACTTTCCTATAGGTTGACCCTAATACTTACCATAAGTACACAATAGCACCTATACCATAGTAGTAGACACTATTACTAACATTAAGCACAAATTGCTACATACCACCCAGTACTCTTTTACTGAAAGAAATGTGATTGCTGTTTGATGTAATAACTTGACTCTTCTTTAAGAAAGACTCGATAAAAAAAATAAATATGCAGTGCGAAATTACTACGGGTTTCCATTTGATCATTTCTATGCTGGTCTATACTAGTTCATTTCACGTATATTACATTCACTTGCCTAGAAACGTGCTTATCAAATTATATTGAAAAAAAAGTAAAAAAAAACAATAACAATTTCAACACTTATATTATATATTTCCTTATATAGATGTAACAATACATAAAATAAAACTTATTTTCATTACAAAACTAGATAATCTCAATACTATGCAAGGTTTGGAATTAATATTTGGCTTGATATATAAAGTGTATTTTCAGTTATCTGTCGGTAATATGAAGGACGACATCTTTAGGTTTGACAAATTCTTGAGTATTATTTCATTAGACATAAACAACTGATAAAATTTCAAACTTACATATATAATAATTTCATTTTGGCTCTCCCTGAATTCTTTATATTTTACCTTGATCAGAAGATAAGGTACTTTTTTTGTGAAAATCTCCTTTCTCGTCTCCTCATCGAGAAGATTGAAGCTCTCTTCATTTTTTTCTTGATCTGAAAATATACCACGTATTACGTATTGAATTCATGTATATAGATTAGTCAATTACCTCTAATGTATTATAAAATAAGATACAACATATTTTTCATCAGTTGATCAGTGGATCGAACAAGCTATTTTTTATGATTCTATACATGCATGCATAAACATTACTTTAAAGACCTGTAAAGTTGGACTTACCTTTGAGTTTTTCCAAATATTGTTCAAATCCCCATTGTTTAAGGATTTCACGTGGCGTCTGCCGGCTCTCGAAAGTACTTAATCCCAATCTGTAGCCCTATTACTATTTGAATATTTCCTGATTTCGCTCACCCTACCGATAGGGCCAAAAGAGCAAAAAGCCGACGTTTTCAGTTCTGACCCCTGAATAATAATGAGCCCTGTGGATCTTCAAGTTCAAGGAACAAACTGGATCGGGTAGGTATCGGGTCGAGACGGTTATCTCACGAAAATTTTTTACACTTATTACAAATAAAACATGTACCTTCCCGAAGTCAATGTTTAAATGTAGCTAATATCTCTGTTATTCACAGCTAATAGATATACGTTAGAGAAAAAGTAACTTGTGATGAGATGAACCGTTGCTTGGCTTCTTAATACTGTGTATTCATCATTAATAAACAAAATTTAAATAGCCCTGCTATTTGGGTTAGAAAATTTTTTAAGTTGAACTAAGAAAAAAAGTTACTTCCAACAATTATAAATTCTCAGATGAATGTCTTTGTTCACGATAGATATATGATTGTCTGTAGCAAATAAATGTTGATTTATCGCATATAAAAATTCATTCAGCTCAAGTAAAAACGAGTCAAGTAAAAACAGTTACTTGTATCTTTTTTCTCAGTGTGTAGATTCGTATGGCCAGAAGAAACATTTTTTCATTTTCCATATTTTCGAATTCGGCTCTGTTAAAACGATGTAGCCATTTGAAAAAAAAATTGGGCTAAATACTTCCCTGAAATGATCTCATGAAGAAAGACTTTTCATTGTGATCATTAGAATTTATTATTAAACAACCTAACCTAATCCATTTTGTATCCATTCTGTGAATATTTGCACAAAAATTTTAAGAAGATGTTGTTAGATTGCTGATATTCTGATTGAGGTTGAGGATTTTTTACGAAACATAGTATAGATATCTATGAATTCTGCCGTTTCCATCATAAATTTGCCGCGAAATTTCACCACGCATGCGTATAGCGAAAACCGACGGATTGGTTATCTCAATTACCCTTGGAGGCGCTGCCATCAGTGCCAACTATGAACAATAACAAACTGTGAACATTATGTGAAGTTCTGAATATATTCAGTGAATTATTGTTATAACAATGTGATTATTATGTGAAGTGAATTAATATAATATTAACCGTGTAGTGTCGAGTTTATAAAATTCCAAGAAAATATTGTTTAGATAGAAACATCGCCACACATTATCAGGTATCATATTATTTTTCATTAATTTCGATTCAATAAGTAGTTTGTATCGAGATTCATCATTCATATCCGAATTTTGTATTTCCTCGACATTTAACTTCAATATGGACCGGTAACTATGAATCTCGAATAGAAACTGTGCGTATTGAATGCTCCTTGGTGCTCAATTTTGTCTCCCACATTTGTGGAATTTTATTTTTAAAATATCTCTACATCAACGTTTTCGATCGTTTGAATTTAGGTAAGTATCGACAAAGTTGATAAATATTGTGACAACATTTTAAACTCGTTTAAAGACCAGAGAAGGAATAATATTCGATGATATTTAATTCAGAGACGCATTCAGATTATTCTTGAAATCAATGATTTCTTCGTCAAATTTTTCCGGGTAGAATTGGAAAAAATATATAAATTGAAAAAAATAGGTAGGGGAGAGTTCCCTTGAAACGGACAATTTAATTATTAATTGCGTGAAATATTATTTCAAATGAAAAAGTTTCAAATTGAACCGTCATAATATGAGCATAAGGTTTGTGGATTCACTTTTTCAGAAAAAGCTAGAAAAAGAAAAGCTCGTCACTCGAAAAAATAGGTCTAAGTTTATTTCATAAAATGTCCATTTCATGGGATGTTGCCCTTGTTTTGGACAGTCATTCCCATGAAGTGGACAATGGTACAAAAACATGAGAATACTGTCATAAAGTTCTAGGAGAATAGTTGAAATCATTTAGTAGCACCAAACAGAGAAAACATATACAGTATTCTCCATGTTAAATATTGAATAACATAACATAGGTACTTTCACATCTCCCTTGAATCGGAAACATTGCAGCCCATGAACTGGACGTCAATTTCCAGTCATTTTTCTATGTCCGATTCATGGGATATGTGGTTTTTATAAAAAACCTGACAATATAATTTCTACAAATGGTTGTATCAACGATTCAACATATTTGTCTGATGAGGGATAATCACTTGATGTTTATATGAAAAAATCGGCAACTTATTTTCACTAGAAACGTAGCTATTCACTTCGCAAATGTACTTACATATTTACTTTACCGGCAACGGATTTTTCAATGCATGCCTCGTCAACAAGACGCGACCCACAGATTCAGCCATTTTCCAAGAGACGTGGCTCAATGTTGCGAAAATGGGATTTACATAAAATATGCTCAATTACTATCGGGTGTAGTAGAAAACTATAGTGTCCGGTTCATGGGCCGTCCAATTCAAAGGAACTCTCCCCTATACTTTTAGTTTTTTAAATGATTGATTCTTTCGAGAATATGAACCGTTTATCTCTTTAAACTGGTTTTATGGTGTTTTAGCGTGTATTGATGAGTCGACTACCCTGTAACTTTTATACTAGGAGAGACATTGAATAGGTTTCAATTGAGGAATATGCACCATGAATAGAGTAACCAATGAACCAAAATTCAGTTCATTTGAAATAACGATTCCGAAGATATAAACAGAAGAGTGTTTTTTTCATGGATTTTCGACACCCTGTATCTTCCAAACCAAATCAAATTTTAAAAAATGGTATAGGAAGAAAGTGTCTCGTTTGATGAGAGGAATCTACAGTTAAAATATATGTACAAGTCAAAGACTCACCTTGTATACAAATATTTTAGAAAATATGTACAAATTATCTATGTGTGGGGACCGAACACCCATGTCCTTACGCCGCCACTGAAATTGAGATATGGTCCACTGCAGCGCGATGCAGTTTTCCAATTTCACACCCTGGCGCTTTTCGACCGCGTGCTCGCTGCTCATATTGATACCGAAAATTCATTACGATGTCATTTGCCCCGAGGGCAGCGACGCCCCGTGCATGCGGCTGGCGAAAAAGCGGACGCATCGCGCGACGTCAGCTGAACGTGGACAGATGGATATCCCGCGATGTTGATTAGGCTGCGATTATCTGTCACAATGACGAAAAAAGGACGTTCCGCAGCCAAATTGCGGCCCGGTTTTTTTTCGACGTTCGTTCACGCTAATTCGACGTGCGATTTCGACGGAGAGAGCGATTATTTCGCGTTATTAGGGGCATTGTTGGGTTCTACGCTACGACGCTTTTCGACTACGCGATTGGCGAACGTTTCTAATTTTGTCCCATTTCGTTTTCATGATTGATAATTGTTTTTTGAACTGCGCGGCAAATACTGCAGCATACTTGAATTGCATACCTGTGTTCATTCGGCCGACACAGGTTCGGATTTTCATTTCATTTTCAGGATGAAATCGCAAAACAATATATCATCGACGAGTGACGACTCAGTAGAAATCAGAACTTCATGGCTGTGTTTTGCGTGGGTCGAGTGGCACTTTATCGCTGATATTCCGCCATGAATTTTGATCCGTCATTCAGTTGAAATTTGCAGGGAATATTGTTTTGGAGTACCTTCAGGAACCCACTCTTTCAGAATTCGGAAAATCTAGGCCTGGCTCTTAAATGGTAGGTCATTTTTGTTTTCGCACAAAATTTCACCCTGTGTATGGTATTTCAGTGTTTGATAAGGAATGTTCAAACTGTTGTAATTAATGACGAGCCAGAGTGGTTTTTCCTAACACTTTTATACGATTTTGAATTTTTTAATGAATTTCAGTAATTAGTTTCGCTCAGCATCAAAAAACAATTAAATTCAGTGAAAAAACATGATTAATTTCGTTCTGTTCCCAGGAATGGCTTATTGAATTTCACGAGGAACATACCGTTTTCCAGTTATTGGGAAAGAATCAGTTGTGAGCTGGAAAAATCACAAAATTTCTTGAAATTTCAATGTATCGTTTTAAATGAATTGATAGACAAATCATCAACTGTTCCAATATTAGTCAGAAGTAAAGGTATAAGACTGCTGAAATGTGCGTAAGCTTAGGATTTCATTTCTGAAATAATCTGAAATAATTTTTATGTATTTTCTCTTTTTTGTTTTTTTTTTTCATGAAAAAATATGACTTCATCGTAGATGTTTTTTTTTCATTTTTATGGAACAGTGATGATTTATGTCTCTTCAATTGATTTTGGAGAGTTACGAAAATAAGAAATTAGAGAGATTCCATGAAGCTAATGGAGAAAGTTTTCAGGCCAGTTCTAATAACGATTTTAACGTCCCGAATGTTGTTTTGAGTTTCCTAAAAGCCAAGGAGAATTTCTGTATCATTTTGTGTAGTGAGATTGTCCAAATCATTCGATATAGATTTTAGGAAATTTTGAGAAATTTTCAGCTTGGAACTGACTAGTTTTCATGTAACCGCCAAGCAGCGCTAAGAACAAATTGAATTTTTCATAAGCCGGTCCTGAAAACTGTACTAAATTCTGAAAATGCTGTAAGATGTGTGATCGAAGGTGATACTCACTTGCTCCTCATACTGAATTCAATGGAGAAAGTTATTTTTCGGGCAAGCAATCGAATGCGGGAAAGATACTTTCCGCTCAAGATTGGAACAATATTTTTTCTATAACCGTATTATAAAATTGAAAAAAAAACTTCTGCACAACTCACATTTGTAGAAAAAATGCGAGATATAACCTGCATATTGCTTCTCATATGTTTTTTTAGATTTTCCAGGCAGTAGATCCATAGTTGCTATTTGCTATACTAGCTGCTTCCAGAATAACTTCTGGTAGCTCCTCAACAGATGAATACCTTTTTGATCTTGTTTTTATAAATAATATTCGAAAATAATTCAATAAGGATTTAGTTTCGGCACATTGATTAACCGGTTTCTATGGAAAATCATAGACCTTGACACAGATGCATCCACATAATTCTATACCAATAATTTGATCCTTGAAATTAAAAGTGAAACATCTAGAAGGCTCTGCCTAGGGTCAGTGAGACTATTGAGCATATGCGATAACGAAGAGTGGGAAATTAGGGGCATCGTGGCGATCAGCGGATGCAGTTTATTTATTTGTCTCTGTTTGTATTTAGCCACATATGGTATCCATGGATACATAATTACATGTCCCTTCTCTTCTCCCAAGGCATGCGTATAGCGATGACTGACCCTGGATTTAAGGGGTACGATTGCCACAATTTTGTATACTTATTAGCCACTACGCTCAAATTCAATAATATGTATAATTCTATGGATGCAACTATACCATGACATAGAAATGAATACGCAGTCAATCATATTAATTTTTGAAGGATGTTCTCTTTGAAAAGGCAACAATTTTCAAAAGGAAATTTTCATTAATAATCAGTTTGACCTGTATGGAACTGCATAATTTGAAATATTAAACTGAAGATATGAGAAAGTAGGTAGATCAAGAGATTTCATGTTGGAGGTAGGTATTATTATTCACAAGTTCAACAAATATTTCCGCACTAGTGCAGGAAAGTAGTGACTTAGGTCCGGTTGTAGAAAAAATTTTTTTTAATGCAAAGCAAAAATGATTACCGAAATTCATTATTCAATTGAAAATCCTTCAAAAGTTTTAGGAAGAATCATTTTTGTGGTTTTCCTTCATGAATTCTAAGGTCTCAATTTTCTTCATCAGACATTGAAAAAACTATTAATATGGTGTACCACAGCCGGACTTGAATTTTCCGAGCTATGAACAAGTTGGTTCCTGAAGGTTCTTCAAACAATATTCCCAAAAATCGAATCTAAATTTTCGTTCAAAACCGAAAATCACCTTGTAAAACTCTTCGAGAGGAGAATGCAGTATATGCCATTATTCTGAACTGTTGACAAGAAATTCACAAACGATAGGTTTCACAAAGCATAATCCCCAGGGATCCGAGCTTGATCTAGAATCAACTCGATTTGGCAGTACAAAAATCAGAGAATCAAGACGTTGATCTCGAATCACCAGTGATTACGCTTTTTTGGAACCCACCTTAAAGATACCAAAAAATTACCATATGCTCATTATCCAAGTATATCAGAGTTCGTCATTGCATTTTTTCACACAATATTTTATTTATTGGACAATATATGCAACTTTAAGTCAATAAAGTTGAAATCCCTCAGAGACTGGCAAACCCAATAGAATAGCAGCAATGATAAACTACGTGCAATCTAGCCCGAAATAGATTCCCCGATGAAGGAAAGACGAAATAGCAATGAGGAGATTAAGAATTGCACACACCAGGCTGACACACAGAGAAGAATATCCTATATGCAAATACTGCCGAGGAACTCGATCAACTGAGGAACACTTCCGAACTCACTGTCAACATTATGATTAAATCAGACAATTAAGCAGCACTAAGAATCCTGAAAGAAAGCCGACTATATAATAAAATATGATCAACACATCTATAGTAGGTATATTTCTTCGTCATAGTTTCATAATTTGTGAACATTATTGTGTTCATCTGTAATGCACTGTATACTATGTCTCAGCCTAGTTGCCGAGAAACGATAATTAAAAGAAAAAAGTATTTTTCAATACATCCTTCGATAGACCAATTGACAAAGATGCTTTAAAAAGCAGTTGAACAACCCTTCCTATCAATCCTTTTTGTTGAAAATGTTTTGTTTATTCTTTCTATTCTCAATACATAAATAACCACCATGCACTGTGATCTGATTCACTTGAAATTCGTATATTGCAAATTATTTATGAATAACTATATTCCTTCCTGGATGAAGGTACGTATTCCATTGAATGAAGAATCCACCCCGAAAGCAATCAATTACGCCCTTTCCTAGAAAATAAACATAGACCCATGTCATCTCTGTATGCGCACGTATATTCAAATACATCCCGTATAATGAAATGTTAATGTTAAGCCATAATGAATCTTCGGGTAGACCGATGTCTGTACCGGCATCTTGGGTGTTCTCCTCCACCCCCTTAGCCGAGATCCGCATTACCAATTCACAAATGTTATTGTTTTCCCTACGAACAAGACATTAAACCTCTGTCGGTGCCCGTGTACCGACACCCTATAAATTTTAATGACGCCGTAATCTCTTCACTCAACGCAGATACAAGGCAACGAAATTTCCGGAGTGACAATAAAAGTGGATCGCGTTATTGGTCATGATTTCGCCCGTGATTCCTGGAATGCTGGGGAGGGGGTCGGGAGGTAGACAGGTGTGCAAAATTGCACCTTTCACCGATTCTGAAGCCACTTGCAGGCTCACGCTTCAGTTGATGGGAGCTGCTAGCTTAAAGAGGGGTGATTGTACAATTTTCCTGCATTCCTGGATGGGTTGGTAAACGAGGTTCTCAAAAATGTGTTCAACTACATCAAAATCTTGTGAAACACTTAGAAGAAAATGTGTAAAAAAATCGAGATCAGTGACGAGTGTGAAGATTTGTTAATCTTTATTATCAGTAGTAATAACCCAAGGACATTGATAATTGTTCGAAAAAATTCTATGACAGATTTCGAAAGCTTGTTGCTTGGAAACAGACCGACGCCGTAGGCGGAGGTCTGTTGTCTACAAGCAACAAGCTTGAGAAAGTTGTCATAGAATTTTTGAGCATTTATCAATGTCCGAGGGTTATTCGGATAGAAAATTTTTTGCTAATTATAGAAAAAATACAGAGCTAAAACAATTTATTTAAAGGTGCAATTAACAAAGGAACAATTAGAAAAGTTAAATGAAGATCCAGACGTGTTAGTTTCTATAACTGATGAAGATGTATTTCCACTACGCGTGCTGTTAATAATTTGATTATGATGTTCTTCGTCAATATTCAAGTAGGGTTTTATTGAGTTGGCATTGTTGTGACCCGTAATTTTTATAAGCTGTTGTTCTTGTACACCACTTTTGGCCAATCGACTAACCGCGGTCGATCTATTGGAATGATTAGTAATTTTTTTTTCCTTTGTATTCAATCCAATCGCTTCGGCAGACGATCTTGTCCAATTTTGAATCGTATTTCTTCCAATGGGCATATTATCATACCAGTGATCATTTTCGGATTTCCATTGATGATTTGGTCTGACGAATAATCTGTTGGTTTTAATATTTGGGCCCCTTTTCGACATCAATTTTTTGAATAATCGGACAGGACAAACGTTGCTGTCATCGTTTTCTATTAAAAACTTGCTTCCAGTACACATTCTTGAACCACCCTGGCAAGTCTTGCTGAATACAGGGTTATATTCCACTCGGTTGGTTACAGAACCATCGTTGTTTGATTCGATACAAAAAAATTCAGTCAAGCAAGCAGCAGCTTCCCCACCTCGCCAAGCTAATTCTACCGCGGCTATGTGATAGAATTTCCGTTGCAGCCCTTCAGGAGTATTTTCATTCCATAAATTCACCATTTTTGTTATTTCCACAGAACTTAATGCTGTCGAACTTTGCTTCCTTTTACTTGGGTCTGATTGCAGTTTTCGTCGTATAGAATCACGGGCAGCTCGCGCTTGTTGAAATACAACACTTTTGAATGGGTCAATAATAACTTTCATTTCTTTATAATATTTTTCTTGTAACAGCTTACTTGTTATATTCCACATGGTTTTGACCGTACTTTCTTTGAACTCTTTACCATCTTTTCTCCTCATGTTCACAGCCCAATCCTTTAATGATTACTTTCAGTATCGTTCCAAACTTAATATATAGTTAAATTGATGGTATCGGTCAAGGAACAAAATCAAAGAATACTATTCCTTCAGCAACGTTTCGGCTCCTTTATTGGGCCTTCTTCAGGCTAAAATAGAGAAAAACTCATAAACCCCAATACAATATACAAATAATAAATTACTTTGATATAAATAACAAGCAAGGAAACACTAAAAAACAAATGAACAAAATAAAATACAGTAACAGGTCGGCAAGAACAATCAAAAATAGACCTATACGACTTAAAAACAGAATGTGAACAAATAAATACAATCATGAATAAAATACACAGAAATGGCAATTCACAAAACTTACCATCGGAATACAAGAAAAAATTAAAAATTAAAAGATTGAATCTTTCCATTAAAGAAAATCGTCGATTACGTAAAATAGGTGTCTGCAACAAGGAGAAAAAACCATCGATGTACATGGAAACAACACGGCCGACACAAGAATGGAGACAATCCAGAGCGACAATTTAATACAGACATCACAAAAACGACACCCACACATGATAAAACAACACACGAAATAAACGTCGAAACAGTGGCGGATCAGACGAGCATCAACGATTAGGTTTCAACTGAATTTTTTGGATCAAATTTGAATAAACAACACTCAAGGAGCCAATGTCAGAACGAATTTTTTTTTTTTTTTTTTGTTCTAGAAGAGGTGAATCTTACATCAGACACCCAGTCTTTCTGGGTAGTGTCGGATTCTTACCGACTAAACACCTCTCCTGCGGTTGGTTCCGGGCATAAGCCTATAAACCTTCCATCATCTTATCTGTTATTTTCTCTTTCGCATTCTTTTATGCTGAGTGTTTGTGTACATCCTTCAATTGGATATCTCTTACTAAGTGTGGAGTTCTATATCTTCATTTTCGCAATTGGTCTCTAGGTCTTTTGCGGTAAATTCTAGCTGTTTTTTCATCTTCAGCGGGGTCATAGTCAACTAACCTTCTAAGGTCGTCATTTGGATGTTCACTAGCTCTTTCATAGGCTTTTGCAGCTTTTCGTTTGATGAATGTAGTAATGGACTCCCATTTTATGTCTTTTTGTATCTGTTCATTCCTAACAAACCAGGGGGCGTCTAATGCCCATCTCAGAAATTTGTTTTCTGTACTTTGTATCCTCTTTATATGGGTTCTCGCTGCATATCCCCATGCTGTTGATCCATAAGTTAGCTGCGGTCTGGCGACTGCTTTTATGATCCTCAATTTCGTGTTTCTGTTCATTTGGCTTCTTCTGCCTATAATCGGATATAGTCTTTTCATTGCTACATTCGTTTTATCCACTGCACACTTAATGTGTTGTTTCCACGTAAGCCCCTTGTCTAATATTACTCCTAGATATTTAGCTTCATTCGGCCATTCTATTTCATTATCGTCTATGGATATTTTCGAATCCATCTTCAGTTTTCTCTTTTGAAGGAGTATTGCTTGACTCTTTTCTCCATTGATTTTGATTTTCCATCTGTTACACCATTGACTGATATCGTCTGCAGCTTCTTGAAGTCTTTTGTGAATTATTTTTGTATTTCTGTGCCTAATTGCTATGCCCGTATCGTCCGCGTATAGAGCAAGCAGGCATCTTGGATTTCTTGGTATATCATGTATGTATATGTTATAGAGTAGCGGTCCTAGTATGGATCCTTGGGGAACTCCTGCTTCCAAATATCTGAGTGTGGAATGAACATCACCTATTTTCACACAAAAGTTCCTATCCCTCAAATAATTTCTTATTATTCTGCATAACTTGGGTGAATAACCTGCGGTTTTCATTTTATATGCTAGTCCTTCATGCCATACTCTATCGAAAGCTCTGGTTACATCTAGTAATAATAGTCCTGTGGCTTGTTTATTCTGAAATCCTTCTGTGATATACTCGGTTATTCTTAGGAGCTGTTGTTCAGTTGAATGTTGTTTTCGGAACCCAAATTGTTCACTCGGTATCGTCTGCAGGGCCTCTGTTTCTTCATTAAGTCGTCTGGCTAAGACTCTCTCCACAATTTTTCCTAGGGCTGGGAGCAGGCTTATCGGTCTATAGTTCTGTGGGAACTTTTTGTCTTTACCTGGTTTATTGAAAACAATCACTTCGGCAGATTTCCATCTTTTCGGAAAGTGCTCTGTTCTCATCACGCCATTTGCTATGCTAGTGAGAGCTGCCGTTCCTTTCTTTGATATTTTCTTCAGCATGAGATTTGTAATTTTATCTTTTCCAGGAGCCTTTCTTGTTTTCAAATTATTGATTATCTCTTTGATTTCTGCCGGAGATGTTGGGTGAGGGATTTTGTCATCCGGTGGTGATTCTTTCATTTCTTCTTCATTATCTTCTATTAATTCTTCTAGGTCCTCATCGTCTTCTTCACAATAGTTTATTCTTGACTCCCTTTCTATAGTATCGGCAAGAGCGTTAGCTTTATCGCTTTTTGAATATGCCATTCCATGCATTCCATGCAGTGGTGGAATTTGAGTTTTTTCATTACGTAAATTTTTTTGCATTTTCCATGCAGAGTGGTCTTCTGTGTTGAGTTCACTTATTTTCTTATTCCATCTATTCGTTCTGAGCTCCCTTAGTGCATTTTTTAGTATTTGACTATGTCTGTTTAGTCTGTTTTTATCATTATCTGTTTTATACATCCTGTACTTCTTTCTTAGTCTTCGGTTGACTTTAATCAGTTCTTTCACCTCTTTTGGAGTATCGCCATAGGGATGTTTGGGATTAGGTTTAGTTTTTCTAACCGTGCTCTCTTCATAGGATTTCATAATCGCACTCTCCAAAGCAATGACTGATTGATCTAGTTCATCAGGAGTGTTAATTTGTGGAATACTCGTGATATTTTCTTGGAGTTTATTCTTATATTCGTCCCAATCGGTATGTTCTCGTGTTTGAGTCACTTCATTTCTAGGTCCATGTCCTAAAATGAACTCTATCGGGTTGTGATCAGATGTTCCATCCTCTATCGTTTCAAGAGCAAAATCTTGTTTTATATTTTTCATTATAACTATGTCTAGCACATCAGGGGTTCCATTGCCACTAGGTAAATATGTCGGTATTTCCGGTCCCATGATTATGGCATCTTCCTTTTCGGCATATTCTTTCAATTTCTTGCCATTTGCATTCTCTATTTTAGAATTCCATTGTTGAGATTTACAGTTGAGATCTCCAAGTATTATTCTTGGAAAATGACCCCCTAATAAAATCTTCATCTCTTCCTCTGGCAGATTTATTTGCGGTGGTTTATATACAGAGAATACCTTAATGCTTTCTCTTCTTATCTTTACTGTGATCGATAGTGCCTCTATAGTTGCGTCATTGTTCTCGTGATTTACAACCGCATTCAGGTAATGGTTCACGTCCCTTTTAACGAGAATAGCAACCCCTCCACCTTTTCTTTCATTTCTGTCTCTTCTGTATATTTCGTAGTTTTCGAAGGATATTTTATCTTTAGGAGTTAATTTAGTTTCCTGAAGCGCCATAATATCAGGATGTCTTTCTTCTAACAATTGTTCAATATCTGATTTACGGGCTCTGATTCCGTTAATATTCCAGGAAACTATCTTCAGATTTTCTAGCTGTGATTGCATGTTCATAAATTATTTATTTCCAAATAAGTTTTGAAATTTCTTCTCGAATTCTTTTTCAAATTTCTGCATTATTCTGCTGAATATTTTCTCAGTGAGTTTGTCAAGTTCATCTTTAGGGTCTTCCCTTCTGGTTTCAATTGGTTTTGTGGACGAGTTCTTTGTTTTTTGTACCTGTGGTTTTTCAACAGTAACAACAGTCTCTATTTTTTCAGCGATTTTCTTGGGGGGGGCTTCTTTTTTTGTCGGTGTTTTCTTCTTCGTAAGATTTTTATATGCGCTGCAGCCTTTATAACTGGCGGGATGTCCACTTTGGTTACATAAAACGCATGCCGCGTTCCTTTCACCTTCTTTTTGCGTCAATGCACATTCTTTTGTGCAATGTGCCCCTAAACATTTTACGCATCTCCACGGAAATGTGCACTTATTTTGTGCATGTCCATATCTCTGGCAGCGATGGCACTGTCCTGGGCCTTCAGGCTTCTTTTTTGGTTCAATTTCTATACAGAGGCTATATAGTTTTTTCACTTGAAATATTTCCTTGTGTTGAGTTTTCACAAGGTAGAGAGGCATTGCCTTTTTCGTTTTGTTCGACGTCATTCTCGTTACTTCAGCATCTTTGATGCCTTGTAGTCCTAGATCATTTTTAATCACGTCAATATCCGCGTCAAGTGGCAAGTACCTTATGACGGCGTATACTCTCTTTTCTTCTTCCATTTGGTAAGTAAAATATTCCTTACCTTGTTGATCGAGGAATTTTGTTGATTTCCTGAAATCTTCTGCAGACGAGGCAATAATTTTGATGCCGTCTTTAACAACCGTTGCCCGGTTATAATTTATTTTCTTGCTGTAGAGAGCTTTGGACATTTCCGTCCAGTCTGACGTTCCCATCATTGTCACTGGGGGAATTTTCTCTGTAGCAGGTGACTGAGGTGTCACCGTTGTCTTTTTTGAGTTGTTCTCAATTGAGGACGTACTCTCTTTTCTGGCACGCTTGGCTGGAGGAGCTCCTTGAGGTTTGGGGACTTTATTGCTATCCTCAATTATTGAGGTTATCTTTTTGGGAGGGATAACTGTATTGGGATTGGTTTGGGCCGATGTTCCTGGTTCAGAAGTCAAAACCTGCGAATAACTTCTTACCTGTTGATTTGGGGACTTCGTTTTGGAGAGTTCTTCTCTCAAGAGTTTCATCTCGCTGGTCAAATTTGCCATGCAGGTTGTCAGGGCCGCTAGATTGGCTTTGAGCTCGTCATTCTCCTTTCGGAGCTTGACGAGTTCCTTCAATTCATCACTCTCTTCTTCAGAGGACGAGTATCTATCCTCCATTTCCATGAAGGATTCATCGTTATCCGAATATTCACTCATGTTTCAATTCGTGATAGGCACTTCACTCCTTTTTTAACTTCACTAAAAGTCCGTAAATCACTGACGCACGGAACCAACGATCCTTTCGGACCTGGACTCAACGCGCGAGAAAACAAAAACCTTTTACAAGCACTAACTTGTATGATGCGCATCAACGTGGCGTATGGCGCACTGAACTGGTTTACACACAAGCTTAACTCTCGGTACGTGTACACTAGTCGACGTCTCGGTCAGTACTAAGGTCAGAACGAAAATTCACTGCGTTAGGATGTCTATTAATACAGATCATTTCATTGAAACCACGCCTAAACCAATTAGACTCCCGATTCAAGACGTCAACATTCTCAAAATCAAAAATATGCCCAGATGATAGAGCATGACAAGCGAGTGCGAGATATTTGGTGAAAAAGATTTTCAACTCATCTGGTCGTGTTGGACCACGTGATTCTACTGGAATTAGTGATGATGTGGGTAATGTTGGTTTTTGTAGGTTGCTTTATGTTCGGGGGTTGTCGGAGAGGATGAAGGGCATCATGAGACGGGGCACGGATCGGGTGGTTTATTATTATAGAAAAACGGTACGTTCTTTGTTTTCAAAACTTAAAGATAGAGTTTCCAGACAAAAATGTTCGGGGTTGGTGTACAGGATTAATTGTAAGGATTGTGATGCTTGTTATGTGGGTCAGACGGGCCAATATTTGGGTAATAGAACGGCACAGCATAGACGAGATTGTGAAAATAAAAAAGAATCAACTGCACTCGCTTGTCATGCTCTATCATCTGGGCATATTTTTGATTTTGAGAATGTTGACGTCTTGAATCGGGAGTCTAATTGGTTTAGGCGTGGTTTCAATGAAATGATCTGTATTAATAGACATCCTAACGCAGTGAATTTTCGTTCTGACATTGGCTCCTTGAGTGTTGTTTATTCAAATTTGATCCAAAAAATTCAGTTGAAACCTAATCGTTGATGCTCGTCTGATCCGCCACTGTTTCGACGTTTATTTCGTGTGTTGTTTTATCATGTGTGGGTGTCGTTTTTGTGATGTCTGTATTAAATTGTCGCTCTGGATTGTCTCCATTCTTGTGTCGGCCGTGTTGTTTCCATGTACATCGATGGTTTTTTCTCCTTGTTGCAGACACCTATTTTACGTAATCGACGATTTTCTTTAATGGAAAGATTCAATCTTTTAATTTTTAATTTTTTCTTGTATTCCGATGGTAAGTTTTGTGAATTGCCATTTCTGTGTATTTTATTCATGATTGTATTTATTTGTTCACATTCTGTTTTTAAGTCGTATAGGTCTATTTTTGATTGTTCTTGCCGACCTGTTACTGTATTTTATTTTGTTCATTTGTTTTTTAGTGTTTCCTTGCTTGTTATTTATATCAAAGTAATTTATTATTTGTATATTGTATTGGGGTTTATGAGTTTTTCTCTATTTTAGCCTGAAGAAGGCCCAATAAAGGAGCCGAAACGTTGCTGAAGGAATAGTATTCTTTGATTTTGTTCCTTGACCGATACCATCAATTTTACCAATCCTTTAAAATCAACGCCAATTCTTCCGCCGTCCGATTTCCATCTAATTGATACTTTCTATCGTTGCAAAAGTCTATAAATGCTTTCCATACAAATTTCTTACTGTAAACGGTGTTTTTTGGTATGTTCGATTCTATAATTTCATTAATATTATCGTCAGTATTGCAAACAAATCGTGACATTTCGAAATATTAAATATTTGAAACTTCAAAATCGAAATAAATCAATATGTGTCCATAGCAACGTGAAAACAGCCCATGGTCTGTTATCGATGTAATGTTGACATGATTGGGTGAAATTGTTCATCTGATATCAAATGAGGAAATTTAATTGATTGTTGGAACTGTCAAAAAATTTTCTTCTTAATTGTTCATTATTTCTTTTCATCAATGTACCGACAGACCAGTCGTTAGAGAATTGGAGTTTAATCTCTGTCCAGGGTAAGGAGTCCGGACAGCAGCATTGCAGTGCACTTACATCCGACGCGAACTTTAATACTGGTGATCCACAGGGATCGATTCAGGCACCAAATATGTTTCTTTTTCACGCCAACGATTTCCTAGAGAAAATTACATAACCAGAGCAATTTTTTGCGGATGATAGTACCCTGTTTGCAACAATTCTCGAATGGGGAACTTATAACTTAGTAGTATTCAAGGCTGTTGCGTCTCACTACGCAATATCTGGACAAATAAATTCCGTATCCTTTGTCCACAAGAATTGAGCTGTCTCTTCTAAGAAGATTGTATAGATAAATTGATTTTAACCATAGGGGATCGATCACTTGTACTGTAATATCTGTTCCATTCTCGTTCTTTGTTTAAAAATACCCTTTGGACTGATTTACGAGTCATCTATTAAAAAAGCTCAATTTCAAAAATTTAGGTCCAGTTTAGAATATTCATCTGGTCTTTTGAGACAATAACTATGTCCTGTAAACCTTCTTTCAGCTTCTCTGTATGAGCTCATAAAACCAAACGGATGGTGGCAGAACAAGTTAGATAAGGGAACATCTGCAAGACATTGAAATTCCAAATCTTTTCTCATTGGTCGGTATATTCAAGAAATGGGCTGTTCCATTATAATCGAAATTGGCTGAGCGCGGCGTTTTTCGATTCTGTCACCCAATCAATTGTTGATCTTTTCCTCTTTTACTCAGAGGAAATGAACCAAGGGCAAATTTACGGAGGGGTAGAGGGGGTACTCACCCCCCCATGAGTATCGAAGTCCTGGGAAAAAGTTACGCGATGTGGTGCACATAAAATATTTGATACAATGTGTACCTAATTTTCAATCGTTATACAAGGTGCGGCACGGAGGGCGGACGTTTTTCAGATGGGCATAACTTTCCCCCACTGAGGACGAGAGAAGTGGGGAAGGTGCCGTTAGACTCGTGTGTTCCTAGCATTTATTTACCAGTTGTCGTCATGGAGCCTTGGACGGTGGAGCATCGTGTTTTCGCCTATGATAGTTTCGTCCGAAATAATGAGTCAGTCACGGTCGTGCAGCGTGAGTTTCGTCGCCATTTCCACATTCATCGGAATAGAGCTATTCCCTCTCGAAACACCATCCTTCGTTGGGTTGAATCACTTCGCAGACGTGGTGAACTGATCAACAGAAGACCAAGAGGACCTGTGCGAACAGTTCGAACGCCTGAAAATGTTGAACGCGTTCGACAAGCCATTCTTCGCAGTCCGTCGCGATCTGCTCGGAAACATGCTGCTGCACTTCGCCTCAGTGAGGCGAATTTTGCATATGGATCTTCCGCGCTTTCACCCCTACAAATTGGCCATTGTGCAACAGTTACACCACACAGCCAGAGCATCAATGGACGTTATTCGCCCTCTCTTCCCTGGTCGCCTTATTTCCAGGTTTGGCGATGTTCATTGGCCTCCCCGGTCCCCAGATTTATCCATATGCGATTTTTTCTTATGGGGACACCTCAAGGCTAGAGTATGCGAGACCAAGCCCCGAACTCTGGACGAATTGAAAAGGGCTATTCGCGTGGAAGTTGCCCAAGTTGAGAGAGCGATGTTGGAGAGAGTCTACGCGAACTTCCAAGAGCGCCTCCAGCACTGCATCACCGATTTCGGCCACCACATGCCTGATGTGATTTTCCACACTTGACTGTCTCAAATGCTATTTCCTTGAGAATCTGATTCCGTCAATAAATGTGTTTTTGAGTAAAAATTAACGCTTTTATTATTTTTTTTAAAACCATCCATCCTCCGTGCCGCACCCTGTATTAACCCCCCCCCCCATAAAAAGAGCTATATCCGCCCTTGAAATGAACCTCCCCTATTTTCCAGCTTTTTTTCAGAAACCCTATGTTACAGAGGCGAGCTATCAGTTGTAAATCAGAAACGTCGATCATTTATAAGTTCTTAATCAGTTCTTCATCAGATGTTAAAGAGTAGGTATGTGGCGACATAAATCCACCGGAGTGCAGAAGTCATTGGCAGGCCTCGCTTACATTAGCCAATCTGATGAGTCCATCGTAAGCGAGGCTGGGACGAAACGTAGCCCCATCCAGATTCACAATTGGTAGCAACTCGCTACGAGTAAATAGTCAGTTGTCACTCGGTCAGTTGTTAAGCCAATAATTCGTCAGTACTTAGTCGTAAGTTGTTACTCAGTTCTTTACCAGTTGTTGAAAAATCGTCGGTCAATTATCAGTTATCAAGAAGTAATTCATCAGTTCTGTATAAGAAGGTGTTTCCTTTGAATCTTGATGTAATATCTTGATATCATTTGATGGAAAGAAGTCAATGTTGTGATTGAATCAAAAACATACTCACGTTCTTCCATAATTTTCATTCTCTAAAGTAGTTTTTTATTTCAGATGGTTGTTTGCGGAGTGCCTAGTCACGAGCTCCAATTCTGTCAACTAAAATAATAAATACAGACTCCATCAACGCCAATTCAGTTACTTCATTCCAAGCAAAGAAAGCTACGTGTTTTTTGGACTGATGCAACCGACGAGGATAAGAATCACACGAGACAGGAATATTTTCCGGCTTTTCCAGTGGTGTCGTGTCGTGAGATGGCATTAGGGGAAATGATATGAGTTAGGCTATCGTTTTCTGTGGTTATATATGTCTGAAACCATATAAAGACCTTGAAGATGTAGATTATGGACAATTCTATCAAAATAAAAAAAAACTCATATTTTAACACCTGAAGAAAAAATATTCAGTTTGGTGAACCTCTCGCATTTTCAAGAAACATGGATTTTCAGAATAAATCCTGAAATTATAACTAATAATGTGAATCTTCATCTGAAATCAACACTAGCACTTGATTTCACGAGGGAAGTAGTAATCTAGCGACAAGATCAATTTTCTCCATAGAATATAGCAAATTACATTAACATAAATGCGACATCTACGTTGAAATGTTGCGTTTGCAAAGAAAGCTGTTATTTTGAAGACACAACTAATAGAGAGATCGAGGAACCTTTTGCAGCGACTGCGATTTGTGTCTACTGTAGGAACTGTATCTACACATATTTCACAGCCAACTCTCAAGGTTTACAAGAGACAATTCTAGAAAACTGCCTATGATGTGTTCAAAAATTTACTTCACGATGAACTCCACTATACCTATACGACGGCCAATTACACAACTATCGACTATTTTATCCAGACAGGAAAAGCAATGTCTATAGTACCAACAACCTAGTAAAACAAAAACCAAACAGTGTAGGTATAATGAATGCAAGTAAAAGGTATGAGCACAACCTTTAGGCAAATAGAGCATAACAATGTCAACATAATTGATAAAGCAACATAACACACTGAAGGTCACAATTCCTTTAGAGACCTACCTAAACAACATCGTGAACATATAAGGAAAAATGGAGACAGTGATTAAAACACTAAAACTAAATTCGACCCAAGGGCTCGATTACAACACACCAGTTTTTCTCAAAAAATGGGGACCAGTACCTACTGAGGAACAATGTCTGACACGCTTATGAGTCTTGGGGAGCAAGGGATACTGCAGCTTGGAAGGAAGCCGTTGTAATAACAATTAACAAAAGAGGAAAGAAGAACATGAAGAAAATTATAGACCAATCAGTTTAACAAGTCCAATTCCTTGATGAAAAATATAATAACTAATTGACTTCTATTTGACAATGTTTTAACGGTAGAACAACATGGTGATATGAGTTTATGGTGCTTTTGTTTTAGAAGTTAAAATCTTTTGGAGCATAGGTGGGATCCTGGAGTTGTTAGAGGGAATACTTGATGATCGCATTTTCATATTCGTGCCTACAGCGGATTTCCTCAGGGATCAGTTGTGGGACCACTCCTGTTTATAGCATATATGATGTTTACCAGGAGCTCCCCACATTAGATGCTTCATTGGTTGGCGATGGAAACTTTTATACTTATCCACTCCTTCTTCATCTACAAGACATAACTGTATGGTATGTTGCATGCGTTTGAAGAACTTCATGGAGAGGGCTGCCCGATTCACATTATGTTATACGAAAGTTAGTTTACAGTTCATTGCGACCTTAAGGTCTACTGTGCCCCCTAACAGAGATGTTATCATCGCGTCTCTTACAGCTCGCCCTCCAGTTCCAGAGGTTTGATGAAATCCAGTATCTGGGATGGCTTCAAGGAGGATAACTCCTCATTTCAACAAGTTTTTTGTCCAAAGCACTCTTTCCTTTGGCTTGCAATGGCATAGCATTCCGTAACCAGGTGAATAGGAGTTTCTTCCTCCTCCCCACAGAATCTACACTCATCAGTGTCCGATAAACCTATTCTCAACAGATGCTTCTTCAGGCGATGTCCTGTGAGAAAACCAGTGAGTAAGTGAAGTTGGTTTTTACTGAGATCCAGATATTTTTTGGATCTAGCAGTTTCGAAGTTCCGGAGGAACTTATGTTTTACGATACTCCCACATAAATCTGAACTCGCACCGAGCAAAATCTAAGTTTTTCAAAGAGAATTTTGATCGAATTCAAAGTAAAATCGACTTCAGATAATATCTTTCTTCAATTCGTGAATCGTAAAACGATACAAAAGTGCGCGACTGACCGAACGACAAAATCTCACAATTTGGAGTCATAAACATCAGCCTCACAATCTTGAAAACATCGATAAAACGATCAAAAGCCATTAAAATATGTGATTTGGAAAACTTTTCGAACTTTTTTTATAATTTCGCTGTTATTTGGGAAGTTACATGTGGATCTACAGTGCTGGATCCAGCTAGGTTTGCTGGATGAATGATCCAACACGAGCAGTTCCTACACCCAACCCCGCCACTGCTTCATGTCCCTGATTGCAGCGATACAGAGCCATCCACAGCCACCCTGACGTATTTACACATCCGTGATAAGGTGGCAAGTCCGAGTTGACTCTTGCGATGGTCTGTGTGCGTGCCTCGACAAAAGGCAATGTCGAGGCACCCCCGGGATGTTTGACGAGTACGTCGGTCGTCTGGGGGTGCGGGACCAAATTGGCTGATTGTCGGACGCCTACTAGACGGAATTTCTGGTTTGGTTGCGTTGTTTTGTTCAATGGAAACATCGCAGTCCCCGGGCGAAATGAAGCGGAAAGCGACGAGACGAAACTCGCGATGTGTGAACTGGGGGTCGCAGATTATTCTTGTTACATATTTGGAGGGATGGAAGAGATGTGTAGCGCTTAAACAAGGGTGTTTGTTCCGATGTCAGAGGCGTGGAGGGTGCGCTTGTGTTGATTGGTTTGTGGGCCAATCGTAAAAAATTTATCTCTTTGGAAGCAGGTCTTGGAATGTACAAATATTCTCGGCTTCTGACTAAATCAGGGATGGATGGATTAAAACAGAGAAATTAATTAGGTGAAGTGTGTTATAATTGTACGTTTCGCACAATATGCAAGGTGGATGGTGTAGGTTTATGTTGATATTTATGGATTAAATATCGAATAAATTTGTATCAATAATGTTACTTCGTATTCCTTATGTAGGTATTATATTTTCGAATGGTTAATTATCACCGAACAGCATACCTCAAAACTATACAAAAGATTGTCAACTTCATATGTCAATCATACCACAGAATAGTACCAAACAATATATACAGCGTGAATATATCAACAATATAACAAAGTGTATTTCATTCAATGATGAAAATGAAAAAAAAAACTGTTTATAGCAAGCCTAAAAAAGAAACAATTTTTTTCAATTTAAAGAGTTCATTCGATATTGATATACGTTCCAATAGCTTCATATAATTGAAAAATTGCTAAAGAGTTCAAACTCAAATTAAGTTATTATGTATTGGAAGAATTAAATCGACTGTGAAAAGCTTTGAATATATTCTTTCTGATAACTTGTAACGGATGTCTTAATAGAGGAAAATACGAAAATTTCTCCTGTGATTGGTAGCATAGGGGCCTCAGAATTATTGATCTGTGGTTCTTGTCAGTGTGGCTCAACATTAACCCAGCCAAGGCCACAGTAATTCGCTTTTAAAAAATACCTTCCACCTATAGAAGTGTGAAGTTAACTATCTGTGGAATAAAAATGTTAAAATTACTGCTAGTGACGAGATAAGGGCTTTATTGATGTGATGAAGCAGTTGTCTGTTTTGCAAACGCTGGACAGACAACCACTGAAGCTATGAGAACGTGCCAGACTAATGCACTTGAGGACATCACAGATCTCACTCTTTTACATTTAGTGATCAATAGAGTAGATCATGAGGCTATCATTAGAATATCTAGGGGTGGTACAGGTAATGAAAGGATTAGTCAGAAAGGACATCACAATTATGGACACTAAACGAATTCATGAATCCATTGTTTATGAGGCAGTCAAGCATAAATTATTTTAGCATCGATGCAAAATGGCGCAGGAGCCAGTTCCTTTTGAAAGAATAATTTTCTTCATCCTGTTGATCTCAGTCATTATATTAAGCTATAGTTCTAAAATTAGTCTATTGTAATCAGTCGTTGAGATATGAATTTTTCAAGTTCATCGAATCTCTTCAAAATTGTGAAAACTATATTGAAATATGTATTTCATTCCATAACAAGCTGATAAGACCATATAAGAAGAAATTTGACATGTGCTACTCGTTGTTGTGAGTGAAATGCTTTGTATAGATAGTGTACCAGAAAGTCTGTAAAAGTACAAGGATCAAAATGACATACACTGAAAGCACATCTTTGTAAAATTACATTGATTAAATGTGGTATTTGATCATGAAACTTTTAAAACCACACACAATGTAGAATTGGAGAAAACTTGAATTGCAGTGCGGTATCTCTACAAACAAAGGTTGTGAGAATACGTTGTGAAAATGAAAAAATTATGATTTTTTCACTGTGACATTAACCGACCGTTGTGATTCCACAAAATATTGGGAGAAATTTAATTGCGAAGGTACTTTTATTTTGTTAGATTTACGAATGAAATAGTTATTTATGATATGAGTGTTGAAAGTGACGTTTTATTTTGTGAGTGCGAAAGTTTGTGAAATGAGCGGAGCGAATTGAACAATTTCACGAACAAAATAAAATCAGTTTCAACAAAAATACTATACAATGTTTTTTGTACAACTGCCCTATTTTGATAATGAAATGGGCGAACTTGCAATGACAATAAACCAGTGGCGGCTGCTCAATAGGTGCACATGTGCACGTGTACCCCCAATTAATATCTTAATCTAAAGGAATTTACTTTTGTGTTTGACGTAAACGTAACGTTGTATATTATATTTGGGTATGTATTCAATTTAATTTTTCATTTCCGATGTTCCGGTTCTGTATTTCTGACTCCAGACGGCAAGCGAACTTCGAACGCCAATGCAAATAATACGCGTAGAGTCGTAGACGCTAGACGGCAGTCGGTACACTGCACATCCGAAGTGAGCCTTGATTGGAGCACCAGCGACCCCGCGCGCCCCAAACGTCCCGCTACAGTCCACAAGATTTAGCGGGCCCAGGTACACACTCGGGTACACATGCAGAATGTGTACGCGTAGGCATGGATAAAGAACTACGGTGCTATGATGTACCGATGTACGTCGTGTGTAGGTGAGATAATTCGTTATTCATGGGTGAGATGCTATCTACCGTGTTTGTTGTATTCGCGCAATTATGACAATATTCAAAAACAATTCGTTTTTCTTTGCTGACATCAGAAGAAAAATGAAAAATCAAAAGTGCCGGTCGTCCAAATATGAATTTATCGATCACGCATGTAGGTAACAGAATGTAAAACACGCGATTATGAAAGAACCTTTAAGATAGACACTTATGAAAAAGCCGAATCGTTATGTGGTTGTGAAATAAGTAACAGTCTTTATTGTTTTCCTTGTTTGTTATTTGCTGGTGATGATCAAACAGAATGGACCAGATCCGGTGTCAAGGATTTAATCCATTAAAAGAAAAAAATAAAAATATCAAAGTTCCAAGACACCTCTCTGCCATGAAAATTAGGTTTTAATTCATTAGGTAAACAAGATATTCGACAACAATTAAACAGTGCTTACCGACTGAATATCGAGAAACATTATTAACAAGTAAAAAAAGGAACAGATACATTTTATCGAAAATCATAAATTGTATTAAATTTTGTGGTGCTTTCGAATAAGCATTACGTGGCCATTATGAAGGAAATGATTCGATAAATCCTGTACATTAAGGTCATATCAATTTTTCGGCAGAATAAGAATTAGCACTCAGGGATCATTTGAATGAATCCAAGGTATTTAAATATAAAGATGATGAAACAAGTGACATTTCAAACATTTCCCAAATGGTTATAGTTTTCTGTTATACTTCAACAGACCGTACTCCTTGTACTTACAATTTCAGATTTTTGCGCTAAACCCTTTTCTGAATATTATCTCGAGATAAGGCGAAAGAACGTCACAAAGTGCTCTGAAATGCAAGTTTTGAAGGTTAGTTTTCAAATTTTGTTCCTCCCCCGAACTCCCAGATGTGTACTCCCAAAATAAAAATCCACGCGCCGCCACTGCAATAAACTTCAAAATGCATTTTAATATTCAGATAATCAGAAGGTTGTTGTGAATGACAAACGTTGCCAACGTTATGATTACTTACAAATGAGAAAAGAAGCTGTCTTTTGAATTTCGTTCCTGACCAATTTTCGTCTTGGATTTTTAACTGCTCAATATGTTTGTCGAGAGTCCATAATTATTAATACGAGTGACGATTTTGTTGTTCCTGTGGATATTGAAGAGTCTACAAGAAGAGCCAATCTGGAACTCCTACCTAAAAAATCTGTTTAGCGGTACGATATTGTTATAACAATTTCCTGGACTGGTGTTAATTGAAAAATGTGGAAGGGAACTGGAGTTCATCAACTTTGTGAAGCAAATTTTCAATGATGAAGTCAAGCGCCCTTGTTAAAAGTGGTGTGGATGTTAGTGAATATTTTAAGGTAATAGCATCGAGAATTCTCACTCGTGAACAAGTTGAAAAGTTTATAAATGAGGCACCAGATGAGAAATACTTGATTGTTAAGGTTGCAACTATTGTCGGATTATTTGAAGCCTGTCGGCGTGAAGAATTGTGTAATCAGTGGAAGACATCGAAATAACCAATAAATAATTGGTTATACAACTTCCAAACAAAAAAATGAAAGTCAGTCGTTCTTTCAGTAGTGCAAAATACTGTGAAATACTTTGTTGCACTGCGCCCTTCTGTCATCAAACATCGTCGTTTTTTCCTGAAATACATGAAAAATAAATGCACTGCCAATCCAGTTGGTATCAATACATTTGGGAAAATTCCATCTATTGTTGCCGAATTCCTCAAACTGCCAGAACCAAAGCAATACAGGGTCTTTCACGAGGAACCTCACCCATATTTATACGGGAAACTACTGAACGTATTTTCATGAAATTCAGCACTTATAAGTATTTCACGATGCAAATGAAATCTAAAATATTTTCAAGGCATGAGCACCTCCGGTTTTTCCGGAAATGACGTCAACTTCCGTTTTTCAAATTAGAACACCATTTTTTTATTGCAGAAATAGATTCCTTAGAAAATTTCAAGTTATTTTGATGTAACATTTTTCAGTTTTGGTTGGAAAATTCACTCTGAGCGGGAAAATTCGAAAAAAAAATCGAAAATAGAGCTCCGCGCGGAGCTGTTTCATGAAACAAGAATAACTTCGAGGTTTTTGGATGGAAAATTTTCATGTTTGGGATTTTTCAAGATGTAAGATTGATGTATCCACTTTAAAAAGAGGAAATCGCGATTCATGATACAGGGGATGAAAAAATCGCTGTCAAAGTTAGGGATGACAAAATCGTGAAAAATCAATTTTTTCAAATTAGAACGCCATTTTTTTATGGCAGGTATTGAATCTACGTTAAAAAATAATGTGAGTGTATGCATCACACCCTTGACCTAAAGTGGATATTAACTATTGCTAGCAGAATCAGGAGGAAATGTTAAGGATATAAAAAATACATGGTGGATGGAAGTCTACGACGGTAGCCGAGGGCTATGTTAATCATTCCATTGCCTATAGAAATGTCAGTGCTGAAAAAATTCTTCCAACCTCAACAGATTTCGGATTATCATCATCCAATATTGTACTTCCGGTTTCTACAAGTACTGATGGTGCTGAAGATTCTAATAATGTGTTGCGAAGCTCCCAAACGTCACAGGGCATCAATGTTAGTAATTGTTTTAGTTTTACGATTAATATCAATGTTTATAAGTAATGATTGTTAAATATTGAAAATAAAAATTTCCAATTGCTGAATTTTTTTCATCTGATTTCATCATAAAAAAATTGGGTGCTAAAAATCTTTTTAACACGAATGTTGAAAATACACGCTTCCACGTAAACAATCAATTTCAACATTGTTTGCTGTCATTAAAAGTGACACTTTTAATGACAGTTGAACAAAAATTCATTTATTTCCTATGAAATTACATTATACCTATTATGTGAAATTACATTGTGTTGATGCCGAATATTTTTCATCTAACCAAACATGGTTTTCCGACATATTTCTCATACGTGAATCGGAACAATAGAAGCAGTGGAATTTCCGCACTGCCTACGTATCCAGGACCAGCAATGAGCCCACTTCGCTGCTAACATCCCTCAGCGCCTGCGACATGTATAATGCAAAAGAACAAAACATTTATTTAAATAATTAAAAAGTACACAGCAGGTAAACGAGCGGGCCTGATTTGCAGATGGTGCCTGCTGCCTGTAAGATAACTCCTAACTTTCCGAGTTTGTATGTAAATGAAATTATCCCTTTCTGGCCCGGTGGCTCTCCATGGCCAACTGCCTGCCTGCCTTCCTCCTCGCAACGAAATTTCCCTCAACTCCAAAAACAATCACAACTTCCTTGAAAATTGCTCCTGCTCTAAACTTTTAATTATTTCGTTGCTTCGGATATTTTCAGTTGACTGATTAAGCTGAGCGTCGTAAAGCCCGCTACGGACGCGGTCCTAAACGAACGGAAACGACGACTCAAGAATGCACCGGTCCTGATTTGCATGGAAAAAGGAAATTAGGATGACAGCCTCGCTATCCAGTCGGGAATAACGAACTTGTTTCGCTCCCTGACCACTGCAGGCAATGGAGCTTCCCTTTTTTCTTGATGAGGATGTTTGATAATATTAGCGAGTTCTCCCAATGCGCAAAGAAGATGTTCCTTATTGTAAACTGACAGATAATCCTGCATCATGATGTCCGTTGGGGTGTTAATTTTCGTTCGATCATCATCATTGTTTCTCTGAACCACCTCCACCTGATATTTAGTAAACAGTATCGAGAGATAGAGTAGAAGGCACAGAGTACAGTGGCTATTTTATTATTATTATTATTATTACAATACAATAAGAGTGGAGGTTAAACCTATACACTCAATACAGAACTAATATTAATGTATGCTAGAAAGAAGATAAATTTAAGGACTTCTCCATCGGTCGAACGTGTTCTCGAACTTGTTGACAGTATCAGCGTTCACCACTTCATCTGGGAGACGATTCCAAACGTCGAAAATTCTGTTTGGTAGGAAGTTCATCCGGCAGGTGGTCTTAAAGGATTCCTTGGCAAGTTTGAAACTATGTCCGCGAAGATGGTTTGTATTTAAAGGAAATAAATGTTCAAGGTCTACACCAAAGAATCCATGCGTAGCCCGGAAAGCCACTATCATGTCACCCCTGGCACGCCGGTCCTCGAAACTGGTCAGCCCAAATAATTCCATCCTCGCTTCGTAGCTTGGTCGAGAGAACCAGGAAAACGGGATTCTTGTGCACCATCTCTGTATAGACTCAAGAAGCTGTGAGTCAGATTTTAGAGCTACCCACCAAACTGGCCCGGCGTACTCCAGAATAGGCCTCACGTAGGTTGTGTACAGCAATTTGGCAGTCTGTATACTACAACCCCTGAAAGACCGCTGAATGAGGTAGGCGGCCTTCTTAGCTCTACTGCAAGCTTCGGCTATATGCTCCGACCAGTCAAGATCAGAATTGACGATCACCCCAAGATCACGATGGCTCCGGACTACAGTAAGAGGCTCTCCAGCCAGCGTATAAGGAAGTTTGGGGTTGTTTCTGCCAAGGTGCAGAACACAGCACTTGCCGATGTTGAGAGGTAGCAACCATTTTTTAATCCAGAGAGAAATACTATCCAGGTCGGACTGCAGCTGGTTTGAGGTAAGGGACGGAACGCTGTACACCTTGGCATCGTCGGCGAACAGGAGGCACTTGGAGATCAATGATTGTGGAATATCCGCTGTATACAGCAGGAAAAGGATCGGACCAAGAACCGATCCCTGGGGAACACCACTTGTAACCCTCCTATTGCTTGCAGAGAAGACACCACCAACCCTAACTCCAAACGTTCTATCACTGAGGAAAGACTTTATCCATGAAAGCAATCCTCCTCGAATTCCCATATGCTCCAGTTTATGTATTAGCCGACCGACGGTGGGGAACTCTGTCAAACGCCTTGGCGAAATCCAAATATACAACATCAACCGGAATACCATCGTCCAAGCACCTGGACCAGTCATTTACTGCCATGAGAAGGTTAGTCATCGTTGATCGACCCGGAAGAAAACCGTGCTGAGCATCAGGTATCAGTTTATTAGACTGGGCAAAATCAAGAATGTGGTCGGTTATTATTCTTTCGAATACTTTGCAGACAGTAGACACGAGACTTATGGGGCGGTAGTTAGAAGGAGAGGTCTTATCCCCATTCTTATAAACAGGCGTCACCGAAGCCGAACGCCACTGTGAAGGAAGTGATGAAGTGAGCATAGATCTTTGAAAAAGATGGAAAAGTGGTTCAGCAAAAGCACCAGAACACTTCGAAAGGAGAAGACAAGTAATTCCATCACTACCGGGAGCAGCAGCGACCCTCAGGCTGTTAAGATACTTCTCTACAATGTCTGACGACAAAGGTATATGATCAAGGGAGCTAGAACATCGAGGAGTAAGTAAAGGTGGTATGGCTGACATAGGTTCATCAGTGAAATGGGAGGAGAATGTTTCAGCGAGAACATCAGCTGACTCAGAATAGGTGCTGCACTGTTCTCCAGATGAATTCCTCACCAGAGGAAAAGAGACCTTGCTATCAAAAGAACCTCGGACATATTTGAAGAACCTCTTCCGGTTCCCCCCCGACACCAAACCGTTCTCATAATTGGCCTTTGCAGATCGGATTAAAGATGCCAAGTGATTGGAGTAGTTTCGATGGTTTATGTAATCAGTATCAGATCCACTTCTGACATAACGCTGCCATAGGGACTTTTTCACCTTAATTGAATCGTAGAGTTTGCCTGTTATCCATGGTTTCCTTGGATTATAATTTACTAGCTTGGAATATGTGTTAGATGAAACAGCGTCCAGTACAATTCTGTGAAATCTCTCCCAAAGAACATCGATGCCCTCATCTCGGGAAAAAAAGTCTGACCAATCATAAGTCCCCAGCACTGCCGACACTCCCTCATAATCCGTCCTCTTAAAAACTTGGGTCTGCTTACACTGTGTAGATGGATAAAAAAATTGCAGGTCAAACTTCAAAACTACGTGATCGGATTTGCCAAGAGGAGGTAAATACGATAGCTCGGACAGAAGATTGTTATCCGATGTAAAAATGAGATCTAGCGTAGAAGGATTTTGTCCGTGTCTGTACCTCGTTGGCTCTTGTACAATTTGTTGTAGCCCCGTATTGAGGATGAGGTCTGCATATGGCTATATTACCACAGTGACGACAACTCGTGTCTCATTTTCTATTGGTCGGCCGCCATGTTTTGTCGATTTGTTATTGTTTATTTTCTTTCGAGAGTTATGGCCATTAAGCCAATGACTGATCAATCAAGATGAATTTACTATTGGCAAATAATAATCTTCACTTGTGTATGTAGCTCTTCAGTTTTTTCTGAATAATAATTTAAGTCAGAAGTTGAAGATAACCAGTATTTTCGATCTGTATCTTCGGGAGAATAGATAGCACGATTCAGTTCATTTGCAACGTCATATCTTAGATGGAATTCATGGAACATAATGTTACTTCCTAATGAAATTGAGACCTATAATATGAAATATTGCCGTAAGTTACCGATGTAAAATTCAAAAATACCGCCAAAACATCTCGACAAAACATGGCGGACTTTTGACAGTTTTATAGCCAGTTGTCGTCACTGTGGTTATACAGTCACTGTAGTACAGAGTAGAAGCCCGCGCCAGCTATCGTGGGGAAGAGAAGCACTGTGTAGATCTCTAGGTACATTCATGGGCGCCCGCAGAAACCGGCAGGAATTTTTCTCAGGAGGGGCCAAATGAAAATTATAAAGTAATGTTGAGGGTGTTGTGCTGAAAACAATGAGGACATCCAAATCTCAGGGGCGGGCGGTTATATTTATCGAAAAATGAGCAAAAACCGAGAGCAAATTCAAAAAACTTCTGCCACTCCATTGCCACTTCCGACAATGAGACCATTTTTCAGAATTCGGTTTCGTTTGGAAGAGACAGGGTGACCAAAATCCATGAAAAAACCTTTTCTGTTTATATCTTTGAAACCGTTATTTCGAATGAACTGAATTTCGGTTCTCCGGTTACTCTATTCATGGTGCATATTCCTCAATCGAAATTTATTCAATATCTCTCCTGGTATGAAAGTTACAAGGTAGTCGACTCATTAATACACGCAAAAACACCATGAAACCACTTTAAAAAGATAATCGGTTCATACTTTCGAAAGGATAAATCATTTGATCAACTGAAAGTATTTTTATGTTTTTTCAATAAAACGCGTCGTTTTCGAGTTATTTCCAATTCAACCCGGAAAATTTTGACGAAAAAATCATTAATCTCAAGAAAAATCTGAATGCTTCTCTGAATTAAATATCATCGAATATTATTCCTTCTCTGGTCTCCAAACGAGTTGACAATGTTGTCAGAATATTTATCAACTTTGTCGAGACTTAAATTCAAATGATGGAAAACGTTGATGTAGAGATATTTAATGATAAAATCCCACAAATGTGGGAGATAAAATTGAACAACGAAAAGCATTTTATACGCACAGTTTATTTTTACCGGTCCATATTGAAGTTAAATGTCAATGAAATACAAAATTCGAATATGAATGAGGAATGTCGATACAAACCACGTATTAAATTGAAATAAATGAAAAATAATGATACCTAATAATCTGTGGTGAGTGGCGATGTTTCTATCTGAACAATATCCTTTTGGAATTCTATAAACTCGACACTACACGGTTAATGTTATATTAATTCACTTCACATAATAATCACATTATCACAATAATTCACTGAATGTAATTTACTGCTTCACATAATGTTTATAGTTGGCATAGCCTCCAAGGGTACCTTATTCAGATCACCAATATCTGTCATTCGCCGGTTTTCGCTCTACGCATGCGTCGTGAAATTTCGCGGCAAAGTCGATTTCTGATGGAAACGGCAGAATTCATAGATATTTATATTATGTTTCGTAAAATATCAGCAAGCTGACAACATCCTCTTAAAATTTTTGTGCAAATATTCACAGAATGGATACAAAATGGTTAAGGTTAGGTTGTTCAATAACAAACTCTGATCTGAAAGAAGAGCCTTTCTCCATGAGATTGTTTTGGGATTTTGAGGAAAATATGAACAAGTTATTAATGTTTACAAACTAATCTGCAGGAAAATCGAAGAAGGAACTTAATTTAGTGGGAAAAATATGGCTTATTAGTTGCAGATCTAATCGGATGAAACTAACTATTTTGTTGGAATTATCGTGTTTGAAACATTTTCATTCCAATGAGGTTAGTACTGGAGTATTCTCTAAATGTATATGAACTCAATTTTAATCGAGAAATATGAACTTCGAATCAATTCCACAGTATCATTTCAGGGACGTAATAAGCCCATTTTTTTCACATGGCTATATATTCTTAACAGAACCGAATTCGAAAAACTGGAATATAAAAAAAAGTTCGTTTTGGCCTCAAGAATCTACAGTTAAAGTATATGTACAAGTCAAAGACTCACCCTGTATATCACTCATGCCTTTGGTATATTGGAAAAATTGGACTGAAGAAAAGCATGTATAAATAAACTATCGATGAAGGAACCTTGTTTCAATCAATTTCATCAAGAGTTTCTTTTACTACTGCGATCAATATTTATTTTGAATATATTGTGTATTCATCAAATATTTTCAAAGTTCTATTCTGTGATCCCAGGTGGTGTAGTTTTTATCGGCCCTTAGATTTCCCTACCTCCTAAGACGAGCCGCCAATGCGATAGACCTTTCCACTTCCCCATTTTTGGAATCGAAAATAACTGTGCATGAAAATGGGACAATTGCCCACAATTATTCGCTCTTCGCAGTTCGATACGATGCGAATTGAATTGTGCATCTTAATAAACGGCCCGAACGATGAAAGACCCGTTGTAGAGTGGTCATCATTCACGTACGAAGGCGTCTCTTTGTCTCGCCAGAATTACCATATCGGCTGCTAAAGGATAAACAATAATATTATTTAATGCGTCTGACTGGCGGCATCATGGAGGCATTCAAAACGTTGACAGTGACGCGGATTTAATTAATTCTGCTCATTAAGTCGTTTCTCGGAATCGCGACCGAGAATTATCTTAATTTCAAGCGATTTTATGGGTGAGGTGAATGCGATTGTTCTCACACTCGTGTTAAAATTCCAAATGCCGCTATTGTTTCAGGGTGATTATTTGTTTCAGGGTTTTACGAAAGACATCAGAGATATTACACCTCGACAATAACCTCTAGTCATAAAAATGGGGTTTCTTGTGAAGAAAAAATGATACTCTCAATTTCATATAAGGGGTCTTCAGGTTCCAGTATACCTAATGCAAATCTTATGATACCAAATGGTACTTCCATGAAATAGATAGATAGATAGATAGATAGATAAATTCTTTATTTCCAATGAAGTTTCATACAGAGAACATAAAAAGAAATAGTGTCAATAAATCCTAATTACAATTTTGAGTTAAGGTAATCGCCAACACAATATGGTTCTAAGTTTATTAATAATTTTTTGGTTTTCATTTTGAATATTTTATAATTTTCAATTGTTTTTAATATATAAGGTAAGGTATTAAAGATTTTGATGCACATATAAGATGGATTTTTCTCACTTAAAGATAGTTTGTGTGATGGATAAGTTATATTGGCTGTTCTTGTATTTAAGGCAAAGTTGGTATTATTAATAAAAAGCAACAAATAGCAGGAAATAGGACCAGGAAAAAAACAGATGTTAAAAGTTTTTTCACATTCGTGGCGACGTTTCGCAAAGGTGTCCCTCTGCTTCTTCAGGCCTACAATTTATTAAAAGAAACATACAAGTATACAGTTCACTCAAGTAAATAAATAACTTACGAAAAACATGTATCAACTTAACGAATTAAAAAGTAAAAAACTACAAACATTTGTCAGAAAGAATAGCATCAAGAAACACTACGAAATATATACAGCTACCGAAATAAACCCATCAGTAGGTCAGTCACCGAAAGAACCCTATGATAGACAACGTTAAAAACATTCACAATCCATAATGTCAACCAAAGAATAAAAACACAGACGAAGATTTCCGATCGTGTACAAGGAATACAGGCAACTAATCATTGTTAAAGGAGTACAAACAGCAGCCTGCATAACAGGAACACCAAACTAGAAGATCAACACGACATCAAACAATATTAATCTAGTCATTACAATGTTTAACTTTTTCTTTTTATGTCTTTATATTTCGACATGATAGAACTATAGTGTGAGGCTAGATGTTCTGTATCCGTTCTAAATGTGATATGGAGTATGTTGGTCAAACTAGGCAGTATTTAAAAAACAGAATAAAACAACACATCTATGACTTGAAAGATGTGAAAAATAAAGATAAAACAGCCCTTTGCTCACACTATTTCAATAGGGGACATTCTATTAATTTTAGTGATGTCAGGATTTGTGATAGGAAAAGACATTTCAAGAAAAGAAAATTTTTAGAGATGTTTTATATAACTTCATTAGAATCCATGAATTTCAGAACGGATACAGAACATCTAGCCTCACACTATAGTTCTATCATTTCGAAATATAAAGACATAAAAAGAAATAGTTGAAAATTGTAATGACTAGATTAATATTATTGATGTCGTCTTGATCTTCTAGTTTGGTGTTCCTGTTATGCAGGCTGCTGTTTGTACTCCTTTAACAATGATTAGTTGCCTGTATTCCTTGTACACGATCGGAAATATCCGTCTGTGTTTTCATTCTTTGGTTGACATAATTGATTGTGAATGTTTTTAACGTTGTCTATCATAGGGTTCTTTCGGTGACTGACCTACTGGGTTTATTTCGGTAGCTGTATAATTTTCGTAGTGTTTCTTGATGCTTTTCTTTCTGACAAATGTTTGTAGTTTTTTACTTTTTAATTCGTTAAGTTGATACATGTTTTTGGTGAGTTATTTATTTACTTGAGTGAACTGTATACTTGTATGTTTCTTTTGATAAATTGTAGGCCTGAAGAAGCAGAGGGACACCTTTGCGAAACGTCGCCACGAATGTGAATGTGAATTTTATTAAGAAAATGGAGGACGCAAGTTATTATGACAAGTTGGTATTATTTCTAAGGAATTGTGTTTTATTTCTATGGAGATATAAGAGACACTCATGCATATATAAACCATAGATGGTTAGGATGCCAAGTTGTCTAAATTTACCCCTACAAGAGTCCCTGAATACCATATTTAGTAATATTCTCATTATCCTTTTTTGGTTTATGAAGATTGATGAAGTGGAAGAACTTATGCCCCAAAATACTATCTCATATCTTATCATCGATTCATAGTTAGCATAATACAGCATTTTCTGAACTTCTTCATTAACATATTTTTTCAATACCCTGAACGCATAACAAACTCTATTTAGTTTCACTAATAGATCATCAATATGTGTGGTCCACTTCAGAAATTCATCAACAATAACCCCCAGAAACATGGTGAATTTTACTGTTTGCATTTCCTGGTTGTTGATATCAATTTGGGATGGGATTTCTTTAGAGTTACTGGCTCGAAATATCATTATGTTGGTTTTATTTTTGTTGATCACGAAGTCATTACGTAAGAATTACTCTTCAACACAATTGTATAATTTGCTACACTTATCCCTCAAACAATTTGCATCTTCAGCTGCTACCAATGCATTAGTGTCATCCGCAAAATTTGTTACAACTGAGTCCTCTACCGCATTAGTCACATCATCACTAAGATCATTGATAACTATTAGGAATAGAATAACGCCTAAAATATTTCCCTGAAGAACACCAAATTCAGTTTGTAACCAGTTAGAGAACTCAGATTCGTGTCCCTTTGTTATCTCGACACATTGTCTACGGTCAGATAAATAGGAAGCTATCCAACTCAATGCACTCCCTGTTACACTCAGAAAAATAACCTTGTAACCCTTACAAAAATAAAGTTAGTAGAACAGGAAATTCTACTATAAATAGGCACAGAAGTAATTTCCTGTTATATTCAACACACGATTACTGTACCTCAATTCCTGTTGAGGGAACATTTTTTATTACAATGGAAATGAATTGTTTCAAATACAGGAATTCATTTCTTTACAGAGAACAGGAATTTATTCCTGTAAATTCAATCTAATCTACTGAAGTGTATATTATGTATCACAGTACTATTCGTTTTGTGCAACAAAATATTCCAGTGACATATGAGCAAAAAAAATTTTGATTTCACTGTATTATGTAGTTACATTTGCTTATACAAATCTTCATTTTTGACTGTTTGTTCTCCTGAATTCACAGAAAATGAATGGTAAATAAATCAGGAACTTCCTCTACCATACAACTTACTTTTTGTTCAATTCCCTGGAATTTATTGTTATTTATACATTACATATCATTGAACGTAGTAGGCCTTTCCTGCACTGCATAGATCGATATATTTGCCATTATTAACACAACCAATTCAAACTCACTTGCAAAAAAGCATATCTCTATAACAAAAGCTGATATTTTCAATTAATTTTGGGATATACATTATGTAACAATGGAGAAACCTCTATTTTGAATGTATCGACTTATACAGCATGAAAGGAAATAATTAAAAGTGAATTGAAAAAAACAGTCAAATTGAATTTATTAAAATCTTTCAATTTTGTGGGACCGAGATAAGAACTAATGAAGAAATATGTAGGTAATTATAAAAATGAGTTTATTTCTATGAGATATTTATACATACATATATATAAAAAATAATCATCACTTCTACATTCACAGTATATTGGCTTATATTCTATATCATAAAACAGATTAACAACTTACGTCTAAATATATCAATTAATATACTGGCTGAGGACCTTAGTTCCCAGCTTTCGAGATATCCAGCGATATCTCCATTGTCGATTGAATTTTTTTCCACTTCTAACTCAATAAGGACATCCAAACTCAAAATGGCACTTCCTAAGCATAAGTCACAATCGCCATCATTGAAAAAAATCCATTGTTAAGAAAACTTCCTCAATTGCCAGCTCACTGAACACGACAACTAACAGTACCTACGAATAACTACTAGCACTAACTAAATCGCAAACTTGCACAAGCTCAAGCCACATACATATCTGGACAAGAATATTCCTAAATTCTCATATGTACCATTCTTACGATGTCATATTTCAGTTTAGCGTCACTATTTACCACAATTTCCATTATTCTTCACATTTTAACCCAGCAGCATCTACAAAATATTGTTTCCCCATTACAGGAATTATTATAGAGAATTCTAATGTTCTGATTCCTGCAAACCCTATATTAATTTCTGTTCAAGCGGCATTTTACACTTTAACAGGAATCGAAATGCTGGGTGGACAGTAAATTTCCAGTTTCTGCAGCTAAAGTAGTTTTTCTGTTACAGGAATCCAATTAACAGGAAATTCCACTAGTTTCTTTTTTTGAGTGATGCCGTAGCATTCCAATTTTGTTAACAAATATTCTCTATTTAGACAATCAAATGCCCTGCAATCAGTTTATTTTCTTCTAAGAATGTCAAAATATTATTTGTAAACTGGAAAATTGCAGTCTGAGTTGATCGACCCGCCAAGTATCCGTGTTGTGATGGATTAAAAAGATTAAGATTGTGAAAATATGTGAGAATTCTATTGGCCATTGCTAATTCAAATATTTTTTAAAAGCTGTTAAGCAGGCTTATTGGTCTGTAGTTTTTCAAGTCTTCAGGGTCTCCGGATTTAAAGATTGGGATTATAACTGATAGTTTAAGTTGATCAGGAAATACACCAGATCTCAGGGAATTATTGATGATATAACAGAGAACAGAATTTATAGAACCAATGCTGAGTTCAACAATGTTAACAGGTATCTCATCAATACCACTACTTGTTTTGTTTTTTAGTTTTTTTGATATTTCTTATAATTCATTAGAAGTAAAGGGCTTATGAGGTGTCAGATTTTATACTGAAATGCATTTGATTATTCATTATTTACAATTTCCTGAAGCCAAAACTTCACATGTTGTCTTGAAAAAACCTAAGCCCTCCACCAAACACAGAATTCACACAAAGATATTTTAGAAAACCGAGTAGTGATTCTAAGTTTCCACATTATTCAATGGTGTCAGGAAACATCTTTATGTCAAGTTTTTCTCCTTAATTACTAAGATTTGAATGTTCCTTATCGAACTTAAAAAAAACAAAACACAGGTTGAAATGTTCGCGAATTACATAAAACAACCAACATTTTCAGAATTATAAACGAAAACTGAAGGTACTTCAAGAAATTGTTTCTTGAACAAACCAGAAATCAGGCAGCATAGAAATGATAGAAGGATGGAAAAGAGAAGGCACTTTTAACTGATATTAAACAGAGCAGCTTCTATACGTGGTAGAAATATGTTCAGTTTCTCGATGACCCACCCTGAAAAATCATTCAATAAGCTTTTATTAGCAGGTAGCATTTTTTTCAACTCAGGGAACTCCGGATTTACACTTGGTTGCAATATCCGATAATTCGATTACCGTTTCGAATATCCAATTCTCCTCGATTGCAATAAACACCATGAAATTGATGGACAATTGCAGTCTTCCCGTTGACTCATGTCATGAAGACCGTTTTCCCACGAGTGCACAAGAGCGGTCCTTTGTTCCGAAGCTGCTCGTAACAAAACACCGAGCTAGGTTAGTGTGACAAACGGACACAATGCAGTGAGCCGCAATGATGAACACAGCGCTAAATAATCCTCATTTATACAGGTGTGTGTACGTACAAACATGAATACATCAATTCGGGAGATTCCCTCCAGTTGAGAACAAGATCTGAGCATTAATTACGTTATCTCGCACAATGGATGACTGCGGAACGTTATTCTGTGATACCGTATAGCTTCATGGTGAGGAATGCGGCGGGAATCTGTGTTCTCGACCGAATGGTTGTTACTCAATTACGGGTAGCTGAATCTAGGTTAGGGCGCCATTTTTTATATGAAAAGCAGTCATGTTTTTTGGTGGACAACTCAGATAACCCATTTTGTTTCATGGATCTGTGAAACACTTCTTATAGGTTTCGAGCATAATTGGGGTAATTCAGATTGTTTCGGTTCTGAACATTTATCAAAGAGGTTTCCAGTGATAGGTTCTTCGAAATCACAAGCAACAGAGACACCACTTGGGGACTCAAGTTTTGTTCTTTATTCATAGGAATCTAGTTTTTGTGGGGGTTGAACTCATCAATGTCTGCACGATTCTTTACCTCGCCATTGACTGCCTACAATTGGTACAGATCACACATTGTTGAAATACAGGTTGAGTCTTTGACTTGTACTTGTACATATATTTCAACTGAAGATTCTTGAAGTGAAAAGAAACCATTTTTTCATTTTCCATTTTTCCGAATTCGGCTCTGTTAAAAAGATATATCCATTTGAAAAAAAAATGGGCTGACTACGCCTCTGAAATGATCTACTGGAATTGATGCAAAATTCATATTTCTCGATGGAAATTGAGTTTATACATTCAGGGAATACTCAAGTACCAACCTTATTGGAATAAAAATGTTGCAAACACGATAATTTCAACAAAAACAGTTAGTTTCATCAGATTATATCTGCAACTGAAAAGCCACATTTAAACCACCAAAATGAGTTACTTCTTCGATTTCTCTGCAGATTAGTTTGTGAACACTAATAACTTGTTCATATTTTCCTCGAAATTCCCAAACAATATCATGAAGAAAGACTTTTCACTCTGATTTATTATTGAACAACCTAACCTACTCTAATTTGTATCGATTCTGTGAATGTTTGCACAGAAATTTCAAGAAGATTTTGTCAGCTTGCTGATATTTTCATTGGGGTTAAGGATTTGTTACGAAACGTACTTAGTATAAATCACGATACACTTGTGTACCGTGGTAAAAATATCTATGAATTCTGCCGTTTTCATCAAATCGACTTTGCCGCCAAATTTTGCCACGCATGCGTAGAGCGAAAACCGAAAGATTGGTTATCTGGAGGCCAACTATAAACAATAAGAAATCAGAGTGAAGTTCTGAATACATTCAGTGAATTATTGTTCTAATGTGATTGTTATGTGAAGTGAATTGATATAATCTTAACCGTGTCGAGTTTATAAAATTCCAATAAGAGGATATTTTTTAGATAGACATCGACACATATTATAAGGTATCATTTTATTTTTCATCAATTGCAATTCGATAAGTAATTTGTATCGGTATATCGTATATCGGTATAGGTAACTATGAATTTTCAATAGAAACTGTGCGTGTTAAATCCTCCTTGGAGTTCAATTTTATCTTATTATCAAAATATCTCGACAAAGTTGTTAAATATTGTGACAACATTGTAAACTGGTTTAAAGACCAGAGAAGGAATAATATTCGATGATTTTTAATTCAGAGACGCATTCAGATTATTCTTGAAATTAATGATTATTTCATAAAATTTCTCCGGGTTAAATGGGAAATAACTCAAAAACGACGCGTTTTATTGAAACAAAAATAAGTATACTTTCATTTTTTCAAATGATTCTTCCGAAAATATGAACCATTTATCTTTTAAAGCGGTTTTTTGGTATTTTAGCGTGTATTGATGAGTCGACTACCCTGTAACTTTTATACTAGTAGAGATATTGAATAGATTTCGATTGAGAAATATGCACTATAAATAGAGTAAAAACTCAACCAAAATTCAGTTCATTCGAAATAACGGTTCCGAAGATATAAACAGAAAAGTGTTTCTTTCAAGGATTTTCGACACCCTGTATCTTCGAAACCAAACCGAATTTTGTAAAATGGTATGGAAAAAAAGTGTTTCGTTTGATGAGAGGAATCTACAGATTAAATATATGTACAATTGTACAAGTCAAAGACTCACCCTGTATACACAGCAAAACCAAATCACACAGAATAGGATTCAATATTTATCCGTTATCTGTTTTATGTCTAATCTACACTGAAGTATATGTGGTAACAGATTTAATTCTTACCCTTTATGTAACTTTATACTTTCATATTGGCATATTACTTACATACATGATGCCTGTCAAGACGTAAGTTATTCAGTTCTTTTCTTCGAGTATATGTCGACCTCCTCATTTTCAAATTGAATAAATCGATTATTCAGAAATTTGTGTTGGATTGAACAACCCTAAAAAAGCTATAACCCAACACACATTCCGTTCGATTTTTTATTGCACCAGCGAAAGTCGCAACTAGGTACATTTATTAAGATTATTATTGAATTGTGTTGCGTCTTACTTCGCAACATCTGGACAAGATCAATTCCATCTCCTTTTTTCACAAGAATTGAGCTGTCTCTTTTAAAAAGATTTTTAAGATAAATTGATTTTATCCATATGGGATCGAACCCTTGAACTACAATATTGTGCCATATGCCTTTAGTTATAATTCTCGTTCTTTGTTTGGAATTACCCTTTGTAGTGATTAATTGGTCAGCTATTGAAAGATTTCTCAACCCAAGAATTTAGGTCAAGTTTGGGAAATTCATCTGGTTTTTTGAGACAATTTACAGGACCTGTCAACCTTCATTCAGTTTCTCAGTATAAAATCATGAAACTAAATATAAGGTGACATTTTTATTGCAGTTTAAGTTGCATGAAGTCCAAAAGATTCTTAAAGGTCTGTAGATTCATGGAAAGGGTAGTTTTTCCCACTATAGTCGAAAATCGCAAATGGGAGCTATTTGTTGGCTTAGCGAAGCGTTTTCGATTCTGACATCCAATCAATTGTTGATCTTTCCCACTTTTATTCAGGGGAAATGAACCTACCTTATTTTTCAGCTTGTTTTTAAAACCCCTTTGTTACAGAGACAAGAGAGCAGTGTAGTAAACCCATACAGCACACGACATCCATTGGACGTCCATTTTACGACCATATCAAGTCCAAACGTCCATGGACGTTGAATGGATGTCCATTGTACTTACAATTGTTGACGTCCATTGGTTGTTACGAACGTACGTCCATTGAACATACATATAATGTCCAAAAATATATATGAATTTTCTGTTTGAATCTCATCTATTTTCCCTGTTCCAAATGAAAATCAATAGTATTTCCAATCACAATCTTCAAATAAAATTTGTTCAATGGTGCATTTTGTTCGTCCAGTTAATGTACATTTCTGGACGTCCATTGTACATCCAACAGTGAACATTCATTGTTCGTCCAATTCAGATACATTATTAATGGTGCATATTTTGTTCGTCCAGTTAATGTACATTTCTGGACGTCCATTGTAAATCCAACAGTGAACATTCATTGTACGTCCAATTCAGATACATTATAGACGATTCGCAGATGAGCGCCATATCGGCCATGTTTCAGACCGAAACGAAAGTTAATTCCAGAAGAAATTATTCCAAAAAGAAAATAAATCAGTAAAACTGAGATAAATCAGATACCGCGTGCATTGATATAAATATCAACAACTGATATCTGATTAATCTCAGTTTTACTGATTAATTTTTCCTTTTGGAATAATTCCTTCTAGAATAAACTTTCGTTGGATAATTATTATTTTCGGACATATCGATAACTATGTACGATTCTCACGCTCCCGCCTTCATGTTTCTTTTGTGAAAACTCACATGCTTGCTTGCTGAGGAGATACAGTGACCATATTACCATGTAGTCACTGGAAGGAGAAAATGAGAGATATGCCATCTATCTTCGACCGCGTAACTTCGAGAGCGAATTGTTTGTCTAATTCATAACTAGATGTCGCCATGCGGTAGTCTTCCCCCAGAACGATCTTCCGTTTTGTTTTAAGAGGACCTTCGTTCCGCTGCATAGATCCGTTGATCCGTACAAGATCATGAAATGATGTTGTTGGAACATTCGCTAGGTTCCTGGATGATGATGTGTGGCATTGTGGCTTGTGACAAGCTGATTAGAACGAGTCAGATCCCAATGCGTGTGATGAGTGATGACTGATGATGTTATAGGTTATAGGTATATCTACCTCTACTAACTACTAGATATACCTTTAACACTAGATATTATCTAGTAACGCCGTATCTGATTAATTTCAGTGTTACTAAATAATTAACTGGATTTAAATTGCTTTGAATATTTCTTTATATTATGAAAAATAATAATAAACATTGTTCATACAATGTACGTACATATGACATGCAATGGATGTCCAAGATAGGCACAATGTACAGGGTGGCCAGATTTCGATGATTTAGTACTACAACTCCTAAACTATAAGAGATAGAGAAAAAGTAATATACATGTCATGTTCTCTTTTTTTGAGAAAACGAAATTGCTGTAAACCCCAAGTTGCTACGCCGTCTAGTTTCCGAGCTACAGGGCGATTTTGGAATTTGGCCAATTATTATAATTGACTATAACTTGCGTATTACAGGATCTACGCTCTCGAAACTAACACATCTTTAGGGCACATTTTTAACTGCTTTTCAGAGGTGCTATTGGATTTTTTGTATCTGCTCAAATTTCGGAGCTACAACAAAAAATTTTTTTTTTCAAATGGAAACCATAATGGAAAATGATATTTCCAAATAGATCTTTCTTCAACGATTTCAAAAATATATATCATGTTATACTTTCGAGTTCACTATATATCGAAAATTTCGAAAAAACACTTCTCGTTCAACAAAATCCAAGCAGGCTTTGATTCACTTCCTTCAAAACTGGGACGGTCATAGAATTTCATGTCTTATTTATTTTCACTTGTCAAATTCAATTCAGTTTCATCATTGTTGTATCGTCTGGAGCTTCTAACATTCTTATAAGGTCATATAATTCGATATCTCACATTTATTGTAAGCTGCCAAATTGATTCAGGAAATATTAGCTTTATTATTGCTCAGACCAATAGAGGGGCTTCGCAAAACTTGTTGATTCTAGTATGATTTCTCTGCTAAATTGAAAAATGAAAAGCATTCGAATACTTATGTAACCCGTTGATAGCAATAATAAATGTTTTCATGAGGGGCAAAAAAAGCTTGTTCAAGAAAAAATATAGATTCATTTGAAAAAAAGTATATTCACAACAAATGTTCAAATCGTAGTCCATTGGAGCGAGCCATTGGAGGAAATACATAAATTGCATGATGTCATATAAATAAGAACTTTAGAAGCGCCAGACCATACAATGATGAAACTGAATTGAATTTGACAAGTGAAAATAAATAAGACATGGAATTCTATGACCGTCCCAGTTTTGAAGGAAGTGAATCAAAGCCTGCTTGGATTTTGTTGAACGAGAAGTGTTTTTTCGAAATTTTCGATATATGATGCACTCGGAAGTATAACATGATATATATTTTTGAAATCGTTGAAGAAAGATCTATTCGGAAATATCATTTTCCATTATGGTTTCCATTTGAAAAAAAATTTTTTTTGTTATAGCTCCGAAATTTGAGCAGATACAAAAAATCCAATAGCACCGCTGAAAAGCAGTAAAAAAAGTGCCCTAAAGATGTGTTGGTTTCGAGAGCGTAGATCCTGTAATACGGAAGTTATAGTCAATTATAATAATTGGCCAAATTCCAAAATCGCCCTGTAGCTCGGAAACTAGACGGCGTAGCAACTTGGGGTTTCAAGCAATTTCGGTTTCTCAAAAAAAGAGAACATGACATGTATATTACTTTTTCTCTATCTCTTATAGTTTAGGAGTTGTAGTACTAAATCATCGAAATCTGGCCACCCTGTACATCCATTGGAGGTTATCTGGACTTGAATTGTACGTCCAAAGTGGTGTCCTGGACGTCCCATGAACGTCCTTTGGATGTACTATGTACCAATTTTGGACATCCTATGGATGTCTCGAACATCCATAATAAATGTCCATTGTTCATCCAATGTACGTACATGTGCATCAAATGTACGTACAATGGATGTCCAAGATAGGCACAATGTACATCCATTGGACGTTATCTGGACTTGAATTGTACGTCCAAAGTGGTGTCCTGGACGTCCCATGAACGTCCTTTGGATGTACTATGTACCAATTCTGGACATCCAATGGATGTTTCGAACATTCATAACATAATAAACATCCATTGTTCGTCCATTGTACGTACATGTGCTGTGTGGGAAGTTGAGTAATCGAACAGTAATGAATCAGTTGTAAATCACACAACACCTTGCTATACATTTACATATAGAAGGATGAGTTTATGATTGTCGGTGAATAATCAGTATTAATAATCAGATAGTCAGTTGAAGTCAGTTCTTAGAAAGAAGTCTGTGTTTCCTGGGTATGATCCATTCTTCCAGAACGTCTGTACACCCTGTATTTATGTAGGCTGATTTGCGTGGCGGTTCTTGACAAAGTTCTGGATAATTAATAAAAATATTTCGGGAAAACATGAATGTAAATCATCCGCCACAGCCACGTTTTGCCCTGATTATTCTCCTTTCTCAAACTCATATCCCTTCCGTATTACATTTTTATAAAATCCGAGATGAATCTCCCGAATGAACAGATAGCGTCTTCCCAGTTTTCAACCTCTCCCTAACCCCGGTTCCCGAATCGCCCCCTGTCGCTTCCCGGCTGACAGTTCCTCCATCGGATTCGTCTCATTAACGATACACTGCGAAACCCTGCGTAGAGTTTCCCAGCTTTTCCGAGAAATAAAATATGGGCACGTTGAATGCACGCCGCATTCGGTTACACTCTGTTCTGTTCCGATTGCGATCCATTTGGTGCTTTCTGCCAACTGAACAAAACCGGTAATTCTGCCTAAGAAATATGTGTGTCAACTTTCGAAAGTGGGCTGAAGAACAAAATGGGGCTTGATGGAATTGTTTTTATGGAGGATCCATGCGAAGAAACTTTGAACATTCGAAAATACCTACTGGTGGCAGGGCGAGTTCGATGAGTTCGCATAAGTAAAATGGTCCATAACAAGGAAGCGAAGGATAAGAAGGGTAATGCGACCATAAAGTGGTAGATAATTATAACCTTTTTCAGTTATTTCACCACCATCAATGGCCTTTTTCGCATATTGTGAGGTAGCTTTTCCACCTTCCTTTACATCTCATTTTAAAATAGTCGGCATACGCCGCTGACCGAGTGGTAACTGTTAGGGGCAAGCACAAGGCCTCATTCAGCAGCCGAATGCAATTTGCCCCAGTATTATCGAAAAATGGTGCGCGGAAGGGGAGCTTACTGTCAATCCCTAAAAAAAAACACTTATTCCGTTTACTACAAGAAGGAATCTCGGGTCCTGAGCAGCTCTTGAGGTCATACTTGATTTCCCTTCCTCACATCTACAAGTGAGGAAATGCATCCTGATGGATGCAATAAGAATATCCCTCAACGGAAAGCTCTCAACTGGAAACTGGGTAGGCATATGAGGATATTAAATCAACCTCTTGGCAAAACCATCGAATGCTATGCCAACAATCTTCGATTTCGAAACCCCCTTTGTGAGGGTTATAGTTGACCTTCCTGGTGCAGTGAGTTTTGTGAATAGTGCGAATAGTCATCATACGGACGAATCAAAATCAGAAGGGGGCATTGGCATTGGGATCTATGGACCTAAACTGAGGATATGTGCCCAGGAGTGTCTTAGAATGGACCTCAAAGGATTCAAAGGAGCGCATATAAGCATCATCTACTAGGTCACGCTGGGTATCCCTAGAATCACGCTGCCAGGGATCTCTGGTGACCTGGAAGTGCCGTAACATCATGAAGCAACTGGTCAGAGATAATGAAGTGACTCTACTCTAAGAGCCAGGACATTGTGGTGTTGGAGGAAAAGTAGGTGAGCTTGCAAAAGGTGCATCAAGGTTGAAATCTGCAGGACCTGAGCCTCTCTGCGGGCTTGTAAAAGTCCAATTGAAGGCAGCGGTCCAACAATCGAATTTGGACAACAGAATAACCCTCTGGAGAAACACTGCTGGACTTACTGAGTCCAAGAAATTCGTCAGCAGATAGGATTAGATATTTACAGTCATTTTAATCAATATTTTAGAGAGTTGAAGCAATTTGTAATACTTTCATTTTTCAAAAATGGATTCTTTGGACACAAAATCTAAAACTTACATTTTCTATTCGCTGTGCAATATACAGAGTGTAACAGCCAAATGGAATAAATTCGATAACGAATAAATGAGGGCGTGTTGGGAAAAACGCTCGGACACATCGATTTGTAATTTTAAATGCGCATATTTTTCAAGAAAATAATATTATATAGGGTGTTCCATGTGACCGTGGCCAATACCAACTTTCTTATTTCAAATGCAACCCCCTGTATATTATTTATTTTTTGGATTCTTCAGAGAATTCTAGACACAATTCATGTATAATGCCCTATACCTTTCTTTAACTATTTCGGAAGTATTAAGTGTTTTCAGATTTATTGCAAAAATCAACGTTTTAAATGAAAATTATTTTATTTCACAAATTCGGTACATTACACTTGAAACCTTATAAGTGATACTGATTATTTCTTAATTATTAAAAAAAAAACAAAAAAAGAACATTAATGTCAATGTAGGATATGTGCAAAATGCTCGCCGCGAACGTCTTGGCAACATGTTAATCAGGTGTAGAATTGTCTTCTAACGTTACTCAACATTTCTTGTCAGTAATGGTTTTTACCTACTTTCTTCATATCAAGAAGTGAATATAAGTATTGAGTGTAATGTATCGAATTTGTGAAATAAAATAATTTTCATTTAAAATGTTAATTTTTGTAAAAAATCTGAAAACACATCCGAATCTCCGTTGAAGATAGGTATAGGATATTGTACATGAATTATGTCTAGAATTTTCTGAAAAATCGAAAAAATAAATAATATACAGGGGGTTGCATTTGAAATAAGAAAGTTGGTATTGGACACGATCGCGTGACACACCCTATATAATTTTATTTCCTTGAAAAATATGCGCATTTTGACAGTTAAGACCAACAATTTTCGAAGACGCTGAATTGAAGGTATTGCTCTATGGAGAACCGTGCCTAACGAAAGAAGAACATTTTCTCCAGCATCAAAAGTTACCCGCCAAGTCATTTTATTTCATCTCAATCTATACATCTGACTATAAAGCAGTTCCTAAGAACTGGTGACAAGCACAATAAAAGAATAACAGACATTGGTTAGACAATTATAAAAAGAAGAAGAAAAGTTCATTCACGGCCATCGACCTGAGGTCCTTCAGCCTACAATGATAAATTTCAAATATATCACAGTTTTTTCATAATGCAAAATTTTCCTATGTTTGATACAGTGACAAGTATAGCATCCTAAGCTACAAAAAAAACAAATATTCTATATACGAGGATATATTGAAAAATTCTTAGACTACTATAGAACCAAACAGAATTTCAATGTCGAAATAATTTATTACTCAACATATTCTCCTCTCCTCATTTATTACAGCGAACCTGCAACGTTTCTAGACCTTACAAAAAAAATGTTTCATCTTGCTCTGCAAACCAATCCTCCACAGCTTTTATTACCTCCTCGTTGGAAAAAAATTTACGACCTTTTGAACTTTTGTTCAGTTGAGGAAAGAGATGATAGTCGGACGGAGCGAAATCTGGTGAATAAGGGGTGTGTTCTAGTAATTCTAAAACTAAATCACGAATTTTTGCGTGGCAACATGCGCTTTGTGTACTGCGGCGTTATCCTGTAAAAACCAAACACCTTCGGATAGCTTTCCGCGTCTTTTCTCTTTGATTTTGTCCCGTAGAGTGGTCAGTAATGTCGAATAGTGATCTCCATTTATTTTTCTACCTTCATCCAAAAAATCAATCATGATTACTCCATGGCAATCCCAAAAAACGGAAGCAACAACTTTTCCAGCAGATTTTTAGACACGAAACTTCTTAGGTCTTGGAGAATCAGAGTGTCGCCATTCCATCGATTGTTCCTTTGTATGTACCCCAGTCACATCCATAGTAACAATTCGGTTCAAGAAGTCTACATCGTTTTCAAATCGAGCACAGATCGAACGCGATGCTTCTACCCTTTGGTCAACATTCAAACATTTGGGGATCCATTTTGCAGGAATTATTCTCAAGTCCAAATTGACGTGAACTATAATGATGAACGCGTTCGTATAAAATCTTCGGTGCTTCAGAGTTCAGATATCCGTTTCAGCCCAATTCGACGGTCTGATAAAATCATGTCATGAACTGCATCTGCATCGATATTTTCGGGGACTGACACAGAAACTGGACTTCCCGATCGGTCATCGTCTTCTATCGAAAATTTACCTCTTTTGAAGGTTGCAGTCCAATTTTTCACGGTCGCATACGAAGAACATTGATCACCAAGGGTATTAAGCATATCTTCGTAAATCTGCTCACCTCTTAACCCTTTTAAATACAGGTACTTGATGATGGCTCGATACTCCTTTTTTTAAATTTTTACAATTTCGGGGGACTTCATTTTTTTTAAATTTATTGCGTAACTCTGGTTTACTTTTTTCACGTCGAACTCTACCCTGACACTTCTAATAAGTTATTGTTGATATAAGGTTTCGCAATATTTTGTTTATGCATGGAACTGGTCTAGGCTGACTAGATCAATACATCCTCGTATTATTATAATAATGATGGTATTTATTCCTAAACCATGCAAACAACTCCATGCGTTGGAATGTTTGAAAACGATGAGAACTGGAGTTTCTTATGAATTGAAGCCAAGGGACGTTGAACATCGTTTTTTCGCCTGTGAACAACTGCTTCAGCGGCTTCAGTGGCACATAGTCTAGCTAATCAGCAGGAATACTTTGTATTTATCGAGATTTATTTCAAATTCTAGGGATTTGAAAAATGAAGCATTATCAAATTGAAGGAGATGTTGAGAATTTCTTCCATTGAATTCGAGACAAGCAGTTACCCTTCGCTTCAAATTTCACCATCTGTGTTGGGACCATTATTAGCATGAAATTTGTACTATTCCAATTATCCTATCATTCAAGCCTTTCAGTTTCTTATTCCGGCTCTGGGACACTCTGTAGATCTATCCAAGGAGTTTCTCATAGGGAATATAAAATTAAAAAAACTATTCTGCGTGGGGTTACACAACTGACAGCTTGTTTCGCAGGGGTGACCTTTCCTCAGCCATCAAATGATAATTCAATAGGATCAACATCCAAATCCAATCCGATATATACTAGGACGATCATCCGAAATTCTATCCCATAAAATATTCCCAACACAACCCCTGTTACTCGGAGATTGACTGCAGGCAAAGATTGAAACGTAACCTCCTTCATCTTCCGCTGTATGCGAAATTATAATGCCGCGGATGATATTTAATTTAATTACATAATAGATTATCACGTATAACCTCTAAACAGGTTTACGTGTACCTTGTACCCGAGAGTAAAAGGGGATGCTATTTCCATCCCTAGATCCACCCCCAACGGGGGTGAAGCTGCTTTACACTGTGCAGAAGCCAGTCAGACAGTAATGAATAGCCGGAGCTTGATGAGCTCAAATCTAGTAGGCGACGCAAAACGGCGAACATAAATCAGTATAGCCTTGGCTTGGAGAGAGAGCCTGGCACTGTTTGATTTAGTGAGGGAGAGACCTCAGATTCGAACTGTCATATTATTGTCGATAATCGTGACTGGATGATGGATGGGTATCGCAACCTTTCATATAAGATGGGTATGTTGGAATCAGTGTCACGCTAGAAATCAGGGAGAATAGTCGTAAGTTATACCACTACCACATGACCATGGAAAATACGACAATCATTTACTTTACATTTCAAGATCATTTTGTATATTTCATATTGGGTAACAGGAATTCAGTGGTATAGATCAACAAACCATAGCTAATATGCCAACGTTTCGCAAAAATATATTTGCTTCCTCAGGGCTACAAAAAAATTTAAAAAGTTCAGATACACATCGACAAAGAGCCTAACAAAAAACCACAGGGTCAACACAACGTTAAAAAACAACAAATTCATTCAATTAGCATAAGTCTCGTAAATGAAATTATTAATCTACCCCTAACTTCAGTCAACAATCATCAAGCACTAAAAAATCCAATGGAATCTGAAATACGTCAAAAAACAATCAAAACAAACAATAAAATTTTATACCATGATACCACATTAAAAATTCACTTGAAATACAACCATATACTACAAAGAAAACTACCAGAGCCATAATTATGTCTTCCACAAGTTAAAAACTAGATCATCGAAACAGTTAAAAAGATGAAGAACACTAATTCTTGTGGGTACGACGGTATACCCATAACGGTCATCAAAAGTACAGTACAGATTATAGCTGGACCGTTAGCTCATATTATGTACCGTTCATTTACTGAAGGGATGTTTCCGTCTGCCCTTAAAATAGCTGTTATTAAACCTCTGCATAAAAAAGGAAGTGTGCATGATGTCAATAATTATCGTCCAATCAGTTTGCTCAGTTCATTCGCGAAAATATTTGAAAAACTTTTGGTTGGTAGGCTTTGTTCATTTATGTACAAGTTTAAAATTTTCTCTGAGAAACAACATGGCTATCTAAAAAACCGAAATACTACTACAGCGATGTTTGAATTGGTCAGTGATATTGTTGATGCTTTCGAGAGCGGGGAGGTTCCTATTGGCCTTTTCTTAGACTTATCTAAGGCGTTCGATAGTGTCAATCATGAACGTCTTTTGAGTAAGCTCTCTTCATATGGTATACGCGATCGCCAACTGGAGTTGTTCCGTAGCTACTTGCACAATAGAGTTCAAAGGGTTTGCATTGAAAATGAAGGACAAGTTTTTATGTCGAGGGATAAATATTTCAACGTAGGGGTCCCCCAAGGAAGTAATCTGGGACCTTTTCTGTTTCTGATGTACATCAATGATCTTGACCTCTTATTGTTTGTTGATGGTGCGAATGCCCTCCTACGCAGCAAAAATCTTAATGTGAGTATTGAAAAAACTCAGTTAGCGTTTGATGCAATCCAGCGATGGTGCAATCAAAATGAATTACATCTAAATGTATGTAAAACTGATTGTGTGATTTTTAGAACAATTTAGTCTGATCAGGAATGTCCTCACTGGATAACATTGAATAACAATCAGATCAAGTTCCTATCTTCGACAAAATTTCTAGGAATTTCATTAGACTGTCATCTTAAATGGAATGATCATGTAAATGGTCTCAGCAAGAAACTCAATAAAGCTTTGTACATGATCAGGGTTTTGTCTCGGAAAGTGGACTTGGAGCTATTGAAAACAACCTATCACGCAAGTTTTGTTTCACTTCTGAGGTACGGGCTTGTCATATGGGGTGGATGCACCGATTTGACCAGACTATTTGTTCTGCAAAAATACGCCCTGAGAGCAATTCTCGGGTTGGGATATCGTGAGTCATGTAGAGGTCACTTCAGAAAAAATTCAATGCTCACACTTCCAGGACTCTATGTTTTGGAATGTCTGTTATTCGTGAAAAAACATCCACAATATTTTGAAGAACTGTTGAATAAAAACAACACAAGACGTATAATTCCATACCACTTCCCGAAGCATTCTCTCACGCTAACAGAAAGAAACACAAAATATATGTGTATTAAAATTTTCAACCTACTACCGAGGAGTTTCATGACTTTATCAGATTTAAAAAAATTCAAAATAGAAATAACTAAACTTATTGTTCATATCGAACCATATTCCATCAAGGAATTTATGGAATATTCTTTTGAATCTTACTGAATTTATATTATTTTTTGACGGTTATCTCTTTTCATTTGTAGATTTTGCATTGATTATGAGAATAAAGATTATGTTATGTTATGTTATGTTATTCACAAACAGCCAGTTATACATCAAAAATTTCGAGAGCTTACACAACTTCTGAATTTTAAATTAAACACCTCATCAACAGAAAGTACATCGATATCAATGCAGACTCCAACAATTGATATGCGCAAGTACCGTATCAACCAGTGCAATACAGTGTAGACAAATTAACAACAAACCTCTGCTAGGTAATAGCGGTTTTAAAAAGATTAAAAATGTTGTCGTACACTAAACTCAAATTTAGAGTACCTATCTGTCCTATTATTTACCATAATCAAGTACTTGATTATGAATGCAACCAACTAAAACGCAATATCAGTTTGGAATGGTAATCAAAAAATCCCTTGCAACTCAGCCCTGAAAGGCCAAGGGTTCTCTGGGACCTACCTTCTCTTCCACCTGAAAAAATCTGAAAGACAGAAACGCTACCGCTAACTATTTTTGGCGCATACTCGTTCCTCACTTTTTGGCGCATATTTTTTCAGCATTTCTTGCCGCATAGTTGTTTCCGCATGTATTGGGGCATACTTTTTCCGAAATTATTGATCCATATTGTTTCCGCATTGTCCAGTTGATTGAATTCCACCAAGGGAATATGAACGCGATAGTAAATGCACTCGTTTTCACACCACCCTGTGGATACAGTGCTCGGCTACATGAACGAATTCCACCAAGAGAATATGACCGCGATATTTAATGCACTATTTTTCACACCCCCTGTAGGTGGAGTGCTCGGCAACTTGAACGAATTCCGCCAAGGGAATATGAACGCGATAGTTTATGCACGCGTTTCCACACCACCCTGTAGGTTAAGTGCTCGGCGCGTTTCATTTTGAGAGGTATCCCCAGTAGGCCTAATCCACTTTGTGTCGAAATTTCCGAAAATAATTTTTCACATTCCTACAATTGATTATTATGATAGTACCGAATACGAATAATTTCGATTTCCGAATACGATATCGATGACGAAAAACCGGAAAGTATCGATGGGATTCATAAAGCGTAATTACTGCTGATCCGAGATCAACGGCTTGATTCTCTGATTTTTTGAACTATCAAATCGAGTTGATTCTTGAGCAGTAAATGTTCATCCACGAATAACAAATGATTACGATGAAAAAGAGAAATCATGCTCTGAAAATTTCGAATTATTTTCTCAGTTCACAAAATACTTTTCATATAACCATTATTTTGACGATGTTGAATATAGGAATTATATTGAAAAAATTTACAGATTTCGCAATCCTTGCAACCATCAGAGACATTGGAAATGATAACACCACATGTGAATATTACCAACATTTATTTCCATTTGAACTTAAAATAAAACAGTATTTTCAAAAATGATAATGAGCAATAATAATTGCAAAAAACAATCAACATTCCCAATTCCTAACATAAACATGTGAGAGGAAACTTGTCACCGTATTTTAAAACAAAAATGTTCTTTCTAAAGTAAGTATTCTTAAGATATAATAATAAAAAATGAAGATATAAATGATTGGATGAAGCTGGGTCCATCCTGTCATTCCTGTCCAATATTTTCGATTTTTGATTTTAGCAAATCTGGGTTTTCATGAAATTGGCTTTAGATAGAAGGATTCAGTTTTTACTAAAATTCATGAATCTTACATGTACTCGGAGTTAACATCATCAGAATAAGCTGAGTCCACCTCGTCCAATATTTTCGAAGAGAATTTTTATGTTACCAAATCTGAGTTTTCTAGAAATTGGCTCGAGATAGAAGGATTCTGTTTTTACTAAAATTCATGAATCTTATATGTTCTTAGATCAACTCTCATCGGATGAAGCTGAGTCCATTCTGTCCAATATTCTCTAAGCGAATTTTATTTTACCAAATCTGGGTTTTCATGAAATTGGTTTGAGATAGAAAGATTCTGTTTTCACTAAAATTCAGGAATCTTATATGTACCTTCTCGGAGTAAACATCATCAGAAGAAGCTGAGTCCACCCCGTCCAATATTTTCGAAGAGAATTTTTATTTTACCAAATCTGAGTATTCACGAAATTGGCTTGAGATAGAAGGATTATGTTTTTACTAAAATTCATGAATCTTATATGTAGGGGAGGACGGGGGAATTCCACGCACCTTAGGGAAAATGCTCACAAAAACCTTCCTATGTACACACAAACTTTCATAATTTTACTGCTGAATCATGAACTCATTTGGAACTTTTTCATCACAAGGAAAAGGTTCAACTACCTATACCAATTGAGGAAAAAAAAATAATTCTGTCTTTTCGCGGTCTTCCCCCACGTACTGGGTAATACCGCGCATGCGATGGTATAATTATGCGCATATATTGAACAGCTGAAAAACTCGAAAAAATATTTCATTATTTAGGTAATTACCAAGTACAATGTAAATTAAACAAATTTCCATGAATAGTTACAAAAAATATTATTGAAGAATTACCCCGCTACAGCTGCGCGTTATTCTCCCAGTGTGAGTCACCTAACCTAACTAATCACTGACAGAAGATGACGAAATACAATTATGTAATTGTTCTTTCGCATTAAATAATCTACACATATGAAGGAAAATTGTCATGCAATAGATTCATTAGAAATTAATAATAGAAGTACTTTCCACGATTCCAATTTCTCTCGAAAATTAGATCAGAGCGTCGTGAAACGAAAAATCGGCTCCCTGGTTTAAAATAAAAACACGAATATCTTTAAATTACGGGAGGATGTTGGCAAGGCAAATACGAGATGGTGCGCTGTATCCACAGAAATATAATAAAATATTTATTTATTTATATGTTTATTATATTTCTGTAGCTGTATCTAAATTTTGAAATAACTGAACTGAGTTGCAGAATATCAATGCGCAGAATTCCCCCGTGCGCGGAATTCCCCCGTCCTCCCCTACTCGGAGGAAAACAAATGAAGCTGAGTCCACTCCGTCCAATATTTTCGAAGTGAATTTTGATTTTAGCAAATCTGGGTATTCATGAAATTGGCTTCAGAAAGAAGGATTCTGTTTCTACTAAAATTCATGAATCTTATATGTACTCGGATCAACTATTGACCTATTATTCAAATACCGAAATATTTGCCCAATCTGGCAACGTTGCGGCGAATTTGACGGACCACTCATCACGGCCCAGATCTCACTTGATGAAACAACAATATAAACACTCGAAGTGCTAATGAAGGAAACTAAACAATGATCTATCCTTCAAAGACAGGAATAATTTGACAGAAGAATCATCATTGTCGAACCCAAAAACCCCTAGATACTAATTTTGAATGAAATCGGATGATGATTACGAAACTCATCCGCCATTTTGGAGCAGCCATTTTGTTTTTTTCTATAAAAAATATTTCATGATGCATTGTCACCAGAATTATGTACACCTGCCAAATTTCAAATCAATCGGACGATTAGAAGTGTGTCATATTTAACTTGCAAGATTTGATTACAGACCGACAGACAGACAGACACCGGGACAGGTGAAACTAAATAAAAGCTTGTAAAAAAAAGCACATATGCGCTTACAAAAACCTCAAAAGTGAGAATTTAAGTAGGTAATTTAGCATATGTATTTTGAAATATGGCAATATAACTGTGTGTTGTATCATAGTTTTCTTGGATGGGGGAAGTGTAAGAAATATCAATCATACAGAACACTATGAATTATTCTCAAATGATCATATGTAGAAAACGTTTCCTGCTTTTCATCAGTAGAACAAAGAGAACACAAAATATATTGCTTCTTCAGTATTCATTCACCACTTTAGCGGAATCATCATTATGGATTGTCCGGAGATGCCTGTTTCTAACAGATACGCTGGTAAACTCTTTTCCACATATGCCGCAAATGCAAATAAGTGGATTCACTCCGCAATAAAGTCGAGCATTTATTTGAAACGTCCATAATCAATGAGAAATTGTAATAGATTTTGCTAGATATTCTATTCAATAAAAATCAAACTGTTCGAAGTTCCAACCGTTTTCAACTATTTCACTATCAGATTCGTTTATGAAGAACGACAAAAGACAAAACGCGCGATCTGAATAACGGGCAACGGCTTCTTCTCACGATCTTCCACGCGGGTGCATTCGGAAGCACTCGGATCGAGTGAATCTGATTCATTCATTCGTGAGAATTAATGTATGCTCGCTTCTCGTATGCTGGCCCAATACACCCTATGTCACCTATATCACGCGATAACTTTCGAATGCTTTTTTGGTCTACTAGCGACACCTTTGTCTTTTGACCTTGAACGAAAACTCGAAACTTGCCTGTAATATACGAACATAAACATTTCCAATGTTAAAATTCAAATAACACCGAAACAGTTAAAAATCTTATTTTTCCATGTTGATAGCAAATATTCGAAAAATTGTAAAATGTAAACGTGAAAAACCTGTGACTTGTTTCCTGAAATGATATTATTAAAAAAAAGAAATCCTGAGTCCTTGAAGATTTTTTCAACTCGAATCGATCATTAATTCAAAATAAAAACTCAAAATGCAAATTTCCATCTCATCGCCACATTTGTGATTATCCATTAGGCTTTATCTGTTGATATGAATGACTTTATGATTAACAAAAAAAAATCCGAAGAATACTAAATATGAAGCAAACTGACAGTTGCAGAGAAGCCTTCAAGAGACTCAAGATATTTTTGATACCAGCTGGATAGGTACCAATGTACACAATACCTTATAGTTATGGTTATAGTGAAAAGGGGTTACAGTCCACTGCGACCTTAAGGTCTATTGTGCCCCCTATCGGAGCTGTTATCATCGCCCTCCTACAGGTCGCCCTCCAGTTCCAGAGATTTGATGAAATCCATTATCTGGGACGGCTTCAAGGAGGATAACTCCCCACTTCTACAAGTTTCTTGTCCAAAGCACTCTTTCCTTTGGCTTGCAATGGCATAGCATTCCGTAACCAGGTGAATAGGAGTTTCTTCCTCCTCCCCACAGAATCAACACTTATCAGTGTCCGATAAACCCATTCTCAACAGATGCTTCTTTAGGCGACAATGTCCTGTGAGAAAGCCAGTGAGAAAGTGAAGTTGGTTTTTATTGAGATCCCGATATTTTTTGGATCTAGCAGTTTCAAAGTTCCGGAGGAACTTTTTGGAGTGATCCATCCCTGGGAGAGTTTTTCTCTTTCGGTTTTCTCCTTCAGCATTAACTCCTTTTTATTATAGGTGCATTTTCCTAAATTCGAGGTTAATCCTCAATGAAATCGTTCTTTATCAATCAGAGCAGTAATTCCCAATCTTACAATCGAATTGATTGTTGACTTAGAATAGCAGAAATATCACAAAATTGAAGATAGATACAGTTCGACGGGAGTATATATCCAGGGTCCTGCAAAAGTGCGAAAATCTTCCATAGCTGCCGAACCAGACATCTCAGAGAAATCGTTGAAATTTAGACCTCTTGAACCTTCATTTCTGCATCTCAGGAAATAATTTTCTGATAATCTGTTATACAGGAGGTCCCTGATAAATGTTATCCAACAAATGCATGATTTCTTTATTGGATCACCCCATATATTTTCCCATATTTTTAATGACCTTCATTACCTCTTTCATGACGCTGAATATAGAGACATTTTCCTAACGGTACAGATCTTATTCGAAGAAAACTGCAAAAAGGTGTGGGAAAAGCAGTTCAGTAAAAGTCTTCTGACGATTTCCAGAAGCTATAATAACATGAATTTGATCTGAAAATTTTTTAATTGATGGATTTGCCTTGACACGGTTCCTAAACGATCAATCTGTCATATGCAGGGTGTCCGTTATTAGGGTCTTAATATAAAGAACTTCAAATTATTATTTCTCGATTTTTTTCAAATGTAACACCCTGTATTTTTTTCCACAATAATGTAGATAAATGAATACCTTACATTTTCTCACCTTAGGATTATTTTAAGTCCCGCATCCAGCAGACACGAAAAAGGATAACATTTATCGGGGACACCCTGCATATCAGAATATAATTTCCTGAGATGCAAAAATGAAGGCACAAGAGGTTTACTTTCCAACGAAATCTCTGAGATGTCTGGTCCGGCAGCTATGGGAGATTTTCGCACTATTGCAAGACCCTGTATAATTTGAAAATGCATTCTCGCCAAAAACTCAAGCAACTGCTAAATTTTAATGAAATTGGACAAGTACCAGTGGGTCGAAAGTCAGTTGAACATACATATACTCCATTCACAATTATAAAATCACAACTCTAGCCTTGGAAATTTGACACATTCCACTCTGTATCGAAGTTACTACGTTTTTCAAAATATTTTTATGTTCCAAGTCAACACTATGTTGCCCTTTCTACATTCTTAGCATATTTCTCAGAATGTGAATGAATTGGAAAAGATGTGATGGACGAAAATAATTAACGTTCATATGAATTGATAGAAAGGATTCCTTTTCTAGTTATTTGCATGAAAAGTATAAGAGATCACTGTTGAAATATATTATTTTTCGCCATGGAAGAAAATAACATTGCTTTCACATAATTTTCGTATGCATGCTTGTGAAGATTTAATGTTTATTATTCTCTTGAACTGAAAGTTCAAGACTTGACGAAATCAATTGTTGATTCTAATCTAGAATTCATTGAAAAAATCAACCCAAAGATATAAGATGAATTGATGGGTAATTACAAGAATCAAGAATAATGGAACATTATATCCCTCTATTGGAATCCGAATATGTGATATGATTGTGAGGGTGCATAACATTTCTATTTCTAATATTCTAATATTTCTTTATTTCAAATTAATAACAGTTTTAGTCATTCATCACAAAGAAAATAAACATAACAACTAAATTAACGAATTTGTTTACAGAGAAACTTATAATCTCAATGCAATAGTAACTGAGTTTCGGTTATAAATTAATAAGCCTGAAAGCTTTATAGATATACATTCCATTTATTTGATCTTATGAACAAGGAGTAAAATATTCTGACTGTATTCATTAGTTTAAAAAATATTCATACATTACTACCATAGTAGGTTTGTACAAATAAAATGGAATAGGTCAAACATATGCTTCACATTTATCATTCACCTGTTCTTAAATAAGACACAAACTCCTGGAATATGGAAAAAACCGATGTATTCTGGTTCAATATAGCCTATTTCTACTTTCGGCGAAGGATTGATGTAGGAATGAAAGCTCCAGTGACACGTTTCCATTCATTGGAATCTGAATTTATCTACCGTTCTACTTCTTTTTTTAGCTTTTTCGACGTGTTTTTTTTTTCTGAAACGTGAAAACGATGAACAATAATCATTTTAGAGACCGATGATGGCCATCCAGAACCTGTTTACTTACGAAAATCGTGCAATTTCATTCTGCAAGTTCTTTCCTCATAATTCCTCGAAAATCCTACCTGAACCATATTTTCCGGTCGCTTTCGTTAGAAGATCCTAAGAGGAAGCCGTTTTTGTCCATTCACACATTCCAATGAATTTTGAGCACCAAAAACGATACCGAAACTAATCACTTCTGGGGGACCGAAATTCCGTTTGAAATCTTTCTAAACGGCCAGATACCTAAAAAACTTCGTTATCAAGTGTAAAAAGGTCGATTAGTACTTACTTTCGCTTTATTTATGCTTATAAATCGATTTTTGGTCCAATTCAAATTTGCCGTCTGTACTCACGCCAAAAGTCGTGAAAGGAAAAAAATGACACTTGCACGAAATTTGAATTTCTCATACCGACGGGAAACTTCTTCTGGACGACGAAGAACGAAAAAATAGGCAATTTCCTATCGATATTTCGCCCCAAAATCGCCGATCGATTCGAGCTAACAAAATGTGGAATATCTTTGATACTTTTACTTTGATGTAAACAAAGCAACTGGCAACGTCGTTTTGTCATCAACGATATTCTCTGTACGCGCACAGACTTTTCATCAGATGCACCAATTCCTGAAAACGAAACCATGACCTCCTATGTGATTAAATGAAAGTGAATGGAGTATACATTGCCATTGTAAGCAACAAAGCTTGAAATAATTATCATTTATATCAGAGATTTGACCAAAACTCAGCATTTTCACATTGATTCAATGAAATTATGCCTATTTGTTGGTCTCCTTGACCAAAATAAATTATAGGTACAAACTATACTTTAATGTCCGAGAGATCGAAATCGATAATAAAGATCTTCGAAACCTTCTCCGATGCTCCATGCACCTTGCATACCTTGGCCCCAAGTGCTCCCGTACCGCTTTTCTGACAGATGTCTTCGTCTTCTCCCCATCTTCGCAGAAGCTGCCGACGTCCACGCTTTCCGCGACGTCCGCTAGAGGCGACGCCATAGGCGCAGGATTCGGCGTCGCACATCGACCCATCGGTAGGAACTTGCTTTTTCAGCGTTTTAACTCTGCAGGCTAGTGAGTTTCGAGACTCAGTTGCGGGTGGAACTCAAAACACCGGCCGATTGATATAAACAAACCAGATTATTTTGTTTGAGTGCTCGGAGGAAGAGTATACGAAGATTGTAGGACGATAGGAGGATATCTCTCCAGTTTGCGGACTGAGGGTGAATGTGATTTTCGCGAAGAGTTGGTAAAAAGTGCCGAGAAATCGGTAGAGACAACCTCGTGACTGATTTGTGCATTCGACCTTCCTTTTCGTGGATGGTAAGTTGAATTCTTGTGGAGAATTCTTTACCAAGAAGGCCTTCGTTCATGCCAAAAGAGCGACGTTTTTGCTGCCAACACGAGGTGTTATACGAATCAAAATTCAAATTTCAATGGATATAAAAAAAATTGGAAATTCATACACAATCAACCAAAATATTACACCCAAAAGACACTAAGTGATAAGTCAATAGAAATTGTGGCTCCTAGAATATGGAGTTCCTCGAGAAACTGACCTGGCACAACATTCTTCCAGTAACGATATCGAGACAAACGTTATGAATTTCTCACTTTGCATTTCAAAGATTCATTCACACATATGCTTCGAGAAATAGAATTCATGATATCATGATGTTGAACATGTCATAAGTATTTCGTAATCCAAGCAAAAGTTCAGTACTTCCGCGACAAGTGGTTCAACAATTAGATGAACTTAATCAATAGCATTTAATGAATTAATGCTTGTTGAATTGATCGAAATTCTCTTACAGGTTTTATCCATCAACTTTATGTTACGAAATCAAATTCCTTGTTTCTAATTTCTATTCACTATGTACGCCAACAACTAGATCGGATAACTGACCTAGAACAACAAATTTTTGGACTGCTCTATCTCATATTGAATTTTTTTCAAGAATTAGATCATAAGGAAGTCGATTTTTTCATGGAAAACCAGAAGGTTGAATTTTTTAACAATGAGTTTGAGCTCGATGAACCTAACTTAATCCGTGAAGTATATTTCGCATGAAATGCTCTTGAGAACAAGCAATCAATCGGAGGTTTGTTACCGAAGAAATAAGAACATAAATTATAAATTAAGTCATAACAACCTATAAATTTCGAATTTTAGTATTTGGCGAATTTTAAGGATAAACGGACTATTGTGATAAAAATTATGAGAGTTTCAAGTCTTACAGGACCTCCTATGCTATTTAAATATACTTTGGGGTAGTTTTTTACCTTCCGTTATGTGTGAAAGTACCGGGGTCCAAAATAAGGGGATAGGGTCTTTTCTCTTTTCAATACTGACACAGTTTCAAGAAATGAACTTTTTAAGGTTTGGCGTTAATCATCGTTCAACTTTGAGAGCATGTTTTCGAATTCCGGTGAATAAATTCTACATGACATGCTTAAAATATTTTGCAGTACCCTGGTTACAAAAGGAAAGCATTTAAACTGCATTTTTCATTCGAATATATTCATTTGATTCAGAAATATCAATTTTCTTACATTAAAAAATCCCTGAAGGAGATTTCCTACTGAGATTATAGATGTCAATTTTTCACAAATTTGATAACAACACCATGTATGAAGAAATCAATTGAGAAACCGAAATAATATTTGATTTGATTCAAGAGAATCTAGATTTTCATGTGGTTCATCAGTTGTTTCGCATCTGATTTTGTTGATTGTGAACTTGCCAAGAAACAATCCAACGCAGGATCACTTACCTACCTCAAAATGTCCTTGAATATTAATAACTCGAAATGAAAAGTATCATCGTTGAGTATAAATATGATCTACCATATTTTGGCAGAAGCCGAATCCTCAATTAACACGAATGGTAACCTATTTTCAGCATGTAAATGAAAATAATTTGTGGGAAAATTTTATTTCTAATTATTATTGTAATACACAATAGATTATAATGTTTTCTATACCTTTTCAACTTCAAATTGGGAACTATCAAAATCAAATTGGGAACTAACATATTCAAATTGGAAATAATCAAAGTCAGATTGGGAATAATCAATTTCATATTGGAATGATATCCATGTGTATCAGATCTTTGAATTACTCGATATGTAAATAACTCTCAAATTTGTCAAAAGTAAGTAACGAACGATAAGTTTACAATTTCATTTTCATAATCATGCCTTATATGAAGAAGAAAGCTGCATTTTCAATGAAAAAGCAGGTAAGACAGGATTTCGTCTTCAAAGAATAGAAAATTTTATAAGAAGAAATATATCGACCATTACAGTTAGTACCTGTGGCTCATATACCTGTACCTGTGGCTCATATCCAGAGGTTTTGAATTTTTTCAATATGAGTTTGAGCACAAACATGAAATTTTTCAAGTACTTCTCACACTTTCTGAATGTTTGAATATTAATAGTTTTTTCTTCATGTTTCATCAATATAAGGATCTTCTGATCACGCCTGATCTTGATTTACATAGCCACGAATGCCGTTTCAATTTGAAATTGATTATTCCCAATTTGAATGTGTTTATTCCCAATCTGATTGTGATTATTTCCAATTTAAATATGTTAATTCCCAATTTGATTTTGATAGAACCCAATTTGAAGTTGAAAAGGTATAGTTTATGTCTCAACTTCTGAATTCTCAGCAAATTTGATATTGAAAAAATGACAAAGAACTATTTTTGCCAATTTAGAAAACTCGTATAAAATTCCCCAATGTTAACTTAGTGGGAACTGTAAGCCTCAAATCATTCAGGAAAACAAGGTTATAAATATTTCCTGCAACACGCATATTATCAAAAGAATGAACGAAAAGTTTCAGAACTCAAACTACACAGCATGAATAGCTCATGAGTAGCAACTTAACAACTCCAATCCAGTGAATGGAAAATCAAATTACTATGGTTAGTTTGAAACATCTGTTCTTTTAATTCGGGAAAACTTGGAAATCACCTGAAATCGGTTTGATAAATGAGTGTAAAAAACTTGCTTATGTAATAATTGAAGAGCTTGAATGAAAAACTCCTATCCGAAGTTTTTGTGTGGATAGATCTTAGACTCGAAAATGTCCTTCTGCATTCATGAAGTTGATAATTTTCAGGCTATAGTTCGTAGTTCAACACTCGAAATCTTGAAACCATGCATACGTATGAAATTAAAATGGGTTTTTCCTATAACAAAACTTCCTCAGCCCACTTCTTTCTGTGATATCCCCCTCATAAGGTGTTGACTTAAATTGATTTTTAATTTTTTTCTTTTAGCTATTAGTTTTGGGAAAAAAATAAGACTAGAAAATTGTTTAAAATGAAACAAAGATTTCAAGTTATAATTTGATTCCATGAAACTTTATCTCGAAAAAAGGTTCGATATGAAATAAAGTAAGGGTTTCCAATTTCATGAAACAAATAAGACACAAATCATTTGCCAATATAAATAAATAATGACAAATGAAATGTGAATACGAACTAGGTCCTCCACACCGTTCACCCTACCAGACCGAATAGTCCAACGTCAACTGAGAATCGCACCGACTGCAGCTTCGTCCTATTTAGGACTCATCAGGGTGGAATATCCCAAAGTCGACGCTGGATGGAAAATCTTTTCGTCAAGATATGGATATCGGTCGTGCATTATGTCGGATGACTATTAATGAGCGACATCTATCCACCTTCAGAAAAGACTCCCCCTCGGTGATTGAATGAACAGTGAAGAAAACTTTCTTCCAAATGCACCACCTGATGTGAATTCCATTTCGATAAAGCGAAATAAACAATTCAACTGGGATGCGCGGAGACGTTCGCAGTTACAAGGTTTATTAAAACCCTAAAAATAGAAATACATAAAATATGAAAATCAAGCTATTAAGGCAGCTACCTAGATGAAGGTGGATAGATGTCGCTCATTAATAGTCATCCGACATAATGCACGACCGATATCCATATCTTGACGAAAAGATTTTCCATCCAGCGTCGACTTTGGGATATTCCACCCTGATGAGTCCTAAATAGGACGAAACTGCAGTCGGTGCGATTCTCAGTTGACGTTGGACTATTCGGTCTGGTAGGGTGAACGGTGTGGAGGACCTAGTTCGCATTCACATTTCATTTGTCATTATTTATTTATATTGACAAATGATTTGTGTCTTATTTGTTTCATTCATCTAGGTAGCTGCCTTAATAGCTTGATTTTCATATTTTATGTATTTCCAATTTCAACCCTGTATAATGTAGCAGGAATATTGAAAAAAATACCCGTGATCAGTTCTTCGGGAGTGCACGAAAATCACAGAATTTCAAGACTGAAATTTCAGAAAAAAAAGTGAATTTAGTCACCTCTTTTTAAGGGTGATATCTCGGAAAGGGGTGGGCTGAGGAAATTTTGTTATAGAAAAGACCCACCTTAATTTCGTACGAGCAATCACTCCCTGAATATTTTCGCCTGAATTTAGAGAAACACATATTAAGATATCCTCTCTTCGTTTGTTCCTACAATTAAGGAACAACCATAATGTAGACTGCGTCTTTGACTTGTACAATTTCTTAACCGTTGACTTCACTGGTCAAACAAAATTCCTCCACCATTTTGCAAAATTCGGCATCATTCAAAAGTTGCAAGATGTCGAAAATCCTTGAAAAATAGTACATTGTTTACCGGGTAGGAAAAGCGTTACATTCCTGGACGATTGTGAAAATTGCTAAGTCGAGGCGCAAGCCGAGACTTGGCAACACAGAGTCCAGGAATGTGTCTTTTCCTACGAGGTGAACATACTATTTTTCCGCAAATCGTTTAAAATTCGACAGATTCCAATTAATTTTGATGGAATCGCGAAATATTTAATTCGTAAATAAATCATGCTTCGAAATTCGTATTGAAATTGGTTACGTTACTATGGAAACGTACGTACTCATGTTGAATTGTCAAAGTTGACGCATATAATTAATTTAATTGCTAGTGCTTTCGAATTTAAAACAGTGTAAAATGATAACTGATTGTGAATTTGCTATTTCTGGGACTCCTCCAGAGCTGGTTGATGCAGTGAAAATACTGTTTCTTCAGAATAACTGCCGAAGAAATAATGAGAAAAGTTCGTATATGCATATGTCGAACCAACTGTAAGGAAATATCATTTCCTTACAGTAAGGAAATGAATATTTCCTAACAGTTAGGAAATCTTGACTTTTTCTATGACCAATTTTGACAGGAATGTCAAAATTTCCTAGCGATTTGCGGAAAAACACTTTTCTGTTCATATTTCCGGAACCGTTATTTAAAATGAACTGAATTTTAATGAGATGCTAATTCATGGTGCTAATATATATATATATATATATATTCTTTTGAATTAGAGAGCATAAATAATACAATACATAGTGAAACAAAAAGGTCCTAGCTGAGGTTAAAAAAAAACGGGGTACCATAACATTCTGCGTATGATACTAGAGCTCAGGGAAAAACCTCAGCCGAAAAAACCCTGTCTCCCCGTAAAAAAAATAAAATAAAATTGTGTAGTGCTAATGCCTCAAGCAACTGATTTTTTTTGTATCAGAGAAGCCGACTCACGAATCCACGCAAAAATAGATATTTTCCAAAGAATTGCTCAATTTCAGTATTCTTAAGTTTTTTATATTGTCGATTTTCAAATAAACTTTATCCGATATAAATTGTTGAAGACTAGTAAATTCCACTTTCATCAACAAAAATCAATACTGATGTTGATATGTGAATATAGGTAACTAAACCTATATAATCATTTTTGAATCCACTGCGATATTGCTACATTAATTTCCAGCAAGTATCCTTCAAAGCATCATTTCATTCAATAAGTTGACAATTTCGTTATATGCCGAATCGTATACATTACTTCAGAGTACTTTCTGATTTTTGTGAGAAATTCATTACACTTCGAAATCTCATCTGGAGATGTCATCTACATATTGGTAACACTGTATGGAATGAGAATTCACATCTCAAAATGTAGAAATGACCCGACCATTTTTTGTTGAGGTTGACTCAGTGGAAATCAATCCTGTTTTATATACAGTCAGAATCGTTCTGAATGGAATCCAATAAGTTCGTTAATGTAGACACAAATTGTCCATTTAATGGACCATAGTGTTGGTTATCCCCCATTTCCGCTAGAGATCCACGAAGAACAAATTGTTGTATTATTTCATTTTCCGATTAAATTACGTCGGCTAGTGGTCATCAATAATGCAAATTCAATTAGGTTGCTAAATTCGGTCATCGCTACCAAAACCCAATAATCTTGTTTTGTGGGTCAATATACTAGGAATTATATGTTTGTTGTTGATGTTGAAGGGGAATATTCGGTTTACGCTGTCATATCTACAATTCATACCGACATACATATTACATATGTATGGGTGACTGAATACAATCCATGTCAAAAAATATTCCGTTTGAACTAACTAAATATCGGGAGCTCATGAAGCTGTTCATTTGATCGTAAATTTTCAGCTTGAACAATATGTCATTTGATCTATTGCCTGACTGGTAAACACTTAAACAGCGCGGGGATGCACAATACCTAGAACTTTAGGTCAAGGTGCATGCAAGTTGGGATGATCTTCCGCCCCCTCCTCTAATGTAATCTAATCTGATGTCATTTGATTAAAAGAAGAATCTTAGATGAAAAGTGGAAATGAGACATTCGAATAAGATGCTGCAATTTTCTACGAACCTCCTTCCCGACAAAATTCGAGCAACATATCAGATAACAAAAAAAAATTCGAATTCTTATTCGACTCTTAGGGCCAGTATTATCTACCGGTAAACCGTCAAATAACGCTACTGATGTAAACACGATTGGTAAATTCGTCTTAGCAAGTGGATTGACCTAGAGGCCAGTTTGAGCTGAAAGTACCTCCTTGTTTGACAGAACCAATTAGGATCCTAACCAAACATTTCCATGTTTGGGAATTTTGTGAGAGCTGATCGTATTTTGTTATGTTCCGTTAGGCAGTTATTAATAATGGACTTAAGTGGAAACGAATTCGTAATTCAATTCGATTATTATATAAAATATACAATTTGTGTGAACTGAGAGAAAATTCATATTTCTCAATAATCAAGGATCTTTCTTTAATAATTCTTCGAAACTCAACATTCGATGACCATGATCAACAATGTGGATTTTAAAAATGCGATAACTCAAATAGATGGAACGAAAGTTGAACAAAAATCTACCCTACTCAATTGAATACCACGAATAGGTTAATCCGTGCTCTTCATATAATCGTCACCTGATCAGTTTTCGAAGTTCAATAAAAGACCTTCTTTCATTATACTCTGAGGTTTACGCCTTATCTTCAGTCATCATCTCTTTCCTATAAACTTGCATACCATTATCTTTGTCATCGAATTGTACTGACCTAGTAAGCACATCTTGACATCGCTATCTGTTTCATTACTATCGAGGAAATAAGGGCCCCCGCAGACTGCAGACTTTTTTATCGGCCGATAGTTTGGTCGGCTTCTTAATCAGTATAGAGAGGAATGCATGTGCGCACACTACAGCGATTCCTCTCCATACTGATTAAGAAGCCGACCAAACTATCGGCCGATAAAAAGTCTGCAGTCTGCGGGGGCTCTTAATGATGGTGAATGAAACCAATTAGTTACACTTAGAGCTCCCGCAGACTGTAGACTTTTTATCGGCCGATAGTTTGGTCGGCTTCTCAATCAGTATGGAGAGGAATGCATAGGCGCACACTACAGCGATTCCTCTCCATACTGATTGAGAAGCCGACCAAACTATCGGCCGATAAAAAGTCTGCAGTCTGCGGGGGTCCTTAGTGGATAATTTTAACGAACGGTTGAATATACTAGTCCTAAAGGTCACTTTCAAACATTTAATCACCCAATAAAGTATTCGACCAAAATATTTCAACGTTTTTTTTTCATTTCGAGCAGAAATACAAGTATCTGGAATAACAAGCAGAAGATGATGAAAGAAGAAACACTTGCAACAAATTTTCACATTGCAAAAAATCAACGAGACTATCGGGTAGTAACTCCTTACATGTGAATACATGCGAAACTACTACATTGCACAAACTTTCGGAATAAAGGACTTCATAGATACTACGATCGAAAAATCATAGTATCAACAAGATTCAACATTTTATATTATCGAACCAACTCCATAAAGCCCGCATAGGTAGGTACTTGAAAGAATATTTCCAAAATAGAAAATTATATAGGTAGGTATATTACCTTACTGTATTTCATATAATAAATAATATGTTCCTTCAATAGAAAGGTATTTGAAGAGTGAAATATTTTCTGGTGGCATGTGGCTGTTTCAAATTGCAAGGTGCATTCACAATGAAACCGTACAAATTGTTATTCCTTAATCGTTCGTGCTTCCAATATCTCCATATCCATCTGTGCAACTATTTTACATTATTCAGTTTAGAATACTCTCTGAATAACTGTATTGTTGTTAAGACAAGATATCAGAACAGTAATTGAAGCTTCAATATCTAATAGCGTATGATGGAAGTTCTTCACCAAGATGCCCAATATAGGTACCGATTGAAGACCTCGAGGGACGAAAAGAACAAAAAAGTCTACCGGGAATGAAACTAATGATTCAAATTGCAACTCATAATGATACACAACTAGGGCATTATTGTCTGTACTGCTTAGAGGAATGAAACTTTGTACCGTGTGTACATGGCCTAGTGGCCGAGACACCTTAATAAAAAAGAAGTGGGACATTTACTTTGAAGTTGACAAAATAACGTTCGCAGTTCTATATCTTGATTTTAACAATAGGTACTCTGTAATGACAACTAGTGGTGCTATAACTATACAGAGTCTCTAGGACAAAAATTATTTATTTATTTATCAATATTATTAGATATTATTATAAATAAATAAATAATTTCGACAAGACTGTTCAAAGAAAGGAATTTTGAGATCGATGAGAATTTTAAATGAAAGAGTATTGTTTTTGTGATTCTTAAGTAAACCTCTGAAGATGCCCACATTTTGGGCGAAACGTCAAGTATACTAAAATTAAATAAAAACAATTATACTCTGGTTTTTGTCCTAGAGACCCACAAATTCATTGAATAATTATATTCTGGGGACACGAAAAAATTTCGACACTATGCAGAGTGTAACAGCTAAATGGAATAAATTCGATAACGAATAAATGAGGGGGTGTTAGGAAAAACGCTCGGTCACGTCGATTTGTAATTTTAAATGCGCATATTTTTCAAGAAAATGAAATTATATAGGATGTTCCATGCGAACGTGGCCAATACCAACTTTCTTATTTCAAATGCAACCCCCTGTATATTATTTATTTTTTGGATTCTTCAGAAAATTCTAGACATAATTCATGTACAATGTCCTATACATATCTCCAACTTTTTCGGAAATACCAAGTGTTTTCAGATTTTTCACAAAAATTAACATTTTAAATGAAAATTATTTTATTTCACAAATTCGATACATTACACTCAATACTTATATCCCATTTACCTCTCGATATGAAGAAAGTAAGCAAAAACCATTACTTACTTAGATCAGTCACGCCTGAAATGTTGAGTAACGTTAGAAGACAATTCTACACCAGATTAGCATGTTGCCAAGACGTTCGCGGCCAGCATTTTGAACATTTCCTACATTGACATTGATGTTTTTCTGTTTTTTTTAATAATTAAGAAACAATCAGTATTACTTATTAGGTTTTAAGTGTAATGTACCTAATTTGTGAAATGAAATAATTTTTATTTAAAACGTTGAGTTTTGCAGTAAATCTGAAAACACCTAATATTTTCGAAATAGTTAAAGATAGGCATGAATTGTGTCTAGAGTTCTCTGAAAAATCCAAAAAATAAATAATATATGCATTCGAAATAAGAAAGCTGGTATGGGCCACGGTCACATGGAGCACCCTATATTATATTGTTTTCTTGAAAAATATGCGCATTTAAAATTACAAATCGACGTGTCCGAGCGTTTTTCCCAACACGCCCTCATTTATTCGTTATCGAATTTATTCCATTTGGCTGTTACACTCTGTATAATGAATTTAATGTATGTCTCATTTGATTGTGAACTTATGAAAAATCGCCTGTATAAGAGAAAATATCAGTCATTTTAAAAAATTTGTGGTGAAATCAGTGGTGTCCTTTGTGGTTTTCAACTAATAATGGGTGATTTTTTACAAGCTTTTATTTAGTTTCACCTGTCCCGGTGTCTGTCTGTCTGTCTGTCTATAATCAAATCTTGCAAGTCAAATATGACACACTTCTAATCGTCCGATTGATTTGAAATTTGGCAGGCGTACATAATTCTAGTGACAATGCATCATGAAATATTTTTTATAGAAAAAAACAAAATGGCGGCTCCAAAATGGCGGATGAGTTTTGTAATTATCATCCGATTCCATTCAAAATTACAATATGGCGGACGAGTTTTGTAATTATGATCCGATTCTATCCGAAATTGGTGTCTGGGGGTTTTCTGGGTCGGAAATTACGATTCTTCGAAATTGAGGAATTCAAAATGGCGGCTTCAAAATGGCGGATGAGTGTTGTTATTATAAAAGCTTGTTTTGAAAAATGATTTTTTCATTAGAGCTTTTTAAGCTTTTATTTAGTTTCACCTGTCCAGTGTCTGTCTGTAATCAAATCTTGTAAATCTAATCGTCCGATTGATTTGAAATTTGGCAGGTTCACAAAATCCCTTTGACAATGCATTACAAAATATTTATTATGAAAAGAAAGAAAATGGCGGATGAGTTTTCTAATTTTGGTCCGATTCCATTCAAAACTAGTATCTGAGGATTTTTGGGTTCTGTTGTCAAAATTGGAAAATTCAAGATGGCGGCTACAATATGGCGGACGAGTTTCGTAGTTATGATCCGATTGTATTCAAAATAGGTATCTGGGGGTTTTCTTGGTCGGAAATTACGATTGAGGGATTCAAGATGGCGGCTTCAAAATGGCGGATGAGTGTTGTTATTATAAAAGCTTGTTTTCAAATTTTTTTTTGTGAAAGGTTTTCAAGGGTATAGTTAATTGAAGGTTATTTCATGCAAATCTTGACCGCGGATACGCCTCAAATGGTCCATCCGCTTAGTCCAATTTTGGCATAATATTTCCAACATTTCGGCTGGTTGCCTGTTCTTTCTTCGCTTCCTTGCCTAGTCAGGTCTTAGGTTGTCGCTCCACCTCTTTCTCGGTCGTCCGACAGTTCTGCGACCTAAAGGTGACTTATCACGAGCGACTTTCACTACTCGAGAATCGTTCATTTGGTTTATGTGTCCGTTCCACTTTTCTGTTGAGTATCCACGCGTTTAAACTCTCCACTTTACATGTTAACATGCTGTCTTTCCAGCAATTCTCTTGAAATAGTCTAGAGGCTTCAAATCACACGATCTAGGCAGCCAATTGACCGGTCCCAAACGTGAAATAAACTGTTCATCGAACTAGCCACTCGATTGGTTCATTGTTTCGCGTGCTGTGTGGCATGTGGCATCGTCTTGTTGAAACCACATGTCATGCCAGTCAAGCCGTTCATTATGGCAAAAAAAACTTGGATATCGTTTCACAGTGGGCGCCAATTCGATAATGGATGGTCATCACTAACACTGGCCGATGCAGCTGCGATATTTCCTACAAGACACGAAACGTGCTTGAGCTGTCAAAATCAGTGTTTCCAAAAAGAAAATATTTAAAAAATCACCCGTTATAATCACTCCATAATCATTACTTTTGGTTGCGCGATGATAACAGCTCTGATAGGGGGCACAATAGACCTTAAGATCGCAGTGGACTGTAACCCCTTTTCACTATAACTATTACTCTTGGTTACATATCAACGTGATCAGCGCTGATTGCGAGAGCTATTAATTGTAGACATTAGGAAACAAATGTCTAGAATATCTGTAGTATTCATTTCATGAATTATAAAATAGGTTTGATGATTTTCAATAAGTCAAATTGAAAAATGGGAATTGAATGCTACCTTACACAGGTCGGGCATTATATATGGGATTTTATTCATCGAATTCTACCATGAAACTTCCAGGTTAATGTGGCATTCTGGAAATGACCGTTCGTTGGAGTCTCCTTGATTGACAGATGCATTAACAGAAATATTCTGAATAAATATTCTCGTCATTAGCTCAAGCTCACTATCTATTTCGAGTTGAATCGATGCACTGTAGCGTACCTAATAATGGAAATTAGACCAGGGGGCAATTGAATTTGAGACGAAATGGATATTCTGGACATGTTTACACAACGAAAAATTATAAGGTATATTTAATCCTTTATGGAAATCGGCATTCATGCCTCCCACACTTTGTTTTCGAAAAGTATATGATATAAGGACATAAAGTATACAAGCAGGCCTGAAGGGAACTCCATGGATCGCTATATCATGATAAATGTGTAAAAATGAACAGTATCATTTTATTTAAGAAACCACTTTCTATTTTCTTTTCTACAGGGTGGGGCAGAAAAACCTATCCGATTTCAAAACGTTATAAAATTAAAACCACTCAGCTTGTCAAAAAATTTTTTTTATTAACATATCGCAAATTTTATGCCATTTTTAAATTTAAGTTTTGAAAAGCACATCACTCAAATGTCGTCCTTGGGAGCGGATACACTTATTTAGGCGCTCGCGGTAGCTTTCCATGACTTTCACCGTCATTTCCACAGGAATTTCTTCAATTGCCCGAGCAATTTCCCTTCGTAAAGCAAGAAGGGTCCTTGGTCGATGCTGGTAAACCTTCGATTTGAGGTAACCCCAAATTCTGCCTGTTTACGGCGCCACAAAGGTGAAGAGCACAACATCGTCGTTTGGCAGTTCTCGGAGATCGCGACACAGGTTCGTACGGGTTTCAAAATCCCTTTCACTTAATTTCTGTCAAACAACCATTTTGTAGGGATGCATTTTGAGGTCCCGGTGCAAAATTCGCCGAATACTGCGGTTGGAAATCCCCAAAGCGAGCGAATGTTTTCGCGCCGAACGACGCGGGGAACGTTCAATCGCGGCTCTCACATTGGCCACGTTTTCAGGTCCTGTTGCTGTCCTGGGACGTCCAGGCGACTTCTTTTTCAATGCTGAACTCGTCTGTCTAAAATTTGACACCCACACTTTAATCGTAGCGTGATGTGGAACAGGATCATGACGCCCGAGTCCGAAATGAATTCGAAAAGCACGTTGTGTAGCAATTATCGAACCGCCGCATTCGATAAACCGCTCAATAACAAAAGCACGATGTTCACCAGACCAAGGCATGTTGACTACTGACAAATGGCATAAAACCAGCTTTCTAACGGTTTTTACCCCACTACTCTACCTGCTCTCTCTTCTGAGAAAAAGGGATTTGAAATCGGATAGGTTCTTCTGCCCCACCCTGTATGTTTCATTTAATTTCCACTCAGAGAATGCCTTGTTTTGTCAATTGTTAATTAACGTCATTTTAGATTTCAAATATTGTTAATTGAGACCTCAAGAAATAGCATTGTTTTTTATTTCTTTCAAGTTCGAAAGTTATTCCTTTCAGTTAGACGAGTTTGTTCTTTGTTATATTTTCAAATAGAGAAAATAAATCTTTTCAGATTGAGACATCAAATCGTCTATTTCTAAATAGAAAATAAGGATTGATTTTCATTCTTATATATGAATAATGGAAAAGCAAGAATCGTGATGACATTTTTGGTGGAATCAATCAATCTCAGCGATCTAGAAGAATGCCCATCAGGTAGTCTCCATGACTTTCTTCTCTTTGGGTTACTCTGATAGATCCATTATTCATCATCCGTCACTGTGCCATGGCCAAACTTCTCTTTTTTGCCAAAATAAAGCTGTTGTTCATAGCCGAAAAAACACGTTCAACGTCTCTCGACTTTAATTGATAAGGAACCCTGTTTTTCAATCTTAATGGCTTGGTGTCTCCCTTAGACCATAGAAAGAGGAGACAGACCTTTTAATAAAAAATAGTGAAGCCAATTTTCAAAATTAACAGAACAAGACTATGCTACTACGGAATAATAATAAGTTTTTTCGCAGAAACATCAGAAAACTACATTAAATTTATACAAATACATTATTTGATCATAATCAAATTGTTCGCAAATAAACAATACCCACAAGGTCCAGGACGCGTATTGGCATTGTTTACTAAGGTGCAACGCATACATGGTGTTGGAACGCGGTAAAGAATGGCTGAACTAATGCTCTCTCTACCCAGACATATCTTACTACGACTCAGCGCAGCGTGGTGTTCAGGCGTAGTAACTATTGTATTATGGATACGATTCGTGAAAATTATGATCATATTTTAAATGATTACATTTTTAAAAAATATGATAATATTCAAGCTCATATAGCCAATTATTGGGATCGAATGAAAGAGTGGGCTTTGGCATATAAAAGTCATTCATTAACACGAGGAAATAATACGAACAATTATGTACATAGAAGCTCTTATTCGCATTTTTAAAGACATTGTTCTACAAATATGTAAAGCGTTCAATGCTTTTGCCTTGGTTGCCAATGTTTTCGAGTCCTATCCTATCAAAGACGTCACTCGCTGTCATTTGCCTGTTTCCGGAACTCAAAGAATGGGATACTCTTTAAAAAATGTCACATTGTGCTTAGTCTCCGTTGAAAGAATCCACGAGAATGCCTTTTTAGTTTCTTCGGAAACCGATGATAACATGTTTTATACTGCATATGTAGATATTGCATTTTGCGGCCGTGTTTTTGGACAGGGTGGAAGGTATTATAAGGACCTTTGCGCCATTCAAAATAAGTATGGAATTACTTTCAGGACCTGTATGCGAATAAACGCTAAAGACAGAAAAGAAGTAGCAAAATTAGTTCTAGGAGAAAACATATCCTCAGAACTTTATGACGACATGTCAACTGATGTGGGTATAGACAATGACTTGCCAATTACTACAAAGCAACAAAGTAATGTTTCTACCCAACAAGATAATTTTTCTGTAGTACCAATAAACACTGTCGAGAATGCCAATGAAACAAATTTAGGAGAAGAACGCAGCTGCAGCAGAACTAACAGAAAATTTTGAACGCATTATTAAAATAGCCTGCGAAAATAAATCGGTTGATATGGTTAATGCCATGAAAAAATTTAATCAGACTTCAAACAAAATTGTTACACCATCCGACTCATTAAATTTCATTCTTGCATCAAAAAATATCTCACGAGCCAACATCAGTGAGCCAAAGAAAAATTAGACGTGGTTTATCATGCGACGCAAAACGCATTCAAGATCTTTATGCTTATGTATATGTATTATTTTCTAATAATATTATTTTTATTTTAGTGTGGTTCAATGAACTATTTTTGGCGATAATAAAATATTGTTATCTTTATGAACGCGGGTTGCAAAATTGCGAAAGAAAGCAACTTTGAACTTAGTTGAGTTGGAAAGCGGTGAACAATGAGACCCGAGAAGAGACGCGTATCCATAATATTTACAATAGTTACTACGCCTGAACACCCTGCTGCGCTGAGTCGTAGTAAGATATGTCTGAGTAGACAGGGTATTCGGTTCAGCCGTTCTTTACCGCGTTCCAACACCATGTATGCGTTGCACCGTAGTAAACAATGCCAATACGCGTCCAGGACTGTCCGTGGTATATTGTGTTACAATAATGTACAAAATGTAGTAGACATTTTTGCAACGTTGAGACGTTTTATGAATTTTATAATAAATAAACTCAATTAAATTAAATTAAATTGAAATTCATTAACTCATTTGTGCGTGAATGTCAGAAATGAGTATTTGTCTACACAGGTATGTTCCACGTATACTCCATTCACAATTATGAAATCACAACTCTGCTCTGGCCTTGAAAATTTGACACATTCCACTCTGTATCGAAGTTATGACGTTTTTCAACATATTTTTATCTTCCAGGTCAACACTATGTTGCCCTTTCTACATCCTTAGCGTATTTCTCAGAATGTATATTTCATTTTGGAGAACACAACAGAGAATTGTGAACAATATTCTACATATAAAGGAGTTTTTGGATTTATGATCGTAAAGATTTATCGATGTGCTTTGTTTTCATCATATTATTTTAGGTATGTGATATGATTGTGAGGGTGCATAACATTTCTATTTCTAATATTTCTTAATTTCAAATAAATAACAGTTTTATTCATTCATCACAAAGAACAAGGAGTAAAATATTCTGACTGTATAGTAATTTATTAGTTTAAAAAATATTCATACATTACTACCACAGTAGGTTTGTACAATACAAATAAAATGGAATAGGTCAAACATATGCTTCACATTAATCATTTACCTGTTCTAAAATAAGACACAAACTCCTGGAATATGGAAAGAACCGATGTATTCTGGTTCAATATAGCCTATTTCTACTTTCGGCAAAGGATTGATAGGAATGAAAGCTTTAGTGACACATTCCAAATAAATTTTGAGCACCAAAAACGATACCGAAACTAATCAAACTTCTGGGGGACCGTAATTTCGTTTGAAATCTTTCTAAACGGCCAAATACCTAGAAAAAACTTCGTTATCAAGTGTTTAAAAAGGTCGATTAGTACTTACTTTCGCTTTATTTATGCTCATAAATCGATATTTGGTCCAATTCAAATTTGCCGTTCGTACTCACGCCAAAAGTCGTGAAAGTTGCACGAAATTTCTCGTATCGACGGGAAACTTCTTCTGGACGATGAAGAACGGAAAAATAGGCGATTTTCTATCGATATTCCGCCGCAAAATCGCTTGTACTTTGATGTGAACAAAGAAACTGGTATCGTCGTTTTGTCATTAACGATATTCTCTGTACGAGCACAGACTTTTCATCAGTTGCACCAACTCCTGAAAAAGAAACCATGACCTTCTATGTGATTAAATAAAAGTGAATGGAGTATGGATTCTTGGATTTTCAGAATTTCGCTTTTCAAATTCCTGTCTGATATTGGAAGAAGGAACATTTGGTTATCAATTCTGAATTTATCTGAATCTGTTTACTTAACTCGAAGCTGTTGATAAACTGACTTCATTTCAAAATAAGAACATTCATGTAGCATATGCAAAGAACCAAACTTCAGAAAAAAGGCGACCAGATTGACGAAATGTCTCATACTGACTTTTATTGGATGGATTCAAGTTCTTATTGAGTTTTAAATGATTTAACAGCCATTTTCTCGAAGATTACATTCTTTTAAAAACGATTGAATGCGATATACCTAACCTTTGTGGAGCAGTATATTTATTTATGGTTTCATTGAAAAAGTGATGACAGCAGACTGACACAAAAAGTATGTATTTTCATTGAACTTATTGAATCTCTCATTGACACTCATTGACAAATTAGCAGAAAACATTCAATTTGGCAAATCAAAATGTACAGGAACATGAACCATCATGCCGACGTCAAAAAGTGATCAATGATCATGATTGAATAAATAAATACCCTTTGACCATTATCCCGAATGTGTTTGATGTGAACGTCGAAAAAGATTTACCTCGATACATGTGCCAATAGCGTTGTATTGTCAATATTAATCGATTTTATTTATTTAAATCGAATTTCTTCATTTGAATCAATTTTTTCAATGGAATTAATTCTGTATATTTTTCAGGATTCACTCATGTTTCGATTACACATTTCTTGTGACATATTCAAATTATATGTATTCGGTGTTACCAATCCCAATTTGAATTCGGTCGTGGCGATTTCATTCATTGAATTAATCATCGGGCTCACTTCAATTTTTATTGATGTTATTTTAGCAGTTATATCGCGCATATTTCGGAACTTATATACAGCAGCTTTCCGAAATTAGTTGGTCACCCTCAAAGCCTAATTTTGATCTATAGCCTCACCCCCTGTAAGTTTTCCACGACGTAAGAATCAGACTTGAATTATAACCTATAGACTCCACTTTCTGCACAAACTTTACAGCAGTGCCAGCAACTAACGCGCGTGCAGCAACAGCGTTGGCAATCATGATTAACAGCGGCAACTTTAGAAGTTATCCCGTAACTTCTCACGTAGTTTGTGGCGCTATTAAGTGTGTCGTTAGATAGAAACTCCTAGCTCGGTTCGGCTCAAATAAATTAATAGGATATAAATAGACGTGGCAATGCGGCGATGTATCAGGTTCGATTTGAACTCCCACCCATCATGGAGAACGGTTGCTACATATTTTTCAATCAGGAGGAATGCATTCCTGTTTTTATGACGCCAACGGAACATCACAAAGCTATCTCTGGGAGATTGCAATAGAAGTTTGCATAAGAATCGCAGTGTAACCTCTCACAGATCTCGCGGAGATGTGTTTCCTTAGAAGCTGAAGAGATTTTATAAGCCCCACTGCTCCTTGAATCAGAGAAACCTATCCTATTCTTCGTACCTATCTACGACACAACACCGAGACCATTCATCCCAGGCTCCATCACCAAACAAAGAGCCAGGACTTATCTTAACATATTCATAACAAAATATTCATCAGTGGCTAATAAAGGCAATGCTTCTCAATATTAAGATGCATTGATGATCCTATAAGGAGGTTCCTCCAATCCCTAATGGACGATTCATAAGTGGACAAGGCAAACGTGAGTCGAAGACACGATGAACGTATACTAAGTTTCAACTTCTACACCTCCATATGATTGCAATCAGATCAAAAAATGAGCCCATACCTCCTCCAAAGAAAAAGAGACCCGTCCCTATGGCATCATTTGAAGAAGACAGTGAAGAAGAAAATGTTTGTAATAACTTTCGAGATGATGAAGACGATTGTCCAACTGTCTATTGTTATGACCTTTTTTCCCGATTTAGATCGGGAAAATACCAGTCTTCTCCAGGATAAGCACTGGAAAAGACTGGTTACGATGCATACATTGGTTGCATTGGGCTCACGCATCTTGTGCTGATGTTCCTAGAAGAACAAAGCGTTTCATTGGTGAACTTTGTCAGTTGTTTTATAACTATAAGTAGAAAAATAGAGTTGCCTTTTGCCAGTATGTCATTTTGTCCATAGCATTCGGACAAAATGAATTTCGTTTATCCGAATTTATCTGAGAATATTTTATTTTTGGATACTTTTATTTCATGAAGGTTGAATAGATTTTGTGAAGAAAGGACCAAAGATCATAGTTGTAGAATATGACATCACTGTGATTCACTACTAACAAGTTATGCCTCTGAAAAAAAACCCTATGTCATTTACTTCCCCTACATATCTTTGAACATTGCACATTTCATTTCAAGATAGAGTTTATCAAATGTAGGAAACAGTATGGTTATTATGAATACAAGATGATCTGAGCATTATAATTTCAAAACAGTTCAATCACTATAGACTATAGAGGATGGGACAAAACCACAGAAATATAATAAATACTAGAACGCCAATCAGATCTGCATTCCTGGCACCCCACAGCGCAAATTGACCTACTACAGAGTTTGCGCAATATTCGAACGTGTCATCAGGACAGGTCTTAAAATTTTTGACTTCGAGAATGTGGTATGAATAAGTTGTCAATATCAACATTCGCTATAATAATAAAATAGCTGTAGTATTCTTCATATTTACATAAAATGGGTTTCTCCTTTATTTTCGCAAAAAAAAAACCATTTCTTCACTTCATTTTGTCTATAATTTGTCACAGCACTCGACTATCAAAATTAACTAGTAAAACTCAGATACAAAACTAAACCAAAGGAGTATCAGTACTACACAATGTTCAAGAAAACAACGAGGAAACACCGAAAACGGAGCAGAAAAGGCAAGCGAATTCATACGAATGAATAAACAGGAAAGCACACAGCAAAGGGAATCAACAAATCCTAAAATACGACACTGATACTTTTTCTGATGTGACGTGTGTTTGTTTTCGTCGCGTAGCGGTGTTGCCGAATTCACTGGTTTCACAATAAGATTTATTCCGAACTTCATCTGAAACCATAAAACTTGGCAACGACGTGGCAAGATAAGACGAGCTGCGCATGTACAAGTAGTAGGTGTTTATTCGCTATATGGGGTCGTTTTACTGAATTTCGGACGTACCTTATAGCGTTCTAGTGTTTATTTTATTTCTGTGTACAAAACAGAAGCGGTGAACATGACGAGGTGCATGTCCCACTACGCGTGCCTTCTTTCCTAGCTATTTTCCATGCCACTCAACTGACTCAACGCGTGTATAGAAAAAGGCAATGGAGGCCGAACTCTCACAGGTTCACTGGGCATATTTGATTGCCGAAAAAACCGGAGCAGTTGAAAAAAATTGTGGGCCTACCAGTTTCATTCGACTTCGACATGTATTTCAATCCGCAGAGCGTCGTAAAGGACTGTTATGTTGCCGCGCTTCAAACTCGTCTGCCATAGCTGGATCGAAACTATTCCCAAATCCACTTGGCTCATATCCGGGAATGTGTCGATCGTGTCGTAAAAACCGTACGGATTATACGCCATTTTTATGGCATTAACTCGGCCCGACGATGTAGCGAACATGCAGTTCCGTGTAGGTGAATCGATCCTGCCTGCGGAGTTGAATGTACTGTTTATACAGCTTGTTCCTTTCTTGCTTGCGTTCCAACAGAGTTTCCGGCATTTTCCATATTACTAAAGGTCATTTTATCGTTTTACTGCCAGCCTGATTTTTCTGTAATCTTGCAGTAGATTGGAGGAATTATAATTATACCGAACGTTCATAAAGTCTCACCCGATCGTCTATGATGTAGGCCACTCACGAGGACTTTTTACGGGCAGCCAGCATCGCATTAATCTTCGGAGAGTCCCCGTGTATGGCCGATCGAAACTACGCTTCGGCGTTCGAGGTAGGTTCTCGGAAGCCCGAGTGGACGCCTGAAAATTCGGGCGTCCAGGTCGGCTTCCGACCTCGTTCTTGGCCCGCATGAACAATTATATACAATCAGCGAACCTACCGATTGACCGATTTCGACCAACAATAAGAAGAACTTCAATACGATGCTTTGTAGAAGGGAGTAATGGAAAATGGATCACACTTACCCAAAATTGCAAAGAAAAATCATAATATGGTACAGAGCTGAGTAAAGAAACAAGATAGATGCTGACGCTGGAATATACGGTGCAAACAACAAGTGTGCACTACAATTTGGCTCAATTCTCGAGTGTGGTCAGGTAGAAATACTGGCAATCGAAATTCTGATTGCTCGGAACATTTCCTGAAATGAATCTCTTTACGCCACAACCGATTTGCATTTCAAGGATCAATATCGAAAGCCTGTATAATTTCCTATCAAATAATTCATCGCGCGATGAAGAGAGGATGCTGATTGCTGATAAGGAGATGTGAAGAAATATAGGACTGCCAAAGTTGCGAAAATGAAAACACTCTCAAGCTGATTCACTCTGGGCACCAACAGTACGAATACTCTAAAAAAACCAGATACAATTTCAGATTTTCCAACAAATATACTTCTTCTGACGACCATTTTAGACCTTGGCCACGCACTGACCTTGACGGAAACCTTAAAAATAAAATTTGACTGACCCAAAAAAGATAGACACTTAATACTGTAGAAAATTTAATATGCTCAATCCCGTACATAGATTTTACAATGGTTTCGAAATATGATCTTACCCAGGCAACATAAATGGATTCCAAAGAAAGCTCTACGACTTCTTTAAAGGAAATTGTAACGAATTTTGTTACTTCTCCGACAGATCACTAAGAGCTCTTTATCATCTCTAAATGTCCGCCACCAGAGAACTCCCAGAAAAGCCTAGGCCACATCCTGCGTGAGTATTTTCAAACAAGTCACATTGGGAGTTTTGAGTTCTGTGGGAAATCACATTCTACTACCGCAGTGATATCTGTAGGAGCTCACATGAAGATAAGATTGGGACTGATTTTGATATTAATTATATTGATTACTCCTAGGTCTCCCGAGGAGATCCCTCAGAAACCACAAGCTTCAAAACTTAACCTGTACGAAATTTCTTGTTTTTGTTGCAATGTGAATTTTTCATTCTGGGTGCTCTGAGGATATCCCTTCGAGCTCGCAATAGCAAGGTTTTCTTCTGGTTGCATCCGTGACATCTTTGAGAGCTTTCACAAAGAATGAATTCAGAATTTTGTTTAGGAACATCACATAGCGATCTCCCGGAGATCGAATCAGAGCCGCAGGGTAACTTATCCGATACCTCACAGAGAAGTCTGTGTTCCCTAGGTAGTTGAGAGATTTTATAAATTCACCGTAATTTTGCCATCAATAGTGTTAATACATTTTTCCATACAATCTGGATTTTTCTCGATTTCAAATTATGAGGACGATAAAATGAAGCAATGAGACTAATGGAAAACACTTTAGATTTGAAGGCCTCAATTTTCATTTCCAAACTGGGCGATGTTTCTTCAGTTCCTACCTTCCTAATGAGGCATGAAAAAACTCCACGTTCTCGAGCAGGGCGAGACAGACCAAGAAACTCCCACCGCATCTGCATACAACAACAATCCTTCAGAGAAGCAATCTCGGAACTTTTGCAGACTCATTACACAGACCGGTACGGTATGGTCCGTCTTTTTGTTGACCCCGACCAAAGTTCATTCTATGCAGGGGCCCAGTAACGAACTGTCGTTCTGAATGTAGTAGCCAATTATCCAATTGGTGGCCAAATTGGTTTGCATGCCGTCGCTGGCCAGACCGGGAGATTTATGAGCTCTTCGTATGTACTTATCTCCATACGAGCTTTTGTACGTCACATTGAATGAATAGACGAAGGCAATTATAAATTTGGTGGATAGTCAACACAGGGAAGACATAATACATCACTCTTGAAATGAAGGTATAAACAAGAAGGGATTACTTTGGAGTATATCAAGAAAAGTTTCATCACACTATTGAAGAACCGTACTATTTTTCGCTATAACACGAAATTTAATAATTCGAAATGATCACATACACGATCCAAAACTTATACTGAAATGATTTTCCTGTCAAAACAATCAACCTGCAAAGAATGAAGCCCAATTCATTCATCATCAAGGAGGATGTTCCCTTAGACTTTAGACATACGCGCCCAGGTCATTTAGAACTGTCATAAGCGATCTCAATTTGGAATACCATGTGCACATCAAAAGCAACAAGTTCAGGATCAATACAGGTCACAGAAGAATTCAGTAAAATTTAGGATTCCCCAGGTGTCCATACTGGGTCCTTCAGTATTCCTAATTTTGATAAATGACATGAACATGACAGTCGTTGAACTTGCTGCTTCCTTGATGACACTTCTCTTCGCTGCTGGCGCCTCATATTCTCTAAAAGCATCGAGCTCAGTATGTTTGCAGCAGATGGAAGAAGAAGTTTCAGTGAAATCAAATTATTAGTTAAACTGAAACTCCTTGTCAATAAAAGAGCCAAGACACAAAAGAGAGCAAAAAAAGAATGACGATAAAACTATTGGGGATAACATAATATGGTGCACTATCTTGGAAACAACATATTGAAAACCTGAAGAAGATAGTAGCCAGTAGACATAATATACACCAGAGCTTCTTGAACTATGGGTCGCGACCCCAAATGGGGTCGCGCAGCAAAATTCTGGAGTCGCCAGAGATTTTGATGTCAAATATATACACGATTTCATAACGTCTATACTTTGTTCCAATGTAAGAAGGAGCAATAAGAACATGTTTGGCGCAGTGGTAGGAGGGCCTTCGTATAGTTCCTTTCCGTCCAGAGTCGAATCGAGCAGATTCCACACAATCGTTCCGTTCTAACTGAACTAGAATTCCATTTTCTCAATGATTTATTGAACGTTGTTCTTTTGAAATTTGGCAAACTGTCGTCATCATTCACAATTTCTAGTACACTAGAAATCGTTGGGATTTCATTCCGGGAAAAAAACCGTGGACAATTCTTCTGATAAGGTTCATATCGAAATCGTCAAGATGTAAGATTTATGTATCCACTTTAAAAATCGAAATCGCGATTCATGATACAGGGGGTGAAAAAATCGCTTTCAAAGTTAGGGATGACAAAATCGTAAAAAATCAATTTTTTCAAATTAGAACCCCATTTTTTTATGGCTGATATTGAATCTACGTTAAAAAATAATGTGAGTGTATGCATTACACCCTTGCCCTAAAATGGATATTTTCTGAGTTGATATCCACTTTAGGGCAAGGGTGTGATCCTTGCCTTAAAATGGATATTTTCTGAGTTAATATCCACTTTAGGGCAAGGGTGTGATGCATACACTCACATTATTTTTTAACGTAGATTCAATATCTGCCATAAAAAAATGGGGTTCTAATTTGAAAAAATTGATTTTTCACGATTTTGTCATCCCTAACTTTGAAAGCGATTTTTTCACCCCCTGTATCATGAATCGCGATTTCGATTTTTAAAGTGGATACATCAATCTTACATCTTGAGAAATCCCAAAAATGAAAATTTTCCATTCAAAAACCTCGAAGTTATTCTTGTTTCAGCGGAGCTCTATTTTCGATTTTTTTTTTCGAATTTTCCCGCTCAGAGAGAATTTTCCAACCAAAACTGAAAAATGTTACATCAAAATAACTTGAAATTTTCTAAGGAATCTATTTCTGCAATGGTGTTCTAATTTGAAAAACGGAAGTTGACGTCATTTCCGGAAAAACCGGAGGTGCTCATGCCTTGAAAATATTTTAGATTTCATCAGCATCGTGAAATACTTATAAGTGCTGAATTTCATGAAAATACGTTCAGTAGTTTCCCGTATAAATATGGGTGAGGTTCCTCGTGAAAGACCCTGTATAGGGAAATTCTTACAAGGTGTGGATTTCTGAGGTCCCTCAAAGTTCCAGGGTGACCCTGATCCATTAACTGAAGTAACACTTATTCCTTACATTTGTTTTTTTATTTTATTTTTCAAGGTTTTGATTATAGGGTTGAACTGTTTGGCATTTCTGCTAGACTCCGTCTTTTTGAAAGAGCTTACTTAATTTTTTAGTATGTAGCTCATTGTATTCTATCTAGCTACTGCCGAATAAAACCAATTATCAAAATCTTCGATGAGAGAAATCTGAAGTTGAAAAGAGTACAATACACAATAATGAAGAAATAGATGGTTTCAATAAGATAATTAATAAGTGTGATAAATCTTCATTGAAGACTGCCATTTTACCCCAACCCTTCTTCCTCTGTCTCAAATTTTCGTCGACATGCCAACTCTCGAGTCAACAGCAATTAGTCTCTAAAGTATGTAATCTTGACACCCAATTCTGTAACAGCGTCGGGCGTAGGCAGCGAATGCATCAATGCTGAACACTCATCCCTCGTCCTGTTATTACCAACTTATCGAATTTCCCTATATGCCACCTCACGTACGGCATAATTTTGCTGTCAAGGTATTGCCAGGTATGTTTCGATCGAAATTATAATCAGATCGGGATGCGTCGTAGTGTGCCATGAGAACAGATCGCGTGTCGATCCTAGAAAGTATGTAATAACAGCCCCGAAGCATGGGGAGGATCTACTAAAAACGCCGGCACGAACTTGTTTCTGACGGATTTTCACAATCCGTTAGGCATTGAGGGTTTGTAATTTGGAATTGCACCTTTGGATTTGCATGAGGAAAATCTTACGAATATGTTAAGTGTGGGGTGGTTTTTCGAAGCTTCCATCCATTGTTGAGAAGTCATTCTCCCCATTTTCATTCAGGAAACTAACCTCCAAAAACAATTGGACTTTGAGCTCCGTTCACGTTCAACATCCAGCCAAACTATACAGGGTGTCCCACGGTCGAGTGCCTATTAGACGTTTCTGGAGAACTGGACATATTTGAAATCTGAAAATTGGGATTATGATATTGTTGGAAATTCTCTACAGACCTAAAATATTTTCGGAGCCTGAGCACTTCCGGTTATACCAGGAGTGGAAATAAATTTGTTCAAAAAATATTTTTTTCAATATTTTCATTTCTGATATGATTGAGTATTCAATGCTGAAAACATTTCTGTTGAAACCATTGTATATTCATTCAAATAGTTTTCAAAATATCGAAAAAAAACCTGAAAAAATGTCAAATATTCATAGTCAGTGTTATGTCCATTATTCTTATTCTGAACATTCCGAGTGTAAACTGTTATCACGACGTTAAAGTAGAAGAATGTGAAAAGGTCATGCATCTTTTGAATTTCATAAATATCATCACAGGGTGTTTCAAATTTTGTGTCGAAAACTGTGATCGAAAATTGGCCATAACTTCTGTTTTTCAAATTAGAACCCTATTTTTTTATGATTGCGTTGGATTCTGCGGAGAAAAATAGTGATAGCACCCTCAGATGTTCTTGCTCCTAAATTCAGTAATTGCCGAGATATTTGAGCTTTTCTGGATTTATGTTGTACGTAGAGTCAAATTCATCGAATCTGAAGAGATTCGATGAATATTCTCATAAAACCATAGTAACAACTAATAATTGGACCTGTCACCTGTGAATCATTAATGGAATCATTCATCTTCTATTGTCACAGAATATTCTCATGCCAACAGATTCGATGACTATTCTTATGAAACCATAGTTACCATTGAAGGAAAATCGAGAAGTAAGGTTAAGGCCTAAAATGAGAGCTGTCACTTGTGAATTATTAATGGGATGATTTATCTTCTTTGGTCACAGAATATTCTCATGCGAAAGATGAGATGAATTTGACTCTACGTATAACATGAATTCAGAAAAGCTCAAATATCTCGGGAATTACTGAATTTAGGAGCAAGAGCATCTGAGAATGCCATTATTATTTTTCTTCGCAGAATCTAACGCAATTATAAAAAAAAAGGGGTTCTAATTTGAAAAACAGAAGTTATGGCCAATTTTCGATCACTGTTTTCGACACAAAATCTGAAACACCCTGTGATGATATTTATGAAATTCAAAAGATGCATGACCTTTACACATTCTTCTACTTTGACGTTGTGAGAACGGTTTACACTCAGGATTTTCAGAATAAGAATAATGAACATAACACTGACGATGAATATTTGACATTTTTTCAGTTTTTTTTTCGATATTTCGAAAACTATTCGGATGAATACAATGGTTTCAACAGAAATGTATTCAGAATTGAATACTCAATCATATCAGAAACGAAAATATTAAAAAAAAAATTTTTTTGAACAAATTTATTTCCACTTCCGGTATAACCGGAAGCGCTCAAGATCCAAAAATATTTTTGGTCTCTAGAGAATTTCCAACAATATCATAATACCAATTTTCGGATTTCAAATATGTCCAGTTTTCCAGAAACGTCTAATAGGCACTCGACCGTGGGACACCCTGTATAGTCCGTCCAAGAATGATTGACATCAGAGCAGGCCTTGAAAGTCCAGTCGCAGCTTCATTTCTAGTTACAAAAAAGTAACTAAAAATTTTCTGTGCTTTCATCATAGATATAGAAATAACCTAAAAATTAAACGATATTTTTTTAAAGTAAGGAACTTTGAACATGAAGATGTTCCCAATTTTCACAAACGATTACCAGCGTGTGCATCTGTATACCAGCAGTATATTATTTTCATCTTGTATTGATACATTTTCGATCTTACGATCAATTATAGGAGCATACAGCCTGGAAATTCTGGTTTGATAACGAAAAATATCGTGGGTGATTAAATAGCACGGCCCTTTTCAATGTTCAATATGAATATTCGCTAAACCGAAAAAATCTAGTTGATTGTTGATAATTCGAAGCGTGTTACTGCAATGTGAATGGATTGGGAAATTTGTAATAGATATCAAGACAGAAACAAAACTAAACCAATGGATCTATTCAATATATGAAGAATTTTGTCATTACATTGTAACTTTCAATATTTGTGAACAATGAAGGTGTAAAATATGAAATATGAAAAATATAAATATTTCTATTATTCTGTTTCAACAACCACAACATTTTATTTTTTCCTCATTTGGGCAGAACTCGTCATGTTCATAATGAAAGGTTTTGTCAGCAATATATCATAACATTCCTTATATTTCGACTAATCTTCTCCCATTTCTTTTTCTACGTGCTGCGTGCAGGCTTTCCATTTTTTAGCTGTTCATTCTTCAAGTAATACTGAATGGGCATTACCAACATTATTTCCAAAGCCCCCCGAGATGTCAATCATTCTTGGATGGGCTATATTTCCATTTATTACTTTATCACAAATGACCAACAAGTATACTTACTACCTGTTGATTAGACGACCGAAGCAAAAAACTTCCTTCAGGATGTTCCTATCACTACCATTGAATACAGGGAGACAAATCTGCTAATTCAACATCTTCTGCTTCGACGCTCAACAATAGTGACACATTTCTCCAGTAAAATCGGCACGTCAGCCAACAACAATTCTAGTAGGGTTAACGGCATAAACCGTTTATTATCAGATTCATAGAAAATTGAAACAATGCGGCAGTTTGCAAATTGGAATTGAATTATGGAGTTTTGTTGAATAGCTGACAAATAATCGATTCTGATCGTGATGTGTTCTAGTCGCTGTCATTCATAATCAGGAAACATGGAACAGACGTAAATTGCGATGTCTAAAAAAAGTTAATGACGGATTTTGAAAGCCGTCACAACTATGAGCCAGTTGAATGGCTGAGTGGGAACTTGCGAGAGTGATTAGATGTGGTTGTCCAGTGAAAGTCAATAGGTAGTTGAATTAGTTGATATGTTGAGGTAAGTAGCCTCCTTCTTATAGAGGGTGATCCAATGCAATTATTACTATATCCCATTCACAATTATAAAATCACAACTCTGGCCTTGGAAATTTGACACATTCCACTCTGTATCGAAGTTATGACGTTTTTCAAAATATTTTTATGTTCCAAGTCAGCACTATGTTGCCCTTTCTACATTCTTAGCGTATTTCTCAGAATGTGAATTAATTGGAAAAGATGTGATGGACGAAAATAATTAACGTTTATATGAATTGATAGAAAGGATTCCTTTTCTAGTTATTTGCATGAAAAGTACAAGAATTTTCATATGCATGCTCGTGAAGATTTAATGTTCATTATCCTCTTGAACTGAAAGTTCAAGACTTGACGACATTTTATTTATTTGATCTCATGAACAAGGAGTAAAATATTCTGATTGTATAGTAATTTATTAGATTAAAAAATATTCATACATTACTACCACAGTAGGTTTGTACAAATAAAATGGAATAGGTCAAACATATGCTTCACATTTATCATTCACCTGTTCTGAAATAAAACACAAACTCCTGGAATATGGAAAAAACCGATGTATTCTGGTTCAATATAGCCTATTTCTACTTTCGGCAAAGGAATGAAAGCTCCAGTGACACATTTCAATTAATCGGAATCTGAATTCACATACTGTGGAATGCAACATAGTCATATTTCTTCTTTTTTAGCTTTTTCGACGTGTTTTTTTTTTCTGAAACGTGAAAACGACCAACAATAATCATTTAGAGACCGATGATGGCCATCCAGAATCAGTTTACTCACGGAAATCGTGCAATTTCATTCTGTAAGTTCTTTCCTCATAATTCCTCAAAAATCCTACCTAAACCATATTTTCCGGTCGCTTTCGTTAGAAGATCGTATAAGGAAGCCTCTTTTGTCCATTTACACATTTCAAATGAATTTTGAGCACCAAAAACGATACCGAAACTAACCAAACTTCTGGGGGACCGGAATTTCGTTTGAAATCTTTCAAAACGGCCAGATACCTAAAAAACTTCGTTATCAAGTGTGAAAAGGTCGATTAGTACTTACCCTCGCTTTATTTATGCTTATAAATCGATTTTTGGTCCAATTCAAATTTGCCGTTCGTACTCACGCCAGAAGCCGTGAAAGGAAAAAATGACACTTGCACAAAATTTCTCATATCGACGGAAAACTATTTCTGGACGACGAAGAACGGAAAAATAGGCGATTTCCTTTCGATATTTCGCCCCAAAATCGCCGATCGATTCGAACTAACAAAATGTGGAATATCTTTGATACTTTTACTCTGATGTAAACAAAGCAACTGGCAACAACGCTTTGTCATTAACAATATTCTCTGTACGCGCACACATTTTTAAACATCAGGTGCACCAATTCCTGAAAACGAAACCATGGCTAGAGTTGTGATTTTATAATTGTGAATGGAGTATACTCTCGTTTGAAAGGTGTATAGAACGAATTCTCAACAACCCCTATTTATTCATTCCTGTCCTAAACTTATTTCTACCGTGACCTTCTGGGATTTATGGTCGAATTGGCATTTTATTCGATATGAAGGATTTTCTCTTAGGGTTTGGGTATATGATTGTCTTATCCATAGCCTACTACGGTTTCGATCTGGACCGAAAAACGAAAGAATATCTTTATCGACTAAGGCCCATCTTAATATCGTTACTCGACACTGTTCACACAGTAAGTGCCAAAATGAAAAAATCGAATGATTGAGAATGCCCTGTGCAAACGCATCTAAGGATGTTGTAAATATTAGATTTCCAATGGATTGAGATTTGCCTAACAATTCAATCAAAAAAGAAATGAATTGTCGCTCACTTTAAGTGTATTCAATATTTATCAGCTTAGTAAACTTTCTCAAATATGAAGGATTGGTCAAATTTTGTATTCTAGAAATGCTGGCCTGTATCACTCCATTTCGGTACCATGCGAATAATGCTGAATAATGAACAAACTGTGAGCAAGCATCGGAGGCTGCTCTTCACATAAGCCGCATTCGGCAAAGAAACTATGCCCCTAAAATACGCCAGTGGAAGATACCTTACCCACACAAAATTTCATTGATAAAGTACTCTCCATTCACTTTTATTTAATCACATAGGAGGTCATGGTTTCGTTTTCAGGAGTTGGTGCACCTGATGAAAAATCTGTGCGCGTACATAAAATATCGTTAATGACAAAACGACGATGCCAGTTTTTCTGTTTACATCAAAGTAAAAGTATCAAAGATTTTCCACATTTTGTTGGTTCGAATAGATCGACGATTTTGGGGCGAAATATCGATAGGAAATCGCCAATTTTTCTGTTCTTCGTCGTCCAGAAGAAGTTTCGTACAATTGTCATTTTTTCCTTTCACGAGTTTTGGAGTGAGAACGAACGGCAAATTTGAATTGGACCAAAAATCGATTTATAAGCATAAATAAAGCGAAAGTAAGTACTTATCGACCTTTTTACACTTGATAACGAAGTTTTTTTAGGTATCTGGCCGTTTTGAAAGATTTCAAACGAAATCCCGGATCCCAGAAGTTTGGTTAGTTTCGGTATCGTTTTTGGTGCTCAAAATTTATTTGGAATGTGTAAATGGTCGAAAAAGGCTTCATTATACGATCTTCTAACGAAAGCGACCGGAAAATATGGTTCAGGTAGAATTTTCGAGGAATTATGAGGAAAGAACTTGCAGAATGAAATTGCACGATTTTCGTAAGTTAACGGGTTCTGGATGGCCATCATCGGTCTCTAAATGATTATTGTCGATCGTTTTCACGTTTCAGAAAAAAAAACGTCGAAAAAGCTAAAAAAAAGAAGAAATATGACCATATTGCATTCAACGGTAGGTAAGTAGGTGAACTCAGATTCCGATGAATTGAAATGTGTCACTGGAGCTTTCATTCCATTGCCGAAAGTAGAAATAGGCTATATTGAACCAGAATACATCGGTTTTTTCCATATTCCAGGAGTTTGTGTCTTATTTCAGAACAGGTGAATGATAAATGTGAAGCATATGTTTGACCTATTCCATTCTTTTTGTACAAACCTACTGTGGTAGTAATGTATGAATATTTTTAATCTAATAAATTACTATACAATCAGAATATTTCACAGATTTCACTCCTTGTTCATGAGATCAAATGAATAAAATGTCGTCAAGTCTTGAACTTTCAGTTCAAGAGGATAATAAACATTAAATCTTCACAAGCATGCATATGAAAATTATGTGAAAGCAATGCAATTTTTTTCCATGGCGAAAAATAATATATTTCAACAGTGATCTCTTGTACTTTTCATGAAAATAACTAGAAAAGGAATCCTTTCTATCAATTTATATAAACGTTAATTATTTTCGTCCATCACATCTCTTCAAATTCATTCACATTCTGACTCTGAGAAATACGCTAAGAATGTAGAAAGGGCAACATAGTGTTGACTTAGAACACAAAAATATTTTGAAAAACGTCATAACTTTGATACAGAGTGGAATGTGTCAAATTTCCAAGGCCAGAGTTGTGATTTTATAATTGTGAATGGAGTAGGTATAGCTATTTTTTTATTAATATTTTCAGTTAAAGGTTTTTGCAGACGGGTTTTTTCTTCGATAATTTGTTTATAAACTTCTTTATTTTGAAACTCTTGCATAATTTTTCGTGATGTGGTTTATTTCAAACAGTTCCAACTCCTGTTGAAAGAAAAGAACCACCTTCAGAAACACCCTGTCTGTTTTTGAAGACAGCAACAACCCGCCTCTCATTAAAAAGTAACTCCGAAGTGTATTATCGTAGTTAATCGAGAACCGCCTCTAGTAGACCGTTACGGGTTCCCGGATAAATCCTGCGGGACCCCCATGTTTACCCCCAACTTCTTGAGGTGTAATTCGGTGACAGCGACGAAGTTTATCTCATCTAGGAGCTTATACAACCCCAGTCATAAAGTAATTCGGACTGTAGCTCATCAAGAAGGTACATCCTCATTTCCTCGTTCCTTCTTGAAGATGACTGCTCTCTGGAGTATACACACAAGCAGATCTCCAGAGTGGAGGAATGCAAGTACGGGATGACCGTTTAATTAGATTAGAGTTTATTTCTATTCTCTTGTGGCTCATTAATTTCATGCAGTGGGTGGTGGCTGGAAGGTCTTATGCATAAGGAGTAGATGGCAGGGTATTCGAAAATATGTATTTCGAAATTGCTGGAATGAATAGTCCAAATGGAAATATTTGTAGAGCAAATTAATTCACAGTGTACTCAACATGAGGACTTCCTATGAAACTAGACAGTTTTTGCAAAAATTATGTGATTTCTGTGAAAGATTCACTGGGTGGTCTCACTGAAATGCATCACCGAGAAGCGGTCAAGGAAGAAGGCCTCAGTGTCAACCTCTCGAAGAACACCGTCATTCTCTTCACTAAAAGAAGGCACCTCAATCTTAGAGCGGCATCATTAAATGGTCTGATTCTTTATTTGTTCAGAGAGATTTGATACCTTGGTGTCGCACAAGATAGTAAACTCAACTTGAAACAGCACATCGACAAAATTCTTTTCAAGGCCATTGAGATCATATGGTCATACAGAAGGCACTTTGGAAACTCCTGGGGGCTAAAAACAGACAAAGTACTATGGTCCTACATGGTGATAGTACGCCCCATTGTCACCTATAGTCTTGAGTATGGTGAATAAAATCAAATAAAGAGGTTACAATGCGCAATCGTCCACAGAACACGTTTTTGCACAAACATGGCGGTTATTTGTTGACATTTGAGTATCGTGCTGTTTCACATTTGACTCGATCTTGAGCTTTTTGTTCAGATACATGACAACAAAACCATGAAAGTCCGCCATAAGTGGTCGAGAACAGTCCGACCAATCAAAACGTGAACGTCTATTGTCGCAACTATCTTGTATAGAGCCACTGTAGGTCTAACTCCTGCCGGGAATACGATCCCACAGCACGCTAGAGCTCGGACTAAAATGTCCTGCCTTCGATGTACATGTTGCTTGCTGTTTGATGAGATTTCATTAAACAGTTCAATGGAACATGCATAGGAGTAGGTACCTATATCTATATGGTTCTAAACTGAGACCAATGGAGCAAGAATACTCCGTTTTACAGGCTACCTACTCGTGCGTCCAAGAGTGTTAGAAATGAAACCTCAGGTGCGCATAAGCCATAAATACATCAACAGAGACTCAATCAGCACTAAGACCTCCGAAATCTATAGGGCAGCGTTACAGCAATGGGAGATGCAAAATATGACAACCTTCTGGAGATGATCTCCTGGACTCAGACAAGTGAAGAGATTTCTTGCAGTCTTACAAGAGCTTATATCAACTAGAAGTAGCTAAATCTATGAAAAAGAGCTTCACGATTTCAAGCATCAACTCTGGTTTTTATAGTCTTCATATAAACAAACGCCTTTAAATCAACTAATAGAAGCCGAATTCCAAGTGGGAGTGTTTCAAGATTTGAAGTATTAGTAGTCTTTATGTTGCGTTGAACGGTTTTTACCGAGTTTCGTAACTCATTCCAGCTCCATTGAAAACACTGGGCTCCTTCCATAAATTGAATTTTTCTCAAATACCACATAGGTCGACTTTATCAGATAGATTAAAGTTCGGTGGGTTGGTTCACACTGAATTTTGCACAAAATAACATCACTCACCCTATTGAGACAAGAAACATGGGCGACCCATCTACAGGGTTGTAGATCCTCAGATGTCTAAGAATTGATTCACTTTTGATAACCCTTCCTGCCTGAGAAAATGCTTCCTTGGGAATGTTTTTATATTGAAAACACTATCGAACATATCAATAGTTGATTTACCAAAATCAAGCCCACAAAAAAAACTGAAGGAAATTGCCTTTCACGTTCTGCATATGAATCCAGCAATGCACAGGGGCACATCACTAGCTTGTTCACTATTATCACAGAACACATGGCATTTCTGGGGATAACAACAGGAGAGGACGACGTGAGAACCAGGTATCTGTTGACGGGTATATTTTTCTATATAGGCTGTATGTTGGGTCCAGGATCCAGCGTTAACCATCGAAGAACCTTAAAATATCTATTTCGTTCTTCGTTATTTTATCATGGAGATTGGAGATATTCATTGAGCCCATTTTTTTCATCATTCATTACTGATCCTTAAGCAGCAGAACTGCAGATTCAGTCTTCGTTCACATTATGATTTTTTCAAACGACAATAATCCCTAGTAACAATCACTTCTTCTTACTCGTATGGGATTGAAAATGCAATGGCGCAAGTAAAATCGACCCACCATTTTAGTCGATGAAAAATGCAAGCTCTGACCCATTTCGAAGGCACGATCAATCACCCCGAAATAGAGGCCGAATTGAGTACAAAACGACGACGATTATTTTTTATTCAGAACACCGTCGAATTAACGGAATAAACCAACATAGTGGTATGTTGTAGAAGCGTTTCCGATTTTACCGAATAAAATATACGGGCAAAGCGGAAAATGTTAAAAGAGTAAATTCAAAACGTCAGTGGGTTTTGGACGATGGCCAACTCTGCCGCCTGGCCGTCACACAGGGCCGGTCTCGCCCGAGAATCGAGAGAGAGAGCTTTGATGCAATGAGGTGAACGTTCGTTACCATGATATTTCTTAGGGGTAAATTTTGTGCATCTTTTCTCCGCCATCTAATTCATTGAATTCACCATACATGTGGGTGAGAATTTGGCATCCTAATAATTGTTGTGGAAGTAAATGAAAAAACAAAAACATTCCATTAACGAACAAGTCTATTGCAAAAAATGCAAAAAAATCATTTTTGTAGATCTCATAAATCAAGAACTTTGGAATGGGAATTTCTTATTATAAGCTAGATAGACAAAAACTTATGTCAGTCCGAAAACCGTTGCGATAACTTGATTGAAATATATGCCGAATTTAAGTTGACTATCTTAGGAAATGAAGATACTATCAGAAAAAAACTTGAAAAAAATTTCGAACTTCAACACGCTTTGTCTCGAAAACGAAACTTTTGCGGTCCAGTGTTCATGGCACGTTCATTCTTGAAATCGTTCAAGGAATCTCTCATTTTCGTTGGTACCTCTGTTTGGGAATATTGAAGCGCCCCGTCACAATAGAAATAGACATTTCAATCTAGGTACAATGTACAAAACAATAGTCGCCACTTAAATTGGAATAAACTGTATGTATAGTTGTTTATTGCAGTCCTTGAGCCTAAGAAAAATATAAGTGGCATGTTGAAGAGTAATTAATAAAAAAGGAGGTTCTGCTGATTAGAAATTGATCTGAATGTGATGATATCTCAGTTTGGCTTTGTTTCATCTCAGTTTTGATGAAGTTCCCACTTTGATAATTGAAAAGTTAGGCATAAATACACCATTAACGTAAAAATTAACTAGAGGAGACGTTTCGAGTTCGAAAATACGGAACTAGCTTCCCATCTGAAAATCTAGCAGTCCAACCCTGGGTTCACCCGTCAACTGGAATTGATTCGTAGCGAGTCTGCTGAGGGCACTTTCATCTCTCGTATAGGATTTGCGGAGCAAGTTCACTAAAAATGTGATTTTCGTAAAGCGACCCAACCAAGTGCTTTCCAAAAATGACCGATTAGAAATCGATCGACAAAATGATGTCATTTCAGTTTTCATCGGTTCCGATAAATCGAAATATTTCAAAACTGCTTACTGTCTATCATTAATTAGGCCGCATCGTTCTGAAATTTGGTGATTTTAATTTATTTTGAAAGATTATAATGAAGCAGGTACCTGACCAAACGTTTTTTAATAAGACGAAATGATTGGATCCATTTCAATTCTGTATTCGAAAGGAACTATGAGAGTTCTTTCTTCCTCTTGTTGAAGATAGTGATATTCAGACATTCTTATGTGAATTTTTTTTTGTATTCTTAATGGGCTTTTTGGGAGCTTACATATAAACAGTTTTACTGCCGTAAGTCTCCTTTTTGCAGATAAGATTATGGAAGGCCGTATTTCCTTGTGATTTATAAATTTTCATTTTATATTATCTGCAAATAAAGTTTATTATTATTAATATGAATCTATTTGCTGCTTCACAGGAATATTTCAAAAAGGGGCCACAAATTTTCACGGAATATTTCTCGAAACTTTGTTAAATACGGCATAGAGCGGTAAGTCATTCACAATATTCAATTGGGATGAAAATGAATGATGATTTCTGAAGGAAACAACAATAATAACATCTATTGATCAGATCGATATGAATATCAACAGATGCATTTGACTTGACCTTATTATTGTTAGACACATTTTCTCGTGAAATAGTCATGTCGAATACCACTCGAGATGAAATTTAGGCAGGTAAAATTTCTCTCTTGTAATATTCAAGTTTGTTGCTTTTCGGCAATTTCGCTCATGACATTTTTCCGAAATCACGAGCCGTCAGGCGAGATGTAAATGTCATTCGAGAAATTGCCTCAGCAACAATCTTTCATGTTACAATCGAGAAATTTTGCCGGCAAAATTTCATCTCTTGTGGTATAATATATGATAATTTGGCTTTATCAAGGTGCTATTCTAATAAAGCTTTCATACTTCATAAATTTATCGAATAAATATTTATTGTTGAAGGAAACTGACATCTCCAGTGAGCAAATATTCTCAAATAGCAACCGTCCTAATGGTTGCTTGATTCTTTTTGGAATGACATCGAATACAATTATTTGCGAAAATGAATCTAGATTTTTCCAGTGACAGCATTTTAATTTTGGCAAAGAGTTATAACGATTCTTATTCTTATTGTCAGTTTTCTGTGAAATCGAAGCTATAGTTCTACCCAGATTCTACAGCCAAATATTGAACGAATTTATCATCTACCAGAATATAATCTCATTCAAGGTTGAAAAGAGAGGAAGACAGTTTTCATCATTTCCTCTATGATAATGGATGGATTATCTGAGGTCATACGTAATTAGAATCATTGTTCGAACTTAATACATAATTCCCTTCGTTTTTGCTCCAGTTAGATCTCATTCATTTGGATGAGATATACAACAAGCGTTGACGATGGCTTCTATTGATCTCGAGAAGTATGGATTGATCCAACTAGGAAATGGGGGCTAATTAAAATTAACACGTAATGCAAGTGATTAGACTCGCGAAGTTTGACGATACGCCAGGTGAATAATTGAATACGCCTTTGGAAACAAGTTGTCGGGTACACTATAGGAGGAATCTACTCTTGAAGATATTTCGCTGAAACTATGGAATGAAGACTATTGAAGGGTCATGATAATCAGTGAAATTTGTATTGAATCGATCTCATGACGAATATCTTCAATACCAAATGCAATTGCAAATGCGGGCAAGATATCCCTGTAATGAAAGGATGGGATGGAAATAGGATCATGAGGGATCTTCGTTAGTACTGACTACTGAGTTTTTCTGTTGTTTGGACTGGATGATCCCTCCTTTTGCTCACTTCCTATTCGGGAGTAAGATAATCGACCTCACGACCTGCTTTAACACATACCATACTGCACCTTAATGTTGAGCCAAGCTGAGATCTTCTGAAGGGTTTTTCAATGAGAAGTGTCATTTTGAATAACCCGCTATTTCGGTAGATGTCAAATATTTGAAGCTGTCATTTTTCGACATTCGACAAGAATAAACAACGCCATTAATGAAAATGGAACGATACACGCGTCAACAACGCTTTGAAATTATTGAAATTCTCTATAAAAATGGTAAAAGTTTGGCATAGACGGCTTGTCGAATAGCAATACAGAAATTGGTGAAAAATTCGAGCTGTTGAGACAAATTTAGTGATGTTAAGAATTAAACCCGAGAACAAGGACAGCCTAGAATATTGCTGCTGATGAAGCTGAAAGTGTTGAAGAAAACCCAGGTTTTCCCATTCCTCGTCGATCCTCGAAATTAGGTATTCTGAAGACTAATAAAGTTCAGTTAACTTAAGGACTCAAGCCAGCTGTTCACCAACTTTGATGATCGGGTCCTTCTAATGCATAAAATGAAAAATCCATCGAAAAATCATGTGGCTTCATCAACAAGCAAAATTGTCGCATCTGAGGCTCGGAAAACTCAAGAGTTATTCTTGAAAAGCCTGTTTGGAGCGGTTCATAGTCCAGTGGGGTCATTGGACCTCACTTTTTCGAGAATGAGGTTGCAGCTTCAGTAACGGTGAATGGATTGCGCTATCGAGAGATGATTATTGATTTTTATGGCCGGAATTGAATGGTATTGATCTGGACAACGTTCACTTTCAACGAGACGGCGCTAGCTGCCACGCAAGCAACGAAACAATGGTTTCGTGCTTTTTCACGGGAAAAGTTTCCAGGTGTGTTATCTCTCGAAGAGATCAGCTCTTCGAGAGATAACACCAAGATCTTATGATTCAACACCTTACGACTTCTTCTGGGGCCATGTGAAAGGACAGGTCTACGTCAAGAGCCCAGGGCCAGTATTCTCGGCAAGTGATCTTTCGGTGCGTATACGTTTTCAGTGTAATTATGTATGGCAAACGTATACGCACCGAAATATCACTCGCCGAGAATACGGGCCCAGCGTCGATTCATGACCTCAAAGATGGAATTCTTGAGGCTGTCGAGGACACAGGGCAGTCACTTTGCGATTTGGTTATGAAAAATTTCATGAGAAGGATATGGTCTTGTAGTCGTGGTCGTGGTCATTTAGCTGATGTTAATTTCCATTAACGGCATAGATACCTTCCCTTTCATAATGAAATGATCATTCACCAAAAAAAATGGCACTTATTTGGAAAACCTTTTAGTAAGTTAGGATCTTACGTGGTGTGATTGTAATGAACCTAATTCTTCTGGTTTTCAATTACATGCCCATTCGATATTACCTGCTGTCACGAAAACTTGAATTTATCTTAGGAAAAGCATTCCAGCCTTCATAATTTTCAGCACAGGTGCTCCATCACAATTAAATATGGGGAAAAGGCAAACAATAAGTTCTTCTCTACCTCACATAGGTAAGCGTTCGAGTGGAACAATGCGTGGTGTTAGGATTCGAAGACTTTGAGAGTGGTGTTCCGCAGGGGTCCATCTTGAGTTCAGTGCTGATTATAATATATTTCGTCTATTGCGCTTATATGTGAGATATTAATGTTGGTCTAATTGCTAATTCTTCAGGTGTCCATCATCTTGCGCTCTTATTATTCAACCCTTCAGATCCCTAAGGAACCCCCGACCACTCTGCACACCTCAATCTATCGCCCACTGTGACATTTGGGGTTTGAATTATAGAAAGGGCGGGTAAGTGACCACCGCTTTCTCCGTTTTACAGGAAGGGTAGGAAACCCGGAATAAAATATGGGCATGGGTGTTATACCGCCCCAAGATGGATCGGCAGCGGTCGAGAACAAGAGCGGTGATAAACGCGCTCGCCAAAACCGCACAGAACGGCCAAGAATGATGCCTGTTGTTGGATCTGTGATTTATTCGGCCTCAACCGGGCCGTAAACAGCTAACCCGTTTTAATGGAAGCCACCTCGTTTTACGCCGTTTCGATTTCAACCATCCCTCCTAAATCAGGTCTACCGAAAACGGTTGTTTTCGATGGAGCAGGAGGAGAGTCATGATTTTACTGTTAGGCAGGAGAAATGGGGTAGAAAGGGCCAGGTGAAATCGGGTAAAATTGGAGATGGATCACTGGATCTCAGAGGAGGGTTATGGAGTACAGAAAGCGAAGATGAACTTGAAAGAATGTTGAAACACAAATGCTATGAGTGGATGAGGAAGAAGAAGTTTTTTTTCTTAAAACTGACGCAGGTTGGTACTTTCATGTCAAATGATTCTCAGAGACGTTGCCAGTGCTAATTTCTATTTACCCTTTCAACTTTGTGAATAGAGTAAGTTCTTTAAGGTTCGACTGTGGACACAGGTTTCGTAGTACTACGACATTTTCATACTGGAGTATTTCAAGTTGTGCAACAAGGTATTTAAATGTCTTCTGTGAGTGGGGAATTCCATAGGTCCGTCTGTTCGTTTGAAAGTTTTTCTGTCGAGTTATTCGAGAACTTTTATTCTTTCTTCGAATGAACTATCACAAAGTAGGTACCGGACTATTCTGTCCATTATTTTTCAGTAACCATGTTTATATAGGTGGAATATTTTCAGTATTAACAGGGAAAAAAGTTTCTTCAACATTCGACAGGTCTTTTTAATAATTGAGTTCACTAATATTTCCTCAAATTCATTATTTTCCCAAAGTAAATAAACATTTCGATAAATACGTTATTACTACGACATTTATCTGGGGAAGACAACATTGCTTCTTCATCTGACAGGAAAATGACTATAACCTAACATTTTCAAAATATACACGGTGAAATGTATCCGAATTTCATGGCCAACCGAGATACATTGTAAAAGTGAACGACTGGACGGAGTGTATACTGTATACCCTTCATTTTGTTTGTTATATAGAATATGTCAAAAAATTGAGAACGGAAAAATATTTGAAATGAACTGTAAACTGTAACATATGGTGAGTCTCAGACTTTCACAAGCTGTAGAGTCCTAAGGTCGAAAGAACGTTGTGCATTCTGCTCTGTTAGATAGATACAGTCATTTTTCTGAAAAAAAAAAATTTAGTACGTGTCAGACATGATTATTTATTGGGGATGTAGACACCTCATTTGATATATCTTGATTGAGTGAATATCTTATCTATATTAATAAAAGGCGATCTATGGTTGGTTCAAAACTTCGAAATGCCATATTGTTCAAACGATCGCACCAAATTGGACAATTCTTTATTTGTTGTGTTTATTATTGTTAGGGCAAGGTTTATATAACAAAATATTCCCAAAAAAATCCTACAGAAAAGAAAAAAAAGCCTTCCATTTTCCTACCACCCATAGAATTATGTGTTACCACCAATCGAGCAATCATAGAGTACTTATATAGGTTTTGACATTTGGGCAAAGGGGGTTAGTTTTTCTTCCACAGAATCGCATGTCAAGTGAATAATTAAAAGTGCAGTAGGTCTTACCAACGGTATAAGAATATTCCATGGGGATTAATAGTAGTAGAACGAAGTTCCAAGGTATTAAATAGAAATGCAATAATAAAATAGAACGTTGTGAAGATATAAGCCATGAAGTAGTCTGCCAACGTTGCATTTCATTTTCTTGAAGGCTAGGAAATTCAGAAATGGAATAGACTAGAGTATGAATATTGAATGGCGATGTATACAATTATTGTGTAATTTGCATAGAACTTATAATAACATGAAAGGCTATTATCAGATCAAAAGCGGGTAAAGATCTCAAGTTGGTGGAACAGTGAATTTTCACCGGAATGTCAAGTAAATCGGATTTTGACGATCAGTATCAATCGTGAGTTGTCCATTTTTATCTTTTCTCTACATTTCTGAAATGTTTTTGATTTATGTTTGGGTAATAAATATATTCGCGGAAATAACTGAATTCAAAATTGCCCATAATTAGTAATTGACATATTACTTTTCTATTTCTGTTTTGTGTGACAGCTCATATCCGTGGAAAAGATGACAGTTGACAGATGACGGTTGACAGATGACATCTGACAGATGACATTTGACAGATGACGTTTGACAGACGACATTTGACAGAACTTTTATTATGCCTTATTTATCTCCTGCTTGAAAAAATGGCAATGGTAAGTTTATACAACTTAAACGGGAGTTTCACAAAGCATATCACCGGTGATCGGAGCTTGATCTAGAATCAACTCGATTTGACAGTTCAGAAATCTAACCAAGCCGTTGATCTCCGATCACTGGTGATTACGATTTGTGAAATCCACAGTAAGTATAGGCACGGCCTTCTTAAGATAAAGATGGCTATGGTATAGGTATCATTTAGGCCATTTAGGGCATTTAGGCGAAACAAAGTTCGCCGGGCCAGCTAGTTGATGTATAAAGTTTGAAATATCTTCATGAAGTATATACAGTTTGAAAAAACTATTTGTCGTGACAATGTCCCTGATTGATCTTTTATATCTTGAATTAGAAAGCCAAATTTGTACCTTCATAATTTCAATTTTAGTTGATTCTTCTCAAACTGAGTTTGTGAACATTGATAATTTCTTCATATTTTTCTTGATATACCGGAAATATCTTCCAAAAAACGTTTTTCATTTATTTATCGTTCATATTTTAGCATTCAGAACAAAACAATGATTCAGGATGCACCACAGAATATAGATCAAATAATAAAAAAAATTGTTCATGACACTGTTGGCATAATATCGAAAAATAAAAAATAACTAACTGTTCCACCTCCAATAGAATTCATCTGATGTTTGTATCTCCATTTGAAACAGTTCCAAGGTACTACCACATTAACCGCATCAATTCAATTCAATTGATCATGAATTGAATGAATCATTTCATTTTCTGTAATTAAAATTGAAACCTAGCGCACTGATTCCTTATTGAATATTTACAGCGGTCTTCTCGGAATTGTCTCCATCCGGTCGAAAGGAATTCGTTTGCTGATGATAATGAGTCTAGTCGCGTTAAATAACGAAAAGTTTTTATTGCATTTGGTGCAATGCGCTTCGAAATCTAACCGTTTTACGATTTCCGGAGCTGGCAGCCGTGAATTCGGATGAGGTAAGAATCGAATGGGTTTCTAGATGTACATTCGTCACCTGCAATATGCAGTTGATTGCTTTCCAGCATTCCTTCAGGTTGTTTTGTTTCACTGCCAAGATAATATACATATAAGAAGATTCAAAAACAATAAATTTACAAGAGATAAAAATTGTGTTTTTTCAACGGAGCCCTTATCGCAATACTTTCCATTGGCTATTGCAAAATTGCATGTTCCAAAGTGACATGTAACAAGAAAAGAAAATTTTGAATTATAAAATTTAATTCGTAACAATTCGAGAGCTGGGAAGGTTTGGATCTCGAATAGCTCGATTAAGTTCGTTTATTCTACTAGGGGTTCTCCGAAACAAGCGAAACCTCAAAACTACAGATTCAATAGAGATGAAATTTCACACTTAGATGTTATTTAACGTATCCAAGCTAAATACAAAACTTCGTCGAGTTCGGGGAACCAGAAACATCTATATTAATAAAAGGCGATCTATGGTTGGTTCAAAACTTCGAAATGCCATATTGTTCAAACGATCGCACCAAATTGGACAATTCTTTTCTTGTTGTGTTCATTATTGTTAGGGCAAGGTTTATATAACAAAATATTCCCAAAAAAATCCTACAGAAAAGAAAAAAAAGCCTTCCTTTTTCTTACCACCCATGGAATTATGTGTTACCACCAATCGAGCAATCATAGAGTATAGGTTTTGACATTTGGACTAAGGAGGTTAGTTTTTCTTCCACAGAATCGCATGTCAAGTGAATAGTTAGAAGTGCAGTAGGTCTTACCAACGGTATAAGAATATTCCATGGGGATTAATAGTAGTAGAACGAAGTTCCACGGTATTCAATAGAAATGCAATAATAAAATAGAACGTGGTGAAGGTATAAGCCATGAAGTAGTCTGGCAACGGTGCATTTCATTTTCTTGAAGGGTAGGAAATTCAGAAATGGTATAGACTAGAGTATGAATGGCGATGTATACAATTATTGTGTAATTTGCATAGAACTTATAATAACATGGAAGGCTATTACCAGATCAAAAGCGGGTAAAAATCTCAAGTTGGTGGACCAGAATGTAAAGTAAATGTGACGATCAGCATCAATCGTGAGTTGTCCATTTTCATCTTTTCTCTATATTTCTGAAATGTTTTCGATTTATGTTTGGGTGATAAATATATTTGCGGAAATAACTGAATTCAAAATTGCCCATAATTAGTAATTGAAATATTATTTTTGTATTTCTGTTTTGTGTGACAGCTCATATCCGTGGAAAAGATGACAGTTGACAGATGACGGTTGACAGATGACATTTGACAGAAGATATTCGACAGATGACATTTGGCAGATGACGTTTGACAGATGATATTTGGTAAATGACGTTTGACAGATGACATTTGACAGATAACATTTGACAGATGACGTTTGACAGATGACGTTTGACAGATGACATTTGTCAGTAGACAGATGACTTTTGACAGATGACATTTGACAGAACTTTTATTATGCCTAATTTATCTCCTGCTTGAAAAAATAGCAATGGTAAGATTATACAACTTAAACGGGGGTTTCACAAAGCATATCACCGATGATCGGAGCTTGATCAAGAATCAACTCGATTTGACAGTTCAGAAATCTAACCAAGCCGTTGATCTCCGATCACTGGTGATTACGATTTGTGAAATCCACAGTAAGTATAGGCACGGCCTTCTTAAGATAAAGATGGCTATGGGATAGGTATCATTTAGGCGAAACAAAGTTCGCCGGGCCAGCTAGTATAAAATACACATGAATAACGACGCGAATGTTTCTGCCAAATTGTTGGAAGATCGTATCATCAAAATCCACACCATCTAGATAAACTGACCGACAACAATAACACCATAATAAATCCTATCCAATATGTATACAGTGCATTCGCCAAGGAATTTTTTAGTATTTCGCTTGAATAATTTAACAAATGACATGATACTGACGTGAGTATCTTCGAATTATTGGATCATAAACAGATGAACGTGTGCTCATCAATAGAAATTCAATAGAAAATTGAACAATTTTGTATGAGACAATCGGATCGGCGCGTTTTCGACTGAACAAAGTGAAACTCTATGATATATACCACCATTACCACCCTAGCTCTAGGTTAGGTTAGGTTAGCACGGTGGTTCGGGATGGAACCCACATAGGCCAGGGGCCCGTTGTGATGCCGTATTAGGGTGGTTACCACCCCCATCACTACCGTGAGAACCAGTAGCTGCTGTTAATGAACAGCATAAGGCTTTTGACACCAACCGACTGAAGATCGGATAGGTTGTCAAAATAGGCCTGTCCCAGAGCCGAGAATCTTTTCCTGGATAGGGCAGGACAGTGGCAGAGTAAGTGGACCATCGTCTCTTCCTCCTCCTCGTTTCGACAGCTTCTACAGAAGTCGTTGCGTTGAAGGATTCCCATACGTGCAGCATGGCATCCTCCAAGCCAGTGTCCAGTGATGGCCGCAATCGCGTTTCCAATGGAGTTCCTGGAAAGAGATAAAATATCTTTGGTGCGTCGCAGGTTAAGCTCCGGCCATACCTGTCTTGACGAAGTGCAAGAAAGCTCCTCCCGCCACCTGAGGTTGGTTAGGCGGAGTACTTCCTTCCGGAGGAGCAACCTCTGTTCAGCGATAGGTGCCCCTGGTCTAGTATTAGCGGATACAGCTGTGAGCGTTGTACCAGCTCTAGCTAACTCATCCGCCCTACAATTTCCTGCTATGTCCCTGTGGCCGGGTACCCAGACAACATTGACTCTTACTTTAGTTGCCAGCTCATCTAAGGCTACCCTAGCTCTAACTTCAAGTCGATTTATTCTTCTTAGAGAAACAAATTGATTGTGGATCTAAATGAGACACATTATCTTTACAGGGAACCCCTTATTGTTTTATTATTTAGTGTTTTATATTTTTCGTGAAATGTTGAATGAAACTCTTTACATGGTTGTATTTCTTGATTTATTTCGAATTCAGTATCCTCAAGAACCTACATAACCTAACCTAATCTAATCTAATCTAATCTGATCTAATCAAATCTGATCTAATCTAATCTGATCTAATCTAATCTAACTAAACCTATTTAGGAATTTAGGTATTTACCACTTAGGACCAGGTTATCCGCTTGAAATCAACTCCAGCCTAACCTAACCTACCCTAACCTAACATAACATAACCTAACATGACCTAACCTAAACAAAACTAACCTAACCAAATCTATTTTGCTATAGTCCATTGAATTGATGATAGATAATATGGTGATGGGAAATATAGATATCTTATTTACTTCAAGGTCATAAAAAATACTCAATGCTCATACATTTTAATTGTGTTTCAGGTGAGTGGATATACGTGCCATAATAACATTGGGGACTTTCAGTAACGTGAGTAAATGACATGATATATTGGCCGAAATTGAAATTAATGCTCCAAATCACAAAATGTTCGAAGCGTTCCAACTGATAGACTGATACTGACACAAAAAATATTATTTCCAACATTGAAAATTTTTTCATAATTGGGATAATAGTTTCCGAGATTAACATGTACAAATCGTAATCTCTTCATAAACTTAATATAGAGATTGTTTTAGAAAAATTCGATTTATTCGTTTATTTCTGATCATGTTGAACTGAAAATGATTTTTTCTACTTCCAGTTTAATATGAAAAGAGAGATGGTTTCATTTAATTAGCAATAAATTTTCTACTGAAGCCACGCCTTCTGTTTAACCGTGATGGACGTTTTCAATAGGACCGAAAATATTCTCTAATTCCAATTAAGCCTCTAATAGTAATAATTATAGACTCTATCAACCCCTTTTAATAACTTCCGAAGCCTCATTATAAACTGATAGCTTCGAAGCTTTCAGTTTACTTATTATTAGATTCGGAAGATGGTTGCGGCGTAGCGAGCGTCGAAGTTGCCGTTTTTTTTTCGGGAAACTTGCCCGTTCGAAGCAGCCCTCTTCAATTTTTGGACCCCTTTGACTATGGCAGTTCGGAAGCTGTAAAATAGGATTGATCTAATTATTTCGTGAAAATGAGTTAACTGAGTTTTTCGACGAGGAATTTCGGTTAAGTTTGGAGTTTTGAAAGCAGAACATCATTCCGCCTGAATAATGTAATGGGAAAGTTCCGAATATGCGTTTAATTTTGAGCTGAAAGACGGTGTTAAGAACCGAATAATAAGGGGGTCAGAGTCGCTTCGGTTCCTGAATATTCATTCGATACCTAATTAAGCTAAAAAACCCTAGGATACACAATGTAGGTACTGATCGGTCAATCCGGCATTCAGATGCGGACAATTATCTGCTTAATTATCCGCACAGAGTTTTGTGCTACGCAGAGTAAAGGCGCAAGCAGACTACGTCGATTTCCTTAACAGGATACCTTTGAACAACTGCTTTCTCGCACTGACATATGTGGAACTACCTACAAGGCGAATCTACCTAAGAGATGAATCACTTATACAAGGTGAATCTACCTACAAGGCGAATCCACCTACAAGGTGTTTTCACCATGTCACGAGTTCTCCAAGTTAAGAAAAGTGCATTTACATACCTTTCCGGATACAACTTTTTATTGAGATTGTTTCGTACTTCCATTAGTTTATCAAGGTTGTTCTGTTTTTATTTTTGTACCCTGATTGTTTTTCCAGGATAATGATATTCTTGCACAGCTTCTAGTTGGAAGGATGCTAGTGATCTCAGTTAATCTCGATGATTAATTATTGTGACTTCACAACCGATGTAAGAGGGTATACTTAATTATAAGGACCCAATGTTAATCTTGATGATTACTGTGATAAGTTATCCGTACTTAGATAACAACTACGAAGAGGATGAGGAAGTAGTGAAATGTGAACGCACTCTCAACAAACAACAAACTGTGTTTTCTTGTTACCTCAACTTAGATAACAAGCACGAAACATTATACAAATGATATGTATAAGCTTGTAAACTCTACCTTCTATATGAAAATGTATAGCAAGAAGGAATTATGAAATGTACCTACCTTCTATATGAAAATGTATAGCGAGGAAGAATTATGATGTACCTTCTATATGAAAATGTACTTATAGCGAGGGAGCAAAGTGATATGAATACTGATTATTTACCGACGATTATAAGCTCAACCTTCTATTTGAAAATGTATAGCAACGAGGAATTATGAAATGTACATTCTATATGAAAATGTATAGCAAGGTATCAAGGTGTTGTTGTGATTTACAACTGACTGTTTGTTAACTAATACTTCACTGATTGCTTGTCTCTGTAACAAAGGGTTTCAAAGACAAGCTTGAAATTAAGGGAGGTTCATTTCCTTTGAATAAATGTGGAAAGATCAACAATTGGGTGGCTGTCAGAGTCGAACAACGCTCCGCTAAGCAAACAAAGTGTTCTCATTTGCCATTTTCGACTATAGTGGGAAAAACAACTTATTTTTTGAATCTACCGACCAATAAGAGAAACTTTGGACGATTTGGTATTCGATCCTGCCATGTGTTCCCAAATGCAATTTGAACTGCAATTAAAACGCTCAAACGGAGAAACTGAAGAAGGTTCACCGGATCTGGTTATTGTCTCAAAAAAATAGATGAATTTCCAAAACTTGACCTTAATTCTTGGGTTGAGAAATCTTTCAATAGCTGACCAATAAATCACTACAAAGGGTAATTTCAAACTAAGAACGAGAATTGTAATTGAAGGCATATTGAACAATATTGCAGTTCAAGGGTCCGATCCCATATGGTTAAAATCAATTAATCTATACAACAATTTTTTTTTCATTTCAGTATTGAATTCTACCATTTAGTTAATCAAACGTCTATCTCATTTTCCATTCAGAATTTACCGTATTTTTTGTAAATAATATTACAACAGTGTGTTGTTTTCGCGAAATTCATTTCCTTGAATTTTTCTATTCGAAATGATAAAAATCCATTTTTATCAACGACAATTTATAAAGGGTTGTTTAAGCGTCGATTAGTGAAAATTATTTGTTTCTTACAATTGTGGGTTCTAACATGGAATTGAATTCCTCTCAAATGACACGCCTCGCAAGTATCTCCTCCTAGATGACTGATGAAGAAAAGAGAGATGAGTATTATACAGGGTGTTTCACCATAAACCGGACAAACATATATAGCCGTATAGTTGACACCGAGGAAGTCATTTTTGCCTTATGACATATACCCCGTTTTCGACGCATTAGCGAGATACAGGGTGTTTAATGTCAACTTTGAGCAATATTCTGATGACTGTGGTGAGTTATGCGTGACATTTCAAATAACGGTTTCTGGTCACATCTCAGTATTTTTTAGGGCTCAATTCAATTGTGTTGTAGAATTTGGAAAAAAAAAATTCAAAATGGCGGAAAACCTGCAAAGTTGGATTTTTTTTTTCTTGGTTGCCAATTCGGAAAGCATAATCTCAATGTACTCGATTTTCTGAGATATTCCGTGAAAAATTTTTTTCAAAATTCGAACTCAACTTTTTTTTTACATGTCTTCAGTGAAAAAAAAATTTCGCCCAAAATTTTTGGAATTTTTCATGGTTGAACTATCTTTAATTCTGAATACTTGGGTGAAAACAGAATGGAAAAATATTCGTTGGTTTTCTTGTTGTAGCCTTCCGAAGATTACGCTCGGTGTACTTTCTTAATTTTTATTTGAGAAACTGGAGGCCGTACGAAGGTCAAAATTGTGCTGATGGACTGCCAGAACGACTCGGATAAAAATATGAAATTATAAACAAAATTTTTTTTTTTCAAAAAACTTTGGTAGGAATCGAACTCTACGAGTATGAATTGGATTAATTCTAATCCTATAAATCTCCCTTGCCAAAGCAACACAAGTAAATCGAGAGTGTAGAGTTCGAATCTTACCAAAGTTTTTTGGAAAAATAAAAAAAACAAAAATTTTGTTTTAAATTTTTTTTAATTTTTTCGAAAAAAAAATTTTTTGGTTCATAAATTCATATTTCTATCTGGGTCATTCTGGCAGCCCAGCGGCACAATTTTGGCCTTCGTACGGCCTCCAGTTTTTCAAATAAAAATTATGAAAGTACTCCGAGCGTAATCTTTGGAAGGCTACAAAAAGAAAACCACTTGATATTTTTTCATTCTGTTTGCACCCAAGTATTCAGAATTGAAGATAGTTCAACCATAAAAAATTCCAAAACTTTTAGGCGAATTTTTTTTTTCACTGAAGACATGTAAAAAAAAAGTTGAGTTCGAATTTTGAAAAAAATTTTTCACGGAAAATCTTAGAAAATCGAGTACATTGAGATTATGCTTTCCGAATTGGCAACCAAGAAAAAAAAATTCCAACTTTGCAGGTTTTCCGCCATTTTGAATTTTTTTTTTCCAAATTCTACAACACAATTGAATTGAGCCCTAAAAAATACAGAGATGTGACCAGAAACCGTTATTTGAAATGTCACGCATAACTCACCACAGTCATCAGAATATTGCTCAAAGTTGACATTAAACACCCTGTATGTCGCTAATGCGTCGAAAACGGGGTATATGTCATGAGGCAAAAATGACTTTCCCGATGTCAACTACACGGCTATATATGTTTGTCCAGTTTATGGTGAAACACCCTGTATAGCCTTCGGGAGATCTAGTTCAGGGTAGGATTTCTTGTTATATTCCCTGCGCCCCAATATTTGTTCTATTAAGCTGAATAATTCGATGAATAAAAATTAACGCACTGCACTGCCATCTGGCGGTATACGTTTCTCAATTTTAAGGCCAAAGACTCTCAAAGCGCGCATTGAACTTTCTTAACAGAGCATTTTGAAAATGAAATTCAATGATTTGCAAGCGTGATTCGTGTGTGAGATGACTCATGGTTAAATTATATACCAAACTGAAGATGGTCTTTCACTTCGAGTATGGACTACTTTCTTCTTATAAACTGAGGATGCTTGAGAGTGACCCAAAACGTCAGATGTCAAAATTAGCGCTGCCAAAAAGAAAATAGGTAAAAATCACCCGTCCGTATTGATGAGTGCAGCCTTGAGAAAGGAACGATATTTTTATGAACAGCGGCATGAGGCATTATTGTTACCAATAAAAACTTCGTTGGAATCCCTGATTTTTTTCATTTTATGTTGAAGCTGGATATAAACCACAATAAAATCGTGAAGATATATCGATTCAAAAGTGGAATATGTTAGCATCAATCAGTGTAGTCGAAAAAATTTGAATCGATTCATTGCAAGTCCCGCTCGTCGCGTTGCTGGATCCAGTAACGTTCCATTAGGGACGGTTCCCGTTTTATTTGTTTTCACGAAAATGTGTGCGGTAGCCGCGCGGAAAGAGGGGGTTTGTTGGTGGAAAGTTTGTTCGGTAATTCCCGACAATAACCATTCATAACCCCCGGTTTTGACAAGCGTGACTAATAATTTTCGATTGTGGACGGAAAGCGGGTGCATTATGTTGTTCGCCTCTCGATCGTTTTTCTCGGATTGAAAGACTTCGCGGTCGATAAACTGGCGATGATGATAAACTCGATTGCGTGGGATGGCCAGAAAAGTCCTATCTCGAATGGCGAGGATCTTAATGATGCGAATTGTCAGTGGGATATTTATGGATCTGTGGTTTTTCGATCTAGAGGTAACAGTGTTTGTAGGCACATACATAGAAATTTCCTCACGTTCTCCACACATACAGGGCGTCATAATGTAAGGTCTTTTCTAGTAAAAAAATCAAGTTTTTGGAGGCTCGCTGTCAATTTTGCTCACGAGGAGGGCAGCCATGGAAGATCTTCTTCTTTTAAAGCGGAGCACTTTGTTGGCCGAACGTAGTTCTTGTGGCCCATTGTTCATTCCACATTTATGCAATACTAGAGAGACTCAGACGCGGAGGCACGCAGACAAGAATGCCGCAAGTCGACAGGGACGAGTCCCTCTCCCCATATGGATGGAAGGTGTAGGGTTCTCTAGTTGTATTAACCTCAATACAGGTAAATTACCGCACATGAACAGTGTACATTCTGTCAAGAAAGCACCGGGAATTATCGATTTAAATCTGGCGGGGCAATGAGGCAGGTAAAAATTTTTTTCCTAGGTTGGTACCACTGTCCTTAATTACTATGCCAAGCTTGAGCGGGATCTGTCAACTAGTGTGTTTGCAACAGCTGGTTAAGTCAGTCGATGTCAGAGTGCGTACTATGGGTGATTACGTTGAGCAAAGAATTTGTTTAAAGTTTTGTGTTGCAAATGAATTTTCGTGTGCCGATGCATTGAAAATGTTGCAAAAGGCCTTTGGTGATAATGCTCTATCGAAAACTCGTGCATATCAGTGGTACAGAGCCTTCAAGGACGGTCGTGAAGTGGTCGAAGACTTGCCTCAGTCCGGACGCCCATCGAAGGCTTCGACCGAAGATAACGTCGATAAAATTAAGGAAAGGGTGCTTGAAAACCGTCGTACCAGCTTGAGAGATAGCACATGATCTTAAGATATCCCACGAGTCCGCACGTACGATTTTGATTGATATTTTGGGCATGAGAAAGGTGGCCGCACGACTCGTACCGAAAGATTTGAATTTTCTTCAAAAACGTCATCGCAGACAGGTTGCTTCAGACATGCTGGATCGCTGTAATTCCGATTCTACATTCATGGAACGCATTATAACTGGTGATGAGACCTGGGTCTACGAGTACGATATGCAAACAAGCCAGCAATCATCGGAATGGGTGGCGAAAATGAGCCGAAACCGAAAAAACCACGCCAAAGCCGCTCGAAAATGAAGGTGATGCTCATTGTTTCCTTCGATATTCGCGGCGTGGTGCACTACGAATTCGTTCCAGAGGGTCAGACGGTAAACAAGGAGTTATTACCTAGGCGTTTTGAAACGTTTGCGTGAGCGTATCCGTAAGAAGCGGCCAAATTTGTGGCCGAACAACTCATGGATTTTGCATGACGATAACGCGCCTTCTCACCGAGCTACGTTTGTGACTGACTTTCTCGCCAAAAACTCAACAAACGTGCTTCAGCAACCACCGTTTTCGCCGGATTTGGCTCCCTGCGACTTTTTCCTCTTCCCAAAACTAAAATTTCCCCTTCGTGGCACCCGTTTTGAGTCGATTGAAGCCATAAAACAAAATTTGGCGCGAGAGCTGAAGTCCATCCCGGAAAGCGCCTATAAAAAATGTTTCGATAATTGGAAGTGCCGTTGGCATAGATGTATTGGAGCCTATTTTGAAGGCGACCCAATAAATTTCGACGATTAAATGTAAAAATGTTGTTTTAATTAAAATTCCCGGTACTTTCTTGACAGAGTAGTATGTTCCGCCATTTCATAAGCGTTCCTGCATCAACGGCACATGGCACATGGAGCACTCAGTTAGACCCATTTTTTGCAATTTTTTGTTAAACAGATGGCCAGTTAAATCACCAGTCACCAGAGACAATCGCTTCCTCTCGAGAATCAAGAAATTTTTGACCTCTGGCTTTGATGAAGGTCCACTCAGAGGAGAATTTCTCATCAATCCATCTCTTGAAGAGGTTTTTGATATATGTTTGACAGATAGGAAGCGCGGGTTCCGGGGAAGATAGGTCGTGCGAAATGTTATCGAGAAGTTCTTCTTCTCCTGAATATGACAGTGAACATTTGATAAGACAGGAAGATGAATTTCGATGATTAAAACGAGATAAGTGTCCTGGAAATCAAAAAATTTTCAATTCTGAGCATTCTTCCAAGCCTAAGGTTTCAAGTTACAGATTGAACGTCTGAGTCGAATTGGTCATCCAAACCAAAAGGTTTGTATGATGTTCTCCTACCTTCCCATTCATTTTAATTGTTAGTCTCGAGTACCTTGATCCTGCCATTGATCTGATATGGATAGCTGGGACAATTAATTTTTCGGGAAGTTTTGGGAATTCAGATTGTGATGCTCTGATCATTTCAGTCTTCCTTTTGAAGGGTTCTTCGGTTGTGCTGGCTCCGGGAGCAGAGATTCCCATTGCTGACTCTGAATTGCCTCAAGAAGACAGAGGATGTTTTCGCCTGTGCTTAATTGGCTCAGTACATTTTCCGGGCCCTGGAAGCAGTAGAATGTCAGCACTAGCTTTGACACTTTCTTGGCTCTGAAAGCTAGATCTTTTTCGCTGAGGTTGCTAATAGTCATCTTGGCTAGAGATGGATTCTTCGTGGTCAGATTTAAGGAGGACGTAGGGGGTTTCACGTACTCTGCCTTCATCCAGTTCGAAAGAACATAAAATGCTATTTGTGTAGGAAAAATATGTGCCATTCTGTAGTCTTTTAGATTCGTAGCAGAGAACACCTATTATAATTATTGTTCACCTTATTTATTTATTGAAACCCAAGAAGGTCATCGATGGTGTTGATAAGACCGACAACATCCTAAGGGACCTTGGCCGTTGCCTCGTGAGTATTCAAGACCGGTTTCCATATGAATGGTTCTTAGACCAGCCAGCTCAGGACACTTGCATACCATGTGCTCAGCTGGTTCTGCGTCTAATCTACAGAGCCTACAAATCTCATCCGCTGGCTTTCCCATATGGTGATGGTAGGAGTGCTGACAAGGCACTGTGCCCTGTCAGCAGACCTACCATCACCCGAAGCTCAGCTCGTGACAGCTTCAGAAGCTTTCTGGTATAGGTTGCTGAAATCATCATGAATTTCTTAGACTGAGTGAGTTCAGGAGTGTTTGCCCAGAGGATTATTCCGTTGGCCAACTCCCATTGTTGGACCTCTGCCTTATATTGGTCTTTATCAAGCCCACAGAAAGGATCAGGTCCAGAAGGTGTTAACCTTGATGCACTTTTCGCAAGCTTATCGGCTTTTGTTGCTGATTGACTGAACTCCAGTTAGCGTGGCGACTGATCAAGGAAAATTATAGACGTGTATGCAAGTCTTGCTTCTGTAGGTCATTTCATTTGAAAGGGTTCATGTTCATGTCAACGTCACAAAACTTCGCATCTTTTGATTACCTTGCTCTAACCGCTTTTACCTTATTCGAAATTCATTTGGTCATTGTATATCAGTATACAGTGAATAAGTTCAATATTTTTTCTTAAAAAATCATCACTTCACCCGAGTTTGATCAATCAACCTCAACAATAAGTTCCACCCCACTGAGAATCTACATAAACGCACTTTCTGGTTCTTCGAGCCGCATCGAAGATTAAGGATTCACCATCTTCAATTCCGTCCTCAAATCTGGTACAGAAGAATTCAGCGCCAGCGAAAAGGATCTACAGCTTTCAGAGCCAAGAAGATGCTATTGACAGCGAAGACAATCTCCATTTTGTGGAGCCAAGAAGAATGCAGCGACAGAGAAGCAGATTTGCAGAGCCACGAAGGTTTCAGCTCCAGCCAAGACATTTTCCAGATTTTCCATATACACCATTTTCCGTCCACAAGAAAAATCGAGCCACAAATCCTTCAGCATTCAAAGGGATAGGTTTCCAGTTGCAGGAATCAATACCAGCGAACGAGAAACGAGAACCCAAAATCTTATGGAAACCAGCGTCTGCATAGAAAATGCTCCCAGAGCTAGCACAACCGGTGCATACTTCGATAAGAAGACCCAAAAAATATCTAAATCTGACTCAATGCCGATGATCCCTGCAGCTCTTGTGGAAATAACTCCTCCAAATATTCAAGACAACTCATTGGAAAACGAAAAAAGAACCAGCTGCATATTTGATGCTGAGAACTTTCCTCCATTAAAGAACAATAGCCACCAGTTATATTTTTTTGGGTCGCTGGTCACCGTACAAACTCAATACACTAATACAGATATTGAAACTTGTGGAGGTTCAATTCGAAAGAAGCATGTCAAGTTCCTGAGGTTCCCAAAACTTCAATTTACATTTATAACTCCGTCTCTATTCTCTAATGAACATTCTCGAAGTAAAGTTCCATCGATACAGCCACTGATTTATTTATGAAAACGAGCAGGATAACAAAGAGAACCCCATCGTTCATGAAAGAACAATTCACAAGAATCTGATCGCGCCGAAAGTACAAAATCATTCCGTTCCCGATGAAACATTCAGCCAATTTGTAACTAATGAGTTATTTACCATTACGACCGATAGAGGGCTGCTCAATAATAAATGACCTGTATTATCGCCGAGGAGTTACCGCTTTATATAGAATTCTATAGAATATTTAATGGGATACCCTCTTCGATGCGTCTTGTCCTTTCTGTCGCTCACAATATCATTTCCATCCGGCATACGGCATGATTACATTTTGGGGTCCGGGTCATTAATCAGTAACGATCCGCCATTTCGATATTTCATTAGTCATGTAAGATGATGTGAAATGATTGATACCGAGCCGAGAATTGGGTTTTATTCGACCGGGGATCGCCACAATGGATGCTTTTAGATGCCGGAGTGGTGTACAGGGTGTTGGTTACACGCATTGTGACGTCTCTCTTTGATTGATTGCCTGGTGGTCGCGGTATAGCGAAGCGGTGATCTTTATTAGGACCTGGGCTGTTTTCTGCTCATTATTGCGGGAATTTTGCATATGGTGCCTTTGAAAGGAGGTAAGTGGGAAAATAACGTGTTCTTCTCAACTGAATGCGCCACATCATGAAGATGATGAATCTGTATAGATGTTATGAATGGAAAATAACAGATTTTCCCCTACTCTCAATTTTGGGGATACAGGATGAGATATAGCAGATACTTGAAACTTTCTGAATAACATATCTAAATGATGGAATATAACACGAAATCCAACACATTATATCGGCTATCAGCAAGCTGTCTACTCATCCAAAATTGATAGTTAAACCACGTTTCTGGGGCTTCACATTTTTGGGTGGTGGCATAAATACTCAGAAATACTGTAGCAGTAGCTCTTATTGAGCAATTTAAATTTCACTACTTTCTTGAACCTCATTACATTCAATTATTTGATTTTGAGAGGCAATTTATTATACAATTTGATTGCCTGGTAAACAGGAGAACATTCAAGTGTTAAGTGGCTCGGAATATATAGAGGGGCAGCATTTCTGGTGGAATATTGGTGAAAACCTGATAGTTTCACCATTGATAATTCATTTTCCTTTATATAAACCAAGCATCTATAAAACAGGCAATTTGTATATCGTCGCTTCGCGTAAGATGAACATATTTAATTATTCGTTTCTATAATTTCACGCTACTCATAATTTTCTCAACTTCAAACGGAAGCACTGTTTATACTGACGAGAACATTGGTTACTCAGATCACATCATCAAGCGTATCGTTAATTTTAATTATTTATGACATCATTTGGTTGTAAACAAACCGGGCAATTTGCTGTAAGCACGAGGGGAACTCAAAAGGCGTGACTCTTTACGAGGTTAACACTTGATAGATATTAATTGAATTAGTGATTATGAATTCAGAAGAGAAACAAGTCGAGTTTCTGAAAGTATAAGGTTTTCATTGTTAGAGGATTCAAGCCATACAATTGGCGTTGATAAATGCCTCACCTTCCGGGCGAATGTAAATTATTATAAGTCATACCAAGCGCGGATCCAGGGGGGGGTCATGGGGGTCATGACTCCCCCCTGGACTGGACGAACCCTCAAATCTTGTGTTTGATAAAAAAAAATCAATTGGCGGGTATGTAATCCACCTGATCGTGACCCCCCCCTTTCTCGAGAGCTGGATCCGCCACTGAGTCTTACTGCGAGTTTCACAAAGCGTGATCACCGGTGATCGGAGCTTGATCTAGAATCAACTCGATTTGACAGTTCAAAAATCACAGAATCAAGACGTTGATCTCGGATCACCGGTGATTACGCTCTGTGAAACCCACCGGTAATGTTTGTTCTGGAATACTAAGTATATGCACGATTTTCTTCTCGAAACTGCTGGTAGGAAGTCATTTGATTTCATGTCAATTCCCGATCAAATATACAGGGTGAGTCTTCGACTTGTACATATATTTCAACTGTAGATTCCTCTCATCGAACGAAACATTTTTTTTTAAACCATTTGTTGTGTTGAAAATCCATGAAAAAAACACTTTTCTGTTTATATCTTCGGAACCGTTATTTCGAATGAACTGAATTTTGGTTGAGTTTTTACTCCTCCGTCAAAACCTATTCAATATCTCTACTAGTATAACACTAGTATAGTCAAGTCACAGGGTAGTCGACTCATCAATTTACGCTAAAACACCATAAAACCACTTTAAAAAGATGAACGGTTCATATTTTCGAAAGAATCAATCATTTAAGAAACTAAAAGTATTTCAATTTTTTCTCAATAAAACGCGTCGTTTTCGAGTTATTTCCAATTTTACCCGGAGAAATTTGACGAAAAAATCATTGATTTCAAGAATAATCTGAATGCGTCTCTGAAATGAATATCATCGAATATTATTCCTTCTCTGGTCTTTAAACGAGTTTACAATGTTGTCACAATATTTATCAACTTTGTCGAGATATTTCAATAATAAAATCCCACAAATGTGGGAGATAAAATTGAACACCAAGGAGGATTTAACACGCACAGTTTCTATTGAAAATTCATAGTTACCGGTTCATATTGAAGTTAAATGTCGATGAAATACAAAATTCGGATATGAATGATGAATTTCGGTACTAACTACTCATTAAATCGCAATTGATGAAAAATAAAATGATACCTTATAATCTGTGTCGATGTTTCTATCTAAACAATATCCTCCTGGAATGTTATAAACTCGACACGGTTAAGATTATATTAATTCACTTCACATAATAATCACATTATAACAATAATTCACTGAATGTATTCAGAACTTCACATAATGTTGACAGTTTGTTATTGTTTATAGTTGGCACTGATGGCAGCGCCTCCAAGGGTAATTGAGATAACCAATCTGTCGGTTTTCGCTATACGCATGCGTGGTAAAATTTGGCGACAAACTCGATTTATGATGGAAACGGCAGAATTCATAGATATTTATACCACAGTACACAAGTGTATCGTGATTCATACTATGTTTCGTAACAAATCCTTGACCCTAATGAAAATATCAGCAAGCTGACAACATCTTCTTGAAATTTCTGTGCGAACATTCACATAATCGATAAAAAATAGATTAGGTTAGGTTGTTCAATAATAAATTCTGATGATCTGAATAAAAAGTCTTTTTTCGTGATATTGTTTGGACATTTCGAGGAAAATATGAACAAGTTATTGGTGTTTACGAACTAATCTGCAGAAAAATCGAAGAAGGAACTTATTTTGGTGTGAGAACTGTGGCTTTTTAGTTGCAGATATAATCCGATGAAACTAACTGTTTTTGTTGAAATTATCGTGTTTGCAACATTTTTATTCCAATAAGGTTAGTACTTGAGTATTCCCTAAATGTATAAACTCAATTTCTATCGAGAAATACTCGGAGAAATATGAACTTTTCATCAATTCCAGAAGATCATTTCAGAGGCGTAGTCAGCCCAAATTTTTTTTAACAGAACCGAATTCGAAAAAGAGGAAAACGAAAAAAAGGTTTTTTTTGACCACAAGAATCTTCAGTTAAAATATATGCACAAGTTAAAGACTCACCCTGTATGAACATATTCAAAATAAATTGTTGATTGCTGTGAATTCGAATTTGATTGAGAAGCCTATGAACTGTAGTCCAAATCACACCGATTCAGATTCTCGTTACGAGTTTCTGCAAATTGGTTCGATCTCACCATAAAATTGAAAAGTTTTCAATTTGTTAGGCGATATCAATATCATTCATTCATCGCCAGATCATCTATTAAAGCTACTCGGAATAGCGATTCCGGAAACTAGTCCTTTATATCCATTTCAAAAGAGATGTTATTGGAGGTATTTAACATGTTCTATGGAAAATAATTAATCGAAATGATGCACCGTTATCACACGGTCACTTATTGATCATTTTGATGTTGGCACTATTCAACACGCAGACAGCTATTCACGAATTTGTATTACCTCATGACACGTTGAATGGGGTCTATTATTACCTATTTATAGAAAAATTGACACCAGCAATATTGGTAATCCCATGCATTTCTATTGGTCCGAATAAAATAGGTTGGAAAATGTATCGATAATGATTCACCGAAAATTTTGGAAGTAACTGAAGTGATTGACTGGGCGAGTCGGTCATTGAATAAAAATAATGAAGCTACCATTTGTTGGAATCGATAGTTGCAATGAATATTTTCAACGACATAAAATTATAACGAACAGAAATTTCGTATTGGTATTGGAGCCTTGTCACAATAATTGATGTTTGGGAAGCTGGATGTATACTAGTTACTAATCTTCAGAATCTATGTTCACTTTGCACTATTTATAATGCTGCAATTGACGCTCAAGGTGTTATTTTTATCGAGAAACCAATTTTGAATTATATTTAGAAAATCCGGCTCACCTTCTCATTTCCGATAACCGAAATAGAAAATAGAACAAGGAGTTTCCATTCATTCTCTCGTTTATTCGTCTTCAAGGGGTGTGCAATACTTGAATGAACGAACTCTTTTTCAACATATTGCAAGCTACATCATCTCTACTGTCAAACACTACTAATATATCAAAGCAAACGAGTAATCAAGACGAATACTAGATGAAACAGGACAAACATTTATAATTATGTACCTACCAAGGGCATTGAGTTATTACTTGTATGTTTCAAGATCAACACATTCCAATATTTAATTCCATATCTTCATCATGATTCATTACCTATATTAATTTTCGAATAGTCTCGCTGTCGTTGCTATGGAAACACTAAACGAACTTCAGATCCAAGCATTTCAATAATGGATAATGATTTCGAAATTCCCGAGACATCAGAAAGGGCAGAAAAAAATATCACGAAACTCTTATCACAAGGAAAACCCCAATTTAGTTAAGGGGTTGGCAGAAAACTGAGGAATGTTGAAATGAGACTGTGCTGCTAGGATACTGAAGACTGATGGTTAATGAGAATATAGACATGGCTAATTACCAAAATTATAATATTAATTCGAATCAAGGATCGAAAGAATATCAGCCCAAAAGCCCAAAAACTGTAACCCCTTTTTACTATAACTATCAGCCAAAAAAGTCCAGAGTTCTGGCTGGAGAAGATGTTCCTTTATATTTGGAGCTGTAAAAGTCTACATACGAGAATGTATTGATATCTAGTTAGCCTAGACCAGTTCCATGCATAAACAAAATATTGCGATACCATATCAACGAATAATAACTTATCAGAAGTGTCAGTGTAGAGTTCGACGTCAAAAAAATAAATCAGAGTTACGCAATGAATTAAAAAAAAAAAAGATGTCCACCGAAATTGTAGAAATCGAAAAATTGGAGTATCGAGTCATCATCAAGTAGTTACCTGTATTTAAAAGGGTTAAGAGGTAAGCAGATTTACGAAGATATGCTTAATACCCTTGGTGATCAATGTCCTTCGTATGCGACCGTGAAAAATTAGACTGCAAGCTTCAAAAGGTGTAAATTTTCCATTGAAGATGATGACCGATCGGGAAGGCCAGTTTCTGTGTCAGTCCCTGAAAATATCGATGCAGTTCATGACATGATTTCATCAGACCGTCGAATTGGGCCAAAACGGATATCTGAAGCACTGAAGATTTCATACGAGCGCGTACATCGTATAGTAGTTCACGTCAATTTGGACATGAGAACAATTTCTGCAAAATGGATCCCAAAATGTTTGAATGTTGACCAAAAGCGTGCAAGGGTTGAAGCATCGCGTTCGATCTGTGCTCGATTTGAAAACGATGTAGACTTCTTAAACCGAATTGTTACTATGGATGAGCATGAGCAACAATCGATGGAATGGTGACGCTCTGGTTCTCCAAGACCTAGGAAGTTTCGTGTCCAAAAATCTGCTGGAAAAGTTCTTGCTTCAGTTTTTTGGGACTGCCGTGGAGTAATCATGATTGATTTTTTGGATAAGGGTAGAACAATAACTGGAGATTACTATTCGAAATTACTGACCAGTCTTAGGGAAAAAATTGAAGAGAAAAGACGCGGAAAACTATCCAAAGGTGTTTTGTTTATACGGGACAAAGCCCCAGTACACAAATCTTATATTGCCATGCAAGAAATTCGTGATATAGTGTGAGAATTACTGGAACACCCCCCTTATTCGCCAGATTTGGCTCCATCCGACTATCATCTCGTTCCTCAACTGAAAAAAAGTTTTCCGTCGACCATAGAATAAAAGCTCATTTTAACGGACTCGAAATCATCCATTAATGACCTATTTTAATGCATTATTTCTTATTAATGATAAATAAAATAGATTGCAGAAGAAATTTCAGGTCATACAAGAAGCAAAGTAAATAATAATTCAACCTCCACTTTCTCCACACGTTCCTTATGGGATATCATAGGTAATGGTATAAATGCAAACTGAATGTGAACTATTCAGAATGTGACAACATGTCCAATATTCCCTCTATGAATTTTTCGAATTAATATTAATATATCGAAATGAACATAGAAATTTACATTATGTGAAAGGACCCCGCACTTTTACTACGGGAAATGGCGTTCCGTCAAATTTTCTAAAATTTTGGTGTAATGTAGTACTCGACATACTGATCAAAAGTGTCCATGGCCCCAACTCAATCCTATGACTAGTTTTTGAGATACAGGGCGTTGAAGTTGAGAATTACCCACTTTTACTACGCCCGTATCTCGGAACAGAATCGAATGAACTTCAATTTTTCTCAAGAAACATTTCATTACATCCCCAAGGAGCAAGCATATAGAGGAATATGACCGAAAGTCGTTACGAATACAGGGTTATCCATAATTGAATGCATGCCCGATTTTGAAAGTATAAAATATGTCAGTTCCAAAGCGAGAACGTTCGCAAAATGAACTATTACACTAGATATGTTGTTGTTACATCGAAAAAGTCTGAAATACCCAGAATTTATACTGGGTGATCCATTATTATAGAAACTATTCTCAAGAAAGGTTGAATGGACACCCTGTATTTATGGGTTGATTCAAGGTGTTTGTTTAATGTTTTTAGAACATATCATCATGGACTTCAAAGAATACAGGGTGATTCAGTCATGAAATGAACTTTGAACCTCACGAAAATACCCAAAAACCACCTATTTTTTCATCACCCTCTATCTCAAGATTGAACCCGAGGAGATGGGAGTTTTCTTTCACCATTGTACTTGATATAAAAACATCAATACGACTGAGAGTTTTTATCCACTTCCTATGACCAGATTTTTTTTTATGTAATATGAAAATTATTTATTTACGTTATTATTTTCTTATACCAGCTAAAAATCTGGTCATAGGAAGTGGATAAAAACTCTCAGACGTACTGATGTTTTTATATCAAGTACAGTGGTGAAAGAAAACTAGAGCGTGATGAAAAAAAGAGGTGGTTTTTGGGTATTTTCGTGAGGTTCAAAGTTCATTTCATGACTGAATCACCCTGTATTCTTTGAAGTCCATGATGATATGTTCTGAAAAAATTGAACAAACACCTTGAATCAACCAATTAATACAGGGTCCATTGAACCTTCCTCGAGAATAGTTTCTATGATAATAGATCACCCAGTATAAATTCTGGGTATTTCAGATTTTTTCGATGTAACAACAACATATCTAGTGTAATAGTTCATTTTGCGAACGTTCTCGCTCTGGAACTGACATATTTTATACTTTCAAAATCGGGCATGCATTCAATTTTGGATAACCCTGTATTCGTAACGATTTTCGGTCATATTCCTCTATATGCTTGCTCCTTGGGGATGTAATGAAATGTTTCTTGAGAAAAATTGAAGTTCATTCGATTCTGTTCCGAGATACGGGCGCAGTAAAAGTGGGTAACTCTCAACTTTAACGCCCTGTATCTCAAAAACTAGTCATAGGATTGAGTTGGGGCCATGGACACTTTTGATCAGTATGTCGAGTACTACATTATACCAAAATTTTAGAAAATTTGACGGAACGCCATTTCCCGTAGTAAAAGTCGGGGTCCTTTGTCTATTATGGGAAATACAAATTTATTTCCATCCAAAATTCATATTCAAGTCGTGATGAGGTCGACGAAAAAATCTTATAATCAATTCGTTTATTAATTCAGCGATTAATGGTCTCAAACATCAACGCGCTCGCTCCGCTCACGCGTTAAAATATTTCGACCATTAATCGCTGTCATTAATAAACTAGTCGATTAAATAACTATTAAAAGGTGAAGTACTGGTTTGCAGAGCAAGAAGAAACATTTTTTAAAAGGTCGTAAATTTTCTTCCAACCAGGGAGAATAAAACCTGTGAAGTACTGGTTTGCAGAGCAAGAAGAAACATTCTTTTTGAAAGGTCTAGAGAAGTTGCAGGTTTGCTAATAAATGTATTCAATTGAGAGGAGAATATGCTGAGTAAAAAAATATTTTGACATTGAAATTTTGTTTGGTTCTAATTATACTGCCGTCCTAAGCCAAAAGGCATTATCTCAAATCCATACCATGTTCGAATTTCATCTTTATATAATAATTATATGAGGATGAAATTCGAACATGGTATGGATTTGAGATACTGCCTTTTGGCTTACGACGGCAGAATAGTAGGCTAAGAATTTTTCAATATAATCTCGTAATCAAATTTACTTTCATTTATGTCTTGAAAATAATATCATCCAAATGACGGCCTCGGCGAGCGACGCATTCTTTCGCGGAAATTTTCCATTACTCTTTCCAGCATAGCGATTTCAAATTGATTGCCTGTTTCAAGTCCTCAAGGGTCCCAGGGCGATGTTTGAAGACCTCATTTTTATGTTTCATTTATATGGACGCTGTGGCCTTAGAAAATTGTTTGTCGATGTGTTGTTTCCAGCAGAGCTGTGCCAAAGCATTGTGCTTTGTGCTCGTGAAAGTACTCGGAGCCCTTTTGTGCCCCCGAGCACTGTGCTCCCAAGCACTTTTCAAAAGCAGTACTTAGTGCTTAGTAATTGGAGTGCTTCGGCCAAAGGCTCAGTGCTCAGTAATCCCAAAAGTGCTCCCGAGCACTTTTGCATTTTGCAAATGGTTTGCTCCTGACGAATCAGTGCAAGAATTGACAGAGGAATATTTCCATTTTTCCTTGAGATTTTTATTTAATTTTGTTTGAAGGACTGGGAAGTAAACTCGAAAAATTCAGTATACTTATGAATATTATCAACCAGAGATCCAGGAGCGAATAGCATTTTTCTCTCTCATTACCAATATGAATTTATTATACAGGGTGGCCATTTGAAAACGAAACAGACGAGATTACAGACGAAATAAATTTTTTCGATAGAAATGCTCGGACAGGTCAATTTCTGTTTCGAGGGGGACAACTTAAGATGTAGGTTACGGACGCATAGCTCTTCAACCCTTGCTGCTACAACCCCCACCACCAATTTTTGAATAAGGAAGATGGGGTGAGTGATACCTCAATTCAAAGGTATTTTTATACTGATTTCAGCACAGCAATTGTTTTTTCATTTTATGCATTAGTTCTTGAAATATTCATGCGTTAGTTAATTTTATCACTTAAATTAATTTTTTGCGAATAATTGACATTTCGTGCTTCCGAAACACCAAAATTTCCGCACTTGTATTTGAAATTGCGAAACATCTACCACTGGGCAAATGAAGTCATACCGTACGTGTTAATGCTACTAGGGTCAGATGTTCGACTAGCTGTTTTATTCACTGAAATCATTCTCCAACTGTACGGTATCAGAACGATTTGAAGTATTGATCTAAGAAATAAGACTTTTCGAAGTAAAGTAAATAATTCATCAAAAACTCACATCAATTAATTAATTTGAAGCTCAAAATGTCGATTTTTCACAAAAAAACACCACTTCATTTTCAAATACTTAGTTAAGAATATTTCGAGAACTAATGCATAAAATGAAAAAACAATTACTGTGCTGAAATCAGTATAAAAATACCTTTCAAATGAGGTATCACTCACCCCATCTTCCATATTCAAAAATTGGGGGTGAGGGTTGTAGTAGCAAGGGTTGAAGCGCTATGCGTCCGTAACCTACATCTTAAGTTGTCCCCCTCGAAACAGAAATTGACCTGTCCGAGCAATTTTATCGAAATAATTTATTTCGTCTGTAATCTCGTCTGTTTCGTTTTCAAATGGCCACCCTGTATATTATATTGAATCGAATTCAAAATTTTCAATATCACATACCTATGCCAACTTACAATTTCTTTTCTGATTAAAATAACCTCACTTTCAATATTTCCTAAAAAAAAGTGCTTAGGGCTTAGTGCTCGAAATGTCGAATTACTTTCAAAAATTGCTTAGTATTCGCGAGCCTTTTGTGAAAATATGTGCTTTGTACTCGGGAGCTTTGTTATTCAAGTGCTTAGTGCTTAGTGCTCGAAGCACTTTTCTTCAGTGCTCGTGACAGCTCTGGTTTCCAGTAACTATTTAGTGTGACACCTAGTTATTGGACCTATCGGGAAAAATTCAGAATTATGGCGCTCTGAGATTGTACGGTTGCATTACATGATACTTCCTATTTCAGATGTTCGTACCCGAGATCAGATGGAAAACTTGTATCAAATGATGTGGTTCGAATATCTGATAATCATATAATGAGCAATAACAGTTTCGAGGAAAACCCCTTAGCTTGGCGCCCAACAATAAAAAATTCGTTTCGAATCAAATTACATAACGCATCCCAGATTAAAACATTTCGTGACTAATCAAGACTGACAAATGTCTGTTTGAATGGCTGAAACATCCCTAAGCGACACCCAAACTAAATTCCTGACAAATGTTTCAAATTATCCGGTTTTTGCCAACAGACAAGGGGCGCCCGTACCTTCCTGCGGGATAATTTTCGATATGTTCCATTTCCCGACTATTTATTTCCCTTTATCGGGAAGGCTCCGCGTTTATCATCGCTGTTACTAATGAAGTAAGAGGCCGAGGTCATTAATCAATCCGGCCGCCGTGGCGGTGGTCACCCCATCAGTCATTTCGCCCCCCTAGGTGGGGGCTGCAGAGCGTATCCCCGGCAAATTGCGAGGAATCAGGGTCGACGCCGATATTGAGGTTTATTACAATTTCCCGTTCTTTATTCATGCCATTCATGGTGTTGGACGATCTGTACATATTTTACATGAATTATTCATGGGAGGGTGAGGGGGCGTTTTCTGCATAAAAATGTGTAAGATCGTGGGAGATTATGATATCGGCATTGTTGGAAACAATACATGAGTCATGGAGATGCGGTCGGATCAGACTGGTTGATTGATTTCTGTGTTGTGGCCTTCGACATGATGGAATTCCTGCATAGGATATTGGGATACAGAGGATATGTAGAATTATTTGGTTTCTGGAACGATTTGCGTGTTTTGCGTGTTCATCACGCAATGTCCTTTTATTGCTGATTGAATGGCTTACAGTTTTCAATGATAATAATAATTCGATATGATTTCCAAGCATCACGGATTCAATACATAGTATAAAGCAAAGTCGATTTCGCTGTCTGTCCCTATATCCCTATGTATGCTTAAATCTTCAAAACTACGCAACGTTTTTTGAAACGCTTTTTGTCAATAGATAAAGTGATTCAATAGGATTAATAGGAATGTATGATACTTGCATAATTTTGTAGAGAAACACTGATTAATTATTTTTTTCTGAAAAAACGGCTGATACCCCAATAACATTTCACACTATATAATAACTGATTAATTTACAGGTTTCAGATTTGAAGTCGTAAATAACTAGTTTTATAGTTTTGTTCCATGTTATAAGGCACGAATTCGCGTATCACCCACGTTATTCTTACGGTAATATAGGAAAATTATCCTTATGGTTTTGGCAAAGTCGCTTTCGCTGTCTGTCCCTATGTATGCTTAAATCTTCGAAAATACGCAACGGATTTTGAAACGCTTTTTTAGTAGATAATGTGATTCAAGAGGAAGGTTTTTATGTATGATACATGCATAATATTGTAGAGAAACACCTATGAATATACAGGTTTCTAATGTGATGTCGTAAATAAACACAGTTTTTTGCGCTTACATTAAAAACGCTGACTGAACCCCACGAAATAAATCAAAATAATTTACTCGGTATTGTACCCCTAAAAGAGGTCAACAAAAAAGTCCGCGATTGTATATGTCTATCTCTCAAGGATAACCCACAATAACCATTTTTTATACTTCACTTTTCACGGAAAAAATGGCTTATTCAGGAAGTTATTTTTAGCAATACAGCATCAATCCTTATCCAATTGAGTACCTCGAATACATTGTCCATTCAATATACATCAATATGGCCCTTCACAGCATGTAATTGAAATGAATATTTCCGAAGATATTACAGATTCAAAATGCAGGGACTTAGCGGTGCGGGCTGACACTACCGTTGTTTATAAGGATTGCCGTTGTATCCGTGCGAAGTCAGGGCGGGTCGCTAGTCAAAAATAGATCGCTAACTTATGCATTGTATTTTTCGTAAGTAATATCATAAGGGCATCTAATTTTTCCGAAAAAAATCGAAAAAACACGTTGCTAAGTAATATTTTAACAAGAAGCATGAGTGCTGATGGCAACAAAAATTCGAGTCGAAGACGAGGATTTTTGCACCTGCACGAATGCTTTTTGTTAAAAAAATTTTACTCTGCATTGTGTTCTTTCGATTTTTTTCGCAGGAAAAATTAGTTGCCCGAATGGTATTCGACAATACTATCACCAGATTATTCTGGATGCATTATGTATGTATTATTAATTTTCGTTGACAACATCTGTTAAGTTTTGCCGCGGGTAAACCCGAAAAAACTGCTGACAGCTGCCACCATACGGTTTTTCCATCTAGAAACCATTTGTGATTCAAAATTGCGCGTTTCTGATTAAGAAATTGGAAATTGAGACGATGGAAATAGTCGTTGATATCGCTCCCGATATGAAAGCTATACAGTATACATCCGTACTCGCCCTTGGGCAACTTGGGAACTTGGGCAATTCTGTTGTAGAAGCTTTTCCAGGACCAGGAATGTAAATGTAGTGGTAGGATCTTAGTGATAGTGGTTAAATGCGAACGCAACTTTTCCCAAGAGAAAAATATCAGACCTCAACTTCAGAGATGTTTTTGCAAATGCGCTGTTAAGAGCTCGTCCTCCAGACTCAGAGCGCCAATGAACGCCAGTATCTGAGAGAAAGAATATCAAGGAGGTTAAATCCACGCTCATCGCTGATCATACGATTTCTTCAAAACAAGATTTGGAGATCCAAATAGCAACAACATTCATAGAAATGAAGGCAGATTCTGTGCGCTTGTAAACACCTACCTGAAGCTTCAGAAGATATTCACATCTTTCTTGTCGTATATGTTTCACCTCTTGAGGAAAGTAATTTTTTGTGGTGGCATCTTTGTTGTTGGTGGTTTTGAAAATGAAGATGAAAATAGTCTGCAAAACGTTAAGTCCATATTTATCACAAACAGCCCGTCCCAGCTTCGCCCGGGTAGAGATTTATTGATCCACGCGGCTACTTTTTTATAGATATGCATGTCCCCCTCTCACACTTCGGTGCCCTCTCCTACCCGCCTACCTAGCACGGAGACGTATTTAGGTCCAGTCGTGCGGTTTCATCTTCATCACCTGCCATATCTTTTGATGTACTCGTTGTAATTATATGATGTAAAGGGCAATTTCGTTCTAAATTAAATACGGGATAAATAACGTAATGAGGTGGATGAGGATCAATACCCTATTCAAAAAACGCACTCCAAAATAGTGCATAATTTTGGAAAACATCTGATTACCATAAACAGGTAATAGCGAGTCAATCTTGAGGGATAGATATATGCTATCGCCATCGCGGATTTTTTGGTAGAAGTATTTAAGAGGTACCTACATTTCCGTCATACATTGCATCCACGTGAGTCTCACGGTTTTTGCAGCGCACGTGAAAATTGCTGATTATGGCTATTTTTTTGTAATTATTGAAGTTATAATAGGAGTTTTTGATTTTTTTCGGGTGAAAAGTATAGCCTATGTCACTCAGCGATAATGTAGCTTTCTGAAATCAGTCCAGTTGTTTTTGAGCCAAGTCTTATCAAACACACAAAAATACAAATCTTTCCTCGTTATAATATTAAGTATAGATATAGTGGATTATTTGGTTTTGTGTTTTTATTCAATTTCTGAATAGAATAACTTGAAAATATGAGAAATTAATGTGAAAACCGAAAATCACCCTATATAGCAAGAAAAGGTACTTTTAAATTGTCCTTTTTACCTAAGTAGCCCCTATACGTTGCAGGAATATGTGCAGTTCCTCGTTACTCACCATGTATATTTATTGATTTAGGTTGCGTAAGGTGATTTTCTTAAAATAAGATCAAGAAATAGTATTATGTGTTTGTTTTTAGAGTAATAGCACTTCAAATTGAAATAAACCACATTCAAACCAAGAGCGAAGCGAAATAATTTTAACATTGAAAATGTTTATGTTCGTATATTACAGGCAAGTTACGAGTTTTCGTTCAAGGTCGAAAGAAAAAGGTGTCGCTAGTAGACCAAAACAGCATTCGAAAGTTATCGCGTGATTTATTGAGATAGGTGTATTGGGCCAGCATACGAGAATCGGTGACCAGTGGGCCGCGGTGGGAGGTACGTCAAATTCGCCGCAACGTTGCCAGATTGGGCAATTATTCCTGTATTCGAAGGATAGATCCTTGTTTATTTCCTTCATTATCACTTCGAGTGTTTATATTGTTGTTTCATCAAGTGAGATCTGGGCCGCGGTGAATGGTCCGTCAAATTCGCCGCAACGTTGCCAGATTGGGCAATTATTTCGGTATTTGAAGAAAAGGTCAATAGTTGATCCGAGTACATATAAGATTCATGAATTTTAGTAAAAACAGATTCCTTCTATCTAAAGCCAATTACATGAATACCCAGATTTGCTAAAATCTAAATTCACTTCGAAAATATTGGACGGAGTGGACTCAGCTTCATCTGATGATATTTCCTCCGAGTAGGGGAGGACGGGGGAATTCTGCGCATTGATATTCTGCAACTTAGTTCAGTTATTTCAAATTTAGATACAGCGCACCATTTCGTATTTGCCTTGCCAACATCCTCCCGTAATTTGAAGGTAATTAATTGTATTTCTCCTCCAAGGCGAAGAAATAGAACTTTTCGATGATCCTGTCAGTCGAAAAATGACGTTTTTATCGTACGTTTGGGAATAATAGTATATTATTTCATAAGGAGGAGCAGTGTCACATTTCGCATGGCGAGCTTCAGTAATTGAAAGCGATCCATGAAAAGTCACTTCTCATTCGAATGAAATATGTTATTTTATTTTCAAGCATCTTGAAATTCCTGGAAATCTGAATAATATTGACATTTACGATCGTTATAATTGAGTGAAAAATGAAACATTTGTATAGTTACGGTTGTCTTGCACAATTAGTCCCTTGCATAACAACACTTTTTCTGCTGCCGGAGGGAAAAGTAAACCATAGCAACTATTTCTCCGCCTAGGCGGAGAAATAGAACTTCTCTGTGATCCTGTCAATTTCATCCTGAAGTGAGAATTAATCTAGTAATATTCCCCAGACGTCTACAAATAAAAAAACACAATTGGTTCGTGTTTTCCGATCCTAAAGTAGTCCAGACGTTTTCGATAGCATGTATTTTTCCGGAAATTCTATCCGGAAAAGCCGATGAATTTTCTACGGCTTCGCGGAACGGCTTTTCACCGCTTTCGTATGTGCATACACAACGTTGTACGTTGTATCGAATCGAAAAATTAAATAACTAAGGCAGAGAAATTGAATTTTGATATACGGTCTCAATTTCTCGGCAAGGCACACGTTCTGTTATAAATTATTGATATTGTGTTGCAAGCGGAAATGGAGGCGAACTTCCTTCTCCGAATTCCGATGAATAATTCGTATTGGACTCGGGAAGCGCACCAGAAATTCTCAAAATGCAGCGGATTCATTCTAACCTGTCCACACAATGGTTGAATTGGCTATGGCTCTGTTGAATCATTCTACACGAGTGTACTGATATTTTGATAAAGAGTTTAATAGCCATATTCAACTCAAAATTTCGATATTTCGTGGTCCATTAATACGTTTCACCTAAAACTGCGCTAAAACTGCATCTTCAGAGGTTTCTCGCTCGAAAATTGTAACCCGATGAATGACTTCTCCCAACTGGAGTTCTGTGAATTTCGGAGAAGTCATTTGTCGGATTACTATCTCCGACCGCGAAACCTCTGAAGATGCCTAGATCAACAAAATACCTCTTTTGCCTTCTCAAATTTACACTATGTATAAATCGTACCTGATCCCTTTCATTAAATTCATATATCAGGTGTTTTTTCGGAATGATAGAACTTTGAATTGAAATAAAACACATTCAAACTAAGATTGAAGGCAATTTCTTTTTCATTTGAAAGATAATTTTATGACATTTATGCTTTGAAAATAATTTCTCTATTTCAGTATCGTAATGGGTTCATTACAGTACAAAAAACAGTGCTGTAATGAACTCATTACAGCATTGTTTTCAGTTATATTTTTCGTTCCGTGGTTGTCAACAATGATTCCCGATCCTATCAATTTTCAACACACGTCAATTGGAAATGTCAATTTCGTGAAAGTCACCAACTGCCAAGATACAAAATAAAAGTCACTAGGATGTATAATCTGAATTTTTCATTGAATTTCAACAGCATTTCATGAAATTTGACTGAAATAGAGAAAATACCGTCTAATACTCGTTGCAGAATGCAATCACAACACTCACGCGTTCGAAAACTCGCTCCTTCGTCGCTCGTTCTCGAATTTCCCATTCGTATTGGAATAGGGGCCCATTCTGCAACTAGTTTTAGAATATATGAATATACTTTTCCGACATATGTCCACCACGACTAGCTCTGAGGAAATGAATTCGACCTGAACAATTTCGAACTACTTTTTCGAGTAATTCAGGCCTTATTTCAGCAATACCACACGAGTTATGTTGGCTTCCAAAGCGTCTTTTGTTTCTGTTCTATCAGCATAAACCAATGCAATCACTGGACATACCCCATAGAAGAATAATCCATTGGTGTTATGTCGCATAATTTTGAAGGCCACTCAATTGGACCATTTCTCGAAATAATGTGATCGTCAAATCTTTTTGGCAATAAATCAATTGTTACGGTAGCAGCATGAGGTGTAGCATCATCTTGTTGAAACCAAAACACTTCTGGGTAGATACCATTCAAATTGTGAAACCAATAATCATTGATCATCGATCTGTAACGAGCACCATTCACTGTAACATTAGCTTCAGCATCGTTTTTGAAGAATATGGATTTCTCCAGCGTGTGAAGCACACAATACAATGCATTTTTTAGGATGCAATGGAACCTGCAGAACTTCTTGAAGATTGTTTTCACTCTTTATCCGACAATTTTGCTTGAGTACCTACGAAGCACCAACTTCAATCTGTTCAAGGGCCAAATCAGCAAAAAAACGTAGCATATTATGGGCAAGTGGCTCTAGTTCTTGAACCAGTTGGACCTTGTAAAGGGGTAGACCAAGATCTTTACGCAAAATTTTTCATGTGGTGGATGCACAGAGTTCAACTTGTTGTGAACGTCGACGAATAGACAAATGTGGATCTTCATCACTTCCACTCACAGCAGCGATATTTTCTTATGTACTTACAGTACTTTGTCTTGCTGTTGTTGTTGCATCGAGTAGAGAAAATGTTGTCCGAAATCTGTTGATAGTTCGAAGAATAAACTGCTATGATATATTATGTAAACCATATATTTCATGAAGTACTCTACAAGTTTGGCGAATAGAACAGAACATGGATTTTGGAAATGAATTTCAACAATACAGGGTCTTTCACGAGGAACCTCACCCATATTTATACGGGAAACTACTGAACGTATTTTCATGAAATTCAGCACTTATAAGTATTTCACGATGCTGATGAAATCTAAAATATTTTCAAGGCATGAGCACCTCTGGTTTTTCCGGAAATGACGTCAACTTCCGTTTTTCAAATTAGAACACCATTTTTTATTGCAGAAATAGATTCCTTAGAAAATTTCAAGTTATTTTGATGTAACATTTTTCAGTTTTGGTTGGAAAATTCTCTCTGAGCGGGAAAATTCGAAAAAAAAAATCGAAAATAGAGCTCCGCTGAAACAAGAATAACTTCGAGGTTTTTGGATGGAAATTTTTCATTATTGTGATTTTTCAAGATGTAAGATCGATGTATCCACTTTGAAAATCGAAATCGCGATTCATGATACAGGGGGTGAAAAAATCGCTTTCAAAGTTAGGGATGACAAAATCGTGAAAAATCAATTTTTTCAAATTAGAACCCCATTTTTTTATGGCAGATATTGAATCTACGTTAAAAAATAATGTGAGTGTATGCATCACACCCTTGACCTAAAGTGGATATTAACTCAGAAAATATCCATTTTAGGGCAAGGGTGTGATGCATACACTCACATTATTTTTTAACGTAGATTCAATATCTGCCATAAAAAAATGGGGTTCTAATTTGAAAAAATTGATTTTTCACGATTTTGTCATCCCTAACTTTGAAAGCGATTTTTTCACCCCCTGTATCATGAATCGCGATTTCGATTTTTAAAGTGGATACATCAATCTTCAATCTTGAAAAATCCCAAAAATGAAAAATTTCCATCCAAAAACCTCGAAGTTATTCTTGTTTCAGCGGAGCTCTATTTTCGATTTTTTTTTCGAATTTTCCCGCTCAGAGAGAATTTTCCAACCAAAACTGAAAAATGTTACATCAAAATAACTTGAAATTTTCTAAGGAATCTATTTCTGCAATAAAAAAAGGGTGTTCTAATTTGAAAAACGGAAGTTGACGTCATTTCCGGAAAAACCGGAGGTGCTCATGCCTTGAAAATATTTTAGATTTCATCAGCATCGTGAAATACTTATAAGTGCTGAATTTTATGAAAATACGTTTAGTAGTTTCCCGTATAAATATGGGTGAGGTTCCTCGTGAAAGACCCTGTATAAACGCTGTTGGCGAGTCTTTCCTTGAAGAGAAATATCAAAAGAACATAGCTTCTACTTTTTGTCAAATCACAGTTATCCCTATCGAAAATTCTATCATTCTAAAAAACACCCGATACATATATCATAAATTCGTTCGATAACGTCGTCGAAAGTCTCCCTAGACGATCTCGATAAAACGAATCGAAAAAACACTGCAATCTGTGAAAAATAAAAGCGTCGAATAACTCGCAGCTTTATGGACTATCCAAATAGTGTTTATAACTTAATAAACTGCCGCGATCTCAGCATAAATCATTAAAAACTCGTTATTTCCCTGAATATCGTCCCGAACAAATCGTTGTTTTCGCGTCCTATCTTTACGTTTCTTTTAACGACCCTCTCAGTCAAAGAATGAGAATGACATCGAGAGAGTCGATAACTGAACTGATGCATGTTTAATTTTAATCCAGTATTATGCAATATTGGATGAGTATGCTTCTAATCAACATAGAGACAAACTCTTATCGGCATTTTGACGAATTTTCGTTTGCATGCCTATAATTTATGTCCTCAAATCCATTATCACAGAGTTCCATTCTTGTACACTGCCCAAAAAAATTAACGCACATTATGGAAATCTCAAATTTATTCTACAACTGAAGGTGTTCTCAATGATAATTATTTTTATCAGAATTATGCATGCATATGTTATCCACTTTCAACGTTTTTCCTCAATACAGATGATTTCTCCCAGCAGGAATAAAAAAAGATGATATTATCAGTTTTTGAATGTATTGGCTCCATTCTAAAATCAGTTGTTCTCGATCAATTGTTTTTCTTTCGTTTGATTTTTTACACTCGATCGCTATGGAACGCGACACACGCAATTGGACCCAAGAGAAATGTACCCAAGCGGTAGTTTTGCGAGAAGAAGGGTGGACATACACAAGAATTGCAGAAAGGTTTGGAGTTTCCCATACAAGTGTGTCCAGAATGTTGCAGCGATTCAGGGAGACAGGTATGAATGTCCGACCGAAGACCAGGACAGGCTAGACCACGGGTAAGAACTGCCATTCAAGAACGTTACTTGACAGTTTCTTCGTTGAGACAACGGTTTGCAACCGCTCGTCTCCTTCAAAATCAGCTTGAGCAAACTCATGAGGTGCAAATTAGCAGTCAGACAATAAGAAATCGCCCCAGAGAATATGATTTAAGGCCTCGTGTCGCGGCAAGAGGCCCAGCTCTTACCCCAGTCACAGCCTTCTGTATACAGAAGGTTATGCCCCAGCCCATCGAAGGGCGCGTTTGGATTTTGCGAGAGAGCATATCCATTCGGAAGGGGCCGATTGAGAAAGTGTTCTCTTCACAGATTAGTCTAGATTCTGCCTCTACCATTGTGATCGACGTTCCCTTGTATACAGACGTCCACATGAAAGATATGCTCAGTGCAATTTCCTGAATACTACTGGTTTCGGGGGAGGATCGATTATGGTATGGGGTGGAATATCTTTGACTGCCCGCACAGACCTAGTGGTCGTGGATAATAGAGCTATGAATGCTGATAAGTATATAAGAAACATTCTTGAAGAGCATGTAGTGCCATTTGCCCCATACATTGGTGCAAATTTCATTTTTATGGACGACAATGCCAGACCCCATCGTGCGCGCATCGTTCAGGAGTACCATGAAGAGGTTGAAGTCTCTCGAATGAAATGGCCAGCAAGAAGTCCAGATCTCAATCCGATTGAGCAGGTTTGGGACAACCTCAATATAAGGCTGAGAAGTTCAGAAAATCATCCAGTTACTCTTAATGACTTAGGAATTCAACTCGGAGAAATCTGGGAATGATTAGATCAGAACATTTTAATATCACTCATTTTGAGTATGAACCGTCGTTGCCGAGCTGTAATAAACGCAAGGGGTGGAAATATTTATTATATAGCATTAAATCACTTATCAGCATTTCAGTATTTTGAAAATTGTTCATTTCTCTTCTTTCACATAAGATTCGGTGAAATCCTGAATTTTTCTTCCATTTAATGTGTCTTGTTTAGTTCAAAACCTTCCCGAGAGAACATAAAAATTATAAAGTCAATGTAGAGTTAACTCTCATTAAAATTGAGATTTTCAGAATGTGCGTTAATTTTTTTGGGCAGTGTATTTTCGACAACTTTTATTAAATTTATTCAAAAGAGAAAATCCCGATGTAATGGATTTTATATTTTACCCGTCTCACCTCCAGTTCTCTCCAAAAAATGTAACAAAATCCATCCAGATCAGCGACGTGGTGCTGGAAGAACAAACGAATCCAATATCCGACCAGATGAAGGTCTCAATCTGCCACGGAAAGAGATTTAATTTGACAGTCATTTTATGGGTCTTCTGCAATGCACCATCGTCTACACTTTGCAGGCAAATTTCTGCGAAATAAGGGCTTGGCGCAGCGAGAGCTCATTAGATATGTTTCATCGGATTCCGATTCTTTCAGAAGCACGGTTTCTTCTCTCCAATCCAGATATTTGTTCAAACTACGTGCCAAGATTTTAAGTCCGCCGGCTGCGAGCAGGGATGTTCAGGGTTGTACAGAAGGAAGCGGGCAATCAGGAAAAGGCAGTGTAGTCCATTTGGGAGTATATACAAATTTATATTCTTCGAGAACAAAAATTATTTATATGAAACGAGATTAACTATCTTCATTTTTTGATCGACTAGGTATAATACCTAATTGACCATTCTGTACTGAAGCAAGGGTGAAACTCATTAACTTGTGGATTTGAATATAGAGCAAATCACTATGGAGAAGTCATTATTGGATATTTTAGAGCACATTTCTTTCATAAATAGTTCCTTTTGTATGCAGAAGCCTCAGTACGGCTCTGACCAGTAGCACAGCCCTGAAATGAATTCCTGGAATGCATTGTAGACAAGGGATTTGCAGCAGTTTTCTCGCAGGACTCTTTTGTTGCATTTTTAGTTGTGTATTGAATATCTCAGAGCCATTTGCAGATGGAACTTTCGCTCCGGGTGCTCTCAGAAATGTATCTGACTCTGTTCACGAACTCGACGAGATAACTCGTAACTACGCCAGTTTTCACAGTGAAAATTGTTGAAATTTTCTTGGATAAGTGAGTGGAAACGTTCTGGGAAGAGACTTCGAGGATGTTATGGCGAAAGTAAAGGAAATCGCTGGTTCGAGATTTTAACGAGCGATCAAGATTCGCAAGGGTGCTTTTCGAATATACTCAACGACGATATACACACATCGTCATAGGTCTTAGCCCTCCCTAGGTTTTCTCAAGAAATAAACAATATTTTATGAAAATGGGATGAATATTGGTTTATTTTTATTTTTCATTTGAAATATAATTGATAGAAAATCTTTTTTGTACAACTGCAAGTGACACTTTTAATGACAGCAAACAATGTTAAAATTGATTGTTTACGTGGAAGCGGGTTAAAAATATTTTTAGCACTTCATTTTCTTAGGATGAAATCAGATGAAAAAAATTCTGCAATTGCAAATTTTGATTATCAATATTTAACAATCATTACTTATGAACATTAATATCAATCGTAAAACTAGAACAATTACTAACATTAATGCCCTGTGACGTTAGGGAGCTTCGCAACACATCATTAGAATCCTCAGGACCATCAGTACTTGTAGAAACCGGAAGTACAATATTGGATGATGATGATGCAAAATCTGTTGTTTCTATATGCAATGGAATGATCAACATAGCCCTCGGCTACCTTCGTAGACTTCCATCCACCATGTTTTTCTATATCCGTAATATTTGCTCCTGATTCTGCTAGCAATGAAGCGGAGGATCTTCGAAAACAGTGTCCTGTATATTGCTTTGGTTCTGGCAGTTTGAGGAATTCGGCAACAATAGATGGAATTTTCCCAAATGTATCGATACCAACTGGATTGGCAGTGCAGTAATTATTCATGTATTCCAGGAAAAAACGACGATGTTTGATGACAGAAGGGTGCAGTGCGAAGTACTTATGAAAATAGTGAACATACTCCCAAATAATACTGAAAGATCGACTGACTTTCGTTTTTGTGTTTGGAAGTTTTATAACCAATGATTTATTTGTTATTTCGATATCTTCCACTGATAAATTACACAATTCTTCTCGCCGACAGGCTCCAAATAATCCGACAATAGTTGCAACCTTAACCATCATGTATTTCTGATCTGGTGCCTCATTCATAAACTTTTCAACTTGTTCACGAGTGAGAATTTTCGATTTTTTGGGACGATATCCTTCACTTTCCCGTTTTAAATATGCTATCACCTTAAAATATTTACTAACATCCACACCATTTTTAACAAGGGCGCTCGACTTTATCATTGAAAATTTGCTCCACAAAGTTGATGAACTCCATATTTTTGCTTTTTCTTCTAAGTACGACAGGAACAACCAAATCGTCACTTTTATTAATAATTATTGGACTCTCGACAAACATACTAAGCAGTTAAAAACTCAAGACGAAAATTGGACAGGAACGAAATCCAACTGACCGCGTCTTTTCTCATTTTTTAGTAATCATAACGTTGGCAACGTTTGCCATTCACATTCACAACAACCTTTTGATTATTTAAATATTAAAATGGAACTTGAAGTTTATTGTCATTGCAAATTTGCCCATTTCATCATCAAAATAGGGCAGTTGTACAAAAAACTTTGTATGGTATTTGTGTTAAAAGCGATTTTGATCAATTCGCTCAGCTCATTTCACAAACTTTTTCACTCACAAAATAAAACGTCACTTTTAACACTCATATCATAAATAACTATTTTTGTTACTCTTTGATTTATGCAGGATGAGACAAAACAGGAAAAATGAGAAGAAATCTAAATTTATCGATTATTCATTTCTGATTAATGATATAGTTATTCGACAACTAAATCAATTATTCTACCGGCCCTAAATGAATTTTTGAATAGAATTCTCACATCGCATCTGTAGCGCTGATTTCATAATTGATGTGTTTATCATTCGTTTTTCAACTGATGAAGCACTTGGGAAAAATAAGTCAATCATTATTTTTTTTAATTGTTGACTGTGACCTAGACACGTGTGCCCTTGGTGTAGTTTAGTAGGTATGACTTATTTTTCCATGCATGCCTTGCTGCTTGTCGACTTACAAGTCCTGTCATCAAATAGACTTCTGGAACTCATCGAACGTATCAGTCCCTCCGAAAGTTTGCATCTGCATCGGAAAGTCCCCTTTTCCGTGACAATTCCCCCTTTCGGGAAGATTCAGCATCCGTCATTTATAGATTAAAGTGACAGCAACACGCTAAACCCTTCCCGATCTGTCAGACCGCTAATTAGGGGCGCCTTTTACGTCTTATTAACGATTTTCGTCGTAATAAATAAAGAGTTACATTTGTCACTAGACGTCTCGACGCGGCTTAGCGGATTTTCGGGCATCACTCGTGGCTTTGTCAGTATTTTTAGACGCCGTAGAAGAACACGAAGGGATTGTTCGGGATGAATAATGAAGACGGTTCACCTGCTGCGAGAGAACGTTTAAGACCGGAGCTTCGGAGGCTCTTAACGGCTGTTTTGATGTGTTTCTGGGTTCTGGAAGAACAACACTTCGGTGAATCACTCGAGAATTTAATGCCGTCGTTTACTGGAAAACGAGGCTGATATTGATGTGTCTGCGAGGAAGGTGATACCACGAAATATCTCGATCTTAATTTCTTGGATAATGGGATGATTCTTCCCAAAACCCATGTATCTAGTAATCTAGTTTTGTTATAGGTACTCAATATCATGTAATTTGAACGCAAATCTCCAAATAAATTGAATTGCTAGAGATTCAGTAAAAATAAATGGATTTCTAAATCCATTTTTTCGAAAGAAATGCCCACGTTATTGCTTCGTTTTATTACTTTTTATTTACCCTGTAGGTATAATTATATGTTCAAATTAGGTGCACAAGGCACAACAAAGTTCCAGCTGTCTTCAATAGATGGTCCCAGCAAAGTCCTGGTCGATTTCTATATATCGAGGGGCCGAGGGCTGAAAGGCAGGACTTCATAACTATCAAAATTTGTGGAATTGAGATTTTAGTATATTCCCATTATATTTATAGTTATAGTGAAAAGGGGTTACAGTTCACTGCGACCTTAAGGTCTATTGTGCCCCCTATCAGAGCTGTTATCATGGCGCCTCCTATATTCCCATTAAGTACGACTGGAAAAAATCCGAATTTTAACTCACATAATTTTTTTTTTGAAACATAAGGAAGAAGAAAAAACTCAAGTTCTTTGGAATACGCTTTTTTGCAATTCCGTTGTCCGAGAGTTACGAGGTCCTGCCTTTGAGCTCTCGATATCCAAAACGTCAGGCATTAAGCTATATGAGATATCCCGGTTCGCCATGAATTAGGTTTATCAAGTTTTATTTGAAACTGACGCAGGTTGGTACTCGTGAGATGTAGAATAATTCTCAGGACGTTACTAATGCTTATTCCTATTTACTCTTTTGTGTAATGTAAATGGAGTTAGTTATTTTGAGGGAACGTTATACTCGGGCCGACGCGGACGGCACCGATTCTCCATTCAGAAAGTGCTTTTCATTTTTTGAAGTTGACGCCCCTCAATTTTCTACCTGAAGGCTTGATTTTTTTTCTCCTGGAATTTCAGACAGTTTTCTGCGATTTCACACTTTCTGGAAGTTTTTTCAGTATTTCCATAATTTTTTGCATTATTCCAGCGCCTATCCAAATGAAATTTTTTTGAAAATTTAGACAATTGATTTGTATAGGGCACCCTAATATATTTCCTGAGAAAAAATGATGAACAACTGTCGAAAAACGATTATGATTTTCATAGACAATCAAATTCAACCCGATTTTTCATGCGAAAAATTTTTTTTTTCGAAAATACGAAATCAGAGTGCCCTTAAGACAACCTTGAACTTCAATTAAGAAAAAATCAAGCTTTCAGGTGGAAGCTTGAGGGCGTAAACTTGGAAAAATGAACATTGACATTTTTTTAATGGAAAATCGGTGCCGTAGCCGATTTTTTAATGCGAAAAAATATTTTTTTTAAAGAGAAGAAACTGGAGTGCTCTCAAGGCATCCTCTAACTTTCATTTAAAAAAAAACAAGCTTTTAGGTGAAATATTGAGGGCGTGAACTTGGAAAAATGAAAGACATTTTTTGAATGGAAAATCGGTGCCGTAGCCGATTTTTTCATGCGAAAAATATTTTTTTTGAAGAGGAGAAATTGGAGTGCTCTCAAGACATCCTTTCAGACTTTCATAAAAAAAAGCTTTTAGGTAAAACTGAGGGCGGGAACTTGGAAAAATGAAGGGCTCTTTTTGGTTCTTATTTGAATGTCTTTTGTAGGCTTATTTCTTGAGAATTTTGAAAAGTGGGGAATTCCACTGCTCGTTTATAAGTTTTTCTGTCGGGTTAATCCAATCCTTTTATTTTTCTTTTGAACGAACTATCACAACGTAACGGACTTATTTTTCAGTAAAATTTCAACGATCGTTTCTTGATTTCCGTACAAGAAAATAGCATAACTGAAGCTTCCATCAACCATGTTTATTTTCGTGAAATATGTTCGGTATCAACAGAGAATTGTACATAATATATTATTTCATAAGAAGGAGAAATATCACTTTTCATGGCGAGCTTGAGTTTACCCGACCAACGTAGTAAGGCGGGTAATTGAAAGCGAGCAATAAAAAGTCACTTCTCCATCAAATGAATTATGTTATCTTATTTTCAAACTCTTTGAAATTCATGGAAATCAGAATATCCATCTCTCGGATTGTCATGTACGATCGTCATGATGGAGTGAAAAATGGAACATTTGTTTAGTGACGGTTGTCTTGCAAAATTCATCTTTTGCATAACCACACTTTTGATGCCGCCGCACCGGAGGGAAAAGTGAGCCATAGCAACTATTTCTCCTCCTAGGCGGAGAAATAGAACTTTTCGATTATCCTGTCAGTCGAAAAATGACATTGTTATCGTACGTTTGGAAATAAAAATGTTTATTTCCAAACGTTCGATAACAACGTCATTGTCGACTGACAGGATCACAGAGAAGTTCTATTTTTCCGCCTAGGCGAAAAAATATTTTTTTTAAAGAGAAGAAACTGGAGTGCTCTCAAGGCATCCTCTAACTTTCATTTAAAAAAAAACAAGCTTTTAGGTGAAATATTGAGGGCGTGAACTTGGAAAAATGAAAGACATTTTTTGAATGGAAAATCGGTGCCGTAGCCTATTTTTTCATGCGAAAAATATTTTTTTTGAAGAGGAGAAATTGAAGTGCTCTCAAGACATCCTTTCAGACTTTCATAAAAAAAAGCTTTTAGGTAAAACTGAGGGCGGGAACTTGGAAAAATGAAGGGCTCTTTTTGGTTCTTATTTGAATGTCTTTTGTAGGCTTATTTCTTGAGAATTTTGAAAAGTGGGGAATTCCACTGCTCGTTTATAAGTTTTTCTGTCGGGTTAATCCAATCCTTTTATTTTTCTTTTGAACGAACTATCACAACGTAACGGACTTATTTTTCAGTAAAATTTCAACGATCGTTTCTTGATTTCCGTACAAGAAAATAGCATAACTGAAGCTTCCATCAACCATGTTTATTTTCGTGAAATATGTTCGGTATCAACAGAGAATTGTACATAATATATTATTTCATAAGAAGGAGAAATATCACTTTTCATGGCGAGCTTGAGTTTACCCGACCAACGTAGTAAGGCGGGTAATTGAAAGCGAGCAATAAAAAGTCACTTCTCCATCAAATGAATTATGTTATCTTATTTTCAAACTCTTTGAAATTCATGGAAATCAGAATATCCATCTCTCGGATTGTCATGTACGATCGTCATGATGGAGTGAAAAATGGAACATTTGTTTAGTGACGGTTGTCTTGCAAAATTCATCTTTTGCATAACCACACTTTTGATGCCGCCGCACCGGAGGGAAAAGTGAGCCATAGCAACTATTTCTCCTCCTAGGCGGAGAAATAGAACTTTTCGATTATCCTGTCAGTCGAAAAATGACATTGTTATCGTACGTTTGGAAATAAAAATGTTTATTTCCAAACGTTCGATAACAACGTCATTGTCGACTGACAGGATCACAGAGAAGTTCTATTTTTCCGCCTAGGCGAAAAAATATTTTTTTTAAAGAGAAGAAACTGGAGTGCTCTCAAGGCATCCTCTAACTTTCATTTAAAAAAAAACAAGCTTTAAGGTGATATATTGAGGGCGTGAACTTGGAAAAATGAAAGACATTTTTTGAATGGAAAATCGGTGCCGTAGCCGATTTTTTCATGCGAAAAATATTTTTTTTGAAGAGGAGAAATTGGAGTGCTCTCAAGACATCCTTTCAGACTTTCATAAAAAAAAGCTTTTAGGTAAAACTGAGGGCGGGAACTTGGAAAAATGAAGGGCTCTTTTTGGTTCTTATTTGAATGTCTTTTGTAGGCTTATTTCTTGAGAATTTTGAAAAGTGGGGAATTCCACTGCTCGTTTATAAGTTTTTCTGTCGGGTTAATCCAATCCTTTTATTTTTCTTTTGAACGAACTATCACAACGTAACGGACTTATTTTTCAGTAAAATTTCAACGATCGTTTCTTGATTTCCGTACAAGAAAATGGCATAACTGAAGCTTCCATCAACCATGTTTATTTTCGTGAAATATGTTCGGTATCAACAGAGAATTGTACATAATATATTATTTCATAAGAAGGAGAAATATCACTTTTCATGGCGAGCTTGAGTTTACCCGACCAACGTAGTAAGGCGGGTAATTGAAAGCGAGCAATAAAAAGTCACTTCTACATCAAATGAATTATGTTATCTCATTTTCAAACTCTTTTGAAATTCATGGAAATCAGAATATCCATCTCTCGGATTGTCATGTACGATCGTCATGATTGAGTGAAAAATGGAACATTTGTTTAGTGACGGTTGTCTTGCAAAATTCATCTTTTGCATAACCACACTTTTGATGCCGCCGCACCGGAGGGAAAAGTGAGCCATAGCAACTATTTCTCCTCCTAGGCGGAGAAATAGAACTTTTCGATTATCCTGTCAGTCGAAAAATGACATTGTTATCGTACGTTTGGAAATAAAAATGTTTATTTCCAAACGTTCGATAACAACGTCATTGTCGACTGACAGGATCACAGAGAAGTTCTATTTCTCCGCCTAGGCGGAAAAATAGTTGCTATGCCCTACTTTTCCCTCCGGCGCGGCGGCAGGAAAAGTGTTGTTATGCTAGGGACTAATTTTGTAAGACAACCGTAACTATACAAATGTTACATTTCACTCAATTATAGGGATCGTAAATTCGTAAATGTCAATCCGAAAGAGGATATTCAGATTTCCAGGAATTTCAAGCTGTTTGAAAATAAAATAACATATTTCATTCGAAGGAGAAGTGACTTCATGGCTCGCTTTCAATTACCAGCCTCACTACGTTCGGCGGGCAAACTAAAGCTCACCATGAAAAGTGACACTTCTCCTCCTTATGAAATAATATACTTACTATTCTTCAACATTCGCCAGGTCTGTGGAATTATTGAATTTACATAATATTTTCTCAAATTCTTCATTTTCCCAAACTGAATAAACATTTCGATAAATACGTAATTACTACGACCTCTATGTAGGAAGGAAAACGTTGCTTATTCATCTGACTGAAAAATGACTAAAACCTAATATTTTCGAAATATACGCGGTGAAATATGTCAGTATTTCATGGCCAACTAGGATACATCATAAAAGTGAATGGAGTACATCGGTTCTCTTTCCATTTGCCAACAGCAGAGCCATTTCATTACCAGTAGCAATGATCTAATGGCGTCTGTATTAACCACATCCATTTACCCGAATGAATAATCAATGGTAAGTTGAACCAGTTATTACAATAATTCATCAAGTCGCGATTTGTTCAATATTAAATCTCGCTGAAATGGGTCATTTTTCTACACGGAAAGTCATGATTTTCGAACTCACGCATACAGCTCAGCGATTATTTCCGATAAAACTGAATTTTTTCCTTTTAATATTGCTTAATGTATTCAGTTTATTTTTGTGGAAAGAAGGTTAATTGCGAATATAATTCATTGGGGTAGTTTCATGCTGTGCTTGTTAACTGCAGGGTTGTTGGCCTGCGAATGGCTGAAAAAATGGGGAAATGCTAATTGAATTTTTCGAAATATGCACGGAAATAGAAATTCTGAATTGAAAATAATGGAAGCTTTCGTACAGCAATAAACATTTGTTACTTATACTTAACTGATGAATTATCATTACTCTAATGAATAGGGATATTTTCGACCAGAGAAAATAATGGTGTATAAGAAAATTCATATTCAGAAAGTACCGTTCAGAAATCAAATAAAACCTGAAATTATGATTTCTATATAAATTCTAATAGTAGAAAAAATTCTTTGAACACGGTGTTACCGAATGAATACGAAAGTTTTCAGGGGGTTATTCTTTGTGAGGTCTCTTTCGAACACAAGTGGTCTGAAGCTTTCAATCGAAAAGTTACACAGTTTCAAAAGTGAGAACAAGAATATTTTGCCTTGAAAGTGATGAAGAGTTGGAAGAAATTACTTTTTGTGGACATGTTCTATCAATAGAAAGGCTACATATGAATATTTCTTTAATTTCGTTGTGTTTTTTCATAGCGGTGAAGTATACAGGGTGGCCATTTGAAAACGAAACAGACGAGATTACAGACGAAACAAATTTTTTCGATAGAAATGCTCGGACAGGTCGATTTCTGTTTCGAGGGGGACAACTTAAGATGTAGGTTACGGACGCATAGCGCTTCAACCCTTGCTACTACAACCCTCACCCCCAATTTTTGAATAGGGAAGATGAGGTGAGTGGTACCTCATTTGAAAGGTATTTTTATACTGATTTCAGCACAGTTATTGTTTTTTCATTTTGTGCATTAGTTCTCGAAATATTCTTAACTAAGTATTTGGAAATGAAGTGGTGTTTTCATGGCACTTGTAGTGTTTTTTTGTGAAAAATCGACATTTTGATTAAAGTTTTCTATGTCAGTGGATTGGAGGAAGGAAGCCACAGTCATGGTTGTTTTGAAGCTCAAAATGTCGATTTTTCACAAAAAAACACTACAAGTGCCATGAAAACACCACTTCATTTTCAAATACTTAGTTAAGAATATTTCGAGAACTAATGCATAAAATGAAAAAACAATTACTGTGCTGAAATCAGTATAAAAATACCTTTCAAATGAGGTATCACTCACCCCATCTTCCCTATTCAAAAATTGGGGGTGAGGGTTGTAGTAGCAAGGGTTGAAGCGCTATGCGTCCGTAACCTACATCTTAAGCTGTCCCCCTCGAAACAGAAATCGACCTGTCCGAGCATTTCTATCGAAAAAATTTATTTCGTCTGTAATCTCGTCTGTTTCGTTTTCAAATGGCCACCCTGTATAACTCTTATTCTTTTTTCCAACAGAACTTTTCGAATGAGCAGAATTTCTCGAGTTGAAAATATGTGTTGAAACAAGCTATTTATTCCAAATCATCTCCAACTCCTGTGTTCTGTCCGTTAAAGCAGTAGTCTCCTAATAAAAAAAAATGACGAAGATCATGAACGGATCTTCTGCAAATGGAATCGAAAAAATCTAGTAGGCTGCTGTTATCTTTTGTTCGTACAAATCGTCAGTTCAAGCGTGGTATTTTGAACTTATTCTGCTTCTTATGAATCTTGATGCCGACAGTATACCATTTATTCATTTCTTCAACACGCGATCAATGTCAGGCATTCTTCGAACTATTGGAGTAATCCCTGTCTTCGTTCGTTTTGGGATCAATTTAATCGAAGCTTTTGTCAAAATTTTGAAAAATTTATCATGAAATGATTTTCCTCTCGATTTTTCTTAATGAGGTTTACTCACCTTGAAAAAGACCATGTGTTCACCATGTTATATCTTGTAGAAATTTATTAGGATCTCTCCCAAAAATCCATAATTCCAATCTGTTCTGAATCGAGAAAATGTAGAACTATAGTGAGAAAAAAATCCCTAGTTATTCTGAGTAATATTAATGAAAGCACCTAGGTGTAAGACGCTTTCATGCTCTCTCTATCGCTCTTCCTATCCTTCATTCCGCGTCTATGGATTTCCAGGATATCGCTCCATCCCTGAAAGCTCATAACCCTTCACAGTATACTCCAGACGGTTTGATAAAGGAAAAATCTCTCTTCCTGACATCGTGGAAAATAGGAATGCGTAACATGCTCCCGACGCGCCAACTCAAGACTCTCCAAAGTTGACTGACCTACCAAGAGCGGTATGCACAAAGGCTGTTTCTATTAACGCTTTTTTATATACGGGCATAAAGGCCACCATGGATGGAAAATTTCATATGACGAGGTGTTCGTGGGGGGTGGAACCAAATTGAAAGCTGGAAATTATTGTTTTTTGATGCGTGGTGTTCGTTGAAACGTATGATTCGAAAGAATTAGCGCACTGAATTACTGTTTGACCTTTCAGGTGTGCGATTTATGCATGTTATGAAAATGTTACATTGAAAAAAGTGATTCTGCACTATATGTCAATTCTCAAATGTCATATACAGAATGACCTGTTTCAAAAGATCCACTGGAATTACTCCTTGGGTAGAGCCTGTATCAAAAAATGTTTCTTATTTTTCAGGTGGACATCGAATGCAGACACTCAATCTAACCTTGGAGTTTGATTTCAAGGTCATTTCGTAGTCTAGTGAATTTTTGAATAGGGAATATGTATTTTTCGATATCAATCTTCGTGAAAACAAAAAACATTCTGCCCTTTTCTGTTTCTGCCATAACATGAATCGTTGTGGAAATATGAAGTGTTTTATGCTCAGAATGGTTATTATGAAAATCTTTTAAACCCAAACTACTGAGCAAATTTGAAGAAAAAATCAGAAAACGAAACATTTTTTTCAATATGTTCACACGCAATAAAAAAACCAAATGATTCTATGAGACGTTCTTTACCATGACCATCTCAAGCATGAAACCCTTCATATCTCCAGAGAAATTTTTTTCGTAGAAAAACAAACGAGACAGAATGTTTCAGTTTCACAAGAAGATAAATTTCTGCAACGGAAAATGAATATTCTCTATCAAGAAATCCAGTCGACCTTGAAATGACCTTGAAATCGAACTCCAAGGTCATATTAAACGCCTGCATTAGTGCATTCGATGTTCTCCTAAAAACTAATAAGAAACTTTGGTTTGAAATATCTTTTGATCCAGGCCCGTCCCAGGGAGATTTTTCAGTGGATCTTTCAAAATCGGTCACCTGTATATAGTCCCAATAACGCTTAAGAGTCTTTAGCCTTCAAAATAAGAAACGTATACCGCAAGATGGCAGTGCAGTGCAATAATTTTTCAAATGGATTATTCATCTTGGAAGAACAAATGTTGGGGCGCAGGGAATATAACAAGAAATCCTACCCTGAACTAGATCTCACACTGGCTGTAAATACTCTCTTTCCTTCACCAGTCATCTGGGAGGAGATACCTGCAGACCGTGTCATTAAAAAGAAATTCAATTCCATGTTAGAATCCACAATTTCAAGAAACAATTAATTTTCACCTATCGACGGCTAAAACAAACCTTGGTAAATTGTCGTTGATACAAATGGAGATTTATCATTTCGAATAGAAAAATTCAAGAAAATAAATTTCGCGAATTATTGTAATATTATTTACAAAAAAACGTGAATTCTGAAAAGTCAATCTCAATGAGATTGACTTTTGATTAACTGAATGATAGATAATACTCAAATGGAAAAACACAAAAATATGTTCGTTTTGATGGTGGAAATCTTACAAAATTACCAGAAATGATGGGGAATATCTTTTTCATTCATTCAATACTGATAAAAAAAAATTTTCATTATTTCATCGTTTGAACTCATACATCCCTTCATCAATCAGAAAAAATAAATCGTTTCTGACTCCCTTTTTTACAGGGACGACGACCCTTAAGTTGAAAAACAGTCCATTTCGTACCAATTTTCTTGGACGAATCTCTGTAAGAAAAGAAATGTTGATTTCCCAACATGATCATGTGATTTGATGAAGAATTTATCTCTATGGAAAATCCACAAGACGAGGCAATGTTTGTGGTTATTCTCTTATTTCTTTCTTTGTCAACCCGTGACATGGGTGGGATGGGATGACCCCTATGAGAGTTTCCAGGAAGGTTTAGCAACGAGAAGCCCAGCGTTGTCATGTCATGAGGTAGAATCACTTTATCCTGCCTCTGCGTTTCCCAGTAATGGTTTCACTCGGTTCCAACAGCTCATAATGAATAAGACAATTTGAGTCCCACAGCATAACCTTCGCAGCGTGAAAATTCGGTCGATGCGACGACGTAGAAGTATGAACAGGCAGTCCCCAACCCAAAACTTCTTCCCTTCGAGTTGCTGTAATAGATCCATTTTGATAATCCATCACGATGCAATGAAGGAACCCCCTTTTTTCTGTGCGCTGAAGCAGTTGTTCACTGGCGAAAAAAAGACCTTTAACGTCCCTTGGCTTCAATTCATGAGGAACTTGAGTTCCCTGTTTTTGAATCATTCCTTACGCTTGCAGTCGCTTGGAAATTGCTTGGCAGATAACTCCTTATGCAGAAGAAAGCTCTTCTTGCTTTTGGCACGGTTTTTCATCGAGCAATACCTTCAATTCAGTGTTTTTGACCTTCCTTAACGCAGACCGGCAGACGGCCGTCATCATTGAAATATGAAGCATCGGAAGCAATCACGACACCTTGTTTCACTTGAAGCAGCATTCCGTAAACTCTTTGGAGCTGTCGATTCGTTTCTTTCGAATGAAAAAAGAAAATGACGAATATTTGGCACAAAATCAAAAATATTCACGAAACCAAAAGGATATGACGCTAAAACAAAATTCGTTGAAGCAGTCTGTTCACCACATGTCTAAGCTTGGTTCATGACTCTTCGGATATGTCAGAATCGACCAGCACTTACTGCTGATGCCATAGCTTTTGAAAAACAGCAAGTACTCAACCTAATTATTCAGCCAAGGTGAAAAAAAAGAGATAACAGTATAGTTTTCCGTCAGTGTCCCAAAATTTTGGTCGTTTACAATCCTTACGGTGGGTTTCACAATGCGTAATCACCGGTGATCCGAGCTTGATCTAGAATCAACTCGATTTGTCAGTTCAAAAATCAGAGAATCAAGCTGTTGATCTCGAATCACCGGTGATCACGCTTTGTGAAACCCACCGTAAATGTTCGAATATGGGAAAAATGGGGTGCCTATGTATGTCACCAATTTCAATATGAGAGATGTGGGAAAAAAATACTCTATAAATAAAAACGAGATTTTGTTTGTGGGGCCTGATTGAATGTTGCAGTTTTATGAATGTTTTGAATTCAAAATATATACATGAACAGAATAATTTCGGATTCGTTGGATATCCGCCACTCCTTTAATTTACTCCACAAATACTTTCGGAACACCTCCATCTTTCCTAATCCAACTTTACCTCATTTCCTCATCACGAAACCCATAATCCCTGACAATCGACCGCAATCAAATCCCCACGTCGGTGTACGACCTGCCCGACCGCGTTGTTGTTGTATAATCTTCTTCTCTTCGTTCTCTTTGGTCGCCGGCCCCGAGGGGTCAGGGATGAGGCCGCCAGTTCCGTGCGGAAGCCAGATGGTCCCAATTTTCTATGGTTCAGGCCCGTCGGCCCGAAATTCGACGACCACATGGTGCGACGCGGACAGGGAGGGGGTGAAATATTAGGTGGACCGATTATTCGATCGGAAACTCGGCTTACTGACCCAGAAACGACGTGGAAATTAGTCGTGCGGAAAAAACGGATGAAGAAAAGGAAGTGCGTAGATGAGAAAGAAATTCTCGGATATCAGTGGTCGTGGGTGCGAATCCTGCTCGCATCGATTCTTTTTCCGAAAATCTAAAAACCTAAATGCAGAAAATAAATTTAAGTTATTCTTGATATTATAGATCAAGAGTTGAATTATTCCAGACAATCAAATATTCCACGCTCTACTTGAATGGAAATCGATGTATCTGATAAGTCAAGGGATATTCGAACAGCGCCTCATTTATCTATGATGGCGCCTTACTAACGAGTGCAATATACCTGATCCTCATATTTCTCTCATTCAACATACAACAGCATATTACTGCATATTATGGAGTGATAGTTTGGTATGTCAAGGCAAAATAGAACGGTTCGAGGATAACCCCCGATATAATACAAAGGTTAACCTGTATTTGCGTCACTGGATACTGGATACAATGCCAACTAGGGCATTGGAAATCTTGACAGATCTCACACCACTTCATTATGTGATAGATTAGCCCATGGGGCCATTCTAAGACTCCCCAGGAAAGATACTGAAATTGGAAGAATTAGGAATCAGAAGACCTGGAAATCCTGACCAAATACATACCCCCCAAAGAAGATTGGGCTATGCAGCCCACAATCCCTACTCTCAAAAAGAACACCATCTCATGGTCCATTTATGGTTCTGAACCCTGCGCCCCGAATGCTCATTACCGTGAGGCCGTTGTCCAGTGTCTTTCAGGCAGAATTTCTCGCAATCGATGTACAAAATTTGATTATTCAAACAATATACTTGGATTTTATATTATTCCTGTGTCGTGTACAATAGTCATGGGTGTCCCCGACACTACTATACGCATAGACAAGGCATTCATAAATGCATACTGATGGAAAAATAAGTATCTTAAGTCTTTTGAAGGCGCTCAAGCAATCATCTCTATATCCCAGGCATGCCACTATTCTAACCGCTCTCCTCTTCAGTCTGAAAATGCTCCCCCTACTGGAACTGTTACCCCAGACAAGCACACAATATCGCAGATGCGATTCAACCGATAGGCAACCTTTACAAGATGTCCGCCAAGTTACGAAGCAGAATAGTTATTTTCCTAACAAGTGCGGAAAGAGATATTTTCCCGCACGAAACTGCCGTTGCCCGAACGACGCGTAGCGGAGTTCGGGCAAGCAGTTGAGTGCGGGAAAGACACTTTCCGCACGAGTTAGGAACAATATTTTTTCTACAAGCACTTATACGATATCGATTTGATTTCAACACACTGATCACATTCGATTTGATATATTCAAATAATTACATACTAATGACAAATAATGTTAATTCACATGTCGTTTCCGTAGCAACGTCATCGGTGGCGTTTGGTGCATAGAGACATATCATAATTCAGTTTATTCTTTAGAAAAAGCGTGCGAGGAAAAACCCTTCCAATCCTTTCCCGCACTGAAAGTGTGCGGGAATAGAATAGCAGGGGTTTTTCCCACACGGTTTGGCAATGTGACTCTTTACGAATTGAAATGCGTGCGGGAAAAGGGTTGAAAGCGCACGCTTGTAGAAAAAGATATTTTTGATTATCTTTCAGGATGTTTCAGTGCCGTGAGGAATCCAAGTGAGACTAGAGTCCAAATGAACTCCCAGAAACTTCATTGACTCATTGGTGTTATTATCTTTAAGTCCTCTCAGGTTGAACAACATGGTGTCTGTCTTCTCTTCATTGCATACAAGCTTGTTTGATGCAAACCACTCCTTGGCCCTTAATTCTGCTGCATGCGCAAGCTGCTGAGCTACCTGCAGCTCCCTATGCTCCACGGTAATTCCTGAGTCATCAGCCCATATAAGATGTTCGTAGGCTGACATGAAAAGAGAAAGATCATTCATAAGAATTATAGTATAGTATAGTATAGTAAATAGAGACTTCTCTTTCGACGTTCCACGAAACATTATTGAAAAAAAAACCATTTCGGAATATCCGAAATTCGTTGTCCCTCCAACGTCGCATGAGGTATGGAGTGTTTATATTGAATGAGTATCACCTTCGCAAAATTATTTGTTCATGCTAGTAGTTGCACCTTTCTCAATTCTGTGTATCTTTTGCAGGTAAGCATCTCAAGACTTCCACCCATCACATCCTGAAAACTCCGAAGCAAAATATCTGTAAGTCTTGTTGTGAAATGTAGCAAAACAAAATAAGATCCACATATTATATCGAAATATTGCTTTCAACTATTCTTGTGTATTATTAAGAAATTTTATTCTGGTATACCAAATCGTTCAAATTGAATGGAAAGATTATGTGAGTGGTTAATGGGTTGTTATACTCCAGAATGTTCGACTCAATAATTCTCCATATTTTTAACCTCAAAATCAATTGGATGCCCAAACATTCAATTGGTTCATCTAAAGGAACGAAATATATACATTTTGGGTGAATTTCCATAGCATGAGGGCATGCTATTATTATCGCACATTATTAAATAGTCACAATACGAGAAGTGTTTAAACAATGAATGAAATATTGAAAATGAAGATCACGTCCTTTAGTTGGACCAACAACATAAATGTGAGTAATGGACTAGCAACTGTACTCACGTGTTCCTGCTAGGGAGTAATATAAGTTCTACCGTTTCAATTGGTTACCACCGCAGTATAAGACTATATGGCACTGATGACGGCAAAGAAGCCAGAAACCGGTATGTCATTGTCTTGCTGTGGTGATGCCACCTGGTGGTGTCAGCTGGTGGTGTATTTCGGAATTTAGATCTCTGCTAGTCCATTTCTCACATGTTTAAACTATCTTCCGCTTACAACCTTGTATTCATTTGCTCTTTTTTTCGCCACCAATTTTTCGAGTGAAAAAATCACAAAACGTCAGAATGAATATTTGAATTCAAACTACCAGAAGTGCAGGAAGCAAAGTTATTGTCTTCAAGATTTCAGAATGCTTGACTCAACCTGATAACGCTTCGGCATCGACCAAGTGCGCCGGGTAATATGGGTCATTTATCATTATCTGATTGGTAGATATGAATTCCATAATGACGATCGTATGAATACTCAAATTCTGACGATTCATTCCACCGTTAACATCAGAGAGGCATTTCCTTATTGAAAACCGAGTCAGATGTATATTGATTCATCTCGGAACTCGATATGGTTCTTGCCAATTTTCATAGTGAAAGACAAGTAAGGCATACCTATTTAATTCTGGGCTTGCCCTAATCAGAAACACTTATGGGAACTTGATTAAAAAGTACTGGATCGACCAGATGTATCGTGACCAATCACGGTCCGCAATTTGTGATTGATTATTGGATGTATAATGAGATGAAATACAGAATGATACACACATGCACCTGAGACTCGGAATCCCCATTATAGTCAGTTAACGGCTGTAGTCCCACTATAAATGTCCCCATAACAGGGAACTTCAACCTGGTCGAGGAACCTACATGAAGAAGATCAGTGCCGGCTCGTTTGTTTGGAGAATTCTTGAACTTATCAAATTGAAACTTGCAATATTCTTTCACGTTGCTTTTGACGATGTGCGGTCCCGGAATTATGGTTTCGATCTGTCCATGTTACAGAACCCTTATGTCAAGGAAATGTTACTTGTGTTCCTTGTTTTGTGGCAGACATGCAACAGCAGATATGTTACAGAGATGCTTGCATGTCCTCCTCTAACTAAGAACATTGTTTTTCTCCCAAAGAGCATATCGATTATTGATCAGGAGTTTTTTGTTATACTTGGCTCTATCGCCGACATATATTTGTGATGTGCAAAAAATCGGCTTCATTGAAGGTTTTGAACATTGTATAAGATGCGAAGATCATTGTAAAACATGTTCTCGAGAAGATTTGTGAAGAACACAATAACGGAAATACTAGAAGCCATATATTAACAATCAAGATACCTGTTAAATAACGTGCTGTTACTTGACGAAGGCCTTTTTGATATAGTCGGAGACTAAAGACGAATATAAAGGAGTTGGGGGAAGATGTCTGAGAGTATTATGGAGTGGGGAATGGTCTGAAGATTCTATATGATCCATCTGGGAGTCCCACAGATCTCAGTTTTGGGTCCCCTGCTCTTCTCCAGTAACGAAATTCCTCGCATGGGTTGATGAACGAAATCAGTCATTGTTTGAGACGAAGGAAAATGCATAAAACTGATATTTTAGAATAAATCGGATGTGAGCTGCAGAAACTATGATAAATCGGAATGAATACACGCCGTTCCCTGTCATTTCATACTGAGTGGTCAATTATCATGTTAAAAGCACCCCCTTCGTGATTCGACGGTAGAGCGGCTTTCCACCAATCAGGGGTGTTATTACTTAAAGAAAAAGAAATGATGGTATTTTAAATTTTAAAGATCTTTCTCCGAAAAGGGAGAAAGTGTGAGATCGGCCCAACGCACTAGGGTCGGGACTTAGTGTCTAATAATTCTCCAGGGATGGTAATAGAAACTTTTGAATTCAAATTCAAGACGTATATTAAGACCAAAGCAAAATAAACAATTTTACACTAGTTATCTATATTCCAACGTTCTAAATTATCAAAATATTCGGAAAATTTCCCAAATCAAATGAAATTAATCACACCAAATCGAATTATTACATCAACTACAAACCACAAAGAATATTAAATCATTGAAACCAAATCAATTCGTCAGTACTAATGTCAATTATAAAGGTAAAATCGAGTTATCAAAAATTGAAGGGTTTGTCAAAATAACCCAAAATCATAAACATTGGATGATCTCAAAATAATTTAATTTAAACTTTCTAATTCTCAAGAGAGATCTCAAAAATAATTCACTCAAACTTTTAAATACTCAAGAGAGATCTCAAAAATAATTCCACTTAAACTTTCAAATACTCAAGGGAGATCTCAAAAATAAATTCCACTTAAACTTTCAAATACTCAATGGAGATCGCCAAAATAATACACTTAAAAAATAAGACTTGTGGTAGATTTCGGGACTCTGGACTATGAAAGATATCTGGCCTAGCATGCAGCTTTCTACCAATACTCAAAATAAGCTAAGCATAAACAAAAATACCTGACCTTTTTCCCGCGCCAAAACTCTTAAGGGTGATGAATATTTCCTGAAAAATAAAAGAAACACCAAACACGTCACTAACTCGCTTTCGCAGATTAATTTCACTCCCGTTTTACTGACGAGACGCAATTTAAAATAATTCCAAGTAATTTCAGAGATCTTTCAATTTCGACTTGACACTTTTCTGTCTACGCTTGAGACTGACCTTTCGAAAATCAAACCAAAACCTATGAGTTTCCCTAACACCGTACCCGAGACAACTGAACTCATTTGCGTTCAAGGCTTCTCCAGCTGCCCTATTCTTCGTTTTCTTCAGACTAATCAAATTAAAGGTTTTCCTTCGTCGATGTTTCAAAACCAATCAAATCAAAACTTTTTCCATCTTCGTTTTTACAAACCAATAACCAAGACTTTTCTGCTTCCTATCTCTCGTAGATAGGGCCTTATTGAGATAATGCAGTTTTCCATGAAACGGTTTGGGAAATGCTGCGTTGCAAATTCCACGATTTTAACTTCGAATTTTTCTGCCATTACACGCAGTTAATGCAGCCGATTTCGTGGAACTATTTTCTCTTATCTTCTGGGTCCCAGGAGAAACTTAAACCGAAAATCAATAATTTCGATCGTTAACGTCTAGCCAGACATCATGTATGGGCGTGAAAAATTTCAGGAGCCTACACCGATCAATCAAAATATTACGATTTTCTTTCTATTAAGGGTAAAGATAAAGGGTGCTGAAAAGAACGATTAAAACATTACAGGAAAGAAAACCTCCAAGTCCTAATTTTCAAGACATATCCGTTTTACCATGGAAAAATACTTCCGCTTATTACAATCACCTCTTATTATGTACCAATTGTTTTAAGAGATACGTTAAGGAATAGTTGATGGACTTCTTAGCCGCCACTGTAGAAAATCAGTTGAGCGGTCGAATGGACCTAGCCATAGCTACGACGACGTCTGTTTCCTTATTTAGACCGACGATGCCATAATTCCATTCCGGGAACAAAACAATTCCACTCGGTCCCCGATCTGAATATCTTTCTCACAGCCTCCTCTGTCCGTGAGATGCTGCGGGATTATCTTGTTTTCTTTGTGTGCGCCAGCTTCGCTATTCTGTTTTTTTGCCGTGACTGCCTCGTGTTTTTCATTGAAGATATAAATATATTCCATTGCGGTCTCTCCTAGAAAAATACAGAGCTAGTTAGAGGCTTCCTAAGGAAGAAGAAGGGAAAATATGCATCATGAACGTTGGAAAATCAAAGTAATTGTTGATTGGATGCACTAATTGGATTTTGAGAGACAAGCGGTGGTAAAAATTCCGAAGTAATTAGGCAAGGAAGAGTTCAAAAGAAAATTTCACTCAAGTAGATGGTACATTGCAATAATTAAGAAAGTTTGAAAATGGAGAAATGGAATTCTCATGGGTGGTTATTCCATAGTGTGGGGTGTCAAGGGTGAACCTACTGTGACAGGTTTAAATGCAGAGCTTTACGGTCTGTGCGAAAGAGTGTAGTTTTGGTTATAAAGCAAATCATTTGAAATTTATGACAAAACCGACTGCAAAAATATTTATCTGCATAGATATACATGTCGGTTGTTTTTTTCTGAGTGATAGAACTTTAAATTGAAATGAAAAATATTTCAATTAGGATTGAAGCCGAATTTTTCTTTTGTTCAAAAATAATTTTATGAAATTTATGTTTCGAGAATAATTTTCGGCATATGTCCACCACGAGTAGCTCTGAGGAACCGCATTCGACCAGACCAATTTTAGACCATTTTTCCGAGTAATTTATGCTTTATTTCAGCAAAAACCAATGACTTGACCTAACCCTGTAGAAAATTTGGAGATATGTCGCATGATATTGGAGGCCGATCAATTAGACCATTTCACGAAATAATGCTATCGCCAAATCTTTCATTCATTAAATCAATTGTTACGATAGCAGCATGAGATGTAGGACCATCTTGTTGGAACTAAAACACTTCTGGGTCGATACCGTTTCAATTTTGAAACAAATAATCATTGATCATAGATCTGTAACGAGCATCATTCACTTAAACATTAGCTCCAGCATCGTTTTTGATGAAATAGGAACCGATGATGCCTCCAGCGTTAAAGCACACCATACAGTGCATTTTTCAGGATGCACTGGAACCTGCAGAACTTCTCGAGGATTGTTCTCACCCCATATAAGGCGAATTTGCTTGTTCACGTAGCAATTCAACCAGAAATGAGCTTCATCACCAAACACAATTTTTCGGTAAAAAGTGCACCAACATCAAGCTGTTCTAGGGCCCAATTTAGCAAACAAACGACGCTTTTTATGGTCAAGTGGCTTCAGTTCTTGAATCAGTCGGGTCTTGTATGGATGTAGACCAAGATTTCAACGCAACATGTTGTGAACGTCGACAAATAGACAAATCTGGATCTTCATTAACACTATCACTTACAGCAGCGATATTTTCTTCGATACGTACAGTTCTTTGTCTTGTTGTTGCATCAAGTGGAGAAAATTTTGTCTGAAATCTATCAATAGTTCGACGAATAAGCTGATCTGACGAACTGTTACGTAAACTATGAATTCCACGAAGTGCCCTATAAGTTTTGGGGAATAGAACACTGGTTTTGAAAATAAATTTCAACAATTTGTAAACTTTGTTGCGGCGTGAGTCTTTCCATGATAATATGTCAATGCTTACTGAACAGAAATGTCGAAACAACATGCTACCTTCTCTCCAATCACAGTTATCCCTATCGAAAATAACTAAAAACACATTACCTTCTCTCTTGTGAAGGTAGACGGAATAGGACCTTATTCCGTCAGATCAGAAACACATACACATGGCGATTCATCTATATGGCGGGAAATTCATGATATTTCATCTGCAAAATGGTTCATGTATGGCAATTCATTCAAACATGGCGATTCATTTGAAAGCGTTTTGTTGGTGGTAATTCATCTACTCGACGATTCATACTTCATTGTTAAGGCATCATCTGTCACCTGGCCCTCCATTCAATTTTTTTTATCGACTCACTCCCATCTTTATTGAGTCTAGTCGGACAACTTTGATCGTTAAATCTGAGAGATATTATGAACAGTCTCTTGTACGAAATTTAGGTACAACCGGATTGATATCTCCACGTTACTGCTTCGATAACATAACTCCAAACAGAATCACAGTTTTCCAATCGACAATGTTTAAAGTTTCCCCTAGCTCCTTCATCAAGTCTTTAACAGCCGTAAATATAAAGCTCACGTGAATAACCCTAAGTCATTCTTTGAGCACTTCCTTATCCCTTCGAAAACCTTCGAATGGGTGCCACGAGCTGCGGAAGGGGACCGGTATGACACCGCAATCTTTCTTGAGCCCTCAGACACCTGGGTCTCTCTGGAGGCAAACTTCGACGAAAAGAGGGAACTCGTCTGAGAGTTGTTTCCATTCTCCGTTATTTCTCGAATCAGCAGAGCCCCCATGTGGTGTTTTACCTCCTGCACTGCCTTGATTTTTATGGCTCATACGACATTTTATCGATATTTTCTGGTCTATTTCAAAAGCTTGCCTCCAGGTTTCAATTGCCACAAATGGTATCTAAATGCTCATGACCTCATCCACCAGGTGTGAGTATGTTATTACAACAAGATGCTTTGAACTCTTTCAACCAAAAGTAGAAGCTTTCAAAATAGCGTCGATCACTTGTGGCTGATCTAATTCATGAGGGAATCTTTTATTTTTAAATCCTATGCTTCTTACGAACGACAACTGGCAATAAATATTTCCCAACGAGCTCGAACAAAGCATTCGAACGGCAGCTTAAGAGAGCGTTCTGCATTCTTATAGCGTCGTTTTCGGCTGAATGACGGTTGGTGTGTTTGTGGATTTAATGTCTCCTTAAAGGTTCTAACTTTAACGTTGATGCCCTTCGATGTGGATGAGAAAGGAATGGTGCGAACGTTGCTGTTGGGAACGTATAGCAGCGACGAGTGCATTATAGGTTCCTATCTTCGATTTCTCTATTTTTGGCTGAGATTTCTTATTCTCGTTCGAATTGTTACGAATATGATGAAGGAAAATGATGAGAATGTATCTTATTTCTTTATTCCTTCATACGTTGGTGAACACAAAAAGGTTTCAGGGTGATCTTTCTGACTACCAAACGATTAATTGATTATCCAATAATTGCGACCCGCCCCGGCTTCGTACGGATGCAATGCTGATACTAAATGATCTACCTAGGTAGGTAGGTACCTACTACAGAATGTCCTTATAAACAATGTTTACAGATTTTTTGTCATCAGACAATACAAACATGTTTTGTTGAGAAGCTACTCTTGGAAGGGGGAAATATAATTGACCATGAGAAAAAAAAACTCAACGGTCCAATCTAAGGAAAACGACACGCTATGTATAGGCACACGCCGCCATCCGGTTCGGAAGTGCCGGCGCCGCACCGCTATGTCCCTGCATTTTAAATCTGTAATATCTTCCGAAATATTCATTCAAATTACAAGCCGTAAAGGGCCATATTGATCCCTTTTGAATGGACAATGTATTTGAGGTACTTAATTGGATAAGGATTGATGCTGTATTGCTTAAAATAACTTCCTAAATAAGCCCTTTTTTCCCATGAAATGTAAAGGATAAAAAATGGTTATTGTGGGATATCTTCAAGAGATAGACATATTCCATCGCGGACTTTTTTGTTGACCTTCTTTAGGTGTACAATACCGAATACATTATTTTGATTTATCTTGTTGGGTTCAGTCAGCATTCGCAATGAAAGCGCAAATAAATGTGTTTATTTACGACATCACATTAGAAACCTGTAAATTCATCAGAGTTTCTCTACAATATTATGCATGTATCATACATGTAAACCTACCTCTTGAATCACTTTATCTAGTTGAAAAAACCGTTTCAAAATTCGTTGCGTAGTTTTGAAGATTTAAGCATACATAGGAACAGATAGCGAAAGCGGCTTTGCTTTATACTATATTATGATTTCCATGGTCGTTCTTACCCATATTTCTACAGAGTGAATCTTTGACTACATATATTTCAACTGTAGATTCTTGAGGCCAAAAAAACTTATTATTTTCCATTTTTCCGAATTTGGCTCTGTCGAAAAGATATAGGTACCTAGCCATTTGAAAAAAAAATGGACCAAATACGTGCCTGATACGATTTTATGAAATTGATTTTCATTATCTTAATTGAAAATGAATAAATACATTTAGGGAATACTCAATTACTAACCTCATTAAAATGCTACGAACACGATATTTCTCAACAAAAACACTTAGTAATGTCTGATTACGTCTGCAGTTTACTAGTTATATTGCTCATTTCAAACAAGCTGCTCTCTTCTATTTTTCTGAAGATTAGTTGGTAAAACACTGGTAATTTTTCATTATTTATAATATATATCTTGTAAACAAAGCTTTTCATTCAATTTCTGGTGAATCAAGCTATATCAACCTATTCTGTATTCGAAACGATAATTCTCAATGAATATTTCACATCAGAGATTTTGAGAAGCTTAAATTTTCGTATAGCATAGTAGGTATAACCATTTATGAATGGTAGCAGAGATCACCTTCGTCAATTTCAGAAATCGACTCATCTCAAACGTTAGTCGATTTGCGATATCCCTTCTCACGGCGCATGCGTATAGCGACAACCGTTGGAGGCGGTGCGGCGAAATGTAAACAAACATGAGGAAATCTTTCCTTCGAAAGTGATTGAAATAGGTCTTTTTCTTCGTTATATTAACCTTGCGATGTCGAGTTTATAAATTCGAATTTTTTTGTGCAAGTTTTTCCCTAGCTCCACTGTTCCAGTAAGGATTTTTGCAAATAATCACAGAGGACATTGATTAGAAAGAAACATCTCCACAGATTTTTTAGTGCTAAGTATCTCCCACATTTGTGGGATTTCATTATTACATACATATCTCTTTATCATAGAGATTTTAGTCACGTCACGAGTTGATAAACTTTCTGACAACATTGTTAACTTGTTCTGCGATCAGATAGTTATAATCTTAACTGCGATTTGTTCATATTCAAAATCCAGGAAAGCATCGAGATTATTCTTGAGATTTATTTCATCGGATGAAATAAGGCAAAACCCGAAACGACGCGTTTTATTTTAAAAACACATGAGAACACTTCCATTTTCTGAAATAATGGATTCTTTCGAAAAAATGAAGTGGTGGTATAGCATTTTTGTTGTAACTTTTATTCCAGGAAGAAAATTGAATGAGTGTTGATTGAGGAATATTCACCTCGAATAGAGTAAACACTCAACCAAAATTCAATTCGTTCAAAATGACGGTTCCGAAGATTTGGAGAAGAAAAAAGTGATTCTTCATGGATTTTCGACACCCATACCTATCATCCAAACAAAAAATCGTTCCTTTCGATGAGAGGAATCTACGGTTCAAATATATGTTTGTTTATGTTTGTTTGTTTATGTTTATGTTTATACTGATTACTCCTAGGTCTCCCGAGGAGACCCCTCAGAAGCTTGTACAAGTCAAAGGCTCACCGGTATATCAATATTTTTTGTAATGAGGATTAAAACAAGAAAAATCTCATAAAAAGTATTTATATTCCTTATGTATGGCTAAGATTTCTTGATTTCCATTCCATCTAGAGTAATTTTTCGCATATATTTCTATATGTATTCATTATATTCACTTGTTGTGAGGAATACGTAATTACATGATGAATTCCTTGAAAAGTATTCACAAATGGAGTACAAACAAGTATACCAGAGCTATTGAGAAAGTCCGAAAGCCTGCTTTGAGAGAGCTGGACCTCTTTCATAAATAAATCTTTTGTGTAATCCATATTGGTCGCTTGAATAACAGACCTACCAAGATAAATTAACGTTTGGTAGGGTAACACAGAATTATGCACAAATGAACATCATTTACCAAATCAAGAGAAGAATCATGTGTGATCAGAAAGGTTGTAAATCTCCTGATGTGGATGACTTGCTTGCTTTCTGATATCTTCCGATGATTCCGCCAACACGAGTGAAATATCCGATACGGATTCGCATTGGAATGAAATGGAAATATCACGCTGGGGCTAACTTCTCCGTGGAGGGAATTTTCGACGAAACCTGTTTCACCGAGGGCGAATACCGATTGAAAATTGGAGCATCGAAGAACATTGAAATCACAATGCCCGATAGAGTTATTTTATTTGAAAATGGTGATATTCGTTCGACCGAATTCATATGCGAACCAAACTTTTCAATATCAGTCTCAAACAGCTATTTTATCCATGAGTTCTGGCAACTCACCATAGTGAAACTTTTTTTTTTATTGTAGAAGGAATTATTTTTAACCAATATTCTTTCTCAATCGACTAGAACTCGTTCGGTAGCTAAGTACGAAAACGCCACGTTTATGCACACTAATGACTTCATCTCAACCGAAATCCCTAACAATTAGAGGTACAATTTAATGCCACATAAATCCCCCAAAGTTTCCTTTGGATGTCAAGAAAGGAATGCCTAATTCCTAATCAGACAAAGCTTTATAATCTTATTTAATTGATTCTTCCTTGTTCATTAATCAGAGCTGTATACCGCTTATAAATCAGAGCATCAGTGGAGGGAATATCTATAAAGACTTTGCTTGTGACTCTGCCTCCGACTTGTCGAAAGAATTTCTTTCAAGATATGTAAGTCTACGAAGAAAAAATTTTCAGTTTTTTCAGAGCTTTGAAAAGTTCGCAATACCAATGTTCAGTGGACGGAATTTCAGATAGACCTGACATAGATGCATAGAATACCTGGTGTAACGACACCTTACTAAAAATTGTGACCAAAATTTGTAGATCGAAACTTAAGATTAAAGGTTTTATACTACTTCCGGAATAAACCGCAATATTATATCGGTCGTGGCGCTACTGCGGCAATGAAAAATAGCGCGACCTCTTTCGGGAGAAATGAAAAGCAGCAAAAAATCTCAGATTTTCGATCGACAAGAAAAACTTAAACAAAATCTAATCATTGCCAACACCAGATATTCTATGCATCTATGACCTGAAAAGTCCTTAGACTATAGAACGAGGGGACGCGCCCCTCAATAATAAATACAGGGTGAGTCTTTGACTTGTACATATATTTTAACTGGAGATTCTTGAGGTCAAAAGAAACCTTTTTTTCATTTTCTCTTTTTCTGAATTCGCCTATGTTAAAAAGATATAGCCATTTGAAAAAAAAAAATTGGGCTGACTGCGCCTCTGAAATGGTCTTCTGGAATTGATGCAAAGTTCATATTTCTCGATAGAAATTGAGTTTATACATTTAGGGAATACTCAAGTACTAACCTTATTCGAATAAAAATGTTGCAAACACAATAATTTCCACATAAACAGTTAGTTTCATCGGATTATATCTGCAACTGAAAAGACACATTCATCCCACCAAAATAAGTTCCTTCTTCGATTTTTCTGCAGATTAGTTTGTAAACTCTAATAACTTGTTCATATTCTCCTCGAAATTTCCAAACAATACCATGAAGAAAAACTTTTCATTCAGATTTATTATTAAACAATTATCAAACAACCTAACCTAATCTAATTTGTATCGATTCTGTGAATATTAGCACAGAAATTTCAAGAAGATGTTGTCAGCTTGTTGATATTTTCATTAGCTAGGCACACACGAAAGGGAAATCTGTCAGATCTGATCCGCAGTCCAGATTTGTTACAGTTCTGGGCTGCAGATGGGATCGCTCCCGCCGATCTGGTCTGTCGAGATCATTGAGATATATGATCCGCGACAGACCAGATCGGCGGTAACGATCCCATCCGCAGTCCAGAACTGTAACAAATCTGGACTGCGGATCAGATCTGACAGATTTCCCTTTCGTGTGTGTCTAGCTATTGAGGTTAAGGATTTTTTACGAAACATAGTATAAATCACGATACACTTGTGTACCGTGGTATGAATATCTATGAATTCTGCCTCCAATCGACTTCGCGCCAAATTTTACCACGCATGCGTAGAGCGAAAATCGAATGATTGGTTATGTGGACGCCAGCTATAAACAATAACAAACCAGAGTCTCTGAACAAACTGTAAACATTATGTGAAGTTCTGAATACATTCAGTGAATTATTGTTCTAATGTGAAGTGAATGAATATAATCTTAACCGTGTCGAGTTTACAAAATTCCAAGAGGATATTGTTTAGATTCTAGAAACATCGCCACAGATTATAAGGTATCATTTTATTTTTCATTAATTTTAATTAAATAAGTAAATTCTCCCACATTTGTGGGATTTTATTATTAAAATATCTCGACAAAGTTGATAAATATTGTGACAACATTGTAAACTCGTTGAAAGACCAGAGAAGGAATAATATTCGATGATATTTAATTCAGAGACGCATTCAGATTATTCTTGAAATTAATGATTTTTTCGTCAAATTTCTCCGGGTAAAATTGAAAATAACTCAGAAACGACGCGTTTTATTGAAAAAATATAGGAATACTCTTATTCTCTAAAATGGTTGATTCTTTCGAAAATATGAACCGTTTATCCTTTTCAACTGATTTGATAGTGTTTTTGCGTGAATTTATGAACCGATCACCCTGTAACTTTTAAACTAGGAGAGATATTGAATAAGTTTCGACTGAGGAATATGCACCATGAATAGAGTAACCAATGAACCAAAATTCAGTTCATTTGAAATAACGGTTCCGGAGATATGAACAGGAAAGTGTTTTTTTCGTGGATTTTCGACACCCTGTATCTTCCAAACGAAACCGAATTTTGAAAAATGGTATGGGAAAAAAGTGTTTCGTTTGATGAGAGGAATCTACAGTTAAAATTTATGTACAAGTCAAAGACTCACCCTGTATAGTGAAGCCAATTTTAAAAATCATCAGAACTAAACTGTGTAACTATTCTACTATTTTTGCAACGATGTGACTTTCTTTGAATATTCCAATGAATAAACTCTCAATCAAAATGAAATGTTCTTCAGATTGAAATTCGTTTACTCATTCGTGCTTGAATGTCAGAAATGATTATTTGTTTCTTCAAATATTGTGCATTCTTCACATAACATATACTAAGTGTTCGCGAAACGACTCTACCGTTTTCGCCTCAGATAATGGAATGGGCACGTTATGGCAGCACCGTTTTTTGAATCTTTGGCGACTTCATTCATCCATTTCGTACCGCTATTTCAATTCTGTGGTACTAATGACGTTTTGAACAGTGTTGTCAACGCCATATCGCGTTTCATTGTGTATAAAAAGTGAGATTTGGATTAATTTCTGAATATTATTAGCAAAAGACGTTGAAAAAATGGTTCGTATGGGTCTTGTTTTTGGTGAATTGGACTTTTTGAATCCTGATTTAAGTTTACTCTGTTCTACTCTCTTTATTCAAAGTATCGGTAGCGTAGATTCTTCGATTTTTGGAATTTCACTTTCCAGATTCCCTTCTGATACTGAGAGTAGGAACATTTAGTTATCAATTCTGAATTAAGCTAACTCTGTTTACCTAACTCAGAATCTGTTTCAATGTTAGGAACGTTGAGATCCGTCAAAAAGATTTAATTCACTCGTAATTTTATTTCCATTCTTCAATACCGATAATACCACGCTACTGGACTATTCAAAGTCGGATTCTACGATGTTGCCACAGCAATATTCCTTTATATTGCTATGCTCTATGCTATCTTCGTTCTACTCATTGAAGACTCTAAATTTTGGCTTATCCAATTCTCGAATTTATGAATGAGATTCTGTGTCATTTCGTTCAATGGTCTAAGGAAAAATGGTGGTCTGCATTCAGGAGGCTTCACGACTGAATGGGTGACCGCTTTGTGTACGAATTTGAACAAGCACACAAAAAATCTTCACCTACTTCAGGATATTGCTCTCATGATTTTTTTCTCCACTAAGATGTATTTAAGGACATAAATAAATAAAATTGTTATCGAAATCAGTGAAACATAGTACTTTCAATCCAATTTCCTATCGCCTAATCATCATCGAAATGAAAGGTTATCAACGAGATCATCCCAACAAACCGCACATGTTCGTTCCATTCCAATCGGTCCGATGTTGGATAATTAAGATAATTGAATTAAGGCCCTAACAAATATATGACTAATCAGTAATCACATAGTCCCACGAACTAAGACGCCATAAACGTTGCCAATTGGGATGAATTTAGCTTTAGATGTTGAACTTTGACACCGTTTCCGTTATGGAGCATTGGGCCTGTCAGATACATGTCAATAGTTCGAAGCCGAAGCACTAACTAGAAACGATCGATGTACATTCTAGAGCCAATTTATCTCTGGATTTTGCAGCAATACGTGCAGCGGATGAGGCACACAGTTCTGTTACTGAAATGAGAATTTTTCGTTATTTGAGATCATCAGATTCATGTTTCGTTCGATACGTGCTGTAATAAATCTGGTAAGCTACCAGCATATCGCACCAATTTCTTATGTCTCTGACTTCTCTTTCCTTCTATCTCCTCCATCAAAATCAATCTGAGGATCTCATATTTTTCACCTCTGATTACATTCCCCAAGTATTAGACTTAACGCTCTTAATGATTTTCCACAATACAAGTTCAGTCCCAGCCCTCGTCAACACCACGTAAGTCACATGATCAAACCAAGAAATTCTCAGAAAGGACCGTGCCTTTGACGTCCTGAGTGTAACCTAAATAATGCACAGGGGCAATCACTTACTTGGCGAATCCGGCTGTTCGTTATGGTTTTCATTATTCTAATGTCGAAATACTCTACTCACGATCTATGTTTATTACGAGTTACGACCACTAACCATCGTCAACGATGATATGAACTTTGAGCTACCCTGCATGCATTCATTCGACCGTTAATGGAAAGTCACATTTCTGCGGTTCCGGAAGGTAGAAATGCGTCCGGTCATGGCAGATAGACGCTTGTGTTACCACTTCTATCGTGCAAATTTGTCTGGATGAAGGATCAGTGGCGTAGCTACGTGGGTGCAAGGGTGTGCAGTGCACCGGGGCCCTCGACTTTTGGGGGCCCCCAAGCGCTAACCATCAAATCGCGTTTGAACTTGGTGAAGAAAATTCATATTACAAACTTTGATTTTTTTTTCTGTGATCTATTATATGAATAACATTGTTATTATTATATTCAGTTGTTGAAAAATGTATTATATATCATAAATTTTTCATTAAAATATAATTTACTTTACATTACATTGAATACAAAATTATATGAATTCTTTTAAATTTACGAACCGTGTCCCTATCTATTTTGTTCCTTATATCAGTTACTTTTTCAGTTTAACGACGCTCGGTGTACTGGATGTCATAAAAATCCATCTGTTAGCTGTTACGCTAGCTCTTCTTGCCACCCAGATTGAACTGTACATTTCTTTTTTATTTATCTCTCACATCTGTAAGAATTCAATTTCGTTGATTGTTCAATAAAAATAAGGTTCAAAACCGGAAAAAAATTGTTTGCCGCATTTGGCCGGTCAGCAATTATTCCCAGTTCGAATATGCCGATTCATTTTTTCTTCAGCTTTCGTCTAGTGAGTGTCATCAAAAGTTTCAGTTTCAAATTTGGAAAAAAAATTGCTATTTTGAAGTATTGAAGCTGTAGGTAATTTCTTGGAAAGGTATGTATTATGTATATATTTTGTTAATTATTTAATTATTTTGAATTGCTCAAAAAGCATTGAAATTACTGAATTTTAGTATCAAAAAAGTTTGTTTTGTCTCAACAGGTCATCATAATTTTTTTCCGCAGTGTCGTCCACCTTCTGACAATTTCATCGTTTTGCGAGGCTGTGTGATTTCTGGTAAGAAAGAGGTATTTATTATTTCTGCTAAATTTTTGTTTTCTTTTTGGATAGCTGAAAATTTTCTATTTTATCTGTTCCATAGTATTTCCACAGCTATATGACTTTTAAGTTCTTATTATACAGAGTGTTAGTGAATGAGTGGGAGAAACTTCGAGGCTTGATTCTGTGTGGAAAAATTATTATAGTTTGCTATATATCTTTTGTCTGCAAATTTTTTTTCGGGGATACTGATTTTTACTGGATATACCGGAATACCGTATCCGGTATATATTCATTGCTCTGAAACCGGACGCGGTATGCAAATGGAATTGAGTGGGTTTTAAGAGATACTTATAACTGATTACGCATTTTTCGACATGCAACTAAGAATTTTTTTATCGTTTACGCGCCTACCTACTCCACTATTTCGCACTTGAAACCGTTTCTGAATTGTTCATTTAATTTGTTACCAGAAATCTTTCTTGTCAATTTAATAACATTAAACCAGAACAATAACAGAAAAAAACACTTGCAAAACAACCTCATCAAATTTCATTTGCTTACGTATTTAGACCGGTTTCAGAGCAACAAATGCTCTTTCAATGTTGGAAAACCTCAACTCCTTGTATCTCGGAAAACAAAACATTCGCTGAAAAAAGTTAATAAACTCTTCTTTTTTTGTAGAATCATCCCCGAAGTTTTCCTCACTGATTCTCTAACACAGTTACACCCTGTATATTATAATCCATATATTCTTTCTCACTAGGTCATACAGGCCAAGATTCTCCCTCTGACTCCAGGGTTGCCAAACGATTCAACGTCCGAAAAAATTCACGGTGTTCTGAATTTGTGTTAGGGAATAGAAATTATGGATAGTAAAAAGAAACCTAGCGCAATCAACGCCAGGAAAGAGAATATAGAAAAAAAAATTACCGAAAATCGACAAATTTTTATTCAGCCTTCTACGAGTAATGACCCAAGTACTCATATTCACAGTGGCTCAGACTCAGAAAATATGCATAGTGCAATGGTCGTTCAGAATGAGGAGGCTGCCGAAGAAGATTCAGTAGTTATTGAAGTAAAAATACCGCCGCCGCCGATGAGCATGTCTGCATTCCAAAGTTGAATACGGGGGAGTCATCTTCTTTATCATTTTTCGAACATTCGAACGACTTGGGATACTTCTAGCACAAAATATTAAGTTCGAATGAGAAGCGTAAAATTATTGATATGGGACCTCTACAGCCTTCAGGTCCTTTTCCAAAAGACGACCACCAAAACAACAGGAGTTTTTCGGAATCATATTACTATTCAAGTATTCAACTTCAAAATATGCATCAGTTCGACGGTTTTCGCTCTGTTATTCAAAAATATTAGATTCTGCTTTCTGTCAACCCTGCTGGTTATTCTCTCTTCAAAGGAAAAATGTATGGGTTATAGGCCTTCGGGATTGGGGACATTTATCCGCAAGGATTAAACAGCACAGTTTTTCCAGTGGGCATGTGGACGCATGTGCCGTGTATGAACTTTGGAAAAGAAATGATACTGTTGACAAGGAACTTGAAGATGAAATTCGTAAAAAAACAGTCATTTTGGAAAATGGTTCTTCGAAGATTATTCGATGTAATACTTACTCTAGGTAAGAATTCTATGGCTTTGAGGGGACATGTAGAAGACTTGAGTAAAGAAGGGCACCAAGGCAATTTCCTGTCCATTGTATCTACAACTTCTCGCCCGATATAATCACATATTGCGGCAAGTTTTGGATATGCCCAAAGTAGATTGTAATGATGACTGCTTTGTGGATGTGGATCTTTGTACATATATGCAATAATTATAAAAATTGTTTTCAAATTTCTCTTTCCATCCGCATAAATATTATAAATTTAATGTACCTTCTTAAATACATAAATAAACCTTTCGAATTACCTACCTATTTCTGTTCATTAACCTAATAACAACATTATTTATTCAAGTATACTCATACTCGTCAACTGTACCTTCAGTAAGTAGCTTTGCTTCTTCGAAGTATTCATATTTCGATCTGATAAAAACCAAAAAATTCATTAAGGGGCCTCTCTTCGATTTTTGCACCAGGGCCCCTGACTATCTAGCTACGCCACTGTGAAGGATGGATTTGATATTGGATTGTCAGTGATGATATTTCACCCTGTTAGAAATGCCATAAATGCCAGAATATTTATTCATCCTGAAAGTCATATATTCCTCAGATATCTACCATAAATATTGGTCATATCTTCTGAGACACTGGAAAAAATTGATAGAGATGTCACTGAAATCATTCCCGAAAGCTAAATATTTTTCTTCTTCACTAGACTGCTTCGAGTTAGGTATTAAGTTCTACTCTCATAGATTGAGAGCATCTATTTCTGTCCAGATACGCACGAAAAACAAAAGTAGGAGTGCCTAATGGATCCGTTCTAGGTCCATTTCTTTATTTATGACATCCATACCATGCAGCTTGCGCAAATATGTAATCATGGAATCATCTAAGCTTCTTGAAAAGCAAATTACAGGGATACAAACCAAAAAAGCCCAAGACATAAGAACTCTACTCCATTCACTTTCATTTAATCACATAGGAGGTCATGGTTTCGTTTTCAGGAGTTGGTACACCTGATGAAAAGTCTGTGCGCGTACAGTCTGTGCGCGTTAATGACAAAACGACATTGCCAGTTCCTTTGTTTACATCAAAGTAAAAGTATCAAAGATATTCCACATTTTGTTAGTTCGAATCGATCGGCGATTTTGGGGCGAAATATCAATAGGAAATCGCCTATTTTTGCGTTCGTCGTCGTCCAGAAGAAGTTTCCCGTCAATATGAAAAATTTTGTGCAAGTGTCATTTTTTCCTTTCACGACTTTTGGCGTGAGTACGAACGGCAAATTTGAATTGGACCAAAAATCGATTTATAAGCATAAATAAAGCGAAAAAAAGGAAGAACTAATCGACCTTTTCATCACTTGATAACGAAGTTTTTTTAGGTATCTGGCGGTTTAGAAATATTTCAAACGAAATTCCGGTCCCCCAGAAGTTTGGTTAGTTTCGGTATCATTTTTGGTGCTCAAAATTTATTTGGAATGTTTAAATGGACAAAAAAGGCTTCCTTGTACGATCTTCTAACGAAAGCGACCGGAAAATATGGTTCAGGTAGGATTTTCGAGGAGTTATGAGGAAAGAACTTGCAAAATGAAATCGCACGATTTTCGTAAGTACCTAAACGGGTTCTGGATGGCCATCATCGGTCTCTAAATTATTTTTGTTGATCGTTTTCTCGTTTAAAAAAAAACACGTCGAAAGAAAGAAGAAATATGACTATATTGCATTCAACGGTAGTTGAATTCAGATTTCGATGAATTGAAATATGTCACTGGAGCTTTCATTCCTATCAATCCTTTGCCGAAGGTAGAATGTAGAAATAGGCTATATTGAACCAGAATACATCGGTTTTTTCCATATTCCAGGAGTTTGTGTATTATTTTAGAACAGGTGAATGATAAATGTGAATCATATGTTTGACCTATTTCATTCTATTTGTACAAACCTACTGTGGTAGTAATGTATGAATATTTTTTAAACTAATAAATTACTATACAGTCAGAATATTTTACTCCTTGTTCATAAGATCCAATGAATGAAATGTATATCTATGAAGCTTTCAGGAATTGACATTCTAGCTTATTAATTTATAACCAAAAATAACCAAAACTCAATTAATATTGAATTGAAATTATTAGTTTCTTTGTAAACACACCTTCACAATCATATCACATACAATATCATGATGAAAACAAAGCACATCGATAAATCTTTGCCATCATAAATCCAAAAACTCCTTTACATGTAGAATATTGTTCACAATTTTCTGTTGTGTTCTCCAAAATGAAATATACATTCTGAGAAATACACTAAGAATGTATAGAAAGGGCATCATAGTGTTGACTTGGAACATAAAAATATTTTGAAAAACGTCATAACTTCGATACAAAGTGGAATGTGTCAAATTTCCAAGGCCAGAGTTGTGATTTTATAATTGTGAATGGAGTATATATGAAATAGAGAAGTTTTTGAACGAAGCTCCTGACGACGAGAAACTGTTGATGTGGCTGTGAATATTGGGGATTATCGGCGCCATGAATTGGTCAATACGAAAATAGAAAACATTAAAGACCAAGGAAGTAGTTTTTTGCAAAACACCAAAACAAGAAAGCGAGAAGTTTCACCATACTCGAAGAATGATTTCCAGTCAACCCGACCGATTTGAGTAAAAAATACATGTCTTTAGACCAAAGAATACTAGTTCTTTTTTTTTCACAAAAATCGGAGGTGTACCAAACAGTGTGTGGAAATGAATACGTTGTCGAAGACAGAATTGCAATGTTTTTGAAATTGGAGGAACAAGCGCTCTAGACCGGTCACTTCCTGAGAAGGTCTTCGGCGACAATTTTGGTCAATGCAGGTGCTAATATGACTAATTTGAAGCGTCACGGAGGAGAAAGTCCTCGATAGTAGCAGAAGGATACCCATAAGAATCGGTGCTTAACATAATACTAATTCCAGAAAAATCACAAGGTTTATACCTATCGAGGAATCAATATGGGAAGGTCTGGTTTGAATGAAGCAATGAATTCGACAATTATTTCAAATTCAAATAAATCGTTAGCACAATCCTCTAATTTCAATATCAATGTGAATTCTGCATAGAAATTAATGAGAACAATATTTCTTCAAATATACTAACTGACAAAGAAATTGCAACACCCAGAAGGAGCTGTTCAAATTTTAATTTTTTTTTTGTGAAACAAGTATAGTACCTATAGCAAGGAGTAAATGATTAAATTGGAAGAAAAATATCGTGAAGGTTTTTTCATGTGAACATTTTTTGTTTCTAAAAAATTGTAGTCGTTTCTTGCCATTCTTTTAAATTTTACAACAAACCAACTGTTCGAGGAGATCCAAAGTCGATGTTTAGTTTGAATGTCTAGAGCACGTGTATTCGGAATTTATCGCCAGCTGAGTGAATTTGGAAGAGGTCGAATTATTATGGTCTATGGGAAGCAGGGTTGTCATTTCGAGAAATCGCTGACCGTACAAACAGAAATCTGTTATGATAATGCCCAAAATCCAAGAAGGCTCTGGACGTCGAAGGGACACAAAAAAAGTTCAAGATCAACGTCTAAAGCCGGCCATAGACATCGTTATTTTTCATCCGTTTTCATCGCCGCGATTCGAACCGCCGAGTCATATCGCAGAACTGTTTTGCCCACACACTTCGGTAAATTCTTCCCGTTATTTTACTGTCGTTCACGATTAAGCACGTCATGAAGAGGAAACATCTCTTAGCAGTGGCGGCCGCGGTTTCGGTGCTGAATAAAAAAGAATCGAATTTATTCTTCACTGTTTTAATATCAGCGCCTTCCTTCCAATTCATGATATTTTTTCAATAATATTACATAACCTTCCCTCTTCTTGTTTCTGTTCCTGTATTCTGCTGATTTAATTCGCCATAGACAAGGATGCAACCTGTCCAAATGGATGAAATCCACAATTAATTGTTTATTCGCCGTCTTCTGATCCATCCCGGTCAAAAATAGTGATAGAAGAAGTGATTAAGAAACAGCAGAAGTAGACGCACTTGTGGAGAGGACGCGACTTGTACTACGCTAATGGAAAATAACCGCCGATTCTCGACGAAATCCCCACACACAGTCGGTATGGCACGACAACCGATGAACCGTCGTGACAAAAATCAAGCATCGGCAGATATTTGTACCGACGATTCGTACCGACGGTTTTTCGCCATACACATCGGTTTTTGGCGCTTTTGCCGGGACGGTTCATATCGCGGCGTTATAAACGGATGAAAAATAACGATGTCTATGGCCGGCTTAAGACAGCCCATTAGAGACCGATTTAAGACAACTCGATCTTTGGCTGATGAGTGGTTAGGAGAACAAGGCCATCCTGTAACTGCAACATTTTCGACCCCATCTTGTGTTACCTCGGACGGTTGAGCATCGCCGGCAACGATTACAGTGGTGCAGAGAACGTTGGAATGTGTGAATGGCATCAGGTCGTCTTTTCTGATTAATCTTGAATCTGCTTGGGTAAGACGACGTCGAGGAACCTCAGTTTGATGTTGAGCGTCATGTAAAAAGGACAGTAGGCGGTATGGTATGGGATGCTATTGCAAGTAGGTCATTTTTAGTCTTTATTCGAGGTAACATGACAGCGCTGCATCACCTTCAGAAGAAATAGTGGAGCCAAATGTTCTTCTCCGTTACCTCAACCTGCTCGAGAATCCAATATTTCAGCAAGATAATGCTCGATCTCATGTTGCCAGAATTAGTTCAAACTTTTTTGAAGCTACCCATGTGAATCTTTTGCCATTGCTGCCCAGATCCCCTGATCTCTCGCCCATAGAGCATGTTTGGGACATCATGGGTAGAAGGCTTGGAAATTGAAATACACACAACCAAACTTATATGGAATCACCCTGTTATTTGGAAAAAAAGAATTTCACTTAAAAAAAAGTCGCTGAAAAGTGAAGAGCAGTTTTCCCAAAACAAGTTTATCACAAGAATAATATAAATTATTAAAAGATTATTTTTATAATAGAACAAAAAATTAAAAGTGTAAATTTCTCTAAAAATAATTTTTATGTAACTGAGAATTGAACAACAAATAAAACGATTTTAACAAATCAATAATCAGTATTACCACCCCTGGCATTGATACAAGCTTGAATTCGACGAGGCATGCTTTCTATTAAGTTGTTAATTTCTTCTTCTGTAACATTTGCCCTTTCCTCTAAAGCCGCTTGTATAAGTTGCTCTGCGTTACCAGGATTATTTTGACGAGCTCTAATTTTTCTTTTGATCCTATCCCACAAGTGCTCGATAAGATTAAGGTCCGGTGAACAAGAAGGCCACTCTAAAACAGTCACACCTTCTGTTTCGAAAAAATTCTTTGCAACTCTGCTGGTATGTGGAGGTGCATTATCCTGCATAAATAGGAAATAATCTCCAAAAGCACCTCGCCAGAGCCTCACTACAGGTTGTAGCACTAGATCAACATACCTAGGCCCTGTCAGAGATTGTCTAATGGGAATTAAAGGAGTTTTCTCACCAAACATAATTCCGCCCCAAAACATAACAGTACCTCCTTTGTATTTAGGGATCGGTCTTGCAGCTTGGAGCCTAGCTTGCCTCCCTCTACCTCTTAAAATGCGAACACGCCGGTCGTCTGATCGTAGTCCAATTCTGGTCTCATCCGAAAATAAGACATTTTTTCCAATCTTCAATAGTCCAACTTTCATGCTCTAAACACCAATTAAAACGGTCAACTTTATTTTGCCTTGATAGTTCTGGAACTCTTCGCTCTTCTCTTGAATAATTCCTGAGCGCGAAGTCTTTTTCTGATAGTTTCGACAGAAACACTAACACCCGTAGCTTGCAAAAATTGCCTTTGAAGCTCTGAATGAGATACTGCGGGATTTCTTCTTGCTGTTTGGGCTAAAAAGCGATCCTGCCTTTTTGTAGTTACTCTTCCACGACTTCTTCTCGGCCTATTCTTTAGGGTTCTTAACTCCAGAAACCTTGCATAGGTTTTTGAAACAACCCCTTATGTAACCCCCACCGTTCTTGCAATCTGTCTTTGTGACATACCATAGTAATAATTCTTCCTCTCTGGACTTCCGATAACCCCACATAAGGCATTTTTTTTAAACTTCGCAAAAAAACAAAATATAAATTCACTGCGACGTTCGAACGAAATGGTAAAATCGACACTGCAAAGCCAAATCTTATCAAGTGCTTATGAACCTAACTGTTTTTGTGAGTAAACACATGCACTTTTTATTTGCTTCTAACGAAAAAGATATCAAAATAATATTTCATCTTAATACTGGGTGATTTCATATAAGTTTGGTTGTGTGTACATACGAATATCTGAAGAATATCTGAAAGGCATTATTTGTGGGAAATTCTCAGATCTGAATGATCAACATTCAATCGAATAAGGCTAAAATTTCAAGTATGTCGAAAGAATACAGAATTACCGACCTGAATAATTTAAAGGTGCTCTCCAACACCCCGGTTACGTAATAAAGTCCACTCTTCCCCTCGTAAAATCTCCAACTTCTGATCCCGCATACGATATGCGAATGAAAACCGAAAATACGGCATATGCCCCCCATTTCGTCGAGTTAGAGCCGACGGTTTCATCTCATCAGCATAATTCAATCCCGAAATGGGCTTTATAAATATTCCAAATGTGTAATTACACATGCCCCTCGACTGTCTCTCGCTCACACTCGGGAGCTTATGCCCAGGCCCCAGGATATTACGATTTTGACACTGTCGGTGATGAATTTGCCGTTTTGGGGAAAATGAGTCTCGATTCTCTTTGCGCACCATGTCGGGGTAACTGCATAATTCGGATGGCATCTGCTCGAAGGAAACGACCAAAAGAGTAAGTAATTCTAGTGGTGAGTTAGCTTTTCATTCTCATCCACTGGGAAGTAGACAACCCAGATTTTAATATGGCGCCAACTGACTATGAACTTACCATATATGAAATGCTTAGATCTCAAGAAATACATTAATACAAAAATGATTATAATTTAAGAAGATAAGGTCCGACAACATATCATTAAATCCGAAACTTCAACTTTATATTGGACTTATAAATAATAGGCCACTTGAGACCCTATGGATTGTCCATTAGGGTTGATTTCAATCAAACATTATAGATTTCTGTAGTATCGATTTAATCACATTAAAAATAAAGGCGTCAATCCACACCCGAAGACAAGAACGAATATTAACTTCTTAAAAGGAAAAATGTCTGTTTCCGTAATGATAATCCGTAACATGACGATACAAAAGTATAAGCGCCCGCAAGGGGGCCCGAGAAAAATTTCTGCGGGCGCCCATGTAAGCATTCAGACTTTTCAGCAAATGGTTTTTTATGCACAAGTGCAGAGATGTAAGCAATTGAATAAAGAAGTATCAAATCGAATATGAAATGTATTAAAGTATGAAATATGTGATCTTTGAAATGATAAAGAAACTACAGTATTAATGACAAGTTTTTTCTTACAAATTTAACAATTACATACTTCAATACATCACATACAAAAATTACATCACATACATCCCGAAATCTTTAAGTTGAAGAAGCCACTTAGTTGATACTTTTTCAACTGCTTTAATGAAATCATCAAAATTCAGAGACTGCACAAACTCAGCAAATACCAAAAATGATTTCCCTTTATTCTACCATCAATGATCTTCTCGTGAAGAGACCATGCCCCTCAAAATAGGCCACAATTCGAAATTTTCATAAAAACTTTTCTTATAAGGGAAAAGTGAGTTGGATATTGGCCTAAGAGCATTCGAATCACTAACAGAACTTATTTAGGCGAAGGAACGATTTTCACAAGTTCATAGCTATCGGAAAAAAAAAATTCCCCTACAATGAATCATATCTGTCAATAAATACAAAAAAGTTTTTTCTTATACTTTTTGAAATTCCGGCAATAATGTTGAGACAGTCGAAGCACTATACTCTGTTCAAATGTAAGAAAGAGCAATAATAACATGTTCGTCGCATCGGTAGGAGGGCCTTCGTTAAGTTTCTTTCCGTCCAGAGTCGAATCAAGGAGATTTCACACAATCGTTCAGTTTTAACCGAATTTGAATTCAATTTTTCAATAATTTATGGAACGTCGTTCTTTTGAAATTTGGGAAACTGTCGTTATCATTCACGATTTCTAGAACTCAAGAAATCGTTGAGATTTCATTCCGGAAAAAAAACCGTGGACAATTCTTCTGATAAGGTTCATATCGAAATCGTCAACCGAATCGATTATTTTTAACAACTGGGCTCTCCTCTTAGGTGGCGTCAATGCTTTATTCTCTTCATATTCTCTGAGAATTCTGAATACAGCTGAATCACTTACACCTGAGGATTCTGAAACAATTCCTACTAAGTCTCTTTTCGATAAATCAGGATGTTCTTCCACTTCTTTTCGAAAAATTCAAAATTATCTCGTTCTCTTCAGCAGAGAAATGCGACCATTTGGATCTTTTTCGTGTTGGTCTCCACATATCCCCCTCAGATGCAGTATCCGTTTCCGAATTCGATATTGTTCTATAAACACTATATTCACTTTTTTCAACACAATACACTTTTCACAACAAAATCTATAAACACTTTGAACAGCTGGACCTTCACAGTAGCTCTAGGTATTTTAACTGTCAATTGAAAAATTCGATATTCATGCAAATCACGATGGCTTTAACCCATTAAGGAAAAGGATCCAAATCTGGTGTTTCCCGGAATTACCTCGTCGGAACCTTGAGCAGCCGACAAAGAGTTTCGTACAAAAGAATATAAAATTTTGGACCGGAACTAAATATATTTCGGATATAGACCAATCCAACAAAACAGCTGATCACCGCTGCTGGGTGCATTGACATATGTCATTTCATTTTAGCAAAATATCGCTTGGATGAAAATATCGTTCGTGCTTGATTCATTTTCATCAGGAGCGATATTGGTGTGATATATGAGATATAATATATATTATATTATCGCTCGTCGTCCGTTGCGGCCTTGAACAAACATTTGGGATGAGTATTTCAGCTTTCTTCCAGAAACAAACTTTCTGCTAGACGCTAGAGAGTTACTTTCAATACTATTTTCTCCGAACTTGAGTGTTGTGATACCATTTTTCGAGTGAATAAATATTGTGTTATAATCTAAGGACTATTCAAAATGAATACCTAATTATTTCTTGAATTTGCAAACTGAAGATGTAGCTGTTGCATAAAGATATCGCTAAAAACTTCAACGTATAAATAACGTGGATCCATTTGCTCTCGACGATTCTAGTCTTTCAGTGAAACCATATTTTCGGTTAGATCAGACCTTTTAATTGCTGCTAACCATTTTTCTCTCCTCAACTTGGAGAGCTCATTCAGTCGTTTTTTATGGGCGAAATTCAGCACAGCTGGAATTCTATATTCTTTTACATTGTCGCGAATTCCTCTATTTCCACAATTAATCACAATGCAAGATGATGGCACGGTTGAAATTGAAAATTCCGGAAGCAAAACAAACTACCCTGAAACTGAAACACGTAACTGACCGAACTGACGTAAGACGTAACCTCAGTTTGCACCCAGCGGCTATTAAAACAGCTGATCGTGACAGATCGTTGGACTGGTCTATTACAAATGACCATTATAAATTTGAACAGAGATCTTTTACGAGTCTTGTCAATTGAAAACTTCGATATTTATGCGAATCAAGATGGCTATCACCCATTAGGGAAAAGACCCAAATCTGGTGTTTCCCGGAATTACTTTGTCGGAATCTTGCAAGATTCCGACCCAAATCTCTAAAACGCTGGTGTTTCCTGGAATTACCTTGCCGCAATCTCGAGCATCCGAAAAAGAAATAGGGTACGTCGGATATAAAATGTTTATGACAGTTGCAAATTATAACAGAAATTTTGCACTAGACTTTCTGAGGAAAAAAGTTCTAATGTGGGAATTGCTGACTCAAATTATTGAATCATTTCTATCCAGTACCATCTACAGTCCGTTTCGAGTACGATCCTGGCAATCTTTTAGGGCGTTAAAAGAGAGCGTCATTATGACCGTTTGACGAATAGGAGCTTTATTGTGCGCAAAGCAGACGATTCTGTTTGTTTACAAAGCTCCTTCTTATATTTGAACGGACTATAGTTACTCACAAATTTAGATGAGAAAGAAGACAATGACTCTGAAATTTGTTCAGGAGTATTTCTGGCACAAAATATGATTTAACTCTTAATATTAGTGTTAGCTACGCTATCAAAGAAAATGTTCAAGATTTATAAGGGGTGTTTCAATAAGAGCGCAAGATTTGAATTTCGCGCCATATTCGATAGTCATAATGTCACATGATAAAGTTCACAGATCGGAAGTTAACATGGAGCATTACACGGTGGGACAACGTGCCCTGATTGTCGAAAAAAATGCAGTAACGGTTATTGAAAAACGATATCGTGCTATCATAACACAGTTTCTTGTGCCCCATTCGGAATATATCCAGTAACATCACCAGTTCGGAGCAGTCAATCGTCGGGTAACAACTTTCAACTCAGAAACCTCTGAAGATACCTACGTTAGGAGGAATTCTTATTGGGTTGGCGCTAGAAAACCCGGAATACTCCAAATTTTAAACCATTTTATCTATCAGAAACCGAATCCTCTCAATTCTCATAGTAGATTTGGTTTTTCTGTGTATATTTCAACATGCTCCTTATTAAAAGGCGTATGACAAAGTCCTTCAGGCGCTTTTTCACTCCCTCCCTCGTTCTCCATCTCTCCCTCTCCATATTTTTCTCTAATTACGTAATCTTAATCACGTAGGCACATTAATTAAGACCGACGCCATCTTTGGCCCGAACGGGGAGAAATTTATGTAAGTTAATCTGTGAGCTATGCGAGCGCAAAGCTGCTAACAAGTTATGGACCGAACATGACGGTCATATATCTCGAACTTAAGCTTTCTCTCTTAATATCTCCGTTGTTTAACACAAATCTTTTCGAAATTGCCGCCCGTTAAAAACTACGATGAGCTCTATGAATTCTAATTACTTGTTTTGCCGTGTATTTTGAGTGCTTGACGGTTGGACTCTAGCTCTCTGCAGCTTCTTATAATGAGTTTGAATCGTGAAGCCCGTTATAAAAAGAAAACTACTGTAATAATGAAGTTTTCCGGGATATCCTGTTCATTGTTTGGCGCTTTCGCGGAAATTATGTTGGCCCGGAAGTTGCTGCATTCTGAATTAAGTGGACAGTTCTGGTTGGAAAAAAAGAAGGTCTCTCAAGAACCTCTCATATAACTTTTCCCATTAGTCGGGAAATTTCTGAAGGAATAAATTTCTACTAGAATACGCCGTCAACATCGTAGTAATAATGATTTTGATTATTCAACCTGCGTTTCCCGTTGTTTTCTCACGATTGTTATGCTGCGGAATACAAGGGAGAAAACAAATGCTGATTTAATAGAATTGCTTTGTTCAAAACAAGCTGCAGGAGCTTCAAATTGGAGATATTCAAGAGGGAGAATTCCAGATCGGAATTTGAGGGCTTAGCTACTAGAAAGTTTCTGAAGCATTATGAGTAAAGCAAGAATTACAAAAAAATCTAACTCACTCGAGTATTTCTTATTGATATTTTGGGATGACTCTTTTCCTGGATTGGAGGTCAAACCATCTCAAATGTTGCGCTGTACCTGTACCAGTAGCCTGAGTAAATAATCTTCTTCAGATCTATATTGGGAGGGATCACGTAAGACGATATCTATGAATATTGAAACACAATATTTCTTCCAGAGAATATTGTGTTCTAAGCCAACGACAGAAGATTTCTCAATATTGGTATACTCTTTGGAGGCACCTTGAACATGTGCGAGACTTGGAACTGTCAATCCCATCACTCTCCCAGCTTCAAAAAGCCATAAAGCTAACGCTCTTGTCGATACTATAGAGAGCATCAAGAATAAATTATAGTAAAGAAGACGATGAGGACCTAAGAAAATTAATGGGGGATATAAAGAACACAGAAAAAAGTGAATGCTCAAAAGGAATATTTGAATATTCTTATTTCTTTCACCTTGTTCTGAGAGTTTTTATTCTCATTTGATGAAAATAGTTTTGCATGGAAAATCCTGAAATGTTCAAATGTGAATATTCATTTTCTCAACATAAATTTTCACTTCAAGTAAATATGTTTCATTCAAACTTGAAAAATTATTCTATTCAAGTATTGGTTATCTCTATTCAGTTAAATGAACGATTTTCAGGATGAAAATCGCGTGCTCTTCAAATGAGACTATAACACCTCATTCTGAGTATATCATTTCACTCAAACTGAGTTTTCGACAGATTTTCAGGATGAAAATCGCGTGCTCTTTAAATGAGACTATAACACCTCATTCTGAGTATATCATTTCACTCAAACTGAGTTTTCAACAGATTCCATTCATATATACCATATTTTTAAAAGAACACTACTCCATTTCATGAGTGGTAAAAACAAAACTCTTCAACTCAAATTGAATCTCAAATATTCTTCATAACGCTAAATGGAATGTTCAATATAATGATATTTTTCTGATGAGAAGCTCGAAGTTAAGTTCAAATTTCTCTGATTCCCTTGATTTGTATGTATACTTTCTCTGTTTGAGATTCAATCGCGTTCTCCAATCTCAAATTGAGTATGTATATTGTATATTTCTTGGCATAATCGTTGGACAGGTCCAGACCTATCTTTTTATTCTATTCGCCGAAGTACGAGCTACGAAGCATGTGTCGAAATTCATTTCGCTTTCGTTCACGTTGAGTTTATCTAGTTCAGAATGGAGGAGAAACTTTGAAATTTTTAAAACTTGAGTTTTTCTGGTTATTCATTTTCAATGCGTTTCACGGAATGATGTAGAACACTTCGAAGGTGGATATTGGTGATGTTCTAAAGGATTGATGGGGTTGTGAGGAATCGGTTATTGAAGTATTCAAAGGTAAGTGAATTTGTTCAATCTAACATATTGTCAGGGATGTTCTTAGTAGTTTCAAGAAATAAATTTCAAATTGAATCAAGCGCACTGAGAGTATTAGGGCGATTCACTGCGAGAGCTCTATTAGACGTTCATTTCGAAAACTAGTCATAATTTTCTGCTGAAAATTTACATTTACAAAAAATATTTCTAATGCATGCCGTTCACGATTGCTTTATGATTATTTCACACGTGAAAACCCATTTATAAATATTTCTAATTTTCAACTTTGCCATTTTCTATGGATTCCGGAAATTTCAGATAACCTACTCAGTTCAGAATTGCGGGATTTTTCTATTGATTTAAATGTGTTCATCATGGTTATAAGATTTACTGTAGCAACCCCTTCTTTATGGGGAAAAGAAAATATTATCGAAAGCCTCAACGTGCAGCTTGTTAAAAATTGTATTTTTCAGCTTTGAATAACGAGGATATTGTTTGGCTGCAACTTAACGATGAACCTTGGACCAACGTCATAGAAAAATGAAGAAACACCTTCTGCAATGTAGAAAGAATACAGTGGCACATAATTCTAATGAATATTTTATAAATATCTTCAATTTTATATCTGAGAACTATGTTATTTAGAATATATTTTTCAAATGAATATTCTATTTTTGATGAGTACTCCTTGATTTTTTCAGCATGCCACCCCTTATTCGAAATCTGCAGAATGAAGCCAAAGGCCAAATATTTCGGATTGAACTACAATAATTAACCTACAAATAGATATGCTTAATAATTCTTAAATTCTCTCCACCTTTCCAATTTCAAGATGAGATTAAAATATTCGGATGGAAATATTTTGAGAATATGCATGATAATATATAGTTAACTAGCATTTCAGAATGAACGTTATCAAAATATCAATTCAAATATCGAGTAATTTGCATCGAAGCAATATCTTTTCATTTCTAAATTATCAATATTCTTCAATTGAAATGAAATCATCTTTAATATACTCAAAACAATCATATTTCTAAATGAGCAGAGAAAACAATGATTCACTTTAAGAATGTATAAACTTGATACAAGCTTTTCAAATTCTCAATGTGAGTATTGTGAATTTCCTTCTACGAACCATATTCTCAATATGATCCTACCATATATTCTGAATAATCAGATAGTATACTTCATTCTATTTGCCATATACTACAATTGAGTATTGGATTTTATTCAATTTTAGACTACGTGTTCATAGATTGAGTAGTAAATTACTCTTCGCGTGAGCATCCAAATATCTTTGAATTGAAAAAATCATTTGCTACATTAGAAGCTGAGGCTTTGAGAATATGATAATCTAAATTGAAATAGATATCCTCTCGGGGATATACAAATCTAACATCAGCTTGAATTGAAAGGTATTGCTTTGAAACAAGCTTTTATTTTTTTCCGTGAAGAAATGAAAGAAGCACCAGATGGCCAAATGGCATCTCTGGCCGAAATCAAAGAGATTAAAACAATTCATAAACAAGAACAGCAGGTCTCATTATCATAGCAAATAGAGTAATGAGAACAGAACAATTCCCAAAATGGATGAAAACTGCAAAAGTAATTGTTTTCAATAAATCAGTAAGTAAAGTTTTCTCAGAACTGTAGACCAATGAGCCTGCTCCTAGCTCTAGGAAAAATTGTGGGGAGGTTTAAGCCAGAAAACTGAATGAAGAAACCGAAGCGTTGACGACAATACCAAGTAAACAATTTGGATTCAGAAAACAACATTCAACTGAACAACAGCTCCTGAGACTGACCGAGTATATCATAGAAGGATTTCAGAATAAACAGGACGAGGACTACTGGAAGTAACCAGATCCTATGATGAAGAATGACATGAAGAATAATGAAAAGTTCTTCGAGGGATAGAAAATTCTGTGTAAAAATATATCCACACTCAGATATTGAGAAGCAGGAGTTCCTCAAGGATCCGTACTTATACCGCTACTCTATTATACAGGGTGAGTCTTTGACTTGTACATATATTTTAACTGTAGATTCCTCTCATCAAACGAAACACTTTTTTCCCATACTATTTTTCAAAATTCGGCTTCTTCGGAACCGTTATTTCGAATGAACTGAATTCTGGTTGAATTTTTACTCCATTCATGGTGCATATTCCTCAATCAAAACCTATTTAATATCTCTCCTAGTATAAAAGTTACAGGGTAGTCGACTCATCAATACACGCTAAAACACCATAAAATCACTTTGAAAAGATAAACGGTTCATATTTTCGAAAGAATCAATCATTTAAAAAACTAAAAGTATTCTTATTTTTTTTCAATAAAACGCGTCGTTTCCGAGTTATTTCCAATTTTACCCGGAGAAATTTGACGAAAAAATCATTAATTTCAAGAATAATCTGAATGCGTCTCTGAATTAAATATCATCGAATATTATTCCTTCTCTGGTCTTTAAACGAGTTTACAATGTTGTCACAATATTTATCAACTTTGTCAAGATATTTCAATAATAAAATCCCACAAATGTGGGAGATAAAATTGAAATTAATGAAAACTGAAGTGATACCTTATAATCTGAGTCGATGATTTCATCTAAACAATAGGTATCCTCCTGGAATTTTATAAACTCGACACGGTTAAGATTCTATTAATTCACTCCACCAGAGACAACCACTCCACATAATAATCACATTAGAACAATAATTCACTGAATGTATTCAGAACTTCACATAATGTTTACAGTTTGTTCAGAGACTCTGGTTTGTTATTGTTTATAGTTGACCTGCAGATACCTAACCAATCTTTCGGTTTTCGCTCGACGCATGCGTGGTTAAATTGGCGGCAAACTCGATTTATGATGGAAACGGCAAATTCATAGATATTTATACAACGGTACACAAGTGTATCGTGATTTATTCTATGGTTCGAAATAAATCCTTAACCTCAAAAAAAATATCAGAAATCTGACAACATTTCCTTGAAATTTCTGTGCGAACATTCACAGAATGGATACAAAATAGATTAGGTTAGGTTGTTTAATAATGAATTCTGATGATCTGAATTAAAAGTCTTTTTTCATGATATTGTTTGGGAATTTCGTGGAAAATATGAACAAGTTAATAGTGTTCACAAACTAATCTGCAGAAAAATCGAAGAAGGAACTTATTTTGGTGTGAGAAATGTGGGTTTTCAGTTGCAGATATAATTCGATGAAACTAACTGTTTTTGTTGAAATTATCGTGTTTGCAACATTTTTATTCCAGTAAGGTTAGTACTTGAGTATTCCCTAAATGTATAAACTCAATTTCTATCGAGAAATATGATTTTTGCAACAATTCCAGAAGATCATTTCAGGAACGTATTGAGCCCAATTTTTTTTTCAAATGGTTATATCTTTTTAACAGAGCCGAATTCGGAAAAATGGAAAATGAAAAAAAGGTTTCTTTTGACCTCAAGAATCTTCAGTTAAAATATATGTACAAGTCAAAGACTCACCCTGTATATACAAACATGATATACCAAGAAAAATGCACCTATAAGAAGGAGTTTATGCTGAAGGAGAGAACCGAAAGAGAAAAACTCTAGCGGAATCTCCCAGGGATGGATCACTCCAAAAAGTTCCTCCGGAACTTTGAAACTGCCAGATCCAAAAAATATCTGAATCCCAGTAAAAACCAACTTCACTTACTCAGTGGCTTTCTCACAGTACATTGTCGCCTAAAGAAGCATCTGTTGAGAATGGGTTTATCGGACACCGATGAGTGTAGATTCTGTGGGGAGGAGGAAGAAACTTCTATTCACCTGGTTACGGAATGCTATGCCATTGCAAGCCAAAGGAAAGAGTGCTTTGGACAAGAAACTTGTAGAAGTGGGAAGTTATCCTCCTTGAAGCCATCCCAAATAATGGATTTCATCAAATCTCTGGAGGGCGAGCTGTAGGAGGTGCGATGATAACAGCTCTGATAGAGGGCACAATAGACCTTGAGGTCGCAGTGAACTGTAACTCCTTTTCACTATAACTATAACTATACCAAGGAATCCAAGGAATGACAATGGAGTCAACACTTGCACCTTCAAAAGAGTAGATGGAATCGAAGATATCTACAGACGATAATGAAAAAAAATGACGTAATGAAACTGAATACCGTGGATTAATATTAGACAAAAAACTAACGTGGAAAAAGATTCCAAAGGAGCAGAAAATCAATTGAGGATCATAAAAGCAATCGCCATAGAAATAGGATACAAAGAGCAGAAAAAATTTTTTCGAGATAGCCATTAGACGCCCTCTGTTCTTTTAGGAGTGAATTAATCCGAAAAGACATGAAATGGGGGTCAATTTTTACATTAATCAAACGGAAAGCTTACATTCATCAAACGAAAAGCTGAAAAAGCCTTTTCAATCCAAAGGGATGACCTTACAAGGTTAGTTAGTTGATCATAACACCGCTGAAGATGCCACAACAGCGATAATTTACCGCGAAAGACCCAGAGACCAATTTGGAGAATGAATAGATAGAATTCCACTCTAAGATGGAGATATCCAATTGAAGGATAATCACAAACAAATTCTGAATTGGTCATCCAAAAATTATATCAAGAATATAATTGGTGGTATAAGGATCAACGAGCAAGAAAATGACACATTGTCAGTTCGCCGACGTTTCGGATATATATTTTTCCATCTTCAGGGCTCTAAAAGAGTTAGAGAACACCATGAAACAAAATATCTACAATAATCTTATAAAAACAGGGAAATTACGAGCTACTCCTTAAACTATTGACTAGAAAAATACTACAAAACACAGTATGATGTAAATGTATGTATTTCTATTTACATCATACTGTGTTTTATAGTCTAGACTAGAAAAATACTACAAAACACAGTATGATGTAAATGTATGTATTTCTATTCACATCATACTGTGTTTTATAGTCTTTTTCTAGTCAATAGTTTAAGGAGTAGCTCGTTATTTCCCTGTTTTTATAAGATTATTGTAGATATTTTGTTTCATGGTGTTCTCTAACTTTTTTAGAGCCCTGAAGATGCAAAAATATATTTCTAAAACGTCGACGAACTGACAGTGTGTCATTTTCCTGCTATTTGGTCCTCATACCACCAATTATATTCTCGATATAATCACAAACATTCGGCATAAAAAATGCCAAATACAGATGAGAAGATGGAAGGTTTATGAGCTAATGCCCTACAGGAGGGGTGTTTATTCAGTAAGAATCCGACACTACCCAGAAAGACTGGGTGTCTTCTATAACGAAAAAAATCTCCATGCGTTCGTTGATTCATGCACATCCTCCATTCTGCATTAACAAACATACTTTTCTCTTCATCCATCCGTCGAGATTTGGACCCGCACTGAATCGAATCTCGCTCGAAATTGAATTTTCCCTAAGACTTCGTTCGCCATCTCGGATTCCCAATAATACACTCCTGTCTGAACCTTCGAAAAGCCGAATAAGGAAATCGTCCCGCCTGGGGCCCTGCGAAGATGCATCTCCGAAAACGTCTCGGACCTTGAAGATACAATTTACATTTCGACGTTTCGATAACGGATCTATTGTTCCTCTGGGTCCACTTCTCTATCACTTATCCAGTCGCGAAAGACATTTCGCAGGTGGATATACGAGTTTCTTCTTATCTCGTGAGGTATGGCTGACATGCTAATCGAAGATGTACAGGCTGTTCTGGGTTATCCAAACACTTGGCCAAATTCAAAAAGAGATTTTCCAGAGATCAGAAATTCAGACTGACGAATATATCAAATTCACCACACTACTTGGTGGACTCTGATTATATGCACTTGGCGATGGTGCTGCTAATACAATACGAGAGATACTTCTCTAGGTTTATTGATAACTTGTAGCAATTTTCTGAGTTGAATTCCCTAAAAATGGGACGAAGCCTCGAGTTAAGTTCACTTCGATGAATATGAGCACGATTGTAATTCGGTAGAATTATTTAATACATCCATTTTAATTCGCAGAAAAAATATCACCCTCTTAATTTGCAATCGAAATTGGCTTGTCACTTGGAATAAACTCCCAATTGAAATATACAGGGTGTCCCGTAAAATGTGGGAAATCTCTCGGATTCAGACAAAACATAAAAAAATAAGATGACAAGTTCCCATCATTTTTTTTCCTAGCGACCCTCTATACGGACTACGGAGATACGGCCTTCTAAATAACGTCACTGGAAATCCATTTTCCTGCAATAAATTTCAAACTTCTCAATATAATTTAAAGAAAATTTGATAAGATCAACAGTAGTAAGGACCTTTTAAAATACTACCCTCAAATTCAAATTAGCTTTTTCAGTTTACCAGGGGCGGACTAGGTTGTAGATTTTAGTGCTTACATTTTCAACACTCTGTATGATGAGGAGTCGAAAAAAACAAATTCGGATAGCTTGAACATTAAGCTAAAAAAAAAGGTACTCTTAGTTATTGTCGATAAAATGAACCGTTTTCGAAAAATAAACTCACAAAGATTCTTAACTATGCAGTTTTGGCACAGAAAGGCACGTTAACAAAAATAATTTTTTAGAAATGTACTCTTAAGAAGTTTTTAAATGATTATTTATAACTAACGTATTTATATTCAATCGTTGCAAGCTTTAGTGAGAGTACATTTCTAAAAAATAATTTTTGCTAATATGCTTTTCTGTGCCAAAACTGCATAGTTACGAATATTTGTAATTTTATTTTTCGAAAACGGTTCATTTATCGACAATAAATAAGAGTCCTTATTTTTAAGCTTAATGTTCAAGCTATCCGAATTTGTTTTTTTCGACTCCTTATCATACAGGGTGTTGAAAATGTAAGCACTAAAATGTACAACCTAGTCCGTCCCTGGTAAACTAACAGAGCTAATTTGAATTTGAGGGCAGTATATCAAAAGGTCCTTACTACTGTTCATCTTGACAAATTTCCTTCAAATCATATTGAGTAGTTTGAAATTTATTGCAGGAAAATGGATTTCCAGTGACGTCATTTAGGAGGCCGTATCTCCGTAGCGAAGGCCGCTAGGAGAAAAAATGATGGGAACTTGTCATCTTATTTTTTTATGTTTTGTCTGAGTCCGAGAGATTTTCCACATTTTCCGGACACCCTGTATACGTGAAATATTTCCAGTATTAACAGAGAAAAAAGTTTCTCCAACATACGCCAGGTCTTTGAAATCATGGAATTACTGAATTCTCAAAATATTTTCTCAAATTCTGTAACTAATTAATTGATTAATTCTTCAAATAAACATTTTGATAGATACGTAATAACTACGACCTGTATGTGAAGAAGACAACGTTGCTCAGTTATCTGACAGGAAATTGACCATAACCTAACATTCTCTAAATATACAGGGTGCAAGAATGTCATGGCCAACCGGGTTACTTTATGAAAGTGAGTGTCTGCATTGAATTGTCATTTCAATTTGGATGTAATCATCTGCATGTTACTGAGTTGACTGGTATATTAAGTGAAGCGATTTTTGATGGAAGGTTGTGCAAAGTGGTCCATGTGCACAGTCCAATTTGAACACGCTGTGTGAAAATAATTTTCAAGGGAATTTTTGAAATGAAGATATTCTATCCCGCTTTGATATGCTCTGATATGCAGCTATAAAATTACTTATTGGTGATATGCCACCACATATCATGATGCACATGATCTTCGACTCCCTCTTTCGAGGATTAAACACCATAATATTTGTATTCAATTTCCAGATGATTTACATACACGGAATGACTCGGTACCCATTTTCAAAGAGAAATCTGCATACATAAACCCCCCAGCATCAGCCATCGATTTTCAACGGTAAAAAATCAATTACATCGAAAATTGATCCGTATAAGCGAGAGTTGATCAGGATCCAGGATGCCTCATCTCCCTCTTTACCTATATGGTCTGATATAGATTAATGGACGTTGACAACGAAAGGGCAATCACTGCCGATGTAACTTCGTAATCAAAAAGCCATTACCTCCCTTCCGTGCCATTGGATGGGGGCAAGGGGGAGGTTCTGCGTACCACTCCCTCTCCTTGCATGACTGCCTTAAGACAATGTCTGTAAGAGAATTAGTTTTCGATTATTTGAATAATAGACTTTTCATATCCGCTGGAGGAAAAAAGGTGTACCTACCCTGTTCATATGAGGCGAAATTGGTCGTTTCTCGAAGAAATTCAATCTGGATGATTGGGTTTTGTTGTTGCCTTCAATGAGTTTTCCATGATCTTAGAAAACATCACAGAGATGGACGGTGGAGGAAGAATTATTGTCAATATTTCAATCTCCATTTAGATAGATCTCTCAGCAGTAGGAAGGATTGGAAGAAATCTCATGATGACCTAACTTTTATTCGATTCCATTGAGTGTGGTTCCTACCAGAACAGGTATATCGAGGTATACTTCGTGTTGCCAAACCTATCCCGGAAAACAAAGGAGGTACGGTATTGTTTTGGGATGTAATAATGATAGGTGAATGAACTCCTTCAATTCTCAGTTGACAAATTATGTGGATTTAGTGTTCCAAAACCAGTAGTCATACGCTGGCGAGGTGGTTTAGGTGTTTTTTTAGTACGTAAGATTTTCATTCAAATCAAATTCTGTATCTTGAAATTATTGGGGGATTCCATCCTATTTCTCACCGCACCTCACAGACATCATTCCCAGAACACCCTCCCCCATGATAAGGTTTCCCTCCATTGCTATCTTTTATACCATCTCTGTTGCAGACCTGTCTAAAAGCGCATATCTTGAACTATTCACCCGAAGTTTTCCGTTGCCCGAATGTGCCGCCTTTGTCCTTTTATCTGCTCCTATGGATTTCCTCTTTTTCTCCTTATTCCTTTTCGAAGTCGCAAAGTTTTCAGCTCCATTCGGGAGGCTCTCCTCTGTCGCTGAATTTATCGTCAAAGAAATATTATTCTGCTCATTGGAGATCACAGGAAAAGTTTTAAGGGAGGTTTTTCACGTGGAGAGCATGCACGATTCAGGTTAGGGTTCTTCGAGGGGGTTTTAATCGTAGTTTCGAGAACACAGGGTGTATGATCCAAACAATGTCACCCTATGACATTTTTCATGGGTCCCTATAGTGAATTCGAAATTTTGAATGGCGACATGTCCAAAACTACTTCCTATGACTGAATGTTTCAGTTGAGTCACAAGGGGTGCTCATACTTCTGATGTGTAAACGTACAAAATTCGTTTTTTTTACGGTAAGGCAACACAAAAATTGGACGCCTTTGAAATTGATCAAACTTCGACATTGTGAACTATTGGTAATGATGTTGCCATTTTTCGATGTTAGGTGAAAAACTTGAAACGTTCACTCAGATTTTTCTAGAATTTTAATATTCAGTACGCAACTAAGTCCTGCGAAGACCCAATCAGTAAGTGCTGGTCAATTTTGACGTATCAACCACTTCATGAACCAAGCTCAAATATGGCTCAAACATATGATGAAAAAAATTTGTTTTGACACATAAGTGATTTTGTTTAGGCGTCATACGGTCATACAGTGTGTCTGGGTATGACTTCGCGGGAATTTAAGGGCATCAAATATACCTAATTTTATCGACAAAAATACGCCTATTGGGGGTTTCCTCCCCTTTTTCAGAATATCCGCCATTTGAATCAATTTTTTTATTTTAGTTGACACTTTCGAATGATATCGATTTCTTGATTTCTTCTCTAAAACATAATACAATCACCTTTTATTGAAGTGAAACAATTTACATTCAACTCGAAAATGCCATACAAAAATCCTTAAAAAAATTTCAGTCAAAAAAATTCACTGAATTTTTTAGTAAATCCTGAATAGGACAAAAACTAGCACATTGAAGTTTAATTTTTTCAATAAACTAACACGCAAGGATATTCGTAAGTAATATCATAAGGGCATCAAATTTTTCTGAAAAAAATCGAAAAAACACGTTGCTAGGTAATATGTATTTCAATAAGAAGCATGAGTGCTGGTGGCAACAAGAATTCAAGTTTTGCACCTGCAGGAATGCTTTTTGTTAAAAAATATTACTTTGCATTGTGTTTTTCTGATTTTTTTCACAGGAGAAATTAGATGCCCGAATGGTTTTTGAAAATACTATTTTATGAGTAACAGACTATTCTGGATGCATTATGTATACTCCATTCACAATTATAAAATCACAGCTCTGGCATTGGAAATTTGACACATTCCACTCTGTATCGAAGTTATGACGTTTTTCAAAATATTTTTATGTTCCAAGTCAACACTATGTTGCCCTTTCTACATTCTTAGCGTATTTCTCAGAATGTGAATGAATTGGAAAAGATGCGATGGACGAAAATAATTAACGTTTATATGAATTGATAGAAAGGATTCCTTTTCTAGTTATTTGCATGAAAAGTACAAGAGATCACTGTTGAAATATATTATTTTTCGCCATGGAAAAAAATTGCATTGCTTTCACATAATTTTCATATGCATGCTTGTAAAGATTTAATGTTTATTATCCTCTTGAACTGAAAGTTCAAGACTTGACGACATTTTATTTATTTGATATTATGAACAAGGAGTAAAATATTCTGATTGTATAGTAATTTATTGGATTAAAAAATATTCATACATTACTACCACAGTAGGTTTGTACCAAGGCCGTAGCTAGAAAAAAATTTCGGGGGGGTCCGTCCGAGGCCGTAGCTAGAAAAAAATTTCGGGGGAAGGGGGGGTGTCCGTTGAACTGAGCTCTAGAAAAATTTCGGGGGGGGTCCCATGGGGTCCGGACCCCCCCCGAAATTTGGCTACGGCCTTGGTTTGTACAAATAAAATGGAAAAGGTCAAACATATGCTTCACATTTATCATTCACCTGTTCTAAAATAAGACACAAACTCCTGGAATATGGAAAAAACCGATGTATTCTGGTTCAATATAGCCTTTTTCTACTTTCGGCAAAGGAATGAAAGCTCCAGTGACACATTTCAATTCTACCTGAACCATATTTTCCGGTCGCTTCCGTTAGAAGGTCGTATAAGGAAGCCTTTCTTGTCCATTTACAAATTCCAAATAAATTTTGAGCACCAAAATCGATACCGAAACTAACCAAACTTCTGGGGGACCGGAATTTCGTTTGAAATCTTTCAAAACGGCCAGATACCTAAAAAAACTTCGTTATCAAGTGTAAAAAGGTCGATTAGTACTTACTTTCGCTTTATTTATGTTTATAAATCGATTTTTGGTCCAATTCAAATGTGCCGTTCGTACTCACGCCAAAACTAGTGAAAGGAAAAAATGACACTTGCACGAAACTTCTTCTGGACGCCGAAGAACGGAAAAATAGGCGATTTCCTATCGATATTTCTCCCCAAAATCGCCGATCGATACAAACTAACAAAATGGGGAAAATCTTTGATACTTTTACTTTGATGTAAACAGAAAAACTGGCATCGTCGTTTTGTCATTAACCATATTCTATGTACGCGCACAGATTTTTCATCAGGTGCACCAATTCCTGAAAACGAAACCATGGCCAGAGTTGTGATTTTATAATTGTGAATGGAGTATATGTATTATCAATTTTCGTTGACAACTGTCAAGTTTTGCCGCGGGTAAACCCGAAAAAAGTGCTGACAGCTGCTGCCAAACAGTTTTTCCATCTAGAAACCATTTGTGAATCAGAATATAAAATAAAAACTCAGTACTGTACTTTCGATCTTTTTCAATGCTTAAACTAACAGATGTCATAAAAATTGCTCAAGATGGCCGTCTCTGCTTTGTAGACGGGCCATTATGACGACTTGTCTTGTGGCCCTGGAAATCAATGCAGTGTCTGCTCTCTCGTAACGGTCATATTCGAACGACAATAACTCTCAAATCATGTAACTTATAGAAATAATGTGGGTGTCGTTTTGTAGCTGATATCCTTGTGTGTTAGTTAGTTCATTGAAAAATTATACTTCAATGTGCTAGTTTCTGTACTATTGAGGATTTACTAAAAAATTTAGAGAATTTTTCGACTAAAATTTTGTTTAAATTTTTTTTATGACATTCTGGAGTTGAATGTTTTGAAATTATTCTACTTCAATAAAAGGGTGGCAGTATTATCTTTCAAAAAACATTTTTTTTACATCTGTAGGACCTTTATGTCCAAAGAAATCGATATGATTGGAAAGTGTCAATTGAAATAAAAAAATTATTTCAAATGGCGGCTATTCTGAAAATAGGGGGGTAAACCCCTGTCGATAAAATTAAGTGTATTTGACGACTTTAAATTATCGCTAAGTCATGCCCAGACACACTGTATAATTTGGGTTGTGTGAATATGTCTGATTTTCAGTCAAATAATCGTCATGAGCGGGAAGTGTTCATTTTTTGCTTTCATTCGAAGAAAACCGCAGCTGAATCCGCAAAAAATTTTGTTTTTTCACCAAAATAACAGCGGGAACTTGTGGAAACTACAGAATTAATTTTGTAATCCTTTCTGCGTCCGTGTGGGAACTAGTTTCAACAAAAACCCATACCTACCAGTCGTCGATGTAATGAGTAGGAATATAAAATAAATTAAGCCAATTGCGACCTTAATTGATATGTAAAGAGGGCCTAACAAAAGAAATTAATGCTATGACTTCATCGCCGGCACTAGACGAGGTGGTTCCCGTCCATCTTCCGTCTCCACACGAAGCCCCAGCTCCCGGTGTCTAGTTACAATATGTAAATGTCAAAAGCAAACAATAAAGCATATAGAGTTTTATGTAAATTGCCGGCTAAATATGCATCGCGATGATATGCGGAATTTATGCCACGTGAAAATTGCGGGTAGAGAACGGCTTTTGTCTGTTTTCGGTTTCTGATCGAGCCCACGGCGCGGACGGGTTGGGGTGATCGCAAGCGGGGCCTCCGTTGAATCCTAATGGGGCGCGGACTAGAATAAGTCCGCGAAAAACCGACAAAGCCGGGTGATTTCCATACGCGAGGTCATGGACGATGGATTATATTCTTGTAATAATGCCGGCGGTCTCTTTGAACTTTGACACTGAGGAAAGTGGACTGTATGCGGTTGGGTTGATTTATTGTTATGTCCAGCGAGTACTGTAGACGAGGCATGATGAATTTTGTCCTTGGTGAGAAGTTCACGACCAAGCTTGGTGTGGGCAGACTCACTTCTTCATGTTGCTTCGATATTTCTCGACCGCTCCTGAATGTCCGTTTTGAACTTCTGTTCTCTACAAGATTTGTATGCAGTTTTTACCTAACTGCACCAGAAGGAGGGTAGTGGTTTTTGAGAGAACGCAAATATGAATGTTGTTCTATTTCTTCTTCACGCTATACAGCCCGAACGGTTAGATGAATTTCAACAAATGAAATGTTATCCTATGCGTATGAATCTGAAACTATACAGGGTCTTTCTCGAGGAACCTCATCCATATTTATACGGGAAACTACTGAACGTATTTTCATGAAGTTCAGCACTTATAAGTATTTCACGATGCTGATGAAATCTAAAATATTTTCAAGGCATGAGCACCTCCGGTTTTTCCGGAAATGACGTCAACTTTCGTTTTTCAAATTATAACACCATTTTTTTTTGCAGAAATAGATTCCTTAGAAAATTTCAAGTTATTTTGATGTAACATTTTTCAGTTTTGGTTGGAAAATTCTCTCTGAGCGGGAAAATTCGAAAAAAAATCGAAAATAGAGCTCCGCTGAAACAAGAATAACTTCGAGGTTTTTGGATGGAAAATTTTCATTTTTGGGATTTTTCAAGATGAAAGATTGATGTATCCACTTTAATAATCGAAATTGCCATTCATGATACAGGGGGTGAAAAAATCGCTTTCAAAATTAGGGATGACAAAATCGTGAAAAATCAATTTTTTCAAATTAGAACCCCATTTTTTTATGGTAGATATTGAATCTACGTTAAAAAATTATATGAGTGTATGCATCACACCCTTGCCCTAAAGTGGATATTTTCTGATTTATTCACAAAAAACTGTTTTTCGTCTTGAATTTTCAGCTATTTCTTTTCCCTTCACGCCAAAAAGATGAAATTTTCAGGAACTGTTACTTAAACCATGTTTTAGATTTTACTACCCTAATATGCAAGAGAAAAAAGTTACAGGTTGTTCCTAAATAGATGGCGAATTTGGATTCGAATTTGTATCGGAAACCTCTTTATTTCAACTAATCGGCCATCGGTTTTCTCTCCAGTGATAAATAAATAATTCCTTATGAACCATATGCAAAAACTAACCATGTTTTTCATTCTTTTTTTTTAATGATAGATATCATTAATTACATCTGCCAAATTCCTCTTTATTCAGTAGCATTTTGTGTTTACTATTAATTTGGTGATAATTCGTATTAAGTTATAAAATCGATCACTATGTAAACATGGTAAGTTTTTGCATATGGTTCATAAGGAATTATTTATTTATCACTGGAGAGAAAACCGATGGCCGATTAGTTGAAATAAAGAGGTTTCCGATACAAATTCGAATCCAAATTGGCCATCTATTTAGGAACAACCTGTAACTTTGTTCTCTTGCATATTAGGGTAGTAAAATCTAAAACATTAGTCAATCTCATTTTTCTTTCAGAATTTACTGTTTTTTTGTAAATAATATTACAACAACGTGTTGTCTTCGCGTAATTTATCTCCTTGAAATTTTCTATTCGAAATGATAAATATCCATGTTTATCAACGACAATTTATTAAGGTTTGTTTTAGCCTTCGATTAGTGAAAATTAATTGCTTCTTACAATTGTGGATTCCAACATGTAATTGAATTTCTTTTAAATGAGACGCCCCGCAGGTATCTCCTCCCAGATGATTCTTGTTATATTCCCTGCGCTCCAACATTTGTTTTCTTACGCTGAATAATACAATAAATAAAAATTAATGCACTGCACTGCCATCTGGCGGTATACGTTTCTTATTTTGAAGGCTAAAGACTCTCAACTGGCTCATAATCTTTATCAAGGTTCGGAACATTGTACGAATTCGTCAACAAGAGTTAATTCACTTGTAATTTCATTTCCATTCTGCAATACCTATAACACCACGCCACTGGACCTTTCAAAGTTAGATTCTGCAAGGTTGCCACGGCAGTATCTGATGATGTTGCTATCCTTTATGCTTTATTCGTTACACTCATTGAAAACTGACCTAATTTTGGTTTCAACAACTCTCGAATTTATGAATGAGATGCGTCTATGGTCTGAGGTATGAATTGTCGGAGTGACATAAAGCGCGTTCGGCAATGACATCCGACTGGTCGGATTGATCTGAACCGTTCGTTTATTACATCCAGATTGAGGGGAGTACACATCTGGACCGTTCGGCAAAAAAATCTGATCAATCGGATGTAGATCTTTTTGCTCGCTGTATTTCGACGGAGCAAACGGATTTTTTCAACAGAACAGAAACAGAAATTACTTTTCTGCATTTGTCAATGGATTTTAACTGCATTTATGAGTTTCCTGCTTCGAATATTCTTGAACGGTCTGTTAAAATTTCGTGTCTTATGTTATTTGTTGTGTAGTAATAAATAAAAAATGTCGTTTGATAAAAAAATAATGATTCAAAATATTGAAGCATTTCAACCAAGGGGTAGAAGTGTTGAGAGCTATAACGAAAGAATTGAAATAGAATCCAGACTACCTCTACGGCCGAATAGACCTTTAATCACTAATTTAATATCTGACAAACAGAAAAAACGATCTGAAAGCTCCGTACCGTTCGTTTATTACAGAAAAATCTGACAAATCTGTACAATCTGTGATCACGTGACTAAAAAATCCGTCCGCTCTCGGATGCTAATGCCGAACGCGCTTATAGACTATTTCTTTTCAGAATTCTCCATTATGCATTGTGAAAAAAGTGATGATGTGACAAATCGAAGAATTCAGAATGAAAATTTAGAAAATTCACGCCTATTCCTTCACAATAAAGACCTTATTTGCACTCACTCACTGGACAACTCGTTAATCCATGATACTTAAAAATTTTAAGAGTTTCACATTGCGAGATCCCAAAGATATCCTGAATAACATAACGAGAACAATGAATTGCTTTGTCAGTGTTGTCCCGAATGTGAAAAATATCGTATTTTTCGGTTGGTGTGATTCAGATTTCGGGAAAGAGATCTTCGTCTCGTTTCAATCTCAGCTAATCGAGTTTTTTCATTTTTAAAGAATGTTCCAGCTCATCTTCTTGATGATCAAGAGTGGAATGTGGAGAATATTAGGCATTGTTATCAAATTTTTTTATAATTTAATATTTGTACAATGTGTGTGTATGTCCGTATAATCTTCTATGGGGGCGAAACTGTGGGACGGATTTCTTTCCGAATCCATGAATTTATCTCTTGTAAAAATCTGCCTTCGTCATTTTTCTCGTCAAGAATTCATTGGAATGGAGGGTTTGTTTTTCCGAAAAAGGATAGGCAAGTTAATTTCACCGACAAAAAAGTTCATGCATTCACATTTTTTGTCATTTCTTCAGCAAAATCTGCCTGCTCAGAGCAACGATCCCCTAAGTTCCAAATTAATATAATTTAAGCATTGAATCAGAGGAAAGATCATGGCTTCAGACCCCAATTAGGAACTTTCGCTGTTCATTATTCGAAAAAAGTCACCCCCTATTTGCGTAACTGGAGGCTTTCTTACTTCTGTTTGCTGAGCATGCTTATATCGGTGCACAATTACAGTTCCGAGCTATGCACCTGTTCATGTTCTTCGGTTATTGTTGGGATTAGGCGAGAGCAAATATTGAACTTTTTGGAGGGAGCTTGCGGTAGCCAAAAATTTAATCTATTTAACGATGCCGCAGACGGTTAACGTTTGGGGCCGGAGTTATCTTAAAAGGGGTGGCAAGTTATGGGGATGAAGATGCATTGGAGGGAACATGTGGTGAGCTGCTTATGAATTGACGGAAGAGTTCGAGTGGTAATTAGGTTTCAGTAGTATCTGGTTAACCTTATCGGGTTGCTGCGATATGAATGGGTGGTGGTATCTTGTTTCAAGATTGGTAAGTGGGAAAGAAATTGAATAATATATGTGGAGCTGAACTCTGTTACAGCCTTAAAATTAATTTCAGTAGAAGAGTATGAGCTCTCTGTCATTTTATAAATTGTATATTTGACTGTGATTTTTTTATACCTCACTTTTTTAACTAACTCTTCATCCTTTATTCAGCATCGAGTTGCTGGAAATTCATGTTCATTTTATAAATTCACTCTGCTCTCAACCGTTTATTCTCAATTATCCAACCTCTTCGTGATGGGGAGCTATTGTTTTCGTCATATCTGATAAACAAATTTATAACCCATCTAATTTCGCAAACACCCCTACGCCTTCGATTTTCTGAGAACCCCATTTCGTCTACAAATCTGAACCGTTTTCTGGGCCTTGTTTCTACACTCCGATCCGTGTTTATCTCCTATTCAAACAAATCCAGATCCCGAAATCATATACAGTACCCTTTAAAATAGAGACGATATCCTTAAACCCAGATTTTGCCCGATATTTTCCAAGGGATGACCAAGATGTGTCGATAATTCGAAACCGTAGAAACTGAACCGGAAACCTTTCCAATTTTCCATCGAGGCTTTCAATTCCTGTTGATTATTTCAATGAAAGTAACGCCATTGTGTTGAGAATTGTAAAGCAGGGTTAACCTCAATATGTGAAAAGTCGCTTCATTTTACTTGGCGAAATTTTGAGAAAAATTTCTGCTCAGATCAGTGATCTGAGTTCCTTGGTTACTTTATGAGTATCAGAATTTTTTTTCATCTTTCATCTCGTTTCCCCCAATTTTTCGACTATTGGATGGAGAAGAGTACATCTTCTCACTAGTTTTCTACTATATTTAAAATATGACAGGAAATTTCAATAACTCTTTTATGTCTTCGTTATTATGTACTTTCATTTTTTCAATCAACTTCTGAGATTGTTTCTGTCATTTCCTCGATAGTTTCTCATTTAAGTTCTTCTCTTATTTGTATATTTTTCATGTACCATGGGCACCGATTGATGATCTGATCAATCTGTTCATTGTTCTCTGAAGATCTCTTTTCCTATAGTTTTCCACATTGTTCCATATTGCACAGGCAAATGTTATGCCTGGTATTTTCACTTATTTTCCCAAGGCAATTTCTTTTTGCATTGAGAAGTGAGAAGACTCCATTGTAATGGTCTCGTTTTCATCTTGTTTCTTTCCACTTGTTTGTGGACGATTAGTTTTTCGTCCAGTATTACTCCAAGAGAGTAATTTTCACATTTAATCTTTCGATATCATTATATTTCCATCTCCTCTTGTGCATCTCATTGAACCAAAAAGAAGCACTTGCTATTTTTTGGGTTGTTTTAATTCTCCATTTCTTGAAGTAATCCATTATCCTATCGATATCCTTTTGTAGGATGCTAGTCACGAGCTTCCTCACTCTATCAAAGTAATGTGTATAGTATAGCTATATCATCTGCGAATTGAGCTTTCTTGTACCTTTTCAGTTTTGGTATGTCTGACATGGAAATATTGAACAGTGGTGTTCTTGAAACCGATCCTTGTGGTACGCCAGCTACAATATTTCTAGTCGTCGATTTTATGTCGTCTATTTTATTTCAAAATTCTTTTTGTCCAAGTCATGTATGACGCTTTTAAATTTCTGTGAGAATTAAAGCATTTTCATTCATATATCAATCCTTGGTGCTTCATCTTGTCAAGAGTCTTATCTATTAATCTATTCCTGAGAAAAAGGCTTCCGTTTTTGAAGACAGTTCATTTTTCTCCTTCATTTCCTCTGTCATTCTAGCCAGTCTTTTGTGAACCCAAACTGGTGATCGGGTATTATTTCATTGGATTCTACAAATTCGTATAGTCTCCTGTATATCAGTTTGTTCAGCTTCGAAATCTTATAAAGGGGGTATATGGGTCTGTATAACTAACTTATTGAGCTCAGATACTTCTAAAATATTCATAAAGCTGTAATCTTGTATATAGACTGGAGAAAGCACATTTAAAATAAATTAAATCTCAAACTTCTACCCTTCAGACCCTATAGAAATAAATGTTTGTTCATGAAATGATAGTTAGGTACCTTCTGAAATCCTAGAAGACAGAAATTAGATATGCAGGTTAGGGTTAACATATAAACAAGGAAGGATTGAAAAAAGCTGTTACTCTCGCCCCAACCCTTTATTTTGGGAAATTTAATGTGGTACATTTTTTTTTCATGTCGAAGCCATTATTGTTGCAGTCAATAGCTGCAATAGTGAACAAAATCTTTGAATTCATTCTTCTTACGAGGTAATCACGACAAATCGACGTGACAGCGTCGACAATTTCAAGCCGTGCACCTATCCCTCATAAATATGATACAATTTGAGCGATCCTCAGCCCTCCACAACCCCCAATTTAACCCGTCAACCCCCTTCCGAACCGAAGGGTCTGATAAATGGACATAGTAAAATCTTGGACCCACCACCTTACGAGCCGTATACCCGCGCTAGCTTAATGCCGAAGCCGAGCGTGCGTCAGTGTTGGTTCGGCCTTAAAGCTGTGAGGACGAACGAACTTTTTCGAGCGCATTTCGCACAAGCGTCGCGCAACTTCCAGGATACGAATTTCGCAGGATTCACTCCAGCAGGATCAGTCTTGAACCGCGAAAAGGATATTTTCGGGTGTGTTTATTCTTCACGGCTGAACCTAGTGTGTTTGTAAAGGAAGTAAGTGGTGTTTTTTGACTCGGTTGTTTGAGTGTTGATCAGTGGTCGGGGATGTATTTTGATGTTCCAGGGATGATATGAGGGTGATATACATCAAATCAAATTGTGAGGATTGGTTTCGTTTTGATTTAGAAAGCATGTATTTTATTTTGAATTGAATAAACAATTATTGGTGGTTGGAAATTTGACTGTTTAAACTCACTTACATATTCTACGACTTGAAATAGAAACAATTATGACTGGACTAATTAAGAAAGGATGCTTACAATTGCCTTAATGAACAATCATAGGCTTTGGCTCGAATACAATATTGCTTCATAAGGTTCGAAATTAACCATTCGAAAGACCTCATACCTATGAAACGGTCTGGAATATTTCTCTGCATAATTTGCTGATGATAGGAATATTTGTTTTCATGTCAGTGAACACCTATTATCATTTTGACATTCCTTGAGGATCTTGAGATCCTCAAAATTTTTATGAACTTATTTCAGTGAACTGATTCATTGCTTTCTTCTAGTCAAAAGATTGAATGCCATGAATTCTTCTGAGCCATGATTTCTGACTTCTTCAGTTATCTTTATCTATGTCCACTATTCATACCTACTGCTATTATTGAAGGAGTTTTTCACGTTCATTAAAAATTTCAGCCATTAACTTTCTTCAGTTTCAAAGTCACTCAACTTTCCTATCCTCCTCATTCAATTCCAAGTGACAAATGGGCTGTGAAATGGAGTACATCAATTTGAACCCAAAACGTCAAAGCAATCTGGGATTTATAAGGACCGATAGAGTGTAAAGAGGACACGATTGTTGTTCGAGACAGTGCTTGTAATAAATGAGTGAATGGAATATTCGATTCTAATCAGTAAATCCGTGCTTGGGATATATGGTTATACATGGTGTTCCTTAATTGGAGGTGCAAACTGTAAGAGTGTAAGAGGAGGTTCCTTGAATCATTTCAAGAAGAGAAGTCCCAAAGATATTTGACAACAAAAGTTTCGTTAGGTGTTGAAGTTTGAATTTTTTTAAGTTTTTTCTTCTAGTGTCTGCATTTCACGAGATTTCCGAGTTTAGCATATATATTACACCATGTGACAAGTCAATTTCGATTGTGAATCTACAGGGTTTAGTATTTTCCTCAAGACCTTTTTTTCGGTGAGCCAGTTGGAAAAAATCTTTCGAAAAATCTCATGTATCAGTGTGGGTTTGGGCGATCCTGAAAAATATATAGGCCATTGTCTGTTTCAACTATCAGAAACTGTCCTGGAACCCGCTGTTGCCAATGTGTACGCTGTACCGTCATGGTGGCTGGCAGATTACCTCGCAGATTACTTATGTCGCTGAGGGATATGTATAGAGGAGAGTACGAGGGAGAGTAGGTCTTCAAAAAATTGAGTTTCAAGAATGCTAGCAGGCATACCTCACCATCAGTTTGGGTTTTCTTCACATTAAGTTGATGAGTTTGCTGCCGGCAATCTGACTATCACAGGACGCTTCAGGAATGGCCAATTTTTTATAAATTTTAAAGAAAACATCAGGGGTTCATAATTTGTCATGATTTTGTTGATGAAAATTCAGATCAATGGATAAATTTTCCAATTCCCGCAGAATCGATAATAATCCATTCATTGAAATAAAGCAAAAACTATTAAATCGATAAAGAAAATCTTCTTCATTCACTTTACGGCCCTGGGATCATACAGTGTTTAAATTTCGACCGATGGCGTCAAGTAAACAATTATCACATTGGTAAATAAGCAGTTAAACTAAAATAATGACCTGGCATGACATAAATATCTATAATTCATTCTCCTATCTGATATTTTTATCATCGAACTCTTTTATATTCCTCGACTTAGGAATTTTAAGAGGTTGACGTAAAATTATTTTTATTGATCCCTACTTTCTCTTGTTTGCGTCTATCTCCATGCGGAAAAAGCCTTATGAACTTCCATTTTTCTCGAAATGATTCCAAAAATAAATGATATCAACACAACCAGTGGAAGATGAACGGTTGTCAAATCTTCCATAGTTTTACACAATTCAGTATTCGACTTATGCATCAATGAAAGAAACAATTGATTTTGAGCATTCTTTCCAGGGAATTCCTATGGAATAAATGTTATCATTACCCTCTCTCTCCCAACAAGCCTGTAGTCATTTAAGAGTTATGTTGCAGGTGTAGGACATAAAAGTCTCCTATAAATGCTGGTCCCGACCCCCATTTGGGTTTATGATCAGTTATGTTCCCATTTATTGTTTGTTGTGAGACGAAAAACAAAGTGGGGCTTTTACGAATCACCATGGAGATCAAATATATTTTTTTACTTCTGTCGACAGCCATAACTCTACATATATGAGGCAGTTAACTCCATTATTATATGGATATTTCTAGTTGTCATTTCAACACTTTAAAAGTTTGATAGTTATGCAGAAATGGTATAGGATGAATAATAACAAATTCGTCAAAGTTATTATGTCCATAAAAATAATGAAAACCCCTTTCCAGAACAACGTAAATCGAAACGTGAATTCTCGTTTGAAGGGCCTTTGATGACATGGTGCACTTTTGTTGGATTTCCGACTGAATGAACAATGAACTGGTACAATTGCGATATTGAGTACATCATTTCTCATTTTATCAGAGAGGACTTTTCAGGTTTTAATGAATTTCTGAATACTCCAATAACGGGAAATTTCAGGAAAATTGCTATTGGATATTCATCACATCGCGAATTTCACGATGTATTAGGACTCTGACATGAATTCAGAGTTATTCTTAGATCATCATGAAAGTTCCGGCGAATTGAAATCTCAATCAGTTTATCGTTGTTTTTTATGGCATGAAATTTCTGGTGAAACCGGATGGGCTGTTGATATGAGAATGAATTTCGATTGACAATCAACTGATTGCGTAATCAATGGATCCTTGTGAAACACAGGGATAGTCAATCTTCTGGACTCTAGCGGCGTCTTACTATTTTTTTCTAGTAATACAAATGGGCGGCTCCGAAAGTACTACACATTTATGTCTCAATTCTACTCTATCTCATTTTTTGACCGGAAGTAAAGTCTAGATCCGTCCGAAACTCAGAACTAGAAACTGACAGGAATATCCCATAATCAGGAACATCCTCTTCCGCATATCCCACTTCGGTTAACTACGAGGGTTTCGAACTTTGGGATACGTTCTGAAGTTGTTAAGTTATTCGGCCTATAAAGAAAAGACCCGCCGTCAAACTTGGTCGCTTTGCGCGAAATCGGATGCAGGTAACGCCGGATCTCGGGAAGATCAGCTTTGGCGTCGCTTTTTCGCCCTACTTCCTATTTCCGACGCGGCGTCTAGTTAAACGGACCGGCGATCGGGGCCAGTGGCGTAGACGCGGGCGAAATTCGGTGGGAGATATGAGTTATTTCCTGATAACCATGCTTGTGCTAAGGCTCCTGCATGTCTGAACCTGCTTGAGATTGGAAGTGTTTTACCCGCAAAAGCGATGGGAAAAACGGTTATCGTTGGACGTTGGTTATGGACTATTCGCGAAAGATCTTTATTTATGGTTTCTATTCCAAAAATTCACAAATCTACCCACTATTCGTCGTATTATAGAGAAATTTGAGTGGAAAACACTTAAAGTACTTAAACTCTGCTCTTAACGCTAACATATGCTGTTTCAATCTATTAGATTATATAATGAAAATTGATGTCCATAGAGTTAGCAGGGCCACTTCCGAGAAAATCAATGAAACCTATTGCATTAATTGTCGAGAATTTGTCGTGAAAGAAAGAAATTTGTCGCGCCCATAGTTTTTTTTTCTAAGGGGTGGCTTTGCTAACTTAACATAATAACTCTACATAAAGTTAGCAGAACCACTGTTTCAATATGGATCGAATATCATGAAAATGATTATAAATAATTGTCGAAATCCATATGAAGTAAAAAAACACAAAAAATCCATTTTTCCAGTTTATTTTACGATTTCGTGATATTTCTGGAATTATCGCATTATCGCAACAGCGCATTCGTTATTGACTCTCTTTCTATTGCAGTAATTGTCGAATACCTGTCCCGAATTTGTCGTGAAAGAAAAAAATTTGTCTTGTCCTTAATTTTTTTCTACGGCGTGGCTTCGCTAACTCTATATTAAGTTAGCAGAACCACTTTCTCAATTTAGATCGGAAATCATCACAATGGTTATGAACAATTGTCGAAGTCCATATGAAGTAAAAAACTCACAAAAATTTCATTCTTTCAACTTTATTTTACGCCTTTTTCCCGCGAGATCGAGGTATTTCTGTAATTATCGCATTTTTGGCAACAGCGGAATGAATTTTTCGTTTTTTTTTACCCCATGTGGACTTCGACAATTATTTATAATCATTTTTATGATTTTCAATCCATATTGAAAAAGTGGTTCTGCTAACTCAACGTTAAGTTAGCAAAGCAACCCCGTAGAAAAAAATTAAGGACGCGACATTTTTTTTTCTTTCACGACAAATTCGGGACAGGTATTCGACAATTAATGCAATAGAAAAAAGTCAATAACGATGCGCTGTTGCCAAAAATGCGATAATTCCAGAAATATCTAGAACTCCCGGGAAAAGGACGTAGAATATTTTGTGTTTTTCTCGGTGTTTTTTTACTTCATATGACCTTCGACAATTATTTATAACCATTTTCATGATATTTGGTCAATATTGAAAAAGTGGTTTTCCTAACTTAACGTTAAGTTAGCAAAGCCACCCGTAGAAAAAAAATCAAGGACGCGACAATTTTTTTTCTTTCACGACAAATTCGAGGCAGGTATTCGACAATTAATGCAATAAAAAAAGTCAATAACGAATGCCCTGTTGCCAAAAATGCGATAATTCCAGAAATACCTCGAACTCGGGGTAAAACGGCGTAAAATAAAAATAAAGGAATTAATTTTTTGTGTGTTTTTTACTTCATATGGACTTCGACAATTCTTTATGACCAATTTTGGGATATTCGGTCGATATTGAGTAAGTGGTTCAGCTAATTTTATGTTAAGTTAGGAAAGCCACCCTGTAGAAAAAAATTTAAGGACGCGACAAATTTTTTTTCACGATAAATTCGGGACAGGTATTCGACAATTAATGCCATAGAAATAAAGTCAATAACGAATGCGCTGTTGCCAGAAAATGCCTTTAATTCCAGAAATATCACGAAATCGCGGGAAAACGGCGTAAAATAAACTAGAAGGAATGGATTTCTTGTGTTTTTCACTTTATATGGATTTCGACAATTACTCGACAATTATTTATTATTATTTTTCATGATATTCGATCCATATTATAAAAGTGTTTCTGCTAACTTTATGTTAAGTTATGCAAAGTAGAAATAAAAATATGGGCGCGACAAATTTTTTTCTTTCACGACAAATTCCCGAAATTAATGCAATAGGCTTCATTAATTTTCTCGCAAGTGGCACTGCTAACTTTTTGACATCGAAAATTGAACAAAATATGCTTCAGTCGTCAGGATTTTGGAAACTGAAATTTCGCATGTACAAAATCTTGACATTAAGGTCGCCGTTTGAAGCGCGTAGAACAAATCAACCGATAGAGGCGCCACCGTGCATTTTATGGAATATATCCATAGAACTTACATTATCTCTATGAGTTCTATGAATATCTCTCTAATCATGAATGAAATGTACAATGGCGCTCTCTATCCGAAACTCCCTGAACTATGAAATTAGTGAAAATGTGGGTAAAGCAGGAACTTTTTCCCGCTAAAATTTGAATTTGGCCATTCTCTGCCAATTCCGTATTTCAAGTTGTTTTTCTGAATGAAATTATCTGTAGATTCACTTTTAATCGGAAGTTTCATGGGTCTTTCGTTTGAAATAAAACGGAGGCATGAGTTGGCTTATTTTCTTCTATTTTTGAAAGAAAAAAAATAAACTGTTGAAATGCAATTAATCTCAATTATCTCATTAGGAACTCCAATCCTTTCTGAGTTCACCCACAAAATTTCAGTTCTCAAAGTGAAACCATTTTCAAATGCAACTTGAAATAAAAACACACTACATTGAACGCCCACCTTAATAAAGAAGGAGATTTCTTTGGATGCTTTCTAGTTAGTAACGATAGTTGATCGTCTTTATCTACATGGAAATCTATGAAGACTGCACCTTCAATAAAGAGTTTCAGAATGTCTTGAAGACGAAGGATATGTCATGGAAATGGCGATGGAATACTGGAAGGAGAGGTGAACAAAATGAAGAGCATCAGCAAAGTTAATCACTGCGTATACTCGGGAGCATCCGAAACCCCCAAGAGAGAAATCAAGAAACATAAAACATTTCCCAGCTCACCCCTAGTTCCTTCTACTCCCGTTCATTTCGCGTTGTGTGGCACTACATACCCCGCTTGTTTCTCCTTTGTTGGTATCTCTTTACGGAATGTATATATAACTTAATCTGACACAAGTGGGTTCTTTGTCGGCGTCTCAACTCGTCTAAATTCCAATTTAAGAATCCCGTCTCGCAATCTCAAGACCTCAAAGCGTTACATCTTTACGGTCTAACATTACGCACACACGTGTTTTAAGGGCCAAAAAGACTGCGAGACATGTCATTCTACGCTGCGGGACATCGAGTGTTGCAATAAAAATTTCATCGAGGCGAATTTGTTCGGCAGGAAATTTTCTCTAGGCCCGCCTCGCCGTAACGCGACCGGAAAATATAAATTTCTTTATGTTTCGGTTGGACGGGAGAGATAATGAGTTAAGCTGAGTGAGAGGCTGGGCTGAAAGGTGGAGGCGCTAAAGGAATCTGTTATTGTTAAATTCTTCAATGTTGAGCCGTCTGATGTCTTCAATGAATTTGGTATCTCATTAAATATCACCCCCGCAGGAAGGTACTGCTCGATTTTCAAGATCTTCAATTAGGAGGATATCTCGATCAAATTCAATCCCAAATTGAAAAGTAATGAAAATATTCCAAGGAAATAGTAGGTACATATATACTCCATTCACAATTTAAAATCACAGCTCAGGCATTGGAAATTTGACACATTCCACTCTGTATCGAAGTTATGACGTTTTTCAAAATATTTTTATGTTCCAAGTCAACACTATGTTGCCCTTTCTACATTCTTAGCGTATTTCTCAGAATGAATGAATGAATTGGAAAAGATGTGATGGACGAAAATAATTAACGTTTATATGAATTGATAGAAAGGATTCCTTTTCTAGTTATTTGCATGAAAAGTACAAGAGATCACTGTTGAAATATATTATTTTCCGCCATGGAAAAAATTGCATTGCTTTCACATAATTTTCATATGCATGCTTGTGAAGATTTAATGTTTATTATCCTCTCGAACCGAAAGTTCAAGACTTGACGACATTTTATTTATTTGATCTTATGAACAAGGAGTAAAATATTCTGATTGTATAGTAATTTATTGGATTAAAAACTATTCATACATTACTACCACAGTAGGTTTGTACAAATTCTGGAATAGGTCAAACATATGCTTTACATTTATCATTCACCTGTTCTAAAATAAGACACAAACTCCTGGAATATGGAAAAAACCGATGTATTCTGGTTCAATATAGCCTTTTTCTACTTTCGGCAAAGGAATGAAAGCTCCAGTGACACATTTCAATTCTACCTGAACCATATTTTCCCGTTAGAAGATCGTATAAGGAAGCCTTTCTTGTCCATTTACACATTCCAAATAAATTTTGAGCACCAAAATCGATACCGAAACTAATCAAACTTCTGGGGGATCGGAATTTCGTTTGAAATCTTTCAAAACGGCCAGATACCTAAAAAAACTTCGTTATCAAGTGTAAAAAGGTCGATTAGTACTTACTTTCGCTTTATTTATGCTTATAAATCGATTTTTGGTCCAATTCAAATTTGCCGTTCGTATTCACGCCAAAACTCGTGAAAGGAAAAAATGACACTTGCACGAAACTTCTTCTGGACGCCGAAGAACGGAAAAATAGGCGATTTCCTATCGATATCTCTTCCCAAAATCGCCGATCGATACGAACTAACAAAATGGGGAAAATCTTTGATACTTTTACTTCGATGTAAACAGAAAAACTGGCATCGTCGTTTTGTCATTTACCATATTCTATGTACGCGCACAGATTTTTCATCAGGTGCACCAATTCCTGAAAACGAAACCATGGCTAGAGTTGTGATTTTATAATTGTGAATGGAGTATACAGAGTGTAACAGCCAAATGGAATAAATTCGATAACGAATAAATGAGGGCGTGTTGGGAAAAACGCTCGGACACGTCGATTTGTGATTTTAAATGCGCATATTTTTCAGGAAAATAAAATTATACAGGGTGTTCCATGCGACCGTGGCCAATACCAACTTCTTGATTGCAAATGCAACCCTCGGTATATTATTTATTTTTTGGATTCTTCAGAAAATTCTAGACATAATTCAAGTACAATGTCCTATACCTATCTTCAACTTTTTCGGAAATATAAAATGTTTTCAAATTTTTTACAAAAATTAACATTTTAAATGAAAATTATTTCATTTCACAAATTCGATACATTACACTCAATACTTATTTCCCATTTACCTCTTGATATGAAGAAAGTAAGCAGAAACCATTACTGAGAAGAAAGTAAAAAAAAAACAAAAACAGATTTGTTTATTCCTATGATGGAGCACCGCCCCATTACCAAATCAATGTCCGGCAGTACTTGAACCAAATTTTTCCAAATCGGTGGATAGGAAGGCGCGGATCGATAGAATGGCCAGCACGATCTCCTGATCTGACACCATTAGACTTCTTTTTGTGGGGATATGTCAAAAGAATTGTATACGAAACGAAACCCTCAAACTTAGACGACCTAAAAAACCGAATCACGCTTGCCATTAGATCATTCACGCCTGAAATGTTAAGTAACGTTAGAAGACAATTCTATACACCAGATTAGAATGTTGCCAAGACGTTCGCGGCGAGCATTTTGAACATTTTGAACATTTTCTACATTCACATTGATGTTTTTTTTGTTTTTTTTTTTAATAATTAATAATTATAACCAGTATTCTTATTAGGTTTTAAGTGTAATGTACCGAATTTGTGAAATAAAATAATTTTTATTTAAAACGTTGATTTTTGCAATAAATCTGAAAACACTTGATACTTCCGAAATAGTTAAAGATACGTATAGGACATTGTGCATGAATTGTGTCTAGAATTTTCTGAAAAATCCAAAAAATGAATAATAAGCAGGGGGTTGCATTTGAAATAAGAAAGTTGGTATTGGCCACGGCCACATGGAACACCCTATATAATATTATTTTCTTGAAAAATATGCGCATTCAAAATTACAAATAGACGTGTCGGAGCGTTTTTCCCAACACGCCCTCATTTATTCGTTATCGAATTTATTCCTTTTGGCTGTTGTAATGTAGGTTCAGTTTGAATTTCCTTCAGACAGTTGTGACTGTCAATGACAAGTTAGACAAGTAAACTATCAAAACACACTTTGGAATGTTATAATCCATAACTCACTAGCTGCAGCATTTGAGGAAGAAAATTGTTCTGATGACCAGTTGTCTTGCTGTGGTGGTGCCACCTGGATGTGTACTTCGGAAGCTAGATCTCTGCTAGTCCATTTTTCACATAATAGTTAATAAAAATTGTCAAATATTTATAATCAGTGATTTATCGATTGTTCATCAACTATACAGGGTCTTTCACGAGGAACCTCACCCATATTTATACGGGAAACTACTGATCGTATTTTCATGAAATTCAGCACTTATAAGTATTTCACGATGCTGATGTGCTGATGTATCCACTTTAAAAATCGAAATCGCGATTCATGATACATAAAAAAATGGGGTTCTAATTTGAAAAAATTGATTTTTCACGATTTTGTCATCCCTAACTTTGAAAGCGATTTTTTCACCCCCTATATCATGAATCGCGATTTCGATTTCCAAAGTGGATACATCAATCTCACATCTTGAAAAATCCCAAAAATGAAAATTTTCCATCCAAAAACCTCGAAGTTATTCTTGTTTCAGCGGAGCTCTATTTTCGATTTTTTTTTCGAATTTTCCCGCTCAGAGAGAATTTTCCAACCAACACTGAAAAATGTTACATCAAAATAACTTGAAATTTTCTAAGGAATCTATTTCTGCAATAAAAAAATGGTGTTCTAATTCGAAAAACGAAAGTTGACGTCATTTCCGGAAAAACCGGAGGTGCTCATGCCTTGAAAATATTTTAGATTTCATCAGCATCGTGAAATACTTATAAGTGCTGAATTTCATGAAAATACGTTCAGTAGTTTCCCGTATAAATATGGGTGAGGTTCCTCGTGAAAGACCCTGTATATGGCGCGTTTTCGACCGGAGGAACCGGTTGACCTGTGTGATGCCCTCTATCTCGAAAACGGTTCACCGTACGAAAAATTTTTTGCGCAAAATTTTTTAGAGAATGTATTCTACAATATTGATAATTAATACAAATAGCAAAAAACCTATAGGAAATGAGATATTCACATAAAATGCGCCAAAAACGATTTTTGTGACCTTTGACCTCGAAATTTAATAGTTGCGTACACTCTACCATAGTATGTAGCTTTTGAGACAACTTTTAGGTTGTCAATATACAACTATTTACAGACTTACAGCTGGGTATCTTGAATTCTGAGCTGAACTTCTATAATGGCTGGACTACTTGTAATTTGTATTATGTTAAGCACCGCAATTGTTCTATATCCTTCTGCTAGGGTCGAGGACTTCCATCCTCCGTGACGCTTCAAAGTAAAGTAATGTTGGACCCTGCATTGGCCAAAAGAGTCACCGAAGACCTTCTCGGGCAGTGACCGGTGTAGAGCGCTGGTTCCTCCAATTTCAAAAACATTGCAATTCTTGAAGGTATCTTCGACAACGTTTTTATTTCCACGCAGTGGCTGGTACAACTCCCATTTTTATGAAATCCAAAGAAGCGTCTAGAACTGGAATTCTTCGGTCTCGAAGACATGTATTTTTCACACAAATCGGTCAAGTTGACTGAAAATCATTCTTCAAATATGGTGAAACTTCTCGCTTTCTTTGTTTCATTGTCTGACAAAACTACGTTAAGATATTTCTCTTTGTCCTCAATGTTTTTATTTTTGAATTGACAAATTCATCGCATCTACATGCGCCGCTAATCCTCATTGTCAAAGCCTCTATCGTTAACATGTACTCGTCGTCAAGAGCTTCTTACGAAAACTGCTCTATTTCAGGTCGTTCTTATGTCTTGGACTTCTCTGGTTTGTATTCCTATGATATGCTTTTCAGCAAGCTCGTAAGTGTTCCATATTTTGAAATGTCGATTTTTTATGAAAATGAATAGTCGAGCGAAGCTTGGAGTATTTGGTATATATAGCGACGATGGGGCAAATTTTTTCTAAACATGTGAAAATAAGCCAATATTTCCATCGAAACCTTTCATTTTCTGTGAAATCATCCAAAACTCAAACATTTTGAACTCCTTTTCGGGAGCATCTGGGGACTTTCTGGCAAAATCTGCATCGCTGCTTCTTACGCTTCCGTGAAAATATCCTCTGAAGGGAGGGCTAAAAACGTTCAAAATTCATTTAAACATTTGCTAACAATGTATCATGTCCGTGGCAAACAAACAACCTTCTCCATCCAAAACTATAAACATCGGTATCGCAAGTCACGTAGAAGGTAGAAGCCACAGGTTATGTAACACAGCCTCAGTACACCAGACAAGACCGTCATGATTTGGAAAGTGACCGCAGTTCGATACCTCCTAACCGATGAGTTGAAAAACAGAATTCGAACGAGCTTTCGACTCTGTTTCACCACTATTCGCCGTTGGATCAGAGCTACTGATAACACGTCGTTCAACAATTCCAATAAGCCCTTCTAAAACCCTTGAAGGACCACTTTCAGAACCCACAAGCCTCCCCTGGTATGGTGCGTAAAGACGCCGAGAGGGTATTGTTGCATCGAGGTGTCAACGTGACCTTGACTCGCAGTACTTGAAAACTGGTCCAATCGAAAAGCTTTGGGAAATGAAAACAGAATTGAAAGTTTTCGATCAATTTATCAGTTTTCAGTTAACTTATTTTCTAATTCGGACTCAATCGATTACTGAAGTGAATTTCCGTCAACTGAAGAGCAATCATTTCGCATCGACCACCCATGATTTTATCATTTACTTTCGAGTCATGCATGTTTCTCTTTCGCCAAAGACCTCATGGAAATAGTGAAACCTTCGCTCAAATTTGTAGTGAACAAATGGATCTTTCAATCTAAAGAGACTGGTAGGACCTAGTTGTATCGCAAGAACTCAATACTAAAAGTTCAATAACGTTCATCCATTCGACGTATTGTCCATTATTAGAGATAGCAATTATATTGTTAACCATAAACGAAGCAATGAATGAGCTTTTTTGTATTTAAAACTGAATGCGAGTGGTATAATTCCGTAACACAATTATCAGTAATTACTTCATTAGCCTTAAACGGCTATTTTTAAAGATGAACCTAATAACCAGCGGCTGGCACACAAAGAACGAATCTTATCGTTGCCACAATTCTGCGGTTATCTCCTGATTTATTATAGAAGATGTATTTGAAAATAACAATTTAATTGTGGAGTCATGAACCGTGACTTATTCTATAACGGGTAACGTTCTGCATGTAATTGCAGCAATGACGATTTTGATTGATGCTGCATCCTAGATAACATCTTGTATTCTTTTTTCGATGATGAGGGAAATTGACTATAGTTTCGACGGTAAACATCACGTTATGAAGCGATAAAGTTTGATCGGTTGTTGACATCATAGCTTCAAATGTAACAACTATGCGATTTATAATGGTCAATGTCTGAGATAGTGCTAAATCGCTCTTGATCGAATTACATTCAAAGCTTTATCGTATCGTCATTGAGTTTGAATATACAGGGTCTTTCACGAGGAACCTCACCCATATTTATACGGGAAACTACTGAACGTATTTTCATGAAATTCAGCACATATAAGTATTTCACGATGCTGATGAAATCTAAAATATTTTCAAGGCATGAGCACCTCCGGTTTTTCCGGAAATGACGTCAACTTCCGTTTTTCAAATGAGAACACCATTTTTTTATTGCAGAAATAGATTCCTTAGAAAATTTCAAGTTATTTTGATGTAACATTTTTCAGTTTTGGTTGGAAAATTCTCTCTGAGCCGGAAAATTCGAAAAAAAAATCGAAAATAGAGCTCCGCTGAAACAAGAATAACTTCGAGGTTTTTGGATGGAAAATTTTCATTTTTGGGATTTTTCAAGATGTAAGATTGATGTATCCACTTTGAAAATCGAAATCGCGATTCATGATACAGGGGGTGAAAAAATCGCTTTCAAAGTTAGGGATGACAAAATCGTGAAAAATCAATTTTTTCAAATTAGAACCTAATTTTTTTATGGCAGATATTGAATCTACGTTAAAAAATAATGTGAGTGTATGCATCACACCCTTGCCCTAAAATGGATATTTTCTGAGTTAATATCCTCGTGAAAGACTCTGTACATTGAAGAACAACGCCCTTTCTTGAACGAATTGAAGCTGAAATGATTGGCCGTAAAGTGGCGGCATAGTAGTTACTGAAGGAACTTGAATCTGCCGATCCATTTTGTTAACTATTCATTTACAGAAAACTGTAGGATATTCATTTCCTCTGTTACCTACTATGAATTATAGGCAGGGTCGGATTCGTCCAAATTAAATTTCTTCTTTACAAACGGTGTGAATAATAAATAAATCACGCATGCGTGCCCTGCCCGCTTAGAAAATAGTGCTTTATAGTTCAGGTACTCACGTTGCACAATAGATCTTCAGGTCAAGGTGTTTGCGAGGCTAAGCTAAGTCTAAACGCCCCTCCTTAAATCTAATCTAAAATCTTAAATCAGGTACCTACTCATCGCCAGATGCTAGGGTAAAAATATGTCAATTCTCTGAAACAGAACAGCGCCACTATGAGTGGAAGGAGGAACTGCAACTGGAAGTGGCTTCAAACAGTTGTTTCTCTAGGTTTATTTGAACTCAATGGTAGATATCACTTGAGATGGCAATACGAAAATAAAAGCAATTGGGTTTTATGTCATTTCAAAAAGGCATCATTGAAATCGTGACGATATATCATCAGCAGCCGACACTATAAGGTATAGAACTCGCCTTCGGACAAATCTAAAATCCATTATAAAAAAGAATATCGGCAGTTTGGTGAGTGGCGAAGCAAAGTACATGTTCAAGCTGCAGAAGAAACTGTGTCGCTGGCTTATTACGCAAAAATGTCCGTGGAATATTCTGCTTCATCCTTATGGCCGAAATATTCGATATTGCGAGAGACTCTAGAACTAGAGGAAAGAGTGGAAAATTACATCGTAATGTGTGGATTTGATTCATTGTCTATCCTGTGCTGAAGAATTCTCATGTTTCATGTTTAATCCAAACATATTTATAGAAAAACAATATTTATTCACGAAACCCTCAAAAGAATAAACGGACGTCAAACATAACGTTCAACGACTTGACGAAAGAACCCACCCGCCGAAGTAGATATCCGATATCTCGCTTCACCGGTTCACATCCATTGAAGGCTTCCTAGACACAAATCTCGAGACTGCTCAACGAGTTCTTTTGAATACGGCGACCAATCTGGCTTTTCAAGGACAAGATGACTTTATGCCCTTTATGGCTGCATTGTATTCCTGACCCACTCCGAATTACTTATTTACAGAATCTGGGTGGTGAACCTGTCACTGTTTAGACTCAAGAAATGGGGTAGGTGGGGCGGCCATCAATTTCGAATTTATGACTTCTGAAAGGGGAAACTTGAGATCATTCGAGACTGAGATGTGTTCGGTAGATAAGGAACAAGTTAATTGCTTGTTTTCGGTAAGTGGTATGGTCGAAGAATCCTATTAACATTTCGGGTGGAGACCGAAGTAATCTTCAATGATAACCTAGGAATATATGAATTCCGATTCGATTCTACAGGGTCTTTCACGAGGAACCTCACCCATATTTATAGGGGAAACTGCTGAACGTATTTTCATGAAATTCAGCACTTCATGATACAGGGGGGGGGAAAAATCGCTTTCAAAGTTAGGGATGACAAAATCGTGAAAAATCAATTTTTTCAAATTAGAACCCCATTTTTTCATGGCAGATATTAAATCTACGTTAAAAAATAATGTGAGTGTATGCATCACACCCTTGCCCTAAAGTGGATATTAACTCAGAAAATATCCATTTTAGGGCAAGGGTGTGATGCATACACTCACATTATTTTTTAACGTAGATTCAATATCTGCCATGAAAAAATGGGGTTCTAATTTGAAAAAATTGATTTTCCACGATTTTGTCATCCCTAACTTTGAAAGCGATTTTTTCACCCCCTGTATCATGAATCGCGATTTCGATTTTTAAAGTGGATACATCAATCTTACATCTCGAAAAATCCCAAAAACGAAAATTTTCCATCCAAAAACCTCGAAGTTATTCTTGTTTCAGCGGAGCTCTATTTTCGATTTTTTTTTCGAATTTTCCTGCTCAGAGAGAATTTTCCTACCAAAACTGAAAAATGTTACATCAAAATAACTTGAAATTTTCTAAGGAATCTATTTCTGCAATAAAAAAATGGTGTTCTAATTTGAAAAACGGAAGTTGACGTCATTTCCGGAAAAACCGGAGGTGCTCATGCCTTGAAAATATTTAAGATTTCATCAGCATCGTGAAATACTAATAAGTGCTGAAATTCATGAAAATACGTTCAGTAGTTTCCTGTATAAATATGGGTGAGGTTCCTCGTGAAAGACCCTGTATACCGATTCAGTCATTAAATGAAATTACGAATATTTATTTATTGAAACAGCCTTTACAATTGTATGAGTGGAAAGTATACTGGCAGTCTCCGTACAAATGAAATGCGAAGCTATTCATTTTAAGCGCAACATGTCTCAACAAAAACTGAAGATCACCCACTTGGGTATCCGACAGACAAAAAAAATCAGGGCTCGACATTTGAATAAACGAAGTTATTGACATTTTGTTAAGGTCATTTTCTTCAAATCGCAGTGGCTCTCCAAATAATTATTCAAAATATGATTTTTTTATTGGTCTTCAGGAACACACAGCCTCGGACGAATTGATGAACAACCCTACGAGTATGATTTTTTGCGAGCTTTCCCAATTAGGGTCCAAAACAATGTGCCAACAGAATGAACAGGAGCTGGTTTTTGCCCAATTAAGCGTACGTCCGGTTCCATCTTTTCCAAGGAGAGGGTTCATCTGGTATCATCTTCCATCACGTATCTATACTAGACAGCCATCTCCCAATTCCGAAATGGCGAGCAAACTCGCAAACGTCGCAAAAACCCCATACTTGCACACTCCAAACACAAAGAGATAGACGCAGCGACAAGAGCGTACACAGTGTAGGCTGCAGCTTCCTGTTCGTCTGGCATCAAAGCCCGGGTTATGTTCTTGAATGTCATATTGTGTCGAAAACAATGGCCGCCACACTTAATTTCCTGGCGCGCTTCTAATGATTCCCTTTTATGTTTGTTCTTGCGAGCCCCTACTACCAGTTTTGGAACTTCACTTTTCTCCGGCTGTAAGTTTAGCAGCCGAAGTGTATACGGGTATTGGACGCCATCTCGTTTTTGTCATTAGGGAGATTGGAAAAACGCGAATGTGGATGGTTCATTGTCTGAGCCTAAAGTTTTTCTTGCTGTGTATATGGAGGATTGGATACATACACCTGTGTGTCTGAGACATATGAATAGGCTGGTAAGGTAGCCTTAGTGTCATTCGGAAAAGACAAATTTTTGCTACGGAAATGACTGTGGAGTAGAGGCTGAGATGATGAATATTGCAAAATGTTGAAGCTTTAGTTTCGGAACTCCAGTCATAATATCCGATTTGTAGACGTTTTGTTTCCTGATGAGTGCACTTATTTTCTTAGCAGCTATATTTTTTGACTAAGTATTACTCACATTCAATAATATGGACATTTGTAGTGAAAAAAAATATCTCGGGCATTACTGAGATCGTGAATGTTTCATCAGATTTTTTCCAGAATTTTTTTCCTTCTATACGATTGATTGAATTTTTCAATATACGAGGATGTATTGATATCGTCGGCTAAATGTGTTAAGCTGCTAACTCACATAGAGTCAGTTTTTCAGGAGGAACAAAAAACCGCATTAATTCCTATATAGATGCTTATTCGATGACTGATTTGAACAAAACAGAACTCAGTATTAGTTTTACCTTTTTTCAAACGAAATACTCGTAAATTTTTCTTAGTTTATTTTCAACAGCCTTAAAATGGAGTTAGCAGGTTTGAAATTTTCGTTGAGGAATAAAAACTAGGAGATAGCAGTATGTTCATATTATTTTCATAACAAAACCCGTGATGACACGAAAAAAAAAACTCTTGTATGCTGAGGTTCTCTTCTTCAAATGGTTTTTTTCTATTTCTGCTCTTATTTCTATACTGCATGGGTATTTTTTCACATTTTGTTTCCTCGCCACTAGTTTCTTCGAAATCTGAAAACTAATTTTTCCAATTTTGAATACTCCAACGACCCGATCCGACTGTTTTTGAATACATTGATTTACACGATCTTATTTCTTGATCACCTGTTTTCAAAAAATCACAATTTAACAGTACTGTCCACAAAAACTTTTTTTCTTCCCAACTTAAGGCCCAAAAGTAATTAAAAATAACTTATCTTTGCTGCTCTGTTATAGCATTACATTTCATTCCTATCTCTACACCGGCATCTTTCTTTCAGTTTTCTTGGTTCTCTTTCTACATCATAGGACCTTTTTCCATTTATTTTATTTCTTCCATAGCATCGCTTTCCTATTTCTCTCAAATTCTTATTCTTCTCGTCTCGGAAAACCACGATGCTTTTTGCACCTGAAATCGTTTTCGTCGATTCTTGCTTTTTGTAGGCAACTGTTACGTAGAATTTGCGGGAGATAGCAGCTCTTCTTCGCACATTGGACAATATGTAGTTAGCCGGTATACGTGCGACGAGATTTATACAATTTCTGCTCTAAATAGGGAGTTAAATGGTTTACAGATATATGTCGGAAACTATCTAGTTACTGAATCTAAAAAAAAACCGAAATCGTTGAAAATGGAGTTAGCCGGTTAACGCTTTTAGCCGACGATATCTAGTTAGCCTAGACCAGTTCCATGCATAAACAAAAGATTGCGATACCATATCAACGAACAATAACCTATTAGAAGTGTCAGTGTAGAGTTCGACGTCAAAAAAGTTAACCAGAGTTACGCAATAAATTAAAAAAAGATGTTCATCGAAACTGTAAAAATTGAAAAATTGGAGTATCGAGCCGTCACCAAGTACCCGTATTTAAAAGGGTTAAGAGGTGAGCAGATTAACGAAGAAATGCTTAATACCCTTGGTGATCAATATCCTTCTTATGCGACCGTGAAAAATTGGACTGCAAGCTTCGAAAGAGGTAAATTTTCCTTTGAAGATGATGACCGATCGGGAAGGCCAGTTTCTGTGTCAGTCCCCGAAAATATCGATGCAGTTCATGACATGAATTTATCAGACCGACAAATTGGGCTAAATCGGATATTTGAAGCAATGAAGATTTTATAAGAACGCGTTCATCATATAATTCACGTAAATTTGGAAATGAGAAAAATTTCTGCAAAATGGATCCCCAAATGTTTGAATGTTGACCAAAAGCGTGCAAGGGTAGAAGCATCGCGTTCGATCTGTGCTCGATTTGAAAACGATGTAGACTTCTTAAACCGAATTGTTACTATGGATGAGACTTGGATTCATTTCTACGATTCAGAAACAAAGCAACAATCGATGGAATGGCGACACTCTGGTTCTCTCTCCAAGACCTAAAAAGTTTCGTGTCCAAAAATCTGCTGGAAAAGTTCTTCCTTCAGTTTTTTGGGATTGCCATGGAGTAATCAATATTGATTTTTTGGATGAGGGTAGAGCAATAACTGGAGATTACTAGTAGTTCGACATTACTGACCACTCTATGGGAAAAAATTGAAGAGAACGATGCGGAAAGCTATCCAAAGGTGTTTTGTTTTCACAGGACAACGCCCCAGTACACAAATTTCATGATGCCATGCAAAAAATTCGTGATTCAGTCTTAGAATTACTATAACACCCCCCTTATTCACCGGATTTGGCTCTATCCAACTATCATCTCTTTCCTCAGCTGAAAAAAAGTTTAAAAGGTCGTGAATTTCTTTTCAACGAGGAGGTTATAAAAAATGTGGAGGGTTGGTTTGCAGAGCAAGAAGAAACATTTTTTCAAAGGTCTAGAGACGTTGCAGGTTCGCTGTTATAAATGTATTCAATAAAGAGGAGAATACGTTGAGTAATGAAATATTTTGACATTGAAATTTTGATTGGTTCTATAGTAGGCTTAGAATTTTTCAATATATCCTCCTACACTATAAATATTGAAGAATGAATATTCAAATTTCTTTTTTTTTTTTCAGGTGAGTACACATACAGCTTTGGATGTTAGTGTTGACGACTGGTGAGTTGTTTCATGCATATCTGCCAGAATTAAATTATTGTTTAGAACGCAACTACCATTGGGGTTATTCCAACACATACCTACAAAAGGACAGTACAAATACTGTATAAATGTTCAAAAACATTGAAGGGAAAATGCACACATTTGCTCAAATTCCGCCCTATAACTGTGTAGACCTCTGATGTATCTCATCATCATGATAGCAGATCTTTTTAACTCGTGTCGATGTGCAGTGAGTGCAACAAATTCACTTTTTAATTGGTTGCAGCAACATATTTCTTCGATTGAAATTCAGTTTCTTCTTCATCATCTTTACTCTGTTACCACTGAATTATATTCATAGAGTATCAGAGAATTTTTGCATAACTTTTGTCTGATTCAATAGAGAAGGTTTTACTGTAACTGCTTCCCCAATTCTCTGTATCTTGTGTCCAATTGCAAACTCCAAATGAAAGCTATTCAGCCGAAGAAATAATACAAACACTCCCCATTTCCCCAATTAAATAATCCCCTGACAAGAGACACCCGTCTAATATTTCAATTCCTCTTGCGACGCAGCGCAGCAATTTCTCCGACAGAGAGTCCCTAATTGAAAATACAGATATTCGCCACCCCACAAAATCCTTTGAGCAAATTAGGGGATGCGAGCAATTTCTTAGAGACGCCGTCGACAGATTTGGAAAGACAAACGAAAGTAAATGTGGGGCTGGTGACGTCGTCTCGTGCTTACCCCTCGGGAATGGCGAATTAGCAGTCGAAATGGGTCACGTGGGCCATTTGTCAGGAGAACGTCGAACGGAAATGGTCCGGGTCAATCGGACAGTTCTGGAATAGTTCCGGTTTGTATTGACAGCGGAAATAGGGATTTTGCCGGAAAGGAGAACATTCCAGTGCGCAATTTTATTACACGTGCAGAAAACTTTTTCTTGCGTCAACAACGACAGTTGTAGTTGTAGCTTGAAAGGAATATTTCTCTGTTATGAAATGAGAAATAAGAACGAATGTGAAAGGAATACATTCCCAATATTTATAGGTAGTCAAATGTAAAATTCATTCAGAAAAGGGGATTTCATAGCTGAAAGTTTTCTATCCGAGTAAATGGGATTGGTTGGGCTTATATTCGGCCATACCTTCCTAGATAGTTGCCTCCTTGACGACAGATACAAAAAACGAATTCCATCAATATTTGTACAGGAAACCAAATTATACAAATCGACGAAGAAAATTGATATGAAATACGGAGGAATATTTCCCTTTGTACGACTGCCATTAAAAGTGACACTTTCAATGACAGCAAACAATGTTGAAACTGATTGTTTACGTGGAAGCGTGTTGAAAATATTTTTGACATTAATGTTAGAAATATTTTTAGCACTCCATTTTCAAATGATGAAATCAGATGACAAAAATTCAGCAATTGCAAATTTTTATTATCAAAATTTAACAATCATTACTTATGAACATTAATATTAATCGTAAAACTAGAACAATTACTAACATCAAAGCCCTGTGACGTTAGGGAGCTCCGCAACACATTATTAGAATCCTCAGCACCATCAGTACTTGTAGAAACCAGAAGTACAATATTGGATGATGATGATCCAAAATCTGTTGAGGTTGGGAGAATTTTTTCAGCAATGACATTTCTATATGCAATGGAATGATCAACATAGCCCTCGGCTACCGTCGTACACTTCCATCCACCTTGTTTTTCTATATCCGTAATATTTGCTCCTGATTCTGCTAGCAATGAAGCGGAGGATCTTCGAAAACAGTGTCCTGTATATTGCTTTGGCTCTGGCAGTTTGAGGAATTCGGCAACAATAGATGGAATTTTCCCAAATGTATTGATACCAACTGGATTGGCATGCATTTATTATTCATGTATCTCAGGAAAAAACGACGTGTTTTATGACAGAAGGGTGCAGTGCAAAGTACTTGAAAATAGTCAACATACTTCCCAATAATACTGAAAGAACGACTGACTTTCTTTTTCGTGTATAACCAATGATTCATTTGTTATTTCGATGTCTTCCACTGATAAATTACACAATTCTTCACGCCGACAGGCTCCAAATAATCCGAAAATAGTTGCAACCTTAACCATCAAGTATTCCTCATCTGGTGCCCCATTTCTTTCATCTTTCTTTCAACTTGTTCACGAGTGAGAATTCTCGATTTTTTGGGATGATATCCTTCACTTTTCCGTTTTAAGTATGCTATTACCCTAAAATATTCACTATCATCTACACCATTTTCAACAAGGGCGCTTAACTTTATCATTGAAAATTTGCTCCACAAAGTTGATGAACTCCATATTTTCGATTTTTTTTCTAAGTATGCCAAGAAAGCAGCTTCACTGAAGTTCCCTTCTACATTATTCAATTTACACCAGGTCAGGAAATTGTTAGATGCAATATCGTACTCCTGCACAGATTTTTTAGGTAAGAGTTCCTGATTTGGTTTTCTTGCAGACTCTTCAATATCCACAGGAACAACCAAATCGTCACTTTTATTAATAATTGGACTCTCGACTAACATATTAATCAGTTATGTATATTTTTTTGAAAGAGAGAATAACAACTGTTTTCTTAAACCAAACAATACATGGCATATGGCACGTGTGAAGAAATGGTTAAAAACCCAATACGAAAACTGGACAGGAACGAAAGTCAGAAGACAGCGTCTTTCTCATTTTATAGTAATCATAACGTTGGCAACGTTTGCCATTCACAACAACCTTTGGATTATTCGAATATCAAAATGCATTTTGAAGTTCATTGTCATTGCAAATTCGCCCTTTTCATTATCATAATAGGGCAGTTGTACGAAAGACATTGTATGGTATTTGTGTTGAAAGTTTTCACTCACAAAATAACACTAAAATCATAAATATCTATTTCTTACTATACACCACTTAATAGGACAAGGCTTCTAAAAATCAGCATGATACCAAAGGAGACGGCCAAGATCTCTTTTATAAACATTTCACAGAAAACTCTACCTCGCAATGAAATCATTAAAAGATCAGACTTCTCCATAAGCGGCAAAAATTTAATTTCCAGTTCAACCTCCACCTCCCGCACCATCCGCATCAGCGTTCCACTTCAAAGTGGCAGCCGAGCCATAAATGCATTCAGCATCATCAAATATTTATTAGTTTACATCCGCTGAGAGTTCCAGGCGAAAAATTATTTACGGCCTTAGAATCAAATCGTTTTATTTGGGAAAAACCGCGCTTGCTTCGCTCAGACAAGAATTAGCGGATGAGCTGATTGGGGGAATTTTTTAATGCCTCAGAGAATATGGTAATGAATCATTGGATTTTTATGAAGATTGCTTATCAGATCTGTCGCACCGCTATGTTCTTCGAATTGCTGCTAACAGGTTTGCTTGCTGCTGACATTTTACATACTCTGGAGAAGGATACATCGGATCTCTTTGATCTGCCACGAATACGGCTAATGAACAAGCAATTGCACTTTCGGCGACTGCTGAAGATCTCCTTTCAACATTGGAATTTTTGATACATTATCATTTCGAAATGGATGTGGGAGGTGATTTACTCAAGAAAAATGATCGAGAAAACATTCTGAAACAACATCTGAAAAAATTCCTTCGGCAACCCCCTATAAGCAAATTCCATTTGAAATTCCCCCTTGTGCCAAACCACTGGATTCAACTGCCGGAAAGGCTTGTTCCCGCTCTAGGTTCGGGAATAATCAGTATTTAATTGGCGTCAAACTCCGATAGCACACTTCCCCGAAGAAACTGCTGACCCGAATTGCCAAGGAAATCCGACAGATGTATCGCACAAAGGATAAGTTTGTAAACAGGACTCCGATATTGACTCTGCATTACAGATTGGATGCGGTTTGTTTAGCAGATTACTATCGACTAGGGAAACAGCTCACAATTTAGAGCCCCAAGATAATTATTGCGAAACTTTCTCTCTCTCACTCGTGCTATACGATCTGTTTGGCGGGGTCAGGGGCGGCACACTCCAAATTCCGATCGTCAGGATGGTTTATGTGGAATTTCTTATGAGTGTACGATACATACATGACGCTAATTTTCATTCAGAAATCAGCAACAGGAGACCGAATACCTCTTCACTCGATTCTTCGAAAGTATGGATCAAATAAGAAATTACCACAGGTGATTCCACCCTCGAACACTTGCTTTATTGAAAAACCAAAATTCGTACAGAAAGTAACAAGCCACGAAAAACATTTATGTATTTCCAAAATAATATATTAGGTCCTCGACTAAGTTCCCGATGTTGTTTTATGAAAATGCAACTTCATTTTTGGTGCTTCCCACTACGCAACATCTGGACAAAATAAAATCCATATCCTTTGTCCACAAGAAATGAGCTGTCTCCTTTGAAAAGTTGTATAAATTGAATTTTAACCATATGGGATCGATCACTTGTACTGCAATCTTTGTTGCCTTGATTTACAAGCCTTTCCCTTGTTTGAAAACACCCTATGGACTGATTTATGGGATACCTATTGAAGGCGTTTTCAACCCAAGATACTATGTCAAGTTTGGGAAATTCATCTGGTTTTTTGAGACAATAACCATGTCCTGTGAACCTTCATTCAGTTTCTCAGCATAAGCTCATAAAACTAAATAAGTATATGGTGACACATTCATTGCAGAAAGAGTTGCATTAGGGAACACATGCCAGACATCGAATACCCCAAGTCCAAAGATTCTCTCATTGGTCTGTAGATTCAAGGAATGGGTTGTTGTTGGCAAATGGGAGCACTTTTTTGTCTCAGCGAGGCGTTTTTCGATTCTGACACCCCATCAATTTATATCAATTTGATATTTCCCTCTTTTATTCAGAGGAAATGAATCTCCCCTATTTTCCAGCTTGTCTTCAAAAATCGTTTGTTACAGAGACAAGCGGTCAGTTGTTAATCAGAATCGTCGGTCAATTATTGTCAGTTCCTAATCAGAATCGTCATTCAGTTTCTAATAAAAATCGTCAGTCAGTTTTTGTAAATCACAACTGATCTTATTTTTTCCTTGCTATACATTTTCATATAGAAGGTAGAGTTTGTAATTGTATATACGAGGATATATTGGAAAATTCTTAGCCTACTATAGAACCAAACACAATTTCAATGTCAAAATATTTTATTACTCAACATTTTCTCCTCTTAATTGAAAAAATACAATTATTATAGCGAACCTGCAACGTATATAATAGACCTTTAAAAAAAATGTTTCTTTTTGCTCTGCAAACTAGTCCTCCACAGCTTTTATTACCTCCTCGTTGAAAGAAAATTTACGACCTTTTAAACTTTTTTTCAGTTGAGGAAAGAGATAAAAGTCGGACGGAGCCAAATCTGGTGAATAAGGGGGGTGTGCTTGTAATTTTAACCCTTAATCACAATTTTTTTGCATAGCAACATGAGATTTATGTACTGGGGCGTTGTTCTGTAAAAACAAAACTCCTTTGGATAGCTTTCCGCGTCTTTTCTCTTTAATTTTTTCCCGTAGAGTGGTCAGTAATGTCGAATAGTAATCTCCAGTTATTGTTCCACTCTTATCCAGAAAATCAATCCTGATTACTCCATGGAAATCCCAAAAAACCGAAGTAAGAACTTTTCCAGCAGATTTTTGGACACGAAACTTCCTAGGTCTTGGAGAACCAGAGTTGGATCGTGAAAATGTACCCAAGTCTCATCTATAGTAACAATTCGGTTTAAGAAGTCTACATCGTTTTTAAATCGAGCACAGATGGAACGCGATTCTTCTACCCTTGCACGCTTTTGGTCAACATTCAAACATTTGGGAATCCATTTTGCAGAAATTTTTCTCATGTCCAAATCGACGTGAACTATATGATGAACGCGTTCGTATGAAATATTCAGTGCTTCAGATATCCGTTTTAGCCCAATTCGATGGTCTGATGAAATCATGTCATGAACTGCATCGATATTTTCGGGGACTGACACAGAAACTGGCCTTCCCGATCGGTCATCATCTTCAATGAAAAATTTACCTCTTTTGAAGTTTGCAGTCCAATTTTTCACGGTCGCATACGAAGGACATTGATCACCAAGGGTATCAAGTAGGATATATCTTCGTAAATCTGCTAACCTCATAACCCTTTCAAATACAGGTATAGGCACTGGACGATGGCTTGATACTCCAATTTTTTGGATTTTCACATTTTCGGTGGACATCTTTTTTTTTATTCATTGCGTTACTCTGGTTTACTTTTTTGACGTCGAACTCTACACTGTGTTATTGTTCATTGATATAGTATCGCAATATTTTGTTTATGTTTATAACCTAATCAGGGTACGAAACAATTTTGAAAAAATGGTTACCAACGAATCATTCATAGTATTGCCAATTTTTAGCTACAACTTCTAATAAAAAACGTAGTTAGATTATAATCTAGGGCAGAATTTCTCCACATACGGCTCTGTCAAGCATTTTCCTATACCGGCGTCTTTGTTTACTCTGATGAGATTCCATCAGGCAGCCCGGATCTCTGGTCCAACTCATCATCGACACAGCAAACACGACATGTCAGATAAACACAGCCTCGGAACTGTCGCGTCGCAACGCCACGCTCTGTCCGCGTCATTTGTTAGGACATTGACGTCTGTCGTCATACGTCCAATACTATGGCATCGATCGGAGCGTAATCGTACCTACGTATGTGGTCGGAATCGGATAATTTGCATATATCCGAATTCGATTTTCCTCAATTTGCAAATTGGTCAGCAGGGATGCTATTCAATTCAGCTCGAAATGGAGATTATGGTAAATATTATCGTTAGTTCTGCTAATAAAGTGGCTGAAGTAAGTATAGGCTTGCTCGATATATAGATAGCGTTATTCCTCGTAGTTCGAAGCTTCCCTGAATTCAGAATCGAGGCAGCAGCTATTGGTATTGACCAAATAGAACACAATAAATTGAGTGGTGGGAGATCAAATACAGGTTTCTGCAATCGCATCTGTAACATTATGTGGATAAATAGATGTGGTCATTTCGAAACCAAAATTTATTCTTATTGTCAGTTCACAGTGCATCATAACGATGAACTACTCCTATCTGGATATTATTCACTTGCACAAAAATGATTAAAAATTATCGCTATGATGTGTTTGTTAGGCTACCTGAAAAATGAGAACTGTTGAGTTATAAGTTCCATTAGGGTTGATTTCAATCAAACACAGATTTCTGAATAATCGATTTATTCAATTTAATAATAAGGAGGTCGATCTATACTCGAAGAAAAGAACTAAATAACTAACTTCCTAAAAGGAATCGTTTCTATTCATAATACGAAATATGCCTATACGAAAGTATCAGGTTACATGTGGGATATGAATTAAATCTGTCACCACATAAACTTCAGCGTGGAGTAGGCATAAACCTAATAATGAATTAATATTGAACCCTTTTTATGATATTTCTGTGGGAAGGAAGATATTTGGTTCTGCTATGTATATTTCAACAAGAACATTTCCAACAACTATCTAGGAATTACCTTAGACCATAAAAGATTCTGTGGAGTAAGAATTTTAAAATTACTACTGAAGCGGCAGCAGTCAAGATTGCTGTAACAGACAAGCACGAGATAAATCTCGAAAAGTTACTAAGGCTTGCTTGTGTTTGCATCACTGGAGCTATGAGAATGTGCCCGACTAGAGCACTTGAGGTCAACACAGATCTCCCTCCTCTACTTCTAGTGATTAATAAGGTAGCCCTTGAGGCTATCTGAAGAATATCTAGAGGAGGTACAGGTGATAAGAGATTGAATGTTCGAAAACTTGCAATGTAAAAAGAAAGAACCCAAAATTTTAAGGTGAGTAACAATGTCAACCAAACGTTTTCTATGCAGCCTCAAAGAGTGAAGCCGAATCTTTGGCAAGAATTGGGTTGAAGTACGCATGCACCAAATATAAATAGAAAAAAATGACGAGTCGAGTAGAAGTCATTTATACGTATAGAAACAGACGACAAGAAAATATATATTGAGGATTGTGCCACTGAAATACAGGTGTCCCAAATAAGAGTGACTGATTTTAAACATAAATGCCCAGCTTATTAATTGCTCCAAAGAGATGGTGTTTTCACTAGTTTATCAAAGAGATTTTTTAGGATTGGCTGGCATTTCGTGTCATCAACACAGGGTGTTTTACTTATGTATTCAGCTTACAGGTGAATACAGACTATTCTGACGTGACGTGATTTCACGTCACGTCAGGACCGTGCAGTGCTCACATTGGTCTAATATGAACGTGAACGCACAGAACGATGTGTTGCAATTTTATGCATTTTTATATCACTCACATTTTTGACGTGGGCCCACATGTAACCACGTCACGTCAGATTAGTCTGTATTCACCTTTAGACGGAATAAATAAGTTCCCTATACATATTCCATCGACAATGTTCATTCAAAGAAGGTTGTGAAGAAAGCTCAACACATTAACCATTGAAAAGTTATCAGATCTCATGTAGAGCTAAGGCTTCTACAGAGCCTACCTCAACAACACTTACATTTTGATTGAACATTCATTAATATGACATTTATTCATTTATATGAAGGATAATCTTTTGCATCAGGGTGTATCCCAATTAGTTCTAGTGATGTCGAGGGGTTGCTTTCAATACTTTACAGGCAACCTGACACAATTATATTCGTGCATGGCTAGAAGAAAAATCCAAGGGGTAAAGACCAATGCTCACTCCTTCTACTGGAGTAAAACTCCCGATGAGATATCTATATGATAATGGTGGAAAATTAATCACCTTCTTATTCCCCCCTCCGACCAACTGCTTATCCCTTAAGTACGTTTTATCAAATATTCGAACAGCCTTGTGCGCTTTTACAGGCAGAACTTCTACCGAAATCTTCTCATCTTAATTTTTCTCATTCAACGTACGATCACGTATACAAAACAACCCCTCGTACCGGGGAAAATCCCTATCAATTAATAAAATCTCGTCCTCACTCCCCACAACGTGTACCTTTCCCTATCTCCTGCAATTGCAGCCTCTCTCCACCCCCCTCCATCTCGTCAGAAATAATAAAATTAAAGAGCAATCTTTTCGAATGTACACAGATATTATCTGTAGGGGTCGTAATGGAGTAGCCCGCGGTGCAAGGAAAACTCGTAGGGTCTTTATGGGGCCCTCTTCGTCCAGGTCAGAATTCGGGGCCACTTTAACTAACCGAAATTTTGCATTTTCACGAAGGCGGTCTAGGGAAATATGCAGGAGGAGAGGGTGCTTATCGTGTGCGGGATGGGAGTTGGAGTGGTCGGAACGCTCGAGTCGATGGATTATGCGGAATTTCGGGAAGAATAAAGCGGTCGGGGGTCAAATACGTTATCATAATGGATGACGGACGGTTTTTCTGAGCATTTTCGGGGCTTTCCCCCCAGAATAAATCTATTCTCAACGTGCGTGTATAGGAGGGGAGATTTTACAGGAGGATATTATATAGAAGCGACGTGAAATGTGAATTTAACTTTTATTTCATCTTCAGTTTAGTTATTTATTCGTTGTACTCACATGTTTCTCCAAACGAAACCTGAATAATATTACGGCAGCTCACAGATCATAAATATGTTAACATTAATATAAGGTTGGGGAAAAAGTAATTTCGTATTTTTCTATTTATTTGAATGCTCTATAAAAAGTGTTACACTCATCTAATTTAAGTCAAATATGCGCCATTGTCTTTGAATACTTGTTTCCAACGAGAATCTATAACTTCATGATGCCTCTCTCATGAAAGCCCTTGTCCCTATTGCCAAAGAACTCGGACAAACAATTTTCACAGGCCTCTATTGAGGCCAAATTTGTACCCCCAAGCACGTTTGCCATCGACAGGAAATGGTGATAGTCAATTGGTGCCGGGTCGGGACTATAAGGTGGATGCATAAGAACTTCCCATCCGAGCTCCCGGAGCTTCTGGCGTGTCATCAAAGAAGTATGCGGTCTGGCGTTATCCATATGAAATACGATACCTCTCCGATTCATCAATGCTGGCCGCTTCTGTTCGATCTTCAGCTTCAAACGGTCCAGTTGTTCGCAATAGAGGGCAGAATTGAGCGTTTGACCATAGGGCAGCAGCTCATGGTATATTATTCCCTGCCAATCCCACCAAACACACAGCAACACCTTCCTGGCCGTCAATCCTGGCTTCACCACGGTCTGGGGGGCTTTTTTGGCTTTCGACCAAGATCTCTGTCGCTTGACATTATCGTTAGTGATCCATTTTTCATCGCCAGTTACCATCCGCTTAAGAAATGGGTCTATTTTATTGCGATGCAGCAGCAATTCGCAGATGGAAATTCGGTCTATCAGGTTTTTTTCCGTTAGGTCGTGCGGTACCCAAACATCGAGCTTTTTTTCAATCCAGCCTTCTTCAAATGATTTAAAACGGTTGTTTGATCGATAATCAGCTCCTGTGCGATGCTACGACTGCTAACATGACGGTCTATCTCGATATGTTCCATTATTTTTTCAACATTTTCGACGACAGGCCTGCCAGAGCGTGGTGCATCTTTAACATCCACTGCTCCAGAACGGAATCGCTCGAACCAGTGTTGTGCAACACGAACCGAAAGAGTGTTGTCCCCGTATACATCGCAAATTTTTTTGGTCGCTTCTGAAGCGTTTTTTCCTTTCAAAAAGAAAAAATGTGAGAGATGGCGAATTTCTTCTTTTGTGACCAGCTCAGAACTGTCAGATAAATGTTTGTAGTATACACTAACACCTTGACAACGCGGTATCATTTCGTCCGATGTGACCAATATTTAACGAGATATACTCAGTTGATAAAAAAGGAGCGAAATACGAAATTACTTTTTCCCCAACCTAATATATCCCATTCACTTTTATATAGGTTCCTGGTTGGTCAAGATTTAGGTTTATAAAGTTAAAACAATGTATACCTACATGTCATAGCGAATCCTTTGGCATGAATGAACAGTTTATACATGGATATGGTGTTTTTCCTGATGCCCTATGCTATTATGAAACCAATCTGGCATTCCTGAAGATCCAAGTATTTATTTTCCAGTTAGTATTAAATGATCCACCCCCGCAAAGATATTTGAGAAAGTATGGGCACAAGACCTATACATTTCTTCAAGAAGTTCAAAATATTTTCACCAAGACAGCATTGCTATATTCAGGGCACAGGCACAGAGACAGCAATATTAGTATCAAATAACTCCATAATGACAGAATTAGAAAGAAAGGAATTGCCAGCTGAGCTATTTTGGGGTTTGTCAAAGGCATTTGACTGTGTGGATACACATATAGATATTATTGGAAAACTGGCGAAGTACGGAATAAGAAATAAATAACTAAAACTCATCGAAGGCTATTTGAAAAACAGACCTCAGACTCTAAAGATGGTGATAACTGACGAAGAATATCGGTCCTCAGAAAACGTAAGCAACACCGGTGTACCACAAGGAAGTATCCCAGGACCAATACTCTTTTTAATTTACATTAATGATCTTCAGTGCTGCCGGCTGCGTGATTATATCTTTGATAGACTTCATGTGGAGCTTGTAATCAAAGTGAATGCATGCAGAGGGGAGTTATGATGTCAGCAGGTCATATTGTTGACAAGATTTTTTTTGTTATAGAAGGGTCTTTCTGGGTAGTATCGAATTCTTACCGACTGAAAACCTCTCCTTTAGTGGGTTCCAGGCATTTGCCATAAACCTTCCACCTATCTTCTGTATTTTTTCTGTTTCTTATTTTTTATGCAGCATGTTTGTGATTATCCTTCAATTTGATATTTCTTTCTGAGAATGGAGTTCTATTTTCGCAGTTGGTCTCTGGGTCGTTCTTTTTTGGTCCTGTGAACCGGACCATTCGTAATCATCCTTTTATTATCGTACAGGGAGAAGAACTGATATTTACGTGTCTTCAGAAAAAGTGCGAAGAACACCGCGTTCTCCGAGCGCCGCGGGCTTCCCGTTCGTATTGATTCCGGCGGAATCGCTGATTGAAAACCGGATGGAGCGGAAGTAAGGAGGTTTCATGTCTCCTGCGACTCCTGGGAGAGCCGGGAATCCGTCGTTCTGTTCCCCCGGGGGGCGAAAATCAAACCGGGTCGGTTTTTCGGGCGTTCCGTCCGTTTTACCCCAGATTTTTATATTATATATTTGACGAAATGCGACTTCACGGAGGAGACGCCGTAATCAATTATTTCCCGTTTCCGGGTTCTACCGCCAGATCCGATTCTTGGGAATTATTTTTAGGATCGGGTCGCTGGCTGGTTACGAGGAAGTTGTGTTTCTTCGGCAAAATTGACGGGACCGATCGGATATTGGTTTTTAGCTGGATTTGGAGATATTTATTTATCTTAGAGCTGCTGTCGGTTTGCCAAGATTATATTCTATCTCCTTCTTTGATGTTGTATAGAATCCATTTCCAATAAATAGCATAATTCGTGATATCGTATATATGTCCATAAGAAGATTTTAAGGTACTTATACAAACACAACTGAGACGTTTCAATATGTTCACTCTCAATGTTAATTCGGATATCAAGCTAATAGTCTAGTTTAAAGTTGAGAAACTATAATAAGATGTTATGATTTATTAACTGAAAGATTGCATGATATGAGTGCTATAGAAAATCCAATGATCTAGTCTGAATTAGAATAAGACCTAGACACAGCACCTCATTCGTAAATTCGAGAATGGATGAAGCCAAAATTCAGTCAGTTTTCAATGAGTGGAACGAAGATAGCGATATCCTTGGATACTATCGCGGCAAGATTGCAGAATCTAATTTTGATAGGGCCAATGGCGTGGTGTTATCGGTATTGAAGAATGGAAATGAAATTACGAGTGAATTATCTCTTAATGGCGAATTCATACAATATTGTTTGTGAGTTTTCAGGAGTTAGAACCACCTGTTCCTCCTCTCCATATCAGAAGGGAATCTGGAAAGTGGAATTCTGAAAAATCGAAGATTCTACGCCACTGATACCTTGTATGAAAAGAGTAGAACATAGCTGTGGAAACTCAAGTTATGATTCAAATAGACCAATTTACCACACACAAGACACTTACGAACCATTATTTTCTCGTATTTGACTGGAGAAAAATTAAATCCAAATAACACTTTTCATACACATTGAAACGCGATATCGTGATGACAACATTGTTCAGAACGTCAGAAGTATCACAGCATAAAGATGGCGGCACGTAATTGATGAATGAACTGGCCATAGATTCAAAAAACGGTAGTGCCAAACTTTTTCATACATCATCTGAAGCATCAGAGAAGATCGAGCCGTTTTGCAAACATTTAAAGATAATTAAGTATACCTATATAATGGAAAGAATTCCTCGAAGAACAATATTCGAAGAAATGAAAACGATAGAACTTATAATACATGGAATGCTATTACTAGATCAAAAAGTGGCTAAACATCCCAAATTGGAGGAATACTGAAATTTCCATGTTGCCATGGTTACGACTTGTCATAAAGAACATAAACACTGAAATGTTTACGGAAATGTCAAGTGAATCGGATCTTGACGATTAAATTAATTGTTTTTCTGTGTTTCTGTTCTGTATGACAAGACGTAAGTATGGCAACATGGAAATTGCAGTTTTCCTCCAACTGGAGATGTTTATCCATTTTTTCAAGCTGAGCAGCAAGGCTAATGGCATTCCATGTACTATAAGTTCTAGGATGAAAACTCATTCTTGTCATTCACGCACAATGAGTAAATGAATCTAAATCTGAAATACTTCTCATTTTGATTCAGTGATTATTTCTTAGAAAATTCGAAGAACGTCAAAATGTTGCAAAATTTCCTTCTGAAATTTTTTGGTTCCGTAGCACCGTTACCCACTTCAGTTCTGATGGTTTTGAAAATTGGCTTCACTATTGATTATAGAAAGGAGGCAAGGAGGTTCTACTCTTTCTATAGCCTGGGGAATAAAAGCATAATATACAACATACTTGTTTGTCATGGCTCATTCACTTTGAGACGATGGTACCTGATGAAATTTGTCACCGAATGAAAGTCGACCATTACAGTTTTGTTCATGCACAACTTTCAAACACTTTCAACCCCGTCACGTGAAAATTTAGAATGTGTGAAACACTGCGCTTCAGTTATGATCTTTTAAGGGTTCCTAGAGGTTGAACAATGTGCGTGAACAAAACTTCCATTTGGTCACAAATTTCATCGGGTACCATCGTCTCGGAGTAAATGAGCCATGACAAAGTGCACATACTAAAAAACCTCTTTAAACTAACTAATTTAAAAAAAAAAAAAATTTTTTTTAAAATTTGTGTACGGCTGTGAAGAAGATACAAAGACCTCGCCAAAAAAGTACCACATTACCCACTTTTCCTATTCAAAAAATTTATAGGGTCGATGGGGATGGCACTGGATGCCACAAAAATTCTTTAAACATGCATACAAATTTGGTAAAAGTAAAACAAAAATTGACCTGTTTCAGGATTTTGTTGCCAAATATTTTTCTTCTGAGAAAATGAATTTGTTCCATAATTCTCACGCGCACTGTATGAATAGTTGCGAAAACTTTCGGAGTTAAATCCAGCGAACATTTATGCGAGCGAGGGGTAGCTAAAGCCACCCCTTTACCTCGTTTCGCAAGAAACTTTTTTCAAGCATATTTTACAATTAAAAAAATCATTTTTGGATACCTAGCCTTATTCATTTTCAACCAATAAGGTCTCCTGTAATTTCTTGCTAAAGTTCACGGATTTTGAGAAAGAAAAAATAATTCATCAGATAATAGTCGTAGAGGCCGCAATTAATTTTCACTGGTTACCTTGAACCAATGACTTACGATGGGCATCAAAGGATGGTACAAGTAAGTACCATCGTTGTATTGAAATGTTGTCTTTTTACGTTATTCGTAATATATCCCGAGTTTCCTGATTATATTGTTTTTTTTTCAATTTAGATTTTGGGGCCACAGCGATTATCAAGGCGCATAAACAACAACAATTATTTCACGATATTCACTTTTATTTGTGAGGTTCTCAGATTTCTCCATGCAAGAATCGTTAGGGAAATTCGAGTGGAAATGAGAAAAAGAATTCTTTTTTTTGTGTCAGATATCATGTTATCACTAGAAATTAAATTCAGGTGAAATTTGATGTTCGATTAAAAAAACAATCATCAATTTTATCCAAAAAGCGAGTGACTCTTCAGTAGAATATTTTTTCCCGTGATCGAATGGGACAGAGAGAACAAAAGTCGATGGGGAAAAAAGACATAAAAGCGATTTTCGCAGCAGAAAAACCGCATTAGAAGGTTCCCTCGGCGGTATATAGGTCAGGCACAAGGCGAGTAGAGAAAGGAGCATAGTGTTGGTTGTATGGCCCCAGGAGCTGGGAGAAATTCAAAAACGTGATCCTCGAGAAATAATCCTGAGTGATTTGAAAAGTAAGGGGTGCAAGGCGCTTCACTGCCCTGCAGGGACAAGGGGCAAGACGGGGTCTTATCGATTCCGCCTGAGTTTGTGTATCATTTATCATCTCTCGAAGTTGGAAGAAACTCCGAGAATGCTTGAACGTACAGAGTGGGGAGGATAATTTTTTTGGAATCAGTTCGGAATTTCTTGAATGAATTTCAGGATCGTACGAAAGTGAAGAATTTCAATGAGGTAGATTTTGTCATTGGCTAAGTGCATCATTACCAAGCTCGGTTTTGCTTCCTTCAGAGAGATTTGAAAGTAACTCACAATAATGCTTGATATTTGTATACGAACTTTCAAGTTCAATGGCTTTGCGCGAGTAATTAGGTGAATCAGTTCAATGAATGTATGAATGTGGAAATCGACGGAGTCGACACAATTTATTCTTTATCCATTAATTGTACCTAAGACCTTCTGAAAACAGTGCCATCCAAATTTTAACATTGTGAATAATAACATTGAATGTTATTTCTTTGATTTACAGGTAAGATCAACATTCTTGTATGTTATTGGTTTTTGTATAAAATAATAAATTTTTTGATTTACAGAAAAACAATTATTGTATTATTCTGACCAAGAAAAGGAACTTGGTGAATCCAAAATCAATCTAATAAAACATAATATACATATTGAAAAAGATCCTCGATCGAATAATAAACTTCACAACGGCGAGTTATACAAAAGAACTACCATCATTTCGAAGCCATTCAAGGCACGGCATCTGTTTATTCTTGATTATTTCTAATAATATCTTTTACATAGCAAATTCTCTATAGAAAAGTGAATGCATAAATTGATAATTCACAGTAGATTACTCTTGAATGCAGTGGATTCATTCTACGATAGCAAGGAATATTTTATGCTCCAGATCAAATGGGAGGTGGTTCTTTTTCGAAGACGAATTTGAATCAACCGAATAAGTTACCTACTTAAAAAAGATTCACTGTGATATTTAGCAGGAGAAGAATTTCTCAGGGTTGGGGGTTAGTGCTAAGGGATGAAATGATATGTTGATGTTTCTCATGTGAAAAATGACACCTCATGAACAAAATCGAGCGAATTTGCAAAATCTTCATTTTTATTATAGAAAACTCCTCTGTTTCCTTCTCAACTTGACATCCTTCAACCTGGGTTTGTTATATACGTTTATACTAGATACATATATTCATTTGAATTTAAATAGGTATTTTGCTTGATTGCGAATTTTTAAGTGAAAACTGAAGGGTTTTTCAATAAGAGGTGTTATTTTGAATGGCCTGCTATTTCGGTAGATATATATATAGATGGACCCTATATAGATGTGGAACACCCATTAGAGAGAATATCGGTGGAAATACCAGCTGGAAAAAAATTGCGAGTATGCATAAAAATTTTAATCGGAAAATAATTTTCCGCATATAGTGAACCGGCTCGTAACGAAATATTGAACTGCATATTGTATGTGCAATTGGAAGGGCTTAAAATTGGAAAAGCTCTATTCGAGAAGCAACATGTGGTTGGAAAATTAAATTTGAAGTTCGATAAAATTCATACGCTTTCCAATGCTTTTCAAGTATGCTGTTTGACTAACTTTCAGGAGAGATTTGTCCATTCCAAGTTATGAAAAATAAAATTCAATTCTAGTTTCGTTTTAATCGGCAATGTTGAGTGAGTATCAACATTGAATATTCATCTAGATGACTACTCAACAGTTTCAACGCACATTTGTTGAATTTGGACAGGTTTGGTTTCATTAAATAATGTAGGTTGAATTGTAATTTTTTTGAACGTCTAGCATATAGGTACCATGTGATTTTTTCTGATTCGGATGAGGTGTTTAAACGCTAATTTTCGTTTCGAAAGTTGTCCGATCTGTTCTGCACTTGCTACAATTTAGCTTCATACTTGCTGAACTTCCTCTTCCCCACATACACTTTCTTGAAGAATCTTCAAACTTCCTTATAGACGAACTAGTGGAGGAAAAGAAAATAACGAACCCTGCAAAGTCCCGCGATTGAAAATTCTAATTTCGCCTGCAGACTCTTCAGCGGAACTTCAGAAAGAAAAGTTTCTAATCAGCGAATTCCGTAATGGCATTTCTATTTCCTGTCCCCATGAAAGGGATAAAAGACGTACTCTCTGCGACTGCACCGGAGCATGTAATTCCAAAGTTGAAGTTGTGTGCTGCTCTCCGTTCCTTTGAAACAAGTATAAAGAATTAGAACTCTGGACGGAAAAACCACACAGCTTGTGACAGTTCTTTTATCTTTCCCGCATGTTGTCACTTTCTCGAGCCATTGTATTGCAGAGTGCAGTATGGGGGCGAAAATCGAACTTTCCGAGGAATTTAATTGAATTGATTGTTGAACGAAGAATTTCACTCGTGGAAAAGATATGGATAGCTTTTTGAATGCTTATTTCAGCTTGTAGGTAAGTTGCGGAAATGGACACAATATACTTATAGTTAGAAAGGGGTTACAGTTCACTGCAACCCTAAGAAATCAAATTACCGAATTTTTCTTAAATTTTTATCAGAAGCAATTGAATAACGAATAAACGATATAACAAGTACAAAATAAGAACATAAACCGTTCGAAACTTGAACTACAGGTGAAAAAAAGATATATTACTTTTTGGGTGTTAATTATCAACATGAGAAAAGCGAATTCTCAACCATCGAATATTTCGTAAACGAATAATCATATCTTGAAAACTATTTTACATATTTTGGAGGAAAATACCTTTTCCGCAAATCGCTAGGAAATTTTGACATTCCTAACAAAATTCAATACCACAAGAGATAAAATTTTAGGCAAAAGAGAAACCGACTTGTTTTTCATTATCCGATCTCATTTCCAGTCTCTTATGAAGCCATTATTTCTCACCAAGAGGCAGGTATTTCTGAAATCTCGAAACTGCAATCTGTATATCCTGATAGCATACAATCTATACCAATATTTTTGTCGACTATTTGACTCCATATCGATTTGCATCCTTTCTGAATGATACTCTGTCACTCAGCAAATATTTATCTAATGCTCTCGTTTGGCCATCAATTTGTAGAATTAGATCATGGGCCTAGATCAAATAGCACAAGCCAAATATAATTATCGACTAGCAATATATCTTATCGAATATGTATGTGCATTTCGTATAAGTGCAATCTGTGGAATTTTCTAGTTTGTGAGGTGCTTCTATATCATCGGCTATTCTCATATTTGGTTTATTTGATCAGGTAGGTTTTCTCTAGTTTAAAGTCGTTGACAGAGAACGAAAGGAAATTTTCAGGAAATTCGAATACTTCGTGGTACAGAAAGAATTGATTTTTCCTGAAGAATTGAATTCGTCGTCGATTCCATAATTCTTATGAACAAAATAATTTCTTGCAGCTCTAGAGTTTTCAATTGAGTAACAGTTCAGATATGATTTTTATTATTTTATCTGAAGGTATATGTCGCCTTTCACTAATTTTTTTTCGATTCATCACACACTCTCCGTTCGTTTGAGTTAGAGTTACTCATTATAATATTTTCTCTGCTCTGTATAGTGTATAGTGTCAGCCGAAGAATTTTAATAAGTTCCACTTATTCTCTTTGCTGTCTGTTTCCACATTCTCTTTCACTGTGAGATTTGTAAAATCAAAGAGTAGACAATTATTTATACAGAAGCAGGCAAATGGTAGTAAATGCCAATTTTCATTTTCTGTTTGTGTTTCATTCTGTAATAGCTATTTATGTTACAAGTACATAAATTAGGTCTTTTTGGACGAGTCCAAAAGCAGAGCGAGCAAAGCCAGCGAGGCCAATAATTTGGACGAGTCCATGAGCCTTATTATGTACGAGTTGCATACAAAGCTTTATGTTTGAGTGCAATGCAGAAATTTCATTTTCTGAAATGGCAATCAATATATTCGTTGCTTTATTTCAAGAAAACATTAAGTGTGCTTTTGCTTTTCTTACCTTAGTAACCATCAGCGACTTTAGCAACCTCACTGAACAAAGTTGTTCACTTCGTTAATTCTGTGACAAACGTCATAATAATCCCAAACAGTTCGGGAGAGGAAAGCGTAAAAAATTTAGCCGCAAGTGCCAAAAAAACTCTCCTTCCCACTAAAAATGCTTATGAAAATTTGTATGCGTTGGTGTGAAACAAAGAAAAATGCAAAACCGGGAGAAGACTTTGACAGTTGAGTCCAATGAAGTGGTGTCCAATAAAGTGGTGTCCAATAAAGTATAAGCAAACAATAGGTTGAAATGGTTTGAATTCGTGATATACATAGTTTCTTTGGCTACATACCAAACAGACTTCAATGACGATTAACAATCGCCATTTCCTCAACTTTAGCGCTATTAAGTTGATTTGAAGGCGGTCCAGAACGAAACAAATCTTCTTATACAGGGTCTTTCACGAGGAACCTCACCCATATTTATACGGGAAACTACTGAACGTATTTTCATGAAATTCAGCACTTATAAGTATTTCACGATGCTGATGAAATCTAAAATATTTTCAAGGCATGAGCACCTCCGGTTTTTCCGGAAATGACGTCAACTTCCGTTTTTCAAATTAGAACACCATTTTTTTATTGCAGAAACAGATTCCTTAGAAAATATCAAGTTATTTTGATGTAACATTTTTCAGTTTTGGTTGGAAAATTCTCTCTGAGCGGGAAAATTCGAAAAAAAAATCGAAAATAGAGCTCCGCTGAAACAAGAATAACTTCGAGGTTTTTGGATGGAAAATTTTCATTTTTGGGATTTTTCAAGATGTAAGATTGATGTATCCACTTTAAAAATCGAAATCGCGATCCATGATACAGGGGGTGAAAAAATCGCTTTCAAAGTTAGGGATGACAAAATCGTGGAAATCAATTTTTTCAAATTAGAACCCCATTTTTTTATGACAGATATTGAATCTACGTTCAAAAATAATGTGAGTGTATGCATCACACCCTTGCCGTAAAGTGGATATTAACTCAGAAAATATCCATTTTAGGGCAAGGGTGTGATGCATACACTCACATTATTTTTTAACGTAGATTCAGTATCTGACATAAAAAAATGGGGTTCTAATTTGAAAAAATTGATTTTTCACGATTTTGTCATCCCTAACTTTGAAAGCGATTTTTTCACCCCCTGTATCATGAATCGCGATTTCGATTTTTAAAGTGGATACATCAATCTTACATCTTGAAAAATCCAAAAAATGAAAATTTTCCATCAAAAAACCTCGAAGTTAGTCTTGTTTCAGCGGAGCTCTATTTTCGATTTTTTTTTCGAATTTTCCCGCTCAGAGAGAATTTTCCAACCAAAACTGAAAAATGTTACATCAAAATAACTTGAAATTTTCTAAGGAATCTATTTCTGCAATAAAAAGAATGGTATTCTAATTTGAAAAACGGAAGTTTACGTCATTTCCGGAAAAACCGGAGGTGCTCATGCCTTGAAAATATTTTAGATTTCATCAGCATCGTGAAATAGTTATAAGTGCTGAATTTCATGAAAATACGTTCAGTAGTTTCCCGTATAAATATGGGTGAGGTTCCTCGTGAAAGACCCTGTATATTTCGACCACATTTGAATGCACTCTACCAATTATATCCATATATCTTCAATAAAGATAGTTCATCTAAAGCCTATAACATTTTCAGCGCTTTTGCCCTCCACATTCCAGTAACATTGCAAAATTTAACAGATTCTATGTTGGATATTTTTACTCATTGTGGAAATCGCAAAATTCATTTGGGATGAACTCACAAAATGCATGATGAACTTTGCGTGAGTAAAGAGGACAATTGTGCCAACTCCAGGACAAAATGGATTCCGACAATTCTTTCTAATACTGTTTTCACGGGTACTTTATCGATGTATTCGTACATAAGTCTTTTCTGATATAGAAATATTCTAAACTATTCGTTATGAGTTTTCGAGACTATTAGTAACCAATTTGGTTGTTTCTTTTCGTGATGTTCGCCCCATTTCAACAAAATTCCTTCCTAATGTTATATCTATATAGTGAAAGTGTCGAGGACCATTAAAAAGTCACACCAACTGTTCATTGTGATAAGAACATCGAAATTCATTTTCTTAGAAACCCGTTACCAGAAATTCCTCACTACATCCTTTTTCGTGATAACTAAGCTATTCCTCATCTCTTTATCTACGAACATTCGACACTAAATCTCTCAACTCCCACGGAAAGCCACCAAGTATCATCAATCTTCATTTCCTAGAATGGGACTTTTTCCCAATACCTATTCCGGCTATTGCATTATTTCTAATTAAAAACTCTGTCTATAATCACACCTAGCCATCGTCATAATTGATTAGAAGAGTGGTACTTATTTACTTCACAGCTAGGATAAGCTACAATCTAGATAATTATCGATAGCGTTGGGTACGAGGTGCTTCGGAAAAGGTCGTCAAACTATTGTTCGAATCAGAATAAAAAGGACATTATGAAGAGAATTATTGTGAATAATTATACTACTTCATCGTTTTCATTCATCGATGTTAAAACTTGATCGAAATACACGAGTCAGCCTTGGCATAATAACAAAAGGGTACAGATCTTCTTAGTAGATTATTCTTGTTATTGACAATTCATTATAATATTTTTGATATGGAATTTTCCCTAGATAAATTTCATGTTCGAACCAAAACGAGAAATTTATCGAAAACCTCCTGTATCACCATTCCAAAGCGAATAACTCTTCCAGTTAAAGTGCTATCCGGATAATCTATAACGAGATCTGAAATCGTACGTGCTCACACGCTATTATCTCCCCATAAATCTGTAATTACGGGGGTTGGACTACTCACTGTCGGCGATAACGCAAAAAGTCGGCGTTTCAAATTGACAAGTAGCCTGTTCGCCCAACTTCTCAAGTACCTGCAATGTACAATTAGCGAATGTTTATATGAAGTCCCTGGACTTGAGGGGGGCATTAAGCGAGTTGTTTTGTTTGCCATTTATAATGAGTCAACAGACGTTTACTGTGCTTTATCAGATTTTAAGTCTTTCTTGTCGCGTCCCATTTTCAGGAAAATATACGATACTCGCTGGGAATAGTAGCTGCGGCAATGGATGACGCTATAAATCAGGTTGAGAAACGGTTACTCCCACCTAATTTCAGATTGTCCCCGGTTTTGAGGGACCGGGATTTATATTCTGAATTAACATTTCGGAAAATGTTAAGCTTCTCAACAGAAACCCAAATAATTGGTTGAGTTCTTTCGAGCGCAAATGAACAGAACTCATTTCATCTAGTATTTCTTAAACATATACAGGCTGAATCTTCGACTTGTACTTTTTCCCAACAATAGTTTTCTCTCATCAGAATCAAACGAAGAAGCTGTAAACTAAAGAAGATCGCAGTATTTTGGAACAAACTTCACACTGCTGGACTCAGTGATCCCTCGAGTCTGTTCCTTCTTCTGCTCATGGTAGTTGAATTTTGGTCTCAACTGTATAGTATCTATGGTTCGTTTATCTATCTAGCTCTGTCGTTTTTCCTTCCCCTTTCTGGAACTGCATGGCAATTCCATTTTTTGCAGTGATGGTTTAATCAAACCAAATTTCAGTTTCAAGATCTACTGAAGGGTTTTTTTTCCATAAGAGGTGTTATTTTGATATGCGAAGAAAACTGCCATTTTTTCAGATAAATGATCGGATGTTTATCTATACTAATATTATTATTGAGGAAATATTTGTATTTTTGTGTGTTTGATACGAGTAGACTCAAAAACTCCTGAACCGATTTCAGGAAATTTTTCACCTATAGAAAGCTACATTATACCTGAGTGACATAGGCTATACTTTTCACCCGATAAAATATGGATACCTACTATAGCAATAATTACAAAAAAATCTGCCATAATCAGCTATTTTCACGTGCGCTGCAAAAACCTTATACTTACGTGGAACAATGTATGACGGAAATGTACCTCTTAAATAGTTCTACAAAAAAGTCCGCGATAGCATATATCTGTCTCTCAAGATTGACCTGCTATTACCTGTTTATGGTAATTTTTCAAAATTATGCTCTATTTAGGAGTGCGTTTTTTGAATAGGGTATTGATCCTCATCCAACTGAGAAATACGGTATTTATCCCCAGTATTTAATTCAGAACGGAATTGCCCCTAACATCATACAATTACAACGAGTACATCAAAAGATATGGTATAGGTTGAAGTGTTGAAGATGAAACCGCCGCGTGAAACAAATTTCTACCCGGGCGAAGCTGGGACGGCGTGCTTGTTTCATTATAAAGAGGAAAGTATACCGTTAATAATGGAAAATCAAATCAGCCGAATGACGATCACATGCTTACTTACATTAAGCATGTTTGAATCCTTCATGCAGCCCACATCAGCTCATTTTGATTCTTTAAAATATCGAAAAGACGAATCATTGTTTTTGACAAAAGAGGACCGTTTTACTTCAGCCCTGAAGATGGCATTATATATGCCGAAACGTCGGCCATAAAGTATGTAATTGGTTTTTCTCTACATAATTGACCTATTCCCAACAACCATTATATTTAAACTAGTACAAGGTCAAGTTAAAACTCTATCAATCTACAGATATAGGTATGTTGTAGATGGTAAGATTGTTTGAGTTAGCCTCAGGTCGAAAGTAGCTTTTGCAATCAGTTTCCAAGTGACATCACCCAATCAGGTCTGTCCTAATTGAAATGAATGGCAACGCCACCGGTCGAAACATAGTCGACTTCAAAGGTAATTTTAACTTCATTATCAGCTGAAGATCGACGATATAAGCTGGCAAACACCGGCTTGGCGATCGCATTGATCACGACTTCCCGTCAAGTCTAAACCAGTCGTAAATAACGCCGTACCAGTCACGCAAAGTCGTCCGCTTGCTAGATAATTGGATTTTACCAACACATAAGAGTTTTCCTCCTGGAAATTGCAGTTTCAAAAAATTCTTGGAGAATCTTCTGTCCCATGAAATCTCTATTCCTTTTCCTTCTTCCAGGGCCCCCGCAAGGGCTACTGGCGCCTGTGTGCAAAAAAGAATTTTGGCGCCCCTTAAGGCATATTGGATTTTTTTATGCATTAGGTGGGTAGGTAGCTAGGTGCTTGAAATAAATCGAAAAACTGAAGTTTAGAAGTCAAAAATTAGATATTTCTTTGTAGACTGAAATATAAAACAAACAAAACACAACAGAACAAGAAAACAGAATAAAATCATAACGAAATAAATAACTCGAAATAAATTCTGGTTCACAACCACTTTGAAGTATTTCCTTGACTAGTAGGGTACAGACACTCTGTTGATAAATACTATGAAAATAACCAAAAACTAAAAATCACATCTTTTTTAGGAACAAAAAACAGAAATATTGGCTAATGTATACATACATACAGAGTGTAACAGCCAAATGGAATAAATTCGTTAACGAATAAATGAGGGGGTGTTAGGAAAAACGCTCGGACACGTCGATTGTGATTTTAAATGCGCATATTTTTCAAGAAAATGAAATTATATAGGGTGTTCCATGCAACCGTGGCCAATACCAACTTTCTTGTTTCAAATGCAATGCAACCCCCTGTATATTATTTATTTTTTGGATTCTCCAGAAAATTCTAGACATAATTCATGTACAATGTCCTTTACCTATCTTCAACTTTTTCGGAAATATTAAGTGTTTTCAGATTTTTTACAAAAATCAACATTTCAAATGAAAATTATTTCATTTCACAAATTCGATACATTACACTCAATACTTATTTCCCATTTACCTCTTTATATGAAGAAAGTGAGCAAAAAACATTACTGAGAAGAAATGTTGAGTAACGTTAGATGACAATTCTACATCAGATTAGTGTGGTTCCAAGACGTTTGCGGCGAGCATTTTGAACATTTCCTACATTGACATTAATGTTTTTTTTGTTTTTTTTAATAAATAAGAAATAATCAGTATTAATTATTAGGTTTCAAGTGTAATGTATCGAATTTGTGAAACAAAATAATTTTTATTTGAAACGTTGATTTTTGCAATAAATCTGAAAACACTTAATACTTCCGAAATAGTTAAAGATAGGTATAGGACATTGTGCATGAATTGTGTCTAGAATTCTCTGAAGAATACAAAAAAAATAATATACAGGGGGTTGCCTTTGAAATAAGAAGGTTGGTATTGGCCACGGTCACAATGGTATAACCTATATAATATTATTTTCTTGAATAATATGCGCATTTAAAATTACAAATCGACGTGTCCGAGCGTTTTTCCCAACACGCCCTAGTTTATTTGTTATCGAATTTATTCCATTTGGCTGTTACCCTCTGTATATATTCATATAAAAGTATCACTTTCTACTTATACTTAGGTAATTTGAAAAATACCCTTTCTCATAACTTCCTCATAAAATCAAATAAGAAAGCTAGGTACAGTAGAAAAATAAAAAAAAAGCTATTATAGTAGCGATATTTTCTAGACTTGGCTGTTGCAAATTCATCAATTACATCGCTAAAATTGATACCATTAAGAATTTCTTATTCAATTGCTAATATTGCTAGTCCAGACAATCTTTCTTGAAGCATTGTCGATCTTAAATAATTTTTATGATTTTTAATTTTGAGAAAGATGGCTCGCCAGAAGCTACAGATACAGGAAATGTCAGAAGGATTCTTAGTGAAATGCTTAGGTTTGAGAGGGTCGAGAATAAATTGTTTTCAAATATTTATTGTAAAATACTTTATGGGTCAGTTTCATCAGGTAATGAGAACAACTACATTGGTTGGATAAATTCGTAAAAACGAGATTGACAGTCCGAGGAAAGCGTACCTACCTGTGCGTTGAAGAACGTTTACAGAGACGCATCAAATACAAGCATTTTTATTTTAGCATTAATTTTTGTTTATTTTCTTTTGCCAATATTTTTGCGATTTTTGACCCAGGATTTTGGCGCCCCTAAAAGGATGGGGCCCGTGTGCATTGCACACTTTGCACACATGGTAGCGGGGGCCCTGCCTTCTTCGACTTGTTTTACGAGCATATCCATGTTTCATCATTCATTCAAAGAATTCATTCGTCTTCTATTTTCTTCTCCATGAATGGAACTATCCGCTAATTTTCTCGGAGGAACTGAGGAGGCGAACAGTTGTGAGAGGCGGCAACAGGGATGAATCGATCCGCTGCCCTTTATTAATGGAAAATTATGATGGAACTTCAATGGAAAACGCAAGTGCTAGCAGGGAGGACGTCAAACTCTCATCCGAAGTGAAAATCAATTGGGGACCGGCCATTCCGCAGAGTTGGTCACAATCTATCGTGAGGTTACATCACCTGGTGCGGTTTCTGAACGACAAAAGCACAATGGGGAATTTTAATTAGTGAGTGACCTGACTAGGAACTTTTTTGAAGTTGTTTTCGGTAGAAATATCCCTAGTAAAATAATAATATACGAGATAATTCTATGACTGTCGACAGCTCGTTCCTTGGTAGTAGCCTGAAGGCTGAGGTATAGTAAGTACTGCATCAACATAATAGTGGAAGATCATGTTTTTGTTAGGTAGTCTAATTATTCTTCCATGTCAGACAAGCCACCCCGCATATTTCATATCCCATAGTGATTGAAAAATTTCCCGAAACACGTCAAACGATTTTGTTCTTCTCTTTTACATGGCCCCAAAGGAAGAAGTAGCAAGGTGTTAAATCACCAGATCTCGGTGGCCAATTGTGATCACCTCTTCGGGAGATAACACGGTGCGGAAACTTTTCCAGTAAAAGTTAATGATTTCGTTGCTTATGTGGCATGTGACGCCGTCTTGTTGGAAGTAAACGTCCAGATTAATACCATCCAATTCCGGCCATAAAAATCATTGATAATCACTTATTCCGTATTCCGAAGACCAACAAGGAATAGACAAACCTGGGTTTCCTTCAACACTTTCGGCTACAATAGCAATATTGCTGTTGTAGCCGAACATTCTCAGCGGCTCTTGAAGGACATCAATAACTTATCCCAAGAGATCAATTTTTTTCACCAATTACTGTGTGAGGCTCGACAAGGTGCTTCACAACGAACCAAAAATGTTGGAGTTTGACCAACCGTACATGCCAAATTTTCACCATTTTTTTGGTGAATTTTAATAATTTCCATGCGATGTTAAGGCGTGAATCGCTCCATTTTTATTGATGGCGATTATTTTACTTGTCAAATGTCAAAAAATGAAAACTTCAAAAGTGACATCTACAGAAATAGCGGGCTACTCAAAACACCTGCTTAGAAAGGCCATATATCTATGGCCTCTAATGGATTCCACCATATCGTAATTTTCGATGTAAAACATCCCAATGGCTTTCTGGTTGTCATTCTTTAAGTCGTGTACGACGCAGTGTCCAAGAAACAGAACGCTTTCATCCATCGATCCCATCAAAATGGATGATGGGTCACCCTGAAACCTCCGAGCTACTGAAACCTGGCTTTCAGACTCACCTATCGTAAAACGATGGCGCATCTTTTATTTGTATTCATTATTGTCCTTAAGCGAACGTTATCTATTATCTGTTTCCTCTTCCCATGCTTCCGTTATTCGAGGCTTTCGTACCGGGCATTGAAGCTAGCTCAGCAGATTGGTACCATCTATTTTATATCGGAGAGATATTCCGAAAAAAGGAAATAATGGCGATTCTGCGAGTGAAACAGGATATTGATGGTGCTTTCAATCGAGTGTATCGGAGAAATTAAGGTGGAGTTGATTGGAAAATCTGTCTTTGGGTTAAAGAAGGAAATCGTGCCTTCTCGTTCTCGATTTTATCGAAAGTTCTGATTACGGTGAAATCTGATTAACCGCAAATTGAAATACCTATTATCGATCTTCTACTTTTGTTCAAAAATGTCGAAATATTAAGAAAAGTTGGTCTGGTCGCTTTTCCCATGAATGAACCGCATGATATTGAGACGATTGCATGGAACTCGTCTCAATTTCGTAGTGCCAAAAACTACCTACAGCTAGCGTTAGTAACATAAGATAAGACCGAGGATAAGACCTTATGATTGCAAATGAGTAATTGTTTCGTCATTAACTTTAGTCTAATTTATTAAATTATAATGAACCAGTGGATAATATATATCACCATAGACGAAGCTCCTTGTTAAAAATTATTTTCTACTTACTTTTCAGTTCGGCTTTTTATCAAAATTTATTAAGAGTTTTTTTAACTGCGTTTTATTCTCATGATTTTCAATATCAAACAGCCATCAAAAGAATTTTCTTCCGCAATATCTGACTTCAGGAGATCTCGTATCTCCATCTTTTAAAATTGATAATTTTTCGCAATTTAGGAATGAAATTAGCCTTTCAAATCCCCTTTTTTTCTAAATTTCCAAAATTTGGTTGTTCAAATCAATCTTTTCTTCCATTCATTGTGCTGAGTCTTAAAATTCTTTTCGAATTATTTTCAGATTTTTTTCATCTCAGTATAATTTTTCAATTCAACATTTTGTCTTGAATATTTTAGTTTCACATGAATCTCCCAAATTAGATCGAACGCAAGTGTGTTGAAATTTAGACTGAGTCATTCATCATCTTTCACGTTTACCACGTATTTTTGCACATTTCCTCCAATGGAACTACACAGTTTCCCATTACACGTTTGCAGTTCTGAAATTTAAAAGTGGAAATGTTCTTCATAATCTTCGAAAAATATTTGCCAATATTTCCTTTCAAAATTAGGTTTTTTGTTATGGTTTTTTCATGCCAGAGTTCAATTTCATTTCGGAATGTTCTTTTTTTCCCCGGAATTCCACTAATGATACCTACCAAAAAAACAAGTGGTGGTGATGAATACATTGAAAATTTTCAATTGAATCGGACATCTTGAAGTTGCATATTACTCTGAAAGATTCCTTTGATAGATTACGATAATATCGGTCAAGCAAGATTGATAAATTTTATTCTAACGTGGTTGCAAAATGGTGAAGGATCCCGTTAGTATTAATATTATCAACTATTCCTGATAATCGTAATTGGAACATTATCTCAAAGTAATGAAATTTTTGTATTTCAATCGGACCTCAAGAGGTGTGCCAATTTTCAGTTCAGAAATCTTTGAGTGAGTAAAAACTACATTGAAATAATCAGTGAAATAGATACAGGTCAACCACATAGAAGCCCTAAAATGGATATTTTCTGAGTTAATATCCACTTTAGGGCAAGGGTGTGATGCATACACTCACATTATTTTTCAACGTAGATTCAATATCTGCCATAAAAAATTGGGTTCTAATTTGAAAAAATTGATTTTTCACGATTTTGTCATCCCCCTAACTTTGAAAGCGATTTTTTCACCCCCTGTATCATGAATCGCGATTTCGATTCTTAAAGTGGATACATCAATCTTACATCTTGAAAAATCCCAAAAATGAAAATTTTCCATTCAAAAACCTCGAAGTTATTCTTGTTTCAGCGGAGCTCTATTTTCGATTTTTTTTTCGAATTTTTCCGCTCAGAGAGAATTTTCCAACCAAAACTGAAAAATGTTACATCAAAATAACTTGAAATTTTCTAAGGAATCTATTTCTGCAATAAAAAAATGGTGTTCTAATTTGAAAAACGGAAGTTGACGTCATTTCCGGAAAAACCGGAGGTGCTCATGCCTTGAAAATATTTTAGATTTCATCAGCATCGTGAATTACTTATTATAAGTGCTGAATTTCATGAAAATACGTTCAGTAGTTTCCCGTATAAATATGGGTGAGGTTCCCCGTCACCCGTGAAAGACCCTGTATAGTTCGATTTATTCAAAATAATTAGACGTAAGACTCATATAGAACCGAGACAGATATTGTTACCTAAAGAGAGGACAACATCAGAGCTTTTGCTTTCGAGGATCAGCTAGTCCCGTTATCCTCGGAGCTGAGTCGCAAATTTTCTGCTTTGCCTGGCTGTCGAGCGAGCTCAGGTGCGTCACCACAGATCCGTTACCGTACGTACATTCACCGTCGCGTTTTTATCTCAATAGCCTAACGACCGCGTCGGTTTTATCAAGAGACTCGTTACCGCCCGCTGCACGAGTGATAGCCGGAATCTCACGAAAATGAGATTGTCACGTACGATTGTAATGTGACCCCGAAAGGACGAAAAAAGAAGGTTTTCCTCGACTCTCCCGCTTCACCGGGAGTGGAGCGATTATGGAGTGTACTCATGGCGGGATGGAATCCGTAAAACAATAAACTCTGGGTGGAATTCGCCTGTATGTCCCATGTATTGGTCTCATCAAGGCGAGAAATCGATACCCAGGTGGTGTTTTGTTTTAATTTGGGGATATCAAGGGTGTTCCTGAGGAGCAATGAGGGAAGAAATGTTTGGATATGTTTTTCCTCGATTTGAATAGTGTCATTCATGAGATTCTCCATTTTGAAGAGGGGGCAGATGGAAAGTCATTTCCTTCAACACCAAAATGCCCTGGCACTAAGTAGAGTCACTTTATTGCTTTATGGTGTTACGACACTCCCAGATCAGCACAGATCCCTGGCAATGTGATTCTAGGGACCTCAGCTTGGCCTGACTGTTCGTGGTGATGAAGATATGACCTCATATCATCTTGAGACACTCCTGGGCGCTTACGAAAAGAGCCAGTATTTCGGTCTGTAAAATAGAGGCCTCACTTCCCAGGGCATTAGAGATCCTCAGTTGAGATTCTTATATCCCAATGCCAGTGCCTGTCTCCGATTTTGATCCATCGGTAAACCATATGGATAACGAAAATTATTGCACTGTGACGGTCAGCTATGACCGTTTCAAAGGGCGTTTCGAAATCTAAGATAGTTTGGCCAAGAGATTTGAATTCCATTGATTCAATATCCTCTTATGCCCAAGCCAGTTTCCAGGTAGGAGCTTCCTGTCAAGGCATATCCTATTGCATCCTGCAGGCTGCATTTACTCACATGTAGATGTCGAGGGAGGTCGAGTATGACCTCAATCGCTGCTGTAGGAGCTGTGAGCATAGCTCCCGTGACACCAATACAGGTTGTGTATTGTGACCTCTTCGGTTTTTGTAAACCATGTCTTTCCAAAGAGTCTTTTTCAGGCTCACATGGCCGCCGTGGCACTGGAAAGAATCTTATCTATGTGTTTTCTCCAATTGAGTTTACTGTCCAGGATAACACCTAGATAACTCTAGAGAAGTTTGAAGTCTGGCCATTTATGACCGGAGGTCTAATCGAGATTTCTTCTTCTAGCGAAAGGAATTAGTGTTGTTCTCGAGGGATTGACTACTGGTGGTACCACTTTTCGGTAATACTGAGGGCAAGTTGCATTCGGCCGCTTAATGAGTCCTCATGCTTGTTACCACTATATCGTCGGAGTTTCCATGAAAAAAGTTGATGGAATGTCTTCGCAATGGCCTTCATTGCCAAAAATAGAGTGAGGTAGATAGTTAAAGACTTATTTAGGAGAAATCAGGAAAACTTCTTTTCGATTGTGTGAAGTCTAAAGATTTCAGTATCTGTTCCTCAAAGTTAAACAAATAAATAGGGACTATTCTACTCATCAAAATTGAGTGATCATCAAAGGAAAGTACACAACATTTTCAGAATTGCTTTGATGTCATCAGAACGCCATGTTCATGTTACACTTGATATTACTTCTTTCTTCCTTTGTCAAGCTACTAAACCATAAATAGGTTAGTTAGTGTGTAGTTTTCCGGTAATTCGAAAAGTTCGGCGTTGCCAATAGAATACGTAATTTATCTCATTTTTCTCTCCGGGTTTTATGAGGGTTCTGTCGGTTTCACTACACTTTCAAGATTTTTCGAAGTTTATTTAGTAACGGTGCCTCCAGCCCTATTGGCACCCTGCGCCAACCCCTCAAGTATTGGGTGTTCGAAAGCGTCATCGAAAAACTCAGTTTAACAACCTTCAGCTCGAGTTATGACGCTCGTAAACGAACGATATGTAATAATATCAGGGGCAGTAAAAACTAAAATATTACGAGTTTGCAAGTTTCCGTATGCAATGCCGTAATTTGAGAGGTATAAAAGTTGGTTCCCGGAGCGGAAGGATAGGGAAAATTTGCGGGTTTGATTTTATTGAATTCTACTTTGCAGGGAGTTTCGGAATGTAGTAAAATTCAAATTATTGTCAATTTGTAGGAAGAGAAGTTTTTGTGCTTGGTTACTGTTAGATTGCTGGACAAGAAGTTATAAAGATCGTGCCAAACACATTTTTCACCTACAGGTTGACTCCATTGTGAAGGCTGCTATTTGACTCGAATACGTCACTGTTTCGACGACCAAACACTCCCTTTTTTGTTCTTCATGTCCTACCGGTTAAGACTCTTCAGCCTTCGAAATACGAAACGTATACCGCCAGATGGCAGTGTAGTGCATTAATTTTTATTTATCCGATTATTCAGCTTAAAGAACAAATGTTGAGGCGCAGGGAATATAACAAGAAATCCTACACTGAACTAGATCTCACACTGGCTGTATAAAACTCTAATTTTCCTTTACCAGTCATTTGGGAGGAGATACATGCGGGGCGTATCATTTAAAAGAAATTCAATTCCATCTTCGAATCCACAATTGTGAGAAGCAATTAATTTTCACTGATCGACGGCTTAAACAAACCTTTATAAATTGAAGTTGATAAAAATGGATCTTCATCATTTCGAATAGAAAAATTCAAGGAGATGATGATATGATATATTGTTTATCCTGATTACTCCTAGGTCTCCTGTGGAGACCCTTCTGAAATTACAAGCTCTAAAGCTTGTAACTTGTGCCGAGTTCGAAGTAAGCAGTTGTGTTCTGTGTAGGCTTTGTTACTGTGTCCTTACTCCTTACGCCACCTTAGGCACAGCACTGTTAATTTTTGACCCAACAGTGAGATTGGTGGCCCCTACCGAGACTAGAAAATTTCTTTCCTAGCTCGGGATTGAACTTCGGAACTTTAGGTCCGAATTCCACTGCTCTACCACTGAGCCAGGGGCACTCAAATAAATTTCGCGAAAACAACACATTGTTGTATTATTATTTGCAAAAAAAAACGGTGAATTCTAAAAGAAAAATGAGATAGACGTTTGATTATCTAAAATCCAAATGATGGACTTCGATACTGAAATGAAAAATAACAGAAATATTTGTTCGTTTTGATGGTGGAAATGTTACAAAAAATGATGGGGAATATCCTTTTCATTCAATTAATACCTATAAAATCTTTATACACTCATACATCCCTTCATCAATCAGAAAAAATAAATGGTTTCTGAGTTCCCTTTTTCCAGGGATGTAGACCCTTAAGGTGCACTTGAACGCATGTGATTGAGGTCGAGAGTTAGCATTTCAGCGCTTGAGGAGGGTTTTGTGGTTGTGAAATTTCTTGGATTCATCTTCATGAAATTGATACCGAGAAAGCTAATTCCACAATTTTCATAATTGCATAAACGTAGGAGCAACATTATTCAATCTCGAAATCGTATCTGCAAAATAGGGAAAAATCCAAGAAGGAATCATTAAAAAGTTCTCCCTCAGCTGAAAAAACTCGTTCACAAAGTTCTGTTTTCTGATCGGGAAGGTCTCTCGACCAGTTTTTGTGTTATTCGGGTATACGAGGAGAGCTACATGCTCCTTGAAATGCTCCTTGAAATTTTATTGATTAATTGATCATTAAAATGCGGGATGGCTTTCAAAAAATTTCGGATATTCAATTAACAAAAATGGTTTGAAATAAAATGAAACAAATCAAGGATAATTTTCTATCTAGTAGTATGAACGAACGATCTTTCTTGCACCCCCCCCCCCGTGAGATTTTGATGGCCTTATCGTTCTTCAGCACATACCCTGAATATTACCCATCGCTTTTCAATAATTTTCATTTCGCCCCACCTGAGAAAAATTTCTGCGGGCGCCCATGAGGAAAGACGTCTCTTCTCTTTTTCATCAACATGGCAGAATCACAACACTCCGATCGCAAAATGACTCGTAAATTCCCCATTCATCTGGTAAATTTCGCCAGGTCATGTAGCTGCTAGAAAGTTTTCCAAGGAAGGCTTTCACCCACGCAAAAAAAAAGCGAAAAACGTCCGAAATTCCCCATTGATCCCCATCCATTAATTCGGAACGTTCCCGAACCGTCGAAGCCGGGATGGCGGACGATTCATTACGGGAATGTCGAGGGATGAAAGGACGTGAAAGGGACGGGAAGGGATTCCTCATTGTCATGACGGATAATCAATTCCGGTCATTTTGAAAGCTTGTCGAATGTTCACCGCGTAATGTGTGTTATTATAGCGGGCGGGCGTTTTCCCTCTTTCCGATGGAATTTTCCACTTGGACGAATAGCCGTGCTACGGCGAAAGTCGAGCATGTAGGTTCGTTTTTTATATCGATGAGACAGGCCATGATAACCTGCATGTATGGATGAAATGAACATTGAGCTTCTACCCATTCGAGAATGGATTCACTCAGTGCTGAATTCTTCCTACTTGTTGAAGTTTCTGAGGATTCGTGTAGATGCTGGATTTGCCAATTTCCAGCAAACCTTCACATAACAACAATCTCAAATATTCTTGCCCTATCCATTGTTTTGGTCCAAGAGCGGATTTACGGGGGGTGCTGGGGGTAACTACCCCACCCCATGAGTATCGAAGACCTGAGAAAAAGGTGGTGCACATAAAATATTTCATACATTGTGTACCTGATCTAAGGTTTTCAATCGTTATATTTATATTGAATCTTCGATTCAGAGACAAGAGGACCATTTCGTCCTGATCAATTACTTACCAAGCTGCATTCCTGGTATCATTCCAAGCCATTAACAACCTCACTGCTGGTCAGCAATTTAGGAAAATGGATATTTAATCGACGATAAAATTTTATGCAGTTCATTTTCTCATTAACTCTGCCATCCATCAATATGGCTATGGCAAGAACGAGAAGTGGCCGTCACTCTCGCCCCCTTTTCAATTCTCTCACAAATTACGGCCTAAACTGCGATTACACATTTACAACAACGATTATATAAACGACATGACGAGTGGTTGTAGCGATCACCGGTTACTTCGAAACGCGGTCTAGGGGGTGGTATTTTATCGCCCAACAACCATCTAAACCCGTCAGACTAAACAATACTTGCCCCTAGCACGGGAAGAGGTGATTGCTACGATGCCAGATTTAGAATGTTGGACACGCGATACTTCAGTAATCATCTGTCGGCATGCGAACCCGTCTGTCAGTCATGTTTGAACACGTTATGGCGAAAATTTTCTGCAGACAAAGTCGTATGGAAGGGATGGAGATTGTTGGATCGATGGGTGGTTTTGATTTGATAGTATTTTGAAGCTTCCGTCCTCGTTTGATGCAGAGGTTGAGCGTATAAGCGTCAAATCCTGATGGACCTATAAAGGCTATGAAGGTCAATCCTCAATGAAAAAAGGGAATACGTTTATGATTTCGACCTTTGAAAGCAGAAAAGATCAAGAACGAACTTTTTGGGCCATATGGTAGACTAGATATGTTCAGATAGAGCAAGTTTTCTTTTAAGTGGCAATAACATCGTATTATTCAGCAGTAAAGCATAATAAATGAGAACATATCCAGTTAATGACTAGAATATCATAGGTTTGTCAAAGGGGTTATTTCATATAATCACCGGGAGTATTCTTCACGACATACTTGGTATTATTTATAGAAGTTGAGGTTCAAGCTTCGATGGAAATCTCATGATGAAACAACCTCAAAGCTTTCTAGCCCAGTCCATGTCTGTTATGTTCCCTCAATTCAAAGAAGTATGATTCAATATAGCGTAAATTCTATTGGTTGACGTATTAAAGTGATTAATACCTTGCCCACCAATATTTTGCTTTTCTGAACATTTGCAGCCTGCGGGCTTGAAATGGGCATATTTGAGACTGAGTGGTTGCGTAATATTTTGGAAACATCTGAGTTTTATTGTGGATCGTGAATCGGATATTGAGGCATTTTAAAGTGGTAAGTCGTCTTCGGATTGGAAATTAGTTGTCATTTTGAAAACGCTTTTAATAGAGTGAATCTAGTCTGAAATCAAATCATGACATAACTTTTTGATTCCGTATATGAATTCATCATATTTGCATATCCAAATTCTAGTATATTTCGAGTACAAGCCGAGGAATTGGTAACGAATATATTATTGCGTGTATTCTTTGGTGACTATTCAGTAATTTCTGGTGGGAAACAGTTTAGTATCCTGGTGGAGACCGATTTTGAAGATGATTTGAACTGCTTTTCCCTCACCTTTTTGCAGTTTTCTTCGAATAAGATCTGTACCGTTGGAAAAATGTCTCTTATATTTTGCGTCATGAAAGAGGTAATGAAGGTCATTGGAAATATGTGAAAATATATGGAGTGATCCATTAAAGAAATTATGCATTTGTTGAATAACATTCATCGGGGACATCCTGTATATCAGAAAATGATTTCCTGAGATGCAGAAATGAAGGTATAAGAGGTCTACTCAACAACGAAATCTCTGAGATGTCTGGTTCGGCAGCTATGGAAGATTTTCGCTCTATTGCAGGACCCTGTATAGTTAATAGACATGGCATGTGCTGAGACACTCTGTTTCAAATTTATAATTTCGTCCCTTTTCCTCCATTAATTCTCCCGCAAATAGACTATTCGAACATTATATGAATTCCGATTTGAGGTTTCGATAACGATCGTTACCTGAGCGTTCATGCATTTTATATACAAGCCGATGGACGATAATTTACCATTTCAATTCAGAATTATTCCTGGATTTGATTTTATCGGTCGAAGGCGCATAAATTGGCACTCGGTGGGTTTGCGTTCCACTTCGTGTGGGTTTTTGCATCCGCTGTGTTTGTGGTATAAATATTAATTTCGTTCTTTTTTTCAGGTAAGTTGAAAGCTTTGCTTCTACACTGGTGCTGGTGGTGAGTCGATAAAGTTTCTGTTTCATCTCAACTTGAATATTACGAGAAGGCCAAAAATTGTCTATTATCATAGTGGTCAAGTGGTCATACTTTCATGAAAGCAAGAGAGTTTCTGGTAATGCCTGAAATAACACCGCGATCGTTAAGTTTTTTGAGATTATGTTTTCGACAGTTCAGCATCTGAATGGACTAAAAGATTATAAGAGGTGGATTTAAGCAAATGGACTTGTGTTTATTCGTGTATGGGCAAATGTTCTTCTGAAGTCTCCATATACAGTGTGTAACAGACTTGGTGTAAAATATTATGTGCGCAAGGAAGTCCCTACTTTTTTTCGATGAAAATGCTACTTTGTTGTGAGATAATTTATTGTTATTAATGAATCATTCAAAATATTGCTCATTGTTAGCCACAATTTTTCCATTTTTCTGGTAGAGCTCGAATACCGTTAGGATATCTTTTTCTTGACAAATGTGTTCCAAGAATTTATTCCTGGAAACAAAGTATTTATATTATATATTATTATATTTCATGAAACTTGTTTTGAATTCTTCAGAAACACCAATCCACCTTAGACTCCTTACAGCCCACTTTTGCTCTCCGTAGGAGTATAACTTGCGAGGATTATTTTCTCCAGCATCGATCTTCGAGCATCTCAAATTCCCCTTTCAGCTTGACTATCGAACCTCTGAAAGCGGGCGTGTCCCAGATTCTAAAATTCTGGGATAAGGTTTCGATCATCCAGTTCAATTAAGCGTTAATTCCAGCAGACAATCATGGTCTGAAAGTTTCACGTCGTCCTCGGTTCGGATCTCGTCCCCATTGTGCGCCCATTAGAAGCTTTCAACGAAAGACCCGTCCCTGATCTGCTGGTAAACAAAAGAACCGATCAAAGGAAGAACTTGGATAATGAGCTCGATATCGTCGTCCATTGTTGCATTGAAAATTCGATCATTAATTGGATCCAAAAATATTTACCGATTCGTGAACGTAATGTGCTTCAGATATCCCACATACAGGGTGTCCCCCGAGGAACATACTCCTATCATACGATATTGATATATAGTTCCCATGTTCCATGGATAAACAATTGCGATACCATATCAACGAACAATAACTTATTAGAAGTGTCAGTGTAGAGTTCGACGTCAAAAAAGTAAACCAAAGTTACGCGATAAATAAAAAAAAAAGATGTCCACCGAAATTGTAAAAATCGAAAATTTGGAGTATCGAGACATCACCAAGTACCTGTATTTAAAAGGGTTAAGAGGTTAGCAGATTTACGAACATATGCTTAATACCCTTGGTGATCAATGTTCTCCGTATGCTACCGTGAAAAATGCAAGCTCCAAAAGAGGTAATTTTCCATTGAAGATGATGACCGATCGGGAAGGCCAGTTTCTGTGTCAGTCCCTGAAAATATCGATGCAGTTCATGACATGATTTTATCAGACCGTCGAATTGGGCTTAAACGGATATCTGAGGCACTGAAGATTTCATACGAACGCGTTCATCATAAATAGTTCACGTCAATTTGAACATGAGAAAAATTTCTGCAAATGGATCCCCAAATGTTTGAATGTTGACCAAAAGCGTGCAAGGGTAGGAGCATCGCGTTCGATCTGTGCTCGATTTGAAAACTATGTAGACTTGGGTAAATTTCTACGATCCAGAAACAAAGCAACAATAGATGGAATGGCCTAAGAAGTTTCGTATCCAAAAATCTGCTGGAAAAAATCTTGCTTCCGTTTTTTGGGATTGCCATGATTGATTTGTTGGATAAGGGTGGAACAATAACTGAAGATCTCGCTGGAGATTACTAGTAGTTCAACATTACTGACCACACTAGTGGAAAAATTGGAAAAATTGAAGAGAAAAGACGCGGAAAGCTATCCAAAGGTGTTCTGTTTCTACAGGACAAAACCTGAGTACACAAATCTCATATTGCCATGCAAAAAATTCGTGATTTAGGGTTCGAATCACTAGATTACCCCCCTTATTCACCAGATTTGGCTCCGTCCGACCATCATCTCTTCCTTTAACCGAAAAAAAGTTTAAAAGGTCGTAAATTTCCTTCCAACGAGGAGGTAATGAAAGCTGTGGAGGACTGGTTCGCAGAGCAAGAAGAAACATTTTTTTTGAAAGATCTGGAGACGTTACAGGTTCGCTGTAATGAATGTAATCAATTATGAGGAGAATATGTTGAGTAATAAAATATTTTGACATTGAAATTTTGTTTGGTGCTTTAAATAGTTGGCTAAGAATGGCCGAATGACTACACCACATGACGAGTCAAAACTTGGTTAGAAACGCGTTTTTTAGTGTCATAAATAAATACATGAAACGGTTTTCTAGCATTCGGTATTGCCAATTTCCCATTATGGAATTTCGTAAATTTCGATAGCAAGTTTGTAATATGGCGTCAAATATGTGATAGTTACACCTACACCAAAGAATGAACATCTCTGTTTGATACCTCCCCAAGTATGGACAACTCTACATCATTAGTAAGATTCAATGGATGTGATTATCTTGAATCGAGTTTTATGCAAAGATGAAATCCGAAACTTTCGATCACCATGACACTTCCCAAAGTTATAGCCCCAAATTTCCACAATTTAATCCCTGGAATTCGATCTCTTGTATGCCTAAATTCATTACGAATCTCTAGATGCCCGATAAAACGCATTTCATTCCATGAATCCGATGAAATACTCATCCTTCTCAAGACCAATAAACACGAATAAGGAATGCCCTTCAGTCTCAGACCTCCGAAAGGTGAACTAACCGAAATATTCAACTGACATTCCATATTCCCTCCGGTTATCAATCTCGGTTGTCGTTCCATAATCCGGGAGTTCGGTTTTATCTAGAAAATTTCAATCCTCTGGTATAATTCGAAGATCGGACAGTTTGCATTTATCTTTATTCGAAGATTTTATTTTTTTGTGGTCGCCAGTCGACAGAGTAGGACCGACGCCAGAAAGAACTTTTATAGACATTCCTTATCCGCTTGTAGGCGCGGTTTTGAGAGGTACACGATTGTGGCATCGTTTATAAAGGAGCGAGGTGGTTCGTTCGCTGATAAGACTCGATAAAAAGATGGACGGATCAAATTTAGAGTGTTTTTGATAGAGATGATGTAAAATCTATACATAAAATCTAAGTAAAACTTGGCCTGAGCCTTCAAAAACAACAGATAATTGAATCTTAATGAGCAGTCCTCAAAGAAATTCGGTTTCTGCAGAAGAAGGATGTTTCACTTGAAAGCTTTCCACTTGAGTTTTTTCTGTGTATATTCGGATGAGCTGCCTTAGTATTATGTCACATTTTAAGGATCATTGACAATTCAGAACAAATCTTCAGTTACGTGAGCTCGACAGAAGTAATATTAAGGAAATACGGTTGTTCAATGGGTTTGTTGAGTTTTTTCCATAACAACTCTTTCACAAAGAGATGGTGCCAAAACAGTCAATCAAATTGGTATGAATTGATAAGTGGGACACGAAAATTTCAGCGACTATCCCATTTAATCTTAAATGACGATTTTAAATCACAATTTTCTTCATCGTGACGATGATGAGTTCAATTGAAAATTCTGACTAGTGATTGATCGTAAACCGATCAAAATTCAGTGTGTTCCCTTAGGAGCAGGGTGCCTAATACTCGGTTAAACTCATATTTTTCGTCAGGCTTCTTTCACTTGGTTTCAAGAACTTTTTTTCTGAAAAATCTAAACTCCATCAGAATTCGGGCCTCAAGGCCAATAAATCTGACTCTTTCGGATTGCGCAGAGACGAAGTCGACAGAGTTCATCTCCTGCCACGGTCAAAGGCACATTACGAACTAGTATTTAGCTCCGATCGGATGGGTTGTCCAAAGCGTAGGCGATAGGCCATTATGGTACCACATGTAACATAGTACCATAAAGTTACAGCATTCACGGATTTTGAAGCCCGTTGCCGCCCCATTATTTTATGATTAATCGGTGGGAATGATGGCGTTCTTGTCCTAGTGATTGTCATGGATTAACTAAAGGAGACATATCGAAGCCATTAGAGGAACAGCTCGAAGTCTGACGAAGCTGGTGTGCCACGCCATATCGGAGAATCGGAAATTATTCATGCATTGATTTTGACAACGAAGAAAAATAATAATTTTCTGGTGAAGAAACGCTTCTCGATTACAATTTCTGGATCGCTTCGAATTGAGAATTCTCAAAAAACCGTAAGCATCATCAGGATTTATTTCAATTTTTTGACATTACAGCAATAATCTGATGGCATGTCGTAATGACAAAGTTATGTCACTGAATTTTGATGACATAAGAAAGCTCGTTGCGGTACTCAGTCCCATCATGAATTCATCAAGTACCTCAATGAAATTCTGTATAAAAAACATGTGATGGTGAGATCAAGAAAGTTCATTCAAGAAGCACCACTATTTGCAAGTACGCTGAAAAAGTGCTTTTCAAATTGGCAACCGGGAAAAAAAATTCCAACTTTGCAGGCTTTCCGCCATTTTGAAATTTTTTCTTCCAAATTCTACACCACGATTGAATTGAGCCTCAAAAAATACTAAGATGTGACCATTAGGGGAAGTACGTACAAAATGACATAGGGTTTTATTTCAGAGGCATAACTTGTTGATAGTGAATTACAGTAATGTCATATTCTACACCTATGATCTTTGTTCCTTTCTTCATAAAATCTTATCAACCATTATGAAATAAAAGTACCAAAAGATAAGATAGGATATTCTTAGATGAATTGGGATAAGCGAAAATTCATGTTGTCCGAATGCTATGGACAAAATGACATACCGGCAATAGGCAACTGTATTTTTCTACTTATAGTTACAAAACAACTGACAAAGTTCACCAATGAAACGCTTGGTTCTTCTAGGAACATCAGCACAAGGTGCGTGAGCACAATGCAAGAGCAATGCATGCATCGTAACCAGTCTTCTTCAGGGCTAATCCTGGAGAAGATCTTAATCGAGAAAAAAGGTGTCATAACAATAAGATGGACACTGGACAGTCATCTTAACGATCTCGAAAGTTGCTAGGAACATTTTCTTCTTCATTGTCTTCTTTAAATAATGCCCTGTCTCCTTGTTTTTGGAGGAGGAATAGGCTCTTTTTTTTATTACGATTGATCTTAAATTTGGCAGGTGTACATAATTCTGGTGACAATGCATCATGAAACATTTTTTATAGAAAAAAACAAAATGGCGGCTCCAAAATGGCGGATGAGTTTTGTAATTATCATCCGATTCCATTCAAAATTAGTATCTGGGGGTTTTTGGGTTCGACGATGATGATTCTTTTGTCAAAATTGGAAAATTCAAGATGGCTGCTACAATATAGCGGACGAGTTATGTAATTATGATACGAATCTATTCAAAATTGGTATCTGGGGGTTTTCTGGGTCAGAAATTACGATTCTTCAAAATTGAGGAATTCAAGATGGCGGCTTCGAAATGGCGGATGAGTGTTGTTATTATAAAAGCTTGTCTTGAAACATGATTTTTTTATTATAGCTTGTTTGATTTGATTGCAATCTTAGTACGTGTAGAAGTTGAAACTAAGTACGTTTATCGAGTCCTCGGCTCACGTTTGCCTTGTCCACTTATGAATCGTCCTTTAGGGATTGGAGGAATCTCCTCATAGGATCAGAAAGAGTAGGTTAGGATGCATTGCCTTTATTAGCCGCAGATGAAGATTTTGTTATGAATATGCTAAGACAAGTCCTGATTCTTTGTTTGCTGATAAGGCCTGAGATGGATTGTCTTGGTGTTGTCTGGTAGATACGGTTAATGCGGCTGAAGTACCTATGTCATTTTGTCCGTTCACTGTATATGTCATTTTGTCCATATAGCGTTACAAAACGTAATGTATCGAATTAATACAGAAAGTATATTCAACATACAAAAAGCGCCGTGAAAACAATGACAAATAAGTAGAGTTTGCATTGAATGCAATTTAAATGAAAAAAATTGTAAAAACTGGCCATTTCTTCCTAAAATTTGGCGCAATGAGATAAAACTCGTGACCTATTGATTTCTGTTATCACTCATAACGAACGAATGAACCATAGTAGCTCTTACTAATTTTCGAGGTTAATGGAAGCCACTCGGGTCGTGTGATATGGTAGGCAGTTCCGCATTTGATACCTCCGAACTCAAGTTATGATGCCTATGTCATTTGGTCCATATATGTCGTTTTGTACGTATTTCCCCTAACCGTTATTTCAAATGTCACACATAACTCAGCACAGTCATCAGAGTATTGCTCAAAGTTGACAATAAACACCCTGTTTCTCGCTTATGCGTCGAAAACGGGGTATATGTCATGAGGCAAAAATGACTTCCTAGGTGTCATATACACGGCAATATAATATATTGCCGTATGTTTGTCCAGTTTTTGGTGAAACACCCTGTATACTTAATCCCTTGAAAATAGTTGTCATTGTGAAATGTCAAAAATGCATTTTTTAATTTTTTAGAGGATATTTTAATATAAATGCTGTTAGATAAAATTCTTTATGTTATACGAATCATTACGGCACAAGTAGTGATATCCGACTCTGCTATGTCTTGTACCATCATAATAATCTTCATGATACTCATTACATAAATAACTATTAATTTTTTTGTTTGTGGAAGGTTATATACGTAGAAAATCGGGAGGAAATGAACATTGATTTCTTCCACGTGAAATGACATTTGCATTACGTTGAATACTATTGAAAAGAGCTTATTGAGAACTTGTCATTCTTTCGTAATATCACATTTCCTCCATCTGATTCACATTTGAATCCCAATCCAGCAAATGCAAATTTCCATATTGAAAATACCTACCCCATTACCACGAGACTTTCATCCCTCTCGTGATAAATGGAAAACTGACGCTTTTAATGGAAACATTCACTTATTCGGCCTTCAAGCCGTCACCTCAAGGATCCGAACGACTTTCCCGGTGGAAATTCGCGATAGAATCAGAGATTACATCCTCACCTTACAAGACCGTCGTTTTCAATATTTGAACCAACACTCTTCAGTCGGAGGCATTTTCCCCGCAGAAATGTATGTAATTCAAATTTCCGTTTCGTAATTTCACCCGGAATGCGTTTACCTCCAACCCAACACCAATTTCCTCCTATTTCTGTACCGCATCGAGTCTTTTTCCGGAGGAAGAATAGCTAGACCGATTTTTCAAGCCTAGATTATCTAGATTCTGGATGAATGGAATGCTCGTGTAGGAACGAATTGCAAGGCGACATTCTGATTCGAATAGTTTTATAACTTACAGAATGTCGAATGAATTGGCTTTTACTACGATTATGATGCTTAGTAGGAACCACAATGAAATTCTATATGCAAAATAGGTGATGATGAGATCAAAAAAGTTCATTCAACAAGTACTACCATATACAAAATTTTTCAATTTACCTAAATGGTAAAAGAGCAATTACTAACGACAGTTTTCAATATTTATTCCAATGGTTTCTGAGGTTTTCACATCATGAGTTGATGCTTCAAGCTAAACTTGTAATCCTGTTTAGTTGTTGACAAAAATTGCTAATAAGTCACACAGGGTAAATACTTATCATTCGATAAATATTTTTTTCTTCTGCTCTTTCGAAGGACGTATTTAAAATAGGTGATGATGAGATCCAAAAAGTTCATTCAACAAGCACAACTATATACAAAATTTTTCAATTTAAATGGTAAAAGAGCAATTACTAACGACAATTTTCAATAATTATACCGATGGATTCTGAAGTTTTTACATCATTAATTGATGCTTTTTGGTAAACTTGTAATCCTGTTTAGTTGTTTGCACCAAAAATTGCTTCTAATGTTTTTTTTTCTGCTCTTTCGAATTTTCGATGTAACCTTCAGCAACAGTAAATCTCTGCTTTCCCCGATGGTGTTTCACGGTACGAAGATCACAGTCTTATTTTAGGGGTGCGATAAATTCAAAAAAATGGCAATAACTTTAGGCATTTTACCAAAGGTGTGAATTCCAGCGGATGTCTGTCAAGTTTTACCAAATCCAATCCAGGGATATTCCCCATGTTGCAAAAAATTATCACATTACCTTTGATTTTGTATTTACAGTTTCAGAATGACTCATTAATATTTAAATTATATTCAATTCTAAGTAACAATTGTGTTCGACAGCAGATAAATAAATTGAACCTGACGTTGTCAAGGAAATTACAAAACACAGCTAACTAACCAACGAATCTTCGAGAATACACATTATACTTACTGCTTTGAAAATAGTTGTCATTGTGACATGTCAAGAATGCAGATTAAAATTTTTTGAGAATGTAATAATATGAAATACCTTCAAATAAAATTTTATATGTAATACGAATCATAAACAATCATTATGCAAACATCGTGTTATCGGACTAATATTCTTTACCTATATCTATTTTGAACCCATTTCAATTGTTCAATGGGTGTTTTTGATCTATATCCTCATTTGTTAGCTAACGAATTCGTTGCTAAGCCTTGAAAAAGTTCATATATAAACTATAATGGATTTATTTTTGGTCCAATTCCCATTGCAGAAGTAGGAAATTTTAGTTGGTCCTCTTTCTCCAGTATCGAAAAAAACTGAAAATAAAGTCTCCAAGGCCTTATACTGAAGAATGCAGTTTTGCAGCAAGTTCAAACTCACAATTAATTCACCACGCAACAGTAAGTTCACCTAAAAAAACGCTTGGACTTTGAAGAAGATGCAGAACTCTAGTGTAACGAGAACAAAATAACAGTTCATGACGGCCCGACGATTTTACAGAATATACCCCATGTCCCTTATAATTAAATGTCTATCAAGAAATTACATCGTCAAACAAAGCTCAGTCATGCCCTTCTCATATCGCCCCTTCCCGGCTTTCCACGTTATTTTGACAGCAGGGTCGGATGAAAAAAGAACACGCCGGCCGTATCAAACGTCAACGACGGACGACGACAAATAAAGAAAAAACTTGTAATGAGCCCTATCCGACCGACACAGGTGTGTCGTATGAGGAACAGAAAGTTAATTATTGTACCCCAGCAACAACAAAGAACAGCTGCTGAGCATGCGGGGGTGACGACACTTCTCTCGTCACCGGGAAACGTCGGGCTTTCTCCGCATGCGGCGTACATGTGATTTGCATTAGATAAGTAAACATTCTGTGACTGTTTTGTTTTTCTTTGTCGTTTCGTTCGTGACTGCGGGAGGGTCAGATGATGGAGGACGATGGCTGGGAGCAGAATAAACAAAATGTACGGTACCCGATCGGATAATGCGACGAATTTTTACGAATTTCGCAAAATGTTTACCGAGAAGGCATAAGTGTCATGTGTGGGCTCGTCTCCAATTTCATTTATCTGTTTGGTATTGGTGTTGTTCAATATTTGCTGGTTTCCATTTTCGGGCTAGGTAATGCCTGATATTAATTTCAATGTGGTCGAATACTGTTTTGTGCTACTTTAGAGTTATCGGCTTCTTGAATCACCCAGTTCGAGTTAAATGTTTGGAATAAGATTAATATTGATTGAAAAGCAATTTATGCAATAGAGTGGGGAAAAAATTGTAGTTTGAAGCTTCACCTGAAAAGCTTTTCCTTCAACTACTCAAGTCTCGCGGAATTTCGAATATTCAAAAAAAAATAAACATCAAAAACTATCAAATTTCAAGTTCAACTCGTCAAGAACTAATATGATGTTTTGGATTCTTTAAAAATGAAGTAAATAATAGGATGAAAGAGGAAACTGTAAACTCACGAAAGAGTTCAATGCAAATTCAGGGATGTGTCCAAAAACCTCGAAAGACTTGAAGGCAAATATGAAAGTATTAAAAAATCAATGAAAAAATGGGAAGAAAAAATAAGAGCTCTTTATGGTACTGGAGGTGGGCCTGTTGCCAATATCATCCTTACTCCAGAAGAGACAGGTATTATCGGATATTGGAGCTGCATTTATTCATAAATGAGAAGCCCACTATGATTGTGATGTACTAGAAGATGTTGTTACTTTGACCAGTACTAATGAAGAAACACCCAAAACTGCTAGTTCTTCTATCAATAATTCAACAAAGTTTGAACGAGAGACTCAAACTGCAGAAGTCGAAATGTTGCTGTTCCTTCGAAGAGACGTGATCCATTGAAAGTAATAAAAACTTTAGAAAATGATGATGATCTAGAAAAAAAAAAACAAGAGTTGATAGATAAAAAATAAAGGAGGAACGAGGAAGTTAAGATAGAGCATGTTCTGAGGTGCGAATTGATGAAGAAAGAATTTGATTCAAACACGGAGCTTCTCAAAAAGGAATTATTTTTGAAGGAAGAGCATCTCATAAAAGAATCCGATTTTTGCAGTTAGAAATAAAAAAAGGAATCTTCGAATTTATGTAAATTCATGGAGTCATCAATACGTTGAAATTTCAATAATTTTTTTATTCAATTGTATTTCCATAATTACATACTTCTACACTCTGTAATGGACAGGAAATACATTGATAATATGTGAATGGTCTTCATATTGATAGTAAGAAAGGAAATTAGAGGTTTTCAGTCAATAAGATCATTATACAAATACTATGCTCAAAATATTATGAATTACATATTTATAATTCCATTAATGTCAATTCATGATGAACATTTCCATTACAAAATAAATTGAAATCATTTTTCCATTTATTTTATACAGGGTGGCAATTTGAAAACGAAACAGACGAGATTACAGACGAAATAAATTTTTTCGATAGAAATGCTCGGACAGGCATGGGCGTAGCTAGCCTTTTTTCCTGGGGGGGCCTGAGGGGGCACAGTGGAAAACGAGCAAGGAAAAACAAATGTGTTTTTCAGTAAGGGGGGGGCACCGTGGATTCTGGGGGGGGCCGTGCCCCCCCAGGCCCCCCCCTATCTACGCCCATGCGGACAGGTCGATTTCTGTTTCGAAGGGGGCAACTTAAGATGTAGGTTACGGACGCATAGCGCTTCAACCCTTGCTACTACAACCCTTACCCCCAATTTTTGAATAGGGAAGATGGGGTGAGTGATACCTCATTTGAAAGGTATTTTTATACTGATTTCAGCACAGTAATTGTTTTTTCATTTTATGCATTAGTTCTCGAAATATTCTTAACTAAGTATTTGAAAATGAAGTGGTGTTTTAATGGCACTTGTAGTGTTTTTTGTGAAAAATCGACATTTTGAGCTTCAAAACAACCATGACTGTGGCTTCCTTCCTCCAATCCACTGACATAGAAATCTTTAATCAAAATGTCGATTTTTCACAAAAAAATACTACAAGTGCCATTAAAACACCACTTCATTTTCAAATACTTAGTTAAGAATATTTCGAGAACTAATGCATAAAATGAAAAAACAATTACTGTGCTGAAATCAGTATAAAAATACCTTTCAAATGAGGTATCACTCACCCCATCTTCCCTATTCAAAAATTGGGGGTGATGGTTGTAGTAGCAAGGGTTGAAGCGCTATGCGTCCGTAACCTACATCTTAAGTTGTCCCCCTCGAAACAGAAATCGACCTGTCCGAGCATTTCTATCGAAAAAATTTATTTCGTCTGTAATCTCGTCTGTTTCTTTTTCAAATGGCCACCCTGTATAATAATCAAGTTACAAGATAACCTTTACTTGGAGTTTTACCACTTGCCATGCGCCAGTAAAGAAACCATAGATTAATCCTACATTGATCTAACGAAATGATCGTCGAATCAAGGATAATCGCTATCTGACGGGTCAAACTTCAATTGATCTTACGCGCCTAGATCTTTTTCAGCGTCATTCAAAGAATTTTGTGGGTTCACTGTTCACTCTGAAATTTGCAAGATTTTCTTTCGATATTTTCATCTTCCACAATTCTGACGAAAATATACAAATGAATTTCAGTGAAAAAAGGAATTTTGGTTTTGTAGAGATCTCAGGAATAATCCGCAGAAGGTTTGCAAGACCGGCACAAGTGTTATTTGTGTGGCCTATGGTTTGTGCTATTGATGTTCAATCTTTCGTGGGTTTCAATTTTCATGTTGGGATTTGCACGGAATTCGTTTCAGCTGGACCAAAAAAAACTCATGGTAGTTTTAAAACAGCAGCTGCCTGAGAATAAACCTGAATAAATGAACATTCCTTGTTTGTTTGGGATTATGGATTAATTTTGAGCATCGATCGGAAACGCAATTCTCCGATTGAACTTTTAATTCGAATATTCGAAATCTCGATATTGCCACATTTGTGAAACTCTTGTTGGTTTGTACCATGAAATTCATATTAATTAATAAATATATTCACTATCGACTCATCAGTCATTACGCCCTTTGTAATATTATAAAATTTGTATATCCGAAAATGTTTCTTCATTCAAACATCCGAAAAATTATGGAGATCAATCGATAATATCCCATACATTCGCTAACCCCGATGAAATGTCCATGATCCCCGAGTTGAACTCTTCTTCAATCGCCATGGGCTCTGTCCAGGTAATGTGATAACCAGTAATTAATCGAATTGACGTCCCGGTCCATTGGAATCCGACGCATTGGCGTCAGAATCGAATAATTTAAAAGGCAACGCCGATGGGCCTTAATTAACGAACGTGCGTAATCATTTGGCGCGCTCTCTCCTCGAGCATAGAACACGATTTGTTCTTCTTCTTTCTTCTTCGCTCTTTTGTTCTTGGCCTCGGTAATTGGATTGTGCGACGGTGAGAAAATTATACGGCTCGGGTTTTCTTCGACGTTTGAACGCCAAATGAGCGACGGAAGAGACGAGCGGGCGTGAAAATAATGACGAAATACGGCGGTGGTGCATTCGGGACTCAGGGTAATGAACCGTTGTGTCGACGGTTTTTGAATAGAACTGGGTAAAAATGTCTTCTGAATGCTTGGGAGAAGTTTTGGGCATTATTCTTTTTCGTTCAATTAGTGCAGTATTTCAAGATGTAAAGTTCTATGTTCAGCAATGCTTCAGATGATACATATGCTTTTGTTTTGAAAGATGGCTGGAAATTTGTGGATCATCAGAGTATTTCACGACATACGTGATTTTTATCTGCTGCAGGAAGAAGATAGACATTTGTATGAATGGTGTACTGAGAATGAAGTGCCTCTAAATATCAGTAAATGTACCAAAAGCTATTCGAGAAAACCAACCACCAAGAATTCAATTATAATATTGACAACCAAGTCTTGAAAAGGGTATACAGGGTGTTTCACCATAAACTGGACAAACATATATAAATAGCCGTGTAGATGACACCGAGGAAATCATTTTTGCTTTATGACATGTACCCCGTTTTCGACGCATAAGCGAGATACAGGGTGTTTAATGTCATTTCCGAGCAATATCCTGATGACTGTGGTGAGTTATGCATGACATTTGAAATAACGGTTTCTGGTCACATCTTAGTATTTTTGGGGCTCAATTCGACAGCAAGTTTTCGTTTAACCTCCACATTGGTCGAATTATCTGTGGAGCCAATAGATCTTCGGGGTTTGTTCTATACGAAATTGCAAGAAATTTTCGAATATATTGACTGTTCAGTCGGTGTATTCCAGTTTAATTCGTACAAGACTCGAGTACTGTGTGAATTCATTGGCGCCCGCAGAAACCCGCAAAAATTATTCTCAGGGGGGCAAAATCAAAATAAGAAAGTAATATTGAGGTGTCGTGCTGAAAAACGATGGAGACATCAAAATCTTAGGAGGGGGGCCATCTTTGGATCTCCTTGAACAGCTGGTTTGTTGTGAAATTAAAAAAAATCGACAAAAAACGACTACAATATTCAAGTAACAAAAAATAAATGTTCACATGAAGAAACCTTCACGATTTTTTCATTACTCCTTACTATACTTACTATCTATATGTTTTACCAAAAAAAAATTAAACAGCTCTTTCTGGGTGTTGCAGTTTCTTTGTCAGTAAGTAGTATATTATGAAACTTCTCAAGTTCTTCAACTAGAAAAATTCGTCCGTTACATCGCTCATCTTTAGGGAGAAAACGACATATAAGGACAAAATTACATAGGCATCATAATTTGAGTTGCTCCAGTTCATTCGGTCGTAATGACTAATTAGTGATAACAGAAATCAATAAGTCTCGAGTTTTTTCATTGCGCCAAATTTAAAGAAGAAATGGCCAGTTTTCACAATTTTTTTCATTTATATTGCATTAATTTCAAACTTTAGTTATTTGTCATTGTATTCACGAAGCTTTTTTCATGTTTAATATACTTTTTGTATTAATTCGACATATTTCTAGTTTTATAACGCTTTATGGACAAAATGACATATACAATGAACGGACAAAATGACATAGGTATTTCAGCTGAATTGACCGTATCAACCGGACAACACCGAGACTATTCATCCCAGGCTCCATCAGCCAACCAAGAGCCAGGACTCGTCTTAATATATTCATAAAAAAAAATTCATCTGCGGCTGGTAAAGGCAATGCATCTTAACCTACTCTTGCTGATCCTATTAGGAGGTTTCTCCAATCCCTAAAGGACGATTCACAAGTGGACAAGGCCAACGTGAGCCGAAGACTCGATAAACGTACTTAGTTTCAACTCTACGCCCAATATGATCGAATCAAAAAATAGCTCATACCTCCTCCAAAAGAAAGGAGACAAGTTCCTAGGGCATCATTCGAAGAAGACAATGAACAAGAAAATGTTCATAGCAAATTTCGAGATGATGAAGACAACTGTCCATCTGTCTATATTGTTATGACCTTCTTCGCCGATTTAGATCGGGAAAAAGCAAGTCATTTTCAGGATGAGCCCTGGAAAAGACTTGTTACGATGCATGCATTGGTTGCATTGGGCTCAAGCATCTTGTGCTGATGTTCCTAGAAGAACCAAGCGTTTCATTCGTGAACCTTGTTAGTAGTTTTGTAATTATTAGTAGAAAACTACAGTTGCCTCTTGCCGGTATATCATTTTGCGGACAAAACTGATTTTGTTTATCCCAATTTATCTGAGAATATTTCATTTTTTGGAACTCTTATTTCGTAAAGGTTGTTTATAAAGAAAAGACCAAAAATCATAGGTGTAGAATATGACATTACTGTAATTCACTACTAACAAGTTATGTCTCTGCAATAAATCCCTATGTCATTTTGTACGTACTTCCCCTACCAGTAAGAATATTTTATCCAAAGAATTACCGAAGGATGTTTTGCGAACATTGCGGCGAGAATATCTCGCACTTCCTCTACTTAGCAGTCCTGTCGCTGTTTCAGCAAACGTCACCGCCGTATTCTCATGCAAATCCTTCCCGGTGAGGAAGATGGCCCACTCCGGGGGCAAAACGGCCTTTTCGGCTCCGGAAATCGAGTTAAAAGCGGTGGAAAGTTCCGCTTCCAGCCACTAGGCAAAAGAAGAGGTCGTTACCGCCTGCTAATTGATACTTGCGACTTTGAACTTTCGGACGGCAAATGTCACCGAGCCAAGAACTGGCCGGGCCCCGGCCTAATTGGCCGTGAAGAAGTAAAAGAGGAGAGACCGAAGGGTTAGGGGCCTCGGCCACTTTTAATTAGTTGAACAATGCCGTGGGAGACCTTTCGAAGGGTGTCGGACTGCCTCTGGTAGTCGATTATAGTGGGATTCCAGGTTCTGATAGTCGTTAGAGTTGAGTACATGGCGCTATCACTTAATAAAAAGCTTGAGACAACTGTGTAGTTAGTAGCTTGGAATTAATGCGGTGTGTACCACAGACTTGATGGCGACTTTCCCACACGGAACTCTTAATTGGTCAATAAAAAGTCTTTCTGAATGAAGTTCAATCAAGAAAGGTTTATCCAGAAAAATTGAACTCTCCGTCGTTTCCAAGTTTATTTCAGAACACACTGATTCCAAGGATTGCATGGCAATGTCATTTCTTTTATAATCTCTTACTGGAAGTAAAATTTGTGGAACAAAAATCTTCATCAGAGAGATTGGGGGCTCTATATCTCCCTCAAATGTCAACATTAGATTCTTCCCAGCGAAGTCTTAGCTTTATCCTATGCAGAAATCATCCAACAAGTCACACTGGGAGTTCTCTGCGAAATTTGCATACATCCATAAAAATTAAAAAGACAAGTTAGAAGAAATTTTGATAAGGACAGTTTTTCTGTATACTCCATTCACAATTATAAAATCACAACTCTGGCCATGGTTTCGTTTTCAGGAATTGGTGCACCTGATGAAAAATCTGTGCGCGTACAGAGAATATTGTTAATTACAAAACGTTGTTGCCAGTTGCTTTGTTTACATCAAAGTAAAAGTATCAAAGATATTCCACATTTTGTTAGTTCGAATCGATCGGCGATTTTGAGGCGAAATATCGATAGGGAATCGCCTATTTTTCCGTTCTTCGTCGTCCAGAAGAAGTTTCCCGTCGATTTCGTGCAAGTGTAATTTTTTCCTTTCAATGAATAAAATGTATATCTATAAAGCTTTCAGGCTTATTAATTTATATTGCATTGAAGTTATTAGTTTCTCTGTAAACAAATTCGTTAATTTAGTTATTATGTTTATTTCCTTTGTGATGAATGAATAAAACTGTTATTTATTTGAAATAAAGAAATATTAGAAATAGAAATGTTATGCACCCTCACAATCATATCACATATTCGGATTCCAGTAGAGGGTTCCATTATTCTTGATTCTTGTAATTACCCATCAATTCATCTTATATCTTCGGGTTGATTTTTTTTAATGAATTCTTGATTAGAATCAACAATTGATGTCGTCAAGTCTTGAACTTTCAGTTCAAGAGGATAATAAACATCAAATCTTCACAAGCATGCATATGAAAATTATGTGAAAGCAATGCAATTTTCTTCCATGGCGAAAAATTATATGTTTCAACAGTGATCTCTTGTACTTTTCATGCAAATAACTAGAAAAGGAATCCTTTCTATCAATTCATATAAACGTTAATTATTTTCGTCCATCACATATTTTCCAATTCATTCACATTCTGAGAAACACGCTAAGAATGTAGAAAGGGCAACATAGTGTTGACTTGGAACATAAAAATATTTTGAAAAACGTCATAACTTCGATACAGAGTGGAATGTGTCAAATTTCCTAGGCCAGAGTTGTGATTTTATAATTGTGAATGGAGTATACATATCCGAATTATTTTTGGCCACAAAATGAATTAATATAAATTGTGAAAACTAAGTTATCAGATAATGCTCAAGAAAATAATGATTATACCCATAATATGCTGAAATTGCAAGGACATGAGAGTATTTCACTGTCACAAGAGTTAATTTGAATCGAACTTTCCTCTGGACATCGTATGGTATTCAGTAATTGAATAACTAAATACTGAAATCATTATGATAATAGGTATACAGAAAGAATGGAATGAATTCACAATTTCATTTGGAAATTTGGAAACGGCTTTGGATATACTCATTAGGAATTAATTCACCAGAGAATGTTAACCAATATAAAATACTACTGACATATTCAGAATCTTAATAATATAACTTCTGATTATCTTATCACTATCATATATCCTCTTTGCTATTACGATATAGGTACGAATATCGAGCTTCGCGGACACATCTACACAACACAGGAACTTTTACTAGTTGAGATTGAGACGAGACGAGGTCTTTCCCCAGACACTTATTTCACGAACCGAAAATCGACGATGTTTTTACCTTTGGTGTAACACAAACACAACAATTCTTGTTTTTATTATTTTCAAGACTTCGCGAGCTCGCAGTGTGAATTCCTTAGTCTGGTGCATTTAGAATATCCCTGGAAGCAAGCAATAGGAATTTTTTATCCTGTTCGCATTCGAGATATCTTTCTGAGCTCGCATCATTAATTAAATAAGAATAAATTGAAAATTTCGCTAAGAAACATCACATAGCAATCTATGGGAGATCGCAATAGGAGTTCGCATAAGAGCCGCCGTTGAACCTCTCAAAAATCTCGCGGAGAAGTGAGCGAATTTGAAACTGAAGAAAAATTTTCATGCCGACGGTCAACAACGATCCAGAAACTTTTCCGAAGCGAGGAAAACTCGCAAGGCCTGTCGGAAACAACTCCAATCCAACCCTTATAAAACGCCGTGACCCTTAATAAAACTGCGAAATTTTATCGATAAATATAATGTTCGAAAAGAACAATTTATAGCTCCCTTGTGAACTCGCAGCTTTCCCATTTCTTTCCACGGCTCACAACTACCCTTTTTAGCGGCGTGGAAAGTTTTTCATCTCGCCAAAACTTCGAAGAAGTGTGTTTCGCGCTGGGTGAAATTATTCATGGGTAATTGGAACGGAAAAAACCATACTTGCTTGGGACAGCTACGTGAAAATTATTCTCCTGAGGATAGGATTTCAACTGACTCAACTGTAGTGCTCTTGGTTTCAAGGAAAATCTTTTCAAACTCCACATCGCATTGGAACATAAAAATATAATTATATTGTATTTATTATTATGGGACATTCCTTGGATATATTTAACTTCAATGTTATAAGTTTTATTCAGTTATTTCACAACAATGAAACCTAGATGCTAAACATCTGTATGTATCGCATACAATTATAAGTTTCAATTGTTGTTTCATGAAGATATGTCAAAATGGGCTGGCGAAATTCGGTACGAATGCCACTGACGGAAATGAAAAAATTGTTATTCACTAAGAAATACATGTTGATAAGTAGCACGTGCACGACAAATTCCATCAAAATATTTAAAGAAGAGTCACAGATATTTTTGAAAAATATTAATATTCAAATATTCACCACCGTTTATCACAGGAGTTGAGACGTTCAGGTCATACATTCATATAAACTTTCCTTTTCAAAATGGGCTCAAACATTGTCATTCTGTAAGAAAAAACCTCATAAATATTATTTCATTGAGTATCCCCTTGAAGTATATAAAATAGAATCATATTCATTTTCCCAAAGAAAAACTGGATTGACATTAATCAGTAAAGTGAAAGTAATGGCAACTTAGAATTGTCGTTTGTATGAATTTCATCCGGGGACTACCGTATTCCCCTGATTTGACCACGGATAACTATTTTACCAAAACACAAATTACCACTTTGGGTCACTCGTATTCAGCCGATAAAAGACAAGCAAAGATTGCTATAAACTCACAACCAAAAAGATTTGACTACTTTTTCATTGTATTCGCTTCTGAATCCCAGTATACCGATAAATGTCAATTCCAAGAAACCAACGGTAAAATATCGGGAGCAGAAATTCTATCGAGCTTCCTTCCGTGATTTTCTCTGCGAAAGGAAGTCATTATTCTCCACGATGAGGGAAATTCTCAAAAATAAATACAGGACCGAGCACCGAAACAAAGAATCCGATGGCAGTATCCGCTGACATCAATAAATTACGATATTCGCGGAAAGCCGAATTTATGAGACCTCGGGAAGCAACCCCAGGTCTCGCTGAAAAACAAAAGGGAAACGGGTCCTTCCACAGTAATCGATGATGAACGATAAATGCTAGCAGATTATTTGAAGTTATATACCGAGAAGGGAAAATGTGGATTTACGAGATCGTCGCTTCGAGGGTAAATGTTTTATTGTTATGATTACAAAAATACAGATAATCCATAAGCTTAAATGTAAATTAATACCAGTTGATAAGAAACAATACTCATACCAAACCTTCATACTGAATACGCAACGTGACAAGGAAAAAGGACACCCAGTAATAACTAATTTATTTCTAACATTTCTGAGCGCTAGCTTTACTCAAACACGAGCTGTCATTTTGACACGATGTCTGTATATTTTTCGAATTTGTGGAAGAGAATGGTCTCAAGCGACTCACTGTTCAAGAATCCGAAATCAAATGCAAATATAGGTATTCGACCGGTCGTAAAAACGATAACTCTCGAACGTAAAAACCTAGAAATTCGAAAATGTCATATTAGATTCGGATCAATACTGGAATAGCTACATAACTACTGCACCATTTTCATATCGTTCTAATTAATAATTGAGAAACCGTCAATTGAATAGCAGATTAGTCAATTCAATTTCAGAAACCGTCAATTGAATTTCAGATTAGCCAATTCCGTTTCAGAAATGATTATTTGAAATTCAGTTAATCCACATTCATTCAGAAACCTTCATTGGTAATTCAGACTAGTTACATTCATTTCGATAATCATCTATTCAAATTCAGATCAAATCCAATGTTTTTCAGATGTCAGATCAGGATTTTGTATGTCTGATTAGTCAATACCATTCAAGAAGTGATCATTTGAGATTCAGTAAAGACATCTATTTCAGTTGTTCAGATTAGTTAGGTACATTTATTTTGAAAATCATCAATTGTGCTTCAGATTGAATTAAAAAAAAATTTCAGAAATCATGTTTTGTGATTCAGAAGGTAGGATTCAGAATTCATCAATTGTTATTCAGAGTATAGAACTTTTCTAATTTCTTTGTCGAAAGTAAAGTGTTTCTCAAGGGAATTAAGTTTATGTATTTTAACTGATCTCCTACTGAATTAAAATCGATATTTCTCAAATACAATCTGCGATTTCGAAAACCAGTTGATTTCAAGAATGAATATTGTTTCGTACCTAGGTCAGTTTACCAAGGTTGTTCTAGTTTTATTTTTGTATTTTGTTTCCCCAGGATAATGGTTTACTTGCACTGCTTTTAGTTGGTGGATGCTGGTGATCCTCGTAAATCTCGATGATTAACTGTTGTGACTTCACAACCGATGTAAGGATGGTTATCTTGATGATTACCGCGATAAGTTGTTATCAGTACTTGATAGCAACTACGAAGAGTATGAACTCTACCTTCTATATGAAAATGTATAGCAAGGGAGCAAAAAATAACTACATAATTACTTATTGACAACGGGTAATTGACCGACGATTATAAACTCTACTGACTGCTTGTCTCTGTAACAAAGGGTTTCAAAAACAAGCTGGAAAATTAGGGAGGTTCATTTCCTCCGAATAAAAGTGGGAAAGATCATCAATTGATTGGGTGTCAGAATCGAAAACCGCCTCGCTAAGCCAACAGAGTACTCTCATTTGCCATTTTTGACTATAGGAGAAAGAAGACTCATTTCTTGAATGTACAGACCAATGAGAAAAACCTTGGATGCTTTGGTGTTCGATCCTGCCATGTGAACTGCAATAAACGTCACCATAATTATTTTATGAGGTTTTACTGAGAACTGAATGAAGGTTTATAGGACATGGTTATTGTCTCAAAAAACCAGATGACCTAAATTCTTGGGTTGAGAACCCTTTTAAAAGCGGACCATGACTCAGTATTTTTAAACAAAGAACAATATTGCAGTTCAAGGGTTCGATCCCATATGGTTAAAGCAATTTATCTATACAAAATTTTTAAAGGTGACAGCTTTTTTCTGGTGGACAAGGATATGGTAATTAATTTGTCCAGATGTTTGCGAAGTGCGACGCAACGATTATGACTACATGATTTGAATTGAATTTTATTTTTTCTGCAATACAATTGACGAATTTGTTTTAAATTTATTTTTCCTGAAATGAACTGGATTTATCGAAAATACAAGTGATGTTTTCTGAATTCAACCTGGCCATTTCTGAAATACAACTGGAGATGGTGAAGAGCTAATTCGAATTGTTTGTGTTCAGAGTTATTGTATAGGTCCTTTACCAATGAGCGCTCTACCGGCAAAATTCAGCTTTGTAATTCGTACAAAGAGTCATTGTCAGTAACCAAATTGATGTTCATGCGACGAAAACAAGAATACATGGCAATCCTCGACAAGATTAATCGAATCTCCCGTTTTAAGTTTCCTGATTTATTCGTCTCACTCAACGTTTCTTTGTACGGGGCCACGTTTCCATAATTTTTACGCCGGTTTTCCATCACCGTCTACCGATGCAGTTACCTAGAGCTCTTTGATCTCTAGCCAGCGGCACCAAGATTCGAAGCTCATTAGCGCGCAACCATTAAGCGCGTTCGGCAATGACATCCGACTGGTCGGATTGATCTGAACCGTTCGTTTATTACATCCAGATTGAGGGGAGTACACATCTGGACCGTTCGGCAAAAAAATCTGATCAATCGGATGTAGATCTTTTTGCTCGCTGTATTTCGACGGAGCAAACGGATTTTTTCAACAGAACAGAAACAGAAATTACTTTTCTGCATTTGTCAATGGATTTTAACTGCATTTATGAGTTTCCTGCTTCGAATATTCTTGAACGGTCTGTTAAAATTTCGTGTCTTATGTTATTTGTTGTGTAGTAATAAATAAAAAATGTCGTTTGATAAAAAAATAATGATTCAAAATATTGAATCATTTCAACCAAGGGGTAGAAGTGTTGAGAGCTATAACGAAAGAATTGAAATAGAATCCAGACTACCTCTACGGCCGAATAGACCTTTAATCACTAATTTAATATCTGACAAACAGAAAAAACGATCTGAAAGCTCCGTACCGTTCGTTTATTACAGAAAAATCTGACAAATCTGTACAATCTATGATCACGTGACTAAAAAATCCGTCCGCTCTCGGATGCTAATGCCGAACGCGCTTATTCTGCTATATTTGTGTCCTGAAGAATGCGTCGATTCACCAGACGAAATCGAAATAGGGCTCTTGACCGGTCGGATACGGGACTCGAGTGGGAAAGAAGAATGAAGGAGAAAATTCATTCTTGAATATTCGGTTTGAATTGAAGTAATGCAGTTATTCTGAACGATGTTCGGGAAAAAAAGTTGTTGAGGGTATTTCGAAACTGACTAATGAGGCTTGGTACTAATTGGGAAAGGGTTTCGATTCTGGAAATAAGAATGACTGAATCTATATTCATAGGCTTACAAATTAGGGCTAGGAATCATGAATGAATGATTTGAGTACTCGAATATTTATTCGAATAATTTGGGTTTTTCATTATTCGTAAGTAATATCATAAGGGCATCTAATTTTCCCGAAAAAAAAATCAAAAAAACACGTTGCTTATATTTCAACACCTGCACGAACGCTTTTTGTTAAAAAATTACTTCACATTGTGTTTTTTCGATTTTTTCACGGGAAAAATAAGATGCCCTAATGGTATTTGACAAGACTATTTCATGAGTAACAGATTATTCTGCATGCATTATGCATAGGTATCAATTCGAAAATGGAAGAATTTATTTAATAACAAATACTTCAAACTTAATTATTGTGAGTTTTGGTAACAACTTTCAAGTTTTTCCGCGGGTAAACTCGAAAAAACTGCTGACAGCTACTACCATACAGTTTTTCCATCTGGATACCATTTGTAATTCAAAATTGCGCGTTTCTGATTGGTGGAAATTAACTATTATTTTCGGACTAATTCTATCGAGAGCGTCCTGTATTTTTACAATTTAATAAGACCATGTGTACATTAATACTCTGAATAACTCCCGAGAGCTTTAGCTCGAGGGATTTATTCTTCGATTATTTATGTTCATACTAGCTGGCCCGGCGAACTTTGTTTCGCCTAAATGATTCCTACACCATAGCCATCTTTATCTTAAGAAGGCCGTGCCTACACTAACTGTGGATTTCACAAATCGTAATCACCAGTGATCGGAGATCCACGGCTTGGTTAGATTTCTGAACTGTCAAATCGAGTTGATTCTAGATCAAGCTCCGATCACCGGTGATAGGTATGCTTTGTGAAACCCCCGTTAAAGTTGTGCAAACTTAGCATTGCTATTTTTTCAAGCAGGAGATAAATTAGGCATAATAAAAGTTCTGTCAAATGTCATCTGTCAAATGTCATCTGTCAAATGTCATCTGTCAAATGTCATCTGTCAATAGTCATCTGTCTATTGATAAATGTCATCTGTCATCTGTCATATTATGTCATATGTCATCTGTCAAATGTCATCTGTCAAATGTCATATGTCAAATGTCATCTGTCAAATGTGATCTATCAAATTTCATCTGTCAAACGTCATCTGTCAACTGTCATCTTTTCCATGGATATGAGCTGTCACACAAAACAGAAATACAAAAATAATATGTCAATTACTAATTATGGGCAATTTTGAATTCAGTTATTTCCGCAAATATAAATATTACCCAAACATAAATCAAAACATTTCAGAAATATAGAGAAAAGATGAAAATGGACAACTCACGATTGATGCTGATCGCCACAATCCGATTTACTTGACATTCCGGTAAAAATTCACTGTTCCACCAACTTGAGATCTTTACCCCTTCCGAGTTATTATAAGTTCTATGCAAATTACACAATAATTGTATACATCGCCATCTAGTGGCGATAATATCAAATACAGTGTCTAGTCACTGTACGCTACAGTGTCTAGATAAGAGCCATTAACCGTAGCGACACCTAGTGGCCTTATTCAAAAGGAGAAAAACCATTTCCTACATAAGCAAACCGTAGCGACACCTAGCGGCCTTATTCAAAAGGAGGAAAAGCATTTCCTACATAAGCAAATTTTTCATCGAATTTTTCAGAGTTTCAATGTATTTTATAATAACCAGGCCGTAGACAAATCCATAAATGAAGTTTCATATCAAACAGTCCATCCGATCTCGAGTTATAAATGGTGTAACCAACAGCTCTCTTTTATATATATATAGATGGTCGAATTGAATTTTCTTGAAATACAAGTTGCTTGAGATGAATTAAAGAAAATAAAAGTCGATTTTTGTCATAGTCGAGTGTTATTCAGAAGGATTATTACATGAACACGCTCCAAAAGCTTTATCATAGCAAACTTATGCAATCGAAATAAATAGCCGCTGATGGTACTTCTTTGTTTACGTGAATAGCCGATAATATTGCATATCCTGTGAGTAAATTCGTGACTTTTCATTGGCGGAGCCATGTGTGAATTGAAGAATCATGAATAATCAGTAAATAGTTAAATATTCAATGAAAAGCTATTCAGTGAATAGTGAAGTATTCACTGAATACTCCACAAATGAATTTTCATGAATTCATCTACTCCCGTATAATAATGTCTCCATTATTCAACTGATTTTGATCTGTAATAGTATCTATAAACCAACATCGTGACTTATAATAACTCACGCCTATAACTCACTCTAATACAAATAGCAAAAATGAAATTGCTTACGAAATGGGTCGATCAGGAATTCTATTTCAGACATCAAGGTAACGTTCTCGCCATTCATTTCTACATTTCCTTTGGTCTGAATATCCAAACATTGCATTTGGAAAACGTGAATTTTCGACGTTTCCCACGCGATTCGATTCTCGACCACAGATATTGCTTTTGACAACTCTTCTCAATTTTGAAAATGCAGATCGACTTTTACTGAAGAAGTCGAAGATAACGCATTGTATTCAATTCACGGTAATGGTCATAACACACTTGATCATGTGCGTGTGTTATGACTTACATTACCACTCGTTGAATAATATAGGCACTTTTATTTATTCAGGAGTGAGCTGAGTAATCAATCATTCGTGATGTTACGAATAAAACTTTGAATGATCATTCAACTGTCTGTTTAGGCATGTGATTAATTCGTTAAAACGTACGAAAATCAAGATCTGCGCCATGATAATAATACGTGCAGGATTTTAGAGTTGAGATAGAATGGATGAAAATGAATCACTTCACCACAAATCTATACTAATATTATAAAGCGGAAAGATTTGTATTTTGGTGTGTTTGATACGACTAGGCTCAAAAACCACTGGACCGAATCCAGAAATTCTTTCACCCTCAAAAAGCTACATTATCCCTGAGTGACTTGCTATGACCTGTTTATGGTAATGAGATGTTTTCCTAAATTATGTACTATTTGGGAGTGTGTTTTTATGAATTGGGTATTGATCCTCATCCAACCTAATACGTTATTTATCCCCAGTATTTGATTTGGAACGAAATCACATCATGCAACGAGTACATCAAAAGATATGGCAGTTTGAAGTGTTGAACATGAAACCGCCGCGTGAAACAAATTTCTACCCGAGCGAAGCTGGGACAGCCTGCTTGTATTCTATACAGGGTGTTCGGTAGAGGAACCGACAAAAATTTTCTGTGTATTGGTAGGATTAATTGTAACATTTTATCGAAATAAACTTTAATCCTAAGTGTTATAGTTTTTGAGATAGAATTTTTTTCGGTTTTAGTTCGATTTCTTCAAGATTTCTACAAAAACCTCTACGAGTATTTTGTTTGCAGCTGTATGTGCGTCGAACTTTTTGTATTCTATTCTGTAATGTATTGCCTTACAGGATAAATCATTCCTTCAGTCATAGAGTACCGAAAAATTTAGTTATAAGACAGTAAAACTCAAAACTTTATATTTTTTAGAAAAAAAAACCAAAAGCGGCAGAGGGCTCCGTTTTCATTTGAAAAGTTCGATGGTTTATCCTCTTTCTAATTTTCCATTAGGGCACACAATTATTTCTTTAATAGTCAGAATGCATCAACTGTTCAAAAGAGGTAGTAAATGATGAATTCCTTTTTTTCAATTTAATTTTCAAACTCCTTTTTATACTTATTAATATAATTATTATTACAAATCTTGCTCAAATTGAGCACCTCCATTCCTTACACAGGCTCGATATCTTTTTCTTATCTCTACTGTAGTTACTTGGAGATTTATTTCTTCATTTACTCGAATGAAGGCAGCATCGATTCTCTCCCTAAAAATTACCATCGTGGGTACTTCAGTTTCATAGACAAACTCCTTCACGCGTCCCCAGAGATAAAAGTCTGAAGGCGTCAAGTCTGGAGAACGCGCGGGCCAATGAATAGGACCAAGTCTTCCAATCCATGCATTGGGGAATGCGTTTATTTCGATGTAGTGGACTGTATGAACTTCTTTTCCTGCGCTGATTAATTTAAAAGAAACACGTGTGTACTAACACTAACAGTTTATTTCAAGAAGAATTAAGCACACAACCAATTTAGGTTATGTTTACACCAGTTTGGTGTAGTATAGAACGATAAACGTAAATGCCTGCAAATCACAGTACATCTAATAATCTAACTGCAACTCACAGTAGATTGACGAGTATAATTTGTATATATCTACTCTTTAGTAGATTGAAGAAGAGAGAGATATTTTAAATATTTGAAATAGGCACATCAACATCTGACTAATACATAGAACTTTAACATGGAAAAGAAGAAGAGATCAAAGCACATGAACATGAAATTAAGAAAGATATTAAGCGTTAAATTATACAGAATGTACCATCTTTATGGAAAATATACCTACATGAAAGAGAATACAATTAAGAAATGAAATTAATGAATTACTGATGATGATTATCGAGGCTGGCGCCATCTATTGGACTACTTTCCAAATACTAGATATAAATACAGGAACGAGTACAGGAATCTAAATTTCTCCAGGGAATGATTTATTCAGTAAAAAAACCGAAAAAATTCTATCTCAAAAACTATAACACTTAGGACAAAAGTTTATTTGAATAAAATGTTACAATTAATCCTACCAATACACAGAAAATTTTTTTCGGTTCCTCTACCGAACAACATGTATAATAATTTCAAGATTAAGATGTTGGGAAATCATCAATTGAATTGATTCATATATTCTTTTCGTCGTTGAGTTGGCAAAACTGTGCTCGCGTAGTTATTTAGTCATTTAATTTTTTACTGCTTATGTCAAGTGCAATTCTTACATCCGTATCGCTCAGTATCTATCGATTCAAAATGTGTAACGAAACAGTGTTGCATCCTTAAATTTATGTGCCAATTAAATCGACCATCCGATATTTCCTCTTCCTCCACCTTCCTGTAACATCTGGTAGGGCATCCGTCTAACTAACATAGTTTTTATCTTCTTCTCACATTCCGAACGTGGCGATCCGTCCTGCCCCGTACGAATGCCCAAAATTCCTCCTATTATTTTTACATTCGGTCCCCTCGCATATTTCATTGGGAACGAGAAAGAAAATGCGGCAATTAGTAAGACACACTGCCGTCAGCTCGAATATGCAGCCACACACATCGTGTACTCATGCATGGTATACGGGGGCAGCGAGGGAATCACTGGTGTTGGGTTACTGTTATAAAGATGAATGCGGTAATAACGAACATAATGAGTTGGATCAGCGGGAATTCCGAGCCAACCAGAATTCGAACAAAGTTTGGCACCAGATAAAAGACACCGAAAAGGTGTTCTTTTATTCGAGGTCACTTCTACTAGGATGCTCCTGATTCCCTTATATTTTACATACAGTAGGGAAAACCCAAATGGAATAAATTCTGTTCTCGGTTACTGTGAATTGCTAGGCACACACGAAATGGAAATCTGTAAGGCGCTGGTCTCCCTGAAACGCGTCCGTCGTCGGTCGCGTTTCTTCCCCGTACAAGTTTCATGGATACGGTCGTATCTATGGTTTTTCAAATGTATCACTAGGAAGTTGTACGGGGCAGAAACGCGACCGACGATGGACGCGTTTCAGGGAGACCAGCGCCTAAGATCTGATCCGCTCTGATCGGATCGCTCCCGCCGATCTGGTCTGTCGGGATCAATGAAATATATGATCCGCGACAGACCAGATCCGCAGTCCAGATCTGGACAGATCTCACTGATTTCCCTTTCGTGTGTGCCTTGCTAATGAGATATATGATCCGCGACGGACCAGATCGGCGGAAGCGCAGTCCAGATCTGTTACAGATCTGGACTGCGGAGTGCGGATCAGATCTTACAGATTTCCCTTTCGTGTGTGCCTTGCTAAAATTCATGAAATATCCTGAAACACGTTGAACCTAAATTTCAAAGTGTCGTTCTCCTACGTAGAAATGCGAACCCTATCTTCAATCCCCTACGAAAGACAGGTACAACCTTCAATTTTTCGAATAGGGAGTCTGGACTTGTGATAAATCCTTTGAAAGTTCGCGCCTTTCTCTATCCCGAAATGTTGTTGTTTTCGTGTTCATTGCAAAAATTGTAATAGAAAAAAAGCGAGTCAAGTGATTACCGAAATTCCTAAATATCACGTCGACTATTAATTTCCCTCGTCTTGATTTCCACAAATCAGAAACGCGCAATTTTGAATCACAAATGGTTTCTAGATGAAAAAACTGTATGGCAGCAGCTGTCAGCAGTTTTTTCGGGTTTACCCGCAGCAAAATTTGACAGTTGTTGTCAACGAAAGTTAATAATACATACATATACTGCGTTCGTTATTACCAATCCGGGTGTGGAGCGAGAGAAAACGGACACAGAACATCTAATAAATACGGATCTCTTTCTCTCTCTCCTCTCTTTCAGCTAGAGAGAGAGATCCGAATTATTGGATATTCTGTGTCCGATCCACCTCCGAAAGGGAATACCGAATGCGCCAATTGATGCATGCAGAATAATCTGTTACTCATGAAATAGTCTTGTCAAATACCATTCGAGCATCTAATTTTTCCGAAAAAAATCGAAAAAACACAATGCAAAGTAATATTTTTAATAACGAAAAGCATTCGGGCACGTGCAAAAATCCTCGTCTTCAACTCGGGTTTTTGTTGCCACCAGCTTCTTGTTGAAATATTGCTTAGCAACGTGTTTTTTCGATTTTCTTTTGGAAAAATTGGATGCCCTTATGATATTACTCACGACTATTTCTCTCGTCTTAATTTTCCACCAATCAGATACGCTTAATTTTGAATAACAAATGGTTTCTAGATGGAAAAACTGTATTTTACCCGCGGCAAAACTTGACAGTTGTCACCGACCATTACAATAATTGAGTTTGTAGTATTTTATAATTGAATGAATTACCTGTTTTTTAGTTTTCAAATTGATACCTCTACATAATGCATCCAGTATTATCTGTTTTTCATGAAAAAGTCTTGTCAAATACCATTCGGGCATCTAATTTTCCCTGCGAAAAAAATTCAAAAAACACAATGCAAAGTGATATTTTTGGAACAGAAAGCAGTCGTGCCGGTGCAACAATTGTTGCCACCAGATCTCATGCTTCTTGTTAGAATAATACTCAGCGAAGTGTTTTTTCGATTTCTTCCGGAAAAATAAGATGCCCTTGTCTAATTTGTATTTGAATCGAATTAACAAATGTTGCTAATGGTTCGTTTAACGAAAATGCACAAAATAACAATGACAATTTTGCTTGTTGACGAAGCCATCGAGGTGGAAATGGGCCTCATCACTCAAGATGATTTTTCGATGTAATTCCGGATCATTTTCATGCCTTTCAAGGACCTAATCAGCAAGGACACAACTTTTTCGATGATCAGCCGGCTTGAGTTCCTGTTTTTACTAAACTTGACAAGCCCAAATCCTTATGCAAAATACGTTGTATGACGTTTGTGGAATGCCCAATTCCAAAGAACGACGAAGAATGAACAAACCGGGGTGTTCTTCAACACTCCAGCTACAGCAGCAATATTCTCGGCTGTTCTTGATCGACATGCATAGGTTTTATTCATCACATGACTAACTTGTCCCAACGGCTAAAGTTTTTCCATCAATTTCTGTATTGCGGTTCGACAAAGGTGCTTCACGACTACCCAAAATTGTTCGAGTTTTACGGACCATCTCTGCCAAATTTTCACCATTTTTAGAGTAAATTTTAATAATTTCAATGCGTTGTTGAAGCGTGTATCGTTCCATTTTTATCAATGGTGTAGTTTTCACTTGTCAAATGTCAAAAATTGACAGCTTCAAAAGTAATATCCACCGAAATATTAATTGAAAATAACACCTTTTATTGGAGAACTACTTATCTACTTTACTAGCATTTTTATTTTTTTTGTTACATTTCATATAACATTTCAGTTTTTGATTTCTACTAAATTTTACATTTGATTTTATTTTCTTCTATTCTGATATTCGCAATACACATGAAAATGATTCTGAATATACATAGTGTAACAGCCAAATGGAATAAATTCGATAACGAATAAATGAGGGGGTGTTAGGAAAAACGCTCGGACACGTCGATTTGTAATTTTAAATGCGCATACTTTTCAAGAAAATGAAATTATATAGGGTGTTCCATGCGACCGTAGCCAATACCAACTTTCTTATTTCAAATGCAATCCCCTGTATATTATTTATTTTTTGGATTCTTCAGAAAATTCTAGACATAATTCATGTACAATGTCCTATACCTATCGTCAACTTTTTCGGAAATATTAAGTGTTTTCAGATTTCTTACAAAAATTAACATTTTAAATGAAAATTATTTATTTCACAAATTCGATACATTACACTCAATACTTATTTCCCATTTACCTCTTGATATAAAGAAAGTAAGCAAAAACGACTGAAATGTTGAGTAACGTTAGAAGACAATTCTACACCAGATTAGCATGTTGCCAAGACGTTCGCGGCGAGCATTTTGAACATTTCCTACATTGACATTAATGTTTTTTTTTGTTTTTTTTTAATAATTAAGAAAAAATAAGTATTACTTATTAGGTTTCAAGTGTAATGTACCGAATTTGTGAAATAAAATAATTTTTATTTAAAACGTTGATTTTTGCAATAAATCTGAAAACACTTAATACTTCCGAAATAGTGAAAGAAAGGTATAGGACATTATGCATGAATTGTGTCTAGAATTCTCTGAAGAATCCAAAAAATAAATAATATACAGGGGGTTGCATTTGAAATAAGAAAGTGGGTATTGGCCAAGGTCACATATACAGGGTCCGGCAGAGATGTATGACGTTTTTGAAAAAATCATAACTAAGTGAGATTTTGAGGAAAATGAAATTTTATTTTTTTTAAATGTACGTGAGAGTTTGCCATTGATACCACATCAAAAAAAAAGATAAAAAATACTCATGAGCGGAAGATGATGTCATCTAAGTGGTTGCTCTGTTTTTCCACACACTCCTGCAGCCGATTCGTGAAGTTGTCCATGCATCGTTCCATCATGTTGTTTAGAATTGCTTGAATTTCGCGGGTGATTGCAAGAGAAAGTTCGTCATGGGTACGTGGCTTGTCAATAAATACACGAGCTTTTAGGTGCCCCCACAGAAAAAAATCACATGGGTTGAGATCAGGCGATCGTGGAGGCCACTCAATATCCCCTCTTAGCGAAATCAGTCGTCCAGGAAAATGCTGTCTCAAAAATGCCATAGATTCCCTTGACGTGTGACAAGTTGCCCCGTCTTGGTGGAAGAGAACATTTCTAATGGCTATACGACACCCGTTGCTCTAGCGTCCACGGCTCCATGGCGACTGACCAAAAAATAATGGCAACTCCTTGCGGTCACATATCAACCATTGCGGAAAAGTTAGGCTTCCCCTTCGCCGAGTTATACGCATCCAAAAAACGTCATACATCTCTGCCGGGCCCTGTATAATACAGGGTGGGGCAGAAAAACCTATCCGATTTCAAAACGTTATAAAATTAAAACCACTCAGCTTGTCAAAAAATTTTTTTTATTAACATATCGCAAATTTTATGCCATTTTTAAATTTAAGTTTTGAAAAGCACATCACTCAAATGTCGTCCTTGGGAGCGGATACACTTATTTAGGCGCTCGCGGTAGCTTTCCATGACTTTCACCGTCATTTCCACAGGAATTTCTTCAATTGCCCGAGCAATTTCCCTTCGTAAAGCAAGAAGGGTCCTTGGTCGATGCTGGTAAACCTTCGATTTGAGGTAACCCCAAATTCTGCCTGTTTACGGCGCCACAAAGGTGAAAATGGGCTTCGTCCGTGAAGAGCACAACATCGTCGTTTGGCAGTTCTCGGAGATCGCGACACAGGTTCGTACGGGTTTCAAAATCCCTTTCACTTAATTTTTGTGCAACAACCATTTTGTAGGGATGCATTTTGAGGTCCCGGTGCAAAATTCGCCGAATACTGCGGTTGGAAATCCCCAAAGCGAGCGAATGTTTTCGCGCCGAACGACGCGGGGAACGTTCAATCGCGGCTCTCACATTGGCCACGTTTTCAGGTCCTGTTGCTGTCCTGGGACGTCCAGGCGACTTCTTTTTCAATGCTGAACTCGTCTGTCTAAAATTTGACACCCACACTTTAATCGTATGGTGATGTGGAACAGGATCATGACGCCCGAGTCCGAAATGAATTCGAAAAGCACGTTGTGTAGCAATTATCGAACCGCCGCATTCGATAAACCGCTCAATAACAAAAGCACCAGACCAAGGCATGTTGACTACTGACAAATGGCATAAAACCAGCTTTCTAACGGTTTTTACCCCACTACTCTACCTGCTCTCTCTTCTGAGAAAAAGGGATTTGAAATCGGATAGGTTCTTCTGCCCCACCCTGTATTATTTTCTTGAAAAATATGCGCATTCAAAATTACATATCGACGTGTCCGAGCGTTTTACCCAACACGCCCTCATTTATTCGTTATCGAATTTATTCCATTTGGATGGAACACTCTGTATATTGGACGCCACCTCTCAAACCATGTATTAGCCCAAGCATACTTCGTATTCAAAAAATTGGAAGTTGACCTGTGTTTCTAGGGGGGTTGAATGAAGGGGTACCTTTTTAACGAAGAATAATGAGTATTAAAAATTTAATGTTGAAGTTTTTCAGAATATTTCATGAATATTTACAATAACAGTATCAGAGATAATTTTATTTCTTTCGGCCTCTCCACACTGTATGTATATTGTCATTCAGGAAAGAATTAATAACTTTGCAATTAATTGTTGTTTATAATTTATAACTTTTTTGGAATATGTATTCTTCAATTGACAAGCAGTTGGAAAATATCCAAAGTTTCATTTCTCACAACAAAATACTTTGTGAGACTGAATTCCCAAACGTAGATCCGCCACTGCCAAATTGTCGTATAAACGCCCTAACGTTTTCACCAATTTTATCAACATGCCTCGCATACATCAGCCGCCATACACTCCACTGAATATTGCCGATTAAAATCCGGATTAACGTTCTGCAAGAGCCGAATTTCACCCCTTTCCCCCAGCCGCCCGCACATACATCTCGACCCCCTCATCTAGGCAGGTTAATTGCAACCCCGCCACTTTACGAGGGCTAAAACACCTATAAACGGGGCACGTATTGTAGAAATGAAAAGACTCCTCGAGTTTGCGAAGGTAGAGACCCCATTCATAACCCCTGATAAATGGATATTGCGAAACGGGTGCCGCAACAACTCTGACTTATAAATTTCGGAGGAAGCCTTAATTTTAATTTATCAGCGGATGGCGGAGTCAGGGGTGAGAGGGGCGCTGCCGGAAAACGTGGTTTCTGTCGCTCGGGTGGCGGGATCGAGATGGAAAACAGGTTTTTTCTACAACCGGGCCTAACTTACTACTTTCCCGCATTGTTTTCGATTCGGAAAGTGTCACTTTCCCACACGGGAAAGTTACTTTTCCGCACTAGTGCGGGAAAGTAAATATGTGTTGAATTTGGGTACAATAATACCTTTAACATGAAATCTCTTAATCTACCTACTTATATATACAGTTAAATATTTCAAATTATGCAGTTCCATCCATGTCAAACTAATTATTAATGCAGATTTCCGTTTGAAAATTATTGCATTTTCAAAGAGAACTTGACATCCTTCAAAAATTATGACTGGCATACATGGATCTGTGTATTTATTTCTATGTCACGGTCTATGATTTTCCACATAGAATCCCAAACTCCTTAATTAATGTGTCAAAACGAATATTCGAGTTGTGTAGAAGTTTTTTTTCATTTTATAATACGGTTGTAGAAAAAACATTGTTCCTATCTTGAGCGGAAAGTACTTTCCCGCACTCGATTGCTTGCCCGAACTCCGCTCCGCGTCGTTCGGGCAACGGCAATCTAGTGCGGGAAAGTACAACTTTCCGCCCTTGATAGGAAAATAACTATTCTGGAAATTATCGCTTGTGTGGTTTTTGCGTGCAGAAATCATGCGATACATTTATGTTACCATTAAAATTAATCGTGTCCAACCGAATTTGCTTTACAAAAGTTAAGGGAGTTCAGAAATTTTGTGACTTCTCCAAGAGTTGCCGATTCTTGTCCAACAAACGTACATTTATTTTCAGAAATCAAATCTTTACTCTCTTATGAATGGTTTTCCAATAAGGAGTGTTATTTTGAATAGCCTGCTATTTCGGTAGATGTCACTTTTGAAAGTGTCTTTTTTCGACACTTAACGCCATTGATAAAAATGGAACGATACACGCTACAACAACGCATTGAAATTCACTATAAAATTGGCGAAAATTGGGTAGAGGAGGTTAGTAAAACTCGAACATTTTTGGGTCGTCGTGAAGCACCGAGTTGAACCGCAATACAGAAATTGGTGGAAAAATTTGAGATGTTGAGACAAGGAAGAGATGTGAAGAATAAAATCCGTGTACGTCGCTCAAGAACAGCCGAGAATTTTGCTGCTGTACCCGAAAGTATTGAAGAAATCCTAGGTTTTTCCATTATTCGTCGTTCTTTGAAATTAGGCATTCCACAAACGTCATTACTCCGTATTTTGCATAAAGATGATCTGGACAACGTGTACTCTCAAAAAGACGGCGCTACGTGCCATACAAGCAAGAAAACCATTGATATCGTACGGGAAAATTCCAGCACCGTGTTTTCTTTGGAAGAAGTGATCACAATTGGACACCAAGATTTTGTGATTCAACACCTTGCGACTTCTTCCTTTGGGGTCATGTGAGAGAGAAGGTCTACGCCAAGAGCCCAGCGTCGATGCAAGACCACAAGGATGGAAATCGTGAGGCTATCCAGGACCTATGTCTTATGCCCTATGGCAGCCACTTTGCTATTTGGTTATGGAAAATTTCATGAAAAGGGTCCTGAGTAGTCGTGGTATTTGGGTGATGTTATTTTCCATTATCAACGGCATACCTTCCTTTTCATAATGAATTGAACATCCTATCATTCATCTAAGAAAATTCCTTTTTTTTTTCAATGTCGAGATGACGGTTTTTTTGCTCCTCGTTTCTTCAGTTTTAGGCAAGTTCTTGTCATTGGCGTTTATTAAGAAGTTTGCTTTATATTCTCACACTCAATTTTGATTAGAAATCCGAAAATTTGTTTTGGTTTCGATTTAAAAATTTCCTTGAAGACGTTAATCTACATTGTCGACGACTTTCAAGAAGAATTCCGATAACCCTTAATCATATGCGGTTTTTTGACTGAACTGAGTTTTGAGTACGAGAAAACAAAATTTCCCCTGAAACTATACATACACCTCACACTCTTGCCCTAAAATGGATATTTTCTGAGTTAATATCCACTTTAGGGCAAGGGTGTGATGCATACACTCACATTATTTTTTAACGTAGATTCAATATCTGCCATAAAAAAATGGGGTTCTAATTTGAAAAAATTGATTTTTCACGATTTTCTCATCCCTAACTTTGAAAGCGATTTTTTCACCCCCTGTATCATGAATCGCGATTTAGATTTTTAAAGTGGATACATCAATCCTACATCTTGAAAAATCCAAAAAATGAAAATTTTCCATCAAAAAACCTCGAAGTTATTCTTGTTTCAGCGGAGCTCTATTTTCGATTTTTTTTTCGAATTTTCCCGCTCAGAGAGAATTTTCCAACCAAAACTGAAAAATGTTACATCAAAATAACTTGAAATTTTCTAAGGAATCTATTTCTGCAATAAAAAAATGGTGTTCTAATTAGAAAAACGGAAGTTGACGTCATTTCCGGAAAAACCGGAGGTGCTCATGCCTTGAAAATATTTTAGATTTTATCAGCATCGTGAAATACTTATAAGTGCTGAATTTCATGAAAATACGTTCAGTAGTTTCCCGTATAAATATGGGTGAGGTTCCTCGTGAAAGACCCAGTATAGCACACAACTAAACTTCATGTGAGTAACAGAGATAATGGTGTACAGTCTTTTGGGGGGGTATCCTTCTCAACCCTCTACAATTTTCACGATATACGCCTCCACTGACTGAAACAGAGCGAGTTGGCAGTTATACCTAGCCAGCTTTTCTCATTTAATAGGGCATTAGCGGAGACAATGGGTGGAGCGTCGATGTTAATTGCTGACGATTGCCCATATTAATAGGGCTTTGAAATTTCCCGCTTCTCAACCTTCCCGAGAGGTGTTCCAAACCCTGTTTTAATTTTATCCAAGGTAACCTTAAATTTATTTCTTAACCCCCTTCTCTTCTTAGTTAAGATTCCCCCAGTCGGCGTAGGGGAAACGGCCGTCCCATTATAATTACTCAGTATCTACTCTCGGGAATTAACAGCAATTGATGCCGTATAAAAGATAGATGCTTCTTTGCGCTGTAATTTTCTTCACTCGCTTCTCTAACAGCCGTCAGCGTTCTTAATTTTTCATTTCGAACATAACGTTTAGCATCTGGTGAGAATGGGACACTAAAAAGTGTAGATTCTGTGAGGAGGAGGAATAAACTCCTATTCACCTAGGCACGAAATGCCTTGCCATTGCAACCGAAAGATAAGAATCCCTCGAGCAAATAGCAAGAAACTAGTCTAGTTCTAGAAACCTTTTCAGAAATTAGATTTGATTAGATCTCTAGAACTGGAAGGTGTATTGTGAGAACAGCTCTGTTACGGGGCACAATAGACCTTAAGGTCACAGCGATCGGTAACCCCTTTCAAATAATAAATATATCGATGATTATTTCATTCACACATGGCTCCGCCAATGAAAAGTCACGAATTTAGTCACGCGATATGCAATATTGTCGGATATTCATGTTGAAGCACAAGAACTCCCTCTAAACTTTCGTCGACATCAAACTCTTCTTTCATATGCTTTAAAGATATCTGCTATGCCGAACCATCCGATACTTGAACTGATGGAAACATCAAATCGCCTCACCACTACAAACCTTACGACGTTACTTCCAATCCCACAGATTGCCCAGCAACATTTAGAATCTATTGAACTCAATGCTTTAGTTCCCATGACCTACTCAAAACATGCTCCCTGGTGCAGATACCAACCGATGCTCAATACAATTCTTCATAGATATAACAAACAGGAAACCCATGGTACAATTCTGAAACAACATTTCCTCGAATTGAAAGCTAATGAGGAATTTGATGAGGAATTTTACACTGACGCATCTAAAGATGAAAATGGAATTGCATGCTCAGTCATTGACAAACTCAATAATCCAGTATCTTTCAAACTTCCATCAACCTGCAGTATTCAAACTGGTGAACTTTTCACAATATACAAGTCCCTATTCAGCACCATAACGCCTGGCCAACATATAGCAATATTCACAGACTCATTGTCCTCAATACAAGCGATATCCAACATTTACTCTAAGAACCCATTGATACTAAAAATTCAAGAACGATGCCATATACTTAGAACGAACAAAAACATCTATACGACCATAATTTGGGTACCATCTCATATAGGTATTGAGGGGAATGAAACTGCAGATCAATCCGCGAATCTGGCACGAACCTCTGATCTTCCCATCACAAACATACAGCTGTACTCTGACTTAAAGGCATCAATAAAGTTGAAATCTCTTGGAGACTGGCAAACCCAATGGAATAGCAGCAATAATAAACTTCGTGCAATCCAATCCGAAATAGATTCCCCGATAAAAATTTATCTAAAAAGGAAAGACAAAATAGTAATGAGGAGATTAAGAATTGCACACACCAGGCTAACACACAGCTACTTGATGACATCAGACATCGAGTGAGCCTCAAAGATAATTTAAAAGACATCCTCAGCTCACCAACACAAATTGAAGCAGCAATAGAATTCCTGAAAGGAAGCCAACTGTACAATCATATATGATCAATACTGTTAATATCCATATTTTGTTAAAATTTTTTGTTCATCTGTAATGTAAAAATAGAATATTGTACTGTGTCAATGGCCTAGTTGCCGAGACACAATAATTTAAATTAAAAAAAAAAAAAAAGAAATATCAGCGGCTATTTGAAGTGTCAAAATTTGACATAGCATTTATTCAAAATTAAAAATGTCCCGAGTTCAAAACTTGATTGGGATAGCAATTTTTTTGCAAAATAATTATAAATAAGTCCGACCGCTCGTTCGAAAATACAAAAGACCGCAGATCCGAGCGTTTGGAGCGTTTTCATGAAATAATCTTCCTGAATATTACTCGACTATGACAGAAGCGACTATTATTTTCTTTAATTCGTCTCGAGCAACTTGTATTTCAAGACAATTCAATTCGACCATATGAACATTAATAATCAAAGAATAACTCCCGAGAGCTTTAGCTCGAGGGCTAGATTATTAATGTTCATATTTCTTTCTTGAGATTACGAACATTTTAAATGTTCAACATGAACACCATCGTCTTTCATTAAATTTCTACATTACTTTCCCATTGTGATTGTGAATTTACTGATTTACTTGTCTGAAAATAAGGATTGAACATTCTTCACTTCATTCTTATACCAATTAATTTTTATGATCTCTACGAAGTATGAATCATCTCTAAAAACTTGGTGTAAATTATAGGTTTTGCCCTTTTTAACTAATGGAAATCTTGTTCAAATGATAATAAATTTTTTTGTGTGTTTAATCCATGAATCAATAGATTTGTTTGTCCTTTTCATGGCCATTTGTGAAGCTCTGGTACTAGGGTATTGTAAATTATGAAAGCTCAAAAGCGTTGATTCGTTACTTTGTATATTCAGTGTAATCTAATTGGTCCTTCTGCCTGTTCGAACAGTGAATGGATTTGCTTGTTCTGTTCTAAAGCTATAAGGATTGAAAAAACGAGTTTTCTTTGTGCATAATTGCAGAGAAAAAAACAACCTTATCGACCGAACTCTTTCTGTCGATTCACGTACAAAGTCCCTCTCGAACAGAATAGGTGCTCCTGTTAAATTTTAATTGACGGGGATTTCCCCAAGCCATCAGCACATTATTTCCTCATATTTTCCGAATTTATGTCCTGTCTCACTCCGTCGAGAGTTGCACTCCCCACTCGTTCCGTTGAGGGGTTGAACTCACCAAAGCCGAAGTGATTAATAAATATGTTCTCGAACGCAGACGATGAAATTTGGAGAGCCGAACTTGGGCTGTTTGTTTTCTAATAATTGATGTTCGGCTGGTGTATTTTCGAGTATTATTCAGAGTCTAAATTTTAATAACGTCTGCTAATGTTATTCCGCTGATGTGGGGTAATGTATTGGAAAACACTCCCCCGGCCTCCCCGCGGCTCGAGATTCTGCTGGTGGAAATGAAGGGGGAGAAGGCGGACGTTCTAGAACTATATGTAATGAGTGAGGATGCTAAGATACGCGATGGAATAGTTCGGTGCGGGTTGATGAAACTTCAATTAAAATTTCGAATTGTTCCAGTTCGGCGAATGTATCAGAATCATATTATATTAGTTCAGTAGGGATTGTAGGGAATATGATACATGGGGATGAAGGGAGGTTTCGAATTGAGGGAGAGCCTGGATTACTCCGGCCTCTGTTGGAAAACTAGAAAGCTACAAGAATCCTACATCTTAAATATGGGGATACTTATGTTTTGATCTAGGGTGAACCGTACAGTCATTGGACAGCGCTCAAAGATTTCTAAAAAATAAGGAAGACAAATAATTTTTCAGTGCAGAATATTAACAGATTTCATCATTAGTTATGCTAGATCAAGAATTGATGACGAAAAATTCTCCAGAAGTCGCTAATATCAGTTGAATTGTGAGGTGAAGCGCATAATAGTACACAGATACGAGTTTCTTAAAAAATTGTTAAGCGAACGTTAGAGACGGTGATAATAAATTTATGGTAATAATGCATAATTTTGATTGTGTCAATTGAGCATGTAAGTATCATGATTTCAATCTACATTATTTATTTTTGTTGAGCATGAAATCACCTATTTTTCTTATGGTTAAATACATGTCCAATGACTGCACGGCAAAAAGGAAGATATTTAGTTATTGGACAGGGTGTCCAATAACTGTAATTTGGAATACATAGTGAATATAGTGTTTCAGTTGTAATTAGCTGAAGAGTACAATACAAGCTATCAGTGTATATATTTTTCATGAGAAATGAGTCAAGTATAGGTACAGTCATTGTCCACATGTCCAATAACTACGCAAGGAATGTCCCATGACTGTATTAAACCAAATATTTGGTTCGGCCAAAAACTCCAGAACGTTAAGGAAAACGCGCCTTTCATTTACGATAACTTGAAACAGTATAGGAAAATGTTTGTTTGAAGAAAAAAAGATAAAGATAGAAGAAGAAGAGGCTGAAAGAAAGACAATAAGGAGGGAAAACAAAAAACGAACAAAAAGCGTAAGAATATACAAAAAGCATCAACTTCAAATTGTACTACAAATGTTTCTGAAAATGACTCGGATAAATTAAAACGGCAGCTCGCTCTTTATTTGCAGATTCAAATTGATATGGCATTTGCCAAAAGCACGTTCATGTAAAAAAGGGCTTGGTGTGCGACGAATGTTTGAAAATATGTATTTCTTGAGAAATGTTTACCAAAAAGGCAACAGATAAATATACCGGATGACATGGATAATAATGACTTTTATGTATTTGTGTCATCTGTGCTTTCGGGAAAACACTATAGTTCGGAAGACTAGAAAGTTGAAGATTCTGAAGATGCCAATATATTATTGGCAGAATACAAAGACTATTACAACACTGATGAGAATTTTAGTTGGTTTTCATTTATAGTTGTATAACATTAATAAAATAAATAAAATACATATTGTCCAATGACTGTAAAACACCCGTCCCATAACTGTATAATATGTCCAATAACTATATTTTTCGCCCATTTTTTCATTGGAATATGATGAAAATTAAACACCTTCTTCTTTGTTCATAATTACAAAAGTGCCCTTTGAATCACATATTCTGATATCATTTTAAACCATTATATCATAGATTTTCTCCAAATTTGGACAGTTTACATAACTTCACTAATGAAATTTTCTTAAGTGTCCAATAACTATGTCGTTCACCCTATATGGAGCTTATAATATTTTCAGTCACAACAATGAAATTCGAAAACTGGAAATATGAGCTCTAGATTAACACTTCTAGTAGGTATCACTCAAAATTGTAATTCCAATTGTCCAAAAACTCTTTTGAAAGACCAGATACCGGGTGTTTTTTTAAGAGTCATAGAATTTTCGATAACTATGATTCATACATCGAATAATATTATCAGATATGCAGGGTGAGTCTTTGACTTGTACATAGATTTCAACTGTAGATTCGTGAGGCCAAAAGAAACCTTGTTTTCATTATTCATTTTTTCGAATTCGGGTCTGTTGAAAGGATATAGTCATTCGAAAAAAAATCGGCTTATAACGTTCCTGATACTCTGGAATTAATGCAGAAGTCATATTTCTCGATTGAAATTGAATTTATACATTTAGGGAATACCCAAGTACTAACCTTATTGAAATAAAAATGTTGCAAACACGATAATTTCAACAGAAACAGTTAGTTTCATCGGATTATATTTTCAACTAAAAAGCCACATTTCTCCCACCGAAATAAGTTCCTTCTTCGATTTTCCTGCAGATTAGTTTTTAAACACTAATAACTTGTTCATATTTTCCTCGAAAATCCCAAACAATCTCATGAAGACAGACTTTTCATTCAGATCATCAGAATTTATTATTAAAAAACCTAACCAAATCTATTTTGTATCCATTCTGTGAATATTTGCACAGAATTTTTAAGGAGATTTTGCCAGGTTGCTGATATTTTCATTGAGGTTGAGGATTTTTTACGTAACAGTATGGATATCTATGAATTCTTCCATTTCCATCAGAGATAGAATTCGCCGCGAAGTTTCACGAGGCATGCGTATAGCATGGAGGCGCTGCCAACTATGAACAAACTATAAACATTATGTGAAGTAGTTGTACATTCAGTGAATTATTGTAATAATGTGATTGTTATGTGAAGTGAATCAATATAATATTAACTGTGTAGTGCCGAGTTTATAAAATTCCAATAGTATATTGTTTAGATAGAAACATCACCACAGATTTTCAGATATCATATTATTTTTCTTATTTAAATTCAATACGTGGTTTGTATCGACATTCACCATTCATATCCGAATTTTGTATTTCATCGACATTCAACTTCAATATGGACCGGTAACAATTAATTTTTAATAGAAACTGTGCGTATTAAATGCTCCTTGGTGTTCAATTTTATCTTCCACATTTGTGGGATTTCATTATCAAAATATCTTTACATCAACGTTTTCCATCATTTGAATTTGAGTACATTGTAAACTCGTTTGAGTACAATGTACAATAGGTTATGGATCAATTTGGAATAAAGGGCGTTCTGATTTCCAAATTCTGAAACATAAGTTCTCTATTTTATCTGTCGTATTCTTCAGTTTGATTTCCATAATTTATTGAAACTCAGATAGACACTCGATAAGAAATCTGAGATCCTTGATTCTGAATAATAAATCTTGCAATAGAAGATTTTTTGTAGAAACCACAATTCGCGATCTAGAGTGCTGTGCTTGTACCATGTGAATCCCTGATTTAGGCTCATATGATGTAATAAAACTCCACAATTCGGGACACTCTGTGTATCAACACAAAAGTTGCGAAAATGAAGCTCGCACAAACACCTAGCACCAGGATGGAAAAACAAATAAAACGATCATGTATAAAACACCAATTTCCGCTGTCCATTTTCCAACTCGAAAGGGAATATATTTTCGATGGCTAATTAAAGGGTGCCTGTTCAAATGGATGGCCGTGGCAATTATTCAGTGTAACTTGCGGCCCAGAGGGGAAAGGGGATCGGCGTTTGGGTTTGAAGTTATTTTTACCGCAACTGAATTATCGACCGGAGATCGCCTGATGAAAAACAATTCTCGGCGCTTGGAATAATGCAAAAAGAAGGGATCATATTCGAGAATGGAGGAGTTGATGAAGTTCAGTGTTCACGCCATGTGTTTGCAGAATGTGAAGGCCACTCATTGAAATATTGCAATATTAATTTCTTGGTCCGTTGCCAGAGGCAGCTTGATGAAAATGATATATCAGTGATGTTTAAAAGGCAAAAAACAGACAGATACTCATGCTAGTTGCCCAGGAGACATGAATGTCATGGAATGAAAACAAAAAGAAACCGATAGATTTCAAACATAACCGGAAAATTTCATCTATGAAATGAATAATCTTGGAGGGAAAGGAGTGCGTTTTGTTGGCATTAATTACGAATTATATTGCGACAATTTTAATTGAAGCTCTTTATTATATACCTAAAAATTCTATTCAGCAGTACGATATTGCATATAACAATTTCCTGGCCTGGTGTAAATTGAAAAATGTAGAAGGAAACTTCAGTGAACCTGTTTTCCTGACATACTTAGAAGAAAAATAAAAAATGTGGAGTTCATCAACTTTGTGGAGCAAATTTTCAATGATAAAGTCAAGCGCCCTTCTCAAAAATGGTGTGGGTGTTAGTAAATATTTAAAGGTAATAGCATATTCAAACGAAAAAGTGAAGGATATCATCCCAAAAAATCGAAAATTCTCACTCGTGAACAAGTTGAAAAGAATATTGAATGAAATGAGGCACCAGATGAGAAATCAAGATGGTTAAGGTTGCAACTATTTTCGGATTATTTGGAGCTTGTCGGCGTGAAGAATTGTGTAATTTATCAGTGGAAGACATCGAAATAACAAATAAATCATTGGTTATACAACTTCTAAACACAAAAACGAAAGTCAGTCGTTCTTTTAGTATTATTGGAAAGTATGTTGACTATTTTCATGAGTACTTTGCACTGCGCCCTTCTGTCATCAAACATCGTCGTTTCTTCCTGAAATACATGAATAATACATGCACTGCCCATCCAGTTGGTATCAATACATTTGGGAAAATTCCATCTATTGTTGCCGAATTCCTCAAACTGCCAGAAAGCAATATCCAGGACACTGTTTCCGAAGATCCTGCGCTTCATTGCTAGCAGAATCAGTAGCAAATATTACGGATATAAAAAAACATGGTGGATGGAAGTCTACGACGGTAGCCGAGGGCTATGTTGATCATTCCATTGTATATAGAAATGTCATTGCTGAAAAAATTCTCCCAACCTCAACAGATTTTGGATCATCATCATCCAATATTGTACGGTTTCTACAAGTACTGATGGTGCTGAGGATTCTAATAATAATGTGTTGCGAAGCTCCCTAACGCCACAGGGCATTAATGTCAGTAATTTTTCTAATTTTACGATTATTATTAATGTTCATAAGTAATGATTGTTAAATATTGATGATAAAAATTTGCAATTGCTGAATTTTTTCATCTGATTTCATCATAAGAAATGGAGTGCTAAAAATATTTTTAACACTAATGTTAAGAATATTTTTAACACGCTTCCACGTAAACAATCAATTTAATATTATTTGCTGTCATTAAAAGTGTCACTTTTAATCAGTTGTACAAATTTTTTTTTTCATTTCGTTGGAACATTTTTGTTTTTCCTGTTTTAAATTGAGGGCAGACACGAGTGTTTGAGTCTAATTTCCGTCTTCATAACAAATGTTCGCAGAAACCAACCCACAAATCCTTTTCCTCTTCCTATTCGCAACAAGCCAACATAAGAATCCTTGCATTTCCTCTCTTCGATCATTAATAAATCACGAAGCTCCGCAATGAAAACATGTGGTTCGAGTGTATGTGAATGTGAAATGCCTCGGTTACAGATTAAGCCAGATTACAACATACGCTACAGCGTACGTAAAAATATACAAGAGGCCCTCTCGCTCGCCGATAGTTGTAGGCGGCAATGCAATATCTCGGCCCGCTCAAAACAATGGAATCGCGTCCGCGGAGATCGCGTTGGCGTCGATAATAAACACCGGTCCAGAGTCGAGGAGGTTATGGGTCCCAGGTACTTTATTGCACCTATTATAATATAACAAAAGTTTGTTTATGGCGGCGTTAGGCCAGCCGGGTGGGCCAAAGTGAACGGAGACAAAGGAAGGCTAGGATATAGTGTGGCAAGTCGTTACGTGAAATGAGGGGGTGGTGGAGTGCATTTTCGTGATAGGAACTTTATACATGTGTTGATATGTTTCATGATAGGATATCATGATCGGAATTTCAGATATAAAATGTAATTTTTAACCTCGTTTTTAACATTGGAGTTCAGTTGTCGCGAAGGACAAGTGTCTCCATTGTGCAAACTTGTATCAGCAATGATTCATTCAGAGGAAAAAACACAAAGAAGGAATTGTATTTTGTTATACACAAGAACCGAGAGAATTATCTTTCAAAGATGATTTCTCTAATGTTGACCATAATTATTTTAAATGACATGTTTGAATGACATACAGCATAGTATTCTACATAGATGCATAGACTACCTAGTGTTGGCACTGATTAGATTTTGTTTAAGACTTTCTTGTCGATCGAATATCTGAGATTTTGTGCTGCTTTTCATTTTTCCCGTCGCGCTATTTTCCATTGCTGCAGTAGTGCCAGGACCGATAAAATATTGCGGATTATTCAGGAAGTAGCACAAAAACGAAAATCGATAGTGCCGTTTTGATTTACAAATTTTGGTCACGATTTTTAGTAAGGAGTCGTTACACCAGGTATTCTATGCATCTATTGCAAACCCTCTATTCTGAAGGATGTACGGGTGAACACTGAGGCAGCATGCTCAGTTCCACACGTAATGATATGTACCATTGGCTTCCTACGTATTCCTGGGTAAATTTTTCTTCCATTAGCTTTTCCGTCTAGATTCCTTCTTTTTTCAACTCGTTCAACAAGCCATAATGTTGAGACCGCTGACCAAATAATGGAGATAACTTTACAGGGTTGAGACTTATGGCCGGTATATTCATTTGACTGTAAAATGTGAAATAGCGCTACTAACAAAAATGCTTAAACGTCTTTTCATCTCTCAGTAGAAGAGAGTTGATAGTTAATTTGTCTTCGAGAATCTAGGGACCAGTAGCAGTTGTAAGTTCTTATTCGACAGATCCTTTCATGATTCTATCATTTCAATAATCAGAAATTTTGTGTGACCTGACCGAATTTTGTTATGTTTTGTTGAGCATTTATTTATAATGGACTTTGTTGAGAACGGAAGTAGGGGAAATACCTACAAAACGACATATTATATGGACAAAATGACATAAGCATCATAATTTGAGTTTGGAGGTATCAAATGCGGAACTGTCTACCAAATCACACGACCCGAGTGGGTTCAATTAACCTCTGAAAACTGGCAGGCGCTTCTCTTGTTAATTCGGTCGTTATGAGTGATAAGAGAAAATAATAGGTCACGAGATTTTTTAATTGCGCCAAATTTTTGGAAGAAATGGCCAGTTTTCACCATTTTTTTCTTTTATGTTTCATTCATTTCGAACTTCACTTATTTGTCATTGTATTCACGAAGCTTTTTTTATGTTAAATATACTGTTTGTATCAATTCGATATATTTCTAGCAAGTCGAAGAGCCAGGACTTGTCCTAACAAATTCATAATAAAATATTCATCTGCGGCTAATAAAGGCAATGCATCTTAATAGATTAAGATGCATTGATGATCCTATGAGGAGGTTCCTCCAATCCCTAATGGACGATTCATAAGTGGACAAGGCAAACGTGAGTCGAAGACACGATAAACGTATACTTAGTTTCAACTTCTACACCTTATATAATTGCAATCAAATCAAAAAATGAGTCCATACCTCCTCCAAAGAAAAGGAGACACGTCCCTAGGGCATTATTTGAAGAAGACAATTAAGAAGAAAATGTTTCTAGCAACTTCGGAGATGATGAAGGCGATTGTCCAACTGTCTGTTGTTACTTGTTATGACCCTTTTTTCCCGATTCAGATCAAGAAATAACCAGTTTTCTCCAGGATTAGCACTGGTTCTCCAGGATAAGCACTGGAAAAGACTGGTTTCGATGCATGCATTGGTTGCATTGGGCTCACGCATCTTGTGCTGATGTTCCTGGAAGAACCAAGCGTTTCATTGGTGAACTTTGTCAGTAGTTTTGTAACTACAGTTGCCTATTGTCGGTATGTCATTTTGTCCATAGCATTCGGACAAAATGAATTTTGTTTATCCCAATTTATCTGAGAATATTTTAGTTTTTGATACTTTCACTTCATAAAGGTTGATTAGGTTTTGTGAAGAAAGGACCAAAGACCATAGTTGTAGAATATGACGTTACTGTGATTCACTACCAACAAGTTATGCCTCTGAAATAAAACCCTATGTCATTTTGTACGTACTTCCCCTACTATCATTCAACGAACCAACCTGAATATCCTCTTTGGGGAAAACCGGATAAATCCTATTTTCGAAATCGCCGAATGGACCGCGCGAATCAAATGAAAAATTCAGGATCGAGAGTCGGTTCGTCGGCCTCGAACCTGCGCTTCGCCCAAGCCGCAGCATCCGGCAGGGGTAATTTCTTACCAATCAATGGCCGGACACCTCGACCGCAGTCCGGCTTATCGGGATGAGTTAGGGCCCTCCGAGGGACACTCGGCTGGAGGTTCCAGCCATCCTTGGGGAACTCGTCCAGGTCTCCAGACCGCACAGCGAGCGGGGGAATGTATACTAAATGATTCGGTTCGTCGGCCACCCCCATCTCACCCCCTATCTGTCTCTCGTCCTCGCCGTTTCCTTCCGTGATTTATAAATCAGAAGGATGGAATAGCTAACCCTTTCCCGAGAAAAGTTTATCCGCCATAAAGAATATTCATAGTACGCGAGTGCGGCGTAGTTTATGACCGCTGTCGGCCATTCGGTAACTGAGGGAGGCATTTTGCGTGCGAACATTTCCTTACGTAGAAGTTCGAATTCCGACTGTATCTCGAGGACAAGAAGGGAGCGACGGTGGGATTTATTTGAATAGTTTCAAACCTGGATGGAAGACTTTTGCGACTGTTCCGATAAGACGAATGGATCAAAATTCACAAATAGTTGAATTGAAATTTACTAATATCCACTTCAATAACAATAAAAATAACGATAAAATTGATCTTGCCTATACTCGATTCACTTTTATGAAGTATCCCGGTTGGCCATGAATTAGGTTCATCGAGTTCTTCTACTTAAAAATGACGCAGGTTGGCACTCGTGAAAGTCAAATCATTCTGAGAGATAGTTTGTGCTATTGAAATCGTGGTGGAACTTGAGTATCTGGACTATCTATTACGTGGAGCGTTTGAGCAAGCGCGAGCGCTACTTGGACTGAATAAAATACAGGAGCTCTCTTGGAGAGAAGAAATGGTCTGGCGTACCAGTTCTTGTCGCCACGAGAATTAAAGAAATGAAAAATGGATGTATAAAAGAGCAATAAATACCAAAAAGTAAACACTGTAGAAATGGTACTTACGGTTGTTCAGATTAAGAGTTACGTATCTGCTTCTGTCTGCTTTCGTAGGTGTTGTAACTGGATAGAAGTCTTTATCACACGTCACGAATACACTTTTAGGTACGAATGTAGCGAGGTCCCACTTTGGGAAGAATACGAGAGTATATTGCGAGTTTAGGCCTATCTAGGTTGCGACGTGGCAGAGGGTGAATTTGCACTGAACACTGAACAGGTAGAAAAGAAGGAAGATTCCGGGTTTTTCGGTGAACCACAGAAAAAGTGGGTATATTCATAGACCAGTTCTTCTTTGCAACCGATCGGGAAAGCCCATTTCAGTGGGACACTTTGTGGTATCAAAATCTGAATTTTGAACATGGACATTCGTACAAATAGTTATTGCCTCTCACTAGCCTGGCACGGCTAATCCTATAGCGCTTTTTGGACCTACTTATTTATAGCCCTTGGATTCTTCGGTTGAAGCAAAAGGTACCGCTGCTACGATATATGCTCCACAAAGAAAAGGACTACAGAATTTTCTGCAGTTCAAAAACTAAGTAATGTGAAAAATTCCCGCATATCAACTAAATGGTTCCTTACTCATCCTCATGGATATATCCCTGCTTAAATGAGTTTAATGAACATCGATAAATTTCAACATAGTCACAACTAATTGACTTTGAAGAATGTGCTCTAGTCCTAATCCCACATTTCTCAACATAACGTTGGATATCCCGAAACAAAGAAGGTTGACACATGCCCAATTCCCAGATTAAACGGCATGATCGATCGAGGACGCCTAGAGATGTGTGTGGCATCGTCAGAGGACTTCCTGTGACCCCTTGAACATCTGCATTAATAATAGAAGACGTTGAAAGATTTTAATACCGCCACTCAGAACGTGACTCGATTAACAGACGCAGCACAGACCAGGAGAAAGAAACGGGAGGAAGATGCGGCAACCACCACAAATTACTCATTTGTCTCCGCGGCTTAATTAGAACGGTCCCGGTCAATGATTTCAGAACGGACGAGTTAATTCTTTTGTACGTTTCATTGGTCTGCGGAATATTAAGGACTCGGGAGGAACGCTGTGCTGCGGTATGAAAAATTGTAACGTCGCCAGTCGGTTGTAATTATCTTTTTGTGCAATCTGAAAAGGCGCTTTTTGGTTCTTTGATTGAGGAGTCTTCTCTCTGGTTTTTGTAACGAGGAGGTTCATGAGAGGGGCGCTAATGGATACTGTCAAACCAAACTAACTTTTCATATTACTCATGAAGGATGTAGATTTTTGAAGCTAACTTTTGAGCAATGAATCTATCGCGTGTTTTTTAAAGTGATAATACTTCAAATTGAAATAGAATACATCCAAATTGAGATTTGAGCCAATTTTTTTCATTTGGAAGATAATTTCATGACATTTATGTTTTAAAAATAATTTCCGGCATTATGTCAAGCACGACAAGCTCTGAAGTACCGCATTTCACCAGACCAATTCTGGGCCATATTTTCGAGTAATTCAGGCATTCTTTCAGCAATAACACGAGTTATGGTGGCTTCCAAAGCGTCTACTGTTTCTGGTTTAACAGCATAAACCAATGACTTGACTTAACACCAAAGAAAATAATCCACTGGAGTTATGTCGCATGATCTTGGGGGCCAATTTATTGGACCATTTCTCGAAATAATGTTATTTTCAAATCATTCCTTCAATAAATCGATTGTTACGGAAGCAGCATGAGGTGTTGCACCATCTTTTTGGATAGAAAACACTTCTGGGTTGATACTATTCAAACTTTGAAACAAACAATCAATTATCATCGATCTGAAACCAACACCATTCACTGTTACATTAGCTCCAGCATCGTTTTAAAAGAAATATGGACGGATAATGCCTCCAGCGTGTAAAGCATCCACACAAAAAATGCACTTTTCAGGATGCAATGAAACCTGCAGAACTTCTTGAGGATTGTTTTCACTCCATAAACGGCAATTCTGCTTGTTTACGTAGCCGTTCAACCAGAAATGAGCTTCCTCACTGAACACAATTTTTCGATAAAAAAGTGGATCAATTTCAAGCTGTTCTTGGGCCCAATCAGCATACAAACATCGCTTATTATGGTCGAGTGGCTTTAGTTCTTGAACCAGTTGGATGTTGTATGGGTGTGGACCAAGATCTTTACGCAATATTTTCCATGTGGTGGATGCACAGAGTTCAACTTGATGTGAACGTCGACGAATAGACGAATCTGGATCTTCATTAACACTATCACTTGCAGCAGGGATTATTTTCTTCTGTACGTACAGTTCTCTTTCTTCTTTTTGTTGCATCGAGTAGAGAAAATGTAAGTTCGACGAATAAGCTGCTCTGATGAACGATTATGTGAAGTGGTTTTTTAGATATATGGAGAAGTTAACATCTTTCATCTGCCATCTCGACATCGATCTTGGGAACGTATAATCAAAAGGAAAACCCTCACTTTCCCAGCGTGGAAATCCGTCTGGAACAAAATTAATTTTATCCCATATTTTCCGCATCGCTTCGGAGTAATTCATCTCGTGAAAACGACAGCAAGCGTAAGGAAAAAATCACGCCGTCTTTTTTTCTGGGGGACAGCCGCGCCCTCTCACTCCCTCTGTCTCTCTCGTTCACGCATAGGAGTGCCGGTGACAGCAGTAATGAACGACGGGAATGTTATGAATTTTCTGGACAGCATGGTCGTAGCACTAACTTGTAAATGAATTATATATAACGCCCGGAAAGCCATTCGTTTGAATCGTGACAGACGGACAGAATGTGGGTCTGATAGTCACGGCGGAGAACGGATTGGCTCTCCTGCCCCAGCAACATGGACTTTTTCGCGTTTTTGGACGTTAATTGGGTTCTTGTCTGACGAAAATGACAGGACGTTATTATGCGGCTTATGCGGGATTAAGGTTTCATCGAAATTACTCTTTTCTATTTATTTCCCTCCATAGAGACTCGTGTGAAATGGAGCAATCAATTGATTGGCTCAGAAAATCAAAACGACCAGGGATTGCGATGTTGTGTAATATCATTGAGTTTGAGTAAACCTCGAGGAACAACCTGATCGAACGAATTGAAGCCACTTTTAGTTGTAGTTCCACCTCACGATCATAGTTGCGCAGTTGTGTTTCAGAGAATCGAAATTTTTTACCTTCGCTTCTGAAGTTGAGCACCTGTACTATAAAGTTCTAGTTCCTGTTCGTTGAAAGATTTATTCGTTTGAACAAATCTTTTAGCCAAATTTTGCTTTTTCTTAATTTCTTTTCCTGGCTTTAAATTGAGTTCTACTTGAAGCTCAAATTCTGAGAGATGAAAATACTTTATTAGGAAAACATTGATGGGGTAAGATGGTATACACTCCATCATGCCCCATTGATATATCCCCATCTTGCCCCACCCATATTTTGGCATTAGGTGGTTCATTTCAGGTTAGGATTAAATTTAGAGATTTGAGAAGGTATGAAAATGAACGGTTCATAAATACACTTTCCAATGATTTATTTTTTAGTTTGACCAGTTGTTGTGGCTACTCTCTGATCAACAGTAATCTAGCACTGAATAAAACTACTTTATGATGAAATCGGAAACATTCGGCACAAAAACATGAATGAATGACAAACTGTTCACTCAAACTGACCCCCACTCATTGGAAGTTTTCTCGAGTATGCCCTACTATTATTACTGACACTCTCCGCTAGGTTGTAGTTTCTGGAATGTCAGAAGCTTATCTATACCCCATCTTACCCCGGAACTCCGTCTTGCCCCACTATCCACCACTAGAGGAAAATGAATATTCTATGAGTGCCCTTGGCTCAGTGGTAGAGCATTTGAATGAGGACCCAAAGGTCCGAAGTCAATTCCGAGCTAGGAAAGAAATTTTCTAGTCTCGGTAGGGGCCACCATTCTCACTGTTGGGTCAAAAATTAACAGTGAGGTGCCTAAGGTGGCGTGAGGACACATTAACAAAGACTACACAGAACACCACTGCTTACTCCGAACTCGGCACAAGTTACAAGCTTCGAAGTTCGAAGTTCGAAGCTTGTAGTTTCAGAGGGGTCTCCTGAGGAGACCTAGGAGTAATCAGGATAAACAATAAACAAACAACAATAAACAATTTTAGTAAAATAAAATAGCCAACAAAAGGAATAAGACTCAAGACTCTCCTGGCAGATTATATTTCCTTTAGTGTCTAGTATCTACTAGATACCGCCACTTTAAGGCCAAAAATTTCAGCCTCAATTCGTTAAAGGACGTTGTTATGTTTGAACTGAATGTTAATATGAATCAATATAAATTTATGACAAATATTTCGAGCTCATTGCTTGGTAACAGATTTCGATCGTCATAAAATTTTCTGAACTATTATATATGTCCTAGGTAAATTGCTACTGATAATTTCAAATCTGCAGATTCGATCTGTAAAAGATTCTTCTTGTAGTAGTGGAGAATGAAGTTTAAATGATACATCGTCAATCAAGAGTTTTCCTGTTCTTGAATGCGAATCTCCCTACTAGTTCGATCCAGTTACAAGGTTGATAAACTGCAAGGCAGTGCCTTATGCGACTAATGTTTCTCTAAACAAAGTCGATTCGTTTTAATCGACTATTATTGTTTGACAAAAAACCACATAGTACTTGTTTCCCTTCCATTATTGTCTTATTGACGCTTGTTCATGTCTCGTTGTAAAGACGACTACGAATCAGTTGATTCGGAACCAGTTGACGGATAGATACTCTGTCATGCCCTTCAAGATAAAACTGTATCTGACATTCAGTAAATGACCACGAAAGCATTAAAAACCATGGATGACAGATATGAAATACATGAAATACGGTGAAGTCACCAAGGGTTCCGTATCGCCCCTACCATCAGATGAAACCTATAGAAACCAGACCAGGTCTACTCTGAAATAAATGAACTTTCACTGCACTCCTTCTATATTTAAATATCCAATAACAAGATTTGAATAATATTTGCTTATCATCCGTCTACTCTAATCCATCTTTCTCTTGTCAGGCTCAGATTTTCCGCCCCCGCTTTATGCCTTACGATCGCTTTCGGGCGAGCATTAAGGCCAGGCTGCGCTGAGATATATAGCCGCTTTCGATAATACGACATGTAATTATTTTGGCCATTAGAGGAATGCACGTCTAGACTGAAACAGACCGCATGGATGGAAAATAGAGAGAAGAGACTGCGGAAAGATTCATATTTGTTTATGGCCCGATGAGATGTCGTTCATTAAGCGGATGCTGGCAATACCCTTCTGGTGAAGGTGAAAGGGTTTCGTTTTATATGTGTACTCTGTGAAAGCAATCAATGAATTGATGAGTTTCTAGGTGGAATTCGACAGGATGCATATGGCACAGCGGTATCATATAAATGGAGATGCTCCATCATTTATGTAGTTGCTGCAATGAGAAAAATGAATATTAACCGGCATGTGATCGAATTTATATTGACTTTTTTTAATACACCCAAAATTACCTGAAAAACACACGTATCGCATTTAAATTCATCAATGATAATATTCAAACTATTCATCACATTATTCACAGAAAAATTAAAATTCTTTGAATATATCACGTAATTTCGCCGACCATAGATAAACAATATTTTTTGCCTCTGATAAAGTTACAAATAATTCAAGTTTATCCGAAAGTCAATGAAGCCGTCACCGTATGCAGAAGAACTAACTACTCTGGGCAAAAGATTATGTATGTTATGATAATTGGTGATGTCTGTTAATGATGTTTATTACTCCATTCCGAAATATTCTGAAATAATATAGAGTATGTAATAATTGGGTCTATCTTCGGAATAAATATCAACACAAATAAACAAAATAAGAACAAGTTGAAATGATCAATTCATTGAATATGCAGGAATCATTTTGAGGAAGAGTATTTGTATCAATATAGATGGAAATGATTATACTGATTATTTTTGCGACCCAAATATCGACCAATAGAATTGCACCATTCGACGTCACATGGTACAACCTACATGGTATTATACTGATAATTTTTTGAAAATTTTCTCTGGTAGTTGCTATATATAAAAAACAAAACATGATCCAGTCAAATTAATCACACGTCAAACTGACAGGTTGAATTCAATTGTGAAAATTGGAGATTTTGCATGAAAATGAGTCGATTTGGAGTTTGTTCGCTGTCCACCATCGATAAAAAAGTCAAAGGAAATGTTCCCATTAATACGGAGAAGTCAAAAAAAACAGTTTGGAACCAATTTACTACTTTTTGTACTGAGAGGGAATACACATTGAGTGCTGAAACGAGTGAAGCGCAATTGGCAAACATTATGAAAGATTACGCTTACAATATGAAGAAAATGGATGGAGAAGACTATAAGGAAGGTACAATAAAAACAATGTGGAATCAGACTGCAAAATTACTTCAAGAAAAGTATTTGAACGATTTCGACATCAAAATCAACCCATTTTCGGATGCTGCATTCAAGACCGCTCGAGGAGCTCGTGATGCCAAGCGTAAGGCTTTGCAATCTATTCCGGAAAAACGGAGGGCAAGTGCAGCAGCGTTGGAGGAAAAAGATTGGGATGCAATGACCACTGTTTGGGACGAGGAAACTCCTGATGGCCTCCAGAAAAAATTATTCATGATAATATCAGTGGAATTGGCTTGGAGAGGTGGTGAGGGCAGCATGGCGTCAATACATCACTTCAAGGCAGAACAGCGAAATGACGGGGAAACAACTGGGAGAATTGAATACAATCCAATTTTCAGCAAGACCACACAAGGTGGTGATAAAAAATTATCAGACAGCAAGTGGCTGGTGGAGAATCGGGAAATCCCTGACAAGTGCCCAGTGAGACTGTTCCAGAAATTGAGAGAGAAGAGAGATGCCAATATCAAGAGCGACAGACTATTCCTGACCCAAAATCCATTCTGGAATAAAGTTCCAGGCGCTAGGTGGTACAAGGATTCCCCAGTAGGCCAAAGTGGGTTAAGGAGTCAGCACAAAAAGCTGGGCTTGACCTTGGTAACAAAAAAATCACCAATCACTCCAGTCGTGCAACAGCCGTCTCCAATCTAGCGAAATCGGGCCTGGGAGAGCAGCAGATAATCAAAATAACTGGACATGCCAACAGTAACTCCATCAAGCCGTATCTCCAACTCGACCAGGAACACCACGAATTAATTGTCAAGAAACTGCGAAGGAGTGAGCCTACTGCAGAAAATGCCATCAACAGCATAAACCTCATGCCATCTACCTCTTCTGGGACCATTACCGATAACTCTGACTTGAAGAAAACATGCACCAATGTTTACAATAATTGTATTTTTAATTGCACTAGTCTTTATCTTAATTAAATGTTGTTTTATTCATTATGAAATTCTTATTTGTTAACTGTACATTTCGTCTCATGGTGCAATTCTATTGGCCGACATTTGGGACGGAAAAATAATCCCCCGAATACCACACGAGCTTCAAAATTATCTAGCATTTCACTCAAGGTTCCCTGCAAACAAATAAAGTCGTCAAGTTTTTCAGGAAAAATCACTCGCGCTTCGCGCTCGTGATTTTTTAACCTGAAAAACTTGACTCCTTCATTTGTTTGCAACGAACCTATCGGGAAATACCCGATAATTTTGAAGCTCTTGTGGTATTATAAGTGAGAATCTATCGATGAATTATTTCTGCATCAAAATTAGTTTACAACTGAAAAATAAAAGTGACCAGATTGTGAAATCGATTTCAATAACATTTAAAATACAGGTTCGAACACAAAATAATATCTGTATATCTTAACTGATTTGTCGGATGAAAGGAGGAATAACTCGAAAACGACGAGTTTTATGCATACATTTTAAAAAAGTTTTATTTCCAAATTGATCGTTCTTCTTAAAAATATCTTATGCTCGTTTTCTTCAAAAAGTCTTATAGTTTTTTCTTGTGGATTTGAGAGTTCGATTGGTCTCAACACATATATCAGACAAAATATTCAATATAAGTGTTGATGGAGGAAAATGAACCCTAACTACAGTAGGTAATATCTTTACCCAAATTGATTAAAAATATGGGTGGAAAATTGTTTTTTTTTTCAAAGAGATGCACAAACTGTGAAAAAGTGTTGAATTTGATGATAGAAATCAATCAAAAAGAAGTAAAATTGAAAGACTCATCCTTTTCAAAGATTCATTCACCACCTGAAGAAATAAAAATTAAATTAAAATTATACAGGGTGTTTCTTAAGTAAGTTTAAGAAAGAAAAGTCTCATAAACATGGGGTCGCAAACGTTTCGTTTTCGAGATACAAAGTTTGAATTTTTTTCAAGTTTTTTTTTCTCATAGTACCTAGGTATCTACACTACAAGAGGTTCAACTGAAATTTGGCATAAATAATACATTCGATAGTTCTGACCACGTGACATGGCAATTTCGATAGCAGATCGTGATATTTTTCTGGAACACTGTCATCTCTCCGGAGCTTTCTTTTGATGAGCAACTGTTAATTTGAAAAATATGAAAGCAGCTTTGTTGTTATATTGAACTCTTGTAGTTTTGTCGTATCTGCTACCGATTTCGAGAGAAAATAATTTGATTGATCCTCTTGAATAATCTGAAAAATCCGAATTATCATAAAATTCAGTATGTAAGGGATGGTGAATGAATTCTTCTCAGTTTTGACACATAAAATTATTGAACGTTTGTGTTTTGAAAAGTGAAGGTTCAAACTTCAACACTCTTTATCTCGATATCGGAACGTTTTCCAAATTGGACACATATAAATGAAGTCCTATTCATAGACTAGATAAAGATAAACTGATGTCGGTGTCTTATCGTTTCGCAGTTACAGGGTGTTTTTTGAATATGGGCATTTTTGAAATGATCAATATTTACCTATTTCAAGTGGAATTCTAACACAAGAGATTTTCATATATTTCAGTAGAGCTAGAGGTCACTTACCATTTCAAATATTCATTAGATTATTTCTTTCAGTTCGAGTTTGCAGAGAATAAAAAAATAATTATGTGAATGTTTTGTCTGAAATTCGAATATTAGGTTGGCGCTGAACTACCATCGAAGATTTATTGTCGACCTCGATCAGGGGGTATGGTTACAGAGGCCCCCCTTCTGATTAGCCAGTGCATTACTGCACTAGTAGATTGGCCAAGGTGGATTGAAAAGTATAACCGGGAGTTTAACCATAGATGTCTTTTTTTTTATCCCTTGTGCTTTGAACTCTCAATGGTGCAATCTCCGGTATGTGTAACAGATATAATTCGATATAACATAATCAATTTCATCGGTTTCATCGCTTTTTCCTCCGATACTAATGAATATTTCGATGTCCAGACAGCGATCCATGTCCCATGGCAACTTCCAATATCTCCTCATCCAGCTCAGTCAGAATTTATCTAACGATAATTGAAATACCCCGCCTGTGGCCCGAATTGTTCAGAAATTTGTTGAGTTCGTGGATGTTTGCGGAGTTGAGAGAAGACGCCACAAGCGTCCAGTTAATAATAGAAATTCGGGGGTGGAATACATCCCTGCTGCGGAACGAAGGTCCCGTCTTATACCGTGGGGTTAGGAATCTGTTCTGTTTGTTCTATGTGAGGATTGTTATAGACGAATTTCAGAGGGGGTCAGGACCATTTTAGATTGCGCGATTTGTCGCTCAGTGTTACACCGGAACAATTATTCAGGAATTCACTATCAGAACTATATAGTAGGGAGCTAAGTTCCCCATTTCGTTATTGCAGAAGTACCTTCAGAGAAATGGATGAAATGATACTCAAACTGATATTAAGTGTCGGAACCCTCATTTGATGGAAGTTTTGCAGGAAGCTATTGGCGATTCCAACCACCGGTGAGGGCGCTGCTGACTGTACAGGGTGGGCAAAATTGGTGCTACATGAACTAAAACTTTTTAACCCGAGGAGATAGAGAAAAATTAATGGCACGTTATAGTCCTCTTTTTTCGAGAAACTGATAATGCCATCAACTGCATTCCTCTATCTTCTTTTGTTTCCGAGGGCCAAAATTGAAATTTGGGCGATTCCAACTTTGGTCCTTATCTCCGTTTCTGTTTATGCTAGGATGTTGAAATAAAAACATTATACGGGCACTTTTCTGATAGCAATCCAGTGGCGTACTCTGATTTTTTCTAAGAGGTTCATTTGCTGAGTTATAACATAAAGTTGTGTTTTTTCTTATGGAAACAGTAGTTTGAAATGACTTAGGAAGAATCGCCATTTTTTTCCCATTTCAGCAATGTATTATGTGTCATACATCGCCCTCAGATTCGTTAAGATATTATGAAAAATATGGTTTGTATATGGAATTCAAATTATTGAGTATTGAGTAGGTTGAATCATAGAATTATGTGTCTCTACGCATGGTGTAATTATTATTTCACAGTTGAATCACTTGCTGCCCCACTATTTTCATTCGCTAAAATTAAACATTTCAACATATCATATTTTTCGTAATTTTGGAATATCTCCATAATGCCGCCAACGATGACTTCAAATTTTAATTACTGACAGTTGTTTCAAACAGAGATCGCACCGTCAAGTATTCAATCGTGAAATAATAATTACACCATGCGTAGAGACACATAATTCTATGATTCAGCATACTTGATACTCAAAAATTTGAATTCCATATAGGTACAAACCATATTTTTCATGTCTTAACGAATCTGAGGGAGATGTTTAACATATGATACATTTCTGAAACGGGAAAAAATGGCGATTCTTTCTAAGACATTTCGAACTACTGTTTCCATAAGAAAAAACAAAACTTTATGTTATAACTCAGCAAATGAACCTCTTAGAAAAAATCAGAGTACGCCACTGGATTGCTATCAGAAAAGTGCCTGTATAATGTTTTTATTTCAACATCCTAGCATAAACAAAAACGGAAATAATGACCAAAGTTGAAATCGCCCAAATTTCAATTTTGGCCTATAACTCGGAAACAAAAGAAGACAGAGGAATGCAGTTGATGGCATTATCAGTTTCTCGAAAAAATAGGACTATAAGGTGGCATTCATTTTTCTCTATCTCCTCGGGTTAAAAAGTTTTAGTTCATGTAGCACCAATTTTGCCCACCCTGTACACAAACATAAAGGAAAACCAGTACTCTTTTCTGAAGCTACGTTGTTGTGATATGTAGAACAGATTATTTTAAGTAATTTTTTCAGTTCTCATGACGATTTTGTGGAGAATTCCAGTGAATCAGTGTATTATTGAGCTCCAAATAACTTGAAAATTTGCATACGTATCCTTTCATTACTTAGGTCTTTTATTCTGATCGAGCTACAGCTACCCAGGAAATGAAAAAAAATAAAATTTTATTATTTTTATAGGAACAGGATCCTTCGCCATTTTGTGACGATGTTGAGAATAACATTCATCTTTCCTAGAAATCTAGAAATCAGCAAGTCCCAACATGAATTCGCTGGACCGGTATTTATTTAGTGATTCTAATCTTTTTGATACAAATCAACGTAACTAAACTTTTCCACGCAGATTTCAACTTCAAAATTAAAATAAAAAATGAATATCATTTACCCCCTCCTGTTTCTTGGGAGAAGTCGACAATTTTTCGTAGAAAAACAATGAAATCATTCGGACTGGTTTTGAGTCGATAAACTATGGACTAAATCGGAAGATTGAAAAAAATGGAACGAGAAATTTCAAGATTAAATATCAGTAATGTGCAGAGGTTACGGTCTCATTTGACCTCCTCAGAGCCACACAAGTCGTGTGAATCAGAGCGAGTAGTCATGGTGCTACAACTCCAATTCGAAAGTTTTTGAGGAAAAAAATTCAGTGAAAATGTTGAAATGGAAAATAAACTACTGAGATTGAAAAAATATCTGAAAAATATAAAAACTTTGATCGAAGAATGGAAGACAGGAAACTGAAGGAAAAATTCCATCGAAAACAAGTTTTGTGAATTTGAAAATAATTTTAAAACATTTTTCCGATTAACAATTAATTGAAGATTCTGTAGGAAATTTGAATTCCAAAATTTTTGGGGAAAATATCCCAAACAAATATGCATTTCAAATTCTCAAGAAGTTTTGACAGAATTTGAATCGGAGACTCTTGAAAAAATCTATACTAGGTACTTTTGATGCCGAATTGATACTGAGAAATACTAAAAAAAAGCTTCTTCAAGTGAATTATTCTTGAATATAGAGAGTTTTTTATATACTCTATATTAAATTACCAAAGGAATAACAAATCCTGGGGATATAATGCAATACGAGTATAGGAACGAAAAATAATATGTTGATTTATTAGTATTGATTGAAAGTATAACTGTTTGAGCGAGACAACTACTAGCTAGCCACAAAACATACAATTTTTCAGCAAACGAAATGGGATAATAGAATAACGGAAATATTTTCAAGAAATAAGCATAATGTTGAAAATTTACCATCGTCAACTGACAATCATAAATTCAAAATTTTCCGACGTTTGCGGTAAGAAGTTTCAATTCTTAAAAAAAATGGTCTTTCAATCTCTTTCTTGCGAGCTGTCGTCCATTAGAAAATATCCATATGTGACCTATGCTCACTTCTTCCCATGGCGCTCCTGGATACGACCCTGCCTCTATTATCTCAATTTAGTGGTACATATAATAACAGAAGTGTTATGAACCAATATCCCTTGTACCCAGTGATATACACATACATGCGTGTGTCATAATGAAATTCTATACGACTCATTTGTTGCGAATGTTCTCTAATTGATAATTTCCCCTGCACCAAAATTCACGTCCCGCTTAATGCCAAATGGCAGATAGATATATATTTATTGGTGCTTCTATATATAAATTTCGTTTACTACACAGACGATTTGCTGTTATAATTCAATTGTCAGAGCATGATTTGACGGCATCTGGGGAAACTGCTGTCGACAAGATTTTTAAGGAGAATTTTAGATTCATTGACTTTATTTTGAATCAAACCGCGATTAGTAGGTAAAGATCTTTTTTCAATCGATAATACCCAGTTTGAATAAGGGATGCGTTTTTAGCTTGACCAGAAATTTTATATGGGATACTATCTACAATATATAAAATTGTTATTGCCATCATGATTTGAGAACTAATGAAAAACAACAATATACTTATATTATTCCTTTATTTCAGGTGAGTGGGATAACTAACCCTTCAACACATGATCTCACATCACTATGAGTTATTCTCAAGGTTGGTACCACTGAAATGCTAATCCTGCATGTCCATATGTCTGTAACACGCATGTACAACACCAACTTTTTATATTTTCATTACTCAGTCAGACCTTTCAATTATCATTTAATTTTTCCAACTCCAGTCTAGATAATAGGTATTCGTATTTCATATTGAAATATCGTTTATATGAAGCGATGGATATTGCTTAGATCTTTAACCAGAGTACACTTGCATGAAAGTACAAAAGACTAACTGGAATGTTTGAAAGTTGATCGCCGCCATGTTTGATGTACAGCACCAAAATTAAAACTTCTAGAGCGAACTCTACCATATTTTGTCAATGTTTTTTCTCTCTCCAGGCTTTTTGCCTTTTCTTTGAGGATTCACAAATACTCTTGTTCGGCATTGAAGCAGATGAACAACACTAAAATTCTTGTTGAAATCTGTATTTCTTAATCTATTTGAGCTGTTTTTGTGTGCATTATGGAAATATGATAGTCCGGTTTTCAATCGAGAAAACAGCTACCCAATAATTGATTTTTTTGATTAGTTGAGATGTGGATGACATTGATGTTTTACGAAGGATTGTTTTACCCTCGATATCATATAATTGTCGAACGTGCACGCAACCAATCCGATTTTAAAGCTTCATCTTAATTGAAGAGTAAGTTGATCCCACATAAATATGCCCCAAAAATTACGAAGATATAAGGATTATGTGATGCGTGACTCTTCTGGTATTCACACGGTAACTCGAGATTCCTTACTAATCCTAGAGGTGAAAAAAGCCATTATACATGCTGGCACAGATTAAAAATTGGATACGCGCATATAGCTGTTCCTCAAGTGTTCGCCACAGGGATTAAATGGGATTATTTTGGAATCAAAATAATGGGAACAGGTGTGGAAGATCCGTGAACACTTGTGATGTCTTTGGATGAAGGCTGCATCATTCAAGTCCAGATAAATTAATATGAGTCGATTGGTGTAAGTGCTGAGAAAGCATTTAATCTATTTGAGAATGTGCGATGTGTTCATTGGAAGATATCTTTCTATTTCGGGGACGGAATTCCGTTGTGTTTGGTCAGGATGAATAAATATCTAATGAAGATGAATCATTAATTTTAACAGCATGAGGGAGAATACTATATTGACAAAATAACGAAGTTTGATTGCAGTTTAGAGTTAAATCGAACTTTGAAGAAATGAATTAAGAAGGCAAATAATTGGTGTAGAGTTTAAATTACATCGAGGAATATAAAAGATCGGTTCAAATTATTTATCTAATTTAGCGAATGGAGATCCAATTTCCAAAAATTCAGAAAATATGAGGACAATAAAACGATGTTTGTCTGCCAATATGATAAAACCAATTATTGACTATTCCCACAATGGGTAGTGATGAACCAGTCAACAATGACGAATAAAATAAAAATATGTGGCTCTAACAAAGATCCCTGAAGAACACCTTTTTGAAAATTTTCATCATTAGAATGGCCTTATCTGCTGATAAGTGTGTCACCAATTTTCGAACTGCTCCATTTCCAGGGTGTCTGGAATTAGTAAGCCAGTACAACTGTAGGGATCTAGAGTATGTCCCTTTCAATCATATTGTGGAAAATACAGTGTGTCTAACAAATATTTGAAGTTATTATTATTATTGAAGGTTTTCAGAATTTATGTGGGTTAAAATTTGCACGACTAGTCTTCTGATGATGAGGCAATTCGAGTTCTTTTTTTTTCAAAAACATAATTCACTTTAATGAAATTCACAATCTACTTTCATGAAGGATTGAGTAAATTTTATGTATGTACAGATTATGAGATGATATCAAACATATTAATACTTCATAATATCACTTACAATCAAGTCTTTCGGACAGATCAGTTGTAATCTACGGAAGTTGATTGGATTATCTGTCAGTTGATCAGTCAATTTGTTAGCATGACCTCCTAATTTCTTGTGGTACATATTTCCTTGAGTGAATTTCAATTTCGGTGATGACGTATGGGATTCTCAAATCATTTTGTACCAGAGTGCGTTTACTAATGGACGATTTTCGATTGAAGTCTCTGGATAATATTATAAATATTATATTATTATTAATAATCATGGGAGAAAAGAACTCGCTAGACTCTTGGACCGAAAAAAAGTCTTTTAATTGTTGATTTTTAATTTTTTTGTCTGTTGTAGGACTATGATTCAAAGCTTTTATTCTGATGTAGTTTAATCTGTATCTAGATCGAATTCACCGCTAAACTTTCGCTCATCTCAATTGACCATATGATATTTCAAGAACTTATTCAATTTAAATATGTTGCTGAAGATGATATATTCAATAAGCTACGTTCAGTGCCAAGTCAGAATTATCATCTAATTGTTTAACAAACTGCGAAGAATTTTGAAAATTATAATATGGAAATCTTTAATTATTCTCGAAACGATTAAAAAATAATTCAATCACTCACATCTCAAATAGTTATGAAATTGAAAATTCAGGAAATAATTGATAAGTGTTGCATTCTGATCGCTCCACTAAGAGTTACTGTGATAAAATGTAACAATGTATTGTTTTTCGCCTCCGGTAATCTGTTTTCATCAGTTATTGTTTGTTGTGTATAGGAACCGCATGAACATGAACCAACAAACACTGAAATCTGATGGGTTTCAATAATGCGAGTGAGTTTTGAAAATAATATATAACTGATTCCGGACATTTCGAACAGAATGTAGTGGAACACCGTCAAGCTGAATGTGCGGATTGCCAATAGTAAAGGAAAGTCACCAAATATGAAATAGTATCCTTATATGGAATACCTTCATTTCTCCAAGACTATAAGTAATAAACGCAACATTCGACCATCTTCTGTTTCATTCGGTCTACTAACTATCGCACTCACACCATCGAGTCAGTTGCGCAAACACTTAACGTATGGCAGGCGTGTTTTGTTTTGTTATCGTGAAGAAAATTTTAAAAGGTAAGTAGTATATGAGTCTTACCAGCTGTTATGTTTGTATATGTTATTCGCAATAGCCGAAATCGACCACTGTCCGAAATTTTTGCCCACAACGCGTTATGGGTATCCAAATTTACCCACGATGCGAATAGATGTTCTTTTTTCGAGCACTGAGTAAACCAGAATACCCAGAACGCGTTGTGGGTAAATTAGATAATCCACAATGCGAATCCAATTTTAGCGCGCTTTCATTCTGCGTTGTGGACAATTCATTTTACCCACGTCGCGTTCTGGGCATTGCACTTTTCCCAGAAAGCGATGAACCAGAATTTGTCATCGAAGTCAGCCTGCTGTAAGCTGTAGGTTGTGTACTGACAGGTATTAATTGGTGGAGAGAAGGATAAACTTGTTAACATAGAGCGTTTAGCAAACCAATCTGGCCTAGATTTTTAATGTGCAGCAAATGAAATGTATGATGTAATACTGATAACTCATTGAAAAATTGGACACAAAAGAGAAAAAGCTATCTGTCCATTTCGCTTTACCCAAAATACGTTTCAAGTAAAACAATGATTACAAAAAACCTTATATTGAAAGTAGAATAAGTTTAACGTCTTTGAATATAATTAAGAAGAGAAATAATTTTCAAAAAATATTCAATTGTCTGCATGCCGTTATTTCTCTTCTTACTTATATTGAAAGTTCATAAAGGTGAAACAAAACGATATATCAACAACTTATTAGAACTAAAAACTTTAGGTATTATTTATTGTCACAAGTAGGTACCTACTTTTATGAAATCTTGAATTATATTTTATATTCAATTTCACACATGCACACGCCTCAGTTTGACAACCTTTCAAACAATTGCATTTTATAAAGCCAGATTGGTTTCCTGAACGTTCCTTGTTAACAAGTTTTTTTTTGGCCAACTGTTAATAAATCATATCTTTTCAATCTTCGATATTTTTTGGATGATAATTGAAGCCCATCCTGTTTTCTTCGTAGTGCCACTTTGATTTCATTTACTAACTCCAAAAAACGTTCGTCCGATAATAACAATAACAACGACCTGTCTTTTTTTTCTAGCATACGTTCACTTAGTTTTTGTTCAAATTAGGTTTTCATATTGATATAATTTCGAAAACAGGCCCTTCAATCAAACTTGAGAATTCACAAGGTGCGTAATCTATTCACGTTAGATACTCATGATAATGGCTTCTCGTACTTGCCAGTACTCAAGCTACAGCACACTGACTTCGACGACAAATTCTGGTTCATCGCTTTCTGGGTGAAGTGCGATACCCACAACCCGTTGTGGGTAAAATGAATTGTCCACAACGCAGAATGAAAGCGCGCTAAAATTGGATTCGCATTGTGGATTATCTAATTTACCCACAACGCGTTCTGAGTATTCTGGTTTACTCAGTGCTCGAAAAAAGAACATCTATTCGCATCGTGGGTAAATTTGGATACCCATAACGCGTTGTGGGCAAAAATTTCGGACAGTGCCCGATTTCGGCTATTGCGAATAACATATACATAAGTGTTATACTATTTAGTATATCGGTATTATGTTTATTTCATCATTTTGTGATCTTTTGTCATTAAAATATTGTGAATTGATAAAATATTTAGAAGAGTTTGAGCTAGTATAAAAATTCAAATATGGACAGTCGTCGGTGTCTAATTATGGAATATGCTTGATGTGTGGGATCTGGGCTCATTATGATTGTGCTGGTCCAGAGTTTGGTACTTGGATCTGTGACTTTTGCAAGTAATTACTTCTTTCATTTATGAGAATATGTTATATTCATTTAATTGATCTCGAAGATATTGATATCCATTTTTGTCATTGTTATGTTGATTTAAGCTTATATTCCATATATGGGTTCCTATTCCATATTTAATTACTCATTTGTGATTTTGTTTTTTGTGTTAGATTTTAATTAGATAACAAATATATTTGATTAGAGGCTGTTAATTACTACATATAAATGTATGACTGATTAGTATAAACATTAAACTGATTTAATCAATATGAAGTTTTTTCTTTATATCCCAAAAACAAAATGGTATTCCATATTTGGTGACTTTCCTCTAGGTCATCAAGGAAGTTCACGAAATCATTTTTCAAGAACAACCGATATTCTACAGCATTCAACCGAACAACACTCAGGAAATTTTTCTAGTTAATATAACGGAAACTGATAACAAAAAGTCTTCCGAAATCTGCCGAGGGAACTGGCATAGGAGTATGTGGTCCTGAACTGAGAGACTTTTCTTAGACCAAAAAACCCCCGTTTCACAGGCGGAAATGATTGCTATCTCTCCAAGAGTGTTCGAAAAGAAATCTCAAAGGAACATGCATTAATATCACACTCAATGAGCAATAAGAGCTCTGGAATTCAAATGCCAGTGCTCGGCTGGGAATGCCCCAATACCATAAAGCAACTGACCAGAAGCAACAAAGCGATTCTCTTATGGGTGCCAGGGCATTGAGGGGTAATGAGAAGGCAGATGCACTTGCGAAAGGAGCATCACAGTTTGAACCCATTGGACCTTACCCTTCTGTGGCTTTGGACAGGACCACCATAGGGCAGCGTTTGAGCAATGGGAGATGCAAAACAAGATAATCCTCTGGAGATCTCCAGGACTAAGACAAGCGAAAGATTTGTAGAGTCTTCCACATCAGAGAAGCTTGTCCAGCTGGAGCGGATAGAGCTTTGATGCATTGTGGGAATGCTGTAAGGGCACTGTCAGTATGAGTTTCTCTTGTATCTAATGTCTAATGGGCTAGACTGCGGATGAAATTTGCGAATCGAAGGTGGCAGCCTCCTGGTGAACCGAATCTTCAGATTTCAAATAGGCTCAGTTCACCTTATAGAAACTCAATCTTGAAACACCCTATATTAGGCTAAATACTGGCTCTTCTTTATGGAAAACCTTCAGGTTCAAATATGCTGAAATTCCACCAAATTCCTCCGATTCAGATAAAAAGAATAATGCCGATTCGAGCGCAAAATTTGCATGAAAGCACTCTTCGAAATTTATCACTATAAGAACAGTCAATTACACCCGTGAGTTCACATACATCAAACAACATTCCCCGGGAATGATCAATGCCCAACATCAGCGAAATGAGTGGAGCGCCGTTATTCAAAATAAGAAGAAAAAGCGGGCTCATTTGTGACCCCGCATAATTTATCGCTCTGGTAATGCAACCCCCATACCCCAGACGGGCGTCTCCCCATGCGACGTTCGGAAAAAACGGAATTTTCCCAATGGCGTGGTCGCAGTAAGTAAAACAAAACAGCCGAAGAAATGGGTTACATCAGAAATGCACATACGGAGGTGGGAAGAGGGATGAGAGGTCGTAAAACGTCGGGAAAACAAGGAGGAAAAGTGGAAAACGCGGAAAAGACTGGGTGGACCGTCGCGTCTACAACGTCTTGCAAATGAAGAAATATGAAAGACATAAAGTTAGCGGAATGACTTTTCGCGGCTTTGGGGCGCTTTCGAGTTAAAAGCAGCCGGTTTTTGCGAGGCGGAAAGCGCACGGTGGGAGTTTTTTCGGGATCGAATAAATCTTTTAGGTTAATTGATTGACTTCGATTAGGCGCAGGGCTTTGGGACGGCTCACAACGTGTCTCGATGGACAGATGGAGTCTGATGAAGAACACGGTTATTGAGCTTCGAAGAGTTGGGAAAAAGGTGCAAGTTCAAAGTTTGAAACATAGGTATTCTCGCATTCAATTACACAATCTGCAGTAAAGTCCTGTCCACTTTTCGAATTGAAAGTTTGTATTATCTCATATAAACTTCTCGTACAGAAAACACGAAAATGATATCATGAATTCGACATGCTGAATCAGATAGTTAACAGTTCTTTTTCCATTTCAATTTTTCCAACCTAACGTTTCGCCTACTACTGCGATAGGTTTTCCGGTCGGAGGTTGTTACCCGACAAATGACTGCTTCGAACTAGTGATGTAACTGAATCTATGTTTTTGTTACTAGAAGTTTTGAAGGTGAAGACGAATTTTATCTCCGAAAAGTATCATTATTTATAATTGTTTTGCTTTATTTTTCCATTCAATTTTGTCATGAGACACGAAGAGTTACTCACAATATTGTTGTCTGATTTGAAAAATTGTTTGTCCTCCGACATGTTTTATATTGATTTATATTTAATAAAAAGGATTGATTCTCTGTTTATTTTGTGAAAGTTTAATTGAACCATAGTAACAAACAGTGAAAAACACTGTGAAAAAACACACATTTAATTCATTAATAATTGTAATGTTTAGTTTGATAAAACAAATGAGGATGAACGACAAAATTCCTATTTTACTAGTAAATAAACTAATTGCTAAAAAACAGAACAAACAATTGAATTTCTTGTTATATCCATCATGTGAAAAACAGAAAGAAAAAATTCGTTGATCTCACCTATACCGGAAAAATGTCAACAAAAATTCAGAATTATTTTTCGAAATTCAATTCGGAAACATCGTTCCCAAGTTCTCAGAACATCAGTTAATTATTTTTCAACGCTAAACCCAAAATAGAGCCAATAAAACAGTCAGGGATATACCAGATAAATTGTAGTGAGTGTCCGGCAGCATAATACATTGGTCAGACAAGCCGGAGATTTGAAATCAGATTCAGAGAACATCTCTCCTCCGATAATAATTCCCCAATGCTCTATCATATTAGAGAGTCTGGCCATGAAATTTCAAGTGAAGATTTCAAAATCTTACATGTATGTAACAAAGGGAGGATGATGAATTTGCTGGAGTGTTTGGAGATTAATAAATGTTCACGAAATATTTCTTTAGACACATTGAATAGTCAATTAGAATTGTCCAGTTCACCACTTTTTTAGAGGGAATTTTCCATCTTTTACGCATGTCAGCTTACCTGTAGATGCATTGTTTAATCTGTCATATTTTGATATTTTATTCTATTCATTTAATTGCTGAAGATGGCGTAAGCCGAAACCGGTTCAAATTGTTTTAAATCATAATTTTATAGTGGATTGACAAAATTAAATGTGTGTTTTTTCACAATGTTTTTTACTGTTTATTACTATGATTTATATTTGTTGATTGATGTTGTGGAAGGTGATAAACAAAAAAAAACAAAAAAAAAGTATTTTTTTTATTTGTGACAGTGGTACAGTTCTTACCATAATTGCTAGAAATGACAATTATTTTCTTTATGGCATGATTTTAGAGCAGCGTTATATTTTCTACACAAAAAGTTCCATCGAATGATCTGAATGCAACCATTTTCCCGCAAACTATCATGAAAACATAGTTGATACTCAAAAACTCAACGGCAGAAGTATGGCCGTATAAAATTATCTGCTACAACACCTTTAAAAACTGATAACAATTATTGCTGACTATTAGCTTTCTTTGTGGCATATGCATTGTTGAAAACTGTTAGAAAAGATTTTCTCATTCTATTTTATCGGTGAAGTAATCATCTTCTCCATTATATCCCTCGAAAGTTTCATTCTTTTTCTGATTACAGAGATTATTCGGACGACAAGATTAATTTGGATTTGATTTACGCTTTGTTCTTTTTCGTGTACTTTTCGATCATATTGTAATAATTCAAGCAGAATGAATAATGCAATTTCACGAATAAGTTATTGAATATTTTATATTATGATCGAAGCCGGAAAAAACATGGAAAATCATACAACCTAATTCTATTTGTGCTTCAACGGCCCATAAAAAAATTGTATTCAACAAGAACGCTTCATGTTCAAAAAAGTATAGTTTATTTTCTTCAACACTCCAATTTTTACAGATTTTCGGACCAAATGTGGTGAAGAGGTTTCAATAATAAAACCAACTCAGATAATTCACACCTTTCATTATTTCTCGAATTGCTATTATCTACCCTTCCAAAAGGACTTTCTGGAGGATCTATGAATTCCTAGATTATTTAATAAGAAGATATCAAAAACGAACGCATACTCAAGGCATATTTTTGGCTGATAAATTCTGTTTGACTGCTTTTTGAATGGAAGTTGGATCACAATTCATTTCGTTTTCTTGTATTCGAACGAGAAGAATCAGCACGGAATTCGACATGTTTCATTGTTCTGGTCAGAATCCTCCATGAAATCAAATGAGACACATGGAACGCAATTATGACTCTGTTCTCTACTGGTCGAGCTCAACTTCACAATTTTGAAGAAGAGGAGAGAAATTTCAGATGCAATATTTGCTTTCAAATTAGTTTATAGTCAAGTCGATTTGATGTATGTACTTTGCTTTGTTGTTAAATTTTAATACGCCTCGCATTTTATCCAGAACTCATTCGACTTTATCATAGTCTTGTAGCCTCCATCTGCAGAAGCTTGAATTGTTTACCCTCAGTTAAATAAATAAAAGCGACTTTGATTCAAAGGTAATTTCGAAACAAAAATGATCAATTGAAAAAGAAAGCAATATAGAAAAATTAATGAATACAAATCGAGTTTTCGGATAAATGTTTCGAAACACTCTATATCAAAATAAATGTTTCTGAATAAACTGAAAAACCCAGAGCATTTTTTCAATTCTTCATTGGGTTCTTGGAAATCATGAATCATGAAGTTGAATGGCCTGAACCCAGTCGCACAACATGAGAGAAGATGAAAACCGATTCGAACAGCACAATGATATTGTTGAAACTTCCCAACAAACTATGCGGTGGTTCTGATATTTCCCAACAAACGTAATGAAAAACCGATTGTTTCTGAGTCAGATCGACAACGTTCCACCGATTCGCAAAAATCCAACAGGAATTCCAGGCACTTTCTTCTTTCTTTAATTGAAAATTCTCGGAGCAACTATCCCGGTCATTGCGGTCCCGAATGAGAAAACAGCAATTTCACCGCAGAGAAACACGCTCAGGTGAAGCAAACCGATCTGACAGATGCATTGCGGTGAGACGGACTTGATTTCCGGGAGCCCCTGATCACGTGACCGTTCGCTAGCCGGAATTCAATTAGGAAGTTTTGGGAAACTGGCACCCGTTTGCTGGGCGAAGTCGGAAAGTTGGCAGTCGATGGTTAATCTGTTAACGGTACGAGAAATCCTCCCTAATTGTAATTTTTGAGGTATCCATGGATAGTACTCTGTCAGCAGTCCCACAATACTCCGCAGCTCTATCCACGTTATGCTGGCCATACACGTTACGTTCTACCGGAGAGGTATACCTGCGCAGCCATGCCTGCGCAGGTCAACCGGAGCGTGTGTGGGATTAAACCTGTGCGTGTGTGTGTGGGATTAAACCTGCACAGGCATGCCTGCGCAGGTATACCTCTCCGGTAGACCGTAACGTGTATGGCAAGCATTAGCTGGACAAGCCTCCTTGTGTAAGACGACGAGAAGTTTACAAATCTTTCCGTTTGGTTTAGTCCTGAGTTCTTCTCCAGATGATTGTTATGTTTTGCACCTCCATTGCTCTCATTTGGATGATTTAATCCTTGATTATGATTACCTTTTTCAAGTCAAGAATGAAGGCCTCGAGAATAAGGTCTTTGAACATCGCCCTAGGACCCTGGATGACTTGAAAGAGGCAATCAAGGAGGAAAGCATCCAAATTGAAACTGTTATGCTGAAGAAAGTAATGGAAAACTTCCGCGAAAGACTCCACATGTGCGTCGCTCGTCAAGACCGTCATTTGTATGATATTATCTTCAAGATATAGATGAAAAAAACTTGATTATACAGGCTTTCAAACTGAAAAACAATTTCTCCAATATCTGTTTGCATATTTTTTCAACACCTCCTTCAAATGTGGGGGAACTAGTTGCCGCACTCTGTATCTCCAAAGGAAGAAGACTGTATTTTTATTTTCATTTCTTCACTGAAATGAGCTGGAAGCTTGCCTTCGTTTATGGCTTCACTTTCTGTGACATTTTTTCCATTGAACTCCAGATAAATAGTCTTTATAGTTCTTCTATATACTGTATATGTATAGTATAGTTCTTTTCATACAGATACATTATTCTGGATTAGACAAGACTGTTTTTTCTGAGTTTAGAGGTTTTTACCTCAACTTCAAATGTCCTCAATGATCAGAATGACAGCATTGAAAATATACATTCTTCAAAATCTATCAGCAGTCAGAACGCTCACTTCGGATAATTGAAATCGAAAAAACTGCAACTTCATAACGAAAATTTTAATTATGAACTGAAATGCAAATTGGAGGCCAGGATAACAGTTTAAGTGAAATCTTTAAATTGAAGCAAATGGAAAAACTCCTTCAATTAAAGTTTGAATTGGAAAGCAAATTGACAAAAATGGGAACAGGAAGGAGTGAGAAATCCCTGAAAGAATAAAAAAGTAGTTTGCACGTGGGGACTGAACGAATCGATAATTAATAAAGTTCAACGAGGTAACCTCCGATTTGCCATTTCTTCTAAGGCGTTCGACATCTGTGCAGGTACATGCCATCAATAGAATTCTATTCTGATTCTGTTTGCTCCATCTTCAAAAGAGATCAGCAGTCTTGCAGCATAATTGAATTAATTGTTTGTGCAAGGCTATTGTGATAAGGTGCTCATTATGCATCTGTTTTCTCAAGTGCTTGACATCCATTAAGTACTAATAGAATGATGGATAATTGTTCATAGGTTGCATGAACATTCCCTTTAAGTGCACATATTGTATAGTCGAAATGCAGTAGAAGTTGAAACATATTTGACTTAGCGCTTCCGCCATTTTGCAACTCACTAATAAACTCAATTCGATGTTTCCCGCTCGAAAAATGATTTTGCTCGAACATAAAGAAGATCGTTGAAATTTGTAAAGAAACTCTGCCGAACTTTATCGTTTCTCTGTAGCCCTTGTGTTCGAGAAATCTCTTTCCAGGTGCATCAGGGTTTTGAGAGGATTATTTGTGACCATCCGACAACATGGATTTCTTACTCAAACCACTAACCCCCAGTAACTTAATCTGCTGTCTTGAAGATTGGACTAAGACTTGGGATGAAAATTAGCCAGCTTATGTGGTTTACCTTTATATTTCTAGAACATTTGACTAGGTGCAGAAACAAGTCCCCTCCATTAGCTAAATCATATGGGTTCAAATGAAACAAAATGTTATAGAAATGTAATCTGAATCGAAATTTATAATGTTTTCCAACTTATAATCTGAGTACATCGTTTTGGCATTAATACCAGAATACATGGGGTCAATTTCTGCACCTTGTTCAAAGCAATTTAAACTTCAAGAATCAACTGTGCCAGAGTCTGTAGAAAGTGGTGAAAATTGAACTCTTTCTCATCGTATCCCACACATATTCGATAGGTTATCAGTCCAGTGAACGGCCACAGCAAAACATCTATGCCAACTTCTTCGAAAAAGTACACAGTTCGATAAGCAAGACGTGCTAGGTCTGCTGAAATAGGATGTTCGTCATTTCCTTCAACGGTCATCGTGTATACATAGATAGAAACGCTATTCCTCTCTAAATACAACACGAGGCCATTCTGCCAGTGTTGCTGTTCTCTGCACCATTTCGAAAGTTGTTGGCAGTGATTTGCAGTCGAAGATTCGGCGACAAATAGAGCGTGAAGTAAAAGGACAACTTTCTACAAGAAACCATTGGTCAGAACAGGTAATCCGATTCCGAAGCGCCCATCTTGATGCTTCATTGGAAGCTTCGGTAGACCCATAATTAGTGTTCCTCTACCTTCATCTGTGCGCACACAACACAAAAGCATTACCCTCATTATTGTTAGAGAATATGCAATTATGTTAGCTGGATTCGTACAAAATTTGTTTTATTCAGAGCACAGCCAGTATTTTGGCGGAAGTTCACGATGTCAAAAAAATTATTAGCATGTACTGCTTCGAATAGAAAGACAGAACGAAGTTGTCGATGGACCTTCGGGATATAACACGTTCATTTTCCCTCTCTCCGGCATGGCCTGGAATAATTGAATTATATAATAAGTGTTCCATTAACGCGACATATAAAAACGTTTCGGTGCCCTCAGCGCCTCCTCAAGGTCCTCCGTTCCGCACTATCGCCCAGAAGCCATCCAATCTTAACCCCATAAATTTAGCACGACATTCAATTCGTTATAGGAACAGCAAGGCTCATAATTAAGTTAAGTCGGGATAAGCCGGGCACAGAAGTCGGCCGCGCCAGTCGATAAGAGTCTCAGCCGAGGCCCATTGTTGTGTCGCTCATCCCCAGAGGTACGCGGGCGGAAAATTAACCCATTTCCCTAACACAAAAGCGGCGATTTAATCGGGACCTGGATCAGACTGGCCCTTCTAATCCGAGCTGAGATCTAACGCGTTTTCCATCTGTTCGTTTTGGTGCCATCTATATGCGATGTGCTATGGTCTTGCGAGGTCGTTTAGGTTAGATACGATTTCCTTTCAACGTCTTTCGATACCCTGACTTATTGATTCAGCTAGATTCCTATTCATGATCGGTTTGAGTCGATCAATATTGAGAATCGTTGATACGAACTGAATTGAACGCATGCGTCAACTGGAAATTGAAAATGGCGGGAAGCGTAGAGGTTATGTATATTTCGAGTGTCAACAAGAAAATAGATATTAAGGAGTAAAATATGCCACTGGAATATTTTCTGTTCACTTCTACAATATGAATAGGACTTGTTTTGTACTTAGGTTAGTTTACCTAGGTTGTTCTGGTTTTATTTTTGTACCCTGATTGGTTTATCAGGATAATGGATTACTTGTACTGCTTCTGGTTGCTGGTGATCCACGTATAAATGTCGATAATTAACTGTTGTGACTTCACAACTGATGTAAGGGGGTGTACTTAACTACATATAAGTACCCTATGGTAATCTTGGTGATTACTGCGATAAGTTGTTATCAGCACTCGATTACAACTACGAAGAGGATGAGGAAGTGGTGAAATGTGAACGCACTCTCAACAACAAATAAACTGTATTTTTTTTGTAACCTCAACTTAGGTAACAAGCACGAAACGATTATACAAATATTATGTGTACAAGTATGAATCTACCTTCTATATGATATAGCAAGGGAGCAAAGGTGTTGTTGTGTATTACAAAAATTGGATCTTTACTGATCGACAATTATAAACTTTACTTTACTTCATGAAAATGTGCAGCAAGAAGGAATGATGATCACTAATTCAAAAACGTTACTTCCCATGAAACACAGACTTCTCCGCGAGCTCTCTGAGAGGTTACAATGCGACTTTTATGCGAGCTCCTACCGCGAGGTTCCAGAAAATATCCATTTTAGGGCAAGGGTGTGATGCATACACTCACATTATTTTTTAACGTAGATTCAATATCTGCCATGAAAAAATGGGGTTCTAATTTGAAAAAATTGATTTTTCACGATTTTGTCATCCCTAACTTTGCAAGCGATTTTTTCACCCCCTGTATCATGAATCGCGATTTCGATTTTTAAAGTGGATACATCAATCTTACATCTTGGAAAATCCCAAAAATGAAAATTTTCCATCCAAAAACCTCGAAGTTATTCTTGTTTCAGCGGAGCTCTATTTTCGATTTTTTTTTCGAATTTTCCCGCTTAGAGAGAATTTTCCAACCAAAACTGAAAAATGTTACATCAAAATAACTTGAAATTTTCTAAGGAATCTATTTCTGCAATAAAAAAATGGTGTTCTAATTTGAAAAACGGAAGTTGACGTCATTTCCGGAAAAACGGGATGTGCTCATGCCTTGAAAATATTTCAGATTTCATCAGCATCGTGAAATACTTATAAGTGCTGAATTTCATGAAAATACGTTCAGTAGTTTCCCGTATAAATATGGGTGAGGTTCCTCGTGAAAGACCCTGTATTAGTGACCTGTTTAGGAACTTCTTATACTTCTCGCAATGTGACCTATTTGAGAATATCTCAAAGATCTCGCAATGTGACCTATTCGCGAATATCTTATACATCTCGCAATGCGACATGTACAGGAACATCTTATACATGTCACGTGACCTATTTGAGAACATCTTATAGATCTCGCAATGCGAGCTCGCATAGATCTCACTAAAGGAGGCTAATGCGAAATTCTCAAAGTCCTCGCCGCGGGAGGTGTATGCGAACTCCTAGTGTGACTTGTTTGAGAATATCCACGTAGGACATCGCCAAGAGCTCACAGGGATATCTTATGTGGCGGACATTTGGAGCAGATATAGTGCTCTCCGCGACCTCTCAAAGATGTCACAAAAGGCGTCACAACTTCCTGAAAAGAAGTCGCAGGGATGTCTATGGGATATCTTTGTGTTGCCTGGGTTTACTGATTGCTTGTCTTTCTAACAGGTTTTCAAAGACAAGCTAGAAAATAAGGGAGGTTCATTTCCTCAGAATAAAGGGGGAAAAGATCAACAATACAATTGATTATGTGTCAGAATCGAACAACGCCTTGCTAAACCAACGAAGTGCTCTCATTTGCCATTTTGACAATAGTGGGAGCTTAAGTAGGCTCAAGAGGACGCTTCGACGATTTGCTACATTCTCCTGACAAGTACCTATTTCCCAGATGTAATTTGAAACGCCATAAATTCACCACATGTTTTATTTTATGAGCCTTTACTGCAAAATAAATAGAGGTTCATCCGACATGGCTATTGTTTCCGAAAAGCCGGATGAATTCCCTAAACTCGACCTGAATTCTTGGGTTCGAGAAACCTTTCAATAGGAACAATTGGTTTAAAAAGGGTATTTTGAACAAAGAACGAAAAATTGTAACAATTAAACATATGGAAATATTGCCGTTTCAAGCGTTCGATCTCATACGGTTAAAATCAATGAAAAAGTTTAAAAAAGTGGCAGCTTCTTTCTGGTGAACCATGGCGACGAAATTTATGTGTTCCATATGCTGCTAAGTGAAACGCAACTGGACTCAACAAGGATATAGAGAGCTTGATGAAGAAAACGGATCACAGGGATTGAATAATATCATATGAAATTGTTAGGTTATGATCGAAAGTATTCATATGGAGTCATGCATGACATACGTTTCATAAAACTATGTGCCAGAGAGACACAGAATTAATTATTAATTTCAATTCTTCATATTACTGCACATGCGCAGATCGGGATTCTTACGAGAGCCTGGCGTCAAAACCTGGTGAAAATCGGAATTGATTTTCATTGGGAACATAATTCTTTATCAAGAACAATCTTCTTCGGGCGAATTTGTCAACAAAATTTACCATTAGTCTCTAACATCATTTTCGTTGCCGTTCTTGTGAACAATGATAACTGAAATCTTATAATATCGAAACTTATATATCTTCTGTTCGTAAATGAATGTATGTTTTTTACTCCAATAATTGAGTCTATATACCCTCATATCATAGATATCCTCTGTTTTTATAGAGATCCCTATTCAGACAGACCAATTTTAGCAAATATGGAAACGCATTTCAATGTCATGAATGAATTCAGAATTTGCAAGAAAATCTATCATTGAAATGAAGAAAACACAGGAAAATATAGGAAGTAGGAATACAGACGGATATCTGGCATAGGAAGTTATTTTTGTTAGGAACAAAATGTGAATCCAATAGCGGGGAGTTGAAATTTTTGTTCGATGAAATTTATAATTGATTGATATTGATAATTCTGATTACTCCTAGATCTCCTGAGGAGACCCCTCTGAAACTACAAGCTTCGAAGCTTGTAACTTGTACGAGTTCAGAGAAGCAGTTGTGTCCTGTGTAGGGTTTGTTACTGTGTCCTTACGCCACCTTAGGCAAAATTTCTGGTAGTTGTGTAGGGAATATTACCATACAATGATGTTTTTTGGGCTACTATTGAAAAAAATTATCATGTTCTTGCTTTCCTGCGACATTCCCCCTACTACTTGTACAAAATAAAGGATAATAACGGCTGAAACATTGTTGCAAAAGTATGTTATTCCAAAATTTCTCCCAACCGAAGCAGTTAACGCCCCGAGACAAACTGCCACGAGACCGTTTTCGAGTACATTAAAAGGCAACACCCGGAATTACCTACACAGCATCCAAGTACGTTCTTCGCAGACGGCATTCGGCATTAGACCAACTATAAACTTTTTTAATGCGACTGCGAGTGTTCCTCCAACAATATAAAACAAATATATTTCGGCTAAGTGACAAAAAGCGCCATTCGGCGGCATCCAAACGATCAAATGATATGGAAATGCGCATTTGAAACGACGCTAACGTTCGAGATATTGAGACCCTACTTTATGCGGGACCGTTATTGCTGTCGCGAGGCATTGTTTTTGTTTTTGGTGCAAGAGGTCGCTAACTGAGCTCGAGTGGAGCTCATCGAAGACTCTTGAGTTCATTCTTCGAAAAACAATCGTTTGTTGGCATGCAGAAAGGCCACTTCTCTGTTAGGAGCTCACTTTGTGAGCTGCCAAAGTTTATATTGAGGATCTTCTTATCGATATGCTTTGTTATCGTCAACGATGTTTCATTACGAAACTATGTGATTGGATGAAACGTATTCTATGCTTCGATTGGATATTAAATTATCTCAATGTATGCCCTGATATCCAGATTATTTCCAATCTATCTGTTAAGTACTTCGTCAGAATGAATTTGTCGTCTATGTTTCAGGTTCTCAGTAACATTCAATTCTTCATCATTTCACCCAACTGCTGCAGATGCGGGGTTTCGCCAGAAATAGGCGAATTTGTGTATTCTCTATGCCAAATTTCAGTTGGATATTTTGTGAAATACAAATAATAACTGATTTCTTAAGAGCTATAGGAATTAAATAAAAACACAAATAATTCAGGAAAATGCATAACAGTATATTCTAAAACTAGTTGCAGAATGGGCTCCTATTCCAATACGAATGCGAAAACGAGCGACGAAGGAGCGAGTTTTCGAACGCATGAGTGTTGTAATTTCATTCTGCAACGAGTATTAGATGATAATTTCTCTATTTCGGTCAAATTTCGTGAAATACTGTTGAAATTCAATGAAAAATTCAGATTATACATCCTAGTGACTTTTGTTTTGTATCTTCGCAGTTGGTGACTGTTACGAAATTGACATTTCCAAATTGACGTGTTGAAAATTGATAGGATCGGAAGTCAGTGCTGATAACCACGAAACGAAAAATATAACTGAAAACAATGCTGTAAATAGTTCATTACAGCACTGTTTTTAGTAGATACTGCAATGAACTCATTCCGATACTGAAATAGAGAAAATCTTTATTTCAATCGATAGTACGGTCCATATAATTTAATGATCGAAGAGTTTTTCATGCGAATTTTGACCGCGGCTGCGCCAATTTTTGCATACTCTCTCCAACATTTCGGCCGGTATCTCACGAATAAATTCTTCAATGCTGTCTTCCAATGCGTCAATCGAAGAAGGCAGGAAGGCTTGTCAGTACTGACACGGACTCAAATGCAAAATAAACTGTTCACCGAACTTGCCTCTCAAATGGTTCATTGTTCCGCGTGCTGAGTGGCATGTGGTACCGTCTTGTTGAAACAACAGTTTATGCAAGTCGAGCTCTACAATTTTGGGCAAAAAAGTTCGATATCATCTCACGGGAGGCGCCGAATCGATAATTGATGGTCATCAATAAGACTGACCGATACAGCTGCGATATTTTCTTCAGTTTGCACTGTACCTTATGCGAGTTGGTGGTTCAATATCCAACAATGTAAATTGGGTGCGAATTTTATTAACAATAGCTCGAATAGCCGCTTCAGTGGGTCGATTAAACTGACCATAAATTGGAAAAAGGGCGCGATGAACTTTCTTAACTGAGCACGCATTTTGATAATAAAATTCAATGATTTGCAATCGTTATTCGTTTGAGAGATTGAATTATAAACCGAACTGAAGATGTTTGAGGGTGACACAAAACACGGAACTTTCGTGTGCTGTCAAAATCAGAGAAGAAAAAAAATGTTTAAAAATCAACTGCTGTAGCTACCATGCTTATGCATTTTCTATCGAGGATACATGGTGAAATTATAGACCAAACTGAAGATGCTTGACAGTGACACAAAACACTCAACGTGCGTGAGCTGTCAACATTAGAGTTGCCGAGAAGAAAATAGTTCGAAAGTCAGCCGTTACTATAAGAAAAAATCTTCAAATTTCAATACCTCGATAACGAAACGTTTGCGGTCCGATGTTTATGGAAATTTTTTCTTAAAATTTTGCAAGGAGCTTCTCCTTCCTGTTTGTACCTCCAATTTAGGGAACACCCTGGGCATGTATGTCTATTTTTTTCACGCCCGAACGGCCCTATAGATTTCGACAGTTGAGGTGTCATTAGATTCGGGAAGTGACAAAGGACAAATGCCATACTGAAAACACTCAACTAGTACCTACGTGTGGAGCAACGCGACTATTCCTTCCTCCCAAGACGCATTCGATCTAAAAGCTTCTGGGGGCCTAAATCACCATTATTCAGTTCGATATAATCCAATTATCAAGCCGTACCTACATAATTCCCGCCAATTGGCACATCCAGGAATTGCCGAAATTCGGATTTGCCGATTGAACACCGTCCTCAACACAAAGATTATCCCTTGAATCGGCTACGATGTCCCGATTGCCGAAGGGTTAATATTCATGGAAGACTCCTACAACCTCCACGCAAAGCCACAACACTACACTAATGAAGTAATACACTATTTCCAAGTCCGGGACTCCGGGCTGGCGTCACCCTTGTCGCATTTGCATTCCCATGTTTATAAAGTACAACTTCGGCGATGCCGTAATGGAATCAGTAATCAAATTGCCCTTTAATATATGCAAAACGCGCCGCTTGCTCCGCAACTACGAAGCTTCTTTTTTGTTTGGATGCCTCAGTTGGTAAGCAGACTACTACCGGTATCTGATGAACCGGTTAATTGACAGGCAACGCGAGCTGGGGGTTACACGTATAGGGTATCAGTTGAGAAATAGGGTAGGGTGGGGCAAAGATCCGCAGTGGGAAATGATCCGCACCGTCAATTTAAAATGATCGCTTAATATTGTCGTGGTTTTAGACACATTTTTATGCTGGCAACATTGATAGAAGACGACTCACAAAAGTTACATGGCGTCCGACCGGCACAACAAAAACAATGAGGTTAGAATTCTTTTTACTTGTTTTGATGTAATAATCCGTAGGTCATCTTCAGTTGAAAATGTAATTTACTATACGCTTTGCTTACTTTTTTACTGGTTCAATTCCATAATTCAGGTTTTGAAAGGCGATCTATGGACAATAATTTGGCCAAATGCGCATTTCTTGGTTTTAGGTTAGTTTGTGTTTACAAAATGACAAAATGGGGCAGAGGTCCGCATTTTGCATGGGGCAATGGTCCGCGCGCGGACGTTTGCCCCAAGATTCTTCGGTCTACAACGAGTCAGAATCTGACAGTGATCAGAAGATGGAAGAATCGTCTGAGCGGATGGTGCCTCCAAAGAGGTGCATAGGCGAATTTTGTACCGTTCGATATGAAGAAAAACTGTTTCCAGGAGTTATTACTGGCGTTTCAGAAACCCATGCCACTGTATCATCAATGGTGAAAGCTGGAAAATTATGGAAATGGCCCGACCGGCCTGACATTCTCGATCAAGGGCGGATTTACGGGGGGGGTACTGGGGGTAACTACCCCCCCCATGAGTATCCAAAACCTGAGGAGAAGGTGGTTTGTGTACCTGATCTAATGGTTTTCAATCGTTATTACCCCCCCCCATGATCGTTATTACCCCCCCATGATCGTTATTACCCCTCCCATGAAAAAGAACTATATCCGCCCTTGTTCTCGATTATGAATGGGGATCAGTCGTTTCGAGTATAAAGGAGCCAAAAAAAAACCAGCACAACCCGAAATGTTTATTCAGTCAGTGAACTGGAATGGTTTTACTCATAACTGTGAATAAATAAACTGATTAAAGTTAATTTTTCCGTGTATTTCATTTCAATGGGGCAAAGATCCGCAGCTGCGGACAATTGCCCCGCATCTGCGGACGTTTACCCCAAACCGTGGGGCAAAGGTCCGCAAAGGCAAGGTTGTCTACCTTTCCTTTTTTTTCCTAAATGGTGCTTATTTCGCTAGTAATAAAATGGTATATTGTAGCACATAAATTAAGATTTCCAGTGAAGCCAAAACCTGCAGGACCTTTTACTTATTGGGTGAGAAAAAAGGTTGAAACCTAAAATTGCGGATCTTTGCCCCACCCTACCCTACATTAATAGGGTTTTTTCAAATTGTTGGTCTCGACCACCAGCAGAGTCGCATAGTCTTGGACGAGGGTATAATTGAAAAACTGGGATTGTAAATTCTTTTTATCTATATCCATAGTATATATAACAAAGTTGTTGGTTACATTATTTATAACTCGATCCCGGATGGACTGTTTGTTATGAAACTTCATTAATGGATTCGCCTGTGGCCTGGTTATTATAAAATTCCTATATTAAAACTGTGAAAAATTTGTTTATGTAGGAAATGCTTTTCCTCTTTCTGAATAAGGCCACTAGGTGTCGCTACGGTTGATGGTTTTTATCTAGACACTGTAGCGTAGTTAATTAATGGATTCGCCTGTGGCCTGATTATTATAAAATTCCTATATTAAAACTGTGAAAAATTTGTTTATGTAGGAAATGCTTTTCCTCTTTCTGAATAAGGCCACTAGGTGTCGCTACGGTTGATGGTTTTTATCTAGACACTGTAGCGTAGTCGTGAAGGTACTATATCTGATATTATCGCCACTAGATGACGATGTATACAATAACTGTGTAATTTGCATAGAACTTATAATAACATGAAAGGCTATTATCAGATCAAAGCGGGTAAATATCTCAAGTTGGTGGAACAGTGAATTTTTACCGAAATGTCAAGTAAATCGGATTTTGACGATCATCATCAATCGTGAGTTGTTCATTTTCATCTTTTCTCTATACAATTTCTGAAATGTTTATGAATTTCTGTTTGGGTTATAAATATATTTGCGGAAATAACTTAATCCAAAATTGCCCATAATTAGTGATTGACATATTATTTCTGTGTTTCTGTTCGGTGTGACAGCTCATATCCATGGAATAGATGACAGTTGACAGATAGCATTTGACAGATGACATTTGACAGTGGACAGATGACATTTGACAGTAGGCAGATGACATTCGACAGTGGACAGATGACATTTGACAGTGGACAGATGACATTTGACAGATGACAATTGATAATTGACATGAAATTGTGAGTTTATGATCGAAAGTATTTACATGTAGTTATGAATGACATACGATTCACGACATATTACGATGTGTCAGAGGGAGACAGAATCAGTTAATTATTTTCTTTCCAATATTGCTGCAAGATTCAATTTCCATTGGCTCATTGCCCATATTGGAATTATAAGATATGTACCGAAATGACACGCATGACATTGCGGCGCCGCCACGAAACAACTCTCATATTAAATTTTCGAGTCGGTCGAATGTCAATTCATTCAAAAGTTGCATACACCATGTTTTTAGACATCTAAAGGCAGGCACGTAGCGAAGCCCCCCCCCGATATTTCAAAAAATGCCTGTATATTTGACAAAATTTGCAATGTTTACTATCGAGAAATATACTAAACTATGTGAACTTGATCGAGAATGAAATCCAGCATTACTGATAATATTAACTTAAATCGTTGTATTATGCGTTCGTAACTAGTAGATAGGAGATAGTACCTACCTGCATGTGGGATATCAGTACTTTTCATTTTCATGTCGTTCATTTGTATTGTGAGTATGATAAGACAACAAAATTTGAAACTTATATTTTTTTTTGTTTCAGGTAAATATCCAGTCGTCCCCTGATTAATAATTTTCGCAGTGAGTAGAGTCGAAGAAATCAGAAATCGCAGAATGAGGTTCCATTAATGCTTTCCCATCATTTTTCATTCCTGACTGAATCAATGAAAAATGAAGATCTTATGAAATCCGCAAATCGGGTTTAAACCTCATTCTCATTAGCTTCACTATTTTTGCCCCTTTAAAAAATCTTCTTTATTCTCGAAGGAAGTTTTCGGAATGATCCATTCACTTCGCTCTACCATACAAATAGCTTGATTGCTTATTTGACAATTTCTCGGAAGGTTATGAGCCGAACGTATATTCGAGATACTTCTTTGTTGGAATGTATGAAATAGAGCCAAGGCTGTCACCATTCTTCGGTTATGAAAACTACTTCTATAGAAAGGAATTACACTAAGTGCGGTCCTGTAAGCGTATTCGCGCTCACACATTGTACGGCATGAAGCCGTTTCATTTAGAAAATATTCCAGGAGATATTTCACCAGTTATTTTCCATAGAAAGGGCCGTAAATATCCGAATGATGTATGGCTCGCTACGATGAGTTTCAGGCAGGGTAATTTCGTTCCGAAAAAGTTGAATGAGGGTTCAAGCTTGTTGGAAAACGCGTTCATATCGCTCTCGATTTCAGATCGACTCGCCGGAAAATTTTTGTGGGTACGTTGAATTTCTGCAGTTTCAGAAGGAAGCGCGATAGGGAAAATTGTTGCATTGTTAGAAAGAGAAACATGTTTGTCCCTTTCTTTTCGTCCTTTTGTCAAGTAAACTTTTTAATTTGATATTTCCATTTCTTTTTCACCCTTTTGAGTTTGATATGAAACACATCAAATTCGATTTCACACTAACGAAACTACACAACTCACACAATTGGAAACTTAATTTACAGTAACGAAAACCTATTTCAAATTTTATAAAACAGAAATTCAAGGAAAGAAAACATTTTGATCACGTGCATTTCACATACATAAGTTACAAAAAAAGTCGATGGTTTGTGTTGAAAGGTCTTATTTTCACACATCGGATATCCTTCATCTTCCACATTTTCAACAAGCATATTTGTCAGTTCCTGTCTTCTGCATGGTTCACTTAGTCCAATTATCATAGCAACTTTTTCAATTAAATATGTATGATCTCGATCTGCTGCTTTCGTTAAAAACTTTGTGACATCTCGTACAATTCTTCGTTTTTCTTCGTTATTGAACGCTATTTTATATACACAGCAAAGCTCAATAACTTACTAATATGTATTTGAAACTACAAATACATACAGGGTCATTTTTTCTAAGTGTTTTAATAGTAGTATTCGAGGAAGGAATTTTGATACGATTCCAAGATTGTGTATTTTTCTTTTAGAGTACATGTACTCGAATTTTAAAATATTTTCAAGCGAAATCTACTTCCGGTTCTACCGGAAACGATAAGAGCAGATAATGAATGATGACTAAATACAGAAATTTTTGTATGAAACTGACATATTCTCACTATTGACATAGCCTACTTAAAAATTATCTTGATAAACCTGATATTTAGACAAAGAAACCTGGCTTTAGTCGTGAAATTCGAATTTTATTCGATAACGGCGAAACTACTCATTTTAAAGACATGAAATGTTTGGCACACTCTAACTAGTTTTTGGCGAGCAATCGATCGGAATTATAAAATTATATGGTTCCCATTTGAAAAAAATGAGATTTCGTAGTTTTATTGAGGCTCACTTTGAAGCCCTGTTTGAGGCACCCTGTATAAAATTTCCTCATAATTTATACAAGAAGCCGTATCAGCGTACTTTCATTTGTCTCACTGCTCCAAAAAAAAATTCTTACAATAAGGGATTTTGAAGATATAAACACTAATTTGTGACAATCTTTCTGTCCAAAAATTTGAGAATCAGGCAATAACTCAACAATCGCTTGATGTGGTTGCGCATATCATACATCAAATCATTGCAGAATTAAACGAAGAATTTAAATATGTCTAAATATATAGGGTGTTCCATTTGAAATAACGAAGTTCACATCCGTTTCCGGTAGAACCGGAAGTAGATTCCGCTTGAAAATATTTTACAAATTGAGTTCATATACTCTAAAACAAAAATTCAAAATTTTGGATTTGTATCGCAATTCCTTCCTCGAAAACTTCTAATGAAACACTTAAAATAATCACCCTGTATATATCAGGTTTAGATCATTTTCAAGTAGGCCAAGTCAATGGTTAGATTATTTTTTTTATTTAGTCATCATTCATCATCTGCTTTGTTTCTTTGTCACATTCGCCGCAAATAAAGAACATTCTAGTGTACCTACTTTTTTATTATTGCTTGTTCTGCATAGTGCTTGATCAATCAAAATAAGTTAGAATGACAATTCCTAATATAGCCCATACTTTGAAATAGACGAGCATACCACTGAATTTGACTGAGCCAAACCTGGCTTTAGTCGTGAAATTCAGTCCAATTCAGTGGTATGCCCGTCTATTTCAAAGGACGCTATGTTAGGAATTGGCATCTTACGTATTTTTCTCTATTTCAGTATCGTAATGTGTTCATTACAAAAAAATTCTTACAATGAGGGATTTTGAAGATATAAGCACTAATTTGTTACAATCTTTCTGTCAAAAAATTTGAGAATCAGGCAATAACTCAACAATCGCTTGATGTGGTTGCGCATATCATACATCAAATCACTGCATAATTAAACGAAGAATTCGAATATGTATGAATATACAGTGTGTTGCACTCGAAATAACGAAGTTCACATTCGTTTCCGGTAGAACCGGAAGTAGATTCCGCTTAAAATTATCTTACAATTCAAGATCATGTACGCTTATACAAAAATACAGAATCTTTAATTCGTATCAAAATTCCTTCCTCGAATACTTCTAATGAAACACTTAAAGGAAATCACCCTGTATACTTACTCCTTTGAAAATGTGAAAAACGCAGTTTTCAATTTTTGGAAAATATAATAATATAATTTTTTTATGTAATGCGAATAATAAAAAATCGTTAAGGAACACGTCGTGTTATCGGACTCAGCTACGCCTCTCCTAAAATAACATTTACGACTTGTACCATAATAATCGTCTTTATGATCTTTATTACATGAATACCACCTTGCAATTTCCGCTTCATTGAAGATCTGATTTTTCGACCCAACAGTGAAATGGTGGCCTTCACCGAGCCTAGTAAATATCTGTCCTAGCCTCGGGATTGAACTCGCGACTTCTGGCGCCAGAGTCACTGGACTACGGGCATGTCTATGTCTTCTTTTGGTCTTAGTACACTTTCAAGATAGGTTTGAATAGGCAAATTATTATATCAACGTTGGACCTCGAATCACTCCAGTGTGTAAATGAGATGAAAACCACGTTCTGAAAAAGTATTCAACTTGCTTTTAGTCCTTTTCATCCTCAAAGATTCTGGAATTGAGGCACATTCTCCAAGAAGTTCAAGGAGACACCCACAGGGAGGTCTCCCAATCATTGCTTCTCGACAAACCTCTGCACAACCTTAACGATCCTGAACAAAAGTCATGATGGGGCAGTTGAGCAAGCACGTCTAGAAGTTTAATCAATTTGATATATCGCTCGCTGAAAGTAACAAACATTACAACGTGTCATAATCGCCAGGACGGTCAGAATGTCTAATCCCCCATTTTTGGGAATTTATGGCTTCGGTTAGGGGAATTAAAATGTCATGCTCTGTAAGCAAGATACATAACTTGAGCATTTTAAAAATGTTGTCGCGTTGTTCGTCCGGAAATCAGGATAATTGAGTAGGTAGCTAGGACGGTGTATATAGGGCAGTGAATGGGGAAAGATTTAGGGGAACTTTTTATGCGGGAAGAGAAATTGAAGCGTGTGAAGTAGTTGTGTACATTAATTTTTCATTTGGATCTGTATAAGGAGGGGTTTGGAGGAAGTAATGGGTTTTTCCCTTGAGCGCCAGCACAGGTCAATGTTATTTTAAGGGGAAATCTTTTGATTGCAAATTCGTGGGTGTACGATCATCTCTCTTACCTCAAGGATCTCAAGTAGCGAAAGGAGTCGTGTAACACATCATTTTGTTTTGCTGTGAAAAAACGACGGAAGTGATGGGCGAAAAGCTTCAGGAGGTCGAGTTTCTGAACTATTTTTCATGCATAAGTTATCCAAATGGGTTCTCATTCATTTCTCAACATCAATTATGTCTTTTTTCATCGTTTTCACTGAAATTTCAGGTGCTATTTCATCACTTGCTGAGATTATTCTCCACAGAAGTAAGTGTTTTTAACAAAACATTTTTTGAAAGTCTCAACAAAATCTAGAGATCTTAGAGGCAATCCAATAAAACATTCTTTCCTTCCAATCTGATTCTCACTAAAATAATGATTCAGGAAGTCCTGTTCTGCAAATGTAATGAAGCTCCATGTTATAGAAAAAATATACTGCTCCACAAGAGTTAGGGATATCGTATTCAATCGTTTTTTAAAGTATGTAATCTTCGAGAAAATCGCTGTAAAATCATTCAAAACTCATAAGAACTTTAATCGATTCAATAAAAATCAGTATGAGACATTTCGTCAATCTGATCGCCTTTTTTCTGAAGTTTGGTTCTTTGCATATGCTTATCATATCATTTTCATCACAAAAATCTTATTTTAACTTTATTTTTTTGCAATTTAAGTCAATATCCCTAATCCTCATGTGGATAAGTTTACTTCCGATCCTAACATCATTTCCTGAAATCTTCTTCACAATGGGTGGACGAGATCTTGGCGTTGATCGAGATGAGATTCACCTGTCAAATTGTCAGGAATAAAAAATTCACTTGCGTGGTTATCTCCTGAAATTCTAGCTTTAATATCCACTCAGAATGCTGGAATCTGAATCATTTCAGCATCTACAGTTATGACGGCTGTCATAATTCTACGAGTTATTCGCATCAATCTGTTCACAATATTGTAATCGCCGATCAGGGTCGTCTTAATTGAGTTCTTGAGCAAGGTGAATCTTAGAGAGATGGTAATGATGTTTCTTCAAGATCCTTTGAATAATTGTTCTCGCAGTTTCTGAAGTTTCTGCTAACTTTCTGGTACTTTCCGAAAGGCAGAATTGGACATTTCCGAGAACTGCAACTTCTGCGGCTCTGTCGGTAACACTGTAACATCGTCGTAACTCTGAGACGCTTTATTGTTAGCAACGGACCCAGTGTTCATGGAATTTGAAATTATATTAGTCACACGATGAAAGACGGATATGCTGCTCCACAAAAGTAAAGTTATTTTGAGACTGTATCAAAAGTTTCCATTTTTTTTCCAGTTTTTCAAATATGATTAATAAAATAATGAAGTGTGTGAATTCGAAGAAGAAGGGGGTAACAGTTTACTGCGAATTCAAGGTCCATTGTGGCCCCTAACAGACTTGTTTAAACCAGGGAGTTTACAGCTTAACCTCCAGATTCAGAGATCTAATGAAATCCAATATCTTGCCCAAAGGATTTTTCCTTTGGCTTACAGAATCTACACTCGTCAGTGTCCGATAAACCTATTCTCACCAGATGCTTCCTGAGGCGATAATGTCCTGGCTCATTTCAATTTGAAGTAACGCGTTGAAAATGGCGTCAAATCCTTAACTAACTTCCCGAAAAAGAGCGCCGGCCGCCATCCTAACGCCAATATGTGCTCAAGTATTTTAAGGGGTGTCCAAAATTTGATATGTAAGCTTCGTACAATACTTGGAAAATTCAATCAAAAACTCTTCCCACACTCATCCCTCGATTTGACTAACTGACCGCCGCGCCGCCCAAAATCCCTCATGGCCTCCAGCAATATCAAATATGTGTTATGTAAACGTTTAGTTAATTTACGTCGGGATTTACTTTGTGGGATATTCGACGGATGATTTTGGATCTACGGGCGTTCTAGAATTTTTTCGATTCCAGTTGAAACTAATTGTTTTGGAATTTAATCATTTTTGTGAAACTGTACAGAATTTTTATCGCATACTGATACCAAACATTGACTTTTGTGTGGATAACCAGAGACTCTATTCACGTTGATAATTCACATCCAAGGTGTATGTGATTAAAAAGAAATTCTAACGGAGACAAGTTTTAAGTAGGTTATATGAAGGGTAATTCAATAAGGGCGCAGGTTTTGAATTGCGCGCCATTTTTGATAGACATGATGTCAGATAGTTATTATGTGATAGATCGAAAGTTGACAGATGGGAGTTTGTAAACATGGAGTATTGCAGAGTACAACTACGCGTCCTGATTGTCAAATGATGACCCATTAGTGTTAGTCCAAGATCCCAGAGCAATCAGACATAACTTATTTTCACACGGATGAAACCTGAAGTTTTCAGTAGCATCTCGTGTGCCTTGAATACCTACGCGCTTTGTGGAACTTGCCGAGTGACACCTCGGCAGGTACCAGGTGAGAAAGGTAACTAAAAATAAGAATTATTTGACTGAAATTCACATGGCTGATTTTTATATATGTCATGTAGAATATTATTTTAAAGTAATATCATAAGTGTCAGACGCTTTTGATGGGCCAGAGCTTTTGTCAGACGCTTTCAAGCTACCCAAAAAATAAATGAACTTTACTTATTTTTACATGTCTGATTTTTCAATATGTTATTGAAGTATTTATTTAAAAGTTATATTTAATCAGTCAGACAAATTAGAGTGACCAAACATCCCCTAGGACAAAAATTATTCGGCCAGAAGTATCAGGGCGAGAGCACTATGCATGCGCTTCAGAGTGAGTGAGACATCCATAATAACTCGGTTCCCCTTCTTAAACTCACCATCTGTTTCAATCTTCTGTGTATGTGCTGTTTGCGTGTAATATAACTTATATTATATATACAGAGTGTAACAGCCAAATGGAATAAATTCGTAACGAATAAATGAGGGCGTGTTGGGAAAAACGCTCGGACACACATTTTTTATTGTTAACATGCGCATATTTTTCAAGAAAATAATATTATATAGGGTGTTCCATGTGACCGTGGCCAATACCAACTTTCTTATTTCAAATGCAAACCCCTGTATATTATTTATTTTTTGGATTCTTCAGAGAATTTCAGACACAATTCATGCACAATGTCCTATACCTATCTTCAACTTTTTCGGAAATATTAAGTGTTCTCAGATTTTTTACAAAAATTAACATTTTGAATGAAAATTATTTCATTTCACAAATTCGATACATTACACTCAATACTTATTTCCCATTTACCTCTTGATATGAAGAAAGTAAGCAAAAATCATTACTGAGAAGAAATGTTGAGTAACGTTAGAAGACACTTCTACACCAGATTAGCATTTTGAACATTTCCTACATTGACATTAATGTTTTTTATTGTTTTTTTTTAATACTTGAGAAATAATCAGTATTACTCATTAGGTTTTAAGTGTAATGTACCGAATTTGTGAAATAAAATAATTTTCATTTTAAACGTTGATTTTTGCAATAAATCTGAAAACACTCAATACTTCCGAAATAGTTAAAGATATGTATAGGACATTGTGCATGAATTGTGTCTATAATTCTCTGAAGAATCCAAAAAATAAATAATATACAGGAAGATGCATTTGAAATAAGAAAGTTGGTATTGGCCACGGTCACATGGAACACCCTATATAATATTATTTTCTTGGAAAATATGCGCATTAAAAATTACAAATCGACGTGTCCGAGCGTTTTTCCCAACACGCCCTCATTTATTCGTTATCGAATTTATTCCATTTGGCTGTTACACTCTGTATACATAAATATAAGTTATATTACACGCAAACAGCACATACACAGTAGATTGAAACAGATGGTGAGTTTAAGAAAGGGAACCGAGTCATTATGGACGTCTCACTCACTCTGAAGCGCATGCATAGTGCTCTCGCCCTGATACTTCTGGCCGAATAATTTTTGTCCTAGGGGATGTTTGGTCACTCTAATTTGTCTGACTGATTGAATATAACTTGTGAATAAATACTTCAATAACATATTAAAAAATCAGACATGTAAAAATAAGTAAAGTTCATTTATTTTTTGGGTAGCTTAAAAGCGTCTGACAAAAGCTCTGGTCCACCAAAAGTGTCTGACACTTCATGATATTCCTTTAAAATGATTTTCTACATGACATATGTAAAAATCAGCCATGTGAATTTAAGTTAAATAATTCTTATTTTTAGTTACCTTTCTCACATGGTACCTGCCCACTCGGCGACACTCTGTGTCACTCGGCAAGTTCCACAAAGCGCGTAGGTATTCAAGGCACACGGGACGCTACTGAAAACTTCAGGTTTCATCCGTGTGAGAATAAGTTATGTCTGATTGCTCTGGGATCTTACTCTATGTGGGGAATTGCAGTATTTCACCTTCAATGAGGAGCATGATAAAATGTTTCACATAAAAGTTAAGTGGTTCACTTTGTTGCATATTTAAACAATATTTTGGGATATAGAGAGTGTTACTTCGAAGCGGGGAATTACAAATCATCATTTTTTCAAATGGATGAATTGAGCAAAATAATTTACATCAGGAGGTATTTCCTTTTTTCGAAAATTTTGCGCCGTTTCCAAGTTATTGCTGAAAGTATGGAAATCTTCGGAAAAACAGACCACCACAAATACCATCATAAAAAACGTATGGATAAAATTAGAGCAGAATTATTTAAGACATGCACCAAGAACGAGATGAAATGTTGGTATGAACTGAAAATTACATTTCCCAAACAGGACATTTTATACAGAGGCATCAACTTGACAATCTTCGACTATCAAAAACTTGATTTTTTTTTATGAAACACCCAGTACGTTATGTCACCATTTTGAAGAACTACTTCACTCCTACAATTTTTGTTAATTTGACTAGACCCTGAATTTTATCGATTTTGTGAAATTTACAATTTCATTTTATTTCGACTGAAACAGCGTGTATTTTGGCGATATTGTTTTTGGTTGAGTGAGCGTTTTGTACGGAGCATAACCATTGGAAACCGTTAGTTCCTGAATGTTGAGTGATAAACACGCTGTTTCAGTTCACAAAATCTGTGAAATGCAGGTCATATATCAATTCTGAAATCTGTTAATTGCCAATCAAATGTCAATTTAGAACGATCAGCTGAATGCTGTTTATGAAACCTGCGATTAGTCTGTGAATTATCAGAATTTTTAATAATGATGAACTATTTAAAACATATTGAGAAATGCCTAAACTTACAATTAGTTTCGAAACTCATTATCATCTATTCCTCTGTTCATCCGAGGCGTTAAAATTCTATTCGAAACGTTATTAAACCCCGACCAAGTTCCCAAACAACCCCAACAACCCTTCCCGATCGTCCCCTTTTGAACTACACCCCCCTAAAAAACAATACCTTCACCCGCCGACGTTTCTCTTCCGACATGAAATTTTCAGGAGTAATTAATGTCGAATCCGTCATTTTCCACAACAACGGAGCGTGCAAACGGCCCCAGAAGTGCCGTTAAGACGTTGACTCCCGGCATAATATGCATATTTTTAATCTTCGTTAGTATCAATTCGTCTGAAGTGCTCCCGTCGATCCCGCGGGATCCGGTGCCCCAACGAAATTAGGGAATCTGTTGAAACCTTTATGTCTACGACCCTTCATAACGGAAAGTTCGATCGCTGGCAAGCACGTGCGCCAACTGCGTTTCTATTAAATTAACTTTTTTCTTTACTGCTTTCTTTTTTGGGTTTGATGTATGAATCATAATCAGGGTTTAGTGATTGAACCTCTGGTAATCTATATCGCGATTACGGTGATGCTTTGGGGTGATGGAAAAGATCAGGAAAGTGGAATTGTACAGTAGAAAAAGAGAACAAGAGCCCATACACTCTCGTCTCTCTTCAAGAATTATTAAAATCGAAGCAGGCCTAGTAAAGTTCAGACGAAGCTTCATTTCTAGTAGGTAACTGAAAATTTTCTGTGACTTCACAGAAAGAAATAAAGATAATATTGGTATTTTTTTATAGCAAATCAAGTTTGAAATTTTTTAGATTGGAAAAACCACACACGATTACGAGGGTGTGAGTCTATAAACCAGTAGTATACAGGGTGATTTTCTTAAGTGTTTCATTAGAAGTATTCGAGGAAGGAATTTTGTTACGAATTCAAGATTTTCCAGCCGAGTCGATTTGAATTCTCCGTTTAATTCTGCACTGATTTGATGTATGATATGCGCAACCACTCCAAGCGATTGGTGAGTTATAGCGTTATTATCGAGTTATACAGGGTCTTTCACGAGGAACCTCACCCATATTTATACGGGAAACTACTGAACGTATTTTCATGAAATTCAGCACTTATAAGTATCTCACGATGCTGATGAAATCTAAAATATTTTCAAGGCATGAGCACCTCCGGTTTTTCCGGAAATGACGTCAACTTCCGTTTTTCAAATTAGAACACCATTTTTTTATTGCAGAAATGGATTCCTTAGAAAATTTCAAGTTATTTTGATGTAACATTTTTCAGTTTTGGTTGGAAAATTCTCTCTGAGCGGGAAAATTCGAAAAAAAAATCGAAAATAGAGCTCCGCTGAAACAAGAATAACTTCGAGGTTTTCGGATGGAAAATTTTCATTTTTGGAATTTTTCAAGATGTAAGATTGATGTATCCACTTTAAAAATCGAAATCGCGATTCATGATACAGGGGGTGAAAAAATCGCTTTCAAAGTTAGGGATGACAAAATCGTGAAAAATCAATTTTTTCAAATTAGAACCCCATTTTTTTATGGCAGATATTGAATCTACGTTGAAAAATAATGTGAGTGTATGCATCACACCCTTGCCCTAAAATGGATATTTTCTGAGTTAATATCCTCTTTAGGGCAAGGGTGTGATGCATACACTCACATTATTTTTTAACGTAGATTCAATATCTGCCATAAAAAAATGGGGTTCTAATTTGAAAAAATTGATTTTTCACGATTTTGTCATCCCTAACTTTGAAAGCGATTTTTTCACATCATGAATCGCGATTTCGATTTTTAAAGTGGATACATCAATCTTACATCTTGAAAAATCCCAAAAATGAAAATTTTCCATCCAAAAACCTCGAAGTTATGCTTGTTTCAGCGGAGCTCCATTTTCGATTTTTTTTTCGAATTTTCCCGCTCAGAGATAATTTTCCAACCAAAACTGAAAAATGTTACATCAAAATAACTTGAAATTTTCTAAGGAATCTATGTCTGCAATAAAATGTATGGTGTTCTAATTTGAAAAACGGAAGTTGACGTCATTTCTGGAAAAACCGGAGGTGCTCATGCCTTGAAAATATTTTAGATTTCATCAGCATCGTGAAATACTAATAAGTGCTGAATTTCATGAAAATACGTTCAGTAGTTTCCCGTATAAATATGGGTGAGATTCCTCGTGAAAGACCCTGTATAGTTATATAGAGTTGATAGAATGAGTATCACAAATTGAAGTTTATATCTCCAAAATCCCTCTTTTTAAGAAATGGTCTCACAACAGTAGAATAAGAGAAAGTACGGTGATACTGCTCTTGTATAAATCATGAGGAAATATTATACAGGGTGTCTGAAACAGGGCTTCAAAGTGAGCCTCAATAAAACTATGAAATCTCATTTTTTTCAAATGGGAAGCATATAATTTTGTTATTCCAATCGATTGCTCGTAAAAAACTTGTTAGAGTGTTCCAAATACTTCATGTATTTATAATCAGTAGTTTGGCCGTTATTGAATAAAATTTGAATTTCACGACTAAAGCCAGGTTTCTTAGTCTAAACATCAGGTTTATTGAGATAATTTTCAAGTAGACTATGTCGATAGTAAGAAAGAATATGTCAGTTTTAAACTGAGATTTCTTTATGATCATTCATCATTATCTACTGGGGATAACTCAATGAAAGTGAATGGAGTTAAAGAAACTCACAACTCATCCTCGAATATTTTCCTTAGCATTTTGATTTAGTTTCATACAAAATTATAATATTCCGGAAACGTCACAGACCAGAAACTCTGAAAATAAATATTTAATTTGAGCTTCCCCATCAACATTCAATATATCATCTTCGGTATTAGATTTCGTAACATATTTAATGGTCCCAAATTATGGGTCTCTTGTAGATACATTAATCTATAATAGTCATCAATTTAAAAAACATTTTCGGCATTCGCTTGATTGATGGGCCCTTTCGCGCCATATGGGAATTATCAGGTAGTGTCAATGGCCTAGTTGCCGAGACACAATAATTTAAAAAAAAAAAAAAAAAAAAAAAAAAAAAAAAAAGGTAGTAAAAAATCATGAATTTTAATACAACGATTGCTTTGATTTATTTTTCCGTGGAATATTTTGAATGTTCGACAAATTGAAGGTATCGAAATGTAACATATTGGAATTGTTTTAATAACATAACTTTGAATAAAAGGAATCGATCATTCGGATGCTGTATGTTATTAAAACAGTTGGGGTTTGATGGTATTGATAAATTTGATTAATAAATAATATCGTATATTTACCATCGATATCTAAGGTAACGTATATGATTTTAACTCCGCTTGCCAAGCCTAAATGTTATATCCTTGTTACCAGTGGGAGTCAAAATTAAAAAAAAATCACTTTCCAATTGCATTGGCAATAAGAAATGTTTTCCTACCCTCTAAATGTTTTTCTCCAGATTTCAATCTTCGTTTGGGGCCTAATATGCAAACCCTATCGAAAGTATAGTTCATTTTAATTCTCATGGGGCAAAACCAATAAATTTGCCGAATGAAATTTAGCATGCATGGAGACCTGGGAATATTCATCGTGGACCGGATCGCGCTTGGAAAACGCGGTTTTAGGGGGGTGGCCCCACGAACGCAGGAAACGGAAATTAACAGCGACCCCTCCCCGTTTCTTCGGCTAGAACCAGCACAGGGTTGCCCGATAAATTTATTGAATTATCTATGTGGTTGAGAAATATCCTAAAAACGTATCGATGAATGCCTCAAATGATAAATCCCATACCTATATTTCAATCGAATTCAACTATTCTCGAAATACTTTTGTTTCCACTTTCATTGTATATCACTAATATTTCTCAAAATATCAGTTATTTGACTTCGCTGCCCGGAAACTTATACTTACATACCTGAAGTCGAGGACCCAACCAAACCTGAAATTCACATTTTGTATATGTTAAAAATGATTGGAAGAATTGATTTGATTCTATGTATATCTTCAAGATTCACATAAAAACAATTTTTTTGTTGGAATACCTGATTTTGAGAACACAACGAGTTCTGTCAAGCTTGCTGCTTCAAGAAAACTAACTTGGGACGAAACTTCCGTTCAGACAACCCTGTGCCGGTTCAGGTGTGGATCCAGGTGATTGTTGCCGGGTTATGGGTGGGTGGAGAAGAGAAGAACCCACCTTTTTCGGTGGATTTCGTGTGAAGTGATGGGGTTTGTGCGTTCACAGCAATCTCAGATCGATTAATCTTACAGGGTTCATTATATCCAGTAATGGGATTTGAGCAGAGGGTAGAATTCATTGTTTCACATTCTACGAAAAATTCAGTGTTGGGACTATCGATTTTATGGAGCTATGCACAAAAAAAAATTTTCGTAGAACTGCAAATAGCAATTGAACTTGGCATGAATCAACCAGGAGGATTATACAGGATAGGATGTACATACAGAGTGTAACAGCCAAATGGAATTAATTCGATAACGAATAAATGGGGCGTGTTCAGAAAAACGCTCGGAAACGTCGATTTGTGATTTTAAATGCGCATATTTTTCAAGAAAATTATATTATATAGCGTGTTCCATGTGACCGTGGCCAATACCAACGTTCTTATTTCAAATCAACCCCCTGTATATTATTTATTTTTTGGATTATTCAGAGAATTCTGGACACAATGTCCTATACCTATCTTTAACTACTTCGTATTAAGTATTAAGTGTTTTCAGATTTATTGCAAAAATCAACGTTTTGAATAAAAATTATTTTATTTCACAAATTCGGTATATTACACTTAAAACCTAATAAGTTATACAGATTATTTCTTAATTATTGAAGAAAAACAAAGAAAACATTAATGTCTTATTGGCATCATGCCAATCTGGTGTAGAATTGTCTTTTAACGTTACTCAACATTTCAACATTACTAATCAGTACCTAATGGTTTTTGCTTACTTTCTTCATATCAAGAGGTAAATGGGAAATAAGTATTGAGTGTAATGTATCGAATTTGTGAAATGAAATAATTTTCATTTTAAATGTTAATTTTTGTAAAAAATCTGAAAACACTTAATATTTCCGAAAAAGTTGAAGATAGGTATAGGACATTGTATATGAATTATGTCTAGAATTTTCTGAAGAATCCAGAAAATAAATAATATACAGGGGGTTGCATTTGAAATAAGAAAGTTGGTATTGGCCACGGTCGCATGGAACACCCTATATAATTTTATTTTCTTGAAAAATATGCGCATTCTAAGTTACAAATCGACTTGTCCGAGCGTTTTTGCTCACACCCTCTCATTTATTCGTTATCGAATTTATTCCATTTGGCTGTTACACTCTGTATATGAATAGTTGCGAAAAAATTAAGGATGCTCGCTGATTCAAGGAGAAATATCCCTACAAGCATGTTATTAGAAAATATATTCTGGGTTAAATGCTTACTATCTAGATAAATTCTAGTTCGGAAGTAATTTGTTGATAATATTTTTTTTTCAAAAACCGTGAACTTAACCTTGAAATTTCAGGAGTCCTTATCTGTTGATAATGGATAAAGCTATCCAAAATAAACTTGAAAAACTGAATCAGTTTTTCGGTCGCCATTATTAGCCTGTAACCAAGCAGAAAACTTTCACTCCAAAAAGTTCCTTCGGGATTTTGAGACTGCAAGATCCGAAAGGTTTCTCAGTGAGAACCAGGTACAGCTCCTTTCTTAAAGGACATTGTCGTCTCAGAAAGCATCTGGTGGGAAGGGGTTCATCGGACACTGAAGTGTGTAGATTCTGTGGTGAAGATGAAGAAACTCCTATTTGTATGTAAATTTTGTGCAATTTGGTCACGAAAGCCCTAATAGCTTCAGTGGGTCGATTAAACGGACCATAAAATGGAAGAAACTCGCGATGAACTTTCTTAACAGAGCACGCATTGTGATAATAAAATTCAATGATTTGCGAGCGTTGTCCGTTTGTAAGACGATTCATGGTTGAATCAAAGACCAAACTGAAGATGTTTGACAGTGACACAAAACACGAAAGCGCGTGAGCTGTCAAAATCAGTGTAACCAAAAAGTTGAAAAATCATCTGTTAGATCGCACCTCAAGTCAAGATGGCTTTTGCTTACTTTACCAATCACATTCGCATCTTTTATTGCTCCTAGAGATTTCTTACTGCATTTATTATTTATTATAAATACAGGTTTTGGGATTCTTCTTTGTAGAGCATGAACCATGTTGAAATATGTAATTACGTCCAGCTGTTTTTGTCATTCTTTTCAATACTTCCTCTTTCGTTCTATCTGTCATATTCTGTCCAATGTCCTGATGTTTTTCAAAGATCATCACGTCGGCAGCATGGTGTGAAACCGTTATTTCATCCCTCAGTATCAATAATACCTCCAATATGTCTCAAGGTTGCCAAACCCAATGGCAATTTCGATTCTACTTTAGTTCATCGGAAAAATGTTCCATTCACTCGAACTTCCACTCTCTCTTCATCCGCAAGATTTTCCAATCACGAACATTGCGTTTCCTAATAACCACCATCCATCTAGCCCCCTTCCCCGCCACCCCGCATAGTGGCTGGCCTATTCATTTCGGAAATCCATCGTTCGGTTACCCGCCGAGTGAAAAATAGCCGCGTTATTTATCTCGGTGTTTTTCTTTAGTTATTGAGAATCAGTGGAGCACGCCACGTGACATTAGCCCGCCGAAGAAGCGGGCTGATATATGGACGTCTTTCAGCGCCGAGACGCCCGTGACGTTGACCGTACATAAAGGCGTCCGTTATGGTTCGATTCGAGGTAGGGGCGCTTTGGGAAATGGTTGCTGGCGGAAATGCGTGGCCGAATTCATCAATGTTTTATGAGACGTGTTATGAGCGACCACCGTGTTTTTTCTGGATGGTGGTTCGGAAGAAGTTATGATAAATGTTGACAACTGTCGGAAATGATATCTACGTATATAGATGCATAGAAATCCTGGTGTATCGACTCCTAACTAAAAATCGTGACCAAAAATTGTAGATCAAAACGGCACTATAGATTTCCAATCGGGTCCTACTTCCGGAATAATCCGCAATATTTCACGATTGTGGCGGTATTGCGGCAATGGAAAATAGCGGAAGGAAAAGTAGGTGTTATCAATGACTTCATGAACAGTGTTGTCATCACGATATCGCGTTTGATTGCGTATCAAAAGTGAGATTTGGATTTATTTCTTAATATTATCAGCATAATACGTTGAAAGCATGGTTTGCATAAGTCTTGTTTGTGGTAAATTGGACTATTTGAATCCCGATTTAAGTTCACACATGTATGTTTTACTCTAATCATTCTAAAATACAAATTGAATTTTTAGATTTTCTTCTGATATTGATAGGAGGAACATTCGATTATCATTCCTGAATTTAGATGACTCGACTCTGTTAACCTAATTCAGAATCTGTTTCAATATTCGGAACATTGTATGGATTCGTAAAAAAGAGTTAATTCGCTTGTAATTTCATCTCCATTCTTCAATACCGATAACACCACGCCACTGCCCACTGGACCTTTCAGTTAGATTCTGCAACTGCAATGCCTATAGCAGTATCTAATTATTACAAATGGGGATGATTGATAGATTGGTATTCACAATAGCTATTAATGCTATTATTACAACAAGTGAAATATGAATAGTATATTTCCGAGGATGTCAAAGTTACATCCCGAGGGCGAAGCCCGAGGGATGTATAGACAACCGAGGAAATATATTCATATTTTCCGTGTTGTAATCAATAGTTTCCTTCTGATTGAAACATTATTGTTCTGAAAATGGGAAAATTAATATAAGATCGCAAATTTTTGAGTTCATTGGATTTTAAACGTTGCTATGGGTCGTGTTTGTGAAAATCATAGTTGACTGTTTTGATTTTCATGTCTGGTCAGGAATAAAATTGATGAAACAATGTCAAACTACGTGGAAACTCAAGCGGCGAAAGCCCGTGAATGTTTGGTTCCGGAGAATTCTAAAACTGCCTACATGAAAGCGTATGAAGACTCAGGAGTGGAGAAGAAAAAATTTGGTGGACGGTGTCAAGGAAAAAAAATGCCATATTCTACAACTATGATCTTTGGTCTTCACAAAATCTAATATCAACCTTTATGAAATAATCAACCTTTAGGAAATAAAAGTATCGAAAAACAAAATATTCTCAGATAAATTGGGATAAACGAAATTCATTTTGTAGGCATGCTATGGACAAAATGACATACCGGCAATAGGCAACTGGGTTTTTCTACTTATAGTAACAAAACTACTGACAAAGATCACCAATGAAACGCTTGGTTCCTTTAGGAACATCAGCACAAGATGCGTGAGCCCAATACAACCAATGCATGCATCGTAACCAGTCTTTTCCAGTGCTAACCCTGGAGAAGGAGAAGACTGGTTTTTTCCCGATCTGAATCGGGAAAAAAGGTCACAACAATAGACAGTTAAACAATCGTCTTCATCATCTCGAAAGTTGCTAGAAACATTTCTTCTTCATTGTCTTCTTCAAATATTGCCCTAGGGACGTGTCTCCTTTTCTTTGGAGGAGGTATGGGTCCATTTTTTGATTTGATTGCAATCATATTAGGTGTAGAAGTTGAAACTAAGTATAAGTTTATCGTGTCTTCGGCTCACGTTTGCCTTGTCCATTAGGGATTGGAGGAACCTCCTCATAGGATCATCAATGCATCTTAATCTATCAAAATCAGATGCATTGCCTTTTCTAGCCGCAGATGAATATTTTGTTATGAATATGTTAAGACAAGTCCTGGCTCTTTGTTTGGTGATGCAGCCTGGGATGAATGGTCTCGGTGTTGTCCGGTAGATCGGTTAATTCAGCTGAAATACCTAGGTCATTTTGTCCGTTCACTGTATATGTCATTTTGTCCATAAAGCGTTATAAAACTAGAAATATATCGAATTGATACAAAAAGTATATTTAACATGAAAAAAGCTTCGTGAATACAATGACAAATAAGTAAAGTTCGATATGAATGCAATATAAATGAAAAAAATGGTGAAAACTGGCCATTGTAGAGCTTGCGAGTTTTCAGAGGCTAATTGAACCCACTGGGGTCGTGTGATTTGGTAGGCAGTTCCGCATTTCATACCTCCAAACTCAAATTATGATGCCTATGTCATTTTGTCCATATCGTTTTGTACGTATTTCCCCTAATACTAATTTGTTCGATCCCCAGTCCCAGAAATATTCACCAAACATGATATGTCCAAAATTATCGATGCTCTAAGCCCTAAGGTCAATGTAAGGTACATTTGAAAGGAAAAACTGAAGTCAAAATGAATTTGTTGAGGCTTTCGCGGCCATCGTTAGATGACATCTGGTCTTGGTTCGAGCATTTCGGCCAGCGTGGTTTATTAGATTTCGAGGTTTCGCCAGATCGAGTGTCTGGCATCTTCAGGAATTATTTCTCTCTTGTACGGTGTACTGGAGCTATCCATCAGTACACTGTACCAGATCGCGTGTCTGGCATCTTCAGGAATTATTTCTCTCTTGTACGGTGTACTGGAGCTATCCAGTACACTGTACTGGAGATGCCAGACACTCGATCTGGCGAAACGTCGAAATCTAATAAACCACGCTGGCCGAAATGCTCGAATCAAAACCAGATGTCATGAAGTCAAAATGTTCGATGAAGAAATAACAAAAATAATGGATAGGTACTTTCCCAAAAAATCAGCAGTGTTGGCACGGGAGGAGATCAAGAAATTTTTGAGAGAAGGTCCAAATGACGAATTGCTTTTGCACCTGGTTACAATACCTTTAGCGGAAATTTTGAGAATTGTATTTTTGTTCTTCCAATAAATAAATTAAAGATTTTTATAGTAGGTAAACATAAATATATTATATTGTCCCAAGAGAAATATGACTTGACGTTTCATATTTCCCTTGGGAGATATTAGTGTTTTATGACATATTGTAACTAAGGCGATATTGCCGAATATTGTTTCGATCAGAAAAATAGCTATTATAAAACAAGGGAAATATGAATAGTATATTTCCGAGGTTGTCAAAGTTATATCCCGAGGGCGAAGCCCGAGGGATGTATAAACAACCGAGGAAATATATTCATATTTCCCGTGTTGTAATCAATAGTTTTTTTCTGATTGAAACATTATTGTTCTGAAAATGGAAAAATTAATATTAGATTGCAAATTTTTGAATTCGTTGGATTTTAAACGTTGCTATGGGCAGTGTTCGTGAAAATCATAGTTGACTGTTTTGATTTTCATGTCTTGTCAAAAATAAAATTGATGAAATAATGTCAAATTACGTGGAAACTCAAGCGGCAAAAGCCCGTGAATATTTGGTTCCGGAGAAATCTAACACTGCCTACAATAAAGCGTATGAAGACATTCAGGAGTGGAGAAGAAAAAATTTTGTGGACAGTGTCAACGAAAATATTTTGTTAGCATATTTTGAAGATTTGGTATGATGCTCTGATCCTTGATATTTTTGATGTAATACTAATTTGTTCGGTCCCTACTTGCAGAAATATTCACCAAAAACGTTATGGCCAAAATTATCGATGCTTAGGTCAATGTTACATTTTAAGGAAAAAACTGAAGTCAAAATATTCGATGAAGTGGAAGCATTTGTTAAAAACAAAAATAATGGATACTTTCCCAAAAAATCAGCAGTGTTGGCTCGGGAGGAGAATGAGGAGATTAAGAAGTTCTTGAGAGAAGCTGCAAATGACGAATTGCGAACAAGATATTTCATCTTTTGCATCTGGTTACAATACCTTCAGCTGAAATTTTAAGAATTGCACTTTTCTTTTTTCAAAAAATAAATGAACGAGTTTTTATAGTAAAATATAAATATATCATATTGTCCCAAGGGAAATATGACTTGACGTTTCATATTTCCCTTGGGAAATATTGGTGTGTTATGACATATGGTAACTAAGGCGATATTGCTCAATATTGTTCCGATCAGAAAAAAAAAATTATCGGTTCTGTATTTTCGTTACATCCTTATTCAGCGATAATTCCTTTTCAGGGATTCCATATACGAATAGCGTATACCTACCCTAATAATAGGTATTTAGAAGAGATAATTTGTTGTCGTCGTTTCTAATAATGTCCCAAACTCCGCCCCGTCGTTCCCAACCCCTTTCAACGGCAGAAACTATCAGAACCGTAGATACAGGACCCCGGCATGAATAGGATTAACCATGGCCGGCAAAGAGATTAGATCTCCCGCTTTTCAATGAACGCCAAAAACGATATGCCGTACTCCAGATACGAAAATCCCCAGATTCTATCGAACTTCCCAGTTATTCAACCATACGCGAGCCGTACAAAAGGGTACGGCGACACCGAAGGGGGCCCAAGCACGTGACTCTCATTCCGAACTAGTTTTGTTTCTTTACAAACTATTTATACGAAGTGATAACAATCGTAGCAGAAGTATGGTGGGACGATAAGTAAGCTACTGTTGAAATTAATTTGGGACACATCAAGAACCCCCCTCGCATCTTACATAATGAAATGATTTCAGGCTTCCCCTCTGTCCGAAAATGATCGATATACAATATTACTTTGGGGTCGCATGTAGGGAGTTACAGGGATTAATCCAATTTCTTCCTGCCTTCCTTAATGACGAAAACTGTTTGTTATTTCGTGCTTCGGCGGTTTGATTTTGTGAACGACCTCTCGTTGTGAAATTGTGGGTCATCGCATTTTTCAAATTTCCTTATTAGCTCTATAGCATATTCGTATGCATACAGTATGGTGCAAATGAAAGTAATAAATTCGTCGACCATAGAATAAAAGCTCATTTTAACGAACTCGAAATCATCCATTAATGATCTCTTTTAATGCATGATTTTTTATTAATGCATGATTGTCATGGCAACCGAACATAAAATATTCAGTCAGAGCACTATCGAGCTTGTTTGGAAATCAACTACTGTCACAGAAGAGTATATTGACAACTCCATTCAAAATAAAAAAGACTGCAGAAGAAATTTCATGTGCAAAAACTTGCAAAGTAGATAATACTTCAACCTCCACTTTCTCCACATGTTCCTTATGGGACATCATAGGTTATGATATACATAAATGCGAACTAAATGTGAACTATTCAGAATGCCACAACATGTCCAATATTCTTTCTATGAATTTGTCGAATTGTTCCATAGGGAGCATAAATATTAATATATCGAAATGAACATAGAAATTTACATTATGTCAAATTTGTCTATCATGCGAAATAAAAATTCATCTATCGAGAATTCATATTCAATTCGTGATGAGGTCGACGGAGAAATCTTGTAATCAACTCGTTTATTAATTCAGCGATTAATGGTCTCAAACATTGAAATATTTCGACCATTAATCGCTGTCATTAATAAACTAGTCGATTAAATAACTATTTCGAATGAAATATCACAAAGTATAGCACTATTCTGTACATTATTTCTCCGAAAAATTCAAAACACTCGATTCTTGATTCCCGTAAAAGAAAATAGCATAACTGAATCTTCCAACCATGTTTACATACGAGAAATATTTCCAGTGTTTCCAGAGAAATAAGTTTCTTCAACATTTGCCAGGTCTTTGGATTTATTGAATTCACATAATATTTCCCCAAATTCATTATTTTCCCACAGTTAATAAAACTTTTGACAAATACGAAATTACTACGATCTCTATGTAGAAACGACAACGTTACGTATGCATCTGACAGGAGAATGGCTATAACCTAACACTTTCAAAATAAACGCCGTGAAATGTGTCCAAATTGGTCAACTGGGAAACTTCAAAAAAGTGAATGGAGTATATGTATATCTAATTTCCCATATTCATATGACGATACGATATTTGCTAGACCTGAGTTTGTATGTTACTTCACACTTTGTACCTTAACAGTGGAAAGATCTCAAGAGCTTGTCACTCATGTCAGTGGGGCTCAACAATAACCCATCCAAGATCACAGTAATTCCCTTTACTCGAAAAAGATACCGTGGAATGGAAGTCGGAAGTCTAATATCTGGGAATTATCCCAGAGACAGTAAGCTTCTGTGGAATAAGATTGTTAAAATTACTGCTATTAAAGCAATAATTAATGATCAAACGAACTTACCTGTGAAGTTCGATCATAATTATATGATGTCCAGTCCGAAGTATATCACTTGAGATACCACGTAGTCCGTTCGACAGTACGGCCAGTGCACCGTTTTTAGAGCGAGAAAGAAATGTATCCCCGCCACATCTCGTTTTTCATTTCTCGCGATTGTTCTAGCACAGCTCATTCTGTTTAGATGATAGGTGACAACTGCAACCTGGTATGCGGGTGGGGGGGAAGTGATATACTTCGGACTGGACATCATATAATTATGATCGAACTTCACAGGTAAGTTCGTTTGATCATTAATTATATTTCAGTCCAGTCCTCGTATATCACTTGAGATACCACGTAGTTGTTTAGAGATTCTTAGTTGCAGTTGTAGATTGAGACAAGATTTGTAAATCTTCCAAATTTAATGAACCCAAAAATACAACAACAATATGAAAATAATACATCGGAAAGCAAATAGTATTCTGTGATGCCGAGAACAAATATGAAAGTGAGAACTCCATAGTTCTTAATAAACATCCTATTTAGCAATGTTAAGAATTGCCCTGGCAAACTCGCCGTTCTTAGTTAAGGGGCGATTATAGAAACGCGCGAATGTGTTCGATTTTCCGGACCATCCCACTGTCTGGTAGATTGTCTCTGCAGAAACGCCTTGTCGAAGAGCCGCTGAGGCGGAGCTATGCCTTGTGGAATGAGGTTTGAAGTTTTGGTCAATTCCTGCCTTTGTTAGTACCGTCTTAACCCATCTACTGATCGTCTGTTTACTGGCGGTTGAATGAGGTTTCTTGTAAGTCAAAAATAACAGATCTTCACCTTTTCTCAGGTCAGCTGTCCTATCGATGTATTGGTTCAGTATCGAAGCACAGCAAAGCGATGGGTTCTCCTCGAAGAAGGGGACCTGCAGGATGGGCTGTCTTGTTTTTGTAGGGTCGGTTATCTGGATTTGAATGCCTTGTATACCAGATATCATATTTGACAGTCTTATTCGCGATATGGTTTGTAAGCGGCCTCCTGTTATTAGTGCTAATAATGTGACTAGTTTTACCGTCATGTCTTGCAAGCTGTACGGTCTCGGAAGGTGTTCTAGATATCTCAAAAGAGGTTCTGGATCCCATGTTACCTCGTATCTGGGTTGAGACGGTCTTAATTTAGAAATTCCTCTCATATATCTTCGAAGAAACGGATCTTCTGATAACTTTGTCTGTGATATAAGGGAAAGTGCAGACAGGTGAGAATTGAAGCTGCCATGTTTGATAGGGAAATTATCGTAGAGGTGCTGAAAAAATGATAGCACGTTGGAGATGGAGGTTTCGTATACCGTAATCCCGTTTGTACTGCAATATGACCACCAATATGTGAATGTGGAGTTGTACTGCTTCAGCGTATTCTCACTCAAAGATGAAGTCATTACGTCGATTATTTCCTCAGTAATTTTCATTCTTCGGAATGCTTCCCTGATAAAAGCCCTGCAGCCAGGATAAGGGTTGATGATAATGGGTGGACTTCCCTGAAAGGAGAAGACAAGAGTCTTGGGTCCGGTCCGAAAAATATCGGTTCATTTATGAGAAGCTTGGAGAAAAGGGGAAACCACGCTTGGGCTTTCCACCAAGGTACAACCACAATACCTGATGCCTTATCTTGAGATACTTTTCTTATTGTTCGGAGAATCATGTTGAATGGTGGGAATGCATAGAAAAAGGTTTCCTGCCAGTTCAATGTGAATGCGTCTATAGCGAAAGAGTCGGGGTCTCTACCCCAAGAAATGTATTTTTCGCATTTGCGATTTATGTTAGAAGCGAACAAATCTATTTCTGGTGATCCGAAATTGTACACGATTTCATTGAACGCTTCTTGAGATAGAGACCACTCGGCATCATCTGACTTACGCCGAGACTCTTCGTCTGCCTCCCAGTTATCTGGAGAGCTTATTTACGATGTTACCAACCAAATAAATAAGGATATTACAATTCTGTGAATCGTTGGCGAAGCATTTCAAACCATAGTAGATTGCCTGTAGTTCCAAAATATTTATGTGCAATTGTTTCTGTTCCCTAGACCAAAAACCATGACTTCTCTGTCCTGCGCAGGATGCACCTCAATGCATCTGTGAATATTTCCAGATCAACATGATCCGTTCTCATCATTGGTAACTAAGGATATATTATTTTTCCACCAGAAAAGGTCTGACGTTAAGTTGTCTGAGAGGACCATTCTTGCTTCGTAATTCATTTGATTTAACGACAGGGCCAGATATTTTTCTCTTTCTAAACCTTTGGTATACATCCAGCCATATTTAACGGCTGGGCAGACAGAGACTAATATGCCGATAAACTTAGCTAGTGTACGGATCTTATAAACTTTCTTCTGTTAAGGTTTTGATGAGAACTCAATGAGGAAACCCTCTACCCAGGATAGAATAAGATGATTTGAGGTAATTGTTCTCCAAGCTTCTATAAATTTCCGAAGTCTATACCGGCAAAACTTACCTCTATAGTCTCCGCCGAAATCTCTGCTGTTCCTTGGAGGTCTGCCCTTTGTATTGCCTCCCTTCCCTCCTGAAGTAGGCCGGGCGACGTCTGTTTAAATTATCGGTATTATTACTTGTACTCGCACCAGGGTTACTCGGTTCCCTATATGCTCCTCCCCCTCCTTTTTTCCCGTTGGAACCCATGGCTGGACGCAGATCTTTGCCCGTTCTTTCTAAAGACTTGGCGTCTTTTATTTTTTGGCCCAAATCCTGGCCGAAAAGCAAGTCGGTTATTGGCGCTTTGTCGGCCAGGTCTTTGACTTGTCTGTTTAGTAAGGGGCCAATCAGGTGCCTTCGAGTCCTTGATATTTCATGAAAAAGGTTGCATTGAATGCGGGCAGCATCCGATATATTAGTGAGGAGATTCTCTTTTAGGGTTTTTGAAAAATCTTGCCCATCTTCTAGTAGGCAATTCATTGCCTTCCCTAGGGCGGATATGCTTTTACCAAGTTGTTCTTGGTACTTAGCCTGAGAGGAATCTCTCACTGAATATAGAGTCGGCATGATCGTCCTTAGTTCGGGATTAACCGCAGGAGTTTTGAGGTTTTCACAATTTTCAGGTAAAAGATGACGACCAGAGATCTTTTGGTATTCTACTTCTTGTAAGCCATTAATCAAAATGTGGTTCCACCTTGTAGCTAAGGCGGTGTGAATCCTAAAATTCGGTAGAATTTGCGACGTAGGATCGTCACCTAAAATTTGAGATAATTCTTCCGTGAGAACCACATCGTTATGTACCACCAATACGGGTGAAGCCTCGCAATTCATCCCCGCGTCGTGAACCTCGACTGCGACTGTTTGAGGTATCACGTCATCATTTGTATCACACATCCGAGGTATTTCCGGTGTATCTCGTGGTGCCGGTTGTGAAGAAGTCGATGCAATCGAAGCGCTCGGGCTACGATTTGCACGATCACATTGTGGTCTTTCACGTGAATCAGAACTGCACTGAGTTCCATATTCACGGAATCGAGACCTACCCCTCACACGAGAATGCTTACGGAATCTAGTTCTGCTCAGAGAACCATCATCCCGATTATGAGTATGAGATGATGAACGAGAACGGGATCTCTCGTATTCTTCTAGCCTCTTTTCTAATTTAAGCATTCTCTTCTCCATTTCCGTTCGATCTTCGACATCGTACGACCTCTTCTTATCCTTCTTCCTATGCTTTCCCATACCTAATAAAAGCTGAGAAGTATTATTCTAGTGATCTTACCAAAAAACTTGTTGATTAGTACGTAGCGACACTGTGACGTGGCACACTGGCGATGCACCGAGAACGAATGAGCTGTGCTAGAACAATCGCGAGAAATGAAAAACGAGATGTGGCGGGGATACATTTCTTTCTCGCTCTAAAAACGGTGCACTGGCCGTACTGTCGAACGGACTACGTGGTATCTCAAGTGATATACGAGGACTGGACTGAAATATAATGACCGATATTAAGAAAGAAGGCTAACCGACATTTCAAGCGTTGCGTCAACAACCAAATTCCATACTAGAAATACGGTAATTATTGACGCATGGTTCAACCGTCAGTTCTCCTTTATAATACCTATGGCTTCAATGGCGCGCAGAAGCCTATCCGGTGAATTTTGGGTTACCCTAAAAACTGCGATGGATGCACGTCATGATTGAAGACCAATCATAAAGTTTATGGAGCAGCAGTCTGGTTTGCTTAAGCAGTGAAGTTAAGCAGGAGGAAACTACTCGAAAAGGTACAAAGGCTTGCCTGTGTTTGCATCACTGGAGCTATGAGAACGTGCCCGACTAGAGCACTTGAGGTCATAACAGATCTCACTTATCTACATCTAGTGATCAATGCGGTAGCCCATGAGGCTATCCTTAGAACATCTAAGGAAGGGACAGGTAATGAGAGAATCAAAAATGATGTTATGATTGAAGGGCAAGCATTGGGGAAAATTTTGAGAGTAGGAAAAGGAATACAGTAGGTACCCCAAATTTCAAAGTTAATGCATACGGGGCACAAACCAAGTTAGTGTAGACTATCGTTAGGCTCCTACTCGAGTGTTTTCCAGGGGCAGAAATACTTGCAATCGAAAGATGCTACCAAGGCTGTGTCATAGTGATCCATTCTGATGGTGCTGCTTTCAAAGCTCTTATGTCATCGACTCAAAACTGATATGAGAGTGCCGAAGAAAACTTAATGAAGTAGGCTAAAACAAAATGTTCTCTTTAGTCTGGGTTTCTGCTCACTCAGGAATCAAACAAACGAAGAGGCGAACACACTAGCCAGAAAGAGAACACAAACGCCACTTGCTGGCCGAAACCTTTTTGTGCTATAAGCAAAATAATGCATCTATGAGAGTTTTTGGTGAAGGAAGAAACTGAAAGAGAAGCACTCTGGATGGATCTTCCAGGAATGGATCATTCCAAAAAGTTCCGTAGGGATTTCATAACTGGAGAAGCAAGAACTATTTGGATCTCAGTCAGGATAAGATACGCCTTTTCACTGGCCTCCTCTTAGGACATTGTCGCCTTAGAAAGCGAAGATGAAATCGAGCTGGTCAGAAGCTGAAGAGTGCCGATTCCGGGAAGGATAAGAGTCAACTCCTGTTCACCTGGTCACAGAGTGCAGAGAGTGCTTCGCCATTGCAAGAATGTCTTGGACAAGAGAATCATGAGAGGAACGAGGATTTAACTTCCCTGAAGCTCTCCCAGATATTGGAGTTCATTGCAGCTCTGGATCTGAAGGGCGAGCTGTAGATAGCGCAGGAAGTACCTACAACAGCTCTGGGCAGAAAAGACCTATATATAAATATAGGTTATAGGATATAAACAATGACTTTTCTGCATCGATATGATTTTTTCAGTTTCAGGTACATCAGCGCATTCACACTCCATCCTGAAGTGTTTTGAATATTGCTATGAATTGATGCAGCAAGGTACAAGAACTCGACGTTCAATTTCAATCCCCTTTTCTCTTCTGAACCCTCGCCGTGCCGTTGTTTATCGTTTTAATATTAACTTTCTTCTCACACACTCTGGCGCAGACAATAAATATAATCCCGTTATGTATTTATGTGTTTCGGCAATTTAATCAAGTCCTCCAATTCGAAATCGGCTCCACACACATTTCCAGAATTTCCCAAGCCTCGCGTCGGCCTCGGCAGCGCCTCCCTTGTTTTTCCATCTTGATCGGGGACCGCTTTATTGCGTTACGTCTTTGGCTTTTTTCCCGTTCTGTTTTATTTCCATTTTCCGGTGTGGCCTCGGAGCCCCATTTTTACCGGTGTAATTCTGATAAACGGGTATTTCAACAATCGAAACAAAACATGTGGCCCTGGATAAGGAATGAAAGTTAAATATTGCATTTTCTCCGAGCCGTTCGACGGAATTGGCAAAGGGGATGAAAGTTATCCCCCAACGACGATCGGGGGTATCAGTCAAATCTAGTTTGCCGTGACATGGGATCAGAAATTCGCCAGCATGAACGGCTCGTCGTCCTTGGCGCTTGGTGATTCAGGGGCTGCGAGAGCTAGATCAAGATATTGCGAAAAAATCGTATATTTTTAGAATTGAATTCATTATCTGATGAATATAAGGGACAAAAAAAGCGTTGGCAGATTACAAACTTTCTCACGATGTTTGTCATTCTCCCTAAATGCGTCTGTGATTAATCATTTCCTAAATTTTCTACAGTGGAAGGCAGAACATAATGATGTACATCTCAGAAGTCGAACGAGACATAATCATGCTGAAGACTCATTTTGAATTATCTGCTTCTGATTCCAATCCTTGGAATACTTGATAAACGCTCGGATAACCCATGATTTCCCCATTTCACATGGCAAAAGCCTTGATTGATCAATTTCTGCGTACCCTCGAGCCTGATTCAATGGATAATTAGTTGTAGGTTCAATTGGGCTTAACGGAATTGCCTTAATGATCCAAACATCAATGCATTTACGTATGAACTACGCATCAAGTCAATGTTGCTATCCGTATTGATATCAATATGTATCGGGTATTTTTTTTTTCGAGTGATAGAACTTTAAATTGTAATAATAGCGATTTATGTAACAAGTACATAAATTAGGTCTTTATGGACGAGTCCAAAACAATTTGAGCAAGTTCGTGAGCCTAATTATGTACGAGTTGCATACAAAGCTTTATGTTTGACTGCAATGCAGAAGTTTAATTTTCTGAAATGGCAATTAATATATTCGTCGATTTATTTCAAGAAAACATTGAGTGCGCATTTGCTTTTCTTACCTTAGTAACCATCAGTGACCTTTGAAACCTCACTGAACAAATCGCTAGGAAATTTTGACATTCCTAACAAAATTTGTCATAGAAAAAGTCAAGATTCCCCAACTGTTAGGAAATATTCATTTCCTTACTGTAAGGAAATGATATTTCCTCACAGCTGTCAGTGTTCTACATAAGCATAATCGTACTTTTCTCTAGATGTCTTTGGCAATAATTATAAAGCAGTATTTAATGTCTCAAACAGCTCTGGACGAGTCCCGGAAAAGGAAAATTCATCATCACTTATCATTTTACACTGTTTTGTCTTCGATAAGACCAGCAATTGAATTAATATTAATCAAGTTTGACAATTCAGCATAATAAAATAGTATGTTTACCTCGTAGGAAAAGCCACATTCCTGGACTCTGTGTTGCTAAGTCTCGGCTTACGCCTCGACTTAGCAATCTTCACGATCGTCCAGGAATGTAAGGCTTTTCCTACCCGGTAAAGAATGTACTATTACTTCGTTAATTCTGTGACAAACGTCATAATAATCCCAAAAATGGATAGTTCGGGAGAGGAAAGCGTAAAAAATTTAGCCGCAGAGCCAAAGAATCTCTCCTACCCACTAAAAGTGTTTATGAAAATTTGTATGCGGCCTATAACAAAAATGGGGTAAAACGAAGAAAATTGCAAGAGAGAAGACTGTGACAGTTGAGTCCAATGATGTGGTGTCTAATGAAGTGGTGTCCAATAAAGTAGTCAATTATGGACGCTAAACGAATTCATGAATCAAGTGTTTATGAAGCAGTCGAACATTAAACATATTTAAATTAAGATTGAAGCCAATTTTTTTATTTGAAAGATATTTATGGCATTTACTTTTCGGAAATAATATCCGGCATATGTCCACCACGACTAGCTCTAAGGAACCGCATTCGACAGACCCATTTTGGACCGCTTTTTCGAGTAATTCAGGCCTTAATTCAGCAATAACACGAGTTACGTTGGAGGCCAATTAATCGGACCATTTCTCGAAATAATCACCAAATCTTTCTTTCAATGAATCAATTGTTACGGTAGCAGTATGGGACGTAGCACCATCTTGTTGGAACCAAAACATTTTTGGGTCGATACCATTCAAATTTTGAAACAAATAATAATTGATCATCGATCTGTAACGAGCATCATTCACTTAAACATTAGCTCCAGCATCGTTTTTGAAGAAATATGGAAAGATGATCTCTCCAGTGTATAAAGAACACCATACAGTGCATTTTTCAGGATGAAATGAAACCTGTAGAACTTCTTGAGGATTGTTTTCACTCCATATACAAGCAATTGTGCTTGTTTACGTAGCCATTCAATCAGAAATGGGCTTATCACTAAATCTATATTAATAAAAGAGGATCTATGGTTGGTTCAAAACTTCGAAATGCCATATTGTTCAAACGATCGCACCAAATTGGACAATTCTTTTTTTGTTGTGTTTATTATTGTTAGGGCAAGGTTTATATAACAAAATATTCCAAAGAAAATCCTACAGAAAAGAAAGAAAGACTTCATTTTTCTTACCACCAATCGAGCAATCATAGAGTACTCATTTTGACATTTGGACAAAGGAGGTTAGTTTTTCTTCCACAGAATCGCATATCAAGTGAATAGTTAAAAGTACAGTAGGTCTTACCAACGGTATAAGAATATTCCATGGGGATTAATAGTATTAGAACGAAGTTCCACGGTATTCAATAGAAATGCAATAATAAAATAGAACGTTGTGAAGCCATGAAGTAGTCTGGCAACGGTGCATTTCATTTTCTTGAAGGGTAGGAAATTCAGAAATGGAATAGACTAGAGAATGAATGGCGATGTATACAATTATTGTGTGATTTGCATAGAACTTATAATAACATGGAAGGCTATTATCAGATCAAAAGCGGGTAAAGATCTCAAGTTGGTGGAACAGTGAATTTTTACCAGAATGTAAAGTAAATCGGATTATGACGATCAGCATCAATCGTGAGTTGTCCATTTTCATCTTTTCTCTATATTTCTGAAATGTTTTTGATTTATGTTTGGGTAATAAATATATTTGCGGAAATAACTGAAATCAAAATTGCCCATAATTAGTAATTGACATATTATTTTTGTATTTCTGTTTTGTGTGTGTGACAGCTCATATCCATGAAAAAGATGACAGTTGACAGATGGAGTTTGACAGATGACGTTTGACAGATGTCGTTTGACAGATGACATTTGACAGATGACATTAGACAGATGACATTTGACAGAACTTTTATTATGCCTAATTTATCTCCTGCTTGAAAAAATAGCAATGTTAAGTTTATACAACTTTAACGAGGGTTTCACAAAGCATATTACCGGTGATCGGAGCTTGATCTAGAATCAACTCGATTTGACAGTTCAGAAATCTAACCAAGCCGTTGGTCTCCGATCACTGGTGATTACGATTTGTGAAATCCACAGTCAGTATAGGCACGGCCTTCTTAAGGTAAAGATGGCTATGGTATAGGCGAAACAAAGTTCGCCGGGCCAGCTAGTACTAAATAAAATACTAGGGCCCAATCAGTAAACAAACGACGCTTATTATGGTCAAGTGGCTTTAGTTCTTGAACCAGTTGGATCTTATATGGGTGTCCAACTTGTTGTGAACGTCGACGAATGGACAAATCTTTATCTGCATCAACACTATCACTTACAGCAGCGATATTTCCTTCTGTAAATACAGTTTTTGTCTTATTGTTGTCGCATTGAGTAGAGAAAATGTGGTCCGAAATCTATCGATAGTTCAACGAATGAGCTCTGATGGACGATTAGGTAAACCATAAATTACACGAAGTGCTCTATGAGATTGGCGAATAGAACACTGATTTTGAAAATAAATTTCAACAATTTGTAAACGTTGTTGCGGCGTGAGTCTTTCCATGATAATTTGTCAATGCTTACTGAACACAAATGTCAAAACAACATGGCTTCTACCTTCTTTCAAATCACAGTTAACCCTATCGAAAATTCTATCACTCCAAAAAACACACGATACATGTCATGATACTAAATATTCCTAGTATGGAAATAATAGTATATTGAACACTATACTTTATCTTCGACTTCTTCAGTAAAATTCGAATTAATCTGCTTTTTCAAAATTGACAACTGTTGTCAAAAGCGATTTCTGTGGTCGAAAATCGAATCCCGTAGAAAACGTCAAAAATTCACGTTTTCTAAATGAAATTTTTGGATATTCAGACCTAAGAAAATGTAGAAATGGATGGCGAGAACGTTACCTTGATGTCTGAAACAGAGTTCCTGATTGATCCGACTTTTTATTCATTTCGTAAGCTACATTTTTCCTATTTGTATTAGAGTGAGTTATAGGCGTGAGTTATTATTACCTCATACTATTGGTTTATAGAGACTATATTACAAATCAAATTCAGTTGAATAATGGATATATTATTCTATGGGAGTAGATAAAGAGTCTTATTATTATCATTGATAATTTTGAAAAATTTTGCTTTGAGCTCAAAAAACATGTTTTCAAACTAAAGGAGGGAAATTTTGCGATCATTTCATCCTTGAATTTCTAGTATTTATGGTTTGCTTCCTTCGTGACAGTTATACGTTCGATTTTTGGTTTTATACGGACATCTATACAGGGTGTATACAGGAACTGTTATATTCCATCTTCATCGCCCCTGTTCCATCAGTGGTAAGAATTAAAAAAACAACTCTTTTATAGCTCGAAAAAACTCCATCAACTCCCCCGGCCAGGTGGCCCTACTACACCCCCAAATTTCATCCATCCAATTTCAAACTCAATTTAAAAAGAAAAAACCACCAGGTTTAGTTCTGCCCCATATCGCAACCCACCTACCCGAACATGAGGCTGATTCGCATGCGACGTCATTTCCACCGCCATCGGGGGTGGGATACTATTAATTTATATAAACCAAACACACCCTGCGCCGGGGTGGAGGTGGATTAACAAAACAGGGGTTAGAAATGAGCGTCCGGAAGGTTGTTTGAGAAAGGGGGGGTCTTGTACGCGAGTTACTTCAAACTGGAAAGTAAAATAAATTGAATGTTGATGGTGATTATGGACACCGATCAAAACACCCTCTGGCGGCGGAATTCAAGGACCCTTTTCGCTTTTTTATTGCTGTAAAGAAGATCAAAAAGATTCGGGGATTGCAATTCGGGGTGAATTAAACGGACTCTCGTCTTCAGAAGGAAGTTGGCCATATTCATTAATTGAATATACAGAGTGGGTAAGAAAAGCAGAAAATTCATATCTTGGGTATTAACTATTTTCTAGAAAAATATTTATTTTGAATCGAACCATTGGGTGTTTTTAGAGTGATAGAACTTTGAATTGAAATAAAATACATAAAGGAAAGTCACCAAATATGGAATACCATTTTGTTTTTGGGATATGAAAAAAACTTCATATTAATTAAAACAGTTTAATTTTTATACTGATCAGTCATACATTTATATGTAGTAATTAACAGCCTTAAATCAGATATATTAGTTATCAAATTTAAATGTAACACAAAAAACAAAATCATAAATGAGTAACCAAATATAAAATAGGGTCCCATATATGGAATATAAGCATAAATCAACATAACAATAACAGAAATGGATATTAATATCTTTGAGATCGATTAAATGAATATAACATATCGTGATAAATGAAAGAAGTTTCATAATAACAAATAACTTGCAAAAGTCACAGATACGATTATCAAACTCTGGACCAGCACAATTATAATGTGCCCAGAACCCATACATCAAGCATATTCCATAATTAGACAGTTAGACACCGACGACTGTCCATATTTGGATTTTTATAGTAGTTCAAACACTTCTGAAAATTTTTTCAATTCACAATATTTTAATGACAAAAGATCAAAAAATGGTGAAATAAACATAATACCGATATACTAAATAGTATAACACTTATGTATACAAACATAACAGCGGCTAATACTCATTATTACTTACCTTTAAAATTTTCTTCACGACAACAAAACAAAACACGCCTGCCACACGTTAAGCGTTCGCGCAACTGACTTGATGGTGTGAGTGCGATAATTAGTAGACCGAATGAAACAGAAGATGGTCGAGTGTTGCGTTTATTACTTATAGTCTTGGAGAAATTGAGGTATTCCATATTAGGATACTATTTCATATTTGGTGACTTTCCTTCATGAATTATGATTAGTGAAATTATCTTTCGAATGAAAAAGAATTTAGCTCCAATCCTCATTTCAATGTGTTTTATTTGAATTTAAAGTTCTATCACTCTGAAAAAAACCGATATTATTCATGTGCAATTGGATAGCGTGTTATGATCCCTCTAGGATGAAATGTTGTTAATTTTTCTTTATTCGCATTCCTTACTTTTTGTACCAGACATAGTGGATGGTAGAGAACTTTTGTTGCTGAGGACGATTCATTCATTGTTTTTCATCAATAGATTTATGTATTATGATGACAATTTGAATTATTATTATTATTGATTCTTTGAAATTCAAATAAATAATCGATAAATATTGAGTGCCATTTTGTGCCCAACTGTTTTTTGCATTCTAATTAGCAAATGCTACTCCACCATAGCGAAGTAGAAGGTTTGATGTGTTGAAGGGTGGTAAATATGAATCTTCTTTCGGGTTTTAATTTTCTAGATGAATCGATTTTTTTTGCAAATTTCCATACCGCACATGAGCCGTTTTAGAGATAGTTGCACTGTGGATCTGCTATTGCTCTTAATTACGCATTACTAGCGTGGTATCTGGGGTAGTAACAAACTTATTGGTACAGTTGGATGAAGTCGAAACCGGTTCTTGCGTATTCCCAGGGTCTTGTACTCTTGAATGAAAATCAATTCATCGATTTTATTACAAGAGCTGTTTTCCCTTCTATTCACCATAGGTATTCTAAAGAGCATAAATCATGAGGATGAATTTTCGCCATCTCACGTATCCATCCAGTGTAATGAAATAGGTACGCAGCGATGTGAGAATCGAAATTATAACACCGGCACGAGTAGCTAGACTCATCTTGTGGGGGATTTTCGTTCCGATGACCTCATCAATTTCAGTGCTTATTGAAAACTGCGTTGTCGAAGGGCGATTTAATCTCCCTGCGTATAGGCAGAGGCTCTGTATTTAATCTCATTAATATATATCTGATCATTTCGCAGCTTGGAGAGCAAGAGGATTATAATCATGATGCTCAATTCGATTTGTATGTTAGTGATGTACGGAATGGATGCTGCTGAGAAACCAATCAGAATGTGTTGATCTGAGGTTATAAGGTCCCCGAATTTCTGAACACAAATATTTCAAATGCTTCTGTTATTGGAATCTACCTCATCGACTACCCTGTCGCTAATTTAAAACTGTGAGCCTAGAAGCCACTACCCGCTAAGTCGCCACCCCTGAACCTGCTTGTTCGTAATTTTATATTAAGCCGGACTCCCACTATTCGTGTATTTGGCAAATATTTGCCACTTGCCTATATTTGGCATGTAGTGGGAGTGGTTCACTCGGCCAATACTTGTCAATCTTGTCATTCAAATTCGAAACTTCATCTACTTGCCAAGTACGCAAATAATTGTGTACTTGCCAAATATACGAGTAGTGGGAGTCCGCCTTTAGTTGAATTCAATAGTTTGATAAATCGCCGAGTTCGAAAAAACTTTACTATCAATAGTTTGACCTAATTATTGTTACTCAAGCAGCTTGACTATGAGAATGGATCACTTTGAGACACCCTTGATAGTTTCTTTCCAAGTTTACGTCTACGCATCTTTAATTGCAAGTGAACTGCTCCACATGAGTTAGGGATATTGACTCAAATTGCAAAAAAATAGAGTTCAAATAAGATTTTGTGATGAAAATTCATATTAATATGATTTTAAGTTGCGAATTAATTTAAGCCTGTAGGTCTGCAGAGTATACAGGGTGGTTAAGAAAAATCGAGTAAAATAACGAAATTTTATTCCCAGAGAGTTCAAGCATTTTAAGACTATCAATACAATGTATGGCCTCCACAGGCATCAATAACAGCTTGACATCTTCTTCGCATACTACATACGAGGTTGTTGAACATTTCTTGAGGAATTTGGTTCCATAAACGGGGCAGAAGCTCGCTCAGATCATTTAAGGATTCTGTGGTAGGTTGATGATTATCTTATCTTCTTTGGAGCATATCCCATGCATGATCTATGCAATTCAAATCTGGTGAGTGCGGAGGTATTGGTAAATGTGGAATACCAAGCTCCTCGCGCGCATTCTTAACTATGGCTGCACGGTGCTTATCGTATAGAAATTGAAAAGTTTCACCAATAGCAGCGTTAAAATTTGGCACAAAATTGTCAATGGCATGCTCCCTATAGTGTAAGGCGGTCATATTCCCAGGAAAAATGTGTAGATCTGTGCGCCCGTTGAAACATATTCCGGCCCATACCATAACACTACCCCCTCGGAATGGATGGACTTCTTGGACATAGCGACGATTACGGGGCATGCGTGGGATTGTCCATACCCTTTTTCTTCGAGAATCTGAAAATCGTCCATATCTGGATTCATCAGTGAAAAAGACAATACGCCATTGATCGTTCCAATTTATATGTTGCCTTGCCCATTCCAGACTTTGACGCTTATGGTCACGTGTTAATGGAACTCCTCTTAATGGACTTTAGAACCTGAATCAAACCTTTCAAACGTCGTCTGATGGTTTCGATGGGAACTTGGACCCCACTGCAGAGTATTCCGTAGCATTCTACACGTAGATGTAGGGTTTCTTCTCGCCGAAATGGTGATGAAATGATCCTGAGCAGGTGTTGTTTTTCGTCGCCCACCAAGCCTTGGTCTTTCCAACACGGAACGACGGAACCTGTCTCCCTGAACCTATTCTAAGGTCGAGATATCACACTTTGGCTGACTTGGAGCCTTTACGCTACAACAACCTGAGTTAGGCCACCCTGTAGCATTCCAATAGCCCTATTAGCCTCAGCGTTTGTTGATTCACGTCTTGGCATTTTCAGAAAACTCGTTTCAAATCGAAGCCGTTGATAAACTGACTTCATTTCAAAATAAGAACATTCATGAAGCATATGCAAAGAACCAAACTTCAGAAGAAAGGCGACCAGATTGACGAAATGTCATGAGTTTTCCGAGTGAAGAGAATTACTGTGGTGTTAGCTGGAGTGAAGCGCCACTGACAAGCACCTTTGCTCAATAACCACAGACCCACATTATGAATTACTTGAGTATAATCGAAATTCTGGAGGTTTCCCAAATACTGAATGTTCTTTCATGAGTATCAGTCACAACTAACTAGAAGGACTGTATCCTTCTCTATCTCTCAACCGCAAGATCACCACAGTTCCCTAAAGCCCCCAAGAATAGAAAACACAAATCACGGCTCTCAAAACGTGTCTGTTTCCACCCCAAACACTCCTTTTATTTGCACTTCCAAGTCAAAGCTCAGTATTCCAAGGAATATGGTCCAATTGAATATGTCCCCTCCGGCATAAAAGGCTATAATTTATAGTGGACCCATTTTCTGGACGACCGAGTATGCATGTAGGCCATTACGATGACACTTCTACGTTGGCAACACTTCCGTCTTCGGTTTTCGGGGGAAAGAATGATTTGGGGAGGTATTTCGGTGATTTATCGGTCAGGAATCGATTTGGTGGCCCGTGGGGGGTGAGTAGGGGGAGTTGGAAGAATATGACCTGAAGAAGTGTTGCGTAGCGGAAACAGCTTTTAAGGAGTTGATATTGTGCCCTTGAGGTTCCAAGTTCGGTGCTTTGAAGTAACTTCAAGTAGAGTTCATGGCTGAACTAGACATAGAGATTGAGTAATGGAAGACTCTTTTCGAAAATATAAGATTTTTAGTCAGATAAAGTAAATCCAAATTGCAGGTATGGAGTTCATGTTATTCGTTTCATGGGGTAAACAAATTATTATTGCAAATGTAGTATCGGATATGCTGTTGGCTCTGTTGCTGTTGCTGCTGTTTCGAATAATCAAGATGCCAGGAAAAATGCTGTAGTTATTACTTGTGCCATCGAGTATTTGGAGGCGTTTCCTACGTCCCCAAACTTTCAGTTTTATCCTCTATAGAGCAACTAGTGTTCTCTTCTGAATCAGAGATGCTCTCAATGTGATCAGCTTTAATCACTTTTGAAACATTCAGGCAGTACTAGTTTTCAACAGTTTTCAAGTGATGTCGCAATCTGCTGAGAGTTCTCAGATACTGCAGACAGAACTTTTAGGAAAAAAGTAATATTTGCCTTCAAATCCACTCTCACAGAAGCTTGTAGTAAGGAAGAAAATGATCTAAATCCTTGCACAAATTCAAAATATTTCAGTGAATAGTTGAGGTGTAGTGAAAACAACGACATTCATATTATTCTGGTTCGTCGGTTTCTGATTGTGAATGCAACCAGTTTGATGTTAAATTTCGGCTTATGAACTCAATGGTATATTGAATTTCACTGAAAAATGTGAAAATTCCAGATTTTCTATCCATGATCTATCAGAAGTTTAACCTAACATTCGCCCACATCGATAAGCGATAAGCATCTTCAGAGGTATTTTGGTCGGTGATTGTAACCTGACGATTGATTGCTCCCAATTTACAATTGTAGGATTGGGCATCGTATTTGAAGCCCCAACACTGACGTGACTGGTCGATTCATCCCCTCTGCTTGAAGTGGGTTTGACTCGAGTATTACAGATGGTAACAGATGCACTATGAAGAATGGGAGACTCCTATTTTCTGTTTATGTGGTTTTATGTAAATTCCATATTCACACTTGCATTATAAACTTTATGTTGACAGCAACTACTGTCTTAGCCAACAAAATGTTGTTCATGTACATCCATCCATCTTTTTTTCTTTGACGTTGATTGGACTCCTTGTGTATTTTTTTGTCCATATCTAAAAAATCTAAAATCACTGTTTCTATGGTGCACTTGATGTTTGGTTGCCTATACTGTTGAAGTGTTTTAGAAAGTAGTATTCCTCACCTTAACTCAAAATTACGTATTAGCCATATATCGCAGCCATTTGGATGCTTTTTTCGTAGTATTTCAACGGCATTCCTTTCAAATTACACCATTATGAAATACAGGGTGGTCCAGATCGTAACCAAGAAAGGACCCTGCACAAATCAAATGGGAAATGGATCCCAGTCTCGAATTGGCTGAAATTTGGATATGTTGTACTTCATACTTTTCTGATCAATAGTCTCCAAGGGCCCGAGACCTAAAAACGGATAGTTTTTTCGGTATCGAAGGTCGAAAGATGCAACTAGTGCACGCAATCAATAATGAATTCCCATCTATTAGGTAGGTACTTTAAGCGACGGCATGAATACGTGGCATGAAATTAAAATATGTATTTGAATGTGGTTTGAATTTTCTTGTTGTGTTGTGTTTCCGGCATCTAGCACTGTTTGAATTAGTATAGTAAATAGTTGAAGGGTAGCGAATAGCCTGATAACGTGCGTAATAGATGGGAATTCATTTTTGATTGCGCACTTGTCGCAACTTTCGACCTTCGATACCGAAAAAACTGTCCATTTTTAGGTCTCAGAACCATGAAGACTATTCTACATCAAAAATAAGTCCTAGTTTGTCATATGAACATATGTCGAGAAATGTTTCCCCTCGAGATACAGGGTGTTAAAATTATAGAATGAAAATGTTTTTTATGAATAACTTTCACACTGCTTGAAATATTTTTATGAAATTTGAGATATAGGTTTTGAGCATCAGGGAGCACTTTTTGCAAAATATAATTTCTTTTCTATTCTACCAGTGGCCTCCTTACTGTAGCAAGACTGAATATTTCCAGATGAAAAATGATACGCTACTGGTTTTTCCGACAATAAAAATTACTTTTTGAATCCTTATTTAATTTGGATCAAATTCGGTCTCCTGAGTACGAGGCACCGTCTCCGGTTAAAAAAATAAAACACATTCTCATGCATGAAGAACTCGCCAAAATTTGATATAGGTACTTAGCAATAAAAAGTTTACTACGGTTTGTATCAATTTTTCAAGATTAGATAAATTCAACACACACCCAACTCCTATTTTCAGGGTAGAATAATTTGATTAAAAAACCCAAATAACAGTTTCCAATTACTCGTTCACAAAAATAGTCTTATCATTATTATGTACCTACCGTATCAAATTTTGGCGATTTTTTCATGCATGAGAATGTGTTTTTTTTTCTTAACCGGAAACGGTGCCTCGTACAGCAAAAAGTCAAGAGACCGAATTTGTCTCAAATTAAATAAGGATTTAAATATGTAGTACTTTTTATTGTCGAAAAAACCAGTGACGTATCATTTTTTTATCTGAAAATATTCAGTCTCGCTGCAGTACGGACGCCACTGGTAGAATAGAAAAGGAATAATATTATGCAAAGAGTGCTCCTTGACGCTCAAAATCTATGTCTTGAATTTCATAAAAATATTTCAAGCAGTGTGAGAGTTATTAATAAACTAAATTTTTTCTCTATAATTTTAACACCCCGTAACTCGGAAAGGAAACAATACTCGACACATGTTTATATGACAAACTAGGGCTTATTTTTGATGTAGAATACGTGGTTAAAGTTTCTTGGTCACGATCTGGACCACCCTGTATATGAAGTTGTCACATTTTGTAAATAGCTCGGCCAGTGTTCGAAACGAAGTGAAACTGCATATCTGTCATATGTGCTGAAGCATTTTTGACTAGCGTTCATTTCCAATAGGCATAATTCGAAAATGATCGATATAGCATAGAGACCAGAGCGAACACATATAATTGGAAATCATTTCCGAGGAGAAGGTATAAAATTAGAAAACTTAGAACAAAGACATAGAATACTGCATCAGTCTACTGATTAATACAAAAACCGAGACAAGTCGGACTGCAATATGCGAAACATTGTTGTTAATCAGTCCGAAGATTCATGATTCGCAGTTTTCTATTTTTTCCATCGGATCTCGTCCACCCAATAGTCAACGTAACAATTATTGTTTCCATAGTTCCGTTCAAATCTCACTGGAAATCAATTCAACATCCGCCAACCGCACAATCGTGTCAGATAAAGATTTCTCATGACTTTTCCTTGAGTCAGAAGGACAAGCCGCCTTTCCTATTTCTATTCTAGGTCGCCCGATTTCATCTGAAAATATGCGGAGGCTCGGCTTGGGGAAATTAGGTTTTCCTACGCCAAAACTTCGGAGATAAGCCGGAAAACACGAGATATGCAAATGAAGACGTCCCAGAAAGTGAAAGACGGGGAAAAATCGAATATTTCGTCTGCACATATCACCGCCTGCCGGATTGGAACGAAAGGAAAGTTTTTATATCAGCTTTTCCATCGGGAAGTCTCGAAGGATTCGTTCAAGCTGATGAAATCTTCAGTTTTCACATAAATTGTTGCGTTTCACCTCCCACTTCACATGTTTCCGGATTTGTTTTGCGGAAATGCAAAACAATTCTCCCGAACCCATGGAATTCGAGGTCCACATCTGCATCCTCTTCAGAAAACGTACTTGCAGAAGAAAAGAGATGCCAATTGAGTTAGTTCTTCTTTGGCAATTGCGGAATCTTCACAAATGTCATGATTTATGATTCGAATCGAAAGCCTTCTGAAAGGTGACGTTTTATGCACTGGATCGCACAAAATGTTTTTGGTCAATAAAGTTCGCTGAACGCCTTTCAGATATTTATAGAACGACAAAACCCACATCACATCCATGTGGCTTTCAGTGACCAGAAAAAAAATGAAAGCCGATCAGAACAGAACCGAAATCTTATCTGCGATCTATTTGAAAAGAAATCCTTTCGATTCAAGCGATCGGAAAAGATCTTCCAATCTCTTTCGACCCGAAATTCCTTTCAGTTTTCCCCGGGAAGCATACATAGCAAGAAGTTTTCCGCATGCCACTTCCGATAATTGATACCCGGGAATCGAAATTTCCAACGTTGCGGGGAAAACCTCCGAAATCTCGACGGCACAAGAAAGGGAGGCCAGCCTGACACGGCCCTTCGAAGACTTCCGAAAACTCCCGAACGGACGGCCTGGTCGTCCCTAGATCAATACGTGGGTATGAGGACAGGCCTACTGCAATCCACTGCACGTCGACTTCAGCGATTCCACAAGGTACCCCTAAACTCCACGCCATCATGCTGGGGCGAATTTTCCGGCTCATTCGATGCTGATTCGCGTGGGAAGATTCATAAAATTTCCTTTTCACTAATGATGACTTCTGACTCACAACATGAATTATACAGGGTGATTAAGTGTTTCATCAGAAGTATTCGAGGAAGGAATTTCGATACGCATTCAAGATTCTGTATTTTTGTTTGAGAGTACATGGAATTGAATGGTAAAGTATTGTCAAGCGGAATCTACTTCCGGTTCTACCGGAAACCAATGTGAACTTCGTTATTTCAAAAGCCACACCCTGTATAATTCGGTACATTACACTTAGAACCTAATAAGTAATACTGATTATTACTTAATCATTAAAAAAAACAAACAAAAAATGTCAATGTAGGAAATGTTCAAATGCTCGCCGCGAACGTCTTGGCAACATGCTAATCTGGTGTAGAATTGTCTTCTAAGGTTACTCAACACTTAATATTTCCGAAAAAGTTGAAGATAGGTATAGGACATTGCACAGAATTATGTCTAGAATTTTCTGAAGAATCTAAAAAATAAATAATATACAGGGGGTTGCATTTGAAATAAGAGAGTTGGTATTGGCCACGGTCGCATGGAACACCCTATATAATTTTATTTTCTTGAAAAATATGCGCATTTAAAATTACAAATCGATGTGTCCGAGCGTTTTTTCTAACACCCTCTCATTTATTCGTTATCGATTTTATTCCGTTTGGCTGTTACACTCTGTATGATATGCGCAACCATGCGATTGTTGAGTTATAGCCTGATTGTCAAATTTGTTGATAGAAAGAGTGTCACAAATTAGAGTTTATATCTCCAAAATCCCTCATTGCATGAATTTTTTTTCGCCACAGTGGAACAAGAGGAAGTACGCTGATATTATACAGGGTGTCCGAAACAGGTCTTCAAAATCAGTAGTTTTGCCGTTATTGGATAAAATTCGAATTTCACGACTAAAGCCTGGTTTCTTTGTCTGAAACATCAGATAATTTCCAAGTAGGCTATGTCAATAGTAAGAATATGTCAGTTTTAAACTAAGATTTTTTCATTTAGTCAGCATCATTCATTATCTGCTTTGTTTATTTGTCACATTCACAAATAAAGAACAGACTTTTGATATATCATTCTAGTTGACCTCTTTATTATTCATGCTTGTTTTAACATAGTTCTTGATCTATAAAAATAAGTAAGACACTTCCTAATATAGCCTACTTTGAAATAGACGAGCATACCACTGAATTCGACTGAATTTCACCACTCAAGTCAGGTTTGGCTACGTCAAATTCAGTGGTATGCTCGTCTATTTCAAAGAAGGCTATGTTAGGAATTGTCATTCTTACTTATTTTCATTGATTTTTCGAAGCATACTCAATTGCAGATAATCTTATCTGCAGATGACTAAAATCGGCCGATAGTAACAATATACAGGGTCTTTCACGAGGAACCTCACCCATATTTATACGGGAAACTACTTAACGTATTTTCATGAAATTCAGCACTTATAAGTATTTCACGATGCTGATGAAATCTAAAATATTTTCAAGGCATGAGCACCTCCGGTTTTTCCGGAAATGACGTCAACTTCCGTTTTTCAAATTAGAACACCATTTTTTTATTGCAGAAATAGATTTCTTAGAAAATTTCAAGTTATTTTGATGTAACTTTTTTCAGTTTTGGTTGGAAAATTCTCTCTGAGCGGGAAAATTCGAAAAAAAAAATCGAAAATAAAGCTCCGCTGAAACAAGAATAACTTCGAGGTTTTTGGATGGAAAATTTTAATTTTTGGGATTTTTCAAGATGTAAGATTGATGTATCCACTTCAAAAATCGAAATCGCGATTCATGATACAGGGGGTGAAAAAATCGCTTTCAAAGTTAGGGATGACAAAATCGTGAAAAATCAATTTTTTAAAATTAGAACCCCATTTTTTTATGGCAGATATTGAATCTACGTTAAAAAATAATGTGAGTGTATGCATCACACCCTTGCCCTAAAATGGATATTTTCTGAGTTAATATCCATCTTCTAGTCCGCTGAGAGATCAGCGACCAATGATAAATTTAACATTTTTCAGGCGTAGATAACAGTAGATGCTGCCTATTGGTTGGAATTCTGGGTATATAAAGATTCACTCATTTCAAAAAACAACAGGAGGCATCATTCAAAACTTCTGTTCCAAGTTGAAACGCCTCTTTCTTCGAACTGTCAAGCAGTCATAACGAATTCTCGTTGATTATCAAGAATGAAGAGATGCTTCCTAGTATTTTTTCTTCGACGCAGACTCATACACATGAAACATAGCAGCTGAGGTGTTCACGGGGACAAAGCCTGGTTTTTTTGTTCGGTCAAAGGTCACTATATCGATTCGTTGCCGAAGGACGCAAAGAGCATGAGAACGTGCCTAGAATAGACGCTAAATCTTGCAATCCGGCGCAAAACACGTCCCTGTTCATAATAGCAGACGGTGAAGGTATTGTGTACTCAAAGTTCGACGAAGTTTGGCCAACTTCGATCAACAATGACTCCGGCTTCTCCACTTCAACGTACATATTCGCTAAGAACAACAGGAAGTGAATTGTAGCATGCGTTTAAACTTTCATTAGCAGCTTGTTATGTTGCTCTTTAATTCTGGATTAGGGTAACGTTGTCCATTTCATATTACGCGGTTTGGATGAATTCTTCAGTGGGTCAGCAGGAAAATATTCATGGAAATTGGGCTTTTGGGAGGGTTCGGCGAATGGCAGATGCAGGAAGAATTTCGGTACTTGTGACGGATCTGAGCCAACAAGATAAATTATTCGATAAAGTGCTCATAATTGGGAACAGAAAATCCTGGTTATATCAGAAATCAGCAATATAATTGAGGCAGTGAGACATGACGTTTTTCTTTGTAATATTGTAACCAGAAAACCCACTGGTTCATCAATTTACTTATTGCATGTATCAAAAAGGAACATTGGAAGCAGCTAAACAAAGGCGACATTTTACTATGTGACAAAGAAATCAGAGGAACGACACAATCATCAAAATAGATTCATAGCTGCATACGAGAAATGGAAAAGGCCCCTTTAAATAGATAAAAAACGAACTACAAAATGTAGAACTGAAAAATGTGAAAAAAAGAGAAAATGAAATAAGACTGCAGGAAAAGAACGAATTTTAGACAGCTACTTCAACTGCCACTGGAATCAATGCAATGGGAATCATTCTGTGTGAACCCGCATTTACGAGGATATATTGAAAAATTCTTAGCCTACTATAGAACCAAACAAAATTTCAATGTCGAAATTTACGACCTTTTAAACTTTTTTTCAGTTGAGGAAAGAGATGATAGTAGAACCTAGGAGCATAGAATGAATGGAGGGAAGGCTTCATACGCTCGACAGATCATTTTGAACTTCCAATTTCGGCGGAGGTTAGAGTTTTGTGTGACGCCCGATAGATAACGCTGTGATCGCTAATAGGGCTATATGTCACATATGTCTTGTTCTGTGGCGCTACAGTTGCAAAGAATATTATGTGGTTGTCATTTTTATTGATACATTTTTACGACCAACACCAAAGTGATTGAATAATAAAACTTTTTGTTGTTGACTGAATGGACTAAAGGAGGTCGAAACAAATTGTATTGAATTCGAATATTGTTTGAAGTAAGTTACTATAATATACGAATAAAATCGGCTTCGATAAAAAAAAAATTTCTGCGGCTTTAACTATCTAATTTACCTGATGGTTTTGTTCATTTCAACGTGTGTTGCTATAAGTATAATATTTTTAATTGATATAGTGTGATTTATTATGCTATGTACTATATAATTATTGAATGAAAAAACAAGGTAAACAGTTTGAATTTTTATTGACAAGTATCAAAACATATTGAACAATTTTAATATTACCTATTTTAGCCAAAAAGGCCTCGGTGGGATCATGACGCATTCAAAATTTCTGAAGAAGGGAATAATCACGCCTTCTGATTGACTTAAAATGACGTCCGGTTGTTCCATATGAAGAAATCGAAACAAATTCTTACTACATTAAAATTCGACAATTCCATCTCCGTTTTTTTTCTGCTTCTAGAAGAAGAGCTGTACGTTACTCAAATAAAAGAATTTTCTTAAGTCTCACCCTTCAAAATAACATCAAATATTAATCATAACAATATTGTTGACATCAAAGATTATATCTTTGGTTGACATATCACCGCATCCTAATCAATTATTTATGCGCAATTATATGGAAATTCCATGATCGGAAATAAATTTGTCAATACGAATTTCATTTTAAATATGTATCGTTATAGCCATGCTGGAGCCACTAACGACGTTGGCGCCATCTCATGACCTTGCGGCGAACTGACAAGTGCGGACGTTTTTGGCAGTTCATTTTTGTAGCGGAGCCTTCCCTCCATTCATTCTATGCTCCTAGGTAGAACGACCAAATCTGTTGTTGTAATTCTAACCCTAAATCACGATTTGCATGGCAACATGAGATTTGTGTACTGGGGCGTTGTCCTGTAAAAACAAAACACGTTTGGATAATTTTCCGCGTTTTTTCTGTTTAATTCTTTTCCCGTCGAGCGGTCAGTAATGTCGAATAGTAATCTCCAGTTATTGTTCTACCCTTATCCAAAAAATCAATCATGATTACTCCAGGGAAATCCCGAAAAACTGAAGCAAGAACTGAAGCAGATTTTTGGACATGAAAACTTCTTAGGTCTTGGAGAACCATCAGAGTGTCGCCACTCCATCGATTGTTGCTTTGTTTCTGGATCGTAGAAATGTACCCAAGTTTCATCCATAGTAACAATTCGGTTTAAGAAGTCTACATCGTTTCCAAATCGAGCACAGATCGAACGCGATGCTTCTACCCTTGCACGCTTTTGGTCAACATTCAATTCAAACATTTGGGGATCCATTTTGCAGAAATATTTCTCATGTCAAAATTGACGTGAACTATATGATGAACGCTTTGGTATGAAATCTTCAGTACTTCAGGTATCCGTTTTAGCCCAATTCGACGGTCTGATAAAACTCTTGTCATGAACTGCATCGATATTTTCGGGGACTGACACAGAAACTGGCCTTCCCGATCGGTCATCATCTTCAATGGAAAACTTACCTCTTTTGAAGCTTGCAGTCCAATTTTTCACGGTCGCATACGAAGGACATTGATCACCAAGGGTATTGAGCATATCTTCGTAAATCTGCTTACCTCTTAACCCTTTAAAATTTAAATGTTTCGATTTTCACAATTTCGGTGGACATCTTTTTTTAATTCATTGCGAAACTCTGGTTTACTTTTTGACGTCGAACTCTACACTGACACTTCTAATAAGTTCTTGTTCGTTGATATGGTATCGCAATATTTTTTTTATGCATGGAAATGATCTAGGCTAAAGATATCAATACATCCTCGTATGCAGTTCCCAGAAATTTCAAGACTATATTCAGGTCTTCCTGCCGTGTCGTTTTTTAGATACAGGGTAATAAGTTTGAATGGTTTTTTCTCACATTATCTGCATTTCATAAGAGATTCAACTGGAATTTTGGCATAGGTATTACAATTTAGAGTTCACACCATGTGACATGCCGATTTCGGTTGCAAATCTACAGGGTGTTATTTTTTTTACGGAATAGGTAGGTACTGTTCCCCGTTTCTGCCAGAACTTTTTTTTTGTCGAGCCACTGTCAGTTTGAGAATTTGTGAAAAGGAGATCGGTAGCTACACTCGACTTACACGTACTTGTTGTAAGCTCGAAACTCATAAAAGCCAGTTACCATAAGAAGAAATCTGAACTATGCATGTCAGGGCATCTGTCACCAGACACAATTCTATATAATGATTATTCTTTTTTCTCTTCTCCACATTTGGTTGTATGAAAATAACGACGTGGAACCAGATCTAAAAATTGACAATTCAATTTCGGAACAGTAAACTCCGATTTGAATACCTGAGACATCTTCTTAATAGAAGATGAACAATGAACAAGAACAAACTGTCAATCTGTGCATCTGAAACTAAGGAGATCGTCACTTAAAAATGGGTGAGATTCAATGGGTCCTGAATAAATTTTTCGTTATGAAAGACATGGACACAATTCTCGCTCTTCACATACCCACTCATCGCCGCCGCTGGCCCTAAGAAGGTGCAGACTATGAAGTGAGGCATGATTCAGTTGTCAGGCAATCAGCTGAGCGCCCCAGGGGAGACATTACCCGCGTCATCCTTCATCTCTAGGTTGCAGGATCGTCGTCTCTTCAGAGCCTTATGGTACGCACGACGTCCCGATGGGACCAACGCCGACGTAATTCGCAGCCCCGGAATATCCCACAGGACGCGCCATGATTGCCAGGAGATGCTGCATGAATACCGCCAGAGCGGTTATGCCCATTGTTATGCAAAATTCGGCGGAACTTCTAGTACGCACCTTTTATATCATCCAATTCTTTCTGCGGAGTAACACATGTTACCGACGCGATGAATACTGGATTGGGGCTTCAGAGATGCCAGATCTACACATCCAATTTAACAGCATTGTGTGGAAATCTCTTCCTAGAACTACCCTTTCCTTTTATACTGTTAAATATTTACATGAACAAATGTGGAATTTTTCGGTATGCAGACAATTCTTTTTTTCTGAGGTGAATTTGCATTCTGGCAACCTCGGTAGGGGGCCGGGGCTTATCTCCGGTTGTGTCTGTATCTGAATGCGGGATGCCTCTTTTGTTGGATGGAAATAGGACCATATTCGTCGGTCTGTATCGGAATTAATGGTGGTGGAACGTGTTCATGAAAAATTTTAGCGTTTGGTCTCAAGAAGAGGCGGTTTTGAATTTCAAAAAGATGGTGTCGAGATGTAGATGAGACCTTCATATCATCAGGTATTGAAGCTCGAGGCCTGATTTACATGCCGAAAATTCAAATTATGAAATACATATTTTACACCAACTTTCGACGTTGAAACTCTAGAATTGTACGGGGTGTTTTTTTAGAGTGATGTAATATTCGATAGGAATAACTGTTATTCGACAGAAGGTAGGAGATGTTGTTTCGACATTTCTGTTCAATAAGCCGTTTACCAATTGTTGAAATTTATTTTCAAAATCATTCTATTCGCCAAACTTATAGAGCACTTCGTGAAATTCATGGTTTACATAGTCGTCCATCAGAGCAGCTTATTCGTCGAACTATCGATAGATTTCGGACAACATTTTCTCTACTCGATGTAACAACAACAATAAGACAAAAAACTGTAGGTACAGAAGAAAATATCGCTGCTGTAAGTGAAAGTGTGAATGAAGATCCAGAATTGTCTACTCGTCCCTGGCTCAGTGGTAGAGCGGTGGAATTCGGACCCAAAGGTCCGAAGTTGAATCCCGAGCTAGGAAAGAAATTTTCTAGACTCGGTAGGGGCCACCATTCTCACTGTTGGGTCAAAAATTAACAGTGCTGTGCCTAAGGTGGCGTAAGGACACAGTAACAAAGCCTACACAGAACACAACTGCTTACTCCGAACTCGGCACAAGTTATAAGCTTCAAGCTTGTAATTTCAGAGGGGTCTCCACAGGAGACCTAGGAGTGATCAGGATAAACAATATATCATATCATCATATCATATCGTCGACGATCACAACAAGTTGGACCCTGTGCATCCACTACATGGAAATTTCGCGTAAAGATCGTCTTATTGTTGATTCGGCCCCAGAACAGCTTGAAGTTGATTGACTTTTTTATCGAAAAATTGTGTTCAGTGAGGAAGCTCATTTCTGGTTGAACGGCTACGTTAACAAGCAAAATTGCCGTATTTGGAGCGAAAATAATCCTCAAGAAGTTCTGCAGGTTCCATTGCATCCTGAAGAATGCAATGTATGGTGTGCTCTACACGCTGGAGGCATCATTGGTCTATATTTTTTCGAAAACAAATGTTACAGTGAATGGTGCTCGTTACAGATCGATGATCAATGATTATTTGTTTCAAAATATGAATGGTATCGACCCAGAAGTGTTTTGTTTTCAACAAGGCGGTGTTACACCTCATTCTGCTACCGCAACAATTGATTTATTGAAAGACAGATTTGGCGATAATATTTCCAGAAATGGTCCAATAAATTGGCCTCCAAGATCATGCGACATAAGTCTAATGGATTATTTTCTTTGGAGATATGTCAAGTCATTGGTTTATGCTGATTAAACAGGCTCGTGTTTTTGCTGAAATAAGGCCTGAATTACTCGAAAAACTGATCCGGTTGAATGCGATTTCTCAGACTTGTAAATGTCATAAGATTATCTTCCAAATGAAAAAAAAATTGGCTTCAATTTTATTTAAAATGTAGTTCTACCACTCTTTCACCATTTCTGATCAATAGTTTTGTTCATAGATATGCATTAGCATTTTAAATGTTTTTTGATCTCACCATTACATTTTATTCACATAGAATTTCATTATGGTACTTAGAACCATAACGAGCTGCCTTATGTCATCAAAATTGAGTAACATAAAGTTGTCATTATGACATTTCATACATATGCAATTATGTATATTTCAATATTCTGAACCTCTTCCTCAGTACCTATAACCGATTTATAAAACGAACTCGCACGTCACTGTCATCCCCTCACACTTAATAAGCCTGTTATCGTGTATGGGAGGATGGCACAGTGAAAATTTCACTTACTGGCTTTTCAAATGGAAATGCAAGCATCCCCGAAGGAATTGATGTCTTCGTCTATAGCAGCTGATGCGGAAATATTTCTCGGACACATCGGAGTGTGAAATGCAAATGGATAAATGGAAGACATAACTGGGGCTGAAACGGTGTTACAACAGATAGACCGGGGATAATAAAAACAGGAAGAGGAAAATATATTCGCAGAGAGGTAGAGTTTCGGAACGACTATATCAATTTGGAATTTCATTCGAGGTTGACTTTTTTTGCAACGAATGGAAACTCAATTTATACAATTTTGATTTTAAGCATTCCTGGGATATGTGAATATTAATCGCCAAGGTACCTACCACTGCAGATAGATTCAGTTCAGTATATTTCAAAATCTTCCTTTATTATTCATAAGAATCCCGTTGATATCCAAGTACATGTATTTCTATTTTTATATATTTTGGGTCCGATTTTCTACAGAACGGCGAAGCTTAGATCTATCGATCTGGAGTTTCATTATCGAAGAATAATCATCAGGAATTTCAATTCCATTAAAAAATTCCTGAAAACGTCATTGGATTTCAAGTTGGGTACGTTGAAATATCAAATAATCTGTTTATCTACGATACTGAACCAAGCAAACTATCTAACAAATACTAGGACTAACTGAGGACCAATGTTCTTGTCGTATGTTGCTCTGACGAAGGCCGTAACAAGGCCGTGGATAGCATCCACTCCTCATCGTCAATAACCGAACTCTTTTCAGTTTCTCTGAATAAAAGTATGTTTAGTCCATGGCATTTATATTTATATCAATGAATGCGATGTGTTTGCTCACTTTGTGCCTACTTTGCTCTTTGGCAGATATCTCCCTCTGCCTCTCTCTGTACATTTGTCCCAAATGTTACCTGAATGCAGTGAAAAGACGTGATACCGTAATGCATCGTTAATTTATACCGCAATAAGACATCATTCACTTTTACGAGCCATTTCGTTGGTGGAACCACCAGCAAAACAACACCATATGAGGCAATCTGCTCCCTGTTACCGGTTCCAACTATCAAAAAGATTTTAAAAATGCAGATCGCGTAAAGTAGCACCCGTACTTGAAGTCATGTTTCTGGAGTTCGTATCGCTTCATACATCATTCATTGAATATTTCGTGATGATTGCTACAGTTGCCGAAATAGTTCCAATCAATATTTGAGGAATATCTTCCGAATTACAGCTAGATTGAGCCAGAAAAGGGATAGATTACACATTACACTAATATAGGAACGTGAATGAGGCAATGAGTAATGCTTTTCACGTTGCCTCTATATTGACTCATGATTGTTTAGAGATATTTCCATAAAAATCTCGTCTGCAGAAAACATCCTCCGACTGAAAAATTTGAGTATCATTCACGTAAACTTGCTTTCATTTGAAAATTTCCTAAGTGATTTGGTGCTATTCGAAATTCAGGGAAGCATCCAAATTTTTCTTGAGATTTATCGTCAAATTTCTCGGATAACTTGAAAACGACGCGTTTTGGTAAATAAACATAAGAATTTTTCCATTTTCTGAAATTATTGGTTCTCATCTTTCCCAAGTAGTTTTCTAGTATTTTCGCCTGGATTTATGAATCGGCTACGCGGAAACTTCTATAACAGGAGAAATATTGAATAAATGATGATTAAGGAATATCCACTATGAGTAGAGTGAATACTCAACCAAAATACTTTCTATTTGAAATAACGGTTCCGAAGATATGAAAAGAAAAGTGTTTCTTTCATGGATTGTCGACCCCCTGTATCTTTCAAACGAAACCGAATTTTGAAAAACAGTATAGGAGACAAGTGTTTCGTTTTATGGGAGGAATCTACAGTTAAAATTTCTGAACAAGTCAAAGACTCATCCTGTATATCTCCTAATGAATCTAACAGGGCGCCCCTAGATGGAAAACCCTGCCCAGGGTTTCTTCGCGCGAAATTTTCCACAGAATCACCTCCTGCAGATTACCCTTTCGGAGGTTTTGTGCAGAGTGATTGAAAAAAAAATTAATAAGCAGTAGGATATAACAATACATCAAAGATGTGATAGGCATAATCGCGCTGCACAGAATCAGTGTTTTGATGTCGATTCTTTTGATAACAATTATTGCTTTTAATCCTTCAAATACATATACCTAAATAGGAGATTTGTATACCCAACGGCAACAACAATATTTTAGAACGAATAAAATATTAGTTATGAAAACTGATGAAGTCACCATAAATTCATTAATATCGTTAATTAAGCTAAATTTCAATTAACAGAGGCACGAAACTAATTCCATTAAATTGGCTTCATTTAGTATTCATAGAATAACGATGAGTTCACTCGTGCGATAATATTTCATATAAGGGTGAGTATGCCATAACGCCGTTTTAATCACTTTCGGAAACTTCATAAACACATATACACTTTTTGAGCGTTACAGAAAGCTTCCGGACAATAACCGTCAAAAATAAGCCCACCGTCAACAATCTAATCGCCGCCATGATGCGAACGGGAAAAACGGAATACAAAATCAAGGGTGGATAGCTTCGGCCATTATATTTATACAATAAATTCCAGTTCGGGCTTATCCCGGACAGGGTTTGCAACTTCATCATCCGCGGCAACGTTCTTCGATCATTCGGGAATATGATATGAAACGTAAAATAAATTAATTAAAAATTTCTGATCTTGTCTTTCTGTACATTGCGAATTAATTAACAAATTCCAATTACACCCCATCCTTGAGATATGAAGTCCCAATATTACCCAGGGGAGTCAGGTAGCCAGGTTGGAAGAATGAAATCGACTGGTTGAAAGGGTTGTAATTGGAATTTGATATAACGTTTTACGTCGCAACGGCTCTTCTATGAGTACCGTAAATATCTGGGAGTATTTTGGGGGTTTTTATATTGTGTGGGGACCACAAACTTCTTGATTCGAGGAGCAGTCCACGTTTCGTTCCAGCTCCAACCTTTGAACTTATCAAAACAGATTGGTAGGAGCCTACTTTAGACACGGGGCACGGGTGGATTGATTCAACCTGACACATCGACGAGAGAGGGTCAAGGTATACTCCATTCACAATTATAAAATCACAACTCTGGCCTTGGAAATTTGACACATTCCACTCTGTATCGAAGTTTTGACGTTTTTCAAAATATTTTTATGTTCCAAGTCAACACTATGTTGTCCTTTCTACATTCTTAGCGTATTTTTCAGAATGTATATTTCATTTTGGAGAACACAACAGAAAATTGTGAACAATATTCTACATATAAAGGAGTTTTTGGATTTATGATTGTGAATATTTATCGATGTGCTTTGTTTTCATCATGATATTGAATGTGAGGGTGCATAACATTTCTATTTATAATATTTCTTTATTTCATATAAATAACAGTTCTATTCATTAATCACAAGGAAAATAAACATAATAACTAAATTAAAGAATTTGTTTACAGAGAAACTAATAATTTCAATTCAATGGTAATTGAGTTTTGGTTATTTTTGGTTATAAATTAATAAGCAAGAATGTCAATTCCTGAAAGCTTTATAGATATACATTTCATTTATTTGATCTTATGAACAAGGAGTAAAATATTCTGGCTGTATAGTAATTTATTAGTTTTAAAAATATTCATACATTACTACCACAGTAGGTTTGTGCAAATAAAATGAAATAGGTCAAACATATGCTTCACATTTATCATTCACCTGTTCTAAAATAAGACACAAACTCCTGGAATATGGAAAAAACCGATGTATTCTGGTTCAATATAGCCTATTTCTACTTTCGGCAAAGGATTGATAGGAATGAAAGCTCCAGTGACACATTTCAATTCATCGGAATCTGAATTCAACTACCGTTGAATGCAATATAGTCATATTTCATCTTTTTTCAGCTTTGTCGACGTGTTTTTTTTCTGAAACGTGAAAACAATCAACAATAATCATTTAGAGACTGATGATGGCCATCCAGAACCCGTTTAGGTACTTACGAAAATCGTGCAATTTCATTCTGTAAGTTCTTTCCTCATAATTCCTCGAAAATCCTACCTGAACCATATTTTCCGGTCGCTTTCGTTAGAAGATCGTATAAGGAAGACTTTTTTGTCCATTCACACATTCCAATTAAATTTTGAGCACCAAAAACGATACCGAAACTAACCAAACTTCTGGGGGACCAGAATTTCGTTTGAAATCTCTCTAAACGGCCAGATACCTAAAAAAAACTTCGTTAGCAAGTGTAAAAAAGTCTATTAGTAGTTACTTTCGCTTTATTTATGCTTATGAATCGATTTTTGGACAATTCAAATTTGCCGTTCGTACTCACGCCAAAAGTCGTGAAAGGAAAAAATGACACTTGCACAAAATTTCTAATTACGAAGGGAAACTTCTTCTGGGCGACAAAGAACGGAAAAATTGGCGATTTCCTATCGATATTTCGCCCCAAAATCGCCGATCGATTCGAACTAACAAAATGTGGAATATCTTTGATACTTTTACTTTGATGTAAACAAAGCAACTGGCAACGTCGTTTTGTCACTAACGATATTCTCTGTACGCGCACAGACTTTTCATCAGGTGCACCAACTCCTTAAAGCGAAACCATGACCTCCCATGTGATTGAATAAAAGTGAATGGATTATACTTGAAATCGATGCGGTCGTACTCTTGAGGCGGAAATAGAACCATGCGCCATCTATGCGGGAACGAGGAGCGGCTAGGGCGATGTAGATCGTTCACTTTGTTAGTTCTGTAGTTCCATTTATGGAAATATTCGAAGCAACTAAAGCAACTATACCGAAAACGAATGGACAATATTTCATGTCCCTCTCCTGTCAGTCACTCCATACTGAGTATACCCTCGAAATGCCACCAGGAAAAATTGTTCTTTGACATTCTGCCCCTTTCAAACACCGACGGTTCGTTTGGGAGATACCTTGGAAACGCGAGTAAATTAAACTTATGGGAAAATTCATAAGCGAAAGGTCGACTGAAGCCGCGTACGACATCAAAGGTGAGCCATTCGGAGACCGGACCTACAACATTTATGCTTGAGGAAACGCAAAATGAATTTCGGCATGTATTAAAATATCGTTAACATCAAATGTGGATTTGGACACACTTACATCACTCGGAGGAATATTCAAATTTGTACCCTAACTGAGCAGCTTCATGTTCTTTCATAGGATTATGCTAAAAAAATCACTTTGTTGAAGTTGGGCAAGTAAGGTTTTCACTCCGGTTCTTCTCGACTTGATCCTTCTAGATATAGCAACAAAAGGAGAAACCTATTGTTTGAGGCAGTCGTAGTTTGATTCATCATGTGTTTGTCTGTGATCAAATCATTGACAAAAGCAGTATACCTATGTCCTCTTCTCTATTAGAATCAGGATCTTTCGAATAAGACATAATAATAATAATAATAAGCATTTATTATTCCATCAAGACAAAAAAATTGTATTGGACAGCTCATCAGATCAATTGAAAAATAAACATACACTTCCAAACTTCAAACATTACTGAAATAGTTTTTAATTTCTGTACTATAATTTTGTCATTACTGGTATTCATCTTCATCTAGTCCATCATTTATGTTTTGTTATTAATGATCAATCCTATGCCCAAAAATCATCGAGTAATTCAATGATCCAATTCAATTGAACAAACCATAATCGGTATTAGTGCTCACGACAGCATAGCTTTGGCCAGCAATTGAATGTCCTTTTATTTTTCAGGCAAGGGTCGTCTGTACCCTGCATACAGTCTGAGTGGTTCTGAAGGAGAAGATTCACCTCGACGTATCCAAAACAACCACACCTATCAACACCCAGTATATCAGCAACCTGCCGGTCTCAGTGATACTCCAACCTCTGAAGAAAACGGATCTGATGCTACCTTGACTGACTCAGAGCTAGCTTTGGCTAGGGATTCTACCCTTCTAGTACATAACGGTAAGTTATGATTTTATGACAGGCGCTAGCTCCGAGAGGAGCTTATAGGCGGGTAAAATGTTGACAAAACCCACAAATTCCTCCTGTGCGTGGGTTGCTAATTTCACCCAACTGCGCCAGAGGGAAGTAATTTTATTCAGTGTGAAAATTCTGAACATCGTTACAAAGAGGCGGAGGATTATGCTCGTGATCAAATTATTTGGTTTCATACTGGTGAGCCTGGTCAGAAAATTAGGCCCAAGTGATTAAATTATTACCATTCCCTAATAAGTGTGTGAAATTTCAAGTTAATCGGACATCTTAAACTTGGTGAAAACTGCGTTGAAATATTCATTAACATAGATAAAATAATAGATAGATAGAGGTCAAGCTACTGAAAGCGTTGTGAATAAGGAGACCAACCGAGAAGCAAAATACAGGATGTTTACAAATTAGACGTGTTAGTATGACTCATTTGCTGTCGTTTGAGCCCTATTCATTGATAACTGAAAATCAAAAGTTTACGAGATATTTGAATTCTCGTGAATTTGAATATAATTTTGTATTATTTTCAGCAGAAAAAAATATGATATGCCTGAAAAAAAACCTGTATTAGAAATTGAAAAATAAATATATAGACGTACACAAATCGTGGGGAGAACAGATAAGCAGGGAGAAGATTGAAAGAAATTAGCACGTACAAGGAATTTTGCAGGTTATTTCAAACATAATTTATGAATACATTTTCTGCTGAAATTTTGAGTGTAATGACAATAACAAAATACTAAATTAGTAACTTTTCTTTCCTTGCTTCTATCCCTTTTCGAATCAAAATCTGCTGTAACGAAACTAGTTCCTTTATTGTAGAGAAAACTATTTTTGGAAATAAAGTAGAAGTTTGGAAGTTCTAAAATAATTTTTTGATGCATAGATTGTGGAATTCGAAAATTGCTAGCAGCTGATAGAAGAAATTGACTTTCAAATCATACTAATTCTTTTTCATCATCTATTACAATATAGATCTGCTTTTTTTAATTATTTCATATTCTTTCCTAATGAAAATAATCCAGAATTATAATCAGCCCTAGACAACGTAGACAAATTGACGAAAAACTAAGTAAGAGGGAATTAAAAAAAAACACCAGATCTCAAATATCTCTGATGATTTTCGGTTATCAATAAATATGGCTCAGACGACAGCAAATGAGTGATACTAACACATCCTCCAAGGTTTGCGTCTAATTTGGAAACACCTGTATACTGTTCGACCATCCTCGGTGGACGTGTAGCCAAACAGAACATATTTCATTATGCAGTTTGCCTGAAAAGTTGGGGACACCCGAAAAATAAAACTTCAAGTCAAAATGTCCCAACTTTTTTACCCAAATTTTTCACGAACAGCCCATCGGTCGCAACGACTGAAAGACCGGAAAACTTTTTTAATCTTCTGCTGAATATTCCGGCGACCGTAGAAACCATTTCTTTTTCTTCCCAACCTCCCTCAGGTTCGAATTAACGGAAGCCCAGTCCTCCTCGTCTCGCTTATAATTAAAATACTCCAAATACTCCCGCCGTTTTATAGGGAATTAATGTCGACGAAGACGCTGGAGGTCCCAAGGATCTCATTATGCATATTCTCGACTTTTTATTGCGGACCGTTTGCCGGATACGGCGACTCCTCCGATACACCGAATTTTCATATTTCTCGGCCGACGTGAATTAGCGCAACGTTCAAAGTCTTAATTTCTGCCGAGATGAAGGTGAGCCTCCCGGTTTTATTTGCATGATTGGATTTTTTCGTTCCGGTGTTTTTCTCGCCGTGAAGTTTTTCCAGTCGCGATATCATTTCGATTAAGGGACGAGGGAAGCGCTAATGCCGTCTAAATTATTTTTTCATGAGGAATTAGGAAGTTTATAATCTTCCTCTTCCGGTTGCGGTGGGAGTTCGTTCCGAAAAAGATACCAATTCGTTGTCGTATTAGGCAGAATACAAACTCGATAGAGAAGTGGGAAACTTGAGTCCTAACCTTTTTTATTATAAGGTAGATATCCTGCAACGTTGATTGTAGCTAGATGTCGGAAATGTTCTCCATTTCTTCGATTTTAGGTAGATCCACTTTGAAGGTGGAAACTAAAGCCATTTCAAACGTTGTTCATTTGTCAATTTCATCAATGAACAACAACCAGCTGATATTTCTTCAAAAAATCATGTTTTTCGATTAGGCACATTTAAAACTTGGTGGCTATGTTAATAAACCAAATTGTCGTATCTGGGGTGAGGAATATTCATGAGGAACCTACGCATCCTAAATGATTCACTGTTTGTTGTGCATTATGGTCAGGTGGTGAAATTGCACCTCACTTCTTCGAAAATGCTGACGCCGCTGACGGTGAAGCTGTAACTTTCAATGATGATCGGATGATAATCGAATTTTTGTGGCCTGAATTAATGAATATTGATCTAGAGGACATTAGGTTTCAGCAGGATGGCGCTACACCTCCTTTGAAAATGACACAATTGATTTATTGAGACAAACATTTCTTGGACGAATAATCTCCATAAACGGTGATGTCAATTGGCCACCAAGATCATGTGATTTGACACCGTTGGACTATTTTCTTTCGGGTTATCTGAAAGCCAGGTCTAAAAGAATAATCCACAATAGATTTCTAAACTGAAGGATGAAATTATTCGTGTCATTAGTGAGATAGAGCGTCAAGTATGTCGAAATGTCACTGAAAATCTAAACAAAAGAGTGGACGTCGGTAGAGCTGCAAGCGGACGCCATTTGGCAGATATTTTTTTTTGTACATGAATGTCATAACTGATACTTCAATTACCAATGAAAAGTTTCTGAAAATATATGCGAATTATGTGTTTTATTTATTGTAAAAAAAAACGCGCAATTTGAAACACCCTTTAGATTCGCATTTCAGGTCATTCGAAAGAATTCGATATGTTCCCGGCCGCATTTAGACATTCCGTACTCACGTATACTCCATTCACATTTATAAAGTATCCCGGTTGGCCAGGTTTTAGGTTTATCAAGTTTTTTCCCCTAGAACAGACGCAGGTTGGCACTCGTGAAAATTAAACAACGTTGCCAATGTTAATTCGCTAATTTATCCCCTCAATATTCTTGAAGTGATCTTGAAGTCTTCAAATTATTTAATTAGTGTGCTGATAAGAGAAATGTCAAGTTTGATTAATAAACAATAAAAGTCTGATTCACTTGAAAGATATTTCGCTTTCTGAAATAAAAAACTATAAAAACTGTTCGGTAAGGGTTGATCACATTTACTTTAACAAATATAAATATATTCATCACGCCAGGAGACTAAAAATGCCGAAGGTAGTGACGAAAAAGCAGAGACAAACTATGAGGAAGAATTGAAATCGGCTCATTCAAAAAGTATCAATTTGGAATCAACACTTTATCATACCAGCTATCCAACATTTTTAACGTATGTGTGTAAAAACCAAGGTATTATATTTTATGAGAATAGATATTTATTTTTTAGCTGCACATAAACACAAACAGGAGGATTTTAAGTGAAAGAGACGACAAAGAATTTCCTTCTATTGGTGCACCAAAAAAGACATTGACTGAAGACTTCATTTTGAAAAAAGATCTGCAACGACAAATTTGGAATTATAATTCGAAACATGAACATTTTTCGATTGATAATCTACTCACTTTTGCAAAATAACATTTGGAATATAACGGAGGACGGACATCACTTAAATCATGAAATCAATGGGTTACAAATACAAAAGGGTAAATGAACGCAAAATTTTATGTGAACAAAAACATGTTGTTGCAGACAAAATTACTTTCCTGCGCAAATTTTGATTTGTGTTTCTACATGAAACTTGGATTTACCAAAACGATACTTCAGTTCGTCGCAGGACACATGAATCGGATATGATGAGTAATCCATCCAAAATTGGATCAGAAGGAAAACGTTTCACAGTTCTACACGCAGGAAGTAATTTCGGGTTTTTAGTAGGTTCTGATTTCATTTTAGATTAAAAAACAATGACCGTGACTATCACAAGACAATGACCAGTGAAATTTTTCAGAATTTGGTTATTAATCAACTGATTCCATCTTTAGCTAAGATTCCTGTGAAATGTGTGGTGGTAATGGACAATGCACCATATCATTCGGTTCAATTGGATAAACCACCCACCTTTTCCAGCAAAAAAAGCGAGATGCAGGATTGGTTGATTAAAAACAAGATTGATTTTAATCAAAATTTTACCAAGAAACAACTTTGGAATTTGATATTACCTCATCGAACTGACAGACAGAGATGACATGTAGTTGATAGCCTTTTGAAGGAGCATGAGGTTCTTAGATAACCCCCATACCATTGTCACTTGTCAGTACAATCCTATTGAAATGGCATGGACGTTTTGTAAGAACTTTTATAACAAAAACATAAATTCGCATCCCTATACAACGGATATAGTGTTGAATTTATGGAGTCTGGCTCTTTCAAAATGTACATCAGATATGTGGCAAAATTTTTATTTACATTGTGAAAGAGTCAAAAACTTATCACAGAGGACTGGACGAAACACATGGGTAATCTTCCAATGGCAGATATTCCTCCATTCGTTATTTCATTGGGAGTCTGATTCAGATTCAGAATTTTCTGAGGGTTACTCTGACTCAAACAATGATCTAATGGATATGGAATAATATGTAGAGAAAATTCTGAGAACTCGTCTCTTCCACTTAAAATGGGGAGTTCAAAATGGATGGAGGTTCAAAAACTCCAAAAGGAACATTACTAGTGTAAGTTCAACAGAACTCTTTATCCGGCAGTGTGAAAGACCTAACGTTTGGATATTCTAGTAGTGCAATAATGTCGAATACCCTCCTTATTCAACTAGTACTGTATCGAAGATTTTCTACGATCAAGGAGGTTCAACTGAATCAAACAAAATGACAAAAAGCCTATACTATGGAAAAGGAAGTTGCTGCAAACCACCTAGATAGAAAAATAACCAATCAGGAATCTGGGAAAGAATTGCTTGGAGGGCCAGATCTGGTCAGAAGACCTTCGTTGTCAAGGACCAAATGTAGGTTATATTATTTATTATTTCCTGATGATTTTCTATCTCCTTTTCTGTTGCAGATATGATTTCAAGATATTTTGTCAGTCTCAATCCAAAAGAAAGATAAAATGTTGTTCCTGAAGAAGATTCCATCCATTATAAATATGTCAGCCTATTCTTTGAAAAAATTCCAAAACCTCTATACTTACTCAGAGAGGTTTTTATCTTTGTGCTCTTGTATCATAGTTAAAAATGTATGGTGTCCTGTTCGAATCTGTTTTGCTATTACTGTAATTGCTTTGAACATGCTATAATGTTTGATACATCAAATAACCTAACCTTTCTTTTCTCAAAGAAACATATACATGTAACAATGTTAGAAAATAATGTTTTGTGATTGAAAATTATGGACGTTTTATATATTCAAATCCAATTTCTTTATTGAGTTACCGTTTTCTCAAGTTTTTGTATCCAATCATTATATGCCAGTTTGAAAAAGAATCTTTATTAATGATTGTATTCATAGCCTCCATGAGTAGACTTTTTTGAATTCAATATTAGGTACTGCTTACATCAGAAGTTTTCACCTGAACTCTTCCATGTGTGCAATTCTCTTGAAAAATTACTAATTGAATATTGTTAAAAAATTATGTCTTAAGCTGTAATGCCATTGAAATTATGTATGGAAATTACATTATGAATTATACTGTATATATCTTATTTCATCCCATTGTACTTTGATTTTTTTTCGAATAAACTATCGCAAAGTAACGGACTATTCTGGCCATTATTTTTCAGTGAAATTTCAACACTCGATTCTTGTCTTCCATACAAGTAAATAGCATAACTGAATCTTCCAACCATGTTAATATATGTGAAATATTTCCAGTATTAACAGAGAAAAAAGTTTCTTCAACATTCGCCAGGTCTCTGGAATTATTGAATTCACATAACATTTTCTCAAATTCATTATTTTCCCAAAGTAAATAAACATTTCGATAAATACGTAATTACTACGACTCTTATGAAGAAAGGGCAACATTGCTCAATCATCTGACAGAAAAATGACTATAACCTAACATTTTCAAAAAATACACGGTGAAATCTGTCAGAATGTCATGGCCAACCGGTATACTTTATAAATGTGAATGGAGTATACGGCACCGAACGCGAATAGCGCTATGTTGTGTTTCTTTCAACAAGCCCTAGACGAATCGCTTATAACTTCTTTCGGTATCGATTTCCTACACGTATAATATATAGGTTCAATAAAAAAAGAATAAAAATAAATCGAACTATAGGTAGGTACTAATGCCCTCGCTCCGCTCGCGCGTGATATATCAGTTGATTAAATTTTCAATTACTTTACATATTTTGATAACCTATTCTCATCTCCATTTAATTTTTCAATTAGGTAGGCAGAGATGTTTTTAGTCTGAACTGTAACCCAACCCACTATACTACCATTGAGTTTAAATATATTTGAACTCAATGATTGTATCTCGGATTTTTATGGAAAGTTGGAAAGTGATTGAACTCATCGAATTTTCATGTTTAGAAAATTACGAAATGATTGTACCTACTCCATTCAAATCAGACGTTTCCATTTCATTGCTTCAAAATTGAAAAGTTCTTCCTTTATAACTCTTCATCTCAAAAGTATTCTATTTGGATGCTGCAGAATATAAATTACCTATACCAGTAAAGATTCATTCATCACTTGGAATAATTTCACTTTCAATCAGATGAATAAAATGATAAATACCGAACTTCAATTGAATTACGTTTAGGTATTATTATTATACGCCGTTTCGCATTCGAAGTGAGATTGGTCAGGTGAATAGCAGAGCGCTATTCGCGCTTGGTGCCGTACGTGAGTACGGAATGTCTAAATGCTTCCCGGCCATATGTCTAAATTACTATTGGCGAGAAGGAAATTCTCTCTACTGGCCGGTAGCTCAAACAAATAGCTCGAGCGTATTGTTATATTATAGCGCTCAACTTGCTTGCAACGCCGACTTCGTATTGTTACGTAATCATCTATATGTCGAAAATAGAATAGCAGTTATTATTTGATATAGAATGGGTTTAACGTCTGCGACAATTTTTTGGAATTCCAAAAAGTTTCACACTGAGCAGGAATTGAACCTGCGGCTCCCTGTTTGCCGGATGGGTTACTCTACCCCTAAGCTACCGATGTGTATTATACACATCGACGATGTATAATATACAGGGTTAGTCTTTAACTTGTACATATATTCTCAACTATAGATTCTTGAGGCCAAAAAAAACATTTTTATATTCTCATTTTCCATTTTTCAGAATTCGGCTCTGTTTGAAAGAAATAGCCATTTGAAAAACAAATTGGGCCAAATACGTGCCTGATACGATTCTCTGCAAACACCCCAAAGTTCATCTTTCTCGATCGAAATTGAGTTGATACATCTAGGAAATACTCAAGTTCTCACCTTATTTGGATGAGAATGTTACAAACACGATATTTCCTAATGAAAACACTCATTTTTTGTCCGATTATATCTGCAATGGAAAAGCCATATTTCTCCCACCATAATGAGGTCCTTCTTCGATTTTCCTGAAGATTAGTTTGTAAACACTGATAAATTGTTCATATTTCTCTCGATATCCCAAAAATATCGCATAAAAAATTGTTTTTTCACTAACCTAACATAACTCCATTAACCTAGGTCATAGGATTGTAGGTCGATGACCTAGCCTAACCCATGTTTCATGATATTTCACAGAGCTTTTGAGAAGACGATGCCTGATTATCGATTTCCTCTTCAAGCAATGGTATAACGGTAACCTACCTCGCAGTACGAGGAAGACTCCCTGTGTTTCGTATGATGAGAGGAATCTACAGTTGAAATATATGTACAAGTCAAAGACTCATCCTGTATAAACAGGATTTCTAGTAGAACTTGAATAATAACGAGAAAAAGAATTACCGGCAAGCAGACAATTTTTTGAAATTTCGCCAAAAGTTACACACCCAGCAGGAATCGAACCTGCGTCTCTTAGTTTACCGAATTGACTACTCTACCTCTAAGCTACCGATGTGTATCATACTTATGTATCATACTTATCATGTTTTCATTAAAACCAAAAACTCATGTAAGGCGCTATTTCGGTAAATGAAAAAAAAGGTTACCCTTGACCTTGAGAGTCTTCAGTTAGGAAAAATGTAGAAGATTCAGCCTGTATAGCATGAAAGTTTCCATTGAACAAGGAGCTACTCGCTGAAACATTGCTCTCCAAGGAAACAGTTATCAACATTTTCCAAAAATTATCCGTTTTCATTTCATGTCCAGGAGAAACATGAAGAAATCATTATAGTTGCATGTCACTTTCCCTTTTCACTATTTTCACTCGAGTCCGACGTATAGAAAGATTTCAACGTAACTGTTCAGTTTTCTTTATAGGTTCCATCCACCTTAGGAAAAATACGTTCTCGGCCCCTCGGGCAATAACAGTTCACCTTAAAAACTCACCGTTTCCCATTACCCTCGTCAAATTTCGCCACCGCCCCAATTTAGAGAGTGGCCTCGTAAAGTTCTTCTTTATGTACCCGAAGATGGAAGTTGATAACAATCTCAGAAGGGCTCTTTATGTCTTACGCGTCATGTGGAAGACGTTGAAGATAAGGTTGTTCTTTCCTCTTCGCCCCAGATCTCGCAGATTACGATAAAGGAAGGGAACATGTGGTAGCCATAGCCATCGAGGTGCTGGCAAGATTGAGCCGTTGTTTTTTCGGTTTTACAGAAAGTAATTTGGATGGAATGGTAATGGAGTAATGGGAATACAGGGATTAGTCATAGGGTGTACGTGGTGGTGTGCTTTAAAAAAATATGTTGATGGTTACTGCAGCGGAGAATAAAGAAGGATTTGTGATAATGGAGAATTTTTCTTCCTTCTTTGATGTTTTAGTTTCTGATGAAAAAAGATTTACCAAAAAATGATTCTTTCGAAGTTGAATAAATAACGACTGGAGAAAACTTTATGCCCCAAAAAGGTTAGGTCGAAACCCCTGCCTCACCGAACGATAAATTCGATTGAACCATCTCCCTCTCCCTTAGCCCCCAATTTTCCCGGAAGGAATCGGAAACGAGCAGACGAAACGGCCGGATCGTTCGGAAATTACTGTTTGCTCAACGTTCTCCATCTTTAGATTGAAATAATGGACTGTTATTTACATTCATATCAGATGCGAACAGAACGGCCTCCAAGCCGTCTTGAGATTATCGAGTGTTTGAACTACGACTCGCACTCGGCCAGCTATGATCAAGATCACCTTGTATGTGCCTCTGGGATCTCGGGGATTCACCTCTTCGGGGCCATTTGGAGGAAGGCAACGGATATTGCGACTATTCTGGAGATTTGTTGGAGTGGGGTAAAGGGGTTCTTCGACAGTTTGAGGTTGTGTAAGGAAATGGTGGCATAGTAATGTGTCTTTTTCTCTCGATCAGTTGATTAGGTTTGAAAGGTTGGTGGACGAGTTTCGAATTTAGATATTCTTTGATGTATATACAGGGTGAATATGGATAGTTGCGGAAGAGGATGATTCTTTGCCAAAAAATGATGGACCTTTTATATAAACTTTTCTTTTCTGAGCCCCCCTGCTCAGTTACAGTACTCTAAAGATGGCGCCCGAAATTTGGCGGTGTTCCTCTATGATTGCAAGCTTATTTTCTGATTGGTAAACAATCATAATTATAATTTTCCTGAAACTCACACTCGAACACCATGAAAATGGAATGTCTGGGAGGAATCTTATGGTGACCACATCGTAGGGCTTCTTCTTGGATCACAATTTAACAGGCGAACGCTACCTTCAAGTACTGCCAGAATTAATTTCCCCTCTACTTGTCGACTTAGTTCAGAATGAATCTTTTACAGACCAACCTCTCTGGTAATTTTCGCACTTTATTATGCTGGGTTGATCTTCACCTTTTCGGTTATCTCTTGCTTTTATCGTAGTTAGTTTCCGTTTCCCATTCTTCTTCTATCTTCCATCGGGTCATAGTCCAGTAGTCTCTTGAGTTCTTGATTCGGGTGTTCTTCCGCTGTTTTGCATAACTTCTCAGCTTTCCTCTACATAAATTCGGCAATGGTTCCCCAATTTAAATTTCGATAGGTCTGTCGTTTTCTGACAAACCAAGGTGCGTCCAAAGCACAACGTGGTTTTTTTTTTGTTCTAGAAAAGGTGAATCTTATATCAGACACCCAGTCGTTCTGGCTAGTGTCGGATTCTTACCGACTAAACACCTCTCCTGCGGTTGGTTTCGGGCATAAGCCTATAAACCTTCCATCATCTTATCTGTATTTTCTCTTTCGCATTCTTTATGCTGTTAGTTTGTGTTCATCCTTCAATTGGATATCTCCCACTAAGTGTGGAGTTCTATATCTTCATGTTCGCAATTGGTCTCTAGGTCTTTTGCGGTGAATTCTCGCTGTTTTTTCATCTTCAGCAGGGTCATAGTCAACTAACCTTCTAGGGTCGTCATTCGGATGTTCACTAGCTCTTTCATTGTTCATTCCTAACAGACCAGGGGGCGTCTAATGCCCATCTCAGGAATTTGTATTCTGTATTTTGTATGGCTTCTCGCTGCATAGCCCCATGCTGTTGATCCATATGTTAGTTGCGGTCTGGCGACTGCTTTTATGATCCTCAATTTCGTGTTTCTGTTCATTTGGTTTCTTTGGCCTATAATCGGGTATAATTTTTTCGTTTAATCCACTGCATACTTAATGTGCTGTTTTCACGTTAGTCCTTCGTCTAATATTACTCATAGGTATTATTAGCTTCATTCTTCCATTCAGCTTCTTGAAGTCTTTCGTGAATTATTTTTGTATTTCTGTGCCAAAATGCTATGCCCGTATCGTCCGCGTATAGAGCAAGTAGGCATCTTGGATTTCTTGGTATATCATGTATGTATATGTTATAGAGTAGTGGTCCTAGTATGGATCCTTGGGAAACTCCTGCTTCTAAATATCTGAGTGTGGAATGAACGTCTCCTATTTTCACACAAACGTTCCTATCCCTCAAATAATTTCTTATTATTCTGCAAAACTTGGGTGAATAACCTGCGGTTATCATTTTATATGATAGTCCTTCATGCCATACTCTATCGAAAGCTCTGGTTGCATCTAGTAGTATTAGTCCTGTGGCTTGTTTATTCTGAAATCCTTCTGTGATATACTCGGTCATTCTTAGGAGCTGTTGTTCAGTTGAATGCTGTTTTCGGAACCCAAATTGCTCACTCGGTATCGTCGCCAGGGCATCTGTTTCTTCATTAAGTCGTCTGGCTTACACTCTCTCCACAATTTTTCCTAGTAGTAACTCGTTCTCTGTTGTTTGTATTCTTTTCATATGGCTTTCTCTGTAGCAAATCCCCACGCTACTGCTTCATAGGTCAGTTGAGGCCTAGCTTTGATGATTTTCAATTTCGTTTCTTCAAACATGTTGCCTCTGTTACCTATCAGTGGGAAGAGTCTGTGCATCGCTGCCTTGGTTTTGTCTCTGGCTTCCTTGATATGGCTTCTCAAGGTTAGCCCATTTGTCTAAAGTAATACCTCTATATCTCGCTTTTGTTTTCCACTTGATTTCTATTCCATCAACCTCAAGGTTGATGGTTGTTCTCAACTTCCTCTTCTGAAGTTATATCGCTTGGCTCTTATGTCCATTGAGCTTGATCTTCTTTGCATGACTTCTGGATTACGATGACGAAAATCGATTCCAGTGTCCTCAGCGTGCTAGCATGGTCCTAGAACTCTTCGGAATATCATGTAGAACTGTGTTGTACAGTGGTGGTCCAAGTACTGATCCTTGCGGCACTTCTGCTTCCAAACTTCTGATTGTGGAGCATTCTCCTTTTATTTTCACACCGAATTTTCCGTCTCTCAGATTGGGAATGACAATCGATGTTCAGAGCCACGTCTTTTTTTCCAGCAAGATGGAGCTGCGCCTCATTATGCTGCTGATGCCAGACAATCTTCAGATTGGGTCCTATAGAATGGACAGCCAGATCTCCAAATCCGGTATATAATTTTATCCTGAGTTATCAACCGACTATTGCTGACACACCTTGTATAATCATCATCATGCGAGTTAGTTTTCCCATTCAATCAATGTTATCAAGATCTTCCAACTCGATCAAACTCCTCACGTCAATCTGACACCAGCAGTTTATATTCCCGGAGTCGATCCTTGTAAACCTCATTTCCAGGAAGATCATCAATATTCCCCAAACGTCGCTTCCTCAAAAAAATGCAATTCTCGATCTCTCGCGACATCAACCACGTTTCGTCAGATTATAACCTAATTTATGTTTATCTGACTGTATCACGAGAGACGCGCGTGTCGCCCTGCCATGGCAATGTGTTACAAATCAACGGCTCCAGGCAGTCACGAGTCCTCCTTATCTGACTTCCGTGTGCCTTGCTTGTTAGGGTTACGAGGGGGTCCTGTAATATATCATTAAACGCATCCAAGTCACCCCCTTTTGATTCGTGGCGGTAATAAATCGCGGAAGAGATAAGACTGCGAAAATTTGTTCGATGTCTAAACTGGTTCGTAGGTGGAAATCGTCGATCAGTGTCGGAGTCGCAAGGACGAAAGGATTATGTATGTCTTTTACCTCAGGGAGAGCGGGAGCATTCCGGATGGACAAGATCATAACCTCATACAGAATTGTTTGAGGGGGTTGAAGATAACGACCAGAAGAATCGTTCTTGCTAGTACCAAGTTTACCTCTTTATATATCGAGAGAAAAGTAAGTCTTCGTACAAATGACTCCTTCTATCTTCCCCATAAAAGAGACTACTTTTTTACTACCGCATTCGAACTTCAACATGTAAGAATTAGCCTGATTTTTTGATGAAATGATTCTTCAAATCATCCCTCCGAAATTTTTAACGAAATTTATTATTATGATTACCCAACTCCGTTTACAATTAAGTTGAAGCTCTTGTTAAGACTACCTATTGATGAGGTGCTTGTTGGGTAGAGTTTCAGTTAACCAAATGAAGTGTGGTTCAATATTATTCAAGTTTAATTTTTCGAAATATAATCTTCCGAATGAAAATAAAAATAAGGCTAGTGGACTGTATATGTATATGAAATTAATTGAAACCCAACAGAAATGAAAGGATAAATGTACCCAAAATAGCAAAAGCAATATAGTCTTACCTATATCAGCAAAACAGTCAACAGGATCCTGTCGATGACTCCTATTCCAATGTGGAGATTGATCGAGCTCGACAAACGAACATGGAATGACGCTGACGTGAAAATCCGTTGCTAAAAATGTCAAATTGTGTACACTTATCCTTGTGGTATCATAAAAAAACCACTCCACTGGTAACAGTTTTTTTGTTTGAAATAAATCGCACAAATGAATGTAATTCGATTGAATCGAAATCACTACAAACTGCGATTCACAGGGTCGACTTTGGGTAGATCTTAGATTCTTAGACCATAGAAAGAGGAGACACAGCTTCTCATTCTCATTCTTCTCATTCGAGAATTGGTGAAGCCAAAATTCAGTCAGTTTTAAATGAGTAAAAAGAAGATAGCATGAAGGAAAGCAATATCATTAGATACTGCCGTGGCAAAATTGCAGAATATAACTTTGAAAGGTCCAGTGGTGTGGTGTTATCGGTATTGAGAAATGGAAGAAGATCATTTTTTGCACTGAGATTCAACAATGTTTGAAATTCTTTACACAACTCATATCCGTCCAATCCTGGAATACGCTGGGCCCATTTGGGCGCAATGAGATCAGAATTCTTTATGGTGTACTGCATCCAGCTATGTGGATCGGATTACTATAAAGAATCTCCCCCTATTCTGAGACAGAGGAACTCGGCTATGATCATTTGTTTTTGTATGAGGACCGGAATTGCTTCCATTCGCCTCTCATCTCATTTTCCACTTTTTTCTACTTTGTTTAATTGGGAAGTTCACTTCCCGTTCATTTATTGTTAGCTTCTGGATTCATCGGTAGTTGGTACTGCCCGAGGTACTTCCTCTTGTCAGTCTTTCTGTATGGTTTCTTCAATATCGCTTTTATTTCCTTGTTATCATGCTCTTTCATATCTTCGATCATCTTCTTGGCTTGTTTGTTTACTATTTCCTCTATCGTTTCGATTTTCAGTTCTTCTCTGATCTGTATATTATTCATATACCATGGGGCACCTATTGCTGTCCTTATTACTCTGTTCAATGTTCCTTGTAGCTCTTTCTTCCTATAATTATTTTCAACATTGTACCAGGAGACGCCTGCGTACGTTATGCTTGGTATAAGCACTGTTTTAATTATCTTCAGTTTATTTTCCAGAGACAGTTTGCTGCCTTTATTTAGGAGCGGGTATAAACACCCGTGAAGTTGCCTAGTCTTTTTCCTGTTTTCTTCCAATTGCTTACTGAAGCTTAGTTTTTCATCTAGAATTACTCCTAGATATTTCACTTCTTCTTTCCATTCAATGTTCTGGTTTTCTATCGTGAGCTTTCCAGCTTTTTCTTTCTTCGAGTTCGTTCCGTTAAAGAAGACTGCCACTGTTTTCTTTGTATTAATCTTAATTCTCCATTTTTTGAAGTATTTCATCATTCGGTCTATATCGGTTTGCAATTGTTTCGTAACCGATTTACACATTCTTGAAGAATAGTAAACGGCAGTATCATCTGCGAACTGGGCTAACTTGCATCGTATCATTTCTGGTATGTCCGACATAAAAATGTTGAATAACAACGGTCCTATGACCGATCCTTGTGGTACGCCGGCTTCAATCTTTCTTCTTGTGGATCTTGTTCCATCTATATTTACTTGGAATTTTCTTTGTTCCAGGTATGATTGAATGATTTTGATCAATTTGGTCGGAAATTTGTGCATCTTCATTTTGAATATCAATCCTTGATATATCCAGAAAAACGGCTCCGGTGTTAGTAGATAAATTCATTTTTTCCTTTATGTCTTCTATTATTCTAACCAGTTGTTGTGTTGTAGAATGCTTTTTGCGGAAGCCAAACTGGTGATCAGGTATAATCTTATTGGTTTCTGCGAATTCCGCCAGTCTTCTGTAAATTACTTTCTCTATGACTTTGCTTAAAGCCGATAGTAGACTTATTGGTCTGTAATTTGCTGGGTCATTTTTGTCCTTTCCTTGTTTCCTTATCAAAATTGTGTCTGCTGTTTTCCATCTTTCTGGAAAGTATCCTGTTTTCATTAGAGCCCTGGCTATTTCTGCAATTTCTTCGAGCGTTTCCTCTGGCAGGTTTTTGAGCGCTTAATTCATAATTCCGTCTGCTCCGGGTGCTTTTCTATTTTTTAGGTTCCTGATAATGTCGTTTATTTCTTCTTTACAGAGGAACTCCAGAGGACCTTATCCTCACTTATAGACAACTCAACGGACTTTTGATGGCGACCTGGGAAAATTTTTCTTCCTTAACAACGACGCGCAGTTTTTTGTATATTATTTTTGTTTCACGCTACGTGCGTTAACTTCCATTTCTTTTGTGTGCTTATAGGGTTATCTTATCTCTAACTGAGTAAATAATAAAAAACAAAAAAAAAAAAAGATTAGAAAAGATTCTCATATCCATGGAATAATGACTCAAAATCTGAAATAAGATATATTCCAGTTGCATTGAAGCATACCATCAGTGAGAAAATGGATAGATCTCCCACTCTTCCCGTCAATATTCCTCCGGCCTTGACCGAACGCCGCGGTCTAATTGAACCACTCAAGAACCCACTTTCTTGGACAAAGAACCCACCGGATCCTCATCCCCGATCCGGATCGTCATTAGAACCGTAATGAAATTCCCGCTCCTGCTCGAGCCCGAAATTGTGTTCTTACTTGCCGTAATGAGTTGCTGCGACACCCCACATTGTGTTCGCTTGTGCTGATCGTTAATAAGGAAAGAATCGAAATCACTGGATAGATGACACGTCGTTTGCCGCAGAGTGGGATTCGCAGCGTTGGCTGCCTCGATTTTGGAGGTATGAGGGATTTTTCCCGATAAACGAGGTTTTCCTCCGATAATGGACTATTTGTCACCCGTAGAAACAGTGAATGGAGAAGATTTAGGCGACATTGTTACTTCGTAGGGATGCTGCAGAGAGATATGGAGTTATTTCATATTTCAGATGGAATAAGATCCCGTTGTTGTTCATCGTAATCGAGGGGTTGTTAGGGAAGTCTTTGTTTTTGTAATAAAGTGATGGAGGCTTTCACAACCGGATCTGACCATGAGTTAAGAATATTTCGCGCTTCCAAACCGTGGAATTTCACCTTACTTTCCGACTACAACTACGGTAGCAATCTTTGAAGGTGATTCGGACAGAGGTTGTCGATTGATTTCTCCAAAATGACAACGCTGTTGAATTGCGTTTGCGTACACTATTTACAGCCCTACTTGGGGTGAGACACGTAACCGATCGGTTCATCTCCTTCGTTTTGGGTAGGCTTGACTCTAGACTTGCAGATGGTAGGCAACGATGCACGATGAACATGACTACTCCAGTATCAATGATTCAAAACATGACGGCATCGAACCGACGACTAAAGAAGATAATATATTACGAGTTCTTCTTTCAATCAACGACGAATTGGAGAATAGTAGGTATTAATAAGATACCAGTGGAATGGGTCTTGAAGAAAAATCGCTTTCATCAAAACCATGTTCAATATTTATCAGAAATACTGCTAAAAAATCATTTTTCATGCAGGATTATTATGATTTCTTGATGTTTGTTGGGATAATCACCTTTCATAACCTAAATCAAGGAATATATCAATATGGAACATATTTTCAAGTGTAGAAGAGTTTACCCCGAAAATTCATAACTTTTTTTTTATTAAATTGTCTCGACTGCTTGGGCTATTGACACGGTTACAGTCTATTTTTTACAATATGTGTAATGGACAAATTATAAATTTTCAAATCTGACTATGCAGATGAATAGCCTTAAGAAATTTCATTAAATTGTTGAAGTTTGCGGAGTTGTGAAGAATTGCCTTTAGAGTCAGCTCTATTTCGTTGATTTTCCTATCATTTTCGTATTCCTGGCACCCCACCAGAAAGTGAGGGATTCTCAAAGGGCTGTTACAGTGGTGGCAGGTTGGAGGGTCTTGGTTGTTCATAAGGTAGCCAAGGGTAAGTCGACAGTGTCCAATAAGAAGCCGTCTGCTTATATTTTGCTCCCTCCTTAATATTTCGTAGTTTACAAAATAGACACAAACTAATTAAATTTGCCTAATCGAGCGAAAAAAAGCAAAAAAAATTTTAAACATTGAATAATGATACCCTTCTTTCAGGGACTTAATTAGTGTTTAACAATTTTCGAAACATAGTCAGAAATGAAAATGGAGTTTTTTGAATTTGCTAAGGAGTAAGGATTTCGTGCCTCCTACAGCTCGCCCTCCAGTTCCAGAGATTTGATGAAATCCATTATCTGGGATGGCTTCAAGGAGGATAACTCCTCACTTCTACAAGTTTCTTGTCCAAAGCAGTCTTTCCTTTGGCTTGCAATTGCATAGCATTCCGTAACCAGGTAAATAAGAGTTTCTTCCTCCTCCCCACAGAATCTACACTCATCAGTGTCCGATAAACCCATTCTCAACAGATGCTTCTTTAGGCGACAATGTCCTGTGAGAAAGCCAGTGAGTAAGTGAAGTTGGTTTTTACTGAGATCCAGATATTTTTTGGATCTAGCAGTTTCAAAGTTCCGGAGGAACTTTTTGGAATGATCCATCCCTGGGAGATTCCGCCAGAGTTTTTCTCTTTCGGTTCTCTCCTTCAGCATAAACTCCTTCTTATAGGTGCATTTTCTTATACCACAGAAGGGTTCTGGGCCAGTGAGTGGCGTTTGTGCGCTCTTTCTGACCAGTGTATTGGCCGATTCCCGAATGACCGGGAACCCAGATTAAAAAGACCTTATTCTTCTTGCCTACCTCATTGAGTTTGTTTCGGCACTCCCAAATCAGCTTTGAGTCAATGACGTAGGAGCTCAGTGCTTTAATAGCAGCTTGACTATCTGTACGTATGAATAGCTATATCGCACTTCTGATAGTTTCTTTCTAGATTTATATCTAGACATCTTCCGATTGCAAGTATTTCCGTTTGAAGGACGCTTGTACAGGAGCCTAACGATAGTGCATACTTGGTACTTGACCCGTAAATCCCAGCGCCAGCTCCTGTAGCGGTTGTAACTTCTTTACAGGCGTGCAGAAATTTTCTAGAATAATTTATGTACACTTGTCATGGCTCATTTACTTCGAGACGATGGTACCTGACCATTACTTACAGTTTTGTTCATGCACAATTTTCAACCCCTTTCATCAGGTACCATCGTCTCAAAGTTAATGAGCCATGAAAAGTGCACATACGGAAAACATCTTTGAACTAACTGATTTTTCAAGAAAAAATTTTTTTTGAAAATTTCTGCACGCCAATAAAGAAGCTATACATTGTCAGAAAAGTACACCATAACCCGATTTCCCTATTCAAAAAATTTAGAGGGCTGATAGGGATGGCACAGGGTGCAACAAAAGAATTTGGTAAAACTGAAACAAAAATAGTTCGATTTGGTCTTGATGTTTCCCTTTACCCTTACTTGATTGACCGTATTTGTTCTACTGAGAGAAAAAAATCGAAAAAAACTTTATCATGGAAACAACCATCTTTATCAGATCAGCAATTATGTTTCTGACGGAAAGATAAAGCTCGAGGCTTCGAGAATCTTGCCCCTCCTCCCAAAAACATCTCCATGAAGTCCCCATCAGAAGGAGCTTAATGAAATCTCCCAAACTTCCAGAATCATCATTTCTCCTGTCGATAATCGAATTTCAGCCGAAGATGCGCGCTTCTCGTGAAGTTGCCGGGATTCTGCATGAACAAACCCGGATCGAGAATCCGGTTCTTTTCGATAAATCATGAATAGAGGGCGATCCGGGCCCGAGTCCGGATCGATACGCAAGAAGGGACAAATATTTCCGGTTCGAGTAAAATCAGCACGCTCCGTCGATCACGACGTCCAATTTGGAAGCAAACTAAGTTAGGAGGGATAAAAAGTTTAGAATGAAGAGGACCATGTTACCTACTGCGAAATGAATATATGGGGGAGGATTTCGAGAGGGAGGGAAGGGGGAACCGTCGTTGCTTTTGATGGTATAAGGAAAAGTCCTCAGGATTAGAATCTCGGATTCAAAGAAGGAAGGGAGGATGTTCAAGTTGAAGAGTAGGGGAGTAGGTCAATGGAATTGAAATGAAAAGAATCAGTACAGAACATTTGATAATATTAGATACTCTTGAGGATTACACTCAATTTGAATAGGACAGTACCCGTCAGTAGACCTTCGTGAAAAGACCTTTTCTCATTCATTGTTATTAAAATTATGTAAAACACGTTTTATGTGGGGTTTCCTAAAGGACATCACAGATTTGCCAAAATAAATCATTCAAAATAATACTGACCCTCAGTAGATGCACATATCACGTCATTTTGAATTCCATCAATTTTCAAACATATTTTGAACTTTTCAAATCTCCATTAATGGTGTACAAACATATGAGTGCTCCTGGCTCAGTGGTAGAGCGGTGGAATTCGGACCCAAAGGTCCGAACTTCAATCCCGAGCTAGGAAAGAAATTTTCTAGTCTCGGTAGGGGACACCATTCTCACTGTTGGGTCAAAAATTAACAGTGCTGTGCCTAAGGTGGCGTAAGGACACAGTAACAAAGCCTACACAGAACACAACTGCTTACTCCGAACTCGGCACAAGTTACAAGCTTCAAAGCTTGTAATTTCAGAGGGGTCTCCACAGGAGACCTAGGAGTAATCAGGATAAACAATATATATCATATCATATCATATTCTGACGAAGAAATTCATAGTTTTCATTTACTCTATTGAATTAAACACTAATTTCATCTATAATATACAGGGTCTCGGTCTTTCACGAGGAACCTCACCCATATTTATACGGGAAACTACTGAACGTATTTTCATGAAATTCAGCACTTATAAGTATTTCACGATGCTGATGAAATCTAAAATATTTTCAAGGCATGAGCACCTCCGGTTTTTCCGGAAATGACGTCAACTTCCGGTTTTCAAATTAGAACACCATTTTTTTATTGCAGAAATAGAGTCCTTAGAAAATTTCAAGTTATTGGATATTTTCTGAGTTAATATCCACTTTAGGGCAAGGGTGTGATGCATACACTCACATTATTTTTTAACGTAGATTCAATATCTGCCATAAAAAAATGGGGTTCTAATTTGAAAAAATTGATTTTTCACGATTTTGTCATCCCTAACTTTGAAAGCGATTTTTTCACCCCCTGTATCATGAATCGCGATTTCGATTTTTAAAGTGGATACATCAATCTTACATCCCAAAAATGAAAATTTTCCATCCAAAAACCTCGAAGTTATTCTTGTTTCAGTGAGCTCTATTTTCGATTTTTTTTTTCGAATTTTCCCGCTCAGAGAGAATTTTCCAACCAAAACTGAAAAATGTTACATCAAAATACCTTGCAATTTTCTAAGGAATCTATTTCTGCAATAAAAAATGGTGTTCTAATTTGAAAAACGGAAATTGACGTCATTTCCGGAAAAACCGGAGGTGCTCATGCCTTGAAAATATTTTAGATTTCATCAGCATCGTGAAATACTTAAGTGCTGAATTTCATGAAAATACGTTCAGTAGTTTCCCGTATAAATATGGGTGAGGTTCCTCGTGAAAGACCCTGTATATTTTCAATTCTTGACATGCCTGAGAATGGTCGGAAAAACGCGGGGGCTAAAACCTGAATTGACGAACTGGATGTACGAATCCATTGTTCGACAAAACGTTAGCTATGCAGCTCTCGTTTGGTAGCCAAGAGCTGACTATTGTCAGGGCAATCTGTCCTGGAAATACTACAACCATCAGCGTGTCTATAACACGAGCATCACGATCTTGTACAACTGCTGCTATGCACTCATCTTGGACCTGGAAAGTGAGGTGGCCAGGTGAGACCTCAGGATGGCAAAATAACGAGAACTGAAAACTGGCGACTGCCCAGGACACCTTCGCATTCTAAATGAGTGCAAGGAGCTCTTGGATGTGATCACAGATAACCTATCACGGAGACTCGAGTTGAGATAAACTTCAACAGGGCATTTTCAAGTCGTGAACAATGGGGTTATAATGAAGTGGTTTTCCTCAGAAGATCTGCGGTATTTCATATCGATGGCTCGAAAACCAAAGATGGACAGGTGCCATATCAATGGGTTTCTGTTCTTTGATATTCCAAACAGATACCCTTGCCATAAGGGCGAGCAAGAATATAGAATCTGATAGCAGAGCAGCCTAGTTGAGTCAATGTTAGTCTGGGAATGTGGAACGTCCCTCAACATACTCGGAGAAAGAAACCTGTTCAATCTTATTTTGGTACCTGGCCACTCCGGGATAGCTGACAATGAAGCTGCCAGGGAAGGGGTATCAATCGCCTTCACCAGGTCAGAGCCATTTTGTGGCTTTCCAGACAGTCATCAAGCGATGGCAGTTCAGGAATGGGAACAAACGAGAAAGCTTGTGTTCTGGCGAACGATCAATGGTCTAAGACAGGCCAAGTAATTTCTCTCCTACTCGACAAGCTGATGGACTCGCTGACTCGCGGCGTACTCACGGGACACTGTCCTGTGAGGTAGCATCTGAAGAACATGGGGAAGACGCTGAAAGACACTTGCTCCGCTTCTGTCAAGAAGCCACTGCGACAGCCAAGCACCTGCTATTCGATTGTCACCCTGTGTTTGATTGTGAGATTCAACCAACTATTATACGACTTCTCCACGAAAAAAAACGAACCATCCAACTCGGGGACATATGTTATCCAGCTGAAATCCTTTTCAGCCATCGCTTCAGCGCACATCCTTTGTCTCCGATCAGGATCCACAGACAGAGCGAAATTTAATTCGCGTTCTATAAATTTCTCTCTTTGTCCCATATCGGTGAGAACTCGCGCTGCCGAGTGCTACCCTTAAAAACATGTTTTACGTCAGATGCGGGCGTCGTATATATCAGTTCAGTGGAGTGTGCTCTCCGGGGAACGCCGGGCGATTTAATACATTTTTCTGTTACGTTTTTCGCATCCGTTTCAACTCTTTTTGCCTCATTTCACTCCGATTTTCCTACCGCCACCGCTGCCTCCGCTCGAACGGGAATATAATGACGGAGGTGCTTTGAAGCTTCGGCAAGATAAACGCGCACAGCCGGGCGGTTTTCGCGATCGATCAGTTTATCTGAAGTCCACCAACGATTGAATGTTTTCTTCGTGCTGCCGATTACCCAGTAGCCATATTTCCTTGATATCCTACTTCCGCTTCCACTTTTTCGCACATGCGCATCAGTTTTCTCAGTAGCCAGACAACACCAAGCCTATGTTTCAGATTTGATTCTAAGGATCAAAATGTAGGTATAGAATTATATAGTTGTGTTCTACATGTACGAAATTTTTCATGTTCATCTTCAATCAGCCAATGAAATACAGGGTGGCCATTTGAAAACGAAACAGACGAGATTACAGACGAAATAAATTTTTTTGATAGAAATGCTCGGACAGGTCGATTTCTGTTTCGAGTGGGACAACTTAAGATGTAGGTTACGGACGCATAGCGCTTCAACCCTTGCTACTACAACCCTCACCCCCAATTTTTGAATAGGGAAGACGGGGTGAGTGATACCTCATTTGAAGGTATTTTTATACTGATTTCAGCACAGTAATTGTTTTTTCATTTTATGCATTAGTTCTCGAAATATTCTTAACTAAGTATTTGAAAATGAAGTGGTGTTTTCATGGCACTTGTAGTGTTTTTCTGTGAAAAATCGACATTTTGATTAAAGATTTCTATGTCAGTGGATTGGAGGAAGGAAGCCACAATCATGGTTGTTTTGAAGCTCAAAATGTCGATTTTTCACAAAAAAACACTACAAGTGCCATGAAAACACCACTTCATTTTCAAATACTTAGTTAAGAATATTTCGAGAACTAATGCATAAAATGAAAAAACAATTACTGTGCTGAAATCAGTATAAAAATACCTTTCAAATGAGGTATCACTCACCCCATCTTCCCTATTCAAAAATTGGGGGTGAGGGTTGTAGTAGCAAGGGTTGAAGTGCTATGCGTCCGTAACCTACATCTTAAGTTGTCCCCCTCGAAACAGAAATCGACCTGTCCGAGCATTTCTATCGAAAAAATTTATTTCGTCTGTAATCTCGTCTGTTTCGTTTTCAAATGGCCACCCTGTATATTTAGTTCATTCGGAATCAATCTATAAGTAGTGTTCTAAGATCACTTCTAGAAATACCTATCCAGGTATTGGCCCTTTTGGTGTATAGGTCATTCATAGCCCTGAGGAAGTGACGAAGTCTGAGTTGACTCCTCCAATAGGTATAGGTACTTTAGAGTCCTCAGCACCACTTTTCATATCCCCCCTTCGCCAGGGAATGGGCTCTTAAAATCACTGATTCAAGGCTGAAGCAAGAGCTTCACTACTGGCAAGAGGATTTCAGCTGTTTCGTTTCCCCTGAAACGGATTCAAACCAATGAACTCACCATAGTTCACATTTGAATACATTACAGTTACCAGAATGCTCAGATCACTGAGATCAATCACAAGTTTATTTTCAAGAATTTCCACATTTTGTTTCTCGATTAAATACGAATTGAGCGATAAATGCCAATGGGCAAGAGTGTCAGCAGGTGCAGCGCACTCTCTCCTTAAGTGTCTTTAGCCTTCAAAATAAGAAACGTATACCGCCAGATGGCAGTGCAGTGCATTAATTTTCATTTATTGGATTATTTATCTCAATAGAACAAATGTTGGGGCGCAGGGAAAATAATAAGAAATCCTACGCTGAACTAGATCTCACACTGGCTTTATAATACTCTCTTTCCTTGACCAGTCACCTGGGAGGAGATGCCTGCAGGGCGTGTCATTCAGAGGAAATTCAATTCCATGTTAAAATCCACAATTGTAAGAAACAATTAATTTTCACTGATCGACGGTTACAACAAACCTCAATAAATTGTCGTTGATAAAAATGGATATTTATCATTTCGAACAGAAAAATTCAAGAAAATAAATTTCACGAAAACAACACATTATTGTGATAGTGTTTACAAAAAAACGGTAAATTCTGAAAGAAAAAGGAGATAGACGTTTCATCAACTAAATGATAGACTTCAATACCGAAATGAAAAAACACAAAAATATTTGGTCGTTTTGATAGTGGAAATGTTACAAAATAACCAAAAATTGGGGCATATCCTTTTCATTCATTCAATACTTATAAACCATTTTTTTTATTATTTTTATCTTTATACACTCATACATCCCTTCAATCAGAAAAAATGAATCGATTCTGACTCCCTTTTTTCAGAGACGTGCCCCTCAATAGGAATAATGATTTTATTAAAACCATGGACTCGTATGGACAAAAAATGAGGAACCTGACGAAGAATTCGCTCTTTGATATCGAACCGCGGATATCTCGGACGATGTGAGGTTAATTCGAAACGACAAAAAAGGGCGAAAAATAACAGTTATCATAATTTTCCGAGTTCCTCGATTCCGAAAAAAGATGATTGGCGCCGGTGGGTTCAAAGAGCTGGGAAGATCAACCTGTCCTACCTTTGAAACATTTCATGTCCAATATATTTTTATATCGATATCAACTTTTATTCGACGAATTTACGGCTGAAGCCCAATAAAAAAAAGTAATTTCTTCCTTGTTTGTTATTAAATAATATTGGCTCCTAAATCCCCAATTTCGTTTTATTGGTGCAGACATACTCGAGGGAGGGGTGTCGTTAAACAATACCTATCCAACTATCCAACCAACGTGTACATCAGGGTGCTACAAAACCACATGATTTGACAAATTTTGCAAACTGGTTTAATATATGAGTGCCCTTGGCTCAGTGGTAGAGCATTGGATTAGGACTCGGCAAGTCCTAAGTTCAATCCAGAGCTAGGAAAGAAATTTTCTAGTCTCGGTAGGGGCCACCATTCTATTGTTGGGTCAAAAATTAACCGTGCTGTGCCTAAGGTGGCGTAAGGACACAGTTACAAAGCCTACACAGAACACAACTGCTCACCACGAACTCGGTACTAGTTACAAGCTTCGAAGCTTGTAGTTTCAGAGGGGTCTCCTCAGGAGACCTTAGAGTGATCAGGATAAACAATATTGTTTATCCTGATCACTCTAAGGTCTCCTGAGGAGACCCCTCTGAAACTACAAGCTGATGATATATATAATATCATATCATTTTTTCATTTCGAGAGTAAACATTGAGAAATAGTCAATGAAGGTTTTGTGATACTTAGTATACAAGTAGAATACAAAGAATCATTTATTAATCTTTTGAGAAAGAAATAAGATTAAGGTTACCACTATACATCTCATTACAGCTTTTATCAAGAATATCACTCTCGGTCTCTTTTCATCGAAATTGTTCACATATTGTGAAAGAAAATTAAGAAAGATGTCTGAAATAATGGTATGAGCACAAATTATGACTGATTTTTATAAGATATTTCAAATATGCTAATGCATTCAAAAATGTACGAGTGCATATACCTACCATGTTTTTAGAAATCTTACAATGAAGTTATCGAAAAGAATAAAATCACTTTTTCTTTTCTTTTCTTTATTTTGTATCTTCGGTCTCCTTCGAACTTTTTCCCTGACAAATAGGCATGGGTCAAATGGAGTATCAAATATTTGTGCGAGGCCCTTTCAGTCAAAATCCCCATATCTATGAAGTTGATTGAAAGGGATTGTAATCCCATAAAGCAAGAGATTTTATTGATTGTAGTTATTTGTCTTTGCTCCCCCTGGGAATCCTGCCGGACATCGGACGAAAATTCCAATGCTGGACATTCTGTATCATATTAGTCAATTGGTAGCATTCTTTATTTTGGATCCTTTGTTTGAACAAAAGTTTATGAGGGGATTTGGAAAAGTGGCTGGACTGCTCTTGGAGATAGCAAGGGTGAGAAGAGAATATAAAATAATGCGCAAATTTTAGCAGTTTTTCTAGTTAACTTGCCGGGTGTTCGTGTACACCATTCACTCTTATAATGTATCCCGGTTGGCCATGAAATTCTGACATATTTCACCGTGTATATTTAGAATATACTAGGTTATAGTCATTTTCCTACCACATGAATAAGCAACATTGTCTCTTCCACATAGAGGTCGTAGTAATTACGTATTAATCGAAATGTTTATTCAATTTGGCAAAATAATGAATCTGAGATTATATTATGCGAATTTTATAATTCCAAAGACCTGGCGAATGTTGAAGAAACTTTTTCCTGTTGATACTGGAGATATGGCACGTATATAAACATGATTGAAGTTTCAGTTATACTATTTTCTTGTACGGAAATCAAGAATCGAGTGTTGAAATTTTAGTGAAAAATAATGGACAGAATACTGCTCTACTTTGTGCTAGTTCATTCGAAAATAGTATGAAAGTACTCGAATAACCCGTCAGAAAAACGAACAGTGGAATTCCTCACTTTTCGAAATCCTCGAGAAATAAGCCTACAGAAGACATTTGAATATCTCTTTGCACAACTTGAAATACTCCCGTATGAAAATGTGTAGTAGGTACTACAAAACCCGTGTCACAGTTAAACCTTAAAAGGTTAACAAAAATAAGAAAGAGTAAATAGAAATAAGCATTGGCAACGTCTCTGAGACTTATTTGACATTTAACGAGAACCAACCTGCGACGGTTTTGAGTAACAAACTTGATAAACCTAAATCATGGCCAACCGGGATAGTGGAATGTGAACGGAGTACCTACCTATATATGATTCTTGTTCGCGAAATCAAAACTTGTTCGGGGTATTCTTTTTCTGTTTCTATCAAGAAACATTCAGAATACACTAATTCTATATATATGAAACAGAGTTGTTGGTTACACCATTTATAACTCGAGATCGGATGGACTGTTCGTTATGAAACTTCATTTATGGATTCGTCTACGGCCTGGTTATTATAGAATACATTGAAACTCTGTAAAATTCGATGAAAAATTTGTTGGAAATGCTTTCACTCCTCTTGAATAAGGCCACTAGGTGTTGCTACGGTTAATGGCTATTATCTAGACACTGTAGCGTAGTCGTGTAGGTACTATATTTGGTATTATCGCCACTAGATGGCGATGTATACAATTACTGTGTAATTTGCATAGAACTCATGATAACATGGAAGGCTATTATCTGTTCAAAAAGCGGGTAAACATCTCAAGTTGGTGGAACAGTGAATTTTTACCGAAATGTCGAGTAAATCGGATTTCGACGATCAGCATCAATCGTGAGTTGTCCATTTTCATTTTTTCTCTATATTTCTGAAATGTTTTTGATTTCTATTTGGGTAATAAATAAATTTGCGGAAATAACTGAATTCAAAATTGCCCATAATTAGTAATTGACATATTATTTTTGTGTTTTCTATGACAGCCCATATCCATCGAAAAGATGACCACTGACCGGTGACATTTGACAGATGGTATTTGACAGATGACATCTGACAGATGACATTCGACAGAGTACATTCGACAGTAGACAGATGACAGATGACATTTGACAGTTGACAAATGACATTTGACAGTTGACAAATGACATTTGACAGTTGATAGAACTTTCATTATGCCTAATTCATCTCCTGCTTGAAAAAATAGCAATGGTAAGTTCATACAACTTTAACGGTGGGTTTCACAAAGCATATCACCGGTGATCGGAGCTTGATTGAGAATCAACTCGATTTGACAGTTCAGAAATCTAACCAAGCCGTTGATCTCCGATCACTTGTGATTATGATTTGTGAAATACACCGTAAGTATAGGTATCATTCAGGCGAAACAAAGTTCGCCGGGCCAGCTAGTTTAAGATATAAAGACTCATTCGAAATGGAAACGAGGAAACCATGTTTGCAGAACTACTGTCTGGATGGAGAGTGGAAGAATGATGAAATTACTAAAATGTAAGGTCTTCCCACCTCACAACTATAGAGTCCTACGTTATTCTGAAACTTACTTTCTCCTCTGCGCAGCACCTAACGTGAACCATGAGGCATGACGCCCATTGTTGATACAGCATAAAGTTTCCAGGTATTCTATTCAACAAATGGAAAATCTGAAATGACCCTGATATCTGCCAACTCTCCCCCAAATTCCTAGAGCCGTTGCTGTCCTCGGATCTGGCCTCAGTAAACGCGCCAGAACGCCAGCAGCATACGAGATGACGGCGGTTAACAAGCGGCAAAGGTGATCGGCATTAGAAGCACGTACTACATCCGCGGGCTAACTATCCGCCTAAATGCGGTCTTGCCAAAATCAGGGGTCCAAATATATAACCGTTCGCCGGTAGACCACCAAATATCACCTTCAGAAGGTATTGACTTCGGATTTATTAGCTATTACAAGTCCTGGGGACTGCACGGTAGCTGTAAATAATTGAGGATCAGCATTATAGCGCGTGTATTTTTTCTGAAGCGGGAGTAACGACGCAGATGTCCGATGTTCTAGATGTGAGGCATGTAAGAAAGCGGCGATCTAGTGAATTCTTCACGAGGCAATCATCCGGTTTATTACACAGATATTGATTTCTTCGGAAAAGGGAAAAATAACATACCCCGCCGACAAATTGCACGTAATAGGTGTGTCCATAAGCCGTACCCGTCAAATTGATCAGAATTATCCCTGACTGAGTTCCAAATTCATGGGATGTCCAGGATTGGGGGCTCTATGGGCAATTTATGTCCCGGTCATCAATAAAATGTTAAAAGCAAGAGTAATTCGGCATTGAAACCTGCGAGAGGCGGTGTGAATACATGCAATAATTTCCCGCTCATTGTTCCCTGTACAGTTGCATTTTTTATTACCTAGTGGTCCCCTGCGTTATCAAGAAGCACTCTCTACCCCTTTATTGGGGTCGTAAACTTCACCAGAGAGTTCTGTTGGGTGCTGTATGTGATTCTGTTTCCTCTTTCCTCTGGAGACTGTTATAGAACCTCGTATATAGATATTGTTCCTGCAAATTTCCTGTTGCACAGACAAAATTAATTGCCGAAGGAAGGTTGGGTTAGATTCTGCTTTTTTCAAGAGCTTCAGTGCGACTACTGAATGGCTATTAGAAGAGTATCGGGCGGCGTATTTATAATACTCTCTTACACTCATTTCCAATCAAAGTTTTGAAAGTATCTTTTTGTGTAGGCTTGAACATACATCTCAGAAATCAAACTTAAAAATATAGAAGCATAGATTTTTGGTCTTGTTTCAAAAATTGGCACAATATTTTATGGTCGTGGCGCTTTTCTTTGTATGTAATAGATTATGTAATAAGGGATTTGTTTATTGTTCTTAGAAAGTTTAAAATTTGGATGAACATGATTTTTTCTTAAATGAAAGATATCTACGGCCTGTACTGAGCTTATTCATCTTCTATTACGACTTGCTATGGAAATTCATTTTGCAGCATTTTCTGGGGTGGATTTCATTGTCATTGAAGGCTTTTTTTTATGGCAAACAGTTTAGAAAATTTTTTACATATCATTGGGCGATGATTGAAATGATCATGAATCTATGGAGTTTGAACAAGGTTAAGGATTGTGGTGTAGAAAAATGATGATTTTGGTATTATTATAGATATCTAATATACAGGGTGTTTCACCATAAACTGGACAAAGATATATAGCGGTGTAGTTGACACCGAGAAAGTCATTTTTGCCTCATGAAATATACCCCGTTTTCGACGCATAAATCGAGATACAGGGTGTTTAATGTCAACTTTGAGCAATATTCTGTGAACTGTGGTAAGTTATGCGTGATATTTGAAATAACGGTTCCTGGTCACATCTTAGTATTTTAGAGGGCTCAATTGAATTGTGGTGTAGAATTGTGCAAAAAAAAATCAAAATGGCGGAAAACCTGCAAAGTCGGAATTTGTTTTTCTCGGTTGCCAATTTGGAAAGCATTATCTCAACGTACTCGATTTTCTAAGATTTTCAGTGAAAAATTTTTTTCAAATTTCGAACTCAACTTTTTTTTACATGTCTTCAGTGAAAAAAAAAATTCGCCCAAAATTTTTGAAATTTTCCATGGTTGAACTATCTTTAATTCTGAATACTTGGGTGGAAACAGAATGAAAAAATATCAATTGGTTTTCTTTTTGTAGCCTTCCGAAGATTACGCTAGGTGTACTATCTTAATTTTTATTTGAGAAACTGGAGGCCGTACGAAGGTCAAAATTGTGCTGCTGGGCTGCCAGAATGACCCAGATACAAATATGAAATTATAACCAAAAAAAAATTTTTTTCGAAAAAATAAAAAAAAGTTTGCAAAAAAAATTTCCTTTTTTTTTATTTTTTCCAAAAAACTTTGGTAAGGTTCAAACTCTACACTCTCGATCAACTAGTGATATTTTTTCATTCTGTTTCCATCCAAGTATTCAGAATTGAAGATAGTTCAACCGTGGAAAATTCCAGAAATTTTGGGCGAATTTTTTTTTTCACTGAAGGCATGTAAAAAAAAGTTGAGTTCGAAATTCGAAAAAATTTTTTCACGGAAAATCTTAGAAAATCGAGTACGTTGAGATTATGCTTTCCAAATTGGCAACCGAGAAAAACAAATTCCGACTTTGCAGGTTTTCCACCATTTTGAATTTTTTTTTGCAAAATTCTACACCACAATTCAATTGAGCATTCAAAAATACTAAGATGTGACTACAAACCGTTATTTCAAATATCACGCGTAACTCACAACAGTCATCAGAATATTGCTCGAAGTTGACATTGAACACCCTGTATCTCGCTTATGCGTCAAAAACGGGGTATATTTCATAAGGCAAAAATGACTTCCCCGGTGTTGTCTACACGGCTATATATGTTTGTCCAGTTTATGGTGAAACACCCTGTATGTATAAAATTCTCCTGTCTGCAAATTTGTGACCGAACTCCTCCGAAACGGCTAAAACGATTTTCGTGAAATTTTGTGTGCATATCGGGTAGGAATGGGAGTCGGCCACCATCCATTTTTCATCCCCCTTATTGTTAAGGGTGGTCCACCCCAAAATTTTATTTTTATTTTTTCGGACAAAATTTTTTATTTCCATTTTTTCATGATACTGCATACAAAAATACATATAACCCTAAATTTTCACCCCTCTACGATCAACCCCTATTTATTACAAAACCTAACCTAATCAAACCTAAACTCTTTTACGCAAGATTTTTATTTTTATTGGCCAACATCTATTTTTCATCCCCCTTAATGTTAAGGGTTGTCCACCCCTAATTTTTTTTTAATTTTTTGGCCAAAATTTTTTTTCAACTTTTTCATGGTACCTACAGCATACAAAAATACATATATGTAACCCTAAAACCCTAGAATGGATCGTTTGACGACTCAAATTGGCCCCTTTGCGTTTTTTCGGCATTGCTGACTGAACATGGAACATATAAATAAATGAAGTTGAAATACTTAAACGGATAGAAACCTAACCTAACGTGAACGGTAACGGTAACGGAAACGGGTAAAACGTGGTATAACCAAAACTGCTTATCTATTGCCTCTGAGGCGCTGGTCTCCCCGAACCGCGACCGACGACGGACGCGGGTCTGCCTCGTAAAACTTCCTAGTGATACATTTGGAAAATCATGGATACGACCGTATCCACGAAAATTGTACGGGGCAGAAACGCGACCGACGACGGACGCGTTTCAGGGAGACTTGCGCCTGAGGCGGAACGGAGTTTGCCGGAACAGCTAGTTTTTATACAATATATCAATCAACTCGATGATAATGATTCTATTTCGGTTAATCGAGTTATTTCGTTGTCTTTGGGGTTATCTCAAGAGACTCGAGGGGTTTTTGATAAAACATTCTCAACTAAGTGATTGCTCATGTGCGTTGCTTAGGTTATACACAGGACGTAAAGGCACAGTTCGTTTTTTCCCCTATTGACTATTTCAATATGGACCATTCAATGTAAGCCCTATCTCCATGGAATCGTCATTCTAGCCACGAGATATCAAGACGTATCACAAGTTCCAGCCAGAAAATGAATTCCTGCTGAATTAACATCGTCTGCTTCAGAAACATACCTACTATTTCCTCCCCAAAAAGTGACCTTTGATCAATACTCTTAAGTTCTTGCTGTGGCCACGACATAATGTTTTTCTTTTCTATCGTGATCCCTCTGCAATTAAATTCAGCCCGCGATCACCGAATCGTGACCGGATACAAGAGTATCATCCACCTCCGCGAACCATTCATTTCCGTCTTTGAACCGATCGACCGACACGACAGAAAACAAACGAAAAGGAAGGCACAGCGCGCGCGTTGGGTGCGGAAAGTAGCGGGGCATAAAATATGATTGCAGAGTGCGGGATTGTCGAAAACTAGCGCTCGTAAAATCGAGCACTCCTCAAAATTAACTGCTAATAAATAACGGCGCGAGGTTCGACAGATCGATCGCGTGGATTCGATTCGTTTTAACGGCAACCCGGGTTGATTTACGACTTGTTCCGACAATGACGACCAGGAGTCCTGGTAATTAAGGGAGCTGAGTTTTTCTACCGAGCACGTGGGTACCTGCAGGTGAAACGAACCACAGAGTATCCTAAATTATTATTATTTGTATTCAAATGATCAACATGATCTCCCTTTCGCACTGTTTGTACCGAAGATATATAATTTGGACGAATCCGACCCTGCCCATGATTCATATAGTATTAAAGAGAAACAAATATGGACAAAAATGGACCAAACTGTCCCGACAGATTATAGTTCCTTTAGCAGCTACTATATGCCGCCACTTTAGGGCCAAACATTTTAGCTTCAAATCGTTCGAGGGCGTTGTTCCTCTAGGTATATTTAAACTCAATGATAGAACCTCAAGTCAAGTTGGCACTGGCACACTATTCCCACTAGTTTTTCATCTGTCAAGCTGATTTGTTTTCAGGTTGGTTTGGCATTTCAACATGAAAAGACTGACAGTTAGTAATATCTCATCTTGTACAGTCTAGACCTTCACTCTTCAGCTTATTGTCATGTGTACGGTTTTTCGAACAATCGACTAACATTATCTTATTTCTACAATTTGAAGAAAAAGTTTTTTCTGTAGGTCTGAACTGCAGAAGTCCTAATTTTCGCACAGAATGTTTATTTTCGTGGAAATGAAAGAATTTTCGTTGAAATTCCAACGACACAAGATAACACAAATGTTTTCGAAGATATTCATGAAGAAAAAACGTTCGAAAGTGTTGAATGTCTTGTGAATTTCCTGCAATTCTATTCCTCCATTACTTCTTGTCAGTTTCTTCAACGTAAAATTTTTTGAGCTTATCGAATTGATTAAATCCACGTTGGAATATTAATTTTATGAAATTCCGGAATTCTTTCATGCCTATTCAGTTTGCATTCATCGTCTAGAATTAGAGTTAACCATTCAAAAAATCAGTGTATAATTTTCCGTCGAGCTTAAAAGTCACTCCGCTATCCTGCAAATAGACCATGAAAAGAGTTGCATAGAATGCTGCCTTCGACAATTTGACTCGCTATTAATTCCAGTCCCTTGTCTCGAAACGAAGAGGAGGCACTTTCTGTGCTCATTTTCCATTACGAGGCGGTTATTGCGAAAAACGTAACGCACCACTCTTCCCATACACGAAACTGAATGAGGCATTACCTCTGAAAATTCTAAAACATCTAGCGATTTATGTAGCAAGCTCGGATCTTTTCACGGAGACGGAGGCGTATTGAAAAAGTGAAGTACTCCAGCCAGTGGGCAAGTTTCTGAAACGCCATGTTCTTTGTGCAGCATCCGTACCACGATATAAATTATTCAGGCATTGCAAAACCGCACTCCTTTCATCCAAATTATCACTTTGCGTCATTATCCCTTACAACTCGACAAGGCGTGGCTATGGTCGGGATATTTTCTGTTCACAATAAACACATCATTAAAATTTGCATTCCTTCCTTTCAATTCTTTGAAAACTGAAAAAAAAAGATTCTGGAACCCACTCCTGTCTTCTCTCGGCGAATCAATGCAAGGTATACTATTATTGTTGTTTGTTGTTTTATATATTGAGTTTTATTATTATGTGTTATTTTTCATTTGTAAAATGGGGTTTATCCCGTTAATGAATAAATAAATACAACGTGATGGGAATGTGCTAACTCATGACAAATTTGTTGTAATTGGAAGAATGAGTAGTGATAATTAAAGTTTTTAATGAAAAGCAGTTACAGTCCACTGCGATCTTTAGGTTTATTGTACCCCCTAATAGAGCTGTTATCATCGCGCCTCCTACTAATTGATAGTAGAGGTGATAATCAACAAGTTTTTAACATTAAATTGAAAAGTTATTTTTCATCATTTTAAGCGACCATAGTTAACAAGATCAAAAGCATAATTCCAATTACAAGAAATCTACAATGCGTTGCCAAATTATTTTTGATGTTGAAATGCCAGCTTTCTCGAAAACGGTTCACTTCAAAGAAATGAACCTTTTTTTATGTAAAACACATTGGCGCATCAGAATGTGCTGTGCAAATGCAAATTTGTCCAGTAATGTAGAAGTTGAGGGGTGAAATCTGTGGGCTAATTCAATATCACAGCCACTGGCACGTCTAATAAAACCGAGTTGAGTGCAAAAAATATCTAATACTAGCTGGCCCAGCGACCTTTTTTTCGCCTAAATTATACTTACTTTGGATTTCACAAATCGTAATCATCGGCGATCGGAGATCAACGGCTTGGTTAGATTTTTGAACTGTCAAATCGAGTTGATTCTACCTCAAGCTACGGTCACCGTTGATTACGCTTTGTGAAACCCACCGTTTAAGTTGTACAAACACAAACTTACCATTGCTATTTTCTCAAGGAGGAGATAAATTTGGCAAAATTAAAGCCCTGAATATCATTTAAACTCCTATTCATATTTCAGAATTGAACTGAGAATATTCAAGTCAGATGTTTTCATCCTAGATTGTTGTCTTTCGGAATATACATAACCCCCACATTTCTCGCAATCTTTGAAATTCCAGTTGACGCAAGTGTACAACTCAATCCTTACCAAAAATTTGGCTAAGCTATTATACCCTTCCTCAGAACTAATATGAATCAAAATGTCAAGAATATAAACACAAATTATTGCTTGAATAAAGAACTATCGATGTTTACCCGCTCGTCCTGCTCCCGCTTTTTGATCTGGTAATAGCCTTCCATGTTATTTTACGTTCTATGAAAATTACACAGTAACTGTTACAGTGACTTTATTATGGTAATATAGCCACTGTAGTAACTGTATATCTACATCGCCATCTAATGGCGATAAAATCAAATATAGCACCTTCACGACTACGCTACAGTGTCTTATCTAGACACTGTAGACTACGTCATCAACCGTATAGCGACACATAGTGGCCGTTTTCAAAAGGAGCAAAAGCATTTCCTACATAAGCTAATTTTTCATAGAATTTTTCAGAGTTTTCATGTATTTTATAATAACCAGGCCGTAGACAAATCCATAAATGAAGTTTTATAACAAACAGTCCATCCGATCTCGAGTTATAAATGGTGTAACCAACATCTTTGTTTCATATATATAGATTAGTGACAATGTGTGTACCGAAATTCAATTCGGTAATTCAAACGGTTCCTGAGATATTAGCAAAAAAGCTATTTTTTCATAAGGAATCTACGTTGACCGTTGATACACTCATTCAGGAACACCCTGTATATTCAATTATTCCAGTATGGATCATACGGATGCTATCTAGAATCACAGATTGAAGCCAAATCCCTCCAAAAATGCTCAAAATTGAGTGAGATGTCTGGTTAATTCATCTAGACTAGATCCATCGTCCGCTAATTGACGTTGGACGCAGGAGAATAGACGCCTCAAGCAACGCGAGACCTGGGATCTGAGCCGAAAGGAAGGACCATGAAAATTTAATCGTACCTGATCCTGTCATCCACTCCAATCACACGCCCCGTTATTTATTCATACACGGGGGTCGAATCCAGCGTCTGATGCGATATGCACACCTGTATAGAGTTGGAGTCACATATTCACATTCTGTATTTTAATCGATACAATTCAAATAACGATTTTTGCAGCAAGCATATGACATATTCACACTCAGTTTACAGGGCGCTAAATAGGAGCTTCGTTGTCATTGAAGTGGGGGATAGTTTTTTTATTGAAAGGTTAAAATAAGCCATTATGATGGAAAGTATCATCATTGAACTGACCACTGCGACTTTGCCTACAAACTGCATTCTTTAAACCAAATTTTGATCACTTTTTAGAATTAATTTGGGTGTAGTTTGATAGCACGTTGGACGTTGATATTTAGTTGACTAGTTGTTGATTATAAGCATGAACTTGTGACCATATAACCAAAGAAAAGAATCCCAAGGTGTCAAATCACACGACCTTGAAAGATAATTAACTAAACCATTTTTTGAGATAATAATTTCAACACCAATTTTTTTTTTCAATGAATCGATCTATAAGGTGACTGTGTGATAGACTGGATCGTCTTGTTGAAACCACATATCCTGCAGGTAATTTTCAACAACAACAAGAAAAAAAAACATTCGATATTCTGCAATTTCCCATTGAAAAATTAGCCTTTTCAATGAATAAAATTGTTCAGCATTCTGCAGCAGAATCTGATGATAATGAATTTTGTTCATGGTGATAAAAAAAATCGTCCGCTGGCTGTACGTTGGTGGAAACCCCGTCCGCTGGACATGAAAACGTCCGCTGGACATGGGAACTTTTGAAAAAAATTGAGTTTCAGTCATTTTAACCCTGCTGAAATTTACAGAGATGGTAGTTTATATAATTATTCGAATAAAGAAAATCGTCCGCTGGTTGTACGTTGGTGGAAAACCCGTCCGCTGGACATGAAAACTTGTGAAAAAAAATTTGAGTTTCAGTCATTTTAACCCTGCTAAAATTTACAAAGATGGTAGTTTATATAATTATTCGAACAAAAAAATGGTCCGCTGGCTGTACGTTGGTGGGAAACAAGTTTTCATGTCCAGCGGACGGGTTTTCCACCAACGTACAGCCAGCGGACGATTATTTTTATTCGAATAATTATACAAACTACCATTTCTGTAAATTTCAGCAGGGTTAAAATGACTGAAACTCAATATTTTTTTTACGTGTTTTCGTTGCTCCCGTTGGCAAACTCACCACTGGTGCGCCAGCTGACGGTCACTATGCTATAAGACAAATACAAATTAAGCTATATACAAATTATGGCCAGGGTTAAAGTTGGTCACCAAAAACTATCACTGGCTCCCGGGCTATAATGGCTTTCGTTCTCCAATCAGTTGGATTTTGTGAGGATTTTAAACCAACTATTTCCTTAGGGCCGGTATTATAAAGGCCAACCGAGGATTCAACCGTTGCGCCAACAACCAAATTCCTCACTATCTGGTAGTTGGCGCACGGTTGAAACCTCGATTCGCCTTTTATAATACCGGCCCTTAAAATCTCCATGTTTGAGATAGATTTAATTGTTAATAACGACGTGGAACCGATGAATCTGGATTTTCTCTTACAATTGCTGCTACCAAATCAATAATCTCTTGTATTCGTGCATTTCTTCATCATACTAATACTTTTCTTGCATCGTGTGAAGAAAATACGTTTTCCAATTTGTCTACAATACGTCGATCCATCCACTTTTATAAGTATCGCGGTTGGCCAAGTTTTAGGATTATCAAGTTTTTTTACCTGAACAAATCGTAGGTTGGCACTTGTGAATGACATTACGTCGAAGAATGAATTTCGGAGACGTTGCCGAAGTTTATTTTTCATTATCAATTATTGATTATCAAGCCTGGAAACTAAGAATGCCGAAGGTAGTTTCGAAAAAGCGGAGGCAAAGTATCAGGAAGTGCTATTTAAAATTGAAATTTGCGCATTCTAAAAGTAACCCCGATAATTTGGCATCGATAGTTATTTTCCCGAAGTAAATGAACATTTTGTTAAATACCTTATTACTACGACCGCTATGTAGAGGCGACAACGTTGCTTGTTCAACTGACAGAAGAATGACTATAACCTAACATTTTCAAAATATACACAGTGAAATGTGTCAGAATTCCATGGCCAACCTGAATACTTTATAAAAATGAATGGAGTATAAATAGGTTGGTTGACTGAATATTGGGGACCATGAAATGAACTTAGAGTCTAATTTTCGAAGAGTAAAATATATACTTCTATGTACCTAGTCAAATGTCTTCTGGTAAAGTCATATATGATGATAAATGAAAGCAATGTTGAGAAATATACATTAGTTAGAAGGAATAAATGAATTCCGTATCAACTCCCTGTAATGAACAATACCAAAGTAAGCTTCTCCGTCAAAAGTCGCTACCCCTTTCGGAAAACCCTGATTAAAATCCGATGGATTATTTGAAAGCAAAGGACCGTTGAGTTCCTATTCATCTTTGGAAATTACATATGCGCATCATCCTCGATCTCTCGGACACTCAATGGGGTACAGAGAGCACATAATTCGAATATTGTCCACTGGATTTAATGAAACACACAGTATTTCTCATAAACGGGACGAGTCTTTGACTTTGTGAATTTTTTCCAACTGTATATTCCTGAGGCCAAATGAATCATTTCTTCATTTTCCATTTTTCCGAATCGATTTTTGTTAGAAAGATATAGCAATATTCAAAAAAAAAATAGCGTATAATGTATGAATTGAAATAACTGAAAAGTTCAAAAAGAGTTAATGCTTGTAGGAATTACTGCAGTACAGGCGTTATATCAATTGAAATTCAATAGTTCTTCCTCCCGAATACATTTCTACTTAGATTTTTCCAAGGCGTAGTTTGGGAGCATTAATAATGTGTTGACTTCACCTGTCTCTGAAATGAACTTATTTTAAGTGATCTTACTGAGAATGGCAGATGGATCTTTCATATTTCGAGGTCCTTTGTCTCGAAATGATCAATTTCTGAGTGCTCCTTGTATTATTATCATGCAGTTGCCAATAATCCAAGCTCATCTTTAAGTCAAATGTCTAGCCGTCACCGTATGCGGAAGAACTACTTGAGACAGGAGAGTAGATATTGTGTACCTATTATTTCAATTGGCTATAACAACAAAGAGGCGGTCGTGAGACTAGCCTTCAAAATGACAGGAAAATCAGGTGTCTATCCCAAATCTGTAGCATCTAAAGTCTAGTTAACGTGAAGGGTCTTGATCCAGTGAGATTTTTGATACCTAAAAAGACTATTGGACCAACCTACCTCGACACTTGTCCCAACTATTCCAGTAAAAAGCCCCACGTTCACAACCTCGGGAAGTCTTCCCATTCATCCGACGGAATTGAAACCACGATCTTCGGGACCCTCGCAAGTTAAACCCACTGCGAAATCCGACTAGCTTCTGCAGGAAAAGCAATATAATGAGACGCACGCAATCTTCTATGATCCGTCATAGGATGTCACCTCGAAAGAAAGCAATTTGGCTCGTGAATGGGTTTCGCATATATGAAAATCGGGCGGATGCGATATGAGAGATTCCTGTCGAATTGCGTTCCTCGATAATCCCCCGTCCCAATGCTGTCCCCGGGGACTACAAGGGATAAATCTGGATTCATTAAAATGCGATTTGGCGCGCTCGGGGATAGAAAAGTGGGCGAAAATTGTGTCTTGATCCTGCAAGAGATTTTCGTACACGAATAAACGGCAGATTGATTGGTGCATATTCAGATTTTTTGCTCCAGGAAATGAGGGCTTTTTGTTTGTTATATTTTAAATTATAACAGCAGCAATAATAATATCAAATAATCCTCACATTATTATGAAACTTCAATTGTATAGATATTCTAAGACTAGTTGCAGAATGGGCTCCTATTCCAACACGTATGCGAAATTCGAAAACGAGCGACGAAGTAGCGAGTTGGAATTGGCTTCTGCAACGAGTGTTAGACGATATTTTCCCTATTTCAGTGAAGTTTTATGAAAAAAACTGTCGAAATTAAATGCAAATCCACTCAGGATTTTTGCGGGAATAGGACAAAAGATGTGAAATAGAGATTATCATATATTTGGTGACGTTTCGCAGATTTTCATCTGCTTCATCAGACCTCTATATGTTAAAAGTAACTGTATCTCGAATTCACAATAATTAAAATGTATTTATGGACAAAATAGGAAAAATTCAAGAGCATCGAAGTCCATCAAAACAACAAACTGGATCCAGTATTTTGTCCATTAATACATTTTGATCATTGTGAATTCGAGATACAGTTACTTTTAGGGCCCCCGCAGACTGCAGACTTTTTATCGGCCGATAGTTTGGTCGGCTTCTTAATCAGTATGGAAAGGAATGCATATACGCACACTCGGCACACTACATCGATTCCTCTCCATACTGATTAAGAAGCCGACCAAACTATCGGCCTATAAAAAGTCTGCAGTCTGCGGGGGCCCTTAACATACAGAGTGTAACAGCCAAATGGAATAAATTCCATAACGAATAAATGAGGGGGTGTTAGAAAAAACGCTCGGACATGTCGATTTGTAATTTTAAATACGCATATTTCTCAAGAAAATAAAATTATATAGGGTGTTCCATGCGACCGTGGCGAATACCAACTTTCTTATTTCAAATGCAACCCTCTGTATATTATTTATTTTTTGGATTCTTCAGGAAATTCTGGGCTCAATTCATGTATGTACAATGTCCTATACCTATCTTCAAATTTTTCGGAAATATTAAGTGTTTTCAGATTTTTTACAAAAATTAACATTTCAAATAAAAATTATTTTATTTCACAAATTCGATACATTACACTCGATACTTATTCTCCATTTACCTCTTGATATGAAGAAAGTAAGCAAAAACCTTTACTTAGAAGAAATTCAAGAAAATTTCAGTTCTACACCAGATTAGCATGTTGCCAAGAAAAACGCGGCGAGCATTTTGAACATTTCCTACATTGATATTAATGTTTTTTTTTGTTTTTTTTTTAATAATCGAATTTATTCCATTCGGCTGTTTAAATATATGGAACACTTCAGGTTACAAAAAGAGATAATCAACAAGCAAGATCAACTGCGCCAAAATTAAGTGAAAGTAATCCTCGCGATTATAAATTGCATCTCGTAACTAAATTTTTGAAGGATTATGGTAGACTATTAGGCCGTTTTCGGAGCACCTGGAGAAAGACGGTTAAACCCAACATTCGAAGACGAAAATATTTTAGCCTAATTTTGTTGCCAGCTGATCGGCAGGAGCATCCCATCGGAGTCCAGCATGAAGCCAAAATTGTTGCATCTTCAATCATTTCTAAGTTACATTAAATGGGTACTATTTGAAACTATTGAGATTAGTGCGAAAATTGTCATCGCAAAAATGATGTGCCTTCGTTTGCAAAATGGCGAAGGCGTTGGTTCTTGTACTTCTATCTCTCTCTTTTTCTCTTTAAATCACGAGTTATGGAAAAATAGCAAAACCTCTATCGGAAGAACTGAAAAATAACACAAAATATTATCATCACCGTTATCGAGGTTTTCATACGTATTTGTGCGAATTTATCAACTTTAATTTTGAATCGTCGGATTCAGTGCGGTTTCACCTAATTTTAGATTCTAATTTTCGCAGGGGATTGCCCTTGGATGATATTGCGAGGAAACGCGGAAGTCGAATCGTAAAATTGATTCCTTGTGCAATTACACGGCGGTGTCCTCATCCAAAATCAAATTATCTCCAATAATATTCCGTTTCAATTCGTACGAACCAGCGAGTTTTCGAAAAAATCCCAATATTGACTGCAGAATCGAATTAAGCCTTTCGTTCGTTTTCTCTGCCGATGCCTGGGATTGATAAGACTCAATCTTTCGGCTGACTGGTTGCGAATTAAGCTCTGTGCCGCGCCAAGCCGTAATGGAAAAGGGTCTCGAAGGGTTAGGGACCGGATCCGGCCCGGAAAATAATTTGTTTATATGGAGAACGACGGAATGTGTAACAGTAACTTTTCTTATCGTTCGTCAAGGATAAAGAGGAAGGAAGGGGTCTTTGCCCCGAGTTGTTCAATCAAAATTCTTCGTATACGCATATCGAGATGGGAGAATTCGTGTGGGAGGAAATTGGAGTCGAATGAATGAGAAAGTCGGAGATGAGGTTGATGAATAGATAGAACTCCACGCATACAGCGTGTGCTCTATCTTTCGACTTATCCAGAAGATACAGGTTGTCTCAGTCGAACTTTTGTATCATCATTCTTGAATTTTTACATGAATTATTCATGCCTTGATTTCTATAGATAATTTTTACGTTATAGTGTCTGGCTGTTGAATTTTTGTATTTACAGCTTTTTACTTATTAACGAGCATGTTACATAGCAAATATAAGAATGACAAAAATGTCAATAATCATTAATTTCAATAACTTGTTGATAGTGGTTTAGAGGTTGAAAAAAACACATGTATTGTGAAGATTGAAAATTAATTGAACCATTGTTCAGTTTTCCAATTATTCTATTTGCTTAAATCGTCTGGATTTGAAACCCGTTTGGGGCAAAATACTTCCATTGTAGCTGTTTTCAAATGAAATAAAATTTCTGTTTGAGCATCGTCAGCAGGAAGTGTCAGGTGAAAAATATTTCACTATTGTAGCACATACAAATATCCCTGTAAATGAACTATGAAGGAAAGATGAATGATTGCAATATTTGCATTTGAGTGAATTAGAGATAGAGAGTTGTATACATTGCGAGTCTTTGACCGGTGATTCGATTTATTTGAATTAATTTGTTAATTCATCGATTGTGAATGTTATTAGTAAAATGAAGGGTAATTCATTAAAAGCACAAGATTTGAATTGCGCGCCATGTTTGTCATAAAGTTGACAGATGCATGGGAGTTATAGTTCATATTGAAAAGGGATCTCTGCGACCTTAAGGTATATTGTGCCCATTATCAGAGCTGTTGCCATCGCGCCTCCTACAGCTCGCCTTCCAGTTCCAGAGATTTGATAAAATCCAGTATCTGGGACGGAGGATAATTCCCCACTACTGCAAATTTCTTGTCCAAAGCACTCTTTCCTTTGGCTTGCAATGACGTACCATTCCGTAAACAGGTGAATTAGAGTTTCTTCCTCCTCCCCACAGTATCTGCACTCGTCAGTGTCCGATAAACATATTCTCAACAGATGCTTCTTTAGACGACAATGTCCTGTGAGAAAGCCAGTGAGTAGGTGAAGTTGGTTTTTACTGAGATCCAGTAATTCATGGATCTAGATTCTAGCAGTTTCAAAGTTCCGGAGGAACTTTTTGAAGTGATCCATCTCTGGGTGGTTCCGCCAGAGTTTTTCCCTTTCGGTTTCCTCCTTCACCATAAACTCCTTCTTATAAGTGCATTTTCATATACCACTTAAGAGTTCTGGCAAGTGTATTACTTTCTTCATCATTACATCACTAGGAAGGTTTGCAGATGAGATGTAGGGGAAGTACGTACAAAATGACATAGGGTTTTATTTCAGAGGCATAACTTGTTAGTAGTGAATCACAGTAATGTCATATTCGACACCTCTGATCTTTGGTCCTTTCTTTATAAAATCTAATTAACCTTTATGAAATAAAAGTACCAAGAACTAAAATATTCTTAGATAAATTGGGATAAACGAAATTCATTTTGTTCGCATGCTATGGACAAAATGACATACCGGCAATAGGCAACTGTATTTTTCTACTTATAGTTACAAAACTACTGACAAAGTTCACTAATGAAACGCTTGGTTCTTCTAGGAACATCAGCACAAGATGCGTGAGCCCAATGCAAGCAATGCATGCACCGTAACCAGTCTTCTTCAGGGCTAATCCTGGAGAAGATCCAAATCGGGAAAAAAGGTCTCATAACAATAAATAGATGGACACTGGACAGTCGTCTTCATGATCTCGAAAGTTGCTAGGAACATTTTCTTCTTCATTGTCTTCTTTAAATAATGCCCTAGGGCTTGTCTCCTTGTTTTTGGAGGAGGTATGGGCTCATTTTTTGATTTGATTCCAATCATATTAGGTGTAGAAGTTGAAACTAAGTACGTTTATCGTGTCTTCGGCTCACGTTTGCCTTGTTCACTTATAAATCGTCCTTTAGGGATTGGAGAAACCTCCTCATAGGATCAGCCAGAGTAGGTTAAGATGCATTGCCTTCATTAGCCGCAGATGAAGATTTTGTTATGAATATGTTAAGACAAGTCCTGATTCTTTGTTTGCTGATGGAGCCTGAGATGGTTTGTCTTGGTTTTGTCCGGTAGATACGGTTAATTCAGCTGAAATACCTATGTCATTTTGTCCGTTCACTGTATATGTCATTTTGTCCATATAGCGTTATAAAACTAGAAATGTATCGAATTAATACAAAAAGTATATTCAACATACAAAAAGCTCCGTGAACACAATGACAAATAAGTAAAGTTTGAATTGAATGCAATTTGAATAAAAAAAATGGTGAAAACCGGCCATTTCTTCTTAAAATTCGGCGCAATGAAAAAAAACTCGTGACCTATTGATTTCTGTTATCACTCATAACGACCGAATGAAGCAGAGTACCTCTTGCTAATTTTCAGAGGTTAATTGAAGCCACTCGGGTCGTGTAATGTGGTAGGCAGTTCCGCATTTCATACCTCCGAACTCAAGTTATGATGCCTATGTCATTTTGTCCATATATGTCATTTTGTACGTATTTCCCCTAGTCATTCAGAGAGGACCAAACTCTCTGACTTCTGATTCTCTCATTGCCTGTTCCTTCTTTAGATATTCTGAGGATAGCCTCATGGGCTACCCTATCCATCACTGGATGAAGATGGGAGGATAACACGGTGCCACATGTCATACCGTGGAACATTGACGATTTTGCACGAGTTTGCTCCCGATCGTGTAATTTCTCCATTTCTTGACCAGAATTGGCCTCCGCGCTCTTGCTATTTGTCGCCTTTAGACTTCCAGCTATGGGGTTATCTGAAGTCACATCAGATTCATTTTAGACTCCAATTTTGAAATAGCCCGGGGCAGTTGCCTATGTTGCCCTGTAGTTAATCCGTTCATCAAATAAAGATGTATTGTTTTATCAGGAAGGTTGAAAGTCCGAGTACCTACTCTTGATGAACTGCCGATTCCGAAATGAATCTTCATTCAAACCATCATTCAGTATCTCACTTGAATATTATTTGTCGGCGAAATTCATACAACGACACCCCTTCCCGTCCAGACCGGATAACGTTTAAATTCAATTACTCCGAGCAGATGGCGCAATGAACCCTGTCTCCAGCATTTCTTCCCTAATGGAGGCAAACGTCAAGTTTGTTATTAAATTTCCATACGACAGTCACGAAATACTGCACGAACCTCCTGCTCAACAGCCTGCTCGGATTCGAACCGGAGCTGCAGTTCCGGTACGGCATCGGTTTCTGCTTCCGGTGGGGCCGGCATCGCCGGATCGGCAACAAGGAGGACTGATTGCGAAGACAGGCGTGAAGACTGTTCAATTGACTCGTTCCTGGGGCTTCTGGAGACAAACAAACACGGACATGGGAAATAGAGTCCCGAAAGAATAATACCCCAACCAAAAGCATTGAACCGATTTCATGTTGTTGTATAAACTACTGCAATAGCCTTATTTATCATTTTCTGATGAGAATACGCTTTCAATTCGCTCTGCAAGTTGAAAAAGAGATTTCCGTGAAAAAAGTGTCCATTGTGAGTGGGGGAACCTTCCAGCAGTCTACAAGGAAACAAGAAGTACATCGCCATGTAGGAAAGGTTAAGATGATCTGTGAGTGAGTGAGTTTGTGTTTGATGAGTCTGCTGAACTAATCTCATCTGGAGCTCAGAAGTATCATTCAGTTCGAATTTATGAGGTATACTCCATTCACAATTATAAAATCACAACTCTGGCCATGGTTTCGTTTTCAGGAATTGGTGCACCTGATGAAAAATCTGTGCGCGTACATAGAATATGGTTAATGACAAAAGGACGATGCCAGTTTTTCTGTTTACATCAAAGTAAAAGTATCAAAGATTTTCCCCATTTTGTTAGTTCGTATCGATCGGCGATTTTGGGGAGAAATATCGATAGGAAATATTTTTCCGTTCTTCGGCGTCCAGAAGAAGTTTCGTGCAAGTGTCATTTTTTCCTTTCACGAGTTTTGGCGTGAGTACGAACGGCAAATTTGAATTGGACCAAAAATCGATTTATAAGCATAAATAAAGCGAAAGTAAGTACCTACTAATCGACCTTTTTACACTTGATAACGAAGTTTTCTTTAGGTATCTGGCCGTTTTGAAAGATTTCAAACGAAATTCCGGTCCCCCAGAAGTTTGGTTAGTTTCGGTTTCGTTTTTGGTGCTCAAAATTCATTTGGAATGTGTAAATGGACAAAAAAGGCTTCCTTATAAGATCTTCTAACGGAAGCGACCGGAAAATATGGTTCAGGTAGAATTGAAATGTGTCACTGGAGCTTTCATTCCTTTGCCGAAAGTAGAAAAAAGCTATATTGAACCAGAATACATCGGTTTTTTCCATATTCCAGGAGTTTGTGTCTTATAGACCAATCCAACAAAACAGCTGATCACCTTTTTTCAAGATGGCTGCTGGAACAAACAAATAACAAACATTTCTGTTATAGTGTTTCTCTATTATAACTATCATTTTACATGGCATAATTGAAGACATTGAAGTTGAAAATTGAGAAACCAACAGAAACTTCCCTGAAATACGTACCTCGTCACTGAATATCCTCGGTTTGATATTTGTTTATTTCAGCAGCCATTTTGAAAAAGCTGATCGTGACAGATCGTTGGATTGGTCTATTTTATTTGTACAAACCTACTGTGGTAGTAATGTATGAATATTTTTTTAATCCAATAAATTACTATACAATCAGAATATTTTACTCCTTGTTCATAAGATCAAATAAATAAAATGTCGTCAAGTCTTGAACTTTCAGTTCAAGAGGATAATAATCATTAAATCTTCACAAGCATGCATATGAAAATTATGTGAAAGCAATGCAATTTTTTTCCATGGCGAAAAATAATATATTTCAATAGTGATCTCTTGTTCTTTTCATGCAAATAACTAGAAAAGGAATCCTTTCTATCAATTCATATAAACGTTAATTATTTTCGTCCATCACATCTTTTCCAATTTATTCACATTCTGAGAAATACGCTAAGAATGTAGAAATGGCAACATAGTGTTGACTTGGAACATAAAAATATTTTGAAAAACGTCATAACTTCGATACAGAGTGGAATGTGTCAAATTTCCAATGCCAGAGCTGTGATTTTATAATTGTGAATGGAGTATATGCTTCACTCGTATTAGAGTGGGCACTATCATGCCCTTCGATAATTTATGTTTTTAAGGTACAACAACTTTAGTTTTATGTAATGCGGTTTGTACGTCTCTTGAAGGTTCCTCACTAAAAACCCCTCACACATTCCCTGGAGGAGTTCTTCATCCTGCCCTCGTAGCGTCCCTTAACAAAAGAGATGAGCTGTAAGTGTGTTCTAGAGTTCATGAGACCTGATGATATGAAGTGACCCGAGCAACACTGATTTCTGCATTCTGTGCGCCAATACCTCGGCCAGTAATCTTCAGGCCAGAATAATCTTCAGTTCATCTACGTAGTTAGCTCTCATTCTACCAAGACATCCCATGATGAGTACTACCATCTTTATTTTATGACCTGGGTATAAAGTTCCAAGCTCGAACATAAGTTCTTTGTATTTTGCCTCTTCTGTTCTTCTTTCATCACAACACTATTTTCAGCAGGGGAGGAGAATTCCACGACAAATAACTCCTTCAGCTCCTTGTCCAGCAGAAATAGGTTTGGCTTAGCAGCATTGATCTGCCGTGTTGTTGAGACAGCATACTTCGAGCATATGCGAGCTCTATCGTTCTAGACCACCGCTTCAATCTTCAGAGGCACATATGGTAGAACCGGTTCTTTATATGTATATCCCATACGGCTCTCAGATGAAAGTATACAATTCGGAGTGCCGCGTTGTGTCTCTCTACATACCTTGATGGAGCATGGGCTCTGCAAAGGAAAGGATGTGCATAATCGTTTCCTGTTGCCTAAGGCAAGCCCTGCAAGTTGTTGGGGTGTCCATTTTCCTGATGTTCTTTTTATACCATCTCGTATTTAGTACTCCATCTTGACACGCTATCACAAATCTTTCTGTCTCTGACTTAAGGCTTGCTGACTTTAGAAAGGCGAAAGACAAATCTTCAGACAGGTCCTGGTCTTTTTAACTCCTGCAATATATGGAGTGCACGGTCTTACTCATATGATGTTCGAGTAATGATCTGACTGAGACTTTCGGATCAGTCTTGCTAGGCTTCTTTGGTCCTCTCGAGTGGTCGGTGCTCCAGCGAGCTCAGGATTGATCGATACGCCGGTTATGCTGAGCATTTCCAATGCCCTTTTTGCCGCTCGGAATAGGAAGGCTCCATAGTCCGAATTTCATGCTGAGCGTCACTTCTCAGAATCCTTACTGCCTATTATTATCATTATTATTAATATTATTTGAACTGGGGTCGATTATGGCTCAGTAAGCCTTCCGGGAACTGCGACCACATGGATCTTTTGTTCTCTACCCTACAAATTCAGTGAAACCCAAGGAGGTCGTCGATGGTGTTGATAAGACCGACAACATTCTTAGGAGCCTTGGCCGTTACCTCGTGAGTATCCAGGATCGGTTTTCTCATATGAATGGTTCTCAGACCAGCCAGCTCTGGACACTTGCATACCACGTGATCAGTAGTTTCTGCCTCTGATCCACAGAGCCTGCAAATCTCATCCGCTGACTTTTCCATACGGTACAAATAATGTTTGTACCGACAGTGCCCTGGCAGCAGACCTACCATCACCCTAAGCTCAGCTCGTGACAGCTTTAGGAGCTTACTGGTATAGGTCGGTGAAATCATCACGAAATTTTTAGACTGAGTAAGTCCAGGAGTGTTTCTCCAGAGGGTTATTCTGTTACCCAACTCCCATTGTTGGACCGCTGCCTTATAGCAGCAGGTGTTAACCTTGATGCACTTTTCGCAAGCTCATCGCCTTTTTTATTTCCTTCAACACCACAATGCCCTGGCACCCAAAGTAGAGTTCGTTCATTGCCTCTGGCCAGTTGCTTCATGGTGTTACGGCACTCTCAGGTCAGCAGAGATCTCTGGCAATGTGATGTAACCTGGTCATTTAGAGATGACGTAAACCTAATGACTAGTTCGAAAAAACACAGTCTTAAATTTCTTTCTGTGGATCTTCCACCCCTAAAGTTGATAGGACCAGTGCGTTGTATAAAAACTATGGGCAATATTAAAGCAACTAGTGAACTGTTATGCAGTGAATATTCTTTCAATTCTGCAGGTTATGGGGGCCCGATAGCTCGGCGGAGATCTCGATAAGCATCCCGAGCCAATTTTACGATCGAAAATATAAAAATTAACGACGAATATACCGTCGGAAACGTTTCGTGTCGCATTCAATTTCGCGTAAAATTTGAATATCGCATGGACCCGTACGAATTAACTCTCTTTCTTCTAGCGGAAAACGAGTTTTTACCCCGTGTAAGCATAATCGGAATTGAAATAATGAAATTTTATGCTTATTTCGGAGTTTTGTTATGAGGGATCCACGGCACCATCAGGGGGGATTAAGTAGATTTCAGTTTTCCAGTTCGCGTTATCCAAGTCCGCTAAACAGAATTATCATTCCGCGTTTTGTTCTGATGAAGGTTTTAAAATCCTGTGCTGCTTTAACGGGTTTTTGACGGAACGAAGTTAGTATCTGGAAAAATGAACCCGAGGCTGACCCCAATGGGGGAATTCAATTTTTCCGGGTACAAAAGCCGGTTTTTCGACGATGATGAACGTTGATTGGACTTTCGGACGAAAAGCCGATTATTTTCGGAGTTGGGCTTTTCCACGGTAAACAAGGCAGAGCCTCGATGGTTGCAAGGTTCATTTCAGAAAATATTACTAATGGTTTTGACGATTCAACATTGGAAAATACATTGAATTATTTAAGATTCCATACAGAAACTGTAACTCAATTCTGATTTCGTCTGTTCAAGTGATATTTTTCAATTCATCTTATACAGTTCCTAAATAAATTGAACAAACGAATAAAAGATTTTGAGAAAAAGTGGCAAAAAACGTAGATGCTTTGCGTTACAAGGTTATATTTCAACTTATTGTCTCACAAATTATACCATATTCAATCCTGGGATATTCCTTGGTCATTACCTATGTTTTGGTGTTCGGTAAATTAATTCTCAAAACGGATCCTTCATCTACCACATTTGCAAAAATTATATTTGTCAGTTCCCCTCTTCTGCGTGCTCTACTTAATCCAATTATCATATCATCTTTTTTGAATAAATGTGTATCATTTGATGCTTTCATTAAGGACTTTGTGACACCTTGTTGAGTATGGATTTTATATAATTTATCTTTGTAACAAATGATATATAAGGCCGATATAACCTGACGTTATCTAGGGTAACCTCAGACCATAGAAAGAGGAGACACAGCCTCTCATTCATATAAATTCGAGAATTAAGTCAGTTTTCAATGAGTGCAACGAAGTTAGCATGAAGTATAGCTATATCATTAGATACTGCCGTGGCAACATAGCAGAATCTAACTTTGAATGGTCCAGTGGCGTGGTGTTATCGGTATTGAGAAATGGAAATAAAATTGAAAGTGAATAAACTCTTTTTGACGAATTCATACAATCTTCCGAATATTGAAACAGATTCGGAGTTAGGTAAACAGAGTCAGCTGAATTCACAATTTATAATCAAATGTTCCTCATCTCAATATCAGAAGGGAATCTGAAAATGAAGTTCTAAAAATCGAGGAATCCACGCCACTGTTACTTAGGATAAGAGTAGAACATACCACTGTAAACTCAAATCAGGATCCAAAAAGTCCAATTTACCGCAAACAAGACACATAGGAACCATTTTCCAACGTATTCTGCTGGTAATATTCAGAAATATATCCAAATCTCACTTTTCATACGCAATGAAACACAATGTCATGATGACAATTGACGACACTGTTCAGAACGTCATAAGGATCAGATAATTGTCGGTACAAAATTGATGAATGAACTGGCCACCGATTCAGAAAACGGTACTGCCATAACGTGCCCATTTATTTTCTGTGGCAAATACGGCCTAGCCGTTTCGCAAACATTCTGATGCTGTAGTATAGGTAATGTGAAGAATGCACAATATTTGAAGAAACAAAGACTCATTTCTTACTTCCACGCACAAATGAGTGAATTAATTTCAATCTAAAGTACTTTCCGTTTTAATTGAGAGTTTATTTATTAGATAATTGAGGAACGTTACATTTTTGCAAAAATTTCTAATACATTTTGAGTCTGTAGTAGTACAGTTACCAGTTACTCAGTTTAGTTCTGTTGATTTTGAAAATTGGCTTCAACATTTATCATATTTCCATAGTCTAAGTCCGTAACCTACTAATATGTGAAACAACAAATATGCATTCTGTGTTAAAAATATGTAGTTGCCATTGTGACATTTCAGAAATGCCGATTTAAATTTCTCGAGAATGTAATAATATAAAATACCTTCAAATAAATTTCTTCATCTACTCCCATAGAATAATATCCATTATTCAACTGAATTTGATCTGTAATAGTCTCTATTAACCAATAGTGTGAGGTAATAATAACTCACGCTTATAACTCACTCTAATACAAATTGGAAAAATTTAGCTTACGAAATGAATAAAAAAGTCGGGTCACTGGGAACACTATTTCAGACTTCAAGGTTATGTTCTCGCTATCCATTTCTACATTTTCTTAGGTCTGAATATCCAAAAATTGCATTTGGAAAACGTGAATTTTTGACGTTTTCTACGGGATACGATATCGATTCGATTTTCGACCACAGAAATCGCTTTTGACAACTGTTGTCGATTTTGAAAATGCAGATCATTTCGAATTTTACTGAAGAAGTCAAAGAAAGTATTGTGTTCAATTCACGGTAATGGTCATAACACACTTGATGAATTACATCCCTCGCCTGATGGCTCGGGTTGCAAAATTTATCTGCGTGTGTTATGACTTACATATGTAATACGAATCATAATAGCTATTTATGTAACAAGTACATAAATTAGATCTTTATGGACGAGTCCAAAAGCTTACAATACAATAATTCGTAATTATGTACGAGTTGCATACAAAGCTTTATGTTTGACGACAATGCAGAAATTTCATTTTCTGAAAATGCAATTATTATATTTTTTGGCAACCGTCCGGGATGTACCCACTTCCCGATCGTTTTTTCTTTGAGAAAGTATCATTTTCCGGCCTAGTCCGGAAAGTACGTATACTTTCCGGACTAGGCCGGTTGTTGTCATTGTTATGATCATCATAATGGCAACGAAATAACGGATGACAATTCTGTTCTGTTTAAGTCGAATAAGAATCAAGATGTCTCATTGATTCGTAATTCTACACGGTTGCCGAAAAAAATATTGTACGCAACACGCCCGAAAATAGTAAATTTTGTCTATTCGTCCAACAAAACACTATTTTTTGGACTTGCTTTTCCGGAATTACTATTGTCGCTTCATTACTGAAAAACATTAAGTATGCTTTTGCTTTTCTTACCTTAGTAACAGTAACCATTAGCGACCTTAGCAACCTCACTGAACAAAGTTGTTTACTTCGTTAATTCTGTGACAAACGTCATAATAATCCAAAAAATATATAGTTCGGGAGAGGAAAGCGTAGAAAATTTAGCTGCAAGCGTCAAAGAATCTCTATTAGCCACTAGAAGTGCTTATGAAAATTAGTATGCGGCCTATAACTAGTGGTGTGAAACGAAGAAAATTGTAAAATCGAGAGAAGACTGTGACAGTTGAGTCCAATAAAGTGGTGTCCCATAAAGTGGTGTCCAATAAAGTTGTGTCCAATAAAGTGGTGTCCAATAAAGTAGCCAATTATGGACACTAAACGAATTCATAAATCAAGTGTTTATGAGGCAGTCGAACATAAACAATCATTATGACACAGGTCGTGTTATCGAGAACGGTTACGCTTCGAACAACAGTCACGACTTGTACCATAATAATCCTTATTACATAAATATATATTCCCATCCCATTCTCTATTCGCGGGAAAAACCGCATTATATTTGAACACGAGTTCTTCCCCAGTTGTTTTTAGGGATGAACGCAATAACGCATCCAAAACATCAAATGCAATATATCCACATCAGAATACGAACATATCGGTTGTTCTCTCCAACATGACCAAGTATCCATCATCCACAACCCGTTAAAATGTTAAATGTATGCTTTTGGAGAAGCAGAATGATCTGTTCGCGGTGCAGACGTCTCTGCATTCGATCCGACTAGGGCTTAAGGGAAAAGCGTCAATTTGCTAATGCCGCCAACACGATATCGTTCTGAGTGAAAGCAAACACACAAAGTTTCCGAATATTAGGGAATTGGATAAGGAAAATCATTTCGTCGGATTTATTACATGCCGTTCCTGCGGAGTGTCGGTGGAGGAAGCGTTCCGTTTATTTCATTAAGTTGATTAGAGCGAGAAAAATCAATTCCGACTAGGTTGATGTGTTCTTTGATTTCTGTTCCGTTGACAAAGAACATCTACGTTCGAGGGTTGGTTTAATCGAAAAAGGGACGCCTAATTGATTCCGAGAGGTCCCAATTTTCCGATTGGCGTTCAGTGAATCTTTGATTTCCTGTGTTCCTTGTTTGAGCCAGTTCATTTTTGGCTCTTCGACTTTTTAATCTATAATTCACCTCAGTACGAAACAGAGTCATTTATCGACAGTCATTTTGTTTTACACAGGCCATAGATCAAGTTATATTATTTGATAACATTACCGGATATTCAATTTTATCCACCAAAGCCACATTCTTCTCTATGAAAACGGCTCAATAAAAGCTGTTTTCGCAACTGCGCTATCTACAGCTCGTCCTTCAGCTCCAATGAATTCCAGTATCTGAAGCCGAATTCAGAAATTCCACCTGCAAATGATCAATTTCCTGTAGTCTCTTGACTATGTTCTATGTCTTATTATGTGACCAATTTGATACAAGGCGAGTCTTTGACTTGTACATATATTTTAACTGTAGATTCCTCTCATCAAACGCTTTTTTCCTATACCATTTTTCAAAATTCTGTTTCGTTTGGGAGATACAGGGTGTCGAAAATCCACGAAAAAAACACTTTCCTGCTCATATATTCGGAACCGTTATTTCAAATGATCTGAATTTTGGTTGATTGGTTACTCTGTTCATGGTGCATATTCCTTAATCAAAACTCATTCGAAATTTGTCCTGGTATGAAAGTTACAGCGTAGCCCACTCATAAATCCAAGCAAAAATACCATAAAACCAGTTGAAAAAGATAAACGGTTCATATTTTCGTAAGAATCAATCATTTTAGAAAACAAAAGTATTTATAAGTTTCTTCAATAAAACGCGTCGTTTTCGAATTATTTCCAATTTTACCCGATAAAATTCGACGAAAAAATCAAAAATCATAAGAATAATCTGGATGCTTCCCTGGATTTATAATATCACAGAATGGCTGAACTTTATAAACTCTCTGATTATCTATAGTCCATACTAATTAACAAAGTTGTCAAAATGTTTATTAACTTTGTCAAGACTAAAATGTCAATGGATAACAAGATTCGGATATTAATGATGAATGTCCCACACAAACGACGTATTGAATTGAAATTAATGCAGAATGAAATGATCTGTGGCGATGTTTCTATCTAAACAATATCCTCTTGGAATTTTATAAACTCGACACTACATGGTTATTATCACATTAATTCACTTTCACCGAAAGTCGTCACTTCACCGTTTGCATTCTTCTCTGTGAATAAATGAATCGACCTTTGACTATAGTGTAAGAAATCAACAAATCTTTGTCCATCACGCCGCTATACGCATGCTTCGTTCAACAACCACAGACCAACTGTGGAACAACGGTTTATCTTTCGCACCGTTATAGGCGACTGAAATTAAGATCATAGCGCTCTATCGGCGAGAATCAGAACTACTCCTTCGGCATTTCCAAAGAGTCACGACAAGACGCCAAAAGTAAACAAAACTAGTGCCTTTGAGTTAGTTCATCCCTTAACGATAGGGGACGTACTGCTTTCTTGTTTAAAGAGAAAATCAACACAATCTGGCATCGTCTTCTCAGAAGCTCTATGATAGCTCTGTCAAAGAAGATGGGAAAATGGGTTAGATCATTGACCTCGAATCCTATGACCTAGGTTAATGAAGTTATGTTCGATTAGTGTAAAAACAATTCTTTATCAGATAATTTTGGGAGATAGAGGAAAATATGAACAAGTTATAAGTGCTCACAAACTAATCTTAATGAAAATCGAAGGAGGAATTTAGGTACTTTGGTGGGATAAATATGGCTTTTCAATTGCCAATATAATCGGACTATACTAAGTGTTTTTTTAAGGAAATATCGTGTTTGTACCATTTTCATTCCAATAAAGTTAGTACTGAAGTATTTCCTAAATGTATCAACTCAATTTCAACCGAGAAATATGCTTTGCATCAATTCCAGAAGATCGTTTTGGAGACGTATTTAGCCCAATTTTTTTTCAAATGGCTATATCTTTTTAACAAGGCCGAATTCAGAAAGATGGAAAATGAAAAGAAGGTTTTCTTTTTCACCTCAAGAATCGTATGTCACAATATTGACGTTATTGATTCAGGAGGGGGGTGAAATCAAAGTCATATTTTCGAATTTAATCTTTGATTTTACCAACAACAGTTGCGATTTAATTAATTCAGATTGTATGGTTTTTCTTCGTTGAAAGGGGCAGGACATCAATCTTTTCCGAATATCGCATATCCGATAATTAAAATAAAAGTTTTAATGAATGCTTTCGGGCCCAAATTAATAAGGGAACGTCATAATGATGCGGCAGAGGTTGTTTTTAAAATGCCAAAAGTACAGGGTGAATATTAAACAAGCGGAGTGATGAATCTATCCGAGAATGGAGGAAGGCTTGGGAAAAAGCGAGGGGTGTTTTTGAATATCTCGATTTGAGTGATCAATCTGTGTTTTGGACGCATATGAACAGCGGAAATGATTTGGGCAAAACTAAGAATAACAATGCGGATAGCTTGAAATGGACTACTTTTTTATACTTTTACTGCTACACATTGACTCTTTCTTAAGAAACAAAATTGTTTTGGAGCATAGATATTTGTAACGGGTGTTTTTTTTCGAGGTATAGAACTTCAAGTTGGCATTACTGTTCAAGAAGGCGACCGATTTAACATCTGTCAAGTGATTTATTCTCAGTTTGGTTTGGCAATTCATCATGAATAGACTTACGCCTGAACAACGCTTGCAAATAGTGCAATTTTATTTCAAAAATAATGGTTCTGTGCGGAATACGTATCGCGCACTACAACCATTTTATCGTCGAAAAAATCGTCCATCAGAGCAGTTAATTCGAATAACCATGGAACGTTTTCGCACCACGTTTACTCTTATTGATAACTCGCATCCCCAGAGACGCCGTACGGTGCGTACAGAAGAAGTTATTAATTGCTACTGTAGAGCGTAGCATTGAAGAAGACCCGAAAGAGTCCATGGTGTCGGTATAGAGCCATTATTACTAACTTTCTCATCCTGAATTGAACAACATGATGTCCAGGAGCTGTGGTCCCAACAAGACGGCGCAACATGTCACACAGCTCGTGCCACAGTCGAATTATTGAAACACACGTTTGATATCACGTTTTGGACCTGTGAATTGGCATTCAAGATCTTGTGATTTAACACCGCTAGACTACTTTCTGTGGGGCTATGAAAAGTCATTGGTCTATGCGGATAAGGCACAAACGCTTGACCATTTGGAAGACAACATTCGCAGTGTTATTGCCGATATACGGCCACAAATGTTGGAAAAAGTAATCGAAAATTGGACGTCCAGATTGGACTACATCCTAGCCAGCCGTGGCGGTCATATGCCAGAAATCATATCGAAAATGGAATGCCACAAGATTATCTTTCGAATAAATAAAATTCATGTCGATCGGATAATCCATCGTTATTTTATTGCAATTTAAAGTTCTATACCTCTAAAAAAAACACCCTTTATTAAGGAACTATTCCGAGCTTTAAGAAACTCTCAATGAACACGAAACTGATTCTTTATGTTAAATTATATCGCTAGCGTACCGCGAAACAATCATTTTCCGCAAATCGCTAGGAAATTTTGACATTCCAGTCAAAATTGGTCATAGAAAAAGTCCAAGATTTCCTAACTGTTAGGAAATATTCATTTCCTTACTGTGAGGAAATGATATTTCCTTACAGTTGGTTCGACATATGCATATACGAACTTTTCTCATGATTCCTTCGGCACTTATTCGAAAGAAGCAGTATTTTCACTGCATCAATCAGCTCTGGAGGAGTCCCAGAAATAGCAAATTCATCATCACTCATCATTTTACACTGTTTTAAATTCGAAAACATTAGCAATTAAATTAATTATATATGCGTCAACTTTGACAATTCAACATGAGTACGTTTCAATAGTAACGTAACCAATTTCAATACGAATTTCGAAGCATCATTCATTTATGAATTGAATAATTCGCGATTTCATCAAAATTAATTGGAATCTGTCGAATTTTGAACGATTTGCGGAAAAATAGTATGTTCACCCCGTAGGAAAAGACACATTCCTGGACTCTGTGTTGCCAAGTCTCGGCTTGCGCCTCGACTTAGCAATTTTCACAATCGTCCAGGAATGTTACGCTTTTCCTACCCGGTAAACAAGGTACTATTTGAGTCCTGATATATTACAAGAGCGACCAAGAAAACTGACAACATCTATAAATGTCAACAATATGTAAAACTACGCTTTGATGCATTATTATGTCTTTTGATAAACCAAAGATTTAGTAGTATGCGAGCAAAATAGGTAATTTTTTCATTGACATTCATTAGTAAATCTGCAAGAGGGTGATGAACGTCATTATCTAATCTTCTACAAAAACTCCGAAATCCGATTTGTTTGTTTTGAAAATTTAATTAGCATCTCAAAATGGACGTCGGCTTTTTCCTTTCGTGGGGATAGAAGGAACAATAATCGAGAGCTGATTCGAAAAATAAAAATTTTCCTCCTTTTGTCACACGAATTCGTACATAGCCGAAGGCGTGTACTAATCAGAGCAGAAATAATGAAATTTTAGGATCTGCTTACTCATTTCTGTGAGAACTCCGTTGCGTTGGGTGAATAAAAAATTGTTTCCAGCATTTTGCTGGAAATTATATTCGGTGAAATGTTTTATTATTGAATGTAGGATAATGCTGAATTTAGGATGTTTACTGAGTCTCTGACAGATAAAAGATTCTTTCCAAAGCGTTCAGAATAAATCTTCTGGTCGACTTGAATATTATTATGATTATATCACTCACAAATTTCTTTTGATTACAATTCTTATGAGTGAAGTAGAATGTGTTTCCTTTTTCTGATCTTATTTTCATTTTTTGAAGTGCGAACTTGTGAATTGGGATACAAATTTATCATTCGCTTGAACTCAACTATGAAATCATTTTCTTCAAAATATATACTATTTTCTCACTTCTAAATAGCAAAAATATTGATGGTCTTGTTTTCATACTCTTTATTTTTTCAGGTGAGTTGAAAATTATTGGAAAGCAGACGAAGTTTTGGTGAGTTCCAGAATTATATGCGTTCAGTCAACGAAATTGAATGCAGTTTTTTAGAAACAACTGCACAAATGGGAAAATATCAAAAGAAAGAACTAACTTTTCGGAAACTAGAAGATTCATAAGTCAGGATTTCTGGCATAATTTCCAATTTCGATTCGTGCTAGACTCAATTATTTTCTATCGAATTTGAAAGAAGTGGGTATGAATCTACGAATGCATTTGCTGCACATTCAAGAGGAAAATCATTAATTTACCTACTTGCCACTCACAAAGATACATGATTTTTATTTGAAATTCATAAACCTGAAGAATCAGTTTTCAGAATTGCGGAATAAAAAGTTCAAATGGAGATCAGAAGAGTCTAATACTACTGAAATATTAATACCTATCAATGGCAATCGAGATTGCATTTGTTATAAATACATAATGAGGAAAATAAACATTGAGAGCTTCAATAAGGATATAACCTTTTCTGATGACTTTTGTTCTCCGATTTTTTGATTCATTGACAAGAATATCAAATCAACTGTGAAAACTTCGATGTTTTGTAACTTTCGAGATTCGGGATTTTCTCAGAACCGTTTTAGTTAAGACTCTACACCCTTTCGGAAATCAAGCGTCGACTCGGCATCGTCAGTGAAGAGGCGGACTTGAAAAACAGCCGACAATTAATCCTGAATATAATTAGTCGGTGGCTTTAAATCAATTCGGACGAACCCTCTCTCCTCTGAGATGCATTTTGTCGAGAGGAAAGAGAAATTCCAGTTGAGTTACGTCCCTATTTCATGTCGCTCGGCGAGTTCAAGCCGAATTACCGATTCAGCATAAATTTGACGCTGGTTACGGCTGTATTATTATCGAAGAGTTTGAAGGGTTATGTGAAATTTCTTCTAGAAATATGAGGCGAGCACATTCTTTTCGTATTTACTCTACCAAATTAATTTTTTTCAGACGGTCAGACATCGGGTGAAAACTTGTTGATAAAATAATGTCCAAATTATTGAATTTAATAGTAGGAATAATCAGTTTCGGGCACTATCGTTATTATTATCATTTTTTCGTAGAATCATGAATATCAAAAGTTGTGCTAGAATTTTGTTCACAATTTTGGAATACTGGAAAAATCCTGCGATGATATTCCCCGAATTCAAAAGATGTTCGATATTCCTAACTACAGTACACTTGCGATGTCTTTATGGCATGATGGATATTTTTGAAACGAAAAAAAAATTATTAATCCTTCAAGTCATAATGAATAATTGCTTTCATTTGAAACACGCAACCTTATGTAATAGCTCGGCAAGGAAACCTCTTGGAAAAAATCCGAGTAAGTTGTAAGGTTCAAAAAAGATTATATACAGGGTGTTCCTGAATCGGAGGTTCAAAGGAAGTGGGGATATTCCTTGCCAAATCAAAGAAAAAATTTCAATAAACATAAGACCGCAATCGTTTCGTTTTCGACATACTAGTACACCCTACTACATAGTTGTAGGTACTAGGGAGTATGTGCACATATACAGGGTGTTTCACCATAAACTGGACAAACATATATAGCCGTGTAGACAACACCGGGGAAGTCATTTTTGCCTTATGACATATACCCCGTTTTCGACGCATAAGCGAGATACAGGGTGTTCAATGTCAACTTCGAGCAATATTCTGATAACTGTTGTGAGTTACGCGTGATATTTGAAATAACGGTTTGTAGTCACATCTTAGTATTTTTGAGGGCTCAATTGAATTGTGGTGTAGAATTTCGCGAAAAAATATTCAATATGGCGGAAAACCTGCAAAGTTGTAATTTTTTTTTCTCGGTTGCTAATTTGAAAAGCATAATCTCAACGTACTCGATTTTCTAAGATTTTCCGTGAAAAAAAAATTTCAAAATTCGAAGTCAACTTTTTTTTTTACATGTCTTCAGTGAAAAAAAAATTCGCCCAAAATGTTTGGAATTTTTCATGGTTGAGCTATCTTTAATTCTGAATACTTGGGTGGAAACAGAATGAAAAAATATCAATTGGTTTTCTTTTTGTAGCCTTCCGAAGAATACGCTAGGTGTACTTTCTTAATTTTTATTTGAGAAACTGGAGGCCGTACGAAGGTCAAAACTGTGCTGCTGGGCTGCCAGAATGACCCAGATACAAATATGAAATTATAACCAAAAAAAATTTTTTTCTAAAAAATTAAAAAAAAAATTCCTATTTTTTATTTTTTCCAAAAAACTTTGGTAAGGTTCAAACTCTACACTCTCGATTAACTAGTGTTGCTTTGGTAACGGAGATTTATAGGAATAGAATTAATCCAATTCATACTCGTGAGTTTATTATTTCATATTTTTATCTAGATAATTCTGGCAGCCCATCAGCACAATTTTGACCTCCGTATGGCCTCCAGTTTCTCAAATAAAAATTAAGAAAGTACACCGAGCGTTTGTACCTCCCATCAAGAAACGTCCTGCATGATGAATATATGAGATTATCAGGACTAGGGGATTCTTTTTTGTATAGTCCATTCAATTTTATAATTATACCGGTTGGCCATCAAATTCTGACACATTTCACAGTATAGGTATATTTTGAAAATGTTAGCTTATAGTCATTTTCCTGTCAGATAACTACGCAACGTTGTCCTTTCTACATAGAAGTCGTAGTAATTACTTATTTATCAAAGTTTTTATTCACTTCAGAAAAATAATGATTTCGGGAAAATTTTATGTGAATTCAATAATTCCAAAGACCTGGCGAATGTTGAAGAAAGTTTTTTCTCTGTTTATACTGAAAATATTTCACGTATTCAAACATGGTTGGAAGATTTAGTTATGCTTTTTTCTTGTACGGAAATCAATAATCGAATGTTGAAATTTTACTGAAAAATAATAGACAGAATAGTCTGTTACTTTGTGATAGTTATTCGAAAGAGAATAAAAGTACTGGAATAACCCGACAGAAAAACTTATAAACGAACAGTGGATTTACCCACTTTCAAAAAAATTCTCAAGAACCAGGCCTACAGAAGATATTTAAATACCTTTTTGCACAACTTGAAATACTCCAGTATGAAAATGTAGTAGTACATCGAAACCTGTGTCACAGTTTAACCTTGAAAGAACCAATTCCATTTACAAAGTCAAAATTTTTTTTATAGAAATTAGCATTGGCAACGCCTCTGAGAATTATTTGACATTTCACGAGTACCAACCAGCGTCAGTTTTAAGGGAATAAACTTGATGAACCTTGATAATGGCCATCCAGGATACATTATAAAAGTGAATGGAGTATATAATAAGAATCAGTTTCATTAATATTGGATTCTTCATTTGCGTCCAGCCTCCACCAATTCGACGCCGCAGACCGGACTGCCGGATCCGAATCCCCGGAGACCCCGGATCCGGTCCTTACCGGTGGGACGCGGGGGGTGGCACGGAAGCTCCTCGATTCATTTGGAAGTTAATTAGGCAGAAGTTGGAACATTTGATAACTTGCTATACTTTGCGCAAACTAAGCGATAAAATTTCCCTGGCAACCCCCACCATGGGGAAACTTTTAACCGCAATTTGTGAATCTTACCACTTCCGAAATTTATTTCTAAAGGCCCCCGGAATAAATTAGGGGAAATCCTATACAGCGGGCCCCGCTCTGTTTATTTACATTGGTAGAAATTCGGGCGACTAATGGCGAGATCTTTTCGACTGGTCTTGGAGGAGGCGGAAGCTTACCATTATCTATACATCGTTATTCCAAAAGAAAGGGGGAATGGGGATGTTTCCTGATATATTCGAGCATGTATACTAGAGGGAATTCGAAGAGAGTGGAGTTATTCTGTCGCACGATTATTGAAGCGAGTATATTTTTGTTTATAACAAGCTTAAAGTGAGGATAACAAAATGAACAAATCGAGTAAAAAAAGCATGGACTTGAGTCAGGAGCTTTAACCGGCTCTCCCATGCACCTTGTGAATAGATTCGATTTTTCTAATTTAAGAAATGAATTGAAAAAATAATTCGACAGCTGTCCAAAGAGAACAGACATCTGATCATCAATGATCCTAGTTACCTATGTTTCCGAAATATTGAGATCTTTCGTTTCGAAAATTCACTACAATTTTATATGCCTCAGGATGCGAACTTGACTAAACATATCATGTATACTCCATTCACAATTATAAAATCACAACTCTGGCCTTGGAAATTTGACACATTCCACTCTGTATCGAAGTTATGACGTTTTTCAATATATTTTTATGTTACAAGTCAACACTATGTTGCCCTTTCTACATTCTTAGCGTATTTCTCAGAATGTGAATGAATTGGAAAAGATGTGATGGACGAAAATAATTAACGTTTATATGAATTGATAGAAAGGATTCCTTTTCTAGTTATTTGCATGAAAAGTACAAGAGATCACTGTTGAAATATATTATTTTTCGCCATGGAAAAAATTGCATTGCTTTCACATAATTTTTATATGCATGCTTGTGAAGATTTAATGTTTATTATCCTCTTGAACTGAAAGTTCAAGACTTGACGACATTTTATTTATTTGATCTTATGAACAAGGAGTAAAATATTCTGATTGTATAGTAATTTATTAGTCTGATAGGCAATGTAATTTATTAGATTAAAAAATATTCATACATTACTACCACATTACTTGTACAAATAAATTGGAATAGGTCGAACATATGCTACACATTTATCATTCACCTGTTCTGAAATAAGACACAAACTCCTGGAATATGAAAAAAACCGATGTATTCTGGTTCAATATAGCCTATTTCTACTTTCGGCAAAGGAATGAAAGCTCCAGTGACACATTTCAATTCATCGGAATCTGAATTCACCAACTGTGGAATGCAATATAGTCATATTTCTTCTTTTTTTAGCTTTTTCGACGTGTTTTTTTCTGAAACGTGAAAACGATCAAGAATAATCATTTAGAGACCGATGATGGCCATCCAGAACCCGTTTACTTACGAAAATCGTGCAATTTCATTCTGCAAGTTCTTTCCTCATAATTCCTCGAAAATCCTACCTGAACCATATTTTCCAAACGCTTTCGTTAGAAGATCGTATAAGGAAGCTTTTTTTGTCCATTTACACATTCCAAATAAATTTTGAGCACCAAAAACGATACCGAAACTAACCATACTTCTGGGGGACCGGAATTTCGTTTGAAATCTTTCAAAACGGCCAGATACCTAAAAAAAAACTTCGTTATCAAGTGTTAAAAGGTCGATTAGTACTTACTTTCGCTTCATTTATGCATATAAATCGGTTTTGGTCCAATTCAAATTTGCCGGTCGTACTCACGCCAAAACTCGTGAAAGGAAAAAATGACACTTCCACGAAACTTCTTCTGGACGACGAAGAACGGAAAAATATGCGATTTCCTATCGATATTTCGCCCCAAAATCGCCAATCGATTCGAACTAACAGAATGTGGTAAATCTTTGATACTTTTACTTTGATGTGAACAGAAAAACTGGCATCGTCGTTTCGTCATGAACGATATTCTATGTACGCGCACAGATTTTTCATCAGGTGCACCAATTCCTGAAAACGAAACCATGGCCAGAGTTGTGATTTTATAATTGTGAATGGAGTATAGTTCATATTCTCCACCTGAAAATCATTTTTAATCAGTATTCAGACGAATTTCGAATGAGTTTTCCCCCAACTAATAATTCCTCAGACCGTGCAAACAACTCTGTCTGCGCGGTATCATTAACATCGAATTCCGGAAAGATAGTAGTCTAATTGGAAAAACATCAGACCGGCAATCTGAAGATGCGTGGTTCGACTCCCGCTCGGGGTGAAAACTTTTTCCGGAATTCGAAATTCGTCTGAATACCGATTAAAAATGATTTCCTATTATATTCCACAGACGTTAACTCCAAATCAATCTAATAAATAGTTTGAGAGAAAATGTGATTATTATTATTTGTTGTTACGTAGTATAGAGTGAACAGATCAGTTTCATAGCACGACTTCGATTTATATGCAGGGTGTGTCTTTGACTCGTTCACAATAGTAGATTCCACCGATTAGTAGATTTTAACCTGTTCCATTTTCCAAAATTCGGCTTCGTTTGAAAGATAAAAAGGTTGACGAATATTCATGAAAAAAAAAAAAACACTTCGCTTTGATATTTCAAATGAACTCAATGTAAGGGTATTTATTTATTTATTTTTCACTTGTACATTATATGTTTATTTTACCTTAGAAACGGTTGCTATAAATACACTCATTATGCCCGTGGGCATTTTAGCGGGCATTATGGATCATAACGCCCGCTCATTGTGCGAGAAGCAAAATGAGCGATCGTTATGATCCATAATGCCCGCTAAAATGCCCACGGGCATAATGAGTGTATTTATAGCAACCGTAGGAGCAATCGAATTTTATTGTAATTAAATGATATATTCGTGAAAAATAAAATCTTGTATGCACCACGAGCGTTATTAGATCCTAACGCCCATCGGGCAACATTCATCCCTCGGGCCAAAGGCCCTCGGGCCGAATGTTTCCCTCCGGGCGTTAGGATCCATATAACGCACTTGGTACATAAATAACTATTATTGTTGGCTGCTTCGACAACAAGGCCTTTAGCGGTCCTATAGGGTTTTCATGAATTGTTGCGAAAATATAAACTTTTCTCTTTCGAGCCCCCCTCAGTTACGGCCCCCTAAAAATCTCGGACCAAAAACAGTTTGCAAAAAAATTACACGAGTAAAATTATGCTTATACTAGCTGGCCCGGCGAACTTTGTTTCGCCTAAATGATACCTATACCATAGCCATCTTTATCTTAAGAAGGCCGTGCCTATACTTACTGTGGATTTCACAAATCGTAATCACCAGTGATCGGAGATCAACGGCTTGGTTAGATTTCTGAACTGTCAAATCGAGTTGATTCTAGATCAAGCTCCGATCACCGGTGATATGCATTGTGAAACCCCCGTTTAACTTACCATTGCTATTTTTTCAAGCAGGAGATAAATTAGGCATAATAAAAGTGCTGTCAAATTTCATCTGTCTACTGACAAATGTCATCTGTCATCTGTCATCTGTCAAATGTCATCTGTCAAATGTCATCTGTCAAATGTCATCTGTCAAATGTCATCTGTCAAATGTCATCTGTCAAATGTCATCTGTCAAATGTCATCTGTGAAATATCATCTGTCAAATGCCATCTGTCAAATGTCATCTGTCAAACGTCATCTATCAAACGTCATCTGTCAAACATCATCTGTCAAATATCATCTGTCAAATGTCATCTGTCAACCGTCATCTGTCATCTTTCCCACGGATATGAACTGTCACACAAAACAGAAATACAAAATAATATGTCAATTACTAATTATGGGCAATTTTGAATTCAGTTATTTCCGCAAATATATTTATTAGGTACCCAAACATAAATCAAGAAAATTTCAGAAATATAGAGAGAAAATGAAAATGGACAACTCACGATTGATGCTGATCGTCACATTTACTTTACAATCCGGTGAAAATTCACTGTTCCACCAACTTAAGATCTTTACCTGCTTTTGATCTGATTATAGCCTATGAATTTAATCGTCAAGATCCGATTCACTTGGCGTTTCGGCAAACATTTCTGTGTTTCTGTTCGGTGTGACAGGTCGTATCCATGGGAATATGGAAAGTTCGGTATTCCTCCGACTTGAGATGTTTATCCACTTTTTCATCTGGTAATAGCATTCCATGTACTATAAATTCTATGATTAATCCCCATGGAATATTCTTATACCGTTGGTAAGACCTACTGCACTTTTAACTATTCACTTGACATGCGATTCTGTGGAAGAAAAACTAACCTCCTTCGTCCAAATGTCAAAACCTATATAAGTACTCTATGATTGCTCGATTGGTGGTAACACATAATTCTATGGGTGGTAAGAAAAAGGAAGGCTTTTTTTTCTTTCCTGTAGGATTTTTTTGGGAATATTTTGTTATATAAACCTTGCCCTAACAATAATAAACACAACAAAAAAAGAATTGTCCAATTTGGTGCGATCGTTTGAACAATATGGCATTTCGAAGTTTTGAACCAACCATAGATCGCATTCGGCCTTCTTCCTGTTTAAAACGATATTGAATGTGTGAAAATATCAAAATTTTTTGTTTGTATTTTTACCAGTTATCAATGATAATGTCAACTTATCCGCTAATGAAAAATTGAAAAAAAAAATGAAAAAGTCGAAGAAAATTCCAGCCTCTACGGCTCAGGCGTACCTATTATCTGTTGATGAATTATTCTCTTCTCGAAAACCGTGAACGCAAGAAATTATAGAAGACATTATTTGTTATAGATGGATGGATCAAGCTATTCTAATTAATTCCTCAAGTAGAATATTGATATAGAAAAAAGTTTCTTGCGAAACAAGGTTCGGGGTTGGCTTTCTCTATCCCTTGTAATCAAAGAGGAACAGCACCAAACAATGACTGCTCAACCTTATTCTTATCAATTTTTTTGGTTTTTGAGCAAAAATTGTAAACTGTTTTTCGGACGCCATTTTGAGGAGCTGTAACTGAGCAGGGCGGCTCAAAAAAGAAAAGAGTATTATAAATTATTCAAGATAAATTAATGAAAAATGGAAAAAGTGCAATTGATTTCACAAAAAATTTTGCTTCAACATGGTTGAAAATATTGAGAGTATTTCCTGAATGTATTTAGTCAGTTCCGATCAAGAAATTACAACTTTGAGGTTCTCACACCCATACCTTAAAATCATGTGAGGCATGCATTCTCCCATATTTTTTTTGGAAGAATGGCTACATCATTTAGTTAAATGATGCTAGTTAGCTGAATTCGGAAAAATGAACAATGAAAAAAAAAACTTCATTAGACTTCAATAACCAGCAGTTGAGAATTGTGCTAGTCACAAAATAACCCTGCATATTCTTTTGAAAGAGAGCAATATATACTTTCATGTGAAAAAAATGACGACAAGGAACAGATCAACAGATCATTTAAAAAAATATTTCCTTATATTCTCATAATAATTGCATAAGTCTTAAAGGGTCTACGTCCCTGAAAAAAAGGTAGTCAGAAACCATTTTTTTTTCTGATTGATGAAGGGATGTATGAGTGTGTAAAGATAAAAATAATAAAAAAAATATTTCATAAGTATTGAATGAATGAAAAGGATATTCCCCATCATTTTTGGTTATTTTGTAACATTTCCACCATCGAAACGAACAAATATTTTTATGTTTTTTCATTTCAGTATTGAATTCATTTAGTGAATCAAATGTGTATCTCATTTTTCTGTCAGAATTTACCGTTTTTCTTCAAATAATATTACAACGCAATGTGTTGTTTTCGCGAAATTTATTTCCTTGAATGTTTCTATTCGAAATGATAAATATCCATTTTTATCAACGACAATTTATTGAGGTATTAAGGAAAGAGATAGTATTATACAGCCAGTGTGAGATCTAGTTCAGGGTAGGATTTCTTATTATGTTCCCTGCGGCCCAACATTTGTTCTATTGAGCTAAATAATCCAATAAATGAAAATTAATGCACTGCACTGGCATCTGGCGATATACGTTTCTTATTTTGAAGGCTGAAGACTCTCAAATCAAAAAGTGTCATTGAAAAAAAAAGGAAGTTGCTCCACTTATACAATATGGCCATATCTTAAAATATTCAGGGAGTAGAGAATGAAACGGCAGACTAAACCATTTTCATCTTGGAAACTTGGGGTTTTCGTAGCTGGCCTCATATAAGCATTCTCACGTGGAAAAATTTCAATATTCAGCCATTAAAATCATGTACATAGATTTCAAGCCTGTATAGGAATCAGAGTTTCACAGCTTGACTTGATATTCAAGGTACTTGACTTGGCTTGATTTGAAATCAAGTCAAGTTCAAGTCAAGTAGTGGTTTTCCAATGTCAAGTCAAGTCAAGTATTTATTCATCAAGTACTTGAAATATCAAGTACTTGTATCAAGCTACTTGATTATAACAGTTTTATTGTGTAGGTGTGCACATCAATAAATTATGAAAGGAGAATGAACCTTGCAAAAAACACTTTTATTTATGAAACATTGTATAAAAGAACCAAAAATGTCAACCTTTTTAAACTGGAAACACAAATTATATCGCTATAAAACATAACAAAATGAGAATTGAAAAAAAATTTTAATGTTGAGGAACCTCCAAGCACTGTTCGATTACATTATTTTCCATCCAGGATCTAAGACACATGAGGCATCTTATAGAATTGTCGCCTAATCTGTTGCGGGTTTTTGAAACAGTCAGAGCAGCCCTGGAAAACTGTCTCTAAACATCAGGAGTTGATGATGCTGATGGCGTTGATAAAAAATCTTTGGCCAAGTTTGGAAAAACGTCTTCGTGTCTCATCCACCATTCTAAAATATCTTCAGAATTGTCAGCACGTGATTCAGACAGGAATTTGTCTATTTCATAATGCCAAGCCATTCAATTTGCTCGATTTACAGGAGATTTCTTGAAGGAACTTAATAGATCGATGTCAAACACATATTCTGACTCGCTGGTTTCTAATTCCATTATTTCAGATGATTACTCATTTTTTTTCTGCAGGGCACAGGTTTAACACTTATGTAATTATGTGATGTAACGAGTCTCTGCACTTGGACAAAACACCTAGAATAGAATATGGAAGACTGCGCAATCGCTTCAGTCAGCTTGGAGCTCAAGGAACCCCCTTATTTTGTCTAGGCGCGTACGAGCTTGCAGAAATATACGCCGTGCGACTCGTACGTATCAAGATCAAGTAATATCAAGTAGCTTGATATCAAGTCAAGTAATAAATATCTCAAATCAAGTCAAGAGTCAAGTATGTAATTTGTCACGAGCTTGATTTCAAGTCAAGTAGCGTGTTAAAAAATCAAGCTACTTGACTTGATGAATCCCTAATAGGAATTGGCCCGATCTTCTATAGATTCCACTGCGTATCGTTTGCACTCGCTGCATCCCAACGTAAATTGCAAGTCTTATTCCCTAAGACATTCAAAAACTTTTCCGCAGCACCGAAAACCTTTCATTGCACTCACCGGGCATCCAGCAGAAAGTCTCGATAATGTAAAACTTTCCGGGCCCAAAGAACAAGAAAACTCCCATTTGAATAACGTTCCGTGTTTCGCGATATTCCAAACGCGAAGGATAAAGATCTGCCGGCGTTACGGCCCGAGCGGAAAAATTTCCAGAGCTCACGTGGAGTTGTGGTCTAGGTCATGGTATTTTCAGGATTTGCAAAATCCGACGCGGGCTGCGTGCTGCATGCGATCTGCTAATGCCGTCAAAGGGCAGAAATTCTAAGCGAAAATCAGAGTACCGAGCCCCGGGTATCTGATACCTTTCATCATGCGAGACGTTTTTAAGGGGTTCTCGCTTGACGTCGCAAGGCTATTTTCGGAGAGAAATGGCCGTTTCAAGGAAAACCGCCATATTTTCATATGCAGCGCGCTCTCTTATCACTTCGCCCATCGGTTTCGTACTGGAAATGGTAAATCGCAGCTGGAATTTTTTATGGTTTCATTAACTTTATGCGGTTTGGCGTCGCGAATTGCGCGACGTTAATCGGGATGATTAATGAGAACTATCAATTTCAATTATGGATATTCCGAAGTGAATATTCACAATAATATTCCTATATTACTTATTCTCATGATCGGTTTCGAAGTTACCTTAACGGAAAACCTATGCTTATGAAAGTTAATCCTATTCATATGAGTCTTGGGGTTCCTCAGGGCTCCGTTCTGGGACCACCATTTTCTTTATTCGACAGGAATTACTCACCTGTTTATTTGGCACACTTTCTGTTTATTTTATTTGCCGATGACACCTCGGTGGTTGTTTCTTCACGGAATTAGGAGGAACTCCAGAATTCTTGCTTTTTAAACTATAAAAACTTGTCTTATAAATTGGACAAAGACAATGTTAATCAATTATTAAAATGAAACTTTATTTTTGTTCATGTATTTACATTATACAGTGCGCGTCAAAATTATGGAACAAATTCATTTTCTCGGAAGAAAAATCCGGAAACAGTTCAATTTCTGTTTCACTTCTACCAAATTTTTATGAAGTTTTGAAGAATTTTTATTACACCCTGTGCCATCCCCATCAACTCTCTAAAGAGTGGGGAAAGTGGGTCACGTGGTACTTTTTTTGCAAGGTCTTTGTATCTTCTTTACAGGCGTGCAGAAATTTTCAAGAAAATTTTTTTTTCGAAAAATTAGTTAGTTCCAAAAGGTTTTCAGTATGTGCAGGAAGAATGTGTCAAGCGCTTTTGTTATTGCATCCAGAACGATGCCCATTTTAAACATTCAATTCAACTTATCTTGTAATGCACAATGATTCCAATGCCGCAATAAATTTCCAACGTCACTCCATTTTTTTCTCCATGAAAGGGTTAGTTGGGGTTGAAAGTTGTGCATGAACAAAACTGTAATGGTCTACTTTCATTCGGTGACAAATATCATCAGGTCTCAAAGTAAATGAGCCATGACAAACTGCACATACTGAAAACCTCTTTGAACTTACTAATTTTCAAAAAAAAAAAATTTCTTGAAAATTTCTGCACGTCTGTGAAGAAGATACAAAGACCTTGCCAAAAAAGTACCACGTGACCCACTTTCCCTATTCAACAAATTTGGAGGGTAGATGGGGATGGCACAGGGTGCAACAAAAATCTTTCAAAATGCATAATAATTTGGTAAAAGTGAAACAAAAATTGACCTGTTTCAGGATGTCGTTGCGGAATATTTTTCTTCTGAGAAATTGAATTCGTTCCATAATTTTGACGCGCACTGTATAATATGTTGTGCGAAACGACTCAAAATGATACGATAACGATACGATCGAACTGCGTTGAGACCATGTGATCTGAAGGGCAGATTACGAACGACAACGACGATAGGATCCTTGCAGGTACCATTTTACCTGCCTAGACGACATAATAGATTATCATCAATTACACATGGATTGATCAGAAAGGTTGTAAATCTCTTGATGTTAGATAGCTCGTCTTCAGGCATTTGTTGATTGAGGGTGGTATTACACCCAAATATTTCGTCGATCCAATGAGATCAAAATTTCTGCAAAGAGTCTGATTTTAAATGTCACTTCTACGAGGAGTGAACTTTCGACATAACAGAACTAACTACCGGATTCAAATATGGTGAAGGTTTGTTTAGTTATCAGATAATTGAATGCCAGAAAGACATGTGTATGTATTCATAAAAAATTGTGGAAATATGATTAGGTACTCAATATGAATAATAGATCTGTATGGCTGAACTATATCCTTCACCAATATAACTTCAGCACCTGCCTGGTTGTGAAATATGATTGCTTTTGGGATTAAAACACCAGTTTTCAATCACTTCAAGAAGACAGCAAGATCAAACCAGTTATCCCATCGGTTTGGGTCCTTCTCGACCAGATATCAACGTCGATTCGGCAATAAAACATCCCAATGAACCAGATGTGTCGATTGAACTGATTCTTATCATGTGGACGCCGTCTTATCAATTCGTGTCGTCGAGAAAGGCGGTTTTCGAATGATCGCAGCCAACTTTTGTATGAAATTATATCCATTAACAGGTGAGCGCTTCGGTAAGTCCTCTTCACGGAACTGAATCACCGAAAATCCCCGCTAAATTACCACTTGCGCCGTAAAATTAACCCCCTGATCGCCTCAATAGCCGCAGCTCTCCTCTATTAAAACAAATTCAGCGTTACAACGGGTACACGTCGGCAGTAACTTTGTGAACAAGGGTTGAGCAAAGTTGGAAATCCCTAGACCGGTATAAAACGCTTTCCGCTGGGACATATCTATTTCAAGCCGGATAGGACGTTAATATTACATAAGACTCTCAACATGCAAAGACTGTCCACACGCTGTTACCCCCGACAATAGCCCAGACCGACAATGTCGAGAATTGTATTAACTATGAGGACGTCACTCCGTTTAAATGCTAGGTTGGCGGATTTGGACGGTCCGAGATGAATTTTAAGGGTTTTCGGGACGCCTTTTATCACATTTTATACGAAGGTTAAGACGGGTTGGGACAGGACCGACACTGTCCTGGACAACTGAAAAATTTATCTATTCGAAAGGATGAGGGGTCAAGCATTACCTTTTTGCATTGTTAAATCCATTAAATTTTATGGAGATCGATCTGTCTTTCAGCATTCATCTCATCCAAATAATATGAAATTTTAGACAACCAAAAACCGGAAAATATAATCGTTGTCTCTGGAGCAGCGATAGGCTTGTTTTTCCTTGAAGAATTTACTCAACCTCACCACTAGGGCTCAGGAGTTGTTATAAAAGATGTGAATCTCACATCATACACCCAGTCTTTCTCCGTTATATCGGATTCTTTCCGACTAAACACCTGTGGTTGGTTCCTGCTATTTGGCTATAAACCTCCCATCTTCCCATCTATAGATTTTCACTTTCGCATTTTTCATGCTGACTGATTATCCATGAACTGGATATCTCTCTCTAAGTGTGGAATTCTATTTCTTCATTTTCGCAATTGGTGTCTGAGTATTTTGCGGTGAATTCTCGCTGTTTTTGCTTCTTCAGCGGAGTCATGATCAACTAACCTTTTCAGGTCGTCATTTGGATGTTCACTAGCTCTTTCAAAGGCTTTTCGTTTGATGAATGTGGTAATTAACCCCCATGGTATGTATTTTTGAATTTGATCATTCCTTACAATTTTCTAATGCCCATCTAAAAAATCTGTTTTCTGTGCTTGTATCCTCTTTATATTGGTTCTCGCTGCATGGCCTCATGCTGTTGATCCATATGTTAGCTCAGGTCTGGCGACTTCTTTTATGATCCTCAATTTCGTGTTTCTATTCATTTGGCTTCTTCTGCCTATAATCGGATATACGAGGATATATTGAAAAATTCTTAGCCTACTACAGAACCAAACAAAATTTCAATGTCAAAATATTTCATTACTCAACATATTCTCCTCTTAATTGAATACATTTATTACAGCGAACCTGCAACGTCTCTAGACCTTCCAAAAAGAATGTTTCCTCTTGCTCTGCAAACCAGTCCTCTACAGCTTTCATTACCTCCTCGTTGGAAGAAAATTTACGACCTTTCAAACTTTTTTTTCAGTTGAGGTGAGGGATGATAGTCGGACGGAGCCAAATCTGGCGAATAAGAGGGGTGTTCTAGTTATTCTAACCCTAAATCATGAATTTTTTGCATGGCAACATGAGATTTGTGTACTGGGGTGTTGTCCTGTAAAAACAAAACACCTTTAGATAGCTTTCCGCGTCTTTTCTCTTTAATTTTTCCCCGTAGAGTGGTCAGCAATGTCAAATAGTATTCTCCAGTTATTGTTCTACTCTTATCCAAAAAATCAATCATGACTTCTCAGGTCTTGGAGAACCAGAGTGTTGCCATTCCATCGATTGTTGCTTTGTTTCTGATCGTAGAAATGTATCCAAGTCTCATCCATAGTAACAATTCGGTTTTAGAAGTCCACATCGTTTCCAGATCGAGCACAGATCGAACGCGATGCTTCCACCCTTGCACGCTTTTGGTCAACATTCAAACATTTGGGGATCCATTTTGCAGAAATTTTTCTCATTTCCAAATTGACGTAAACTATATGATGAACGCGTTGGTATGAAATCTTCAGTGCTTCAGATATCCGTTTTAGCCCAATTCGACGGTCTGATAATATCATGTCATGAACTGCATCGATATTTTCGGGGACGGACATTGATCACCAAGGGTATTAAGCATATCTTCGTAAATCTGCTCACCTACCTCTTAACCCTTTTAAATGCAGGTACTTGATGATGGCTCGATACTTCCGTTTTTCGATTTTTGCAATTTCGGTGGACATCTTTTTTTTTTAATTTATTGCGTAACTCTGGTTTACTTTTTTGACGTTGAACTCTACACTTCTAATAAGTTATTGTTCGTTGATAAGGTATCGCATAATTTCGATTCCATCTTCAGTCTTCTCTTTCGAAAGAGAATTGCTTGACTCTTTTCTCCATTGTTTTTGATTTTCCACCTGATACATCATCTGCTGCTTCTTGAAGTCTCTGTGAATTATTTTTGTAGTTCTGTGCCTGACTGTAGCTTGTTCATTCTAAAATTCCTTTTTGATATACTCGGTCAGTCTTAGGAGCTGTTTTTCAGTTGAATGTTGTTTTCTGAACCCGAATTGTTCAGTTGGTATCGTAGCCAAGGCTTCTGATTCTTCATCAAATCGTCTGTGTAAGAGTCTCTCCACAATTTTTCCTAGGGCTGGGAGCAGGTCTATAGTTCTGAGGAAACTTTTTGTCTTCAGCTGGTTTATTGAAAACAATCACTTCTAAAGTTTTCCATCTTTCTGCAAAGTGTCCTGTTCTCATCACTCCATTTGCTATGCTGGTAAGATCTGCTGTACCTTTCTTAGAATTTTTTTTCAGAATGAGATTTGTAATTTTATCTTCTCCAGGAGACTTTTTCGTTTATCTCTCCGATAAGACGGTCATGAACAGAAAAATTGAAATGGTCCAAGAATAGAACCACGAGTCTTTTCAGTTCCACCTCCCGAACGAAATTTCTGCAGCACTCGACATTTTTGAATGAAAAAATTTGATGCTGATGAAAAATCGCTAAAACTTCCCTTTGATGATGATGTTGCCAGATCTTTAACTATATGACGTTTCAGGATAGTTTCAACCATAATTTACTGGTAAGGCCGTATTTAATCAAACGGTAGATATAAAGAAAGGTGACCAAAGACTGAAGCTATTATTTCAATTCCGTTATAAATAAAATTCGTAGGTTCATTAGTTAAATCGAAGAATCCCCACTCGTACCATAAATCAATGATTTTACGAGTATTAAGCACGAGTAGAGTTTTATCTGGAAGATATCTGATGCTAACGAAGTTCGGTAGTTCTACAAATGTTTCTGTATCATCGTCAACCAGATAACACCAAATTTTATGATAATGTAAACAGGTGCTCAATACTTCACCTGTGACAATGGCCTAAAGTGATAGATTGAGACTTCAGGTAGTCAAGTTGTTATCTAAACGCCTCGTCGGTTACCACTAATTAAAGCCTAAGGATCGTTGTTACTAATAGTAAAGGTGTGGATCCAACATTCGATTATCTGAGCCCCTAAGCACCTGTCTTGAAGTGCACCGAGCGTAATCACGATTATCGTCAGTTTTCGTGTTTGGGTGTTGATCGATAAAACAAATTTGTGAATGTCCACCGAATATTTGATGCCTATTTAAGAATATCCGTCCTGAACTGTGCTCAATTGAAAGGGTTTCGGTATAAAATATAGGACTAGAATGAATTACATTTCAGCTATCCTTTTCTTAGTAAGGCTAGATGTTCTCGTATATTTCCATAATTTCCAGGATATATACTGCTGTCATATATTCAAACCACTATTCACGAACTTTCATGTGGAGACTCAGCACTGAATCAGCTCGAGGTCTTACTGTGATAACAACCTATTTTAACATCAATAAAACCATCGCGCTGAGCCAGAAGTATACTCCATTCACTTTTATAATGTATCCCGGTTGGCCATGCTTTAGGTTTGTCAAGTTTTTTCACATGAAACTGACGCAGCTTGATACTCGTTGAATGTCAAATGATTCTCAGAGACGTTGCCAATGCTAATTTCTATTTACTCTTTTTCAACTTTGTGAATGGAGTTAGTTCTTTTAAGGATTAACTTTGACAAAGGTTCTGTAGTAGGTACCTACTACATACTATATTTTCCTACTGGAGTATTTCGAGTTGTGCAAAAAGGTCTTTTAATGCCTACCTTATTTCTTGAGAATTTTGAAAAGTGGGGAATTCCACTGTTCTTTTATAAGTTTTTCTGTCAGATTATTCGAGTGCATTTATTCTTCACAAAGAGAGGGACTATTCTGTCCATTATTTTTCAGTAAAATTTCAACACTCGATTCTTGATGTCCGTACAAAAAAATGGCATAACTGAATCTTCGAACCATGTTTATATACGTGAAAAATTTCCAGTTTTAACAGAGAAAGAAGTTTCTTCAACATTCGCCAGGTTTTGGAATTATTGAATTCACATACAATATTTTCTCAAATTCATAATTTTCTTAAATGAACAGTTCGATTAATACGTATTTACTACGACCTCTTCGTTGATAGGACAACGTTGCTTATTCATCTCTCAGGAAAATGACCATAACCTAACATTTTCAAAATATACACCGTGAGATGTGTCAGAATTTATTTCATGGCCAACCGGGGTACATTATAAAAGTGAATTGACTATATCTAATTCTAGCTCTGAAAAATCATCTTATTGGCTCTCTTTTTAATAATGTCATTAAAGTGTCTTGGATAAAATGAATTTTTTCATTATTTCTATATTTCGCAGTTGAAATCAATTTAATATCTAATAAGAAATCATAATGTGACATTACCAGGAATAATCCCTGCATTTTTCTTTATCTTTTAAGTCATACTTTTCTTGCACTAAGTCTTCAATGATTTCACTTCTTCTACTGCTTTGTGCTTTCCTGTAGTTCCTATTCTTCTGTAATAAATTCGCTTTTATGGTTCTCGGCATTATTTTAAGTGGTTATTAGGGAATCATTTCATTTGCTAGAGACCTATTTTGGCAATCCTTTCATTGAAAGTTTGACTTTTGCTGTGTGTTGATGAATCCTCTACCGCCATTTTTTTCTCATCACATAGAGTGATTATGCCTGCATTAGGATTTTTCAGATTTCTCATTGTCAGTTGTTTCCTTAGTTTTCTGTCAATTTTCTGTAATTCTGACATGTTTGACATTTGACGACATACGAGGATGTATTGATATCTAGTTAGTCTAGACCAGTTCCATGCATAAACAAAATATTGCGATACCATATCAACGAACAATAACTTATTAGAAGTGTCAGTGTAGAGTCCGACGTCAAAAAAGTAAACCAGAGTTACGCAATAAATAAAAAAAAAGATGTCCACCGAAATTCTAAAAATCGAAAAATTGGAGTATCGAGCCATCATCACGTACCTGTATTTAAAAGGGTTAAGAGGTAAGCAGATTTGCGAAGATAGGCTTATTACCCTTGGTGATCATGTCCTTCGTATGCGACCGTGAAAAATTGGACTGCAAGCTTCAAAAGAGGTAAATTTTCCGTTGAGAATGATAACCGATCGGGAAGGCCAGTTTCTGTGTCAGTCCCCGAAAATACCAGGCAGTTCATGACATAATTTTATCAGACCGTCGAATTGAGCTAAAACGGATATCTGAAGCACTGAAGATTTCATACGAACGCGTTCATCATATTATAGTTCACGTCAATTTGGGCATGAGAAATATTTCTGCAATATGGATCCCCAAATGTTCGAATGTTGACCAAAAGCGTGCAAGGGTAGAAGCATCGCGTCCGGTCTGTGCTCGATTTGGAAACGATGTAGACTTCTTAAACCGACTATGGATGAGACTTGGGTACATTTCTACAATCCAGAAACAAAGCACCAATCGATGGAATGGCGACACTCTGGTTCCCAAAACCTAAGAAATTTCGTGTCCAAAAATCTGCTGGAAACGTTCTTGCTTCAGTTTTTTGGGATTGCCATGGAGTAATCATGATTGATTTTTTGGATAAGGGTAAAACCGTAACTGAAGATTACTATTCGACATTACTGACCACTCTACGGAAAAAAATTGAAGAGAAAAGACGCGGAAAGCTATCCAAAGGTGTTTTGTTTTGACAGGACAACGCCCCAGTACACAAATCCCATGTTGCCATGCAAAAAATTCGTGATTTAGGGTTAGAATAACTAGAACACCCCCCTTATTCACCAGATTTTGCTCCGTCTGACTATCATATATCACTTTCCGCAATTGAAAAAAAGTTTAAAAGGTCGTAAATTTTCTTCCAACGAGAAGGTAATAAAAGCTGATGGAGGACTGGTTTGCAGAGCAAGAAGAAACATTTTTTTGAAAGGTCTAGAGACGTTGCAGGTTCGCTGTAATAAATGTATACAATTAAGAGGAGAATATGTTGAGTAATAAAATATTTTGATATTGAAATTTTGTTCGGTTCTATGGGAGGCTAAGAATTTTTCAATAAATCCTCGTATATGCATACGCCATAAGTGAAGCAATACATATTTTCCTCATTACTGTAAATGAATGGAAGCTGATGATGCCATCGCGAACACGTGAGTACCGGATTTTAATTAATCCCTGAATCAGTGGTTCTATTGTAAGGGGATTGAAGACCCAAAAATCCGTGCTGGTTGCCCGTCGTTGCAGTCACCCGAGAAGGGCACAATAGTCTTGTCGCACAATATAGGGGATTGTATTAACTAAGAACTTGGCATTTCAGGGTTCTCCAATTCCCATTTTACACGATTTGACGTAGACTAGGAAGTCCCTGCGAACAATGGGCGTTAGCGGATGATAACTCGGCGGATTATATATTCATCCGCATGCCTTTCGGCCTCACGTCCCTCCGATTTTGTGTGTGTGTGTCTCTGAAATCCGTTTAATGACCCCTGCACCAGCAAATTATATAATTTATGGGGATGACGTGGTCGCGGAAACCGGGATAGTTGAGGAACTTTGTGAAGAATAGTTTCGGGATAAATTTGTGGATCGTGTGAGGGTAACTGGAAATATTCTTCCACAGTTGAGTACGCTTGAATGAACTAACTCACCACAGGAATATTCTTCCCAATGCATCATTCTTTCCTCCATAGCGTGCCACCACAGAGTTTTGTATCAATTTCGACTAACCCCCCGACAGTAGAAATATCAGCGCAGAGGCTCGGCGCGTTGCGGATTTTCGACACCCTGTATTTTTTAAGGAGCCGAATTTTGAGAAATGTTATGGAAAAAAAGTGTTGAAAGAATTGATCCGATAAAGTAAAGAAATAGAATGCCATACGTATTAGGGTGACCCTGTATACAGAGTGACCCAGCCATCAACTTTGGCACACCATGTCGACGAAAAAAGTATATTTCCTATTCAAAAATTCTACTTGACCTTGGACTGACCTTGAACTCAAACCCCAAGGTCAGATTAACAGCCTGCATTCAATGTCCGCCTTAAAACTAAAAAAATTAATTCGAAACATTTTTTGATGTAGGCTCCTCCAGGGAGTTATTTCAGTGGATATTTAAAAATGGGTGAGGGTCAGTCCATTTTTTTCAAATATACAGGGTGAGTCTTTGACTTGTACATATATTTTAACTGTAGATTCCTCTCATTAAACGAAACACTTTTTTCCCATACCATTTTTCAAAATTCGGTTTCGTTTGGAAGATACAGGGTGTCGAAAATCCATGAAAAAACACTTTTCTGTTCATATCTTTGTAACCGTTATTTCAAATGAACTGAATTTTGGTGAATTAATTACTCCCTTTATGATGCATATTTCCAAATCAAAACTTATTCAATATTTCTCCCGGTATAAAAGTTACAGCGTAGCCAACTCATGAATCCACAAAAAAATACTATAAAACCACTTGAAAAAGATAAACGGTTCATATTTTTGAAAGAACCTATCGGTTTAGAAAATAAAAGTTTTCGTGAGTTTTTTCAATAAAACGCGTCGTTTTCGAGTTATTCCCAATTTTACCCGATAAAATGTGACGAAAAAATAAAAAATCTAGATGCAACCCTGGCTTTTCAATATCAATAAACTCTATACAATGTTGCCAGAATGTTCATCATTTTTGTCAAGACTAAAATGTAAATGGAACACAAAATTCGGATATCAATGATAAATATCCCATACAAACGACGTATAGAATTGAAATTAATGCAAAATGAATATTCAACACTACACGATCTGTGGCGATGTCTCTATCTAAACAATGTCTTCTTGGAATTTTATAAACTCGACACTACACGGTTATAAATATGACTTTTCAACTCAAATTATATTTTTCTCAAAACTGACATTAACAATCAAGGATAGGGAGATCATAATATCAGTTATTCCCAACATTTCTGAAGAGGCACGACAAGACGCTATCAGCCAAAAGTAAACAAAACTAGTGCCTTTGCGTTAGTTCATCTGTTAATGATAGAGGACCTACTGCTTCCTTGTATGAAGAGAAAATCAACACAATCTGGCATCGTCTTCTCAAACGTTCTATGATAGTTTTCATAGGATATGGTTAGATGGGTTAGGTTTGGTCATTGACCTCGAATCCTTTTACCCAATTTAATGCAGTTATGTTCGATTAATGTAAAAGCATCATCAGATATTGTTGGGAGAGGAATTTTTGAATAAATTATGAGTGCTCGCAAACTAATGTTAATGAAAATCGAAGGAGGAACCTATTTTGGTGGGATAAATATGGCTTTTCAATTGCAGAAATGTGTTCTTATTGAAAATTTTGTGTTTTTAACATTCTCATTCGAATAAGGTTAGTACTTGAGTATTCCCTAGATGTATCAACTCAATTTCAATCGAGAAATATGAATTTTGCATCGATTCCAGAGAATTTTATCAGAGACGTAATCAGCCTAATTTTTTTAATGGCTATATCTTTTTAACAGAGCCGAATTCTGAAAAATGGAAAATGAAAAAAAAGTTTCTTTTGACCTCAAGAATCTTCAGTTAAAATATATGTACAAGTCGAAGACTCACCATGTATATTACTCTTGTCAAAAACTTTTTATACTATTTTTCAAATTTCCTACCCAGTGGATGGCCAGATTCATAACACAACTCTTTTCGAATGAAAAAATCTGAAATCCTCTCTATTCTATCGGAATTCACTGGGTTTTCGTCAGAGTTGCATCGACTTGCCAAATCGAATCAATTTGTTATACAAAACTCACGAATGACCTCCCATTGCCATAAAAGATTCCCAATATCATCAATATATATTCAGCCCCAAGCACCACTAACTGTTTCTTACACATCCAACACCTGAATAGCGCCACCCAGGTTTCTATGTCCGTAATTTTATGCATTAAACTAATTTTCTTCCTCTACTTTATATTCATGCCTTTCCTTTCCTTGACTTCTGGTCATTTAGGAACAACGCCGACAAGAAGCCGGTGCCGTGGGTTATAAAAGAATAAACAAAGGCTTTCAACACCTGACGAGAACACTCCCTGAGTCGTCGTTAAAAAATGAATATATTACTCGTATTCTTCAAATCGATTACGTGATGAATTCGAGACTCTATTGTGGACTTTTTTTCGAGCGGTGAGAAGAAGGCTATTTGACTTCGTTGGAACGCTTTTGGTTTTGTCTGTTTTGGATGTCAGAAAAGGAAAACTAAAAGGGAGAAACAAAGGAACTCTACTCTCAATTTTTTATAATGGTGTTATATTTTCCACTTACGCCTCAGTTCATCATGAGAAATTTCAGAGATGTGACATAGCTATCCATTCTTACAGTTCAGCTGTAACTGGTGTAACGACGATGATAGATACATATTTATCTCAAATGAGCTCTTGCTTGCCAAACTTAATTCACCTTTTATTTCAAAATTTCGTCTTGAATTCCTCGTGCAGTTGAGTTCCAGACGGTTTTAAGTTACACTGCACTGCAGAGCAAAATTTCATGAAAGATATTTGACAAAGGTACTACATTATTATGAATATTGAATTCGTTTGTCTGAATTTCAGCTGGAACCGTTTTCATTTGGATCTTTTGTTCTTCTACTCTTTTCAGTAAGTTCTTAAGAGATGACTTATGACTTTAATAAATCTTACAATATTCTTAGGGGCCTTGGCTTCGTGAAGATTTAGAACTGATCCGATTGAGAATGTTGTTCTCAAGCTGGCCATTTCTGGACTTTTGAATGGTATTTGCTCCTAAAGTGTCCTGCAATAATCCAAATCTCAGTTAACGATATTAGCATATGCTTCCTAGTGTGGTGCAATTTTGCCAAATTCTTGTATATTTCTCCTGAGAATTGTTTTGTTGTGCCGCTCTCTTTGCAGGATACCTCCCGCAACGTAATCACCGGAGGTTGATCTAGAATCAACTCGATTTGACAGTTGAAAAATCAGAGAATCAAGCCGTTGATCTCCGATCACAGATGATTACGTTTTCTGGAACCCACCGTATAATAAGTTACATTAGTAAAAAATGAATGACTTATTGCTATGACGAAAAAGGCATTTTATGTGAGTGAATACTGTTCAAAATTCAGATTTTTCATTAGTTGATACCACAAAGTTGATACACCGGAAGGACTTACGCGGCTTAGAATGAAGAGAAGATTTTTCTGTGTTCTCCATTCCATGATCGTGTCACCAAAAACCCGACAAAACCCTACCTGCTCAGTGCAATTTACCCTGCCAATAGTCGCAATCTCGATACAGCTAAGTTCGCCACCCTAAACGGACATATACTCTCGTTTCTTTCCAAAGTCGGACCCTGTTACATTCGTACCTAAAAGTGTATTCGTTATGTGAGATAAGAAATTTATCCGGTACAACATTACACGAAACCAGACAGCCAGCAGATACATCTCTTCCCGTCAAGCCAACCTTAAGTACCATTTCCTAAAATGTTTACTTTGTGGTATTTATTTCTCTTTTATACATCCATTTTATTCTTTAATTCTCGTGGTAAAAGAATTGATACATCAGTCGCCATTGCTTCTCTCCAAGAGAGCTCTTGTATTTTATTCAAATACGATTGATGTTCTTCACAGAATTTTGAATTTTCATTCTCCATTTCCTCCAGTTCGAAGGTGAACTGATGGATAAATATTGTATATTCATTGTCAATTCTTCCATTGTATTTCCGAGCCCCATTACTATCAATTTCAGGTTCCTATACCAAATACCCTATTGTCTCACTGTACCGCCAACTGCAATAGACACGGGCCACGCAGGCCACCTGATCGATTGAAAAATCCGCTCCCGTACAGCGTGTTATTTTTGTTCCATTGTTTCGTCCAAGATACGCATCTTCATCCACCTCGCGAAGAAAATGTCTTCAATTTATCCGTCAACGTGACTGACGTGAATGTTTTACACCGACCTTTGTTCTCGGTCCAGCAATGAAAATGAATGAAAAGTGTCGCCCTTTGTTGTCGCTAAATTGACCCGTGACTGAAGCGGGAGGTGTGTAATTTCGCCCGCTCCTTTGGAAAAATATTCTGAATTTCAAGTAGTTGAAGGGAGGACAAAGGAGAAATTGTTTATTGCGCTAGAGGTGGTTTGCTGCAGGAAGCTATTAATTTTTCCTTTCCTTCAGGACATTCAATTCTTATCAGGCTGTACTCAGAGCTATTTTTTCGCGAACAAGAAAAAATGCAGGCTGTGTCCTCAATGAAGCTGTGAACGCATTATCCACAATATATGAAGGTACCTATATGCAAGAAAACTTGAGTACATAAATATTTGGGTTCAATATATTATATATGGCAATAAAAATACAACTCACAAAATTCATAAACGAATAAAAAAAGATCAAATTAAAACTAGATCAATGGTTAACAAATTTATGATAACAATAAGTTGTCATTTCACCTAGAAGAAATAACAAAAATTTGATGCAAATGCAGAATGTGTTGGCAGATATTTCGGATGAATTTTTCTAATCATTGTAATGATTTATTGCCAATATTTCAACCGTGGTTTTCAGCCTACATTGTCGATACCTTATCACAAATGTAGATCAATATTTTCATAGCACACCTCAATCGACGTGGTTCAAATTTCACTGAATAATAGAACGGTTAATAGTTAAACTAATAGAACCGAATAATTCATTTATACAATCGATGTACTCGTTCGGGTCCAGTTGTCGCATAGAAAGTTTGCGGTACGTTTGAACGTCGGTAACAATGGTATCTACATTTGCCACATCAAAATACTCCGAACAATATGCTCGATTTCAACGACTCAATGCATAGAGGTCCATTATAATCTGCTTCTCATTGTCACAGAGCATTATCGCTTATTGGTTAGCATTCGTTCAACTTCCTTGTTTGTAGATTAATACCTATTTGACTGTGTCAATATGAAAGTAAATTCTTCATTGAGGGGAGAGGACAAAAAGAGGGCCATCTGTTGGTTATTGTTGAAGATAGTGATGATGTTGGGGTTCTTGAACGAGAATAAAACCCATACATGAAGTGTTGGAAGGATTGGAGAGCGCCGATAATTATCTTGATAATCTTCAACAGCAGTGACTCCAACCTGTTTCTTGTCGTTACCCACTTGAGATTTTCTCAGAGAGAAAGTGAAAATCAGGGGTTGGATCTCAGAATCTGAAATACTTGATCGAATTGTGCTCACAATATCCAATTCTCTTTCTGGAAAGTTTATTCATGAAAAATTCACAAAAATAATTAACTGGAAAGAACAAACAAGACTTATAATAACGCTTAATCACTACGCTTTAGGGTTTTTCGCTAGCTAAATGAGCAGTCAATGATATTTCAATGATAATTAAATTAAAGAAATGTTTTTCTCACGTACATAATATGATATGTCTATGAGAGCTTTCCAATTATCTACCCTGTGAGGGATTAAAGTAGAAAACGTCTTTCTCGATTTTTCGAAATGGCGAGCAAAGTAAGTTTCCCTTTATATCGCAAGGTTTCATTGTTTAAATCACAAATAATGCTTCAAAGGAGACTTTGTCCTTTCGAACTAAATTGAGTCACTAAGAAATTCGTCTTAATTATATAAATTGTGACAGTTTCATGTGAAAAATCTGAAAATCAACACACAAGAATATATAGCAATTACAAATAAGACACTTTTCTGACCCAAGTTTGAAAGGCATATTCAATTATTCGATGACATAATGATCATTACTGCTGTAATATTTTTCATTGCGATTGCTGAGGGTCCGCTTTCATCAGGGGTTATTTTATACCCAAATTCTGACTAAGAATTTCTCGAGTGACGCGAATTTTTCCCTCAGAAATTCTCCGTGAAATATTCCCGATCAATTCGCAAACCGGAAAATCCCTATTCCCCATAAAATTTCCACCTCCACACAGGGATTTATTGATTTGCGAGCGGTATGGAGGCGTGCCATGAATCGTTAATTCTTAAAATATTCAATAAATCATGAAAACGCATATGTGCCTTCTCTTTTTGACACCGCTGCCGTGAGCGACATGTAGAAGGAGGGTGCCGCTGCGGAGGGTCCTCTTGCGAGGGGATGGACAGGGATGAACTGGTTCCCGAAGGAACAATCCGCCTCGGATTATTTTCGATGGGGACAAATGCTTCGGCGGGCGTCTCCGCCCACTGGAGGTATCAGTTACAGACACAGATCGTGGTGTGACTTCTACGGATTATCTTAATGAGCTAGTCGTAATTTTATGCTTCAAAATATGACAGACTTCGAGACCTCCAACTCGCCCATATTTTTCGAAACTTTTGATGTTTCTGTGTCATGATTCGATTCAGAAAACTATATTTTATTCTCTCCAAATCCAAATAAATTGATTTCGGAATTTTTGAATTTTTGCGAAGAGTAGGTAACAACGTGTTAACAAACTAATTCAAATGACATTGGCTATACTAAATGCTCATTTTTCCAAAAGGTTAGTTTCTTGTACGTATATCCAGATAGATAATTCTCAATTATCGCTGGCAGTACATAACTTATTGAAGAATTCACATTGTCATTGATCTTCATTCATTGTCTTTTATTTTAAAATGGTTTGTATTCAAGTCGTAACATCGTTGAATAAATGCCGTTGGAGTATTCGACCGCTCGTTCTTTGTCGTCAATTGAAAAACTCTAAAAAACCTATCAAAGTTTGCGCAAAACTTTCTTAGTCTGTTTCTACTATTAAACTCTCACTTTTCCGGAAATGGATGCGCCCCTGTTTTAAATCTGGGAAAGTTTCGACTTAAGGTAAAAGAAGAACAGCCTGAATGCATTTATTGGAAATGGGGGAGAGATTGGACTTTAAATTGCAAGTTGGGGTGTCACTTTATACGTTTTCCAATCCACGAAGACCTCTGGCGTATCTACAGGGCAACAGGGGTAGTCCCAACGTAGCTCACCTTATTTACTTTTTTAGTTACCTTCAAAATTGTACAAACACATAAAAACGTTTTGGTACAATTTCTTTACACCATAGGGATAACACAACTTTCTCGAAGAATCATGAGAGAATTCGTCTTCATCGCAATGTTATAGGATTTTCACATTATCAGCCAGCCAATATTTAACAGGGAGAACTTAGCTTTACTGAATGATGAATAATCATTGAACACATAAGAATCATTAATTTCAGTGAAATTGTAATCCCATTATCGCAAGCCAATTCCCTGAAAACACAGATTTTGCACTGTTGTATTTTTTACTCGAGACTTTTTGATTTTAGATAGTAAAATAATGAATTTTAATCGTAGTTTTGAGATTTATGAATATTGACAAAAAAACGGATTATTTCAAATAGTTTCCCCAAAAAATCAAATATTGAAAAATTCAAATTGAACTCGAAAATATTTGTCAGGGTAGGACTGAGCTCAACTGGATGATGAACAATCGATGTTTACATAAGAATCATTGATTTCAGGGAAAACATAATCCTACTATCTCAAGCCAATTTCCTAAAAATTCAGATTTTGCACTGTTCTAATTCATACTCGAGACTTTTTGATTTGAGGGAGTGGACTTAGGTAAATGGTGAATCTTAACCGTAGTTTAGAAAGAATAAGATAGGAATAAAAATAGAACGAGTTCAAAATAAAATTGTTCATACAGATGATTCGGAATAAAATAAGAAATGACCCATCAAATCGCACCTTTTTTTGACAGTTTGGAAGAATTTACAGAACCGAGGTATTGGGGCATGTGTGTTATCAGTTTCCGAATAAATTGAACTGATCTACAATCTCTCGTTTTCGAACGTATGTGTGTTGGAATTGCATTCTGCAACGAGTATTAGACACTGAGCATAGAGAAATAGTTTTCTCTATTTCAGTATCGTAATGACTTCATTACAGTTCCAAAAACAGTGCTGTAATGAACTCATTACAGCATTGTTTTCAGTTATATTTTTCGTTTTGTGGTTGTCAACACTGGCTTCCGATCCTATCCAATTTCATGGTAATTATATCTGATCTACAATCTCTCGTTTTCGAACGTATGTGTGTTGGAATTGCATTCTGCAACGAGTATTAGACACTGAGCATAGAGAAATAGTTTTCGCTATTTCAGTATCGTAATGACTTCATTACAGTTCCAAAAACAGTGCTGTAATGAACTCATTACAGCATTGTTTTCAGTTATATTTTTCGTTTTGTGGTTGTCAACACTGGCTTCCGATCCTATCCAATTTCATGGTAATTATTTGGAACTTAATTGTGGATTATGTTGGAATAGTGAAAAAATTTGTACTCACTAAGTTTGGGTCAATGATTACGAAAATGATGACAAGAAGTCGGCAATCGTCTTAGTTTTTGCAAAAAAATCCCAAAGTTTCCATTTGGAACGTGAGGTTATACGTAGAGGAAAGTCAACAAATATGAAATAGTATCCTAATATGGAATACCTTAATTTCTCCAAGACTATAAGTAATAAACGGAACATTCGACCATCTTCTGTTTCATTCGGTCTACTAACTATCGCACTCACACCATCGAGTCAGTTGCGCAAACGCTTAACGTGTGGCAGGCGTGTTTTGTTTTGTTGTCGTGAAGAAAATTTTAAAAGATAAGTAGTAATTGAGTATTACCAGCTGTTATTTTTGTATACATAAGTATTATACTATTATGTATATCGGTATTATGTTTATTTCACCATTTTGTGATCTTTTGTCATTAAAATACTGTGATTTGAAAAAATATTCAGAAGAGTTTGAACTAGTATAAAAATCCAAATATGGACAGTCGTCGGTGTCTAATTATGTAATATGCTTGATGTGTGGGCCCTGGGCACATTATGATTGTGCTGGTCCAGAGTTTGATACTTGGATCTGTGACTGTTGCAAGTAATTATGTATGTAACTTCTCTCATTTATCACAATATGTTATATTCATTTAATTCTTAAAGATATTAATGTCCATTTTTGTTATTGTTGTGTTGATTTAAGCTTATATTTCATATATGGGTTCCTATTCCATATTTGGTTACTCATTTGTGATTTTGTTCTTTGTGTTAGAAATACATTAGATAACTAATATATTTGATTAGAGGCTGTTAATTACTACATATAAATGTATGACTGATTAGTATAATTATTAAACTGATTTGATTAATATGAAGTTTTTTCCTTATATCCCAAAAACATGGTATTCCATATTTGGTGACTTTCCTCTAGTTCTATAGCTAGTTTTCTTCTATTTTCTCGAACAATACTCGTTGAGAATGTTTCATTCGTCAATTTCTGGGCAATACTGCATTACATTGAATAAATCCACCATAATGTAGAACATTTATATGTCCTTATTCCTAATTCATAAATAAGTTATTCATAACATTACCTGAAATTCAAATAAATGACTTCTCTTTAGACCACTTCACAAGTTTTTCGTATTCTTTTTCATTCATGGATAAGGATTTTTGAGGTATTAATTTATTTTTCTTAATTCAGGAGGTGTTAAATCGATTTTTTCAAACATAATTCACGAATTCAATGCGTAATTAGGAATGATTCCAAGATTCGAAACGTACGATTCAAATGCCGTGATCTGTCAATTTTCGTAACAGTCACACCAACTGCCAAGATACAATACAAAAGTCACTAGGATGTGAAATCTGAATTTGTCATTTAATTTTGACAGTTTTCCACAAAACTTGACTAAAATAGAGAAAATATCGTCTAATACTCATTGCAGAATGCAATTGCAACACTCATGCGTTCGAAAACTCGCTCCTTCGTCGCTCGTTTTCGAATTTCGCATTCGTATTGGAAAAGGAGCCCATTCTGCAACTAGTTTTAGAATATAATATTAGGTCAGTGATTCCATTTTGGAAAATTTTAGTGAATTAAAGATTCTCGATTAAATTTTAATTGTCTTCGATACATTTTCCATTCAATTTACGAGAATGAGACGTCACAAAATATATGAGATAACAAAATGTATATCGACCTTGTCTTCAAAAATGTTCACGACCACTTTCACCAAACTGTCCCAAAGGAATTCCTCTAATTTCCTGCCCTCGCTCTACAAACACGTAACTCCTGATCCATTTCCTAAAGCCATCTTCCGCTTCACATATCTCCTACGCCACTGACACCCTGAAGTGTCTCTTTATAGGTTTTCCGATTTGTGTCAGCCCAAGATGACGACGGCAATGTTGGCAATGATGGGGCCAGCTACGACTTGGGCCTCTCTCCCTCACGACCCTTCTTTCCTCATCCCTCTGGATTCTTCCCGGATTTTCGGGGATGAAAATGAAAGCTATCAATACCACTTTGGATTTACAGCCCAGGCAACCACACGTGGGTGGATATTGGTAGCTTTTAGGTCAAATTTTCTAGTCGAACAGGTTCACAACGTATTCTGTATGAATTCATTGAAACATTAAACTACAACGACGTCAACGTTTTGGAGATTTCAATTTCTTCTTCAAGGCTGAAAAACAAATCGAAACAATCAAAAATCAGCCAAAGCATTCTCGAAAACAATGAAAATGTCCAGTCAAACGTCGAAAGTATAAAATGATAGAATATTAAAAGGAAAAATCGAAATTCTAAAATTGCAGACATCCTGAAGAAATAATACAGGTATCCTTCATTTAAGTAGACGTATTCATCATTTTTCATTTCATTCCTTGATAACATTTGGAATTCAGAATAAAACAAAGAAATATGCATTTCCTCTAAATTTTTTATGGGTTAAATAATAACTGACAGCGTGCGAACGAAATATTAAATTGGTTAACATATAAGCTATGATGATTACTTTCAGGGTACATTCATTGATTAATTGAAAGTTCATTATTTGGAACGTGATCTTCAGAAATGAATATAGTTGAACGTGCCCATCAGAACCACATGAATGATATACACCATTAATTGAGAGAAAATTAGTCCAATGTTCATGGTATCCCAAAATTACATTATAGGTACGTGGTTTTAGTATGGGAAACTTGTTCATGCTAGAAAAGCACGAAATACAATGTTTTGGAAATGTTACGATCTATCTGCACCCCTATAACACCAAATACTGAGTGAATTAATTAAAATCGCTTTCGTTCATCTTCAGCAAGTCGAACATGCAAAATATCATCAAGAAACGAAAATTGTTAAGATGAATTTCGTGTTGCAGCCATTTGTTTTTTCATTCAATTCATCAAAATATAATAATTTATACGATTTATACATTTATTGAGTGGGGAGCCTATTGACGAAACATTACATGGATTTCATGGTCCCGTGATACATCTCAAGATGAGACCCGATAAAAACATTCTGAAATGTTTTAAAGTTCCTTAGGCAACCCATTAACCAGCATCGAAGAAGTCTATAATTGTTAATAGGGCCACACTGAGCGAGACGATTGCGATGCGACGGCGGTACGATTAAATATGTATCCGCATTGCAGTGGCGACTAACCAGCAGTAATTTGCGATTACATCGCTTCGATAGGGTTGGGCCATTGAGTTTGAGGACATCCATCTAGATGGAAACACTCAATGGTCTGGCGATGTTCTATTATAAGATGATGTTTGCATTGAAACTTCGACTGAGGGGCGGCGGTGTTGGTTAGTGACGAGCACCACACAGTGTGTGATTAGAAAAAGACGTGCATGTCACGTTAGTCCTTTGTCTGATATTACTCCTAGGTATTCAGCTTCATTCTGCCTTTCAATTCATTATCGTCTATGGAAATGGAATTGCTGCCATCGCTGGCCATCAAAAAGTCATGATTCACATAAGAGGTTGGTAATTAAGGTGGGTCAACATTCAACCATACCATATTAATTCTCGAATAAATGGCGCTATATTGCAACAAGGATGAAATCTAAATCCCTTCCAAGAATCCAAATACGTTAATTATTTCTCAAATGTCCAGTGTTTCAGTAATTTCATCCTACCGTCGTTGATGACAAGCCTGCACGATAGACGAGATCGGCACATCGATATCTGCAAACATATTGACCACGGATGGCGCGAAACATAGATACAATTAATTAATCCATCCAATTGACAGACGTATTTCACGTCATTGCAGAAGTTATTTGTAGTCCGGAGCCATTTGTTACGTTAACAGCGGATAACTTCGTGTCGAATTTGATGCAGCCTTGCCAACAGCATCATAATGGTTGTATCGCTATTTGCGAGGTGTTTGCGTTGGCGGATCAGGGGTGGCATCTAGCCGACAGTCGATTATGGCATAACTGAAATACACATAGATTAAAAATGTCTTTTTCTTCATCAAAAATAGAGTATATACTGTTAATCTTTCTTTCGAAAAAGAATATTCTAGAGAAAAACATAAACTGACAATTGATTATTTTGTGGGAAGACGATGACCAAATTCTGTTTAATGATGAGTATTTACCATTATGAATAATAACGAATATGGAAGACCTAGTTCGTATTAACATTTTATTTGTTATTATTCATAATGGTAAATGATTTGTGTCTTATTTCTTGTTAATATAATTCAAATTGAAAAATTCCTTCATTTGAGAATAAGGCCTTGCTAAAAATTTTTATTTATGTGTATATCTAGAATACCTCACCCAAATGAAAATTAATATTACCTACATAAGTATGTAATTATGTAATTATAACTAATAATTATACCAGAGAGCCTTTTCGTTGTCTCTTTGGCAATCCAGAAAATTGACAGATGACCTACCTAGTGGCAAATTTATAAAATATTACTGAAGATAGTACGCGGGATCATAGAATATATCGAATTTGATGACCAATTTACAAAAACAGATAGCTGTACTGAAGAAATCAGGAAAATTTATTAAAACATTTTTTTTGGAAAATATGCAAAAAATCATGTTTTGTTGAAGAAAATACTTATATATGGAAAATGAAGAAGATATGCCATAATAAAAAATATGGTGTAATCAAAATCAAATGTGTTTTGAGAAAAATTATTCTTCATTCAAAAATGTATGAAAGAACAAACAATCCGTAGCAAGATCGGTCAAAAATCTAGGAACTATCCACTCTTGGACACCCTGTGTATAATAATCTCTCGAATTTCCAGCTTATATCCGTAAAAATATAACATTGGATCATATTCGCTATGGTGTACCGGGTAGGTCCGGTCCTGTCTGCTGGAAACGACATTGTTTGGCATAATCGCAAATAGTTGCTGTCTACGGGCTCTTTGTGCGCCCGCAAAGCGAAGAAACTGTTTGCTTTCGCAATTAATCGAAATCAAAAACTTCTTTGCGGCAATAATGTTGACTTTATTGTTCAAACGCAATTACTCCGATGAATTACCAACAATGAGCGCCACTAATGAAATCCAAGAGATGGCTTTCATGTCGAAATTCATTCTATCGAGTGGTCCATCCACGAACTAGATAATTTAAATCTCGATGGTATGGTTGACGGATCGCGAAAATGACCGTATGGAACTTTGCATAATCTGATCTACTCTCACTATAACCAGTACAACTACAGAAGACGACGTTGCATTTTCGATCGTTATTTTTTTTGTAAGTCAATTCTTCATCGAACAATTGATGTAAAAACCATCTGCATTTAGTGGGGTATCATACGTTAGGCTGTCAAAAATTGCCACTCCTTGTCAAAAATACCGAATCTGTTGTTACAGAAATATTGGAAATTTGATGTACTTACACACATCGTCAAAAGTCTTGGACCCCCTATGAACTCTCCACGAATGTAACATGTCAATTTTTTGTGTGGGAACTTCACTATCCCATCAATTAAATGGAAACAATAAACCAGCAAAAAATCTGTCTTGTTCGGGAGAATACAAGTGTATTCGAAGTTAATCAGTTTTTAGCGAATAACGAAAGTTGTGATATTGAGAATATTCTGTGGAAAATTCCGGGACATCAGATTTCTCAGTTTGACCAGGCAAGGATAGTAGCCTTACATCAAGAAGCTTTGGCGAACCACCAGATTGCGCAACGTTTGAATATTCCACGGACTTAAGTAAGGCGCATAGTGGCCCTTTTCCTGGAAACAGGCAGCGTTGCCCGGAGACCGGTGCCTGGTCGACCCAGGAATCGAACGGTATCTATAGCAGCCCTTCGACGTCATTTTTTAAGGAGCTATAGGCGGGTAGTACCAACCTGTAAGTACCATGAGGAGACGGTTGCATTTTTCAAATATAATGACAAGAAGATTCACGAGTCACGATTCGCTTTACAAAGTGACATTCGACGAGAAAGGGTTTGGAGAGGTCCAGGCAGAACAATAAATGATCCATAAATTCAAATTTTTCATCCCGCATAAAACAAAACAAACCAAGATTTTCTATAACATATAGGTATATTGCAGTTGAAATACAGGAAAATAATGATCTCATTTCCAGAACATAGATTGTTTATATCTCGCGAAACATTGAGGGACCAAGATTTTGGACGATATGTGTAGTTCTGATTACGCGATTTGGACAAAATTGGATGTATCCTGAATACTTAATTCATCTCGATCAAATCCACTGTTTCGGATAAGGCCTTATGACGGATGTTTAATTTTCATAGTTCATTGTAGAGAAACCCGCCAATTCCCTCAAGTTTACAATTTTTTTTAAGGAAGCTGACGTTTGATTCAACTCCAGACCTTATTGTTCACAATTTTGTGGTCGAAATCGATATTGCAATTATATCATTTTCAACTTCAAATTGGGAATTAACATATTCAAATTGGGAATAATCAAAATCAGATTGGGAATAGACACATTCAAATTGGGAATAATCATTTTCAAATTGAAACGACATTCGTGGCTATATAAATCAAAATCATGCATGATTAGAAGATCTTTATATGGATGAAACATAAAGAAAAAACTATTACTCTATATTTTAACTTATCAAACATTAAAAAAGTGTAACAAGTAATTAAAAAAAAAAATTGTTTGTGCTCAAACTCTCATACCCAATAAATTCAAAACAACAGGTATGAACCTCTGGATATGAGCCACATATCTTGTAAAGCTACTAACTGTAATGGTTGATTTATTTCTTCTAATCAAAATTTTCATACTTTGAAGACGAACTTCTGTCTGTGTTATGTTTCCATTGTATATCACAATGTCCTGCGTTTTCATTGAATCTGCAGTTTTCTTCTTTATATAAGGCATGATTATGAAAAATAAATCGTAAACTTATCGTTAGTTTCTTACTTTTGACCAATTTGAGAGTTAATTACATATCGAGTAATTCATAGATCTGATTCACATAGGAACGGATGTCATTCCAATATAAAATTGATTATTCCCAATCTGATTTTGATTATTCCCAATTGGAATATGTTAGTACCCAATTAGATTTCGATAGTTCCCAATTTGAAGTTGAAAAGGTATAGTTTGGGCCTACAGATCTAGCTTTTAAGTAGATTCATGTAATAGGTAGATTCAACTTTTGGGTAGATTCAATTTTTAGGTAGATAAGCCTTTTAGTTAGATTCGCCTTTTCGATAGATCCCCCTTTACAGTTAGATTCGAATTCAACAGTAAAAAAAACAATAGTTCATCCTGCATAAAACAAAACAAAACAAACAAAGATTTTCTATCAAATATATTGCAGTTGGAATGGAGGAAAATATTCATCTCGTTTCCAGAAGATATATTGTTTATATCTTGAGAAACCTAGAGGGGCCAAGACTTTTGACGATGTATGTAGTTCTGGTTACGCGATTTGGACTAAATTGTTTCCTGTTTCCTGAATACGTAATTCATCTCGATCAACTCCACTGTTTCGGATAATGCCTTCTGAGTTATGACGAATGTTAAATTTTCAAATTTCATTGTAGAGCAACCCTCCAATTACCTCATGTTCACAAAAAAATAATTGTTCACAATTTTGTGATCGAAATCGATGTTGCAATCAAAGTATTATTATTATACTAGTTAGGGCCCACAGATCTACTTTTTAAGTAGATTCATGTAATAGGTAGATTCACCTTTTGGGTAGATTCACCTTTTAGGTAGATTCACTTTTTAAGTAGATTCACCATTCAGGTAGATTTGCCTTTTAGTTGATTCGCCTTTTCGACAGATCCTCCTTTACAGTTAGATTCGCATTCAACAGTAAAAACAACAAATAGTCTATCCTGTTTGAAAAAACAAACAGAGATTTTCTATCAAATATGTATATTGAAGTTCAAATAGGAGGGAAATATTCATCTCGTTTCCAGAAGATAGATTGTTTATATCTTGAGAAATCTAGAGGGGTCAATAAGACTTTTGACGATGTATGTAGTTCTGGTTACGCGATCTGGACAAAATTGCATGTTTTCTGAATACGTAATTCATCTCCATCAAATCCGCTGTTTCGGATATATTATGACCGATGTTAAGTTATCGAATTTCATTGTAGAGCAACCCTCCAATTCCCCCATGTTTACAAGTTTTTTTTTAAGTAAACTGACGTTTGATTCAACTCCAGACCTAATCATTCACAATTTTGTGGTCGAAATCGATATTGCAATTATATTATTATTATATCAGATACAGAGTTGAGTAAAAATGTATCTAATATAATATAACGCAATGCTTATTTTCCTTCTATAGTATATTCGAGAACTGCTACCTCGTTTCACAAAGAACACTGGCAAATGGACCACTAGGCCATGTTCTTGAATTCCCTTCTTAATAGGTGGTCTACTTTACAAAGCCATAAATCCACCGTCGTAGCTCCTAAAATAACCGAATAAGAACGCGTACTGGCTTCACGCATCATAAAACCCCCCAAGGAAAAGAAGGATTTTCTTTATTTAAATCGAATAAAATGAACATTTTCTACTTTAATTCAATTTCGGTCCTGTTTGAAGCCGGGATTATAATTATCGGTTTTTGCGCCGTTTGTTACGGCTCAAAGGGGTTGGGACACGTAGGAGATGCCAGTAAATTGAATTTGGACGTGTTTTTTTATAGAATGGATGGAGGTGATGCTGGTTTTGCCCCTCAGTGTTTATTTCGGTAACTTTAGTTGATGTCCTGTATAAAATGAAACGTGTTTGGGCCTGCCAAGTAGAAAAACGTTGCCATGTAAAAAGAACATTCACATGATATAATTTTTTTGGCTATTTCTCATAACTGGTTCATTTCCACTTTTCTTCGACCAGTGAATTCAGTGTTCAATTGAATATTTCATCACCTTCCTTCATGTTTCTTGCTCGAATATAATATTCATAATTGTAGTAACGAAGGCTATAGAAAAAATTTGAAAATCTTATAAAAAAGAAGAGATAGTGATTCTGGAATTCTGAGATATTTAGCACACAGTGAGTGTGTGAAGTGTGTACTGACCACAGACTTGTCATCCTATCAAATCGTCTATGGGATTGACCATTTCCAGCATAAGTGATTGAATAAATTGCCAATGGTAAGATAAATTATTGAAAATTTCAAAACAGACTTTCCAAGTTTACACTGTTTGAAGAACTCCGATGAAAATTTTCAGGTCCGCCTCTGCTCACCCTATGTCCAGGAATATTCACCACTACATCTCTTCCTTATCTGTTTTCATGTCATATTTTAGTCTTCTCTTTCGATTCCGTAATCGCAAAAACCGTTCTTCAAAAGCGACGACAATCTTATCGCATAAATATAAAAGGGGTGGCAGTCACCCCCTAATACCTAAACACCACGCACTCGAGAAAGTCGAAGGGGTGAAAACGGTCATAACACAAAGTAGATAAAGAAGTAATGCTATGTGCAAGTATAGAAAACCGCACTAGTGGTATTCTCGCGGATGATTCAGATAACCGATACGATTTAGAAGGACTACATTCATCATAGCTGACAGATTTGGATTGAAGAAACGTATAATATCCATGGATTTCGATATTTGAATGTCGGAAAATGTTATCAGGGGCTCTTCTATGCCTAAAGGGGGATATTCTAATATATTTATTGATGTCGTGTTCTATCTAATCCTGGACAGTGTGTCATATGTCCTTCCATTATACCTTTATACGTACGAAAATTATGAGTATTCGGAGTTGAACTTGAGCAGCTACTTCTTTTGATTGCAAATTCGTGGGCGTACGTACGATGTTCTCCTAAGCGAGGTGGCAATCCCTCCAAGAATCTTGAATGGCAATCATTGTCGAATGACACAATATTTTGAAGATTTTGCAATTCTCTCACGAATATTCTGAAAAAATTTTGCTGGGCGTTCGTTTCGCAGTAAAAGACTCATTTGAAGGTATGTGATAATTTGAAAGATCAACAATAATAACAAACTAATGGCCTTGGATGACCTTTATGTAGGCCACTCACGAGGAACTTCCGGACAGCCAGCATCGCACGAAAGCTCGGAAAGAGCCCCCGTGTATAACTGATCGAGACTACCCTTCGCCGTTCGAGGTAGGTACTTGGAAGCCCGAGTGGACGCCTGAAAAGTCAAGCGTCCAGGTCGGCTTCCAAAATGCTCGAAACAGATGTCTCCTGAGTGGCCTGCATTAAGAACTCTCTTAGAACGGTTTAAAACAGTACCTACTTCTCTAGAGGTGTAAACATGTGATGAAATTACATCTGAAGCAGATGTAACAAGCTATCAAAGGTCGCAACTAGTTATGCGTTGTCTAGATTCTAGAAGGTAGATTCTAAGTCCAAGGACAGGACCGCATTCAGTTACTTGCGCCATTTAGATGAATTATTTTTGTTTGGAAATACGTGTACATAGGTAACATTACTTGAGTTATAAAATATGAATAAATAGTTTAATTTTATACAGGGTGTTAGGTAAACATGCGGAAAAGAGATTGTTGGTGAAATTTGTACTACTGCTACACGTGGATGCATGTCTCTGCTCATCTAGAAATCTTGTAGGTATTTTTCTGATTCACGTAGAACCCTGCGTAATTTGTATATTTCTGCTTGGCAGTAGAAATCGGTCAACAGGTTCTGGATTAGTTTATTCTCGATTACTACAGACTATTGTTATCTTGATTCTGCCCATATCTAACAGTTTCATCAACGCCACAATTTGGATCGTTAGTCCTATTCGTTCTATTCAAACGATGGCTATGTCATTTCGGCACGATGTACGGATTTGTCGTATTTTGTTTCATGAAGTCTGATGATATCTGGAACTTTTCTCGAAGAAAAAGTAATAACCTTCATCTTTCTATGGTGTATACCTACATACAAAGTTTGAAATCTCCGCAATATGAAACCAAATTTTCACGTATATTTTCGAGGTATTTACCATTTCCACACACTAATGACAAATGACAATGCTTTGATTCAAAACTTCAACCCCCAACGACGTCGCACTCTCCCCATGCGACACGTCGACGTGCATTAGCTGATTAAATCATAACCGCTCTGCCCATCACACACACGGATAAAAACTGACGTATAGGAATATCTCGTTGTTTTTCACGCTTACACGTCTATTAACAAATGCGTATCACGCCTCCACCTCGCCACGCACAATGGAGTTATTCATTATCGGTTATTTATTAACGATTGCGAGTGTGCCACGGACGATTAATAGGATGCATTTGTCAATGTCCCGAGAGGCCGTTGCGCCAGGAGACGCCGCGGACACGGAAAGCGCTGACATATGACCGGTTGACACGTCATTCACGGACGAAGGTCTTCATTCGAATCCTCGTTGGTTTCGCCATTCGTCTGGGCGTCCAATCTGGAGCGTACTCGAAAAATCCGGCTCGAAGGACCAACACAATACCTCTTATCCTCAAAATGATGAAACCTGTTCCTACATTGTTTCATTGCTTTATAAAATGAAGATACAAATGTCCATTGTGTGTACAAATTATAGCCTAAATTTCTGCATGTCTCTGAAAAACAACAAGAAGCTTTCAAAGCGCTTCGAATCGAACTGGAGTGAGACGATCAGCTTCGTTTCAGTTTCTCACTACATTCGAAAACAACTGAAATTGACTGACTTGAATAACTAATCCGACATTCAGATTCGATCACCGCTAATTCCGCATCTGCAATTCTACGCCACGCGAAAAATCTTCAAACATTTCCAGGCCATTGTTAAATTCGCAATTCCGACCAGTGCAGCAAGGAAAATATGCATTTTCACGATTCGGTCCGACGTCATAAAAATTTCCAACGGACAAACCTCTCTCTTTACGTTCCGCATAATGCAGCAGCCATCCAGACACCCAGAAACGAATCCCTAGATGCTAATCAAGATAACAATGCAAACTCGGCGTGAAATAAAAGGAAGAAGGACCGCCGAGGAATATTTTAATAGAATACCTATTGAATTACAAGTTTTCCAGAGTTTTCTGCGAGTGGTTTTAATTGAAATCTGGACTATATTACGAGTGCAGGAGAAATGGGCTGTCAGGGAGGAGGTAGGGCAAAACGACTGAAAATTGACCATGTCGTCAGCTAAGTTCGGAGGTGGGGATGTTCAACTTCCAACATTCACTGATATCGACAATCTTCATCGAGATGGAACAGAAGTCGTAATTCATTTTTCACTATTCCATCAGCGTTCTACTTTCAGTTGAAGTCGAATACCAATCAAATACCTGTATCAATAAACTGATCAAATTGAGCCATTTTCCTTCGATTATTTTTTTTTGGCTTTCCCTCCCAAGATCTGAAACATACTCAATGCATTTTTTTATAGAAATTCTGTGTTATCAGCTGTCGTACACTATTGGCCAGGAGCAATTTCCTTGAAACAAAGTTGAATAACAAATAAAATTGCGCAGGCTAGATCAGACTCTATCAACCACGAATCTTCGAGCATGCCCTCCAATTTAGAGCCACAATTCTTGCACGGTCAGTCGCGCTTATCACTCTACGATTCATGCCGGCAATGAAAATCGTAAAATTCAACTGCTTTTGCTAACGAAGTAATCGTACTAAAAATGTAATCTCCAAAATCATAGTCTGTTTCTTACAAAAAATATGTGACGATTTAGAAAGATAAACATTTTTAATCAAACCCGCAAAAAATTGTTGATATCGAAAAATTCCTTTATATGAGAATGAAGTGATGTGAAACTTTTGGTTTTTGTCCCATAGTTTTTGCACTCCATAAGATATTCAACTGATATTTGGCAATTCAGAATTTACACCACGTGACAGCCAATTTCGATTGCAAATTAACATGGTGATATTTTTTCTGGAACACTGTTTCCTGTTTTACTCCAGAGTTTTTTTTGGGATGCTCTGTTGGCTTGAAAAATTGTCAAAATAAGCTTTGTTGTTATAATAAATTTTATGTAACCCATTCCTAATTTTAAACTATACCTAAATATAAACTGGCTTTAGTGGCTTTCGATTTCGAAAATGTTCAAATCTCCCTAAATCCTCAGAAAAATCCAAATTGTCATATAAATCCTGATAGTGAGCTGGGGTGAATAGATTCATAATTAGATTTTATAGTTATTTTCCCGATCTTTTGAAGTACAGGTATAGGTAGGTACCGGGTTTTTCACCATAATTTGACCTCCCCTTTAACTTTGTTTCTAAAAGAGTTACAAAAAAATGTTTACCACAAAAGTTTCACGAAATCGTCTAATGTTTTCAAAAATGATTTGACAAAATGAAATATATTCATTCATTTTCATTAATTTATTTCATAGAGTAGACATACATGTATAAAATATTTCATCATCAAGTTTTACATGACACGTCGAGGATACAGAGTGGGCAACATCTTGATTGCAGCTTCATCTTTTCAAATAGAACAACCTGTATATTTTTCTATATTTGGCAGTTTCAAATTTTAAGAACCAATTTCTTTAGTTGTCATTATTTATTCCATACTACCATAGTTTATTTTTTTTATTTTTTATTGGATATTGTTAGGTATACATCGAAAAAATATTGCTTTCAAGTAAATTGTTTGAATATAAAGAAGTTCGAAATGATTTCATGTATGTATTTTTTATTCCGTAGTTTCATTTCAAATCTTTGAAACTCTGAAAATAAAAGAGACAGACCCACATACGCATACAGAGTGTAACAGCCAAATGGAATAAATTCGATAACGAATAAATGAGGGCGTGTTGGGAAAAACGCTCGGACACGTCGATTTGTAATTTTAAATGCGCATATTTTTCAAGAAAATAATATTATATAGGGTGTTCCATGTGACCGTGGCCAATACCAACTTTCTTATTTCAAATGCAACCCCCTGTATATTATTTATTTTTTGGATTCTTCAGAGGATTCTAGACACAATCCGTGCACAATGTCCTATACCTATGTATCTTTAACTATTTCGGAAGTATTAAGTGTTTTCAGATTTATTGCAAAAATCAACGTTTTACATAAAAATGATTTTATTTCACAAATTCGGTACATTACACTTAAAACCTAATAAGTAATACTGATTATTTCTTAATTATTAAAAAAAAAACGAAAAAAACATTAATGTCAATGTAGGAAATGTTCAAAATGCTCGCCGCGAACGTCTTGGCAATGGCAACATGCTAATCTGGTGTAGAATGTCTTCTAACGTTACTCAACATTCCAGGCGTGACTGATCTAATCGCAAGCGTGATTCGGTTTTTTAGGTCGTCTAAGTTTAAGGGTTTCGTTTCGTATACAATACTTTTCACATATCCCCACAAAAAGAAGTCTAATGTAAAATTGTAAAAAATTGTACATAATCTGAAAACACTTAATATTTCCGAAAAAATTGAAGATAGATATAGGACATTGTACATGAATTATGTCTAGAATTTTTTAAATTTAAAGAATCCAAAAAATAAATAATATACAGGGGGTTGCATTTGAAATAAGCAAGTTGGTATTGGCCACGGTCGCATGGAACACCCTATATAATTTTATTTTCTTGAAAAATATGCGCATTTTAAATTACAAATCGATGTGTCCGAGCGTTTTTCCTAACACCCCCTCATTTATTCGTTATGGAATTTATTGCATTTGGCTGTTACACTCTGTAAATACTCGATATCAGGAGAAAATAACCAATTAAAATAAGGGAGAATATACGGGTCCAATTGACGTAATCATTCTCAAAAAATGTATTTGAATTCGTACAATTTTTGTATGAAATATTTTTATGTATCTGCTTTTGTAACAGAGTTAGGGGGGTCAATTTATAGTGAAAAACCCGGTACTATGAGAAAAAAATTCCTTTTGTGTCTCGAAAACGAAACGCCGCATCCTATGTTTATGAGACATTTTTCTTAAAATTTTGCATGGAGTATTCTCTCTTCGTTTGGCTCTCCAGTTCAGGAACATCCTGTATACATATTGAAAATCTATCCAAGTGTAGAAGGGCAAATAATTAGTTCACCCCGAAAAGTTACTGCGTTTTCAAAATAGACAACAATTATCCCCATGGACGAATTTCGTTCAAAAATACGATCAGTTAGGGATAAGTTTGTTGTCTGTTTAGAAAAAGCAGTGACTTTTTGGGTGAACTAATCGTTTGTCCTTCTGCACATGGTTAGATTTTCTATATTGATATCATATTTGGTTATTTTGGTTGTGGAAGGTGATTGACCCGAAAAAAAGAATTAAAAATACTTTAAATGATTGGTAATTCCAGCCAGGTGCTCAGAGTAGTTCCGAATTTTTAGAATCTCGAACCGAATTGAATTTCCATTCAGTGTGAAGACAAAATGAGACTAAAAGAAAATATAGAACGAATTCGATACCAAGCTGCTTCGTTTTTATTAAGGTTTGAGTCAACTTATCTACAACGTACACAGCGGACCAATTGCATCAAATATAGGTATAAGTACAATAGGTGGACGGCTTTACACCTTCGAGAATGCATGATCTGAAATTTGACGCCTGATAATCTCGAACATCTGCGTCGGCCCTTCGACAATTTCATGCAATTTTGCGACAATGATATGCCGAAGAAACCGCATGTTTTGAGTGAGGACTGTCACTAATTCTGACAAATATGCGCCTGTTGCTGACCCTAAAGGCCAGCATCCATGTCCGACACTCCGGTAACAATGCATCATTAGCAACTCCGAAAGAAGAAGGTACTCCACTCTTTTTACATAATAGTGACAACCAACAATTCTAAGGAGGACAAACATTTAGATTAGTTTCTTTTGATCGTCCAAGAGGAGCAGATGTTCCTTCTGGGTCTCGGAAGCGATACTTACCTGGAGTATTATATGATGGGATGTATCGAATTTCACGCTTTAATAACAACTATCCTAATCCTTACGAGGAACTTGAGAAGTCTTGTGTAAGGCGAGAGCCGAATGTGGAAGACCTTAGTGGTTCCTCGAGAGAGGCAGGATGTAGAAGGCGAATACTTCCTTTAGATGGTGGTAGCATGACATCATTAACACGTCAATTGAATCGAGTTATCGTGTATTATTACTTCATCTCCAGAGGTCTGTGTTGCATGCTGAATGATAGATTCAGCACAAATTCATTTGCTTTCTTGTAGATTCGCGTCGAAGGAGATCAAGCCATTTTTTATGTCTTTACATGAGCCATAGACCGTGAATAATCTGAGGAATACGTGGTGTAGGACGTCCCATTCGAGCGTTTCCAGAAAAGTCCGAGCTGTAGAATCACTTTATAGTGCCTCTGTGGCCGATTTCTGTGCAGTGCTCGGCTCAATTGCATAGTTAAAGTCGATACCGTTTTCCTGTTATGGTTTCAGTCGATTCCAACAGCTCATAATAAAAAACACCAACCTGGTCCCACCAAATACAAAGCATAACCTTCGCTGCGTGAATATTCGGTCAAGGCGACGACGTTGAAGCGTCTCCATGAGGATGCGATGAAGAAAAGCCATTCGACGTCTCTTAACTTCAATTCATAAGGAACTCAAGTTTTTGAATCCCAACGAATGGAGGCGCTTGGAAATGGCTTGGCGGGTAACTCATACTGCCGAAAAAAGCATAGATCGTCATCGAGCAATACCTCTAATTCAGCGTCTTCGGAGGTTCTTGGCGTTCCTCAACGCGGATAGTGATCACTATCGAAGAAGCCGTCTTTGAAGCGTCGGAACCAATCACGGCACGTCGTTTAACTTTGACCAGCATCTCCGTAAACTTATGGAGCTCCCGATATACTTCAGCTGTCGTTTTCGTCTAATGAAAAAAAACAACACTTCCTACAAATGACGAATATCTGGCTCAAAAACAGACATATTCACACAAGCAGAAGTATATGACGCCAAAACGAAATTTCGGATATGCCATCTATTGACAAACAGTGGGAACTGAATTGAGCACGTAATAAATTTTGGGCCAACTATTTTTATAGTTTCGTTTCGTTTCGTATAGTATCGATTAAATTTATAGATGTGTTGATATATGAACACACTACAGATGTGATTAGTCAATCTACCTCACCAAATCTGTATATCGATCAAGACACTAGTTATTCCACATAATTCTATACCAATAATTTGATCCTTGAAATCAAAAGTGAAACTTCTAGTAAGTTCTGTTCAACTCCGGCGAGAACTATTGCCCATTTGCGATAGGAAATATTGTCATTGGGTAATCGCCAGCACGAAGCAAATCTCACAAGGTATCCATGGATATATGATGACATTATGACATGTCCCTTTTCTTCGCCGTGAAATTTTACGACGCATGCGTATAGCGACAACTGGCTCTAGATTTAGGAGGAACGAGACCTACACTTCTGTATATATTATGTACTAATTTGCCACTACGCTCAAATCCTATACATATTTATGATACTATGAGTTATTCATCCAAAACTGGGAATACTCTTGGAATTGGAAACAATAGATATTGATGTCACCTGTACTGCCTCTCTACTTTTCCAAAGACATTACACCGATATCTGATATTTTCCAAGATAATAATGGTGTTTAGTTGTTCTTCAAGTGGAGGTGAACGAATAGAAAAGTATAAGTCGGAACGAAGTTTTATGCTTTCGATCTTTCCGCACTTTATCATTACGAAATGTCATTACTGAGGTTACAAGTGTAATTACTCGAAATTTCCCTTTGAAAAACCGCTCGAAAATTTGAGTAGTTTTCAACTTTTTCCACTAGGAGCCGTACATTATTCAACTTCTATATCAGTCCTCACCAGGGATGGACACAATATAGAATCTTATCGACTGAGGCGCGGTTTCATCAAACCTTTTAATCTGGTTTAACGAGATAACTGAGATTAACGATTGATTTTTGACTGGAAAACCACAGAAAATTATCGTTTACTGCCTTAAACGAGATTAAAATCGTTGGTGAAACCTGGCCTTATAGAGCTGTTTCAAAATAAACGCAAAATTTCAATTTGCGTCATTTGGGCAGTAAATTTTTGCAAAACTGAAAACATAAGAGTTTGACGGCTAACAATTTTCTTTCTCAAATGAGATGATGGAAATTCTATAGAGATACGAACTTTAGAGTTTTTTCGGATGTATAATAAAAAATGAATATGTCAAGTAAATTTGTCATCAATATTTCAGATTTTTAACAAAGATAATACAGCATTACGAAGGAGATATACAGGGTGTTCCTAAATTGAACGTACAAACGAAATGGGGAGATTCCTTAAGTAAGTTCTAGAAAAAAAAAGTCCCATAAACATGAGGTCGCAAACGTTCGTTTTCGAGATACAGAGTGTTGAAGTTTGAATTTCAAAGTTTTTATCTCATATTATCTATACTTTACAAGATATTCAACTGAAATTTGGCATAGATATTACATTTGAGAATTCTCACCACGTGACATGGCAATTTCGATAGCAGATCTACAGGGTGATATTTTTTCTTGAACACTATCACCTATTTTCCTCCAGAACTTTTTTTTGGTCAGCAACTGTTAATTTGAAAAATTCTAGAAAGAAGCTTTATTGTTCTACTAAACTTTTCGGTCTCTTGTAGTTTTGTCGTATCTGCCAGCGATCTCGAGAAATAAAAAATTTTAACGATTCTCTCGAAATAATTTGGATTTTTCTGAGAATTTCGAGAGAATCGTCCAAATTTTTTTCTCCAAATCGGTACCAGATACGACAAAACTACAAGAGACCGAAAAGTTTCGTTTAACAACAAAGCTCCTTCCAACATTTTTTTCGAATTAACAGTTGGTCACCAAAAAAAACTTGAAAAAATTCAAACTTCAACACTATGTATCTCGAAAAGGAAACGTTTGCGACCCCATGTTTATTGGTCTTTTTTTCTTGAACTTACTTGAGGAACCTTCTTTTTCCGTTTGTACGTTTGATTTAGGAACACCCTGTATACATTACCATTATGATTATGAAATTGTAGTAGGTAGGTACATAATATAAATTTAAAAACGGGAGATGATTCTTATTCTTCAACCAAATTGCTATACAACTCATGATCTTCACATGATTCTGTCGAATGAATAACTTCATTATTGAAATTTCCTACTTTTCATTGAATCTGTAAAATCCTTCAGAAAATCTCACATTTTCAAAACTATGAGAAAAAGAGTAGGAAAAATGGAATATTCAATTGAAACTTTCTTCAGCAGAACCTTGTCATAAATTCTTTTCGACGTATGACATACCAACCTTAACAATAATCAATCATTAATTTTCTCGTGTTACAAATTGAATTGTCTGAAATGAGGTTAGTTGCATTCAAGAAAGTCGTTGAAAGTTTCTTCAATGTCCTCTCTGAATTTTGTGCCACCTTCGGCATTGAAATAATAAACTTTACGCACTCCTGGGTTTCCCTCGTCCTACCCCTCTTTCATTGACAAAATTATTGCCATAATTTTTATGTTCTCCAAATATCATCGGTGTCATTCATTCATAAAAAGACTCAAGAGTCAAGTACGATCGTAAAGGCCGATCCTTTATGCAAGACTATAATAGAATTCGGGAATTTTTAAGAGGTTGTAAAGACGGGGATCGTTACAAATGTTGTTCATTGTGATATTTGCACAAAAGCCCCTATATTGTTGCTTTAATCCTCTTAAGTAGCTGATTTTGACCTGGCTCCTGGCAAACGAGATTTTTTACAGGAGGGGATGGCTATGGATGGCATCCGAGACGTGGGGTGATTTAGGGCATCTTCGAAGGTGGCTGGGTATCCACCCACTTTTTATGTTTAATTTCCTAGTCCTCTGATCGAATGTTTCTGTTTTCCTTTCGATTAATTCTGTGTTTAATTAAATTCCAGCTTTCAATGTTCTCTTTGGCGATCAAGCTTGGTTTCCCAATTTCTTTATATGGTTTTATACCATTATGTCTAAATAAAGAAAATTATTCATTTCGAATTAAGCCTGGGATAGTCTTCCCTAATGATGATGCTGTTTTCACTTCTAATGAACGTATACTACCAATTCTTCCGAAAATTGAATATAAGATTTTGAATGATTATAGCTCGGGGCAAATTTTTCATCAGTTATTTCGCTCATTCATGCCAAATACCCTAACATTCTTACAACTTCCCATTACATGGGTTAATGCACAGCATAGATAATCATTAGACGACAAAAGCTCCTCTGTGATCATCAATAGTGGAAATTCACAGCGTGTTCCGATACATCAATAAGTCGAGACGAAAGAAAGAGGACTATCGAGCTTTCAGGCTGTCCTCATTTGCACACCTATCTCCCGTTGCTATGTCGATTAACGGCCGTTTTCAATAACCTAACCAAGATAAGGGATAGATCGCTATCTCCGGTTTGTCGGCTTATCTATCCTTGTAGTTATCTGTCTGTGGTTTGCATTTCACAATCATGGTTTAACCTGATCTATCTCAAGACAAGGATAGATAGGAAGGAACCTCTTCAGATCCACTGAACTCTGTACCTGGAACGGATCCGACTGTATACTTTTGAACGTAAAGTGAGACAGGGGCAGCTGAAACAGAGATAGCCTTATTTAGGGTAACCTGTATTTGTCCTACTCAGTCAAATAAATTACGGTTGTATGCATAAATTATCTTTTAAGTGAAAATTAATTAGTTTGGGGATTCTATTTATTAAATACGTACAATATTAGTGAAGTTTGTGTTCTACTGTGCTATTAGTTCCGTTTCCTTCCTCGTGTAAAGCAGCATATTGCGTTAGTGTAATTTGTTGATTGCTTCGGAAATAGTTTCGATTTGAACTATATTTGAAATTCGAATATAAAAAAACAATGGTGGTGTCTTGTGTAGCGTTTGGATGCAAAAACGAGTACGATTATCGGAAAATATCTTTTCACGGGTGAATTGATAATATTAGATTTTGCTATTTAATGAATAATTAGCGACTTGGCTAGCAAGAGTAAATTCATTTGGTACAGTTTTCCATTCAAACGACCAGATATCCTGAAGCTATGGATGAAGGCGGTTCGCTGGAAGAATTGGACTCCATCCAGAAGTAGCAAACTTTGTGGAGAGCATTTTCTTCTTGTTCTACTTGTTTTATTTAAAATTTGTTAGATTCATAGTATTAGCAATGAATTGTGAAATAAAATAAAAATTTCGTTCCTAATTTTCTATTCATTTTATTTATCAACATCGTGGAAGAACAGTAAAAATTTTACATGAACGTTGTACTGTTTGCATTATTACTTTTTTCCTGAAAAACAATTGAGAAAAAATAATCACATTTGTTCAAAAATAAATTTAAAAAAATAAAATGCTTCCTCTTCACTTTCTTCATCGAACTCATCAATCATCTCTAATAATTCCATGTCACTGTCGTCGCTACTCAAATAATCCATTTTTTAAAGTTAATTTATAATTAAATAGTCAAGAAACCAACGCTGAATTGCACTAACAACAATTTTCAACGCTTATCTCTACCCCTTACTGCTCGAACTCCTCAGATAAACAAACAGAGCTACTAGAGATATTTCTGGCTATCTGTGGTTAACGTGAAAGTTCTTTGAAACGCAGGTAGGCGCATAAACAATGAAAGTTCTTATCCATCTGACCTCTTTTCGGAACAAGGGATGGATCGCAAGGACCAGTAAGAATCCTTATCTGCAGATACAATATTGAAACGGAAACAGGTACAAAACGGGAGATTGCTCGATCTCTAGTACCTATATATCGGCCGTTTCGAGGGATAGATCGGTTATTGAAAACGGCCGTAATACAAATATGCCACTGACAATATTAAGAGCACAGCAAGACATCTCGAAAGCTCATGCCATCAAGAGCCAACAGGACAAGAACACGGTTCGGGCAGTTCCAAACCTACATTCTTTGCGATACACAGCGCTCTTATCTTATCTCTTTGATCGCCCAATCTCTCGACCCACGAATTTCTCGAAGGGCCCAAGTACTTGACTCCATTCCTGTCTCGAAATCCCGCAAATGGGCCCTTCAGATCTTCGATCGGGGCCTTCTACGGCTCTTCTTCGTCGACAGCCGCACCACGGAGAAGTCAGCGTTGCGCTGGTGGATGAAAATCAGTAATCAGTTGGTCGGCGAACGTCAACGCGAGCGCACCTACTCATATATAGACATAGAGCTTTGAAAGCTCCAACCCTACACACCTACCCGCTCGTTCCTCTATGCACGCAACGTATCGAGCGCTATCCTCTACACAGAATCGGTGATTCGCGAGTTTCTGTGATTATTTCTTATTCTTTTTCGAAATGGGCTGTGATTTCGGGCGTTTTTGAAGTGAGTACGGATGTTGTGATGATTAGTGGACCAGTTGTTAGTTTGTTTATTAGAGAACTTATTTTTTGTTGAGATGTATCAATATATTCAGTTGGATTTACCCAGAGATTACAACGCTGCAAATGGTTAGTTATAAAATATTATTTGTGGATTGCCATATCTTATACTCATATCCATATAATCAAAGTAAAATAAAAAAGTTCAATCCTACGCATCCTACCTTAAGTTATCAAAATAAGTTGTGATTAAAAGCAATTTTAGAACAATATTAGAGTTGAGATTGAGCTTTGAATCGAAGCCTTGTAACTTTAACTCGATATTAGGACATTAGGTACTACAAAAATATAGCAGGGGAAATTTTTTTCGATTCTTCAGTTTATTCCTCAATGATTCTCAGACATTCACAGATTTTGAGATTAAAAAAACTCAACTATGAATTCACAAATTATGCAATTCGGACTCTCTATGATTGTTTCTTGTTCTTTTCCGGAATGGGCTTTGATTTAGGGGGGTTCCTTGAAGTGAGCAGATGTTTTGATAATGAATGGAACGGTTGTGAGTTTGTTAATAAATAATTGATTTCTTAATTCGCGGTTAATTGAATGCTTGGATGATACTTTCCTCTCATGATTTCCGAAAATAATGGGTGGGTGAGCTGGATTGTTGTTTCAGCGGTAAAATGAATTGAATTTTTTTCAACAATAAAAATAGAATTATATTTCGATTTTGCTAAAAAAGCTCTATCAAAGTTTTTTTTAGTAGAATTCGATTGAATGAGCTAAACCTCAGTCAGAGTTGGAATATTTTGTCATTTCTTCACGATTCAAATATGTGCATTTTCTGAAAATTGAGAGGAAATGTCAAATTTACGCGTAATTGACGAGAGTAGCCAATTTCGCTCGCTGTTTTTTCAGTATAGCAGAAGAATTTTTATTTTTGAAGATCATTGGATTTTATAACACACTTATTATACTTCGAGCAATCAAATAAATAAGAAAAATAATATTATGGCATGCCACCAGAAAACTCGAATTCATATCGATATCCATCACAATCGATCATTGATGATTATCAAACAAGAACAGATGGTCAAATAACTGTACCTACCGCAATCGGACATTCGGAGCCTGAAAGTTGCTTCCAGATAACTTTTATTATCTCATCATCAATTGTAATTTAACCTCAGCTAGGACCTTTTTGTATCCCTATGTATTGTATTATTCTAGCTCTCTAATTCAAAAGAATATATATATATATATATTGGTTGAAATAAAATCCCTCAAAGTGTATATTGCACTCGCTACCTAATTGAAACTGTTGCATTGAAGTATTGACGGAAAGAACCTTCTATTTTTATCTCATATTTCTTGGAGTTGACTTGAATCCGTCCAGCATATCTTGAATTTTTTGCTTGATTATTTTCAAGAATAACATACATAATGGATGCTTACGATCTGCATGTTCATTTTTAACTCTACTCAATGAATTATTGAACATTTGATATCTTCGTGATGTTTATCATAAGTTAATGCCAACAATCTTCCACGTCTAGATGTAGCGAGGAGGCATAATATAAACAATCGGTTGAAGAATAATTAAGCAATGGATTATACGTATTTTGTTATTATTTAACGAACGCATGTTGATCTTTCTCATTACATGTTCTTGAACAAACTACAAAGACAATAATAATATGGGTATACGCAACTACGTACGGATGGTTTGCTGGATCTAAAAAATAACAAACCGAGTAACAAACCCAAGTTCGACCGCGTAGTAGAACTATTATTAATAATTTTTATTGTAATTCATTGGCATATTGATGATGTGAGTCCCAATGTATTCGTCAGAACTGACTTGTTATTGAAATAATTGAAATAACTAATAGGGATTGAAAACCATTCATCTATGGACGAATCTTCAAATCAGGTGAATCATACAATACAAAAAAATGTAAAATATGTATTTTGAAAACGGAACAGACGTTCGGGGTATTGTGAAATACTTCGATCGAACTGAATCTCGCCCGCTAGTGTTTTCATATACTTTTGTTCTGCTATTTGGTTATTGAATAAAAGACCCTTTTATTATTATTATGAAAGATGGTAATGTGACACCAGGTCCAAAAGAATCAAATGACACGTACTATTAAAAAAATCGCCTCGGAGTCTTAATTAATCCAACAATCCATGCTTTTCTACAAAATATATATATTAAAACTTCCACGAAAATCGAAAAAAATTATCAATCCAATAAAAATGCGACAAAAATTTGAAAAAAAAGAAAAAAACGAAATAGTTAGAATACTTCTTCTAAATCAACGAAAAAAAATGCAGAAATATTGTGGTATATAAGAGACCACCCTACGTGATGAATATTGCCGAATAGTGACTGTTTCTTGAAAAGTATGCCAAATATTCATATTTCCTTGAAAATGGGTCATGAATTCTACCTGTAACGTGAGTCACACGGTGTCTCAGAAAAAATATACCACCCCTTATCTCGAGTGTCATCCGTTTCTTCCTGTGATAATTTATCTGAGCACTCTTTACTGTTTTAATGGAACTCCCTTGTATCAGGCTCCCATCCGCCCCTTTCCTTTGTTGCCTTAATTTACTGACAGTTATTTTTCTTGTTTTCAGGTTGTTTGTTGGACAGCGCGCCTGGTCACAGACCGCCCGATGTGCCACCCCGAAACCCTACGATGAGCAGACTTAACGGGCGCCTAGCCTCGGCGCCGCCACTGGACAGCCAAGAATTCGAGCCTTCCTGCCTAGTGAGAACGCCATCCGGTACTGTTTATATTCCCCCTGGTACTTTAGGTAAATCATATGGGTCATATGGGAAAGTTGTTATAGGTCTAGTAGAGTAGATTACCAAGACGTTCTGGGATAAGCTCATGGTTTTATGGCTAAACCAGAAGCTGATCTAGTTTATGTCGTAGAAAACCATTCAAAATGAGAATAACAAGGCGAGGATTGATATAGAACATTCATTTTTCCACGAGAACTACCAGTTAAGGTTCTGAACTAAAAATTGCATTGAGGGCAACAACAATATCAGTTGCACCTGAGAATACGCAAAATTTTCCATATTAATAGTTTACTGATTAGGCAGTTCCAAGTCGATCTAATAAGTTCGTCTTCTAATTTATATATCTCATGAAAGAGAAAGTTTAAGTTTTCCCGAATCTACCAAATCCTTCTTCTACTGATAAAGTTTTATATTCGACTATTTCCCTCGTCTCTACCACCAATCAGAAACGCGCAATTTTGAATCACAAATGGTTTCTAGATGGAAAAACTGTATGGCAGCAGCTGTCGGCAGTTTTTTCGGGTTTACTTGCGGCAAACCTTGACAGTTGTTGTCAACGAAAATTAATAATACATACATAATGCATCTAGAATAATCTGTTACTCATGAAATTGTCAAATACCATTCGGGCATCTAATTTTTCCTGTGAAAAAACTCAAAAAAACACAATGCAAAGTAATATTTTTAACAAAAAGCATTCGTGCAGGTGCAGGTGCAAAAATCCTCGTCTTCGACTCGGATTTTTGTTGCCACCCGCACTAATGCTTCTTGTTGAAATATTACTCAGCAACGTGTTTTTTCGATTTTTTTCGGAAAAATTGAATGCCCTTATGACGCTTATGATATTACTCACGAGTATTACGTCGACTATTTTCCTCGTCACAATTTCCACCAATGAGAAACGCGCAATTTTGAATAACAAATGGTTTCTAGATGAAAAACTGTATGGCAGCAGCTGTTAGCAGTTTTTTCGGGTTTACCCGCGGCAAGACTTGACAGTTGTTGTCGACGAAAATCAATAATACATACATAATGCATCCAAAATAATCTGTTACTCATGAAATAGTCTTGTCAAATACCATTCGGGCATCTTATTTTTCCTGTGGAAAAATCGAAAAAACACGATGCAAAGTGATATTTTTTTGACAAAAAGCATTCGTGCAGGTACAAAAATCCTCGTCTTCGACTTGGATTTTTGTTGCCACCAGCACACATGCTTCTTGTTGAAATATTACTCGGCAACGTGTTTTTTCGATTTTTTTCCGAAAAATTGGATGCCCTTATGATATTACTTACGATAAATCAAAGTATTCCATAAACAAACAAAAATTTCGCTATATTTTCGGCCACAAAAAAATCAGCAACAAATCCAAGGTTATAAAATCGCGAGAGATACACGAGCAAAACTATGTTCATCGTCATCCTTTCCTGTGAAACGTTTATCATAGCATTGAAAAATTTTGTATATGATTTCCTGTCGCATCGATAATACGTCCATTTCCTCTCGACGACAAACATACTCCAAACTGTAACAACGAATGTCAAATTCCAGTGGATTAAAATCCAACAGCCTCTTCAAATAGACGATTAAGCACCCAACCGTCCTGATGCCTTTCCCAAACGTACCTGGCCGAAAAAAATGAATGCAACTCTTGACTCGGATAATCAGATTAGGCACGGTGGAGAGCACAAAAATTCGCAACAGATGGTCCAGAAATCTCGACAACAATAGATATGGCATGTGCTTGATCCCATCAACCACCAATTCGAGCTCATTCCCCATAATTAAAAGCGAGAAAGGTAACCCCAGTAACCAGTCTGTCGATAAGTCTATGCAACCAACGAAAAAGGATAATTCCGAAGGAATCGACGCGGTCAATGAGTTTTGTCCGGACGCGCCATTATCAACTTGTGCCGCAGGTAGATGTATTTCTACCCGAACATATGGTGAACGGTGGGCCTAATGAAGACCGGAGGTTATAGGATGTAACAGTTGTGCAGCCCTAATTTCGTTTTCTTATGCCGAAAACGCCATTAATATCGGGGAGTTGAGATAATCACCTTAATACAAATACTCGATTTTTTTTAGGCTATTAGTAGAGACGACATATGTTGTCCGATTTGATTTGGCCGATGTGTAAAACGCTCTACAAGGTTTATAGTGCCGGATATATGATGAAATCTGAAGATTAAATAGAGCAACAGTCGGAAATTCCATCAAGACTGAGTTTGTTCCAGATATCCCTTTTTTATTTGGAGTAGTTTTCTCAACTAGAAGAATTATCTTGGTGTTGGTATTTGACTCAAAGTAATAGAACCGTATACTTGCAGATCTAAATACATACTGGGTGTGCTAAGATCGAGGCTAAGATTCAATTTATTTCCTTCCATGAAACGAATCTAGCAGAATTTCGAATATACATGATTCAGCTCCAATTTTTGATCACTCGTTCTACTTAAACGAGGATAATTTTATTTGCTGAAGAATAACAAAATGAACTTCACACAATCGTAAAGCCTCATCATTTATACAAATGTTGAGGAATTGAATTGCCATGCCTAAGGATAAGAGATCAGCATACAGAGTGTAACAGCCAAATGGAATAAATTCGATAACGATTAAATGAGGGGGTGTTAGGAAAAACGCTCGGACACGTCGATTTGTAATTTTAAATGCGCATATTTTTCAAGAAAATAATATTATATAGGGTGTTCCATGCGACCGTAGCCAATACCTACCAACTTTCTTATTTCAAATGCAACCCCTTGTAAATTATTTATTTTTTGGATTCTTCAGAAAATTCTAGACATAATTCATGTCTAATGTCCTATACATATCTTCAACTTTTTCGGAAATATTAAGTGTTTTCAGATTATTTACAAAAATTAACATTTTAAATAATCTCCTGATCTGACACCATTAGACTCCTTCTTGTGGGGATATGTCAAAAGTATTGTATACGAAACGAAACCCTTAGCTTAAACTTAGACGACCTAAAAAACCGAATCACGCTTGCGATTAGATCAGTCACCCCAGAACGTTAGGAGAGAATTCTACACCAGATTAGCATGTTGCCAAGACGTTCGCGGCGAGCATTTTGAACATTTCCTACATTGGCATAAATGTTTTTTTTTTAATAATCAAGAAATAATCAGTATTACTTATTAAGTTTTAAGTGTAATGTCGAGTGTAATGTACCGAATTTGTGAAATAAAATAATTTTTATTCAAAACGTTGATTTTTGCAATAAATCTGAAAACACTTAATAGGACATTGTGCATGAATTGTGTCCAGAATTATCTGAAGAATCCAAAAAATAAATAATATACAGTTGGTTGCATTTGAAATAAAAAAGTTGATATTAGACACGGTCGCATGGAACACCCTATATAATTTTATTTTCTTGAAAAATATGCGCATTTAAAATTACAAATCGACGTGTCCGAGCGTTTTTCCTAACACCCACACATTTATTCGTTATTGAATTTATTCCATTTGGCTGTTACACTCTGTATATCAGTGTCAAACAGTGGCGCACCCAGTATTTTGTTTTGGGGGGGGGCTGAAGAAGACTGTTTGATAATGCCCGACGTTTGTTTGGAAATGAACTGCGGAAAATCGAAACTTTTGGTAGCTGGGGGGGGGGGGGGCTGCAGCCCCAAAGCCCCCCCCCCCCCTGTGTGCGCCACTGGTGTCAAAGTTTTGCAATGGAAAAAAAATTAAAAATTAAAGAAAAAATGATACTTACAATAGGATTCAATAAATCGATATACAACATTGGAACTTCTAATGTCAGAACCCGATTTGAAAATTAAGAGAAGTGACGGATTTTTTGATAATTTTCGAATGTACCCAACCTAAACCCACAGATATTCTGTCTTTGGACGCAGATTATTAGTTGAATCCTTCCATAGAATGAAAATTATGTCGATTTATATCTTTTTATTCAAGAACAAATAATTTTAATTGCCTATTTTTTACCATTTGCCAAAATTTTTTTGAATGCCCTCATTATTTCTTTGTGTTTCGTTGATATCAACTTGTAACTTATTCTGTTCATCATTTCTATCATTCTCACATATTACTTTCTTAAATTCCAACACAACAAGAGAGGCAATCCGAAGTGATAAAATGAATGTCCGTTATATACGAGTCCCAACATTTTCATTGATCCCTATTCTTTTTTTCAGGAATTTCAAAGAACCCCACAATAGATTACAAGTCAAATTCGTCATGTAGCAGCCCCTGCAAAGAAATGAAAAATCCGGACAGACTAGGAAACACCAACCCCTACACGGGGGCCCATGCATCCCTCAGTCTTCGCAATAACCAACGTCACGTCAACTCACACTTCACTCCGCCTAGCAGATTTCACATAAGGAAAGATTTCACATCGAGGTGTTCTTGGAAATGCACGGCTATCATCTTCATCATGTGCACAGTCATACTGTTCGCAGGGTTGTCATATCTCTTAGGTGGGTGCCTTTGAATATCCCTGGCAAACTACAATAAGTTAAAAAGCCATATGCAAGCTTTACAATTCCTCATAAATTACAATCAACAATCAAGGAATGATGCTGAAATTCCGGAATATACTGCATGACGAACATTCGTAATTGCTCTTTTTGATAGAACTAGAGAAACAAATGGAAATTAGGACAGCCCTAATCCGAAATAAATGAATAATTACGCTTTTTCGATATGTGCAAAAGGGTGAACGTGTTTGAAGCTCGAATTCATGTAATATTATTACGAGTCCCATCACAAAACGTTTTTAAACAGCACTGCCAGAATTCAATTGCGAAGCTCGTTCGAAAAATTCGAATAAACCTAGTAACTCGATGTTTAATTGTTGCAAGTTTCGACGATTCGATAATTGTATACTCCGATATAAATAATATTATCATTTTTCAAATATCCGATGTTCAGACGTGTTCTTCCCTTATCGGGTGTAAAATTTCATGATGAATACTTATCTTGGGAATGCAGTTTTCCTCGTATAGAAAACTAAACGCATCCACCTCTTTGCTGATTGTATAATTTCGGTATGACCCTGAAAATTTAATGGTGCGTTTCAGCACAGACCAGTTTCAATCTCACACCATCACGAATAGAGTTCAGAAATTAGAACACATATTTTTCAGCTTCCAGCCTACTGAACTGGTCATATCAGAGCTCCAAACAGTGCTCCGTTCTGGTCGGCGAAAACACTCAGATAGTCACCCCCTCCAAGCCAAATGCACCAGAAAGCAATACGTCAACTTCAAGTCGACCGAAAACACCATCTAATGGAGGTAATGCTAATTCCTCACATGTGGCGAACAGAAAACGCAGGGAGGTTCACGAACCTCCCATTTTACATGCTTATGTACCGTCTGACCAGCAATTTAGTAATTTTAGTAATGATACCCAGCATGGAGTTGGTTCTTTGTTGCATGAAAATACTAGTGTAGATACCCCTCATGGTGAAATGGTAGATAGTTTTTCCTCAAGTTCCGAGAGCGTACCTCCATCTGGTACTACAGAAACGTCTACGGAATATTCAGAGTCCACTACGATTATTTCTTCATCGGTAGCTTCAGATTCATCGACCGTTTGGGATGATATATACGAAACTGTAACGGAAATAGAATACATCGATGAAGATGCAACAACTACAGAAACCACAATAGTTGAAACTACGATACTGGAGAATGAATTTGAACAAACTTCAACGTTGTCGTCAACTCACACTTCTACTGATAACTTCCAACCGACAACAATAAAAATAAATAACACATCGACAAATAGTCAAGAACTGTTTGAACCACAATTAGATCCAGCAAGCCATGATATATTGCAAGGTGATGAACCAGAATTTGGTTTCTCCTACAATGAAGACGTTGATATAATAACATTTGACGAGAAACCACCAGGAGATGTAATTGATATTATCAGCTTAGACAACAAGCCAACTAAGGCTAATTCTATGTATAATACTTCCTCCGACGAAACTACTTCGAGGAATATTACACCATTTTCGTCAATTTTCACGGAGGATAGGTCTAGTTTCAATAATCCCTCGACATTGCATGAACTAAACCGAACTAACCTGGGTGATACAGATCCTAACATCAAAATAATAAATTTGGAGCCTATGGGCCATGCTAACAATTCTAAACGTCTGCAAGTTAATATAACAGTGTCTGCTCAAAACGGCCTCATGACTGAAGGAGAGCAGATATACGTGTTGTCTGTTTCCATTCCCACTGAGGGTAAAGTGCCAGCTCCAATCATGAGCGAGTACAAGGAGTACCCACAAGAACAGAAGAAAGTCAATAATGTGGGGAAAGAGAACGGAGAATCAGGCGGCGCTTGTCAGTGCTCTTGTCCAAGCTTAGACATCAATGATTATTTTGCAGATTACAACGATTCTGTCGAGTTTGACACGACCGAAAAAAAGATCGAAACATCTTCCATTCCTACTTTAATAACGGTTACAGAGTCCGATATGTCTAGTACTTCAGACTTTAGTACCACTGAAGGTGTTTCATCTACCACCGACGTGGATAACTGGACAAACAATTGCGATACTTCTACTAGATTACCCCAACCGCCAACTATTCTTATCTTAGAAGGTAGGGTTAATCTAATATCACTTTGGCGACTAACCCTGCTCTGCACACTCTGGTCAACTAACACATTCTATATGCATGCATGAGAATCCAACAACCTGTATTCCCATATAAACTACTGATTCGATCATTCAAGAGCGAAAACATTGAAGCTTAATTTTGATTCCTTTCCTCCGAGAGGTAAGTATTAACCGCTTCACAAGCTCATTCAAAATGCAAATGATATCCCCAGTCAATTAACTTCACCCAGTTTTCAATCTAACGCAATTGGCCTCATGAAAATAAATCCATGGCTCCAAGGTGTAAAAGAAAGATTTCCCTCGCGATTTCTTCCTTTTATTATGTTCTTCTCGATGAGTAGGTAGTTGATAATACGGTTGATATTTATGATTGCTGTTATTTGAATCGCATGAACACGGAATTATCTCATGTTTCAGTTTATACTTTTAATGTTATGACGGCTTTGTAGACCCCGAAGCTTCTGATGGCGCTTAGTAACATGACGTTAATGTTCCTACCCACGAAGTGGTTTTGATCGAGCTGAAAGCCAAGAATTAGAGGGAATTGATAATTCATGTCTATAGGCTGTGCAACTGTTCGTATAGTTTTGCGCTCTTCTAATGGGCGGGTTTACACACGAATGTTACAATATCTGAGTTCTTGATTCATATTCTGGTTAAGTCACTGAAATTCAAAAAATACATTCCTCCAGTTCTGGCAAATTAACTAACAGAGTTGGATACATTTGTATAGGCTACTTTTAATTTCGGATTTGAGTAATTGGATTGGATACTCGGAAGATCTTTATTGTTCCATAAGCATAGACCAACTATGTCCAAAGCAACAGACCTTTAACAGCTCTCTCCAAGCCATTTCGGGAGTATTCCTCGGGACAATCGAAATACCTATTCCTCTGTTCTCTAGATGCTCGAACGTTCCCAGCGCAGTCCTTTCCACCAGATGGCACCACCTTCTCGCAGATATCGTTAGGACAGAAGCTCTCGCACGAGATTCCTCCCTACGGCTATTGGAACATGCAATTCTACCAGTCTGAAGCAGCGTACGTTAAATTTGACTATAGTATTCCCAGAGGTGCAAGCATAGGAGTTTACGCAAGAAGAAATGCGCTTCCAACACACACCCAATACCACATCTTAGAGGTCCTGAGCGGTTTTAAGGCTCGCACTACAAGGAGTTCGAATGTGAGTAAGACTCGATTATTATCAATCTTATATATTAATGATCCTTTTCTTAATTCTCACAGTCCTTCGTTAAGAAAGAGGTCACTCATTACATGGAACAGGGTCACTGGTTTTTATCCCTCTATAACGACGATGGAGATGCTCAAGAAATCACATTTATAGCTACTATAGCCGACGATATGACCCACAACTGTCCAAACGGATGCAGCGGCAAAGGTGAATGCCTAATGGGACACTGCCAGTGTAACCCAGGCTTTGGTGGAGACGACTGTAGTGAGAGTAAGTAAAATCTTCGATAATTAACAGGTGCGAGCATAACTAATACTCATTGTCACTCGAATACTAACAGCTCGTTTTAGGCTTCTCTCGAGCATTCGATTTCATTACGGCCTCTGATTGATTTTCGGTTTCTGGAGAAGCCTAATTGCATATCTGCATGATGAATGTTTCTTGTACAGGTGTATGTCCAGTTCTGTGCAGTCAAAGAGGGGAGTACATTAATGGTGAATGCCAATGCAATCCTGGCTGGAAGGGCAAAGAATGTCAACTGAGGCATGATGAATGCGAAGTTCCAGACTGCAACGGGCATGGGCATTGTGCTAATGGAAAATGTAATTGCATTCGAGGATATAAGGGCAAATTTTGCGAAACTGGTAAGGATCTACTCAAAATTGAACGGCTATCTACTCGCTGAAATTCATAATGTTTCCGCTTCTTTTCTAAACCACTAATGTATCTGCATAGGTATTATAGAGCTTAGCATCTTTGATATTGGACTTGACATGAAATGAAACCTAGAACAGTATAATGTCCGTAAACTGTGAATATTATTTACCAGGCCTTATATACTTTATGGTGAAATCACCAAATATATCATCCAACTATTTATTCCATCTGATTAAGTGTACTGAACATCTGCATCCACTCGTGAATTGTTCTGTTGATAGCTGGTGGTCTCATCTGATTGCAAATGATCTTTTACAGCTGACTGTCCTCATCCAACATGTTCTGGACATGGATATTGTGTTGAGGGATCTTGCATTTGCAAAAAAGGATGGAAAGGGCCAGACTGTGGCCAAATGGACAAAGAAGCACTACAATGTCTTCCAGACTGTTCTGGTCATGGTAACTTCGACTTGGATTCTCAAACGTGTACGTGCGAGCCTAGATGGTCTGGTGAAGATTGCTCCAAAGGTAAACTTTCATATATAACTGAATAATATTCACTTCAAATAAAAATCATAGTTCCACTAAGCCAGTTTATGTAACTTTTAATAATTTGAATAACCCCTTTTTCAGAATTATGTGACTTGGACTGCGGAAATCACGGTCACTGCGTTTCCGACGCTTGCCAATGTGATTCTGGATGGACTGGAGAATCCTGCAACATAAAACAGTGTGATTCAAGATGTAACGATCATGGACAATGCAAAAATGGGACCTGTCTCTGTGTGACTGGTTGGAACGGAAAACACTGCACCCTCGAAGGATGTCCTAATAGCTGCTCAAATCACGGACAATGCAAGCAATCTTCCAATAACCAATGGGCTTGTAAATGTGATAGTGGATGGGACGGAGCTGATTGCAGCATATTGTTGGAACAAAGTTGTAACGACGATAGGGACAATGATAAGGGTACGTTCATCGAAAACGACATAGTAATTAATATAAACATCAAGGTTGATGATATGCAGTTCTCAAATTCCCTTCGTTTACAGACGGTCTTAAAGATTGTGAGGATCCGGAGTGTTGCTCCAGTCCCCATTGCCGTGATAATCAACATTGCTATGTTGCCCCCAAACCTTTGGATATACTCTTGCGGAAACAGCCTCCAGCTATAACTGCATCATTTTTCGAGAGAATGAAGTTCTTAATAGATGAAGACAGTTTACAAAATTATGTCCGACAAGGCAACTTCAACGAGAGGTAGGTTGTTTGAAATTTATAAATTTTTACTTCAATTTTCATTACATGTCACCTTAGTGGTGTTTGATGTTTCCTGTTTGTTTGACTAGAGTTCTTTTAGAACGCATTGTTGTGCCCCTGTGCAATTCACCTCCCAATTTTCTCAGTATTTGATCACCCTTTTATGTTCAGGAGGCTTACATGTTTTTCTCTATTCCTTCGTCTGTACATAACCTTTTAAAATGTCTAATACCTAATATGAATCTTGTTTTGAAATTATTCAACAAAGACTTGAAGAACACAAAAGCTCTTCATACAGAAGATTTTGAAACAATTATCCCCTTTTGAACTGCTAACCAATGTCGCTTTTCTGTTTTTCTTGCTGCTCAGTGTATTTTGGAGCCACTTCAACACGAGGTAAGGCCAAGTAGCCTTTAATGAAGGACTTGTTACATTGAGAGAATGCCAAGGATAGACTTTTTGCTTTTCGTTTGTTTCTTTCCTTTTTGTTCTGTTTGTGTTTTCCTCCTATTGTGATCGTTTGAATTATTTCAGCTTTATATTCGTGTTTTCCTCAAGGTTGTTTCAGTGTTGAAGGAGATGGTTTTATCGATTATGAAAGTGTTGAAGTAGATTAAGCGTAGTATAGACAAGAAATCTTCACTTCAGAAAGAAACAAAATACGAATGAAACGAAAGGAACATTTCTGAAGTGAAATATTTTGAACCATAATTAATTTCTTCTTTTCCCTTAGTCGATCTGCTGTGGTACGAGGTAGAGTAAGGACCATTATGGGTAAAGGATTGATGGGTGTAAGAGTCAGCTCAAGTATAGCTCAAGAAGGCTTCACATTAACCAGAGAAGATGGTTGGTTTGATCTCCTCGTTAACGGTGGGGGAGCAGTTACTCTCCATTTTGGCAGAAATCCTTTCAGACCTCATAAAAACATAGTGTTTGTCCCTTGGAATGAAGTTGTTATAATAGATGACATTGTGATGACTATGGGAGACGAAAAACAGGTAGCTTCAGTTCCCCAGCCATGCGTAATTCACAATTACGACATCATGAAACCAGTGGTCTTGGCAACTTGGAAACACGAATTCCAAGGTGCATGCCCCGACAAGAGTTCTATCTTGGCGGAGTCGCAAGTTGTCCAGGAAAGTCTTCCAATACCTGGTACTGGGCTAAACCTGGTCTACCATAGTTCGAGGGCTGCAGGATACGTATCGACCATTCAGCTCCAGCTAACTCCAGAAGTTATACCGACTTCTTTGAAGTTAATCCATTTGAGAATAACTATCGAGGGCATTCTTTTTGAGAAAACTTTTGAAGCTGATCCTGTTATCAAATATACTTACTCTTGGAATAGAAACAATGTTTATCGGCAAAGAGTTTACGGTGTAACCACCGCCATCGTGAAAGTAGGATATGAATATACAGATTGTAAGGATGTCATCTGGGATGTGCAAACTACCAAGCTTAGTGGTCTCGATATGAGTATATCGGATATTGGAGGTTGGAATCTGGATATTCATCATCGCTACAATTTCCACGAAGGTAATATTCAATTTGCATATCAATTAAGACAGATAGTTAACATTAATTATCCTTCCAGGCATCCTTCAAAAGGGTGATGGGTCGAACATCTACTTGAAACATAAACCAAGAGTTATTTTGACTACCATGGGTGATGGACATCAGCGACCACTTCAATGCAGAGACTGTGAAGGTCAGGCCAGTAAACAAAGACTTCTGGCTCCAGTCGCTCTGTGTGCTTCACCGGACGGTTCTCTCTACGTCGGTGACTTTAACTTGGTCAGGAAAATATTGACTGATGGAACTGTGAAGACCATCGTTCGACTGAAGTGAGTAGAGTTGCTATTAACCTCAATATATACCAATTGAAGAGATCGAAATACTAATTGAACCATTATTGCAGTGCCACCAGAGTGTCCTACCGCTATCATATGGCCCTGAGTCCACTAGATTCTGTCCTTTACATATCAGATCCGGAATCCCACCAAATCATAAGGGTGCGCAACACATCCGATTACTCTGATCCGGACCACAACTGGGAAACTGTTGTGGGTTCGGGAGAACGTTGTCTTCCTGGTGATGAAGCTCATTGTGGCGACGGAGCTTTGGCTAGAGATGCGAAACTGGCCTATCCAAAAGGTGTAGCAGTAACAATCGATAATATTCTGTACTTTGCCGATGGAACTAATATAAGAATGGTAGATCGTGATGGTATTGTGACCACGGTGATTGGTAATCACATGCACAAGAGCCATTGGAAGCCCCTGCCCTGCGAAGGAACTCTGAATATCGAAGAAGTTCATCTAAGATGGCCAACAGAACTTGCCATAAACCCACTTGATAACTCACTCCACATCATCGATGATCACATGATCCTTCAGTTGACGTCTGATGGTAGGGTCAAAGTTATTGCTGGTCGTCCTCTTCACTGCGGATCGCCAACTTCCGGTTATGACGTGGAATTGGCAACTCATGCGACTTTGGTAATGCCTCAGAGCATCGCCTTCAGTTCCTCCGGCAATCTGTATGTAGCTGAGAGTGATTCACAGAGAATAAATAGGATTCGAGTGATAGGAACTGATGGAAAAATTAAATTGTACGCTGGAGCTGAGTCAAAATGCAACTGTCTAGAAAGAGGCTGTGATTGTTTCGAAGCAGATCATTACCTGGCTTCGAATTCAAAATTCAACACCATATCTGCCGTCACTGTCTCACCAGACGAACATGTTCATATCGGCGACCAGGCTAACTATAGAATCCGAAGCGTCATGCCAAGCATTCCTGATTCAACGGCCACCAGGGAGTACGAGATTTACTCCCCGGATACTCAAGAGATCTACATCTTCAACAAATTCGGACAACACATCGCTACTAAGAACATACTCACTGGAGAAACAATATATATTTTCACCTACAACGTGAATACAAGCAACGGAAAACTGAGCACTGTTACAGACGCAGCAGGCAATAAAGTCTTCCTATTACGTGACTACGCCAGTCAAGTGAACTCCATAGAAAACACCAAAGGACAGAAATGCAGATTGAAAATGTCTTCGCCCTCACAAATGAAGATGTTGAAGACTCTGAGCACTCCCGATAATTATAACTTTACGTTTGAATACCATGGATCTTCAGGTTTACTAAAAACTAAGATAGATAGCAGTGGAAGAAGTTACATTTACAACTACGATGAGTTTGGTCGTTTAACTTCAGCCGTGACTCCAACTGGAAAAGTTTTAAGCTTATCTTTCGATCTCAGTTTGAAGGGTGCTACTGTAAAGGTTAGCCAGAATAACGTTGAACCTATTTCAATGTTGATAAGGGAATCCAGCGTAAGCACTAAAGTTGGTGAAGCGGAAAGCAAAATTCTCATGCAACCTGATGGAGGAGTAACTACGATAATGCCCTGGTTCCACTCTGTTTCTATTGATACAGTACCATATAATGTATTAGCTGAAAAAGAAGCTCTCTTAGGTAAGATCTGCATTTTTATTCTCTTCTAGATTCCATAGATAACCCAATTTTTTTTAGGTGAGAGTTATCCGGTACCTGCAAAACAGAGAACTGAAATTGGAGGAGATTTAGCCAATAGGTTCGAATGGAAATATTTCATTCGTCCAAATCAACAAAACAAAGCCAAATCTTTCGTACCCAGAGTAATCTCGAAAGTAGGAAAAAGATTGAGAGTTAACGGCGAGAACATCTTATCGTTAGAATACGATAGAGAATCCTCTTCAGCTGCTGTATTCATCGACGACAAGATGGAACTTGTCAACATCTCTTACGATAAATCTGCAAGACCTGTTAGATGGACTCCAAGAAATGGAATCTTCGCTCCAGTTGAACTTGAATACGACAGGTTCAGCAGGTTGAGTAGCTGGAAATGGGGAGATCTCACGGAAACCTATGGTTTCGATAGAGCTGGTCGTTTGTACGAGATCAAATATGGTGACGGTACTTCTATGCAGTACGCTTTCAAAGATATGTTTAGTAGCTTGGTGAGTTCAACTTTGCTTTTTGTATATTTCAACATAGGAACAAGAATATGAATTATAAAAATCAGATTCGAAGGGTAGTCTTAATAATAGTTTTTGTTCATTTTCAGCCTCTCAAGGTCACTACTCCTAGAGGATCCGACTACTTACTCCAATATGACGACGCCGGAGCTCTCCAATCTTTAACAACGCCAAGAGGACACATTCACACCTTTTCCCTACAAACGTCCCTTGGTTTCTTCAAATACCAATACTTTAGTCCGATGAACCGTCATCCATACGAAATTATGTACAACGACGAGGGTCAAATTCTATCAATTGTATATCCCCACCAATCAGGAAGAGTATCGTACATTTATGACGCAGCCGGCAAACTAGAAACCTCCCTTGCTGGAATGAGTTCCATCCAATACACTTACCATGAAACTTCCAATCTTGTGAAGAATGTTGAGATTGTAGAGCCCTACTTCGAACTAAGACAAGACTTCAAGTACCACGCTGGGATATTGAAAGATGAGAGGTTGAAATTTAACGGCAAAAGTGGATTGGACAACGCACACTATAGATATCAGTATGATGGAAACGCTAGATTGTCCAGTATTGATATTGATATAAACGGTAAAGAATTGCCCCAACTGAGATTGAAGTACAACCAAAATATTGGCATACTAGAAGGAATATCCGACTTGCGAGTCTACAGAAATACATTCAACCGATCCGTGATGCAAGATACAAGCAAGCAATACTTCACAATCACCGACACCGATGATAGAGGTCGTTTGAAAACACAACTCATTAACATTAAATCTTTCGACGTATTCAGGTTAGAAGTCGAATACGACACCAGAAACAGGATAAAGGTGCAGAAAATAATGATTGGTAGGTCGCAGTTCTTGGATAGAATATCTTACAATTCAGACGGCCACGTGCTCGAAGTTTTCGGAAGTAACAATTGGAAGTATGTATACGACGAAAACGGTAACGTAATTTCCATCATAAGAGACAAGGAGAAGATTTCTTTAGGATACGACAGTGGAGATAGAGTCGTGCAGTATGGAGACGTCGAATTCTCCAGCTACGACAATAGAGGATTTGTAGTTCGGAGAGGCGAACAAAAATACCGGTACAATCCAAGAGGACAATTGATTCACGCCTTCGAGAGGGACAAGTTTCAGACCTGGTACTTCTATGATGACAAAGGAAGGCTGATATCTTGGAACGACGACAAAGGCAATATAACACAATATTTCTACTCCAATCCCATAACTCCGAATCTAGTCACCCACGTTCATTTCCCCAAAACTGGTAAAACATTCAGATGCCTGTACGATTCAAGGAACGTTATAATCTCAATAGAGACCCCTGAACAGAGATTCTACATCGGCACCGATCAAAATGGTTCGCCTTTGGCTCTGTTTGATATAAACGGAAACGTTATCAAGGAAGTAAGGAGGACTCCGTTTGGAAATACGGTCTTGGACACAAATCCCAACTTTTACCTTCCGGTAGATTTCCACGGTGGTATACTAGATCCAAATACGAAATTACTGTACATCAACAATAGGTTGTATGATCCTGTTGTTGGTCAGTGGATGACTCCAGCGTGGGAGAGGTTGTCGACCAAATTAAATTCACCAACTGATGTTTTCATATACAGGTAAGTTGTGAAATTTTCAAATATGATTTTTGAAATATTTGTTTTTTGATTGGAATACTTCAAGATCTTCAAATTTATTTAATTTATTTCAGATTCATGAACAATGATCCTATCAACAAGAACATCATAATTGACTACATGACCGACATGGAAAGTTGGCTTAGTATATACGGATTCAACATTCCATACATTATGGGTTCAGAATACATCGAAAAGATGATCTACCAACCTAAAGCTACCATTCAGAGTAGGCAATTAGCTCCAGAATTTGGGGTGATTTCAGGACTTGAATGTATAGCCAGCAAAGTGAGTTTGCACTTTCATCACCTTTCATTCGATTGATTCACGACTGTTTTCATCACTAATTCTCTTATTTTCTTACAGACGAAGGAGAAATTCTCATCACTAGACTTCGTACCCAAGCCGCTTCTAAAAGTCGAACCAAAGACAAGAAATCTTCTACCCAGGGTGTCCTACAGGAAATCAGTGTTTGGTGAAGGTGTTCTTATCTCAAGAATTGATGATCGAGCCTTAATAAGTGTGGTTGAAGGAGTCAATGGCGTCATGCAAGACGTGGTGACCTCTGTTTTCAACAATTCTTTCTTCCTGAATGTTCACTTCAGTATTCACGATCAAGACGTGTTTTACTTCGTAAAGGACAACGTCTTGAAAATAAGGGATGATCTTGAAGAATTGAGGAGGTTGGGCGGTCTTTTCAACGTGTCCACACATAAGATCACAGATCATGGCAACAGTGCGCCTATTGAAGAACTGAGGTTGCACAATCCTGACGCTGTGGTTATCATAAAGTACGGCGCAGATCCTCAGCAGGAAACTCATAAGATCTTGCGACATGCTCACAAGAGAGCTGTTGAGAGGGCGTGGGAAATCGAAAAGCAGTTAGTAGCTGCAGGTTTCCAAGGCAGAGGCGAGTGGACAGAAGAAGAAAAAGAGGAGCTCATATCTCACGGAGATGTAGATGGGTATGAAGGTATCGATCTACACAGTATACACAAATACCCACAACTAGCCGACGATCCTGGCAACGTCGCATTCCAAAGAGACTCTAAGCGAAAACGGAGAAAAAGTGGTATGCGGAAACGAAGAAACCACCGGCAAGTGTCGTGATTTTTCGAGTCAAAGACTTTGAATGTGCCATACGACATCAAATGAATCAAATACTAGTCGATCTAATTTATTTTAAGGACAAAAGAGTTATTTTCTAGACGGTGACCAGACAGTGTCACCAAACTATTTTGATATAGAATCATTTGCGAAATTGATTACAAAACCGAAAGCACTCCTTCAGTGCGGAGTATCGGTGTGGCAATAAAAAAAGAAGGAGATTTCACTCTGAATCCCCGAGAAACCGGAAATGATATAAATATTTAATTATCTAAGTAGGCCTAAAAACATTTTTCCCCAAAAACTGTTCTCATCAAGTGAAATTCTTCTCCTTCACCCTCCAAAACGAAGGGACTAAGAATGACCCTTCGGCATGTGTATAGGCCTATTGAAGAATGAGCAAACATGCACATATTAGTATTAGTGGTAGTGTGCTGAGGCCCAAAAACTGAAGAAATGTATATAATCAGAAGCTTTTTATATGGAAACGTAGCAGAAAGAATTGGATAGATAATGGAACTCTTCGTGCCGCATTCTTGTGATTACTATCAAGATAAACCAGTGGCGTTGACTGATAATAAGTTTCAGTTCTACTGATAAATACTTGTAGATGAACCTTATCGATAATAATGTAGGAATTCACTCCGTAATACTCCAATTACTCGTATTTATTTAGAAATTCATGTCTATCCTCTCAAACCACTTTATGTACATCACAGCAGACCTGGTAAACATTCCTCGAGTCAGATCTTCGTGTCAAAGTCAATCCAGTATTCCTAAAAATCTAAACTTTGCTGACTGTCATGAAATTTTGATGATAGGTAATAGATCTGAATGGAACTTTATCAGGCTAATTTGAGAAATAGTTTACTCAAACTCTTTACTTTCCTGAAAAAGTGTACTTTTCTGAGTATAAATAATTGAAATTAGTACTGGAATTGTAGCATTATCTGAAAACACAGGGTTCCCATTTGAAACACTGATCACATCACCATGACTTCAAATCGCTGCGAGGCGCTGATTTGTAATAATACTCTATTTTATATGTGATATTTCAGTTAATCTCATTAGGTGACACAATTTAATCCAAGCAGTCCATGTAAATAGTACTCTAATAGTCATTTTACATTAAGTTTTACAATTCTATTAACGATGCTTCAAGTTCATTATTGGAATACCCCGAGGGAAAGGATCGAAATAAATATCTTTATTTCCAACTACTTCCATGCCATTATTTCACTTTTATTTAATAGTAATAATAATATGCATAATAATTACAAGATATTCCAGGCGTCTCAGACAAATTCAAATAACGTATCAATCTTCAATGTTCGCAAAAAAACTGTACATAGACATTTCAGATTGTTAAACCCAAGGCGAATATGGGAATTTCGATTCTACCACAACTTGCAGGTATTTCAAAATAGGTTCTTTTCTGATGTTAGAATAGAAAGTGCAGGATGTTACTCAGTTTTCAAATCCTCCCAATCGTAGGGTAGTCAGTAAATACGACTATATAACTATATGTCCTTGCTGCCCATACACATCCTTAGCTGCAATAGTGTTCTTGTGAAGTACTTACAATATCGCTGATGTATGATGATTGTACTCGTTCCAAAAGTATTCTTCCAGCGATCCTCTTTGTTTCTTTTTAATATTTTTGATTAAAGGTTGATCAGTGCCCGTCAAAATTTGATTTGAGTTTTTTGGAACGAGTAAGTAGTAGTTATACCAGTGTACCATTACACATGTTTAAGCTGATGTACTTATGTTTTGTTGGTCAGAACCATACAGGAACTATGAGAAAAGAAAGAAACTGGGGCATTCTCGATGCCAATGGAAGTATGACTGATATTTTTTCTAATGTGACTAAAGTAAAGCAATATACTTTATATCTTGAATATTCTAGTTATTTTTTATAATTCTGTGCAATTGTTGTGTGGTTGTCAATTATCCGGTATTGGCAACTTGCACGTGATGCATTTGACCATAAGATTAAATTGTAAACTGTAATACTGAATTTTATGTATGATGTACATATATATAAATCTATTGTGTATATTGTTTTGATATGTAAATATATTATGTTTTATTCATTTAATATAATCGTTTATTAAATGCAAAGTATTTATGAAAACACGTTATATTATTTCGAAATCCTATTTTGAAGAGATAAAATCAAGTCTTCCTAGAAGCCCTCCATGACTGATAAAAAATTAAACAAAAGCGGTTGGGGTACAGGATATTCAAGCCAAAGTGATTTCTGAGTTTAAGGCAGCTCGTAGACCGGTACGACGCTACCGCTACGCGACCGCGACGAGATTTGAGTCGCGGCGATCAGTAACATGGGTCGTTCACACCAAAGCTACGCTACCGCTAAGCGACCGATACGCGATCGGTTTCTATGTTATGAAAAAAACTCTCCATTGTCAAAAATGTCAAGCAGTGATGAATGCATAATATCAGCTTATTATTATTTGAAAAAGAGTCTCCACTCCACAAAACTATAGGTCACCGAAGTGCACCAATCGAAAATAAACTGTTCTGTACATGGTGGGCATAATTGGCGATACCTGAACTAAAACTTTTTGGCCCAAAGAGATAGAGGAAAATGAACGGCAAATTACGGCTTTTTTTATAAACTGATAATGCCATCAACTGCATTCCTTCGTTTTTGAGCTATAGGCCAAAATTTAAATTTCGACGATTTCAACTTTGGTCATTATCTCCGTTGCTGTTTGTACCAGAATGTTTAAATAAAAACATTATACAGATACTTTTTTTATAGCAATCGAGTGTAGTATCATGAGTTCTTCCAAGAGTTTTTTTTGTTGAGCTCATAAGGTTGTGTAATTTCTTAGGAAAACAGTTGTTTAAATGACTTACAAAGAATAGCCATTTTTTCCGTTCCTGAAATATATCATGCATCATACATCGCGATCGCACCCTCAGATTCGTCCAGATATCATGAAAAATATTGTTTATATGTGAAATTTCAAACATTGAGTATTAAGTAGGCCGAATCACAGAATATGTATATGATATCGGGTGGTCCAACAAAAAATTAGCACCACAATATTTCAAATCCAAATGAAAATGTGGAAAATCTCTCGGACTCGTCAATTTCTGATTTGAGGGGGAAGAACTTTTCCGCTTTTTTCATCCCCGTAACTTCAAGGGTGAGTATAACCCCTTGATTTGGAATTGGAAAAAGGGGTGTTGCGATAACCAATGTTGAAGATCGTATCGAGTACTATCTGACCCTAAAATTCCGCTTCAAAATATCCATTGTAAATTAAATAACAGCGAAAGTAGTGGAATTTATCTCGAGCATATTATTCGTATCCGACCTATTTATTCGACACATTTCAAAGGTATTTAGTAGTAAGTACTCCTCCACTATTTTATCGGTGAATATTTTCACAAAGACTCTTGATATACAGAGTGTCCCAAGTTCGAGTGCCTATTAGACGTTTCTGGAGAACTGGACATATTTGAAATCCGAAAATTTGAATAATGATATTGTTCATAATTCCCTACTGAGTTGAAATATTTTTGAAGCCTGAGCACTCCCGGTAAGGTATACAAGGAGCGAAAATTAATTCGTTCAAATATTTTTTTTCTATTTTTTCGTTTCTGATATGATTGAGTTTTCAATGATGAATAGGTACATTATGTTAAAACCATTCAAATAGTTCTCAAAATACCGAAAAAAAACGGAAAAGAGTCAAATATTGGTAGTCAGTATTATATTTATTTTTATTGTTCTCAACATCCTGAGCGTGAACCGTTATCATAACATAAAAGTAGAAGAATGTGGAAAGGACATGCATCTTTTGAGTTTTGGAAATATCATAACAGGGAGTGTCGAAAACTGTGATCGAAAATTAGCCATATTTTTCTGTTTTTCAAAGGAAAACCCTTATTTTTTTATGATTGCGTAACATTCTGCGAAGAAAAATAATGATAGTACTCTAATAAAGTAATATATAAAAATGAAATTAAAAAAAAAACTCAGTGTATTATCATTATTTTTCTCCCCAGAATCCAACGCAATCATAAAAAATAGGGTTTTGGTTTGAAAAACCAATTATCGACACAAAATTTGGAAATTTGATATTTCTGAAATTCAAAAGATGTATGCCCATTTCACATTCTTCTACTTTGATGTTATGAAAACGGTTTGCGCTCAGGATGTTGAGAACAAGAAAAATGGACATAATACTGACTACGGGTTTTTTTTTCGATATTTTGAAAACTATTTGAATATTTTAACAGAAATGTATTCAGCATTGAATACTCAATCATATCAGAAACGAAAAAATAGAAAAAAAATTATTTGAACAAATTTATTTTCGCTCCTTGTGTAACCGAGAGTGTTCAGGCTCCAGAATGCCTTCTCTGGGCTGAACTCAGGTCTTGTGCACCACTGTTCATCCGCATCTAGTTGAGAGACTCACACCCCAAGACACGTCTACAAAAATGCCACGAGTCGACCTTATAAGTCGACATGAAGAGTCCCTCTCACCATAGGAATACCCGAGGGAATACCTCATGAGTAGTGAGTGCTGATTTTACTCAGAATTAGAACAAATTTCATTTCAGTCGCGTCGCTGTCCCCTGGCGACCGACATGTCGAATCTCCCGTGAGCGGTAGCTTACAGGTCGCGTCGCGGTATCCCCGGTGTACGTGCTCCTATTTAAAATAAAGGGCGCGATCTCTCAGCGACCAGAATTAGCGGTCGCGCAATGCTGGCGATCGAGCATTCACTCATTTCAGTCTCCCGAGATCGGTAGCTTACAGGTCGCGTATCGGTCGCGTCGCGGTATCCCCGGTGTGCGCGCTCCCATTCAAAATAACCTGCGCTACCTGTGAGCGACCAGAAATCACGGTCGCGTAGCGGTAGCGTCGTACCGGTCTACGAGCTGCCTTAGAGATATAATACAATAGACTTGCGCAAGCGCGTAATTCAAAAGTGCCTCCACCGGGCTTTAGACTTTATTGTTACTTTAGGCATATCACATTCTCAGAAAAAAAATTCCCGACCGGAGACATTTGATGGAACCTTTAGGTTAGAAGCAGGGCACACTACAATGAGAAAAGCATATTAAGGCTGCTTCCAACGATCAGTAAATTTCTTGACAACCGTTGTCGGGCACAAAGAAATTTCCTTCGTTCGTATATCAGTGGTCGTCAGGAAATTTTCTGATCGTTATAGAATCCACTGTATGAATGATAACTGGAATTCCAATTGACATCGTGAAGGGGTTTATCGATCCAACTTGAGTAGGTAGTCTACAACCGATATATATAGGTACTGTTATGATTCCCTATATGTGAGTTTTAAATAATATGAATTAAATGAATTTGGAATCAAACAAAACAATGAAAATTTAAATTTTGATATACCCGGTATACTCTATCCCAATTGAGGGTCCAAAATTGAAAAATTTAGATTTATATGAACTTTTATTCTAATATCAAATTCCTAAAATATTCTAATTCAGATAAAAATAAACAACCTATTCTAATTCTATAAGATAAAACTACGCTTACTTATTTATGATTATTGTCCGTACAATATATTCCTGTTTTCACAAAGTTAACATTCTCTTCATACTTCTTCTGTCTTCTTATAGCTTCAATAATAATATTTGGCTTTCAGGATCACGTCAATTCCAATATTTTCAATTATTTTTTCTTATTATTCTCTTGATATTTCTTCTGTCTTCTTTTAACTTCATTAATAATAATTGGGATTCAGGATTGCGTCAATTCCAATTATTTCTTATCTTTTCAATTATTTTATTTCATTTTCCCTTCAGTTTTCCAATTTATTTTCTGACCTTTCTTCTTGATTTTACAATTTAACTTCTTGACTTTTCTATATCATTTCTGTCGCTCCCTTTTTTTTTCATCTCCCCGGTTTCCATACTTCAAAAACCTTTCACATCCTTGATTTCTTAATCTAATCTAAACTATTCATATAAACTATTCTCTATGTACTAACTTCAAAAAATGATGTTTCTGTATCTTTCATTTTCAATTTGGCCTCAATCAATCGAAATTAATTTTGAATTTTAGAAAGGTATTTGGAACCATAACAGTACCTACTATCACTATATTTCATACCTAATTCCACAATTTGTAATTTTTTTTGTTAAACTCAAGTTTTATCTCTGTCTTAACTTCACATGAAATCAGCATTCTGATAACGCTTACTTATAGATTTCCATTTATCAATACTTGAATCATCAAATAAATTCAACCCAATAAAATTTTCAGGGCAAACGGCTTTAATCTAATCCTCTGAAAATAAGTATAAGAAATTGATGAACATCCAGTTATGATTTAATGAGTCCCTGATCCATATGGACCATATGTGAACCAAACATGATCCTTCATTGGATGAGTGAGCCACTGGCGGATACAGCCATAACCTTCTGTATAACGAAGGCTGTGATACAGCTCACTCCCCGTTTGACCTCGAATTTCAAAATAATCGCTTCATAAATTTCAATTCAAGTCTTCAACTCATAAAATGTTGGGAAAAATTTCTATCAGTTAAAGGTCCCCCTGAAAAAATTCATGTCCCCCTGTCACCTACCCCTTATGATTTTGATACCTTAGTTAAGGGTGGTACTTCTGTTATTATCCTCCCAGATGGAGATTATTTTATTTCGGTGCTCAGTCGTAGAGAGGGTGTGGGCTAAGCAAGAATTGATCGAAGGAACTTGAAAATAAATTAGCAGAAAAAAAATTACTATTATATTAAAATTTTGAAATTACAAATTTTGAATAGCAGCATAAAATTCTTTCGTTGTCACTTCCCTTTCGAAAACTTAACTTCAGTTCAGATGTTCCAATTGAGAAATAGTTCCAAAAATCGTGATTTCCAAATTCAGGTGTTGAGTAGAAACTGTTGTCAGAATTTCTAAGGATTGCCAAAATTGTACTTGTCCAAACTTTTGAGGTGTTTCCAAAAAAAAGGTGGTCCAAAATTTTGAAGTGTCACCAAAATGTAGTTGTCCAAAATTTTGAAGTGTCACCAAAATGTAGTTGTCCAAAATTTTGATGTAGGTATTATCAAAACGTAGGTAGGTACTTGTCCAAAATTTTGATGGAGTTATCAGAAACAGAAATCCAAATTTTTGAGTTATTACCAAAAACCGGTCATCCGGTTTTTGATCGCGAAAAATAATCAAATATTTATCACCTTCGTAAATAAAATGGCGAAATGAAATATTGATTCAGTCAAACAATATCGTTCGCAGATAATTTTGACTGAAATGAAACGTCGTTAATAGGTAGACAATCAGGAAAAGATACTCTAGTTACGATGTATTCGATCGTACCTCCGCAGCAAGAAAGAAAAATTCATAAGTGAGGAACGATCAGGCGTGGAAATCTCGGGTATTGCGAGCGCACCCTACCGGCTGAAGTCTCTCTTGAAGTCGGGAAAAATGCAGTGGCGTAGTATGTAATGTGGAACGTTACATATCCCTCAAACTTCCAAAAAAAAAAAACTTCTGAGCAGGAGTTTTTTTTTTATCAACCAGAATCATTGAAAAATCTGAGTTTTTAGATGTCCTCGACAACGCAGAAAGCAAATTCCAACAAAAAAAATAAATTCGAATAATCGGATTCGAAATAAGTTTGTTTCCTTCATTGAAACTAATTGAGAGATCGCAGCTACAATCTATGAATGAAGTTTCGGTATCGCAAGGAAAATTAACTCCAATGTGAAACATCCGAATAATGAAATAAGAAAAGTGACCTAGATAAGTTAGTTGGGCGCCAGCAAGTGTGAAAACTTGCAAATTTGAAATTTCTAAAGACGAGTGACATAATCATAGAATAGGTAGATCTAAGTAAACTAAGAGTTTTTATAACGACTACGTAGAATAGTCCACTTTATCTATGTATTTATCTATGAGACAGACACAGCAATTTGAGGTAAATAGGCTCGTAATAAATTTGTTGCAATGAGAACCGATAGGGCTGCATCTGAAAATTCAGACACAAAATCAACGACAAAAAAATGTAAGTTGAATCTCACTGAGACTCACCAATTTGAAATTATAGGTGCTTCAAAGTTCATCAATATCTACACAAAAATATTCGAATTTCTTACTGTATAGAAATGATTAATCTTCAAACAAATTTTACAAACATATATTTTTTCAAAGTTTTTTTCAAAGCATCGAGCTTTGAAAGTAACATTCACCAGTAAGTAAATGCACAGGGATGAAGATATAAAGATAAATCAGATAAATAGAAAAGTAGATGCACTAGACATCCATATAGGTAATAACATATTTATTAAAAAAATATATTTATAATTTGAATCGGTTATTCAAATGCAACAAATACAGGAGGGAATTAAAAGGACCTATAAGAAATATACTATGGCTCATCTGTCTGCTCACGATCGGACTCATCCGAGCAATCATCCCGAGTGATATCGAGTTTTAGGTGTTGAACGTGAAAATTACCTAAATTATTTCCTTCCAAATCTCTTACATTATACACCAATGGCGATAAAACTTTATGTACTACACAAGGAGTATATTTTGGTGCAAGCTTAGCAGAGAAATCGTTAGGTGAACTAGATAAGACGAAATTTCTCTTCCAGAGATGTTGTCCTTGGTAGAAACGTTGTTCCCTTCTACGAAAGTTATAACGTTTTTCATTGACTTTATAAGCATGATATAAACGCTTTTGAATGTGCTGATAAACATCAGGTAAAGAAGACTGAATTTCAGGGTCTAAACGTCTAAAACCTTTTTACTAATATTCGGGAAGTTATCAGAATTTTCAGCTATTTGTCCATAGAACGCACCGTCTACAGGGACATTTCTATAAAAACACAAAAATGAGGGTGAAAAATCCGTGACTTCGTGACGTGCTAATCTAATGGCTTGGGCGATTTGATGAACATTGTCATCCCATGTTTTATGATCGTCGTGAATAAAGGAACGAATAGCGGTAACGATGGATTTGTTTACTCGTTCAGTAGGATTATTCTGGGGAAAATATCTAGCATTGTAGAATATTTTCTGTACATTATACCGACCTGCTAAGTTTTTGAACTCACGGGAGATGAATTGCGGACCATTATCCACTATAATAATTTGTGGTACCCCAAAAATCATGAATACCTGATTCTCTATGAATTTAACGATATTTTTGCTGTTTGCTCGAGCAAGAGGTTGAACCAATACGAATTTCGTGAACCAATCAGTGACGACGAGTAAGTATTGGTTGCCATTCTTCGTCCTAGGATAGGGTCCCAATAAATCAGCCGAAATCATCTGAAAAGGGAAGTTTATATTTCTATACTTGCCCATTAGTCCTGCTTGTGGCAGATTGCTAGACTTACATGCGGCACAAACTCTACATTTTCTAACATAATTCATAACAGATATTTTCATTCGAGGCCAATAATATAATTAAGAAATTCGAGAAAACGTCTTAAAAACGCCAAAATGAGCAGCAGTGGGGTGCTGGTGATACATATCGAGTATCTCTTTCCGGTTTCGTGATGGAACCACAATTTTCCATTCGGGTGAATCATTGATCACTTTATAGCGAAGGGTAATGTGTTTGTACAGCACATTATTCAGAACTTTGAAATCCGGGAACTTTTCTGGACTCTGTCCGACTTTAACGAGCATATCTTTATACCACCTATCAGGTTCGATTTTAGAAAGATTTAGGACTGAAACTTCACCAGGTTTACTTTCAGGTATTCTAGACAAGGAGTCAGCTACTACATTGAGAGAACCGCTGCGATGCACAATATTAAATTTATATCTAGATAACTTGATTATCCATCTAGCTATTCGGGGAGATGGATCCTTCATCGATTGCAACCACGTTAAAGAAGAGTGATCCGTGATAACAGTGAATTCTGTACCTTCCACGTACGATCTGAATTTATCGATGGAATATAAAATTGCCAAGAGCTCTTTTTCAGTGGTGGTGTATTTTCTTTGACATTTATTCAAAGTTTTGCTAAAGTAAGCAATAGGGTGCTCCACACCATCTTCTTCTTGATAAAGAACACCTCCGACGCCTACGTCACAAGCATCCGTAGCAATAAAAAACGGTTTCGAAAAATCGGGGCTCGCCAAAATAGGAGCTGAAGTTAGAAGCTCCTTCACCTTTGTGAAGGCTTTCTCAGCTTCTTCATTCCAAGATATGGCTTGGCCTTTTTTTCTACCTTTCAATAGGTCTGTTATAGGAGCACAAATAGTGGAGCTATCTTTAATAAAACGCCGGTAATAACCTAACAAACCGATCAACCTTCTAACCTGCGTCGTATTTTTAGGGACCGGGTATTCTAGAATAGCCTTAACTTTTTCCGGATCAGTTCGTAAACCCTGATCGTCAACTACAAATCCCAAGAAGTTCAGAGAATTACGGCAAAATTTACACTTATCAAAGTTTATTGTTAATCCCGCCATACTTAAACGATCGAAAATCTTCTTCAAAACTACCAAATGAGTTTCGAAATCCGGCGTAACAATTATTATGTCATCAACATAGTAAAAACAATAAGGTTCCAGGGATGGTCCAATGACTACGTCCATCAAGCGACACATGGCTTGGGCACTGTTATTAAGACCAAACGGCAAAACTTTAAAACAGAAAAGGCCTCTGCCTTGCACTGAAAAGGTGGTTTTAATCTGAGAAGCCTCATCTAGAGGTATTTGAAAAAATGCTTGTTTCAGGTCCAAAGATGAAAGGAATGAGGCATCCCTCACTTTTGTGATAATGGAATCTATCAAAGGCATGGGGTAACTATCCGAAACTGTAACGGAATTCAACTTCCTCCCGTCAAAACAAACTCTATAGGAGTTATCAGATTTGGTCACTAACCAGAGGGGTGAAAGCCATGGAGCACATTCAGTTACCGGTCGAATAATATCCAGCTTTAACATCTTATCAACTTCTTCATTTAAAACTTTTTGCATGGCAGGAGATAACGGGTATTGTCGCTGTTTAATGGGCTTATTATCCCCAGTGTCGATGTTGTGAGTATAAAGATGGGTTCTACCTATCCTATCCTCAGGATCTAAACCTTTAAATAAATCAATTACATCATGTAATTCTGACTTTTGGACATCCGTCAGGATTTCGGGACCGTGTATCGCTCGGATAGCTGACGTCGAGAAACAAGTGTCATAAGTAGAATTACTGAAATTCAGACAGATTTTGAACGCTTGAATGAAATCCATACCTAAGATAAGATTTTGCGTTATAGAAGGTATAACCAAAACTCTAATTGTTTTAGTAACATCAAGCAATGATATCGGTAGCCAAATATATCCCAACGTGTTTTGAATCTGTCCATCCGCAGTTGTTACTTGGACAGTTATGTCATAATTCAAATTTAAATTGTATTTCTTCAAGATATGAAGTGATGGTTGACCAAGAATTGATACGTTACTTCCACAATCGATCAAGGCACTAATAGTTTCGGATTGTACAAGAACATTGAGGTAAGGACGATTGTCATTCGTCTTAAAATTGAGCAAGTGACTAACAGAAAATTTATTCACGTCAGGAGAATGATGCAAACTAGAATCCAGAACTTTCGAATCAAGTTTATCGTTGGGTATATTGGATGATAATGATTCATTATTTTTAGAAAAGAATTTTTTTATAGTTAGCAGCCAGTTATTCCAATCCTCCACGTCAAAGTATGGTTCGATTAGCGGGATTTGTCGGTTGCTTTGCCCTTTTGAGGCCTGGCAGTGTGGTTTTGTTTGTTGGATGGACCAGCAGCTTCTGCCTGGCTCTGGCCCAATAGTACGTTTTTTGAACAGGATTGGCATTTATTTTTGGAAACGCCTTTTCTTCCACAACCGTAACAGAAAAATTCTAAAGGCTTTCTACACTCATTATATTTATGACCATCGCTACGGCAATTCCAGCAAACAACGGGTGATGCACCTTGTTGGGCTAGAAAACAATTTTCATTCCTTCTAAAAGGCTTATCAATCCGGAACAAGGTATCCTGAATACGCTTACATAAGGAAGTTAATTCTGAGATAGTAGATATATCATGAAGTACTAAAGCTTTTACGTAATCAGGTAGAAGATTATTGCGAACAATTCGAACTTGTTCAATCTCAGGTGGTGGAGAATTCAGCCTGTTAAATTCAGACTCCATTTCGGATATAAAAATACAAACATTTTCTCTGAAAGGTTGTCTACGCGATTTAATTTCACTCAACTTAACTTCATCATAGTTATTCTGAAGGAATGTTTCTTTCAATTTTGAAACCAATTCAGCCCAATTATTGAGGCGATTGCGATTGACATGCCACCAATTCCACGCATCCCCAGAAAATAAATCAGTAGCCGACTGAAAAAGATCCGTATCACTACAACCACGGGAACTTTTCAAGGAATTAATTAATTCTAAGAAAGTCAGTAAATCCCCACGACCTGAGAATTTCTGAATACCCCATTTGAAAATAGGTATTTTCTTTGTAAACTCTACTGATGTATGAGAGGAGGTGCTAGGAGTTGACGCTGATATAGGATTACCAATATTTTGAGGAGTTGTAGGAACAATTTTATCCGATAAATCTGCTTCCAATGTCAATATAGCTTTGAGAAAATTTTGTCTTGTTAACTGCTCATCATCATCAGATGTACTTAATCTTTGTACTCGTCTTGTGACGTGAGTCAACCTAGTTATCATCCGTTTATAATCATCCGCGGCTGAATTACCCTCAAATCTATCAACTAAAACCTCCAAATCAGACAAAGTTTCCTGAATTTCAGCGAAATTTTGAGCAAAATTGTATTTATCACTGATTTCGAAGAAACTTCTGTCTGCAGTCTCTTGTGCCAAAAGACCACGTAAAATTTTCCGTTTTTCTTCCACCGTTGATGGCGGATCTATACCTCGAACACTGATCTCATATGAGAGTTCAACACTTTTCAAATAATTAGGATTAAATTTATTCATTTCGTTGTTAGTGAAATAAAGAGATTCAAAAGTAGGTACGTACTCAAAGCAGTTATCAAAGGTACTTTCTATGAAACAAAGGAAACCAAGGAAGATATAACTATATACGCAGTAAAATTATCAAATCATGCAGATATAGAATAAAAAAAATAAATGAATAGAGAAATTGAAGTGACCAAAAGAATTGAGGAAATTTCCACTTCCTGATCTTTTACAAAAAAAATTCAAAGAACCTTAAGATCAATTCAGGCTTGCACGTATTAGAGGCCCCACGTTGGGCGCCAATTTGTCACCTACCCCTTATGATTTTGATACCTTAGTTAAGGGTGGTACTTCTGTTATTATCCTCCCAGATGGAGATTATTTTATTTCGGTGCTCAGTCGTAGAGAGGGTGTGGGCTAAGCAAGAATTGATCGAAGGAACTTGAAAATAAATTAGCAGAAAAAAAATTACTATTATATTAAAATTTTGAAATTACAAATTTTGAATAGCAGCATAAAATTCTTTCGTTGTCACTTCCCTTTCGAAAACTTAACTTCAGTTCAGATGTTCCAATTGAGAAATAGTTCCAAAAATCGTGATTTCCAAATTCAGGTGTTGAGTAGAAACTGTTGTCAGAATTTCTAAGGATTGCCAAAATTGTACTTGTCCAAACTTTTGAGGTGTTTCCAAAAAAAAGGTGGTCCAAAATTTTGAAGTGTCACCAAAATGTAGTTGTCCAAAATTTTGAAGTGTCACCAAAATGTAGTTGTCCAAAATTTTGATGTAGGTATTATCAAAACGTAGGTAGGTACTTGTCCAAAATTTTGATGGAGTTATCAGAAACAGAAATCCAAATTTTTGAGTTATTACCAAAAACCGGTCATCCGGTTTTTGATCGCGAAAAATAATCAAATATTTATCACCTTCGTAAATAAAATGGCGAAATGAAATATTGATTCAGTCAAACAATATCGTTCGCAGATAATTTTGACTGAAATGAAACGTCGTTAATAGGTAGACAATCAGGAAAAGATACTCTAGTTACGATGTATTCGATCGTACCTCCGCAGCAAGAAAGAAAAATTCATAAGTGAGGAACGATCAGGCGTGGAAATCTCGGGTATTGCGAGCGCACCCTACCGGCTGAAGTCTCTCTTGAAGTCGGGAAAAATGCAGTGGCGTAGTATGTAATGTGGAACGTTACACCCCTTCTGAAAAACTGATGTCTTGATCCGCCAGTGGAGTGAGCTATCATTAACCTAAGTGCGCTGAACGTGTAGAGGTGCACTAGCCCCATTTATGAATTGAACTTTTATTTCTTCATTTCATGACTGCCTCAGAAAAATTTCATGCTGATATCGGCTCTGAATGGCTTTAAAAGAAGCATCACACATTCGCAATGAACGACAGATAGGGGATGGTGAAATGTGCATTGGTAATTTTTTTCTCGAAACTATCTTGGGCATTTGGAGGCAAAGAAAATTATATTTAAGTGAATGGCATAAGACTGCAATTCGGGATTTCCCTCATATGTTGAAATCTCGATCGACCATTATTTTCATATTGATATGAAATCGGATGGTCGTTACCGTAATTTTTGCCTGAGGAATTTTTTTAACGTACCTACCATTAACGTCAAATAAGTCATTCGTAATTTTTTCGACATAAAAAATATCTTAATTCTTCACATCGTCATATACCAATTAATCATTAAAAATGTGTTATTAAACTTCATCAATATTCATCAAGGAGATGCAATATGCGACAGATAGTATTTCATTGAGTGTTGTTAGGAAAGTGAAAGTCTTGCGATCAGTATGTTGGAACACAGTTACTCAATGGATCGACTCTATTGAGTTCTTGCACGTGCGTCATGTGAGAGTGACATAAACTTGCTCCGAAAATTAATCTAGTCATCTACAGGTGAGTTATTGTCAACATGGATTAAATAATTTTATATTGTGTTATAGAGATTGAAGAGTGTCTTTTTGTGGCTAGGTTGAATGTTGAATAATATCAGATGAGCCATAAAAAGTGCCTTTACTCCGACTGAAACATGAAATTCTTTTCTGAAACCTATAGATTATGTGATCGTCATGGCATGTCCAGAAATATACTTTTGGTCAAAATTCTCGTACTTTTTTCAGTTTTGAAAAGTTTCTGAAAGTAACTTTTTATGCGAAGAAACATCATAACCAATTTCATACAATTCGAGTCCAACAACATGTTTTGTAGGTCCTATTTTTCAAAAGAAATTGGGATTGACGTTTTGGGGTATTTTCTTTGGTATATGAGAAAGATTTTTGGTAATTTTGAAGAAAAGTCCAAACTTACCTCGTATGTAGTAAGTATTAATAAGTGACTAAATAAAATGATGAATCCCGAATCCGTTCATGAAGTTATCACAAAAAGTATTTGATATGAATAGATTCGACTTTGGGCAGAGGAGGGCTTCACTGGTTAGTAGAGAACCCTCGATCGGTGTAAATATAATAACCTTTTCTTGTGCGCTCGTTCTTATATACGAGGCCTATTTCATATCGTTACGCTGTATATATTTTTCGAATTTTGCCAAGAATGGTCTCAAGCGACTAGGTTTGGACTCAGTGATCAAGAATCCGTGGTCAAATTAAATTATGTCCGTCCGTCCGTAAACACGATACCTCTCGAACGGATGAACCTTGAGACGTAAAATTTTCGGAGTAGCTTTGGATCTACACAGAATGCAGCGATTAAGTTTGTTATTTATTGACATGAATTTTCGGTAATATACCATATCCAGGATCGTGAATGATTACTTTGACAGCTGCAGGCTGCTCTCATTTTTTTTGACAGCTATCGCATTTTGTTTCGTTGGATTCTTGAATCTTGATCCATCTGTAACAATTTACAAGTTCAATCTCCTTAAAAGATGAAGCGCTCAGAAGCTCAAGACTTCACTTCACGTCATGGCTTTAGGTGACCCTTTTCACAAGCTTTCATGCTTTTATTTAGTTTCACCTGTCCCGGTGTCTGTCTGTCATCAAATCCTGCAAGTTAAATATAACACACTTCTAATCGTCCGATTCATTTGAAATATGGCAGGTGTACATAATTCTAGTGACATCATGAAGTACTTGTTATAGAAAAAAACAAAATGGCGGCTCCACCATGGCAGATGAGTTTTGTAATTATGATCCGATTTTATTCAAATTTGGTAACTTGGAGTTTTTAGAAAAGCTTGTCTTAAAAAATGTTTGTTTTTATAAAAGCTTGTTTCTTGTTAAGTTTATTTTTTGCTTAGGTACCTATATGGACAGTACCAAATTGTAAATGTTAAAAAAATTGAAAAGTCAAAGAAATTTCAGGAAATAAAAACTCTGTGATATACTAACTTACTCAATAAAAAATTATGATAACAGATGAGGGTATGAGAAGTACGTACAAAATGACATGAGGGTTTTATTTCCCAGGCATAACTTGTTAGTAGTGAATCGCAGTAATGACATATTCTACACTTATGATCTTCGGTCCTTTTTTTATAAAATCTAATCAACCTTCATGAAATAGAAGTACCAAAAAATAAAATTTTCTCAGATAAATTGGAATGAGAGAAATTCATTTTGTATGCGCATGCTATGGACAAAATGACATACCGACAACAGGCAAATGTAGTTTACTTATAGTCACAAAACTACTGACAAGGTTCACCAATGAAACGATTGGTTCTTCTAGGAAAATCGGCTCAAGATGAGTGATCCCAATGCAATCAATGCATGCATCGTAACCAGTCATTTACAGGGCTCATCCTGGAGAAGACTGTTTTTTTCCCGATCTAAATTGGGAAAAAAGGTCATAACAATAGACAGATGAACAGTCGTCTTCATCATCTCGAAAGTTGCTAGGAACATTTTCTTCTTCATTGTCTTTTTTGAATAATGCCCTAGGAACTTGTCTCCTCTTTTTTGCAGGAGGTATAAATAACTACAAATGCAAAGTATTTCTACTTATTGGAAATATGGAATAATTCTAATTTGCTAAAACGTCCATAATCCATAATATGTTTTTATTTTTAATTACAGAATGAGATCATTCCTAATAGTTTTGGCCTTTGCCCTATGCTCCAACAGCTTGCCATTAGGTAGCATCTCGGGTGGTGTTGATATCAACCTGAATGATGTTTCCAAAAATGCTCAGTTTCCTACTATCAATCTGAAGGTAAGAAAACAGTTGTCAGTTCACGAGAAAACCTAGACCGGAGACAGAGACCACTCTCAACTCCCAACTCCAAGCATAATGTCATGTAGTGAATTCGATCTCAGTCTCAGCCAGAGCTGTGACGAGCACTGAAGAAAAGTGCTTCGAGCACTAAGCACTAAGCACTTGAATAAAAAGGCTCCCGAGTCTCGAGCACAAAGCACTTATTTTCACAAAAGGCTCGCGAATACTAAGCACTTTGTGAAAGTAATTCGACATTTCGAGCACTCAGCCCTAAGCACTTTTTTTAGGAAATATTGAAAGTGAGGTTATTTTAATCGAATAAGAAATTGTAAGTTGGCATAGATATGTGATATTGAAAATTTTGAATTCGATTCAATATAAATTATAATAAATTCTTATTTGTAATGAAAGAGGAAAATGCTATTCGCTCCTGGATCTCTCTGTTTGATAATAATCATAAATATACTGAATTTTTCGAGTTTACTTTTTTTTCTGAAAACTCCCAGTCCTTGAAACTAATTTGAATAAAAAATTCAAGGAAAATGGGAATGTTACTCTGTCAATTCTTGAACTGATTTGTCAGGAGCAAACCAGTTGCGAAACATTGTTGCGTGACAAATAACGAAGAAGTATCAAAATAAGAACTCAATGAACTGTGTAACCCTTTGATGTTGCCTATATAAGACTCTTTGGTCAGATGAAAACGTAAAAAAAAACAGAATCGTGGCTTTTGCTTTTTCTATTGATATCAAGTTGTCAACGCACAAATTACCATTTAACAAAATACACATGGGCCCTTCAATTTTCCTTTTATAATGATCAAGTTTCCTCATTATCATCTCTCCGTAATTGCAATCCAAACAGTTTCGGGATGTTACTGTCATGTGAGGAAATGTGATTTAAGATTTTATTAATGTAAAAATGAATTCGTACAACATTGGCTCAGGGCTTAGTGCTTAGTAATCCGCAAAAGTGCTCGGGAGCACTTTCGGGATTACTAAGCACTAAGCCTTTGGCCGAAGCACTCGAATTACTAAGCACTAAGCACTGCTGTTGAAAAGTGCTTGGGAGCACAGTGCTCGGGAGCACAAAAGGGCTCCGAGTACTTTCACGAGCACAAAGCACAATGCTTTGGCACAGCTCTGGTCTCAGCGCAAACTAGTACTTCAATCAAAGAGGTCTTTGCTTCAATAATCTTCTCGACTAAGCTGGATAATAATAATAACGTTTATGATCCATCTGAGTCTCGTTCGCTCGTTCATAAAAAATTTATATCTCTTAATTTTTTCAGGCAGTTACAGTTTTACCTAGTTTTCCTGAATCTGGCAGAACAAGGGCAGTTCTGGAACAAGAGACTCTTCTGAGTCAGATAGACTCGAAATACGGCAATCTGCAACAGGCTGTCGCTAATATTTATAATCCTAAACCAATCGTCGATACCATAAGCGAAGAAGACAAATATGGAAATGATGGAGAAAAATTCAAATCAGTTGGACGTGTGCTGGTCAATGGCTACGAGGGCTTTTCCAATTTCTTAAACGCTCTGTTCGAAGTACGTATATACAGGGTGTCCATTAGGCGTTTCTAGAGAACTGATATAGATGCATAGAATACCTGGTGTTAGCACTGATCAGATTCTGTCTTAGACTTTCTGTCGATCGAAAATCTGAGCTGGGGTCCTACTTTTCATTTCTCCCGAAAGGGGTTACGCTATTTTCCATTGCCGCAGTAGCGCCACGGCTGCGAAATATTGCGGATTATTCCCGAAGTAGGGCCCGTACTGGCGTACTACATTCTAGAGTGCCGTTTTCGATCAACAATTTTCCGTCACGATTTTTAGTTAGTCGTTACACCAGGGTTTGTATGCATCTATGAACTGAATACCATAATACAAATTTTCAGATTACAAATAGGGCCAGTTCTCTAAAAATGTATTATAGGTATTCGAATTTGGAACAGCCTGTGATTTTATATGAAATCATTTCTCATTTCCGATATATTTGTATATTTGGTTCTTTTTTTATTCCCATATCTCCATAATCATTCTTATAATACAATGTTTTCAGTATCCTATGGAAAAGGCTAAACAAATTGGAAAACAAATCACAGCCAACCTCAATGCAATTGGTGGAAAATTAGTTGGTCTTTGAGAAAAGAATTTGTCTGTCAACAAATTCATTCGTAATATTGAAAATATCCCTGAAACTCTTGAAAGAATGGCTTGTCAAAGTGTCATTAGTACAATACTCCAGTGTGTAGAAAATCATAGTTACAGGTTACAGTGATGTAATATACTGACGAAAGAAGTATTTATCTAAAATAAAATTATGTATTTTCTTTCCACGTGTTTCTCATGCATGAAAAATCCCTTAACTTGAGCTTTATTAAACGACAAAAATCGTACAAACTGAATATTCAATATTTATTCATTAACTGTTGATGTCAAATGTTGTTTTGGGTTGAACATTTTATATACTGGTACTGACAAAATCATCTGATCTTTTTTGTCTCTTTCTCTTCCTTCCTGAATATTCACTTACTTGTATAGTCTTATTATATGTGTGGCCCAAGAGAGAACAAAGTTTTTCAATAACAAGAAAATTTATCTGTGTAATATCATTTTTTCAAGTGTTATAACTGGAGACTCAAAAGCTAGGACCCAGAAGTAGGAAACGATGCAAGTGAAGCAAATGTTGCCCCAGAAGAAATATCCCTAAAATGAAAAAAAAAATCCTCATTATATTAACCTTCCAGGCGGTTAGCAGATTTATATTTTTGGGATACATTAATGCAAAGCCACAGACATATTTCATTCGTGTCGAAATTACGATACCAATATGAAAACATTAACATATTGTCATATTTCAGTCCAAGTAAGTAAAATGAAATCGACTTAGTGACGAATTTTGAAAATTCTTTCAACAAAACACAACCAAAGATGAGTACACAAATTTAGAAGCTATTTAGGCTGCCTGAATATACGAAATACGATAAACAAAAGAGAAAAACGATGAAGTTTTTGCAATCCAACATTCTTTTTTTATTTAGTGGGGTATATTCACTGTTCAAACGGAACTACCCTGTACCAATTTATTCTTACCATCATCAAATCGCTGAAAAATATCGGACTTCTAATAGATGAGAACCATAATGTGATCAGCATATAATGCACTAAGTAAATACTGTAGGCGAATCGATTGAACACTTGGTAAATCGAAAACGACAAAAACCAGTTAATAGGGCCTGAAAAAGAACGATTTGAAATTAATTGATTTAGTCTGAGACCATAGAAAAGGAGACACAGCTCTCATTCATAATTCGAGAATTATTGGTGATATGCAAAAATTGAGTCGGTTCATTCAATGAGTGCTATCCATGAAGGATAGCAATATCGTCAGATACTGCCGTGGCAATATTGCAAAATATAACTTTGAAAGGGCCAGTGGCGTGGTGTTATCAGTATCGAAAAATAGAAATAAAATTACGAGTGAATTATCGCGTATTCTTACAATAATATTGGTACTGAGTTTATAAAAATGTTAAATTGAGAACCACATGTTCCTTCTTTCAATATCAGAAGGGAATCCGAAGAGTGAATTTCTAAAAATCGAAGAATCTGCTCCACTAATACTTCCAATATGAGAAGCGTGGAGCAAACCTGTGGGAACACAAGTTATGATTCGAATAGTCCAAATTACTACACACAAGACACTTACCAACCATTTGATTATCGTATTTGGCTGGAGATATTCAAAAATAAATCCAAATAACAGTTTTCACACACAATGAAGAGCGATATCGTGACAACACTGTTTAAAACGTCGGAAGGATCACAGAATAGAGATGGCGTCACATAATTAATTAATGAATGGCCATACATTCAGAAAACGGAATTGCCATACATTAACTGAGGCAAAAACGACCGAGCCGTTTGACGAACATTCTCATAGACTTCAGTACCTAGGTATACAGGGTCTATCACGAGGAACCTCACCCATATTTAAACGGGAAACTACTGAACGTATTTTCATGAAATTCAGCACTTATAAGTATTTCACGATGCTGATGAAATCTAAAATATTTTCAAGGCATGAGCACCTCCGGTTTTTCCGGAAATGACGTCAACTTCCGTTTTTCAAATTAGAACACCATTTTTTTATTGCAGAAATAGATTCCTTAGAAATTTTCAAGTTAATTTGATGTAACATTTTTCAGTTTTGGTTGGAAAATTCTCTCTGAGCGGGAAAATTCGAAAAAAAAATCGAAAATAGAGCTCCGCTGAAACAAGAATAACTTCGAGGTTTTTGGATGGAAAATTTTCATTTTTGGGATTCTTCAAGATGTAAGATTGATGTATCCACTTTGAAAATCGAAATCGCGATTCATGATACAGGGGGTGAAAAAATCGCTTTCAAAGTTAGGGATGACAAAATCGTGAAAAATCAATTTTTTCAAATTAGAACCCCATTTTTTTATGGCAGATATTGAATCTACGTTAAAAAATAATGTGAGTGTATGCATCACACCCTTGCCCTAAAGTGGATATTAACTCAGAAAATATCCATTTTAGGCCAAGGGTGTGATGCATACACTCACATTATTTTTTAACGTAGATTCAATATCTGCCATAAAAAAATGGGGTTCTAATTTGAAAAAATTGATTTTTCACGATTTCGTCATCCCTAACTTTGAAAGCGATTTTTTCACCCCCTGTATCATGAATCGCGATTTCGATTTTCAAAGTGGATACATCAATCTTACATCTTGAAAAATCCCAAAAATGAAAATTTTCCATCCAAAAACCTCGAAGTTATTCTTGTTTCAGCGGAGCTCTATTTTCGATTTTTTTTTCGAATTTTCCCGCTCAGAGAGAATTTTCCAACCAAAACTGAAAAATGTTACATCAAAATAACTTGAAATTTTCTAAGGAATCTATTTCTGCAATAAAAAAAATGGTGTTCTAATTTGAAAAACGGAAGTTGACGTCATTTCCGGAAAAACCAGAGGTGCTCATGCCTTGAAAATATTTTAGATATCATCAGCATTGATGAAATACTTATAAGTGCTGGATTTCATGAAAATACGTTGAGTAGTTTCCCGTATAAATATGGGTGAGGTTCCTCGTGAAAGACCCTGTATGTAAAGAATTCATAATAAACTGCTCCACATGAGTTAGGGATATCGACTTAAATTGCAAAAAAATATATTTGAAATAAGATTTTTGTATAAAAATTCATATTAATATGATTTCGAGTTGCAAATTAATTTCAGCCTGTAGGTCTGGAGCATATACCTACAGGCCAGGGTGGTTAAGAAAAAATCGAGTAAAATAACGAAATTTTATTCCCAGAGAATTCAAGCATTTTAAGACTATCAAACAATGTATGGCCTCCACGGGCATCAAAACCAGCTTGACATCTTCTTTGCATACTACACACGCGCGAGGTTGTTGGACATTTCTTGAGGAATTTGGTTCCATAAACGGGGCAGAAGCTCTCTCAGATCATTTGAGGATTCTGGGGTAGGTTGATGATTATCTAATCTTCTTTGAAACATATCACATGCATGTTCTATGCAATTCAAATCTGATGAGTGTGGAGGCATTGGTAAATGTGGAATACCAAGCTCCTAGCGAGCATTCTCAACTATGGCTGCACGGTGCGGTCTAGCGTTATCGTCTAGAAAATAGAAATTGGAAAGTTTCACCAATAGCAGCGTGAAAATTTGGCACAACATTGTCAATGACATGCTCCCTATAGTGTTATGCGGTCATATTCCCAGGACTTATGTGTAGATCTGTGCGCCCGTTGAAACATAATATCCCGGCCCATACCATAACACTACCCCCTCGGAATGGATGGACTTCTTGGACATAGCGACGATTACGGGGTATAGGTACGTGGGATTGTCCATACCCTTATTCTTCGAGAATCTGAAAATCGTCCATATCTGGATTCATCCGTGAAAAGGACACTACGCCATTGATCGTTCCAATTGATATGTTGCCTTGCCCATTCCAGTCTTTGATGCTTATGGTCACGTGTTAATGGAACTCCTCTTGATGGACGTCTGGAACCGAGATTCACCTCTCTCAAACGTCGTCTGATGGTTTCGATGGAAACTTGGACCCCATCTGCATTTTGAAGAGTATTCCGTAGCATTCTACACGTAGATGTAGGGTTTCTTCTAGCCGAAACAGTAATGAAACGATCCTGAGCAGGTGTTGTTTTTCGTCGCCCACCAAGCCTTGGTCTTTCCAACACGGAACCTGTCTCCCTGAACCTATTCCAAAGTCGAGATATCACACTTTGGCTGACTTGGAGCCTTTCCGCTACAACAACCTGAGTTAGGCCACCCTGGCACCCTGTAGCATTCCGATAGCCCTATCAGCCTCGGCGTTCGTTAATTTACGTCTTAGCTTGGTATTTTCAGATCGAAGCCTTTGATGAACTGACTTCATTTCAAAATAAGAACATTCATGAAGCATATGCAAAGAACCAAACTTCAGAAAAAAGGCGACCAGATTGACGAAATGTCTCATACTGATTTTTATTGGATCGATTCAAGTTGGTATTGAGTTTTAAATGATTTTACAGCGATTTTCTCGAAGATTACATACTTTTAAAAACGTTTGAGTACGATACTTATCCTTAACACTTGTGGAGCAGTATATTTGAAGGAACAAATACTCATTCCCGACATTCACGCACAATGAGTAAATGAAATTCAATCTAAATTTTGTCTTTATCGTGAGAAATCTGATGTAGAGGAATCAGAAACACACTCTGTCATATCTGTCGATATGTTTTTGTTTTTTATTGATAATAATCCCCACCATTTTTGTCGTTTTTGCGATCATATTTGATGGTAGTAGGCTATGTAATCCGAAAATAAAATATGCTGAGATGTAGAGCCTTCGGAGCATTATTGAATGAGAAAATTTCGAAATCAGGTAAACAATATAACCATAGCATAATTTATACTACAAGGTGCGGCACGGAGGGCGGACGTTTTTCAGATGGGCATAACTTTCCCCCACTGAGGACGAGAGAAGTGGGGAAGGTGCCGTTAGACTCGTGTGTTCCTAGCATTTATTTATTGATCAACAGAAGACCAAGAGGACCTGTGCGAACAGTTCGAACGCCTGAAAATGTTGAACGCGTTCGACAAGCCATTCTTCGCAGTCAGTCGCGATCTGCTCGGAAACATGCTGCTGCACTTCGCCTCAGTGATCGTTCGGTGAGGCGAATTTTGCATATGGATCTTCGCTTTCAGTTTTCACCCCTACAAATTGGCCATTGTGCAACAGTTACACCCCGGAGATTATGCACAACGAATGAACTTCGCACGTGAGATGGAAGCACTGATCGATCAAAATGAGAACCTCATTTTGTTCATGAGTGACGAAGCCCACTTTCACCTCAACGGCATGGTTAACCGGCAGAATTGCCGTTATTGGGCTAATGAAAATCCGCAACACTTACACGAAAGACCGCTGCACAGCCCACAGCGCCTCCAGCACTGCATCACCGATTTCGGCCACCACATGCCTGATGTGATTTTCCACACTTGACTGTCTCAAATGCTATTTCCTTGAGAATCTGATTCCGTCAATAAATGTGTTTTTGAGTAAAAATTAACGCTTTTATTATTTTTTTTAAAACCATCCATCCTCCGTGCCGCACCCTGTATGATATAACTGATGCATTAATTGCACATATTATAATGGCTCAAAAATGAAATAATAAAAAATTATTCTCATTTTTATTACTATACCTCCATATCCTGAAATGCAAGCTATGATTATCCAACATATTCCTATGCCCCAACATTGCCTCACTAATGCTATATGAAGACTATTACCCCATTGTTGATACTCGGGAGTTCTCAAAGAATCATGCCCAATGAAAATACAGACGAGCATAGATGCCAAGCAGAAGACCCAAGTTAAGAAAATAAAAATCTGAAAATATCAAGTATGTATGAGAATATTTTCAATTCAAGTTAACCGACTAGTACAAACCTTATTCATTCGTAGCTTCAGCTTGTTCTGTTTAATTTGATGAAGAACATAACCAACCAGAACACCTGTAAGCCAAACGTTAGCCCTTGTGTAGGTCCTTATATAGAAGTGCATCATAAATTCTGTAGAGCTCCTGTAATGTTTTCTTCATTTAATCTTGATCTGTTGCACATAACATAGCTCACCCGTATATGTTGCTCAAAAGGGCAAGATAATGATTGGTCCATGCTAAACCGAAATCCAATCCGCATATGCCTATAATGACAGCGACGATTCCTCCGATTGTCTGTTTCGGAAACTTCCTCAAAGAATATAAAATGAAGGGTGACAACAAGTATAACTGCATGTCTACTGCCAAATACCAACTATGTCCGAGACACTACTAAATGTTGTTAGTATTAATTAAAAGAAAATATGCATAGATATTATTGAAACAAAAACATAAATCAGTACTCACAATTCCATTTCCGACTGAATAATTTTGAAAATAGAATATCGTGCACCACCAAACATCCTGACACATTTGCTGGTTTGATCTAACATTGAACCAGTGTGGACCACTTCCTAGATAAGGATAAATTGTTGCCACGACCAAGGCAAGAGCTCCCAAGGCAGGTGTGAGCCTTCAAATAAACAAGTGGCTATAGGTAATTATTGCATGGGCGCCTGCAGAAACCCGCAGGAATTTTCTCAGGGGGGTCAAATAATGATCAGAAAGTAATATTGAGGGTTCTTGCTGAAAAACAATGAGGACATCGACATCTCAGGGGGGGCCATGGCCCCCCCCTGGCCCCCCTCCCCTGCGGGCGCCCATGGATAATTGGTAAATAACAATAAGAAGAAGATGAAAATATTGCTTACGAAATAAATTTTTGAGAAATTCAAAATATCGAACTACAAATCAAAATTTTTCTCTTCCGGTATACAATCATTCGAAAATTATTCTTATTCTCTTCGTATCATATTCATCTTAACCTGACAACCATTTTGAAGTTAGTACATTGAAATAGATTCTGTGAATAGTTTAGATTAAATTAAAAAAATCAAGAATGTGGAAGATGTTTTGAAATATAAAAACCGAGGGGATGAAAGAAAATTGAATTGGAAAATCAGAAAGAAAAGTCAAGAAGTTAAATTAGGAAAAATCAGAAAGAAAAGTCAATAAGATTCAAGGGGAAATAAACAGGAAAATTGAATATAATAATACCCTAATTCACATTCAATAACTTAATCCATCTCTATAATAAAAATTACACTCACGTATGTCTATATTAATTGAATCTCTCTAGTTGGTTCTTCTTGCTGTGTCTTCTATATATTTGTATTTGGTAGTGATTGTTCATATGAGTCACATACAGTCGTATTCGAAGTATCCGGAATTCGGTGTTGCAGTTGATGACGTTTTGATTGTCCTTTAATTATGGACTTTTTTCGATTATACCATTCAATTTTCCTCTTTATTTCCCCTTAAATCTTCTTGACTTTTCTTTCTGATTTTCCAATTCAATTTTCTTTCATCCCATTGGTTTTTATACTTCAAAACATCTTCCACATTCTTGATTTTTCTAATTCAATCTAAACTATTCACAGAATCTATTTCTATGTACTTACTTCAAAATGATGTTTCTAAATCTTTCAATTTTAATTTGGCCTCAACAGATCGGAACGAATTATGAATTTTGAAAAGATATTTTGAACCATAACAGTACCTATACACCTTATTCATGAAGAAAATTTGTGATTTTGATCAATCTCCAATATTTACCTTATATATCTATGCAAATAGAAGATGATGATATTGAATTTTTGACCTTTCTCCATCGTTTGCATGTAGACATAGGTTACTAAAGCCCCTCCAACAACAAAAAACGTATCAACTGATAACGTGCCACTTATTAACAGCATACTGTGTAGTTTGTCAGCCCACTGAAAAATCATTTCCTACTTGAAAATGGAATCACGTGAAAATAGCCTTGTTTTAGAATTTTTATTTGCAAATTGGAGTAAGTAATTTTTTGCTTTATTTTTTTCAACGTTTGAAAAGTGGATTGAATTATTAAAATTTGAAATTATGGCAGGATGCACTGATAGTACACACCATCGGAGATTCGAAGAGCTTGAAGTTGAGTTTCAAGCTTCGAATAATCAATGGTTTCATAATATATTATGAGAACCAATTCTTGAAAGAACTTGCAACTCAATGTGATATTACCTGTAATATAGCCATGTTCTGTTCCACGATTTCACACTCGAATTCGAGCTCAAATATTCTTAAAGAAAAACAAAGAAATAAAGGAAACTGACAACTCTATCAGGCACCAGCCGATCCAGTTTTCAGGGGGTGCTATGAATTGATGGAAATTTCCTACCAACATTTTAGGAATTAAAGACTTATAATGAAATTGATTGAAAATATAGGAATCGATTAAACTACTATAAAGGGATTCTTGTCAATTTCGAGGTCCAAGGGAGAGAGCCTTGGTCCCCATTGCCCTCCCCCTGTATCCGCCAGTGCTGTCAGGGACCATCTGTATGTGATTGTAATGGTATCCACTCACGAGGACACTTCTCGGGACACCTGGTGTCCCGCATCTGCAATAAAACATGGCCAATAAAATGTGCCGCTTGGGTTTTGACAAGAGGTAGATGGATTATGTTGCTAGAATTTGCCAGCGTTGCCACTTCTACGAATTTAATATAATTTTATGTTATTCTGTCCCTTCTTATTATGAGAATGAAAATGATGAAGCTATCAGTAAGGAGGCTGGAAAAAGAATGAGTATAAAATGAATAGATAATTCTTAGCGGAAATCCCAGATGCAAACACAACAAAATCTGGATTAACGAAATTCGACCGTCTTCTCATAATAATAAGAGGGAGAATAGCGTACCTACCTGTACAAGCACCACCAGTCTAGGTAGAAAGGGTGCGAATTGTAAACAGTGAACATATGTTTTTTATGACATCTAATGCCAGCATAATCAATTTTGCAAAACTGATAAAAATTCAACTACCTGGTGCAATAATATTCAACAAAATCGGAGATGCCGTTGGAACTTCCTGAATTCCCCAATTCTACGGAAATTTTCGTAGAAGTGACTGACACAACTGCAAAAAATCCACTGTTCTTCATGAGAACTCATAGCATCTGCAATGACACGCGCCGGATTTTATGGCCCTTCATTATCTTTGCCGCTGGTGTCCCGTTACGGTGTCCTCGTGAGTGGATACCATTAGATGTAAAGTAAGCTAGCGGTTTATTCGAATACATGCTGCAACTGCTTGACAGCCTGACAGGAAGTTTATACGGAGACCTCAACGGTATAGATCCATACTGTTCTCACCAGTCACCACTCACCACTCCATGGAATCATAAGCATATATCATTATTTTTACCACTTGTGGCAGGGGGGAACACTCCCATTAAGGACATTACTATATTATTCAATTTATTCTACTCACTGCTAAAACATCCAGATAATTATACGAAGGAGAAGATAATCCTAGGGAATATGTGTGTCCCAAAACAACCCATAGCATACTGTAGAACTTCAAACCGTTGAGGCATTCCAACTGAGCTTTACTCTTACTGACTGTGAATAGTTTTTCTGAGTTGGTGTACATAGAAAATGCTAACAGTAGCTGATTTGCTTCTGTAAAAATTAAAATACTTCAAGCTAAGAACTTTGGTTAGTCAAAGTTATACCTACCTTTAGAAAAATGTTTGCAATAGAGGTCGTAGCTCGTCGAAACAATCATGAGTAAAAATATACACGAAAAGAAAACACTGAAAAAACAAATGTAAAGTGTATACAATTTTGGAGAGCTATTTGGAATAAGAAGAGTTCTAGACCTTTTTAGAATATAAAAATTTCTTCGTATGGCGGAATATTAATACATTCGCCAAATAGTTCGGTGATCACTCATTGAATAAAAGAAACGCTTATTCTACTTGATTACCAGGAACCTAGTCAAACCAATTATTGCAAAATCAATGAAAGAGTCATGTTTGAATCCTTAATGAAGCATACATCAACTCATCTTAAGGTCGCCGTTTGATGCGCGTAGGACAAGTCAACCGATAGAGGCGCCACCGTGCATTTTATGGAATATCTCCATAGAACTTACATTATCTCTATGAGTTCTATGAATATCTCTAATTATGAATGAAATGTACAGTGGCGCTCTCTATCAGTAACTCGCTGAACTATGAAATAAGTGAAAATGTGGGTAAAGCAGGAACTTTTTCCCGCTAAAATTTGAATTTGGCCATTCTCTGCCAATTCCGTATTTCAAGTTGTTTTTCTGAATGAAATTATCTGTAGATTCACTTTTAATCGGAAGTCGAACTATTTTCATGGGTCTTTCGTTTGAAATAAAACAGAAGCATGAGTTGGCTCATTTTCTTCTATTTTTCAAAGAGGAAAAATGAACTGTTGAAATGCAATTGATCTCAATTATCTTATTAAGAACTCCAATCCTTTCTGAGTTCACCCACAAAATTTCAGTTCTCAAAGTGAAACCATTTTCAAATGCAACTTGAAATAAAAACACACCACATTGAACGCCCACCTTAATTCTTTAAAATATCGAAAAGACGAATCATTGTTTTTGACAAAATAGGACCGTTTCACTTCAGCCCTGAAGATGGTATAATATATGCCGAATTGCCGAAACGTTGGCCATAGAGTAATTGGTTTTTCTCTCTATGATTGACCTATTCCCAAAATCCCAACAATCATTATATTAAAAAAAAAAGAGTCAATAACTTATGTAATACAAACAGTGTGACACTGACAATAACTATCGCGTAAAGCCGGACTCCCACTACTCGTGTATTTGGCAAATATTTGCCACTTGCCTATATTTGGCATGTAGTGGGAGTGGTTCACTCGGCCAATACTTGTCAATCTTGTCATTCAAATTCGAAACTTCATCTACTTGCCAAGTACGCAAATAATTGCGTACTTGCCAAATATACGAGTAGTGGGAGTCCGCCTTTAAACCAAGAGGAGTTAAACCAAGTGTGTATTTTTTATAATACATTTTATCCAACAGAATGTTTTGAATAATTTTTGATACACCTTATATTCATTTTCATTTTGTTGAATTGTCGCACTGTAGGTATACAGAGTGTAACATCCAAATGGAATAAATTCGATAACGAATAAATGAGGGGGTGTTAGGAAAAACGCTCGGACACGTTGATTTGTAATTTCAAATGCGCATATTTTCCAAGAAAATAATATTATATAGGGTGTTCCATGTGACCGTGGCCAATACCAACTTTCTTATTTCAAATGCAACCCCCTGTATATTATTCATTTTTTTGATTCTTCAGAAAATTTTAGACATAATTCATGTACAATGTCCTATACCTATCTCCAACTTTTTCGGAAATATTGAGTGTTTTCAGATTTTTTACGAAAATTAACATTATTTTATTTCACAAATTCGATACATTACATTTAATACTAATTTCCCATTTACCTCTTGATATGAATAAAGTAAGCAAAAACCATTACTGAGAAGAAATTAAAAATAACAAAAAAGATTTGTTTATTCTCATAGCCTTAGTAACACGTTGTCTGTTTGCATGACAATAAGTGATCAGTGTAAGTGCTATTGTCTTTTGAATTTCGATAACTGTACGTAATAATATTAGAGAAATGGTTCATTTAACAGAAATGAACAAAATAACCATTCTTCAAATGATTGGTTATGGAGATTACACACGGACACAAATGAAAGATTCTCGCTTATTTCACGAAAAATTTCCAAATTTGCCGCCTATATCCCAAGGAACAATTAGCAAAATAGAAAAGCAGTTTCGAGAGCTTGGTCAATTTAGACAAATAAAAAAATTGCTGCCCAGTAAGTGATGACACGAAATTGGATATTATGCTTGAGTTTCAAGAAAGCCCACATAATTTTGTTCGAAGAATAGCCCCGCTGTTCACCGTCAGCCACACGTCAATATTTCGAATATTAGGGGAGAGTAAGATGCATCCCTATACATTGACATTGATGTTTTTTTTATTTTTTTTTTAATAATTAAGAAATAAACACTAGGATTCATTAGGTTTGAAGTGTAATGTACCGAATTTGTTAAATGAAATAATTTTTATTCAAAACGTTGATTTTTGCAATAAATCTGAAAACACTTAATATTTCCGAAAAAGTTGAAGATAGGTATGGGACATTGTACATGAATTATGTCTAGAATTTTCTGACGAATCCAAAAAATAAATAATGTACAGGGGGTTGCATTTGTAATAAGAAAGTTGGTATTAGCTACGGTCACATGGAACACCCTATATAATATTATTTTCTTGAAAAATATGCGCATTTAAAATTACAAATCGACGTGTCCGAGCGTTTTTCCCAAATAACACGCCCTCATTTATTCGTTATCGAATTTATTCCATTTGGCTATTACACTGTTACATGGTTTTTCATAGAGATTTCAATGATAACTCACATCGTTATTATGGCTCCAGTGCTTAATTCTGTGTCATCATCCAACGTGTAACATTTGTCATCACTAAACGAAATACTCAGATCAGTAGAAACCTTTCTGAATACAGAGTTAAAAACTAATTCGAAAGATTCGGAATTGCAGGATTTTGGAAGGCATGCTGCCCAAGTTAAAGGATGACTAGAGGTGGAGCTTCGTGTTAATGCTTCTGCGTTTTTCTTCATACTCAGCTGAAACAAAATCATACTCCAATTCACGACATAATTTTGTGTCAAGGTTTGTTTTTAGTTTTCGATAGATAGTTTTTTATGCTATCAAAAGGAACGTTTAAGGTTCCAGTTCACGCATAGGCTGTGATTGGAAACCGAAGACCGAATTCACTACGTGACCATAAGCTTTCCTAAGAGTTCAATTCGCATGGAGACCAAGTCCGGAGACCGAAATTTACGGTATCTGTCTCTCGACTCGGTCTCAGGTCTCGAATTTCAGTCTCAGTACCTACTTTTCCGCTGTGCGAACTGACACCTTTACATAAAAAACCAACCTTCATATCATGTAATCGTCTAAACTCTTCATCCATGGCTTCCAAGGAAATATAACCGAGACAGTATTTACCCGATATAGTACCATCTTCATTAGATGCTCCTACACACTCATCAAACTGACCAATATCGTCACTCAAAAGGGCTAGTCCAGACCTTAACTTCGATTGAGCATCAAACACTATGAGATGAAAGATTCAGAGGTGAGGAAGGAAGTGGATCTTTGATATACTTACTCTTCCAAGCCCATGAAAGCTTGAAGGTAGCCATGTTTTGTCCCATTTGAATCAGATCCGAAATACACTTCCCATCATCACTTGTAATATTGATTTTCATAATTTCATTTTTGAATGCACTTTCGAAATCTCCTTTCGTAGCAAAGCACGAAGAAAAGAGTATTAAAAAAATTACCAATGGTGTCATTACTACTTCGTGAAACTCTAACGCATGCAATATGAGCAAACAATGGTGTTTTTATATAATGCACCATAGCTGAATTGAAAATTTTACTATCTTAGATCATCCGACAACTGGATGAATGAACCCACTATCAGAAATTTGAGTATCAGTTGTTCAGATTCGTACCGATTGAAAAAAAGTTTTGTTTCGAAAGTGAAATCTGTATCAGGAATATGAAAAGTATGTACCTAACAGCCGATATTCGACGCCATTCACATTATGAGAATTGATTTATCTCTCCATAGTAATGGTAGGTTGTGAACGTAAAATCAGAAATTTCTGTTGGTTTGATTACGTTGTCGCTCAAAAATTAAAATTCAACTCTTTAGCGAATTCCTACGGAATCTTAGAACTAACGCCTAAGTTATTTCGAAGATTTAGCTATTTAAAATATTGGCACTATTGAATTTCAATTAATTCAACACAATTAGATAATTTATTTCAAATCAGGCAGCTTCATCAATCTTCAAAAACTATTACCCGACAGAAAAACTTCTAATTGAACAGACCGACGTATGGAATGGAACTAACTGCATTCACAAAGTTGAAAAACAGTGAATAAAAATTAATATTGGCAACGTCTCTGAGAATCATTTGACATTTAAAGGAACCTGGTACACATCCTAGCTCGCGAGCCTTCTTCAAAAATTGGGCTTTTTATTTCCATGATACTTATCTAAGTTCGTATGCGGCGTAGACCAACAATTTTTTTTTATTAAAGCTTACTCATTTCTCTAGAATGTGTATTACTCGCTTTTCTGTGTTTTTTTGTATATTAGGAAAAAAACCTGGTTAGCTGCAATTTCATGAAAATCTGGATGAACGATTTCATTTCCATGATATCTCCGGCAATTTTCGGGATAAATGTATGAAATTTTCAGTATACATCCGGAATAATATTTTGCAGAATGTGTATTGTTCGCTTTTCCATTTTTCTGCGTATATTAGGAAAAAAACCTGGTTGAAAATATGTTCCTACTTCATAATTCATTTAAAAATTGAGGGGGCAAAAAAACTGATCAATACACATTCTGGAAAATATTATTTCGCATGTAAACTGAAAATTTCATACATTTATCCTGAGAATTGATATATGTATCATGGAAATAAAATCGTTTGTCCAGATTTTCATGAAATAACAGCTCACCAGGTTTTTTTCCTAATATACGAAGAAAAACAGAAAAGCGAGTAATACACATTCTAGAGAAATGATTAAGCTTCAATTAAAAAAAAAAATTGTTGGTCTACGCCGCATACGAACTGAGATATCATGGAAATAAAAAGCCCAATTTTGAAGGGAGCTCGTGAGTCGACGTGTACCAGGTCCCCTTAGCGAGTACCAAGCTGCGTCAGTTAATTGAACAAAACTTGATAAACCCAAATCATGACCAACCGGGATACCTTATAAAAGTGAATGGAATATGGTTTTCATTTTTTTAGAGTTTTAAGAATCTCAAGCTAGTAGTTCTCTATATTTTCACCAACTTTCCACCATATCAAGTCATCAGCGATATCATTCGAAGAGTATTCATTTGAATTAAATGATGAATATCCAAACATGAAGTGATGATAGATCTTAATTCCAAATTTATGTGACACCCTCCATTCTTGAATTTTGAAACATGTAAACAAGGAAATATAAAAAGATTTCTCATCTACAATTCACACGAGAGAAACTATTTGAGAGAGAATTATTGCAAAGTATTCCTGAGCTTTCAGACCTATGTCATTTTACTCTTATTTAAGCTAAAAAACGTATGAGTGTTGTTGGGTAGTTGAGTAAGTTGGAACAACCAATAGAATCATTCCATTTTTCTCGATTCCCAATCCCCAAAGATAAGGAAAAAGTGGAGAAACCAAATTCGTCTTGGTAAGAATAACATGCGGATACATCTACCCAACATGTTTGAGCATTTGTTGAACATTTTCAAATAAACCCATTGATTTCAATCAAAGTTTATAAATGAAACCATCATTGCTTTTCTCAAAATATATATATTATTCATGAATGAGTGAATGTCACACAAAGTGTTCAGAAAAAATTTCGAAAAATATACGGAATTAACCACAGCAAGCTTTCTATTTCATGTTAAACTATTCTGAAATTCATCGATATGATTGAAAATCAATTGTTCATCTTTAAGTAGATATCTTCATTACATTTGTCAACCTTTTCGTCTTTCAATCACTACAAATCAATATCGATTCATGAAATCATTTGCTACATTGGTACATAAATAGAAAAATATCTTGTGAACGAAATTGACAACTAATTAATGAGGTACAATTCACAAAATTCCTACTTCAATTCGTATATTGAAAAAGCATGGCAGATGGAGCTCTAGCGGGTATGAGTTTCGGCCCATTTCTCCTCTCATTGGTAATCCAATATTCCCTTCCATTGACAATTTTCCTTTTTCCACCGTTTTGTTTGCTGAACAGTGTGTGATAGGCTGGTGGTGGAGTCTTGTTGAAATTAAGGACGTTGGACTCTAAATGACCTTTGTAAATTGGTGTAATGCCACCTAAACAAAAAACATCGTCACTCCGAATTATTTATATTCATCACTTGTCATCATTATGATACTGATTAGCGTTCAGAAAGATTCGCTGTACCAATGTACCATTTTGAATTTCGAAACTTTACCGACTAAAATCAGGGAACCACACAATACTGAACGCCCCTCTTATGGTATCCACTCACGAGGATACCGAAACGGGACACCAGCGGCAAAGATAATGAAGGGCCATAAAATCCGGTGCGTGTCATTGCTGATGCTATGAGTTCCCATGAAGAACAGCGGAATTTTTGCAGTTGTGTCAGTCACTTCTACGAAAATTTCCGAGGAATTAGGGAATTTAGGAAGTTTCAACGGCAACTCCGATTTTGTTGAATATAATGTTGCACCAGGTAGTTGAATTTTTATCAGTTTTGCAAAATTGATTATGCTGGCATTAGATGTCATAAAAAAACATCTGTTTACAATTCGCACCCTTTCTACCTAGACTGGTGGTGCTTGTACATGTACGTGCACATGGCTTGTTGCGAATAGACGTGTGTTCGAGCGCTCCTGCAATATCAATATAATTCGAGTGTGATTCAATAAAACTACATAATATATTCTTGCCAGGGGGAAAACAACGAAGATGGTATTAACCAGAGATGTGGCAGATGAAATAAAATCTGCAGTAAATTCTGCTATGTCCAAATTCCTGAAAGATCAAACATTTATCAAAACGATTTCTAATAGTGTAGCCGAGGCGGTAACTCTATCCATCGAAAAAAAACTCTCAAATCTGGATGAAAAGATTACTGATCTCAAGGTAGAAATGAGAGAATCAAATCAACGATATGAAAACCAAATAGCTGTCTTGGATGCCACAACAAGAGAAATAATGAGTGAAAACTCTCTTATGCATAAAAAAGTCGACACTATGGAACAGGCCACGAAGATGAATAACTTACGTATTTTTAATTATAAACAAACTGATGGAGAAAACTTAAAGAATGACATAATCAAATTCCTTAAAGAAAAAATGGCTATCAATATAAAAAACACCGATGTCGAATTATGCTACAGAGTCGGAAAGAAAACGGAAAACCGAGGTAAGGCAAGGGGAATTTTCATGAAACTTTCAACCCATGAGATGAAGCAGATCATTTACGAGAAGAAAAAATTATTGAAAGGAACTGGTGTCGTTATAAGGGAGGATTTAACGAGTGCCAGGTTGAACATTCTTAAAAAGGTTATCGACAGAACATCATTAAAAAGTGTATGGACAAACGAAGGAAACATTTTTTGTAATTATAATGATAAGTTTTGTATCTTGAGATTCAGTGAAGATTTTGATAGATTTTTCAGGGAAGTAAACTAAATAAAGCTAGATATTATAATTCCTATTTAGTCCAGGTTATCCATTTTTCTTTTCAACAAACCGTTTTCTGTTTTTCCTCACAGGTCAATTGGAATAAATTAAAATCGCATAAATAATTACTTTCACTGATACGAGTTAGGGAGATATCGAGCATATTTTGTCTTTATCGATAACACATCTGGTTGTCGAGAGTTTGTTTTGTAAACTTTGTTTTGTGATCGATTCTTGTTTTCATTGGGGAAATCGATTCTTAAGATTGTTTTTACTCTACTTTTGGGCAGACATCGTCTTACTATAATATGAATGAATTTTTAGATTTATTGGATGAGCAGGGAGAGATTGAGACCAGGGAGTACAGTGATTTTCGGTCATATCTTGGGGAGATTGGGGACGGGGTAAGTGCGCTGGCTGTCGTTCATTTTAATATCAGAAGTATCAACAAAAATTTTGATGAGCTCACTATCTACTTGGATGAGTTAAAAAATCATGTGGACGTGATAATTCTATCCGAAACTTGGAAGATTGAGTCAGTGGAAGACTTTTCTATACCAGATTACTCAACATATTATAATAACTCTAAAGTAAATCAGAATGACGGCCTATTGGTGTACATCAGGGATTATATATCTGCTAGTGTCGAAATAATTCCAATAACAGACACGAATTTAATTCAAATTTCATTGAATATTGATGACGTCAAGATTGGTATTACAGCCTCTTACAGGCTACCCTCTATCAGCACCCAAACTTATATTAATGACTTGAATAAATATATAACTAACTTGAAAGAAAATCATGTCGACATATTCATGGGGGACATAAATATCGATTTAATGGACGAGCTTTCTGGTTCCGTCAATGAATACCTCAGTATCCTAGCTGAAAATGGTTACTTCTCCTATATTAATAAGCCCACTATGGTTACCTCAAATTCAAAAAGTATAATAGACCATATATTTGTTCGTAAACATAATATTAAGCAAAACTTTCAATTGACTTCAGCTTTGTTCCTAACTGATCTCACAGACCACTACCCAGTTTACTTTAAAATGTCCGGAAAAGTGAACTCGCATCATTTAAGTGAATCAATCTTACTTGAGACGAATATTATTGATTTCAATAAATTAAATATCTCCTTAAGGGATGAGGGGTGGGAAGAGGTATTGAATTACAATGAAACGCAGCATTGTTACAATAAATTCATTGAAAAATTGGGATCTCATTTGAAGGCAGCGTCATATTCACATAATACCCAATACAAAAAATATAAGAGAATAAAACCATGGATATCCTCTGCCCTTATTACCTCAATACGACATAGAGATCGCCTGAAAAAAACATTAGTGCGTAGGTTCACTCCAGAGAGGGAGAAAGAGTATAAATCATACCGAAACCGATTGAATAATTTGATAAAGCTCACTAAAAATCAATATTACAAAGAAAAATTGTTCACAGCGAAAGGAAATAGCAAGAAAACGTGGGAACTCATTGGGGATATAACGGGGAAAACATCACCTAAAAAAATTTCTATCAATAACATAAATCTCAAAAATATTAATGGAGAGCCAATTTTAATTAGACAAAATTATCCTAATATCTTCAATAATTATTTCACAAATATTGGAACTGAAATGGCGAAAAAAATAAAAGAAATCGAAAACTTACCAAAACAATTCCTTCGGGATACCACACAAAAGAACTCGATCTTTTTAAAACCATTAACACAAAATGAGCTGATAGAGATAATATCCAAACTGAAAACTAATAGTTCGTCTGGTCCTGATGGCATCTCCTCGAAACTCATAAAGAATATTCATCCGTTTATTACAGTTCCACTGGCTCATGTAATAAATTTGATCTTCAAAAATGGTAAATTACCCCACCAGTGGAAAGAGTCAATTGTCACCCCCGTTTATAAATCAGGTAGGCGTGACGTGATTGGTAATTATAGACCAATATCCATTATAAATAATTTCGCCAAAATCTTTGAACATAGCCTTAAAAGTAGACTCACAAACTACTTCTATGACAAGCGGATACTGACGGACAGACAATTCGGTTTCATAAGTGGTTCCAGCACCGAAAATGCCGTTCTAGACCTTATGAAAGAGATTATTGGTGCCTTGGACAGATCAGAAAAGTGCTTAGCAATATTCCTTGATCTGGCTAAGGCGTTCGACACCGTTGATCACGGGATGCTGCTGAGTATGTTGCATGATTATGGTGTACGAGGCCCAACTTACAGTGTGCTCAAAGACTATCTCTCACATAGGACACAGATGGTCAGGATTAGCGGTGACCTCAGTGAAGCAATGGAGGTCAAAATGGGAATACCACAGGGAACGGTGTTGGGGCCAATATTATTTCTGGTCTATATCAACAGTATTGCCTTCATTAACGGGTTTGGGGGCCATATAATCTCATTTGCAGACGATACAGCACTTGTATTCACGGGGAGTAGTTGGAATGAGGCTGTTGAAAAATCAGAAAAGGGGCTGAGGTATATGCGGATATGGCTTAATTATAACCTCCTGAGTCTGAATGTAGAGAAGACTAAATTTATCACTTTCACCCTATTGCAGAACAACCAACCGAGGCTGAACAGCCTCCATATCCATGAGAAAGATTGTCTTGACTCGGTGAATTGCAACTGTCCTGTTATCGAGAAGACAGAAAAGATCAAGTATCTTGGAGTAATTGTGGATCAGCATGTGAGATGGGGTGAACATGTGGCTTATGTTGTGAGGCGACTTAGACAATTGATCAGGAAATTTTACGAGTTGCGAAATATCCTGGAATGCAAAAATCTAACCACCATATACCATTCTCTTGCGGAGTCTGTAGTCAGATACTGTATTGGTGTCTGGGGTGGTACTTTCAATAATTCCCTGAACGCCCTCCAGGTAACTCAGAACACAATACTGAAAATTTTATTTAGGAAACCGAGATTGTTTCCCACGGAAAATCTCTATAGAGAAACGCAGCTGCTGAAGGTAAGAGATCTCTATATAGTTCAGTGTTTGGTCTGGGCATTTGAAAACAAAACCGTCCTACAAAAGGAGAAAGTAAAGCCTACAAGATTCGTGACTAATTCATGCTTAAGTCTACCAACCTTTAAAAAGAGTCACACACAGAGGTGTGTTTTCTATCACGGCCCCAAACTGTTTAATCAGCTACCAGTTCACATAAAAAACATTACTAATTTCAGTAAATTCAAGAAATCAACTAAAGCTTTTATCACGCTAAACACTGAAATTCTCAACTTGTTTGGTTGAAAGAGCGGCTGCATGATTACTTGTTTCTCTCTCTATGTCTTTGTGTTTCTCTCTCTCTCTCTCTCTCTATGTCTTTGTGTTTCTCTCTCTCTCTCTCTCTCTCTCTCTCTCTTTCTGCATGTGTTTTGTTTTTGTTTTGTGCATTCTGCTCAAAAGATCACCAAGCTGAATGCTCAGCGTAAATATTAGAAAATAGTTGTGTTTAGCCAAATTTGATTCTTTTTATGTATATTTGAACACCCCGAATGGGGGATAGAAAGCACAACTCAAGCTAGTACTTAGGTGCGTCTATCCTCTCACGAAGGGTAATTATTACAGATTGTAAATGGAAACGAAACTGTATTGATTTGAGGAATAAATTTGATTTTGATTTGATAGGTACGCTATTTTCTCTCTTATTATTATGAGAAGACGGTCGAATTTCGGTAATCAAAATTTTGTTGTGTTTGCATCTGGGATTTCCGCAAGGAATTATCTATTCAATTTATACCCATTTTTTCTCCAGCCTTCTTACTGGTAGCTTCCTTATTTTCTGTGGAAATTCATTGTGGTGTACTGGTGTGTGACATTTTTATTCAATTTAAAAGGTATAAAAACCTACATAACATTTCGAGAAACCCAGACACAAAATCGAAAAACTATGTTTTCCAAAATTCAACTTCATTCTCATGATGAGAAGGGACAGAATTACATATATTAAATTCAATGAAAATGAACCCCTAACTGGACTGATGAAACAAGAACATAATTGATCTGGTTTTTATGGCATAGTCCACTCAGCGAAACAGCAAAAAATTGCAACTACCCGCTTTGGAATAACGCAAAATATAAATGAATATCTTCGTTTCTAATACTTGGAAGCAATATTCACGGAAATACCATTATAAATTGATCTCATAATATGTACTTCCTTTCAATACCGAACAAAATCGTACGTTTCGTAGGTACTGCGTTCTGAATTCCGTAGAAGTGGCAACGCTGGCAAATTCTAGCAACATAATCCGTCTACCTCTTGTAAAAACCCAAGCGAAACATTTTATTGGCCATGATTCATTGCAGATCCGGACACCAAGCGTCCCGAGAAGTTTCCCCGTGAGTGGTAACTATTAGTCACAGACCACGAATTTTTTTGAACGATCGATGAAACCTACCTCTAAGAGTATGACCATAGGAAACATCCCTGTTCTCTGGCTTTTCGTTGTGATAGCGAGTCACGAGCAATTCTCCTATGAAGACTGCTATAGATACAATCAGTCCAACACCGACGATAAAATAGGTGAGGAGAAGATCGTTGTTCTTCAATTTCCTGTCTTGACTCTGCAACTGAATGGGGCAAAGTTTGGTACCTGGCAGTTCTTCGTTCAATTTGAACTTGATGACTCCAGCTTCCACCAAATGTTGCAACCTGCAGAAACAAAATTCTCCCTCTGAATCGAGCAATGCACAATTCGGATGAAGTGCAAACAACTGAAATAAGGGTCATCAATATGCTTTCGAATTCGAAGTGAATTCGCTGAGATGTATCTGGGATGGACACGGAAATTGGCTTTCCACAGTATAGATAAATGTCATTGTATGTTTAGCACTATACTAAGTATATGACATAGAAAAAATAACATCTAGTATTGATGAATGTTCCACAACAACTCACTCAAATCACTGGAATTGGAAGGCGAGCTGTAGGAGGCGCGATGAAAACAACTCTGTTAGGAGGCACAGTGGACTGTAACCCCTTTTCACTATAAACTATTCAGGGTGTACTTAAAGGTAAGGCTTTTCTTTGACAGATGGTAGAAATCATCAAAATAAGTCATTTTACCAAAAATTTTTATATGAATTATGCCCCTGTTTCGTGAACATGAAACCAGAATATTTTCTTGTTTCTAAGTGAATCTGAAAATTCCTCAGTCCGAACCTGCTCCCTCGCCTGCTTCTCCGTAGATATCCACATTTCTTGTTTTTGTCTTCTTATCATACATGACTCAGAATATCGATTCTGATCAGTTTATCTTCGATCGTGTTACGGCGAGGTTTATGTTTCGAAAATGCTGCACGTTTATTCAAATAATGAACATGTTGATGGGCTTTTAATTTATGGCGAATCAAAACAGCGTATAAGTTGTAGGGGAAGTACGTACAAAATGACATAGGGTTTTATTTCAGAGGCATAAATTGTTAGTAGTGAGTCACAGTAATGCCATATCCTACAACTTTGATCTTTGGTCCTTTCTTCACAAAATCTACTCAACCTTTATGAAATAAAAGTATCAAAAATAAAATATTCTCAGACGAATTGGGATGAACGAAATTTATTTTGTCCGCATGCTATGGGCAAAATGACATACCGGCAATAGGCAACTGTATTTTTCTACTTATAGTTACAAAACTACTGACAAAGTTCACAAATGAAACGCTTGGTTCTTCTAAGAACATCAGCACAAGATGCGTGAGCCCAACCAGTCTTTTCCAGTGCTAATCCTGGAGAAGGAGAAGACCGGTTTTTTCCCGATCTGAATCGGGAAAAAAGGTCATAATAATAGACAGTTACACAATCGTCTTCATCATCTCGAAAGTTGCTAGAAACTTTTTCTTCTTCATTGTCTTCTTCAAATATTGCCCTAGGGACGTGTCTCCTTTTCTTTGGAGGAAGTATGGGCTCATTTTTTGATTTGATTGTAATCATATTAGGTGTATTGGTTGAAACTAAGTATACGTTTATCGTGTCATCGGCTCACGTTTGCTTTGTCCATTAGGGATTAGAGGAACCTCCTCATAGGATCATCAATGCATCTTCTTAATCTATTGAGATAAGATGCATTGCCTTTTATAAGCCGCAGATGAATATTTTGTTATGAATATGTTAAGACAAGTCCTGGCTCTTTGTTTGGTGATGGAGCCTGGGATGAATGGTCTCAGTGTTGCCCGGTAAATACGGTTAATTCAGCTGAAATACCTTAATCGTCGTTATCCCATGCTTATTACATGGGATAACGACGATTTACAGTTGCTATCCATAACAACTTTGCTTAGTGAATAGCCCCGAATACCTATGTCATTTCGTTCGTTCACTGTATATGTCATTTTATCCATAAAGCGTTATAAAAATAGAAATATATCGAATTGATACAAAAAGTATATTCAGCATGAAAAAAGCTACGTGAATACAATGACAAATAAGTAAAGTTCGATATGAATGCAATATGAATGAAAAAATGGTGGAAATTGGCCGTTTCTTCCGAAAATTTGGCGCAATAAAAAAAACTCGTCACCTATTAATTTCTCTTATCACTCATAACGACCGAATGAAGTAGAGTAGAGCTTGCGAGTTTTCAGAGGCTAATTGAACCCACTCGGTTCGTGTGATTTGGTAGGCAGTTCCGCATTTGATACCTCCAAACTCAAATTATGATGCCTATGTCATTTTGTCCATATATGTCGTTTTGTACGTATTTCCCCTGCTGAACAAGATTTTCGCTAAGAAATCACTCAGTAGCGGATTAACCGGTACGCTTAGTACGCTGCAGCGTAGGGCCCCGAGGTCCATAGGGGCCCCGGCGATCGAATTGATTTTTTCTTCTAGAATGGGAATTCAGTCTGTGAGTCTGAAAAACAATAGTCAGACTGTACTATATTTCATAAGACGCTAAGAGGCAACTTGCGAATTATGAATTATTTATTACATTCACACGAGACGCAATTGAATAACAAGAGCCTCAGATCAAAACTCAGATGTTGGAAAAAATACACCATCCGAGATTCAGGGCACTGTCCCTAATTATCTTGTCTGTCTGCAATAAATTCCGTCATGGGTGCAGGCGGCCGAATTCCAATATTTACAATCACATCAGAATTCAATAAATTTGTCGGCATTTCCTCTAAAATCTAGGAATGTGCTACAGAACGGCCGACAAGATGTTGATTCGTTTAGGATTGTAAAGAGAAAAATACTTGTGCAGAAGTTCTTAGATCTGCATATTTTTTTCTCACATTCATTCCACAAGATTCGAAAAGTGTTGACAGTGACGGGTGAGTTTCGTTTAACGTGTAAGATTCAAATATTGTGAAAAACTGAGAAGTGTTGGTGAATTGAACTATTTCTGTTTGTGTTTGGACTTTTAAATCCTTGTACTCTCATTGAACGATATAATTAATAAAGAAGGTAAGCTTCACAGTGCAGTTTCATATGCTAGAAATAACATTCTTCCAATTTTTCGGCACTTCGGCATAAACATAACTCGAGCGATGATAAGGCAGACCAGTCAAATTCATTTTCGATATATGTAAGGCATACGACATAATATTGATTCAATATCTACCGGGAAAAGGAGATACAAAATACGATTTACAGAAATTATTTGATTCAACATGATTGTACCTACGTGTTTGTACGATGAAATGACAAACAAAACGAATAACTTCATTTCAAAAATATGGATGTATATTTAGATATTTATCAATTTAATTGTTGCAATTTTTTCTTGACTTCCGATCATCTCCGATAGACTCATTCACTATGTTCAATAATATGTTCATATTTTACCATTCTTTTGTTGTATCAATTAGATAATACTTTTTCATATATTAGCTCATCGGTTCGGATTTCATAGTTCGATAGAGCGAAGTCAATGAATTTTTATGTTAGTCCCCACAGAATATAAAAAAAAATTAACATTTTCCTATCATTACAGTTGTTGCTAGTTGCATATTATGTAATATCGACGTGACACCATGTCTGACAGACGTTATATGAGTGGCTACCAAAAACGAAAGCTCAAGGAAAGTGAAGAGCAGAGTAAAGCTAAGCATCCAATATTGACAGAATTTTTCTCATTTTCCATTGATAAAAAATAAATATAGAACTGTTATGACAGAAAATAGACTACAGTTTTTAGAAATCTATCGAAAGTGATATAACGAGCAGTCCCGATTATGATTCTGCAATAAAAGAATTTGCTGATATCAAAATAAGAAAGAATCAATTTTTTAAGTGGAATTTTATGTTGTAGGTAACTGATTTACAGCTTTACGATACTTGTATCTTTTGTGATGATTTTATTTATTCCTTAATCTCGATTCCGCAATAAAAAATTTGCAGATATGATATTCTAGAGATATTTTGTATTCGAATTTTGGTGATAATTTTCCCTTTTTTTAAGATATCTTTTATATTTTGTTTTGATTTACATACCTTGTATTCTATTAATTAACTTTATGTTTTGTTTTTTAAGAAGTGAGTTTTAATCAAAAACTTCTTTTGAAAAAAATCGAAAATGTTTCAGAGGGGACCCCAAAAGTTTTGAAGCGTAGGGCCCCTAAAGTCGTAAATCCGCCACCGAAATCACCCAACTTCGAGGATGTTCATAAACCCGGTGCAGAGATGTAGAGAGATGCAGGCCATAGTAGTTTAAAGGTATTGATACCCAAAATTTTTTTGAAATTTTTTTAATTCAACATTTCATGTAAGAAATTTTTGGTGGAATGACTTATTTCGAGTTTAATCACCTGTCAAAAGACAAGCCTCACCTTGAAATAAAACCTGTATAGCCCACTATTCGCCTCCTAACGAACTCGCTGAACTGTTGAAAATATTCTCATCTCCCCTTAAGGAGTGATAGACGTTAAATCAACTCTTCACAACGTATTGAAAACCTATTTCGAGTCGATAGTACGGCCATATAATTTGATGTTTGTAGATTATTTCATTCAAATGTTGACCACGGCTGCGCCTCAAATGGTCCATCCGCTTTATCCGATTTTTGTATACTCTTCCCAACATTTCGGCCGGTATCTCACGAATTGAAGCTTCAATGTTGTCTTCCAATGCGTTAATCGAAGCGGGCTTATCAGATAGAAACGAGCCTTGACATATCCCCGCACAAAAAAAGCCTGAAGGCGTTAAATCGCATAATGTAGACGGCCAATTGATCACAAAAGTGAAATAAACTGTTCACCGAACTTACCTCTCAATTGGTTCATTGTTTCACGTGCTGAGTGGCGTGTGGCACCGTCTTGTTGAAACCACAGAGTTGGCGCCGAATCGATAATTGATAGTCATCATCACCATCACCAACATATGGCGATACAGCTGCGATATTTTCTTCAGTTCGCACTGTACGTAAGCGTGTAAGTGGATCAATGTCCAAAATGTGAATTTGGTGAGGAATTTCGTCATAGTCACAATAGCACGGAATAGCCGCTTCAGTGGGTCGATTGAACTGACCATAAAATGGAAGAAGCGCGCGATGAACTTTCTTAACAGAAGCATTTTGATAATGAAATTCAATGATTTGCAAGCGATGTTCAAAGACCATTAATGGTTAAATTATAGACCAAACTGAAGATGTTTGACAGTGACACGAAACGTGCGTAAGCTGTCAAGATAGTATTGCAAAAAAAAATAATTAAAACATCACTCGTTATAAATACACGAATACCTTTTGCCTACTTCTTTTCTTAGAGCAGAAGATTTCAGAAAAAACCTAGGGCCATAAAGTGTTTATATTTTTCCCTGGGGCGTGAATCACCCAATAAAATGCAAGTAATGACATAAAAAAAATTGCACTTACGCATCGTTGAAAAGCTCGTAATACTTGAAATGTCGACTGTAAGCGAAAGCTCTAGGTGCTGTAAAAACATGGAATTTAGTCAATACATAGGTGCATCGTTTTTCTTCTTTCACTCCATCCTTAACCTTCTGCTTATAGTCGTCGTAAATATCATATTCGACCACAGGCCTTTCCCTTATGAACATCATATCATCTCTTGTCACATAAGACTTCATAATATCCGAATCTGTTTCGTTTGGATAGCTAGCACGTGGCCCGAGGTTAGTTTTTACTTCTTCGTATTCTTCATAAACTTTGTTTTCGTTTTGGAGAGTGGTGAGTCTGATCACTTCCTCCACAACATTTCCTGTAATTAATTTAACATAGGTATGTTTGAGTTTTGAAATTAATAACATCATTTTGAAATATCGGTTCAACCTTTATTTGTCACCCATTTCAATCGCATTTTGCCGATACTGTCCGGTTCGGTAATTGGTAAGGTGAAATCGGATAGGGTCAAGAAAGCTGTCAAGTTCGCTGTGTAGAAGGCTGTTAAAACTGTAATGAAGATCCACCAGGTGGCGAAAAGCAATCTTGTAGAATCTGAAAATCATCAATGATTATGAATAATGACAATTCAAAAGAGAAACATTCTCCAAAAAGATGCTTTATCGAAAATATTCATCGACAAATTTGGTGTAGAACTTCATTCAAATATGATTACCTATAACTTCACGATTAGACTTTAGACTTTAGAGAGTGAATGAAAAGTAACGCACAAAATTATTATCTTCGGTATTTACAATTTCGAGAAAAATTTTTTATGTATAATTGAGGAGTTTATTTGTATGCAGGGTGTTCTTATTCTTTCTGAGCTGGCTGAAATTGAAATAAGATAATAACAAGTTCTATCTTTGAGCACAAAACGTATGAATTACGTGTTCATAAATTCGATAATTGTGATTTTTATTTTAGATAATTCGACAAATACTGTTTGATCCGATATTCCATTAGGTTAATCTTTGTTCTATGCTTAATTTTTTTTTCATTTTTTTTTTCAATATTTGCGTATCATGTATCTTATACAAATTATTCGATTTGTCTAAAGTTCTTAATCCATGGCTTTAGATTATGTACATAAAAAAATTCCTATTCGATATGTTTGTCATGTAGGTATCTATCGTGTGTTTTTTAAGAGTGATAGAACTTTGAATTGGAATTAAAAGCATTTAAATTAAAATTAAATCCATTTTTTCTGATCGAAAGATAATTTTATGATTTTTACGTTTTGAAAATAATTTTCGGCATATTATGTCCACCACGACTTGCTCTGAGCAACCGCATTCGGCCAGACCATTTTTGGATGACCTTTTCGTGTAATTCAAGCCTTATTTCAGCAATAAAACGAGTTATGTTGGCTTCTAAAGCGTCTATTGTTTCTGGTCTATCAGCAAAAACCAATGACTTGACATAACCCCAAAGAGAATTATCTATTGGAGTTATGTCGCATGACCTTGGGAGCCAATTAATTGGACCATTTCTCGAAATGATGTTATCGCCAAATTATTTTTCAATAAATCAATTTTTTCGGTAGCAGCATGAGGTGTAGCACCATCTTGTGGGAACCAAAATTCTTCTGGGTCGATACCATTCAAATTTTGAAACAAATAATCATTATCATCGATCTGTAACGAGCACCATTCACTGCAACCTGCAACATAAGCTCCAGAGCTAGTTGTGGTGGACATATGCCGGAAATTATTTTTGAAACATAAATGTCATAAAATTAACTTTCGAATAAGAAAAAAATTGGCTTCAATCTCAATTTAAGTGTCTTATTTCAATTCAACTTCTATCACTTAAAAAAAACACCTAATATATCGGCAAATTTATACAGGGTGATCCTGAATTGAACGTACAAACGAAAATGGGAGATTCCTTAAGTAAGTTTAAAAAAAAGTCCCATGAACATGGGGTCGCAAACGTTTTGTTTTCGAGATACAGGGTGTACCTACAAGGTTTATTAGGGAGTATTTGAAAGAAAGTTATGAAAACAGGTGGATTGGAGATCAGTCATGGCCAGCCAGATCCCCAGACTTGAATAGTTCAGATTTCTTTTCATACTAACTAGATTTTTATGACCATTTTGATTCTTCTGAGGATTCAGATTTTTTCTCGAAATCGGTAGCAGATACGACAAAACTACAAGAGACCGAAAACTTTAATACTACCGCAAAGCTTCATTTTACTTTTTTTCAAATTAACAGTTGCTCACCAAAAAAGTTCTGGAGGAAAACAGGTGACAGTGTTCCAGAAAAAATATCACCCAGTAGATTTGCTACCGAAATTGCCATGTCACGTGGTGAGAACTCTCAAATATAATATCTATTCATGTTTATGGGACGTTTTTTCTTGAACTTACTGAAAGAATATCCCCTTTTCGTTTGTACGTTCAATTCAGGAACGCCCTGTATGCTGATCAAGGAAATCCTCAAGGATGGAGCACCACATTAACGACTCAGTATTTAACCAGAACTACCTCGATGCAATATTTCCAAATCGGTGGATAGGAAGGCGAGGAACGGTCGAATGGCCAACGCGATCCCCTGATCATACCCATTAGATTTTTTTGTATGAGGATATGAGAGAAGCACAAAACTCAACACCTTGATTTGAATGACCTAAATGGTCGAATAACGCTTGTGATTAGGTAAATCACTACGGATGTGTTGAATAATGTTGGTATAAATATTTATTTTTGGGTTAGGATAACACCAAAGGCGTTCGCTGTGAACACTTTCAACATCTACTTCTTCAACATTCATAATTTTCGTAATTGTTTCGCTACATTTTGCAATGAACCAAGGGCGTCACCAGGAGGAGGGCAAGGGGAAGCAGGTGCCGCCCTCCTCAAAAATCCCTTAAAAACTTATGAAATAATAGTGTAATATACGAAAATCAGTTCGATTCTTCTATTCTGATTGTTTTTTGCCCCCCTCCTATAGCTCAGAGGCTGGCGACGCTATTGCAATGAACATGAAAATGATAACATTTCTGACTAAAGGATGAATCAACCTTTCGAGCGATGTATCACAAGCACACAATTTAACAATTTATATGTATGTGCCTTCCAGTTGCTGAAAGAACTTACCTGCAATCGGACTCAAAGTAGAACCCTGTTTTAAGAGCGCGCCATAAACGAACCAAAAACAAATAGGAAAAGAATATGCTTCATCCTTATCCGAGCAGAATTTCACCCTTATTTGAACTATGATATAAATAATTGGCCCGACCACGAATAGCGACACCATGATGAGTATCCAAACAGGAAATGTGAAAGGTGCGAGCAGTCCCGTTCCTGTAGCTGACTCCGCTGGACGTTTCATCAAAACCAACCATTCGCCAACATCAAGACTTGGGGAGTAGTGGACCTTCTCCCGGAAATGACTGATGATCGGCATGAAGGCTACCGAAACGTTGACTTCCTGAAAATTTATAGGTTTTGTGAAGCGACAAACTCATTCACAACCAGCCTAATTTGGGCTCTGTTCATGTTCATACTAGAGAAAACTGGACAATGCTGGCGTTTCCAAAGCAGAACAAACTTCAATTCTATGGAAACATCAAATATTACCTGTCGAAAAAATCCCTGATTTGAAATAAGGAACATTGGAGCGCTCATTCATCCACCACTGATGCGGTAGATTCATATTAAATTTGTCAATTCAAGAAATCAATAAAAAATATGTCAGACAATGCTGTCTCGACTCACTGTTCGCGGCATTTGTAGCATTCTACACGCCGCCAACATTTGAGCAAGAGCTCAGCAGAGTGCGCAATCAAAATACGATACGGGGTACCGCTATCCGAACGACTTTTAGTCGAGCTACGTGCTACGTCTTTCAATCCAGTCCCCTCGTTTTCTCTGAGCCGGGCATTATAGCACCTATATCATTGGCAGGTATAATAGACAATTTGATCAGTCCTGTGTGCGGACCTGGGACGAAAACTTAACCCCATCGCGATACGGATACACAATACACGCTATTATATGAAATGTGAATTCCAATGTCTTCGGATCCGTTGTTACAAAAATATTGGGAATTTTCGTTTCGTAAATTCGGTAGAATCTTATATGGTTCTGTTTGAGCGACATCGAGAAAATTTTGCAGGTAGCTTCACTACGTCATTCTCCATCTAAATGCAAAGTTTCATCTCGATCGAATCCGTAGCTTTCAAATGATCAGGAAAACAATCACTGGAAACACAAACTGAGAAAAACACAAACCAAGAACGAAATGAAAATAACAAAAATATTCACGAAAAAAATTGACCTCAACTACTCATCAAAATGCTCAAAATTCGAAATTTCAGAAAAATGAGGACATTTGACAGACCTATATATTGAAATGAATATTTTAAAATGTATAATGAATGATTTCGAACGTACCCCACTCATAAGCATCTTGACGACACCCTCCTTCTCATCTCCATAAGTATTTTGATGCGGCCAAACAACTGTATAGTTGAATTCAAACTTTTTGCGAAGTATTTCGAAGAGGTCGAAAGCTATTCCTGTACCACCTGTAGAGTTGATTCCGCTCAGTCTATCGTTCTGGAACGACCAAATGGATCATAATAATATAGGTATACTGAAATAGTTATTTTCCTATCAAGGGCGGAAAGTTGTACTTTTCCGCACTAGATTGCCGTTGCCCGAACGACGCGGAGCGGAGTTCGGGCAAGCAATCGAGTGCGGGAAAGTACTTTCCGCTCAAGATAGGAACAATATTTTTTCTACAACCGTATTATAAAATGAAAAAAAACTTCTACACAACTCGAATATTCGTTTTGACACATTAATTAAGGAGTTTGGGATTCTATGCGGAAAATCATAGACCATGACATAGAAATGAATACAGAGATCCATGTATGCCAGTCATAATTTTTGAAGGATGTCAAGTTCTCTTTGAAAATGCAATAATTTTCAAACGGAAATCTGCATTAATAATTAGTTCGACATGGATGAAACTGCAAAATTTGAAATATTCAACTAAATATATAATATATAAGTGGTTATACCCAAATTCAACACATATTTACTTTCCCGCACTAGTGCGGAAAAGTAACTTTCCCGCACTAGTGCGGGAAAGTGACACTTTCCGAATCGAAAACAATGCGGGAAAGTAGTTATTTAGGCCCGGTTGTAGAAAAAATGCTTTTCATGTGAGCATTTTTTGTTAGGTACCTACTTGAATACTGTAGTCGTTTTTTGCAAATTTTTTTAAATTTTACAACAAAGCAGCTGTTCGAGGAAATCCAAACTCGATGTTCAGTTGTTGTTGAAATGCCTAGAGCACGTGTACGCTGAATTTATCGCCAGCTGAGTGAAGTTCGAATTATTGGTCTACGGAAGGGGGGGTTGTCATTTCGAGAAATCGCTAAACGTACGAACGGAAATCCAACTACTGTTATGAGATTTTGTCAAGCGTGGTTTGATAATGCCCAAAATCGAAGAAGAGTATAGGCACCGGACGTCAAAGCGGCACAAATAGAGTTCAAGATCGACGTCTAAGACTTAAGGCCATTAGAGACCGATTTGCGACAACTCGATCTTTGTGATGAGTAGTTAGGATGACAAGGTCAGGTCAGGATGGCCGAATGGTTTTTCGCCGGATGAGGTCTTTTGGACTGCAGCATTATCGACCCCATCTTGTGTTACCTCTGACCGTTGAGCATCGCCGGCAACGATTACAGTGATAACTGTGGAAAACGTCAACATTGGAAAGTGGAATGGCATTAGATCGTCTTTTTTTATGAATCTCGATTATCCTTAGGTGCACATGACGGCCGAAGAAGGGTTAGACGACGTCGGGGAGAAGGACGTGAACCTCAGTTTCATATTGAGCGTCATATACACCGGACAGTAGGCGTTAAGGTATGGGGTGCTATTGCACAGCAAGTAAGTCACCTAATTCTTAATTCGAGATAACATGACTGCGCTGTATTACCTCCAAGAAATAGTGGAGCCATATGTTCTCCCTTACCTTAACCGGCACGAGAATTCAATATTTCAGCAATATAATGCTCGACCTCATGTTGCCAGAGTAAACTTAAACTTGGTTAACCACGGCTCGCGGCATTCTTGTCAGCGTGCCTTCGGGTCTGAGTCTCTCTAGTATCACAGAAATGCGGAATGAACAATGGGCCACAAGGCCTACGTTCTGCCGACCAAAGGCTCTGAGACATGAATTACAGGTAGTTTGGGATAGTATCCCTCAAGAATAAATAGACCACCTTAGCCCTTCGTTTTTTTTTCTACACATTTTAATCATCTACTCCTTGCTATACTATTTATGTTTCACCAAAAAAAATTTAAAATTTAAACAGCTCCTTCTGAGTGTTGCAGTTTCTTTGTCAGTTAGTGTATTTGAGTAGGAGAGATTAATAGAAAACATTCACAGATAAGATTCTGAGATAGAATACTCGTGTGTCATTTCATCAGACTACCACCACAATCATAGACTGACGAAATACCAGAACGTATTCAAGGTTTTGAAACAGATTTAACCTAGTAAATGAATATCCATGAACTTTATTAGGTCTTCAATTCTTGCCATTCACTCTACGAGATTACTTGATCTGTTCTGTTGTATTTCTCAAACTATTTTCTTGAGACTATACTGCCTTGGAAAATATTTTAGGTTCAAATAAGATCTAGAGTCCTAGAGCATCGCTGTGATGAACAAATTAAACTTATGACTGTCATGAAGGATATTTGGTTTGAGGACAGTCAAATGAAAACCCAAATAATATGAAACTGATGTGCCCATAGAAATACCGTGTTCGTTATTCCCTATCCGGAGTGGAGCGAGATATTGAAAAGATATTCGATGACGTGACTTCGAAGCGAGTGGATAGCAGGGTAGTTGCCGAACGCTTACGGAACGGATGGATATGTGGAGTTTTACGTTTCTATGAAATTAAAATAACAGAACGAAGACATGAAAAGTCTTTCAGAAAACAGCAATCTTTTGTTTCGAAATGTGTATTATTCCTATCAAATTCTAATGAAATGAATAGTTATTGTTGAATAACCCCGCTTATATTTCACCTACATAAACTACACCTATCCTTCTTAAAGTAAATTTTTCTACTTGAAAATCTCATGAACGATCCTGTAATGAATTTATTTGCAATAGAAGACACGGTTCAAGAGTTCACCCCTTATATCCGATTCCGGCCTTAAGCCCTAAGTACTTACCTATATTTCTTAAGTACACTCGAAGTATAAACGGAAAAGTTTCATCTTTAGTATCTACAAAATCGTAACGCACTAAAGAGCAAAAAACTTAAACTTTTGGCGAATTAGCTATCGTAAAAAGAAAATTATGTATTGCCAACTTCTTTCAGGTTGACTTACCGTAACAGTGGTAACGTAAAGATGTTTTCCTTTTATTTCTTCTGCTAGTTTCTTCATTCTCATTTTTCTTAGAGATACTGAATCTGAAAGGATAAATGATATTTGGCAACTAATTGATTTGTATCCTCCTATTATAGCAATTGCACATTTTTGCTGCGAATTGTTCAATACAAACAAAGCTGTAACCACCTTTTCCCTGAACTAATTTTCGAAAATTTGAAATAATGAAATGGCGAAATACTCAATTCCTCACTTAATAGCATTTGCATCATGTTGTTCAGATCGAATCAACAAAATTGTCCCAAATTGTTATTGTATTTTTCTTTGTTTTTAACGAACCAAAATACTTGTATCCTAAGCTGATAGGAACAAATAAAATACTGTTATAGTTTTGGGTTCATCATTCATCATTCCCCTTTTTTTGTACATCTTACCTGCAATTTGTTCATCCAAGCAAGTTGCGTTCAGGCAGAGCCCTGATAACAACAGTTCTACCAACATCTTCACTAATTTTGCTTGCAAGAACGCAATGAAAATTATTTTTTCCGATGCGACATGTTGAATCTCGTATGCATGTAATGAAAATGAAAATTGTCCACTCTAATGTGATGCGCATGTCAACCAGACGATTGTTAACGTGAGAAACTTTTCAGTGTAAGTGCCACAAGTTTTACCCCATAAATTACGTCTATTATAATGTGGCAGGTGATTATGTATATGCGTACTCAATTCATCGATAACTAGGGAAATAGCTCTATGAGAAAACGCATATGGTAGCGATGTTTCCATGTAGGGCGTGTAAAATAAAATTTCTTATGATAATTTCTCGAGAATCCTTCAAAATTAAATTAATATAGCTTAAAAATAATTATGGATAAAATTTTTCTATATCGAGGAGATTACCTTCGAATAACTCAAACAAATCAGTTTTATATTAGTCTATCCAGTATATACAACTATGTGAAAAGACAAACTGAACCATATCTACCCCAAAATCCTATCGTTGAATTGTTTCAACTTTTGATCAACTTGAGGAACTTGTTGTATTTTTAGAAATTCAAAAATAAAATATATTGAAATAAAGAATGAATCTTTTTCCATTGTTGACGTTCTAGAGACCAAAGTCGCTCTTATAATTAAATATTTGTTGATTTGTTCTCATTTTTTTATAATTTCCTTATTGAATAAATTGAATTGAATTATTCTTATTACATAATGGTGGCAAGAACAATCCATATTTTCACAAAGATATCTCCTGAATTGTTCTAGGAAAAGTGTCTGTATCTAGTATTGTCTCTTGAAAATGTGTAAAAATAAGGGTATAGACTGTGATGGAAGCACTACTTGGGGCTGGCTAGACGGTGAGCTTGAATCACCTAGGTCCAAGGTGCTTCTTTTTCTTTGGAATACCTAGCTAAGGCTGCACCTCAACTGGACATGTAATTTTCACAACATGATTTCCACCGATTACGTCGAACAGCGCGGGTGCCTATGTAAGAGTAAATTATGAAATCACAATTATATAATGATTATATTTTTGTGAATAAATAAAATGTTCACTTTATAGGTTTTTTTTATATTTCATATGAATACCTAGGTAGCTTTTGAATCTGAATTCGAATTGAATATTGACAATAAAACGATGAATAATTCGTAAGTTCTTAATTTTCCAATTCCATGATTGATTCGAAGAAATATATTTATGTATTCTCCAGAAAAATCTCAATGTTTTAATATATTATATTTTAAAATTGAGCTTTCATATAACCTTCATTCACATAAATGTACTCAACTGAAGTTTTTAAATTGATTATCAATTTCTTGTTGTGTATGGAACTCATTATTTTATAATATCTATCCTATTATGTATAGCCGTTATTCGAACAAAATAAAATGCATAATTTCGAGTAATATGAAGTTTGGAGACATCAAAAAACAAGAAATTTATATTTAACTTGAAAACTTCAGTAGAGCAAATTTATTCGAATATAAGTATTATAAATAGTCCAATTCAAATATATATTTTCTCAAACGAAGAAAATCAGATTTCTTGTAACAAAAACATAATTAATTGAAATGAAATATTCATATTCTCTGACAAAAAAAATCCTCATCTTCGGCCAAGTAATTCAAATTACTCATTCTTTAGATGGAAGACAAAATATATCTTGAAAGGAGCAATTGATTTTTTCAAATCACGAAAATTAATTATTTCGATTCAAAAAAATTTCTTTTCTCAAACCTACACAAGGACAATTTTCTCAAAAAAAATCTCAATTACTTGATATGAAACAATTATTTTGTCACATAGAAGAAATAGAAATGATTGTAATAAGAAAATTCAATTTCTCAAGTCAAGAAAACGAAACGACTCGAAACAAAATTTTTTAATGTTTTCATAACTATCAAACTTCTTGATTTGAAATAAATTTTTTTGGAAAAAAAAAATAACTCAAGTTCTCGAAACAAACGAATATTTTATCGGTTTAAAAGAATAATTTTCTTGGAGTTCAACAGCCTGCTTTATTTCAAGAAATCCTTTTTTTGTGTGTACTGGGACCCGTAAAGCACACGGCACCATTGAGAAGCATTTTTATTTAGTTGGGCTGCGAAATCATAATTCCCAATGTTTTAAAAAACTACATATTCGGTCGGGATGGAGTTTGGTAATAAGCTGTATGATAACGGTTTCTAGATGTTTACAAAATTGTTATTTCTCACATAAAATTTTCCATATCTCCAACAATCCACGAGTGGCGTTTTTTGATTACTCGATTAGGGCCGTTTCATTGAATTTCTGTGAAAATCCAATAAATGTAGCAAAAATCCACCTTTTATGTTTGGAAACTTGATATTGCAAGTATTGTGAAATATACATGCAGTATTGTGAAATATGCAGGGTGCAGCACCACAAATTTCTTTTTCAAAGTACATATGCGCCAATCGGTCGTAGCGAAGCGCTGGTATAGTCTTGTTCGAGAGGTGGGACTATAAAGTTTTGTTCCGACTTAATTCAATCGCCATCATGCGTTTGAACAGCGAGAATCATGCATTTGCATTGAAATAGTGAGAACTTCAATGTTGCGATCACCACGTTAAAAATTAATATAAAAAAGGTTGATTCAGATGCAGATTTTAATGTTTTCAAAGCCAAATTTCCAATGAATTTGTTTCAAACATTTTCAGCTCTCATAACTTGGCAACAGCGCATTTTCGCAAGATCCCCCTCATTCTGAAGTAACCATCAAGCAACGAAGTAACCCATTATAAGAGAAACCAAATTTCCAAAATAATCGTGAATCCCGTTTTACGTGAACGTCTATACAGGGTGTAACTGAATAAGTGTAAAACATTTAAGGAGGTGATTCCTCATCGAAAAAAAGATAGGATCTTTCATATAAAGAAACTTCATTGGAGCATCCGTTGTTAAGATACAGCCCCTTAAAGGGGGTACATAAAATTTGTATAACAATTTTTTTCACAAGCACTGAAAAAGTTACAATATTGAAATTAACCTGACGTTTTGTACTACCAAAAAGACACTTAGCCAGTAATTTATTTGGTTTACCCCATGGTTGTAAGGGGTGAAAAACGCAACCCCTAAAATTTATTTCCAATGTAACTTTTTGTCTTATTATTTGTTTCCATTTAAAAATTTATTTCCGATAGCCTGTTTCATTCTAAACAAAAAATGTCTCTTGGGTTTTTGCCCAAAATAAACCAGTAAACAGCAAAACATTATTTTAGGAACAACTACAGAGAAACATCGTCATAAATGCGAACTGGATTTATTGTTATTTTGTAGTTAGTACCTGCATTAAACGATTAAAGGGTAATAAACAAAACTAAGATAATTTCAATATTGTAACTTTTTCAGTGCTTGTGAAAAAAATTGTTATACAAATTTTATGTACCCCCTTTAAGGGGCTGTATCTTAACAAGGGATGCTCCAATGAAGTTTCTTTATATGAAAGATCCTATCTTTTTTTCGATGAGGAATCACCTCCTTAAATGTTTTACACTTATTCAGTTACACCCTGTATAGTCTGCCTTCTAGCAATGATCCTGTATATTCAGTCAGACTAAAAGGTTGAACACGACACGCGATTCTCAGGCGAGCACCTAATGATCATCGAAAAGTGAAACTGAATAGCCATTTCCACTTTCTCAATGATTTTCTTATTTCACTTCCCAACCACTTATTGTAATGCATCCTTTCCATTACCATTAGGTATCTCTATTACTTATAGCTTGTATGGATATGGATTTTTAATTTTTCATAGGTTTGATACTTGAATGTTCTACATTTCAAGGTCATCTTTATCGATCCTTCAACACCATTTATAACATTTTATTCGTTCAGGGACTTACCCCTAGATAATGATTGCAACTAAACCTTTCACCCTTGTTTGTATTCTGGTATGTAGGTCATATATATATATACCTCTAAGCGACAGTTATTATCCAGTATAGGTACTTGGGGTATACAAATAACTATACCTGGCGTTTTATAAAAGAATCTACGAAATTTGTTTGGAGATTCACAACAATTTTCATTCCTAAATCGAATGAAACCATTCTTGAGACAAAGTTTCTGCAGAGGTTTTCATCTGTGCTCTTGCATTATACGAAGAGCTGTATGTTGCCCCTTTTAACATTTCCTCTGCTTATACTGAGATTAGGGGCGGGAAATAGATCAGTCTGTTTTTTGAATGATCTTTTCCTTGTCGCCTTTCATTACACATGCCATGATGTTTGATTCTTTTTCTTCCAACTCACTATACCTCATTCAACATATTCAGAGTGAAAATTTCAAAGTTCGGATTATTGTTCAGCTGTTCAAGTATAAATGTAGCATGACTTAAATTTGTCACTTCTACATTTTTTTATTTATTTTTAAAATCGGACATAGTTCGAAATATTAAATTTATCCTTTTGGTCCTCAAATCCACCTTTAAAATTTCAAGATTCTATAGTTTTGCTCTTTCCTGAGTTATTTAATCACGCCCAGTCCGAAGGACATAATCGATCAAGCAAACGCAAAGTGAGGTACCCCAAAATTGAAGTTCACCGTGCCATGGGAAGATCGGAAAATTGGTTCTATATCTGGAACCTGGGAGCTTAGCTGCGTAGGTTGTATTTAGTACCTGATTGGTTGACCGTGCTAGCCCCTAACCTCTGTTTAGTGCTCTTGTAATTTTTTATTGTCAATGATACTGTTCAAAATTCATGTTTTTTGTTTTATTATACCACAAAGTTTCCTACTGGAATGGACTTTCCGGGTCGGTTACAAAAAAGAACCCACTTTTTTCTGTGGTTCACCGAGAATTCCGGAAACATCTTTTTTTCTACCTGTTCAGTGCAAATTCAACTCCTGCCACGTCGCAACCTCGATACGCCAAAGCTCGCATAAAATCTCGTTTCTTCCCAAAGTCGGACCTCGTTACATTCATACCAAAAAGTGTTTTCGTTACGTGAGATAAGGACTCTACCTGATACAACAACACCTACGAAACCAGACAGAAGCAGATACGTAACTTTTAATCTGAACAACCGTAAGTACCATTTCTACAGTGTTTACTTAATTTCTCTTTTATACATCCATTTTTTATTCTTTAATTCTTGTGGCGACAAGAATTGATACAGCAGTCCTTTTCTTCTCTCCAAGAGAGCTCCTGTATTTTATTCACAAACATATTCCCCATTTCCTTCTGCCTGAATATTTAAATGGCAATATATTAATGGAAGCCTTCCGATTAATAAATGAATCATTCTATGATACCTTCCCTACATCAACCTAATATAAATGTCAGATTATAATATGTAGATATCGGAAATCAATGGAATGGATTCTATTCGAATCACAAATGATCTACTTAATCGTTCACATTTTTTTCATTGTTAACACAATAGGGCTAACTTGATTATATGAAAAATGAAAATTACGCCGACTCAACTCGTGTAAATAGGCCTTCAGTTTAAAGAGAAGATAACTCAAATCAGAGTCATCGATTGATATATGTCTCAAAATATTGAAGTACTAATCTTTCAAACGATAACATTCTGTTTATCCTCCAGTGGAATAACAAGAAGGATCATTATCTCATTGTTGTGGTAGTTCTCATGTCGAAAAGATGAAAGAGTGCGGTCCAATTGTGTTGGTTGTAATTTGTTGCATCCTCCAGTCTGAATGCAATAGACCAATAACTGTCGATTTTCTGAATGTCAAATATGAGCCAAATTGGGATAGTTTAGACAGCAGGCCTCTTCCAAAATGGTACGATGAAGCGAAAATCGGAATTTTTATACATTGGGGCGTATTCTCCGTTCCCAGTTACGGATCTGAATGGTTTTGGGCGGATTGGAAATGTAAGTTTGTCTCGCAATATATTTTCTGTTATTTTACTACCCAAGATTATTCTTTTCGAACCAAAATCAAGGAATAGGTTCTTTTCGAATTTATATACAGGGTAGTGGGTAGTCCACTTTGTACCAGCAGTCGATAAAAACGCTTAATTCGAATGAAATAGTCAAATGGTTAATTTTGAGTGCAGTTATTCTCAAAACTGCTGAAAAAAACACTTGCCTTCTTCTCGAGTAACCTGATTACAGATTTCACTGAAGTTAATGAAAATCGGCCAAAATAAATCTACAGATACGTAAAATAAAATATTTGCGGGTTCGACCTCCAATAACGCTTATATTGGGAATTTCGTTCCCATAGTTCAATGTTCATTTTGCTCCTTTTCTCAGAATAGATGAAATGATTAAATTTTTCTTGATCTAGAAACCTTCATGAAAAAAATTTTAAAAATAAGAATAAATATTTCCAATTACACATAGAAACCATAACAGAACCTACCCAGTTAATACAAGCCTGAATCTATTCAATTCCATACATTGTCGATGGGGATGGTTCTTTATACATTCCCTAGGAATTGTATACCTTATCTAGGTAAAGTATGAAAAAGACAAAATATTCATGGTATTTCATACATTGCCTAGAAGGCATGGTAACATATGCATTATTCGCATATTGCTACTCAAGTTGGTTCTTGAATCTTGATGTAAATTAATCAGAAAAAGGGTCAGTTTACTGCGTTTCCTTATGAACAGCCTGAAGGGGTTGGACAATATTGTCCAGATTTTACGAAATAATGGCAAACTATACTCCTACTGCATTGTTCTCAAAATAGTATTCACATGTATTGACCAAAGTAATTATACCTAATTATATTGATAATACATACTCTCTATCTCTATCCATAATATAAAATGAAGTTATGAACAGGTGTTGAGGTGTTCATAAACAGGTAATTTAGTGATAAAAATGAAAAGGTAGATTGGCGTTTACCAAACCGTTCATTATGAAAGCTTATCGTTATTATTTATTCATTCTAAACACGAAAAACTTAAACATTTACTGTTTTGTTCCAAAAATTATTGTCCAATTTCCATTCAATTTGAGTAGTGATAGCTCCAGAATATTGATTTCTGGAATTGTTTCGGACGCGATTTCGAGAGCCATCAGTTCTTCTTTCCTGAATAACGCAAATACAGGGTGTTCGTTAGAGGAACCGACAAAAATTTTCTGTGTATTGGTAGGATTAATTGTAACATTTTATTCAAATAAACTTTTGTCCTAAGTGTTAAAGTTTTCGAGATAGAATTTTTTTTCGGTTTCTATTTTTTTTAAATTTCTACAAAAACCTCTACGACTATTTTGTTTGCAGCTGTATGTGCGTCAAACTTTTTGTATTCTATTCTGTAATGTATTGCCTCAAAGGATAAATCATTCCTTCAGTCATAGAGTACCGAAAAATTCAGTTATAAGACTTCAAATTCCCAAACATAATTTCAAACAGTAAAACTCAAAACTTTTTTATTTTTTAGAAAAAAACCAAAAGCGGCAGAGGGCTTCCTTTTCATTTGAGAAGTTCTATGATTCATCCTCTTCCTAATGATATGCCCATTGGGTCACAAAATTATTTCTTTGATAGTCAGAATGCGTCAACTGTTCAGAAGAGGTACTATGAAAAATTCTTTTTTTTTATTTATTTTTAAAAACTCTTTTTCATACTTATTAATATCATTATCATTGCAAATTTTGATCAAATTGGGCACCTCCATTCCTTATACAGGCTCGACATCTTTTTCTTATCTTTACTGTAGTTACTTGAAGATTTATTTCTTCATTTACTTGAACGAAGGCAGCATCGATTATCTCCCTCAAAATGCGTGGATAGTTCAGTTTCATAGACCAACTCCTTCACGCGTCCCTAGAGATGAAAGTCTAAAGGTGTCAAGTCTGGAGAACGCGCGGGCCAAGGAATAGGACCAAGTCTTCCAATCCATGCATTGGGGAATGATTTATTCATATATAATACCACTAGAGATGAAATTTTGCCGGCAAAATTTCTCGATTGTAAAATGAAAGTTTGTTGCTTTCGGCAATTTCGCGAATGATATTTGTATCAAAATCACGAGCCGTTAGGCGAGTGATTTTGGAAAAATGTCATGAGCGAAATTGCCGAGAAGCAACAAACTTGAATATTACAAGAGAGAAATTTTACCTGCTTAAATTTCATCTCGAGTGGTATTCGAAATGACTATTTCCCGAGAAAATGTGTCTGAAGATGGTCACATTGGGCTTGTATTGCGCGCTATTTGACAAATAAGTATTCATCATAGATCAACTAAACGTGGTGTGTTTTCTCTATGGTATTCATTCCCGAAGCTATCTATGAATTTGAGAAACGTCAAAAAATTTTTCGCTGAAAAACCAACTTGTAGGTTTTGCCGATGTGAATGTTTTATCGATTTGAAACGAGTGTTGCTAAGGAAACTTCCTCACTAAAAATGGAATGAGTGGAATAGTCATATATAATACCACTAGAGATGAAATTTTGCCGGCAAAATTTCTCGATTGTAAAATGAAAGTTTGTTGCTTCTCGGCAATTTCGCGAATGACATTTGTATCAAAATCACGAGCCGTCAGGCGAGTGATTTTGGAAAAATGTCATGAGCGAAATTGCCGAGAAGCAACAAACTTGAATATTACAAGAGAGAAATTTTACCTGCTTAAATTTCATCTCGAGTGGTATTCGAAATGACTATTTCTCGAGAAAATGTGTCTGAAGATGGTCACATTGGGCTTGTATTGCGCTATTTGAGAAATAAGTATTCATCATAGATCAACTAAACGTTTGTTTTCTCTATGGTATTCATTCCCGAAGCTATCTATGAATTTGAGAAACGTCAAAAATTTTGTCGCTGAAAAACCAAGTTGTTGATTTTGCCCGTTACCATGTTTTATCGATGAGAAACAAGTGTTGCTAAGGAAAATTCCTCACTAAAAATGAAATGAGTGGAATAGTCAGTAAAAAAACCGAAAAAAAATTCTATCTCAAAAACTATAACACTTAGGACAAAAGTTTATTCGAATAAAATGTTACAATTAATCTTACCAATACACAGAAAATTTTTGTCGGTTCCTCTACCGAACACCCTGTATTTTGCAACTTCAGACTTCAGTTGTAACGATTAATCTTTATTTCAGCAAACTCTACCCAATATGTAAAATATATAGAAGAAAATTACCCGAAAGGATTCAGTTATCAAGAATTTGCAAGGGATTTCAAAGCAGAATTTTTCAATCCACAGCAGTGGGCAGAACTCTTCAAGAAATCTGGAGCAAAGCAAGTGTCCATTCAATATTTGCTTTGAGCAAGTCGTGAATGTTTCTCGATTTTTAGATATGTCGTTCTGACAAGCAAACATCATGAAGGATATACACTGTGGCCTTCCAAATACGCATTCAGTTGGAATTCGGAGGATATTGGACCTCACAGAGACTTAGTTGGTAAGCTTTCAAATGACCAACTGTGGGATACATTCCCATGAAAAACATTTTATTGCAGGGGACCTTTCCAAGGCAGTACGAAAAGAAGGCCTCACCTTTGGTCTTTACCACTCTCTTTACGAATGGTTCAACCCAATGTATTTATCTGACAAGGCCACCAAATTCGCATCAACTGAATTCGTAAACAAGAAAATCATTCCAGAGATGAAGGAGCTGATAGAGAATTACAAACCGGATGTGCTATGGTCGGATGGTGACTGGGAAGCTAAAGATTCATACTGGCAATCAAAAGAATTTTTGGCTTGGTTGTACAACGAAAGCCCTGTCAAAGACACAATTGTGGTGAATGATCGTTGGGGTATTGACATACCATGCAAGCATGGTGATTTTTACACTTGCACTGATAGGTACAATCCAGGTGAATATACCTTTCTGGATAAGCATGGAATTGAACATATTGTGCGTCCAGAGAGTCGTTTTTGTGCAAGTTCAAGGGGATTTGGGAAGGAAAATAACTCCCATCCTCGAGGAAGGGGTGTTGCTGCTGCCCCTTGCTTATTGTTGTGACTTCAATAATTTTCATTTTCTTTTGTATAAAGGTACACTTCAAAGTCATAAGTGGGAGAATGCAATGACTTTGGACAAGAAATCATGGGGCTTCAGAAGAAATGCACCATTAGATGACTATCTTTCTACACATGACCTCATTCAAACTCTTGCAGAAACTGTAAGTTGTGGAGGTATGAAGATCTACTCCGATTATCTCAATGAAGAAATTAATGAATTTTGGATTACTAGGGAATTTATTGATAAATGTTGGACCAACCAAAGAAGGGATCATCGCTCCAATATTCGAAGAGAGACTCAGAGATCTAGGCAGCTGGTTGGTTATAAATGGAGAAGCCATTTATGGATCCCAACCGTGGGATCATCAAAATGACACATTAACCCCAGGCGTTTGGTACACGCAGAAATCTGGAGCTGTTTATTCTATTGTTTTGAATTGGCCGGAGAAGAATATTCTCAAATTGAACTCCGTGGGAGAAATCTTCGAAGTATCTAACTCTACGGTAGTTACCATGCTTGGAAATGGTAACAATTTGCAGGTACTATGCTAACTATTCATATCAAAATCCATAATTCTTGCCCAATTGTTTTTTCTAGTGGTCAAAAACGAAAAGCAGTGTGCATATTATATTTCCAGATAAGGCAACGGTGAATTGTGAACATGTGTGTGTCCTGAAGATAATTTCTATGAAATAAATATGAAGTCTTTGAAATGTTCAGCTCATTATTTTGAATCAGTTATTGAAACTAGGTTTGCAAGAAAATTGTCTTCGAGTATTGGAGCTCCTTCGGCTATGGGGTTTACAAGTATTGTGTTGATATAATGCAGTATCAAGTTTGTCATTTAACGCTTTTAATTTGAGTTCATGAAATATTAACAAATTATTCTCCATTCAGTTCGAGTTATTCGCTCTTTTGGCAATCTTTTCAAAACAAAAAGTAACTCTAAATTCATTAGACTCTTTGAGAGATACGTTGTCCGGAAACATTGAGTTCAAATATACCTAGAGAAACAACGCAGTTGAACCAATTGAAGCTAAAAACTATAATTGTTTTGTACCTGGGTTAGTTTACCTATATTGTTCTGATTTTATTTTTGAACCCTGATTAGTTTATCAGGATAATGGGTTACCTGTACTGCGATAAGTTGTTATGAGTACTCGATAACCACAACGAAGAGGATGAGGAAGTGATGACATGTGAACGCACTCTCAACAACAAATAAAGAAATAAACAGTATTTTTCTTGCTACCTCAATTTAGGTACCTAATAAGCACGAAACAATTATACAAATATTATGAATACAAGTATGAATCTACCTTTCTATACGATAATTTATAGCAAGGGAGCAAAGTGTTTTTATTACTAATTTTTGAAGTTTACTGATCGACAATTATAAACTTCACTGGACAAGCTCCAAAATAAGGGAGGTTCATTTCCTCAGAATAAAAGTGGGGAAGATCAACAATTGATTGGATGCCAGAATCGAACAACGCCTAGATAAGCCAACAAGGTGCTCTCGTTTGCCATTTTGACAACCCAATTTCTTAAATCTAGACAAATGATGACGCTTCGACGATTTGCTACTATCTCCTGACATGTACCTATTTCCCAGATGTAACTTGAACCGCCATAAATTCACCACATGTTTAATTTCATGAGCCTTTACTGCGAACTGAATGAAGGTTCATCCGACATGTTTCTTTTCATAAAAAAAACCGGATGAATCTCCTAAACTTGACCTAAATTCTTGGCTTTGAGCAACAGAGCAACGCACAGATACCCTGAACCTGCCTAAGATATGAATTCCCAATATCTTTAATTGCTGGGGATTGCGTTTCCACAACTCACGTCGAACCAAGACACAAGATGGTATCTCGAGAGGGTGTAGCCGTAAGAGAAATCCTGTTCGCCCTATTAGTTTTGGTTTTGTGGTGGCAGTGGTTGAAAGGTCGCATGCTGGGCTAGGGGAGCTTGTCTCCTCCGCATGTGAGATGTGATTATAAACTTGGGTAATATTCTGCAGAGCTAGCAGAGGTTGAATAGTGCCTCCTTCTGCCAGTGTTGAGAGCCGAAGCCGTTATGGTACTAACGCCGTTATCGTGAGCCTGAGAGAGGCTGTCGCCATACAACCTCCTGGTAGATCACTCACTATAAAAATGTCTCTTCTTCTTACCTTCGTGTAGAATTAGTTCAAAATGTTAACTTGATGAAGCCCCATTGTGGCGAAACAATTGCTGTTCAACAATATTGAATTTTGTGGGATTTGAAGTTTGATATTATTATTCAAAATAAATCTCCATCACGTAACGATCGAAACAATCAAATATGAGGAAAATAGTAAGGATTCTGTTCTTTCTAAATTAACATTTTTCAAGATATCAGATATGGTCATTCCATATCCAGCCAATAGAGAAAGCTGTGGTCATTCGCTGTCGCCAGTTTCCCTAGAATATGTGTTGCGTACCTTGATTAGTTTATCCCGGTGTTCTGGTTTTATTTTTGTACCCTGATTGTTTTCCCAGGATAATGGTCTTCTTGAACTGCTTCTATTTGGTAGGAATCTGGTGATCCTCGTTTATCTCGATGACTAACTCAATTAACTGTTGTGATTGCACAACCGATGTAAGGGCCAAGGGGGTAGGTATACCTACTTAACTATAAGCATCTTATGGTAATCTTGATGATCACTGATATATTGTTATCTATACTTGGATAACAACTACGAAGAGGATGGGCAAGTGGTGAAATTGGAACGCACTCTCAACAAACAACAAACTGTGATTTTCTTGTTACCCTTACTTAGATAACAAGCACGAAATAACTATACAAGTATTATGTTTACAGTTATAAACTCTACCTTCTATACGGAAATGTATAGCGAGAAGAATTATGTGCAGTTGTGATTTACGAAAACTGACTGATGATTTTGATTAAGAACTGATGAATTACTTTACAACTGATCAATTACTTATTGACAAAGCTTGTCTCTGTAACATAGGGCTTTAAAAAACAAGCTGGAAACTATGGGAGGTTCACTTCCTCTGAGTGAAAGAGAGAAATATCAAAGATTGCCATTTTTGACTATAGTGGGAAAAATTTACAGATTTCGCAATCCTTGCAATCATCAGAGACATTGGAAATCATAACACCACATGTGAATATTACCAACATTTGAACTTAAAATAGAAAAGTATTTTCAATAATAATAATATCTAAGCAATAATAATTGCAGGAAACAATCAACATTCCTAATTCCTAACATAAACATGTAAGAGGAAACTTGTCACCGTATTTTAAAACAAAAATGTTCTTTCTAAAGTAAGTATTCTCAAGATATAATAATAAAAAATAAAGATATAAATAAATGGATGAAGCTGGGTCCATCCTGTCAATCCTGTCCAATATTTTCGAAGTGAATTTTGATTTTAGCAAATCAGGGTTATTTTAATGAAATTGGCTTGAGATAGAAGGATTCAGTTTTTACTAAAATTCATGAATCCTATATGTACTCGGATCAACTATCATCGGATGAAGCTCATAACATCCAGTCCAATATTTTCGAAGCGAATTTTTATTTTACTAAATCTGAGTTTTCTCGAAATTGGCTTGAGATAGAAGAAATCTGTTTCCACTAAAATTAATGAATCTTATCTGTACTCGGAGTAAACATCATCAGAAGAAGCTGAGTCCACCCCGAGCCCCGTCCAATATTTTCATTTGACCAAATCTGAGTTTTCATGAAATTCGCTTGAGACAAAAGGATTCTGTTTTTACTGAAATTCATGAATCTTATATGTACCTGGATCAACTCTCATCAGATGAAGCTGAGTCCATCCTGTCCAATATTTTCGAAGCGAATTTTTATGTTAGAAGGATTCTGTATTTACTAAAATTCATGAATCTTATATGTACTCGGAGTAAATATCATCAGATGAAGCTGAGTCCACTCCGTCCAATATTTTCGAAGTGAATTTTGATTTTAGCAAATCTGGGTATTCATGAATCTTATATGTACTGGTATGGAGGAGGCTTTCATTCAGGAGTGGATGGCGAATAGCTGAGAAAGAAGAAGAAGAAGAAGATATGTACTGGGATCAACTATTGACCTATTCTGCAAATACCGAAATAATTGCCCAATCTGGCAACGTTGCGGCGAATTTGACGGACCACTCACCGCGGCCCAGATCTCACTTGATGAAAGAACAATATAAACACTCGAAGTGCTAATGAAGGAAATAAAACAATGATCTATCCTTCAAATACAGGAATAATTGCCCAATCTGGCAACGTTGCGGCGAATTTGACGTACCTCCCACTGCGGCTCACTGGTCGCCGATTCTCGTATGCTGGCTCAATACACCTATGTTAATAAATCACGCGATAACTTTTGAATGCTTTTTTGGTCTACTGGCGACACCTTCGTCTTTTGACCTTGAACGAAAACTCGTAACTTGCCTGTAATATACGAACATAAACATCTCCAATGTTAAAACAACTCATTTCTTGAATCTATAGAGTATAGGCCAATGAGAAAATCTGTGGTCTTGGGGTTTTTCGATGTCTGGCATGTGTTCGCTAACTTGTACTAATTTGATGAACTTATACTCAGAAACTGAATGAAACTTGACTTAAATTCTTGGAGTTGAGAACTTTTTCAATAGATGACCCATAAAACAGTCCAGAGGGTATTTTCAAACAAAGAACGAGAATTGTGAATCAAATCACATGGAACAAATATTGCAGTACAAGAGATCGATCCCGTATGGTCAAAATCAATTAATCTATACTACAAGCGGGACAGCTCATTTCTTGTGGACAAAGGATATGGAATCCATTTCGTCCAGATGTTGCGTAGTGAGATGCAACAATATGTGCAAGCTTCATTACTCAGCTCTGTGAACGTACGATTAAGCTAAGATCATATTTAAGACGATGATGAGCGGTTTTTTGATATTGTGTATGTGTCCGAAAATCGCTTGCCATTTTATTTGAAGTAAATCAACTCTAAGGTTCTTATTGCATTTATTTTAATAATAACAATAGAGGATCACGTCCCTAGGACAAGGAAAAATAAAAATTAATATCCGTACGGGATATTGAATGCACGTAGGTAGAGATCTAGTTTTTGAAAAAACCTCTAGGATGAAACGTAGACATTTACCCGCCAGGTGGGACACTGTACATAAACTGTACTCAAGTGTTCCTGCTGGGCTAGGGCGTAATATGAGATCTGCCGTTTCATTGTCTGCTACCGCAGGAAGGGCTATATGGCACTGATGCAGGCTAACGAGCCGGAAACTAGTCTGTCATTGTCCTCTTGTGGTAGCGTCACCTATCTTTGGTGTATTTCGGAAATTAGATCTCTGCTAGGCTAGTCCATTTCCCTCATTTATTCTAATATTCAAAACACTTTTCCAAGCCGTCCAAACAACTAAGAGATTCGCTTCTTTTTACGATATACTGCATCCAGTAATTCATTTCTTTCGAGTATAAATAAGAGTACACTCAAAATAACACCAACAATCCATATAAATCCAGGAGCAACCACGTGGTCTAAATTTAAGCTGATTGTTGCTGCCAAAGACGGTTCCGTAGTTTTCAGAACATTTTCATCGTAGTATTTTCTCGATATCTTATCCACAATTCCACATTCAACTAAACGGTAAAGATTTTTATTGTATAACTCGAACATAGGAAACCCAAGCTGAAAAGATGCCACAATCGGTTTGATGTGCATCGGTGGATACAACGGTTTGATCAACCAATGGCCAGCTTTCTCATCAAATAATATTGGTTTTGCATCTATTATCTTTGTTGCCGATTGCATAGATATGAAATCTCGATTGAAAGCAGTTCTATTGGCACAATCTAAGCTATCAAAGTCGCAGAGAATCAATTTGTCTTCCAAATATCTCGCAATCTCCTCCGAAGTATTGAACATTTTTACATAATCCTTGATACTACCGATCATCATACCATGTTGGACAGCTTCTTCGAAAGATGTAATGGGTTTCTCGTAATTTAACCCGTTGAGTAGATATGTCAATCTGCTCTTGAAGAACGTGTTCATGAAAAAAGCCAAGAAGAGAGCCTTGAATAAAAGAAATTCGTGAATCCATTTTGGTGGGTGAACCCTCCTACTCTGTTCCAAAAACAGACTGACCATGAACTCAATAATTCTCAATAACTGGGTAATGAACTTTTTTCCAAGCATTAACGAGGTAACTGTCCATACGGATGCTATCAGTATTGCTGAAGGAATCCAAGATAACCATACGCTTGTAGAGAATACGGTTAAAATATTCTCCCATCTCGGGGTTATATGAGGAAATGGTACAAACCAAAAGTATACCTCTCTTACATATGACATAGTGAAATCAGTGAAGGGAAGTGGAATATAATTGATGAGAAATAAATCGAAAACACCGTCGTGGAAGAGTCTCCATGCCATTGGAGGAGTGTCCACTCTATAAAAAACAGCATTCACACCTATCTTTTTAGAAATCGTATCGAAAATCTCAATCTCTATGCCCTGGTATTCGCATTTACCGCACATACTATAAACTTTATGGTGGTGATGCATTACACGAATTGTAGAGTTCTTCCAACGAACTGGTACTTTTTTGGGGAAGAGACCAGTGTATTTATCCATTAGATGAACCTCACCCTCTTTGCAAACACCAATTCGAACCATGCCTGTGAAAACGTTGTTAATGCTGTTAGATTTGAAAGGAAAATATGTTCCTATTTCCCCTGATTTTGAGTTCAAGAACAACGCATTCAACAAGTAAGACTTAACTGCTGCTCTCAAGAAATTATCATCGAATTCATCTCGGATGAAAATATATTTTCCTCTGGCATTAAAAGTGACATTGCGATATCTCAGACCTTTCAAGAAATTTATCAGTTTGTTCTCTTCTAAATTCTCGATGATATACAATTGCGGCTTGGTGGGGTTGAACTTGGAAATAACCCTCTTTGTATAGTCCATCTGTTTATAAGGAAAATCAAAGCCATCCAAGTCGCTGTATACACTTATCAAGTCATTGGGTGAGGTATAATTTTGAACAATCAGGTTGATGCACTGGGTAAGCGATATATTTCTGTATAAATCAGAAATAGTGATGTTCATTCTCGCAAAATTATTTGATGAATATGGAAATGGATATCATTTTCACTGATAGCTAGAACAGACTTCATTATTTATGCGTAAATCACGCAAAATAACATTGGTGGGTCAACGTTGAAAAGACAAATATCAAATTATGTTTGCCATGTAGTATGTAGTTTACATATCTCATGCATTGGAAAGTGATATTTTTCGGTTGTATAAACAGCCGAACCTATTTTAGGTTCCTTCGATTCATATCAAGATAAGGTCGAGGATAAGGTATATGATTGAAAAATGCGTTCACTGAAATTAAATTCGGGCCCTGATTATCGAACTCGAATTAAATCAGAAATATCGTTAACCAGTAGCCATCTTATTAAGTAAGTATAGTAATACATATAATGTAGGTATATACGTAATAAATTAAAACCTTGTTTTAACCTCAAACAATGATTAAAGTGAGTACATTTCAATTACGTTAGACACCTATTTATTCATTGTCGTTCACGGCCAGCCATAGTAAAATCTGGTCAAACCATTGAACCCAGCGATGCACATTAAACCGATTGTGGCATCTTTTCAGCTTGAGTTTCCTTGTTCGAGTTGTAGAATAATAGCTATTTATGTAACAAGTACATAAATTAGGTCTTTATGGACGAGTCCAAAAGTTTATGGCAGAGCGAGGCCAATAATTTGGGCAAGACCATAAGCCTAATTATGTACGAGTTGCATACAAAGCTTTATGTTTGACTGCAATGCAGAAATTTTATTTTCATTACACCGCACTGAAAACCCTATCATGACATGTAGATTTAGAACATCGAAAATGACTCTTTTCCGTGCGGCCGCACCGCAAAAAGTTTTACGGTGCGCTGAGGCATAGATACATCCTATGATTCCTATGCTGAGACCATAGAACTTATATTACATGGAATGCTATTACCAGATCAAAAAGTGGGTAAACATCTCAAGTTGGAGGAATCTCTAAATTTCCATGTTTCCATGGATACGACTTGTCACACCGATCAGAAACACAGAAATGTTTGTCGAAATGCCAAGTGAATCGGATTTTGACGATTAAATTCATAGTATTTCTGTGTTTCTATTCTGTATGACAAGTCGTATCCATGGGAACATATAAATTTCGGTATTCCTCCAACTTGAGATGTTTATCCACTTTTTTAAGCTGAGCAGCAAGGCTAATGGCATTCCATGTACTATAAGTTCTATGGCTGAGACACAAAGCAACGATTGCGTGACAGTAGATGTCAGTGTTTTGAATAATTATTGTATCACAATATCGAAATGCTTTTTGCTGAAAATTTTTCCCGTGTTATCGTTTTCAGAGAGGTGTAATGAAAAATATCGTTCATTACACGTCCAGAAAGGCTTTTTCCGTGCTTGCACGAGTTCCCGTGTTCGGCTCCGCCTCACACGGGAACACATCGCGCGCGCACGGAAAAAGCTTACTTTCTGGACTAGTAATGAAATGTACTATTTCATTACACCGCACTGAAAACCCTATCATAACATGTAGATTTAGAACATCGAAAATGACTCTTTTCCGTGCGGCCGCACCGCAAAAAGTTTTACGGTGCGCTGAGGCATAGATGCATCGTATGATTCCTATGCTGAGACACAGAGCAACGATTGCGTGACAGTAGATGTCAGTGTTTTGAATAATTATTGTTTCACAATTTCGAAATGCTTTCTGCTGAAAATTCTTCCCGTGTTATTGTTTTCAGATAGGTGTAATGAAAAATATCGTTCATTACACGTCCAGAAAGACTTTTTCCGTGCGCGCACGAAAAAAGCTTACTTTCTACATTAGTAATGAAATATACTATTGCCGCTTCATTACTGAAAGAATGCTTTTGCTTTTCTCACCTTAGTAACAATCAGCGACCTTAGCAACCTCACTGAACAAAGTTATTTACTTCGTTAATTCTTCGATGACTAGGTAAACACATGGTGAATGCACTGATTAGATTTTGTTTCGACCAAATTGAGAATATTGGCAAGATTTCGTTTTTCCACTTCAGGTGACGCTAATCACAATTTATGACAGATTGTTTTTAGTTATTTCAAATATTCGAATTTTATTCTGGTGAACATGTTGTGTCAATAGCCGATGATTTTGTCAAGCAATAATTTGGAAATATATTCTTGACATTTTAATTCACATTAGTATGGAGGAAAAGTATAAGACTTTCACCATATAAAAATGTCATTCTGTGGTTATGTCATAATTGACTTTGGCAGATCAGCTGTTGATTAATCAATCAAATCGATCAGGGGCAAAAAGACCGTAATGACGTTGTATGACATTTCGGCGCAGCCACGAAACATTGCTGATATTCTCAATTTGGTCGAACGTCATTCCATGATTCCATTCAAAATTTGACGAGTGCTTACACCATTATTCTAGGCATCTTAGTTAATTCTGTGACAAACGTCATAATAATCCCGAAAATGGATAGTTCGGAAGAGGAAAGCGTAAAAAATTTAGCCACAAGTGCCAAAGAATCTCTCCTACCCACTAAAAGTGCTTATGAAATTTTGTATGCGGCGGCGCGGCCTACAAATAGTGGTGTGGAACGAAGAACATTGCTAAATCGAGAGAAGGGCGAGAAGGCTGTGACAGTTGAGTCCAATAAAGTGGTGTCCAATAAAGTATTCCATTATGAACGCTAAACGAATTCATGAATCAAGTGTTTATGAAGCAGTCGAACATAATAGCTATTTATGTAACGAGTACATATTAGGCTTATGGATTTGCCCAAATTATTGGCCTCGCTCGCTTTGCTCGCTCTGCCATAAACTTTTGGACTCCTCCATAAAGACTTAATTTATGTACTTGTGACTCAAACAGCTATTATGTTAGACTGCCTCACAAACACTTGATTTATGAATTCGTTTAGTGTCCATAATTGGCTACTTTATTGGACACCACTTTATTGGACTGAACTGTCACAGTGTCACAGTCTTCTCTCGATTTTGCAATTTTCTTCGTTTCACACCGCTTGTCATAGGCTGCATACAAATTTTCATAAGCACTTTTAGAGGGGAGGAGAGAGATTCTTTGGTGCTTGCGGCTAAATTTTCTACGCTTTCCTCTCCCGAACTATCCATTTTTTTGGGTTATTATGAAGTTTGTCACAGAATTAACGAAGTAAACAACTTTGTTCAGTGAGGTTGCTAAGGTAAGAAAAGCCAGGGCCGATCCTAGCAGGTGTGCAGCGCGTGCCCCGCACGCGGGCGGCCAATTCAAGGGGCGGCCGCAGGCCGCCACATTTATATGTCGCTTTGTAAAAAATATGATTTTCGAAAAATCTTGAAAAAAAATTTGTATCGACGAAATGAGAGTGTTCCACGATCAGATTCGAGTATTTGTTATGCCGAAAGAATGAAATACAGGGGGTCTTCTGTATTTTGTTAGCCCCCCGGTTTGAAGATTTGGGGAGTTGTTTATGGAAAATGATAAAAAAAAATCATATCTCGATGTTGCGTCTCACTTCCCAACATCTGGACGAATTGAATGCCATATCCTTTGTCCACCAGAAAATAGCTATCGCCTTCAAAAATGTATAGATTAAGTGATTTTAACCATACATGGGATCGACCAACCCTTGAACTGCAATATTGTTCCATATGCCTTTAGTTACAATTCTCGTTCTTTGTTTAAAAATACCTTTTTTCGACTGATTTATGGTCAGCTATTTAAAAGATTTCTCAACCCAAGAATTTGGGACAAGTTTGGGAAATTCATCTGGTTTTTTGAGACAATAACGAAGGTCCGGTGAACCTTCATTCAGTTTCTCCGTATAAGCTCATAAAATTAAATATATTGTGACGTTTTTATTGCAGTTCAAGTTGCATTCGGAAATACATGGCAGGATCGAATACCAAATCGTCCAAGATTTCTCTCATTGGTCTGTAGATTCAAGAAATGGGTTTTCCCACTATAGTCAAAAATGGCAACTTTGTTGAGCATTGAGCACTTTGTTGGCATAGCGAGGCGTTTTTCGATTCTGACACTCAATCAATTGATGATCTTCCCCACTTTTATTCAGAGGAAATAAACCTTCTTATTTTCGAGCTTGTCTTCAAAACCCTTTATTGCAGAGACATAGTAAAGTAAAGTAGAGAAAAGTTATCGAACAGTAATGAATCAGTTGTAATTCGAAATCGTCGCTAATTAATAAGTTGTAAATCGCAACAACACCTTGCTACCTTGCTATATATTTTCATATAGAAGAAAAATTCAATAATCCCTCCTTACTATACATTTTCATATAGAAGGTTGAGTTTATAATCGTCGGTCAATTACCAGTTGTCAATAAAAGTAATTAGTTATTTTTTGTAATTCACAACAACACTTTGCTCCCTTGCTATACATTTTCATATAGAGTGTAGAGTATTCGAATATGTGTTTCTTGAATGTCGAAAGAATGAAATACAAAAGACCTCATAGTTTGTTAGCCTCCAGTTTCGGAGATTTGGGGTGTTGTTCATGGAAAATGATGACAAAAATTCATATCTCGCAGAAATGAGTGTGTTCCATGAAAGAAGAATTGTGTCATTTGATTAATCCGAAACAAGCACAACCTCCGCATGAGTCTTGTGGACATTCTCTTACTGAAGTTCTCTCGACACATAAGGATTCTGCACGCACCCTAGGATCGGCCCTGAGAAAAGCAAAAGCATACTTTATGTTTTTCAGTAATGGAGCGACAAATATAATAATTGCCATTTCAGAAAATGAAATTTCTGCATTGCAGCATACATAAAGCTATGTATGCAACTCGTACATAATTATTGCTCAACAAAATTATCGGCTATTGACACAACTTGTTCACCAGAATAAATTCGAATATTTGAAATAACTAAGAACAATCTCTCATAAATTGTGAATAGCGCCACCTGAAGTGGGAAAAATCAAATCTTGCCATAGACTAATAATATAAGATAATATATTATTAGTCTATGAATCTTGCCAATAATATCTCAATTAGGTCGAAACAAAATCTAATAGACCAATCCAACGATCTGTCACGATCAGCTTTTTCAAAATGGTTGCTGAAATAAACAAATATCAAACCGAGGATATTCAGTTACGAGGTACGTGTTTCAGGGTAGTTTCTGTTGGTTTCTCAATTTTCAACTTCAATGTCTTCAATTATGCCATGTAAAATGATAGTTATAATAGAGAAACACTATTTCAGAAATGTTTGTTATTTGTTTGTTCCAGCAGCCATCTTGAAAAAAGGTGATCAGCTGTTTTGTTGGATTGGTCTATCAGTGCATTCACCATGTGTTGAGTCATAGAAGTATTATTCTTGTCAGATATTCTGTGGTTAGACGTCAAATACCAAAATATAACCTGAAATCCAATATTGAAAAAAGTATGAGGAAGCGAATTATGAAATCACTTTTCTGGAAATTTACGACTTCTACAGGACTTGTTATACAATACGGTTGTGTAATTCATTGCATTTTTCAATATGTTGGAGAAATAGTTCTTGTCAGTATTATATGAATCATTTTTGCCTTCCCTGACAACAATTTTTTTAGTGTTCAGGGCCATCAATGGAACCTACCATTTTTACTGATGACATAATAATCACAGAACATATAACTCCTAAGTTTCGGCAAATTCAAAAGAACGATATAGTAATTGTTAAATGCCCTCATAATCCTCATCAGAATATATGTAAACGGGTAAAAGGACTTCCTGGTGACAAGGTTTACACAAAATTTGGTAGTAAAGAAATAGTTCCAGTTGGCCATATTTGGTTAGAAGGAGACAATGCCTCAAATTCTACAGATTCTAGAAATTATGGTGCAGTACCACAAGGGCTAATTAAAAGCAGAGTGTTATTGAGAGTTTATCCATTTTCAAACATGACATCATTATAGATTTATTTTCAATTTTTAGTTACAGAAAAGTTTTCATTCATTAACAAAATAAATAATTCATTACATCAAATACAGAATAATTCATAAATTTCCAATACATAATGATTAGGCTTCAAATCTCAAAAATTCTAGGTCGTTAGATATAAACTAAATTTACATCTGTACAAATTAGATTACCTCAAAACCTATTCATTCTTTATCCGGCGTTTCAGTTTTTCATTCTCCCTACTGGCAGCTTCATAAAATGAATCTTTTTCCTCATGTGGAAGATTTTTCCACATTCTGCTTAGCCGCAAAGATATTTGTTTAATGTTTTCATCTGAAATAAAAGAATAACTTATTGACAAATCTGAAAATATGAGGTTTTGCACTATTAGAAGTACAACAACAAATCAAACAAGATAAAATTGCAGAAGTAATGAGACACTTCTTTTGGAAATCTGAGTTTGTTTTCCTGGCAGTGCTGTGGAGAAAATTTGGCCCTAGCCCACTATTTTGAATAGTTCACATAGCATTTCTCATTAATCTTTCAATGTTCAAGTGGTACAGCTAACATATATTTCAAGGACCTCACCTGGGTATTCCAAAGATACTTTTTTTCTATATTCTTCAGTGAACAGCATGAATGCACTTGTTAGTTTAACAGCATTAAATTTTGTTGTGCTTTCCTTTAAAGATGTTGGACTATCTGCACTCCTCACATTTATCAACTGGCTCTCACTTATTGGCTGTAATATTTCATGATTTTCCTTCAACAAACAGAAAATTATATTATTGACTTCTGCTATGAATGAGGAGACTAATAATGTAGATTTCAAAAATATTGAAGACAATTCATCAATTAATAACATGAGACTTGGATTTGGTAAACTCTAGCAAATAGAATTCCATCAGATGATTTTAAGACTTTTGAATTATCTAGTTACTTGGTCAGTTTCTGTCCCTAACTGGATTTAAAAATAGTGCTCACCTGCGAAACTATATCTGAGAGATTTCTTGTTGATAACTCAACCTACAAAAAAGGTGTATTCATGTTAGAAAGATGTTTATATAACCAAAAAATTACTGAAAGTGGTATAATATATAATTTTTGTTTCCTTACCCCACTAAGTTCTGGATCGGTTGAATTACTAGGTGAATTGAATCCATGCTGCAAATCAAAAACAAAGAAAGAACTGAATTCATATTATTCACGTCTCCCATGCAAACAAGTTTCATAAAGTTGACCAAAGATGCATAGAATACCTGGTGTTGGCACTGATTAGATTTTGTTTAAGCCTTTCTTGTCGATCAAAAATCTGTGATGGGTCCAACTTTTTATTTCTCCCGAAAGGGGTCACGCTATTTTCCATTGCCGCAATAGCGCAACGACCGGGAAATTTCGGAACTAGGACCTACGATCTGGAGAGCACTTTTTGGACACGATTTTTACTTAGGAATTGTTACACCAGCGTTTCTATGCATCTATAGTTGACCAAACCTGTGGTCACACTATTCAATAAAGCAACAAATAAATGACAAGTGGCATAAAAGTCTTGGTACTCCTTGGAAATTAAATCACCTTGCTTTAGAATAGTGTATTTAGAACAAGCACCATTTTATGTCCATTATTTACGAGAGTTGAAACCATAACATTCAAGTATTACGATACGAATGAATTTCTCATTGAATATAAGATGTTCAATACACATCTATAAAATGAGTTTATTGTTACGATAAAATCAGAACTTTTTGGTGTTCTGGTAACCAGGCCCTAAATTCAGGGTGTTTCATGAATGAAACTTTAAATTTCATCTTCATCATGTAATTTACAGATATAAATTTTTTTCTTATAATTATGTGGGCCATAGAATCCTATTTGATATTGGTCATATTTGAAGATATCACAAGTTTTTTATACAAAGAATCAGATTAAGGACTAAATTTTAATGACTTTGGCCACTTCCACTGCTTTTTATCCTAGATGATAGTAGTACATACTTTGTGAAGATTTTGCTTCTCCTCAATTTTTCTCCTTTTATAAACTTTATGGACTTCCTTCTTTTCAACTGATCGTTTCTTCTCACTGTCCAAACTTTTAGATGATATTTCGTCTTGTCCGATAATCACAAAGTTACGAAGAATGGGATTTTCTGAGAAAGGTTGAATAACTTCATATGAAGGTAGTTCTACATCACTACTTTGGTTCCTTTCAATCATATCTTCAATTCTCTGTGGAGATTTTGCCATCTTCTCAGTGAGAGATTCAATTTTCCTATTCAAGATACCACACAATCCCTTAATCTGCAGATCATTAGCCAATTTCAGAATACCTTCTAACTCAGAATACAGTAGTTTTATTTCACCTTTATAGATATAATCGATAATATACTGTATATATTCAAACCTAACATTCATCATAACTATAACTGGGTCTTGTCCTTTGTGTAGTTGAAAGAGTTCCTGCAAAAGCCCAAATACGAATATGCCATTTGATTATTACATTTGGTAAGCACCAAACCTTAAAATATTGACTAGCAGCTGATAAAATCAACTTATGTGCTCTAATGAATTTTCCTTCGCAGCTAAGTGTAACATCAACAAGTTCTTCTCCTGCTAAATGTTCTAACACATTATTTGCTATAATACTGTGATGGCTATTCCATCTCAAATTATATTTTTCCTCCTCCATCGGCATCTTTTTTAACGAATTTCACGTATTCCACTCGTATTTTTGAATTGTTTTCACTATATCACAGTGATATAATAACCAAGTTAAATAGCTGCAATAATATTTTATTTGATAATTGCAATAAATTTTATCAATATTTAAAAAATGCATTAACGTTGTCTACAGCTGCGGAATGTGGAAATAACATTGTAGGTTAGTTTGTTTGTTGACATTCTTCTCTTTGTGTCTTTATGTATTTCCCCGGAAGATGCATAGAGATCGTCCACTGCATAAAGCCACACTCGCGACATATAACTAAGGCCTTTGAATAAAGAATCAGTTAGTTTATATTCTATGACTAAGGCTCTATAAAGGGGAGTATACCAGAAACCGCCATTTTGGGTCCAACCATAGACTCGAAAATTACAGATCCCTTCGAATGAAATGAAATATGTAATCGAAAGAAATGAAATCATGTTATCGAATGAGCATATTTTCGAAATGAGAGATCTTGTGATGACATTTTTCGGCATGCTCACATGAAAAACATTGGAAATAGGTTAGATTCGTGGTGTTAGAATAAAGCCGCGGCATCTAATAGTCAAATTTATAATAATTTATTGTTTATGTTGGTGTATCACCCCGATAGATGGCGATGAAAATGCTGCGAGTCCTGTAATTTTCGAGTCTATGGTTGGACCCAATAACCATAGAGCCAGGTCTATCCAGCATACCTATGTGCTCTAATATAACTAAGGCTCTATAAAGGGGAGTATACCAGAACCGCCATTCTGGGTCCAACCATAGACTCGAAAATTACAGATCCCTTCGAATGAAATGAAATCTTAAATCGAAAGAAATGAAATCTTAAATCGAAAGAAATGAAATCTGTAATCAAAAGAAATGAAATCTGTAATCAAATGAGCATATTTTCGGAATGAGAGATCTTGTGATGACTTTTTTAGGCATGCTCACATGAAAAATAATGGAAATAGGTTAGGTTCGTGGTGTTAGAATAAAGCCGCGGCATCTAATAGTCAAATTTATAATAATTTATTGTTTATGTTGGTGTATCACCCCGATAGATGGCGATGAAAATGCTGCAAGTCCTGTAATTTTCGAGTCTATGGTTGGACCCAATAACCATAGAGCCAGGTCTATCCAGCATACCTAATACCTATGTTTATAGTGCTCTAATATAACCACAGACTCCACAGCCAACTGTACAAGCCATTAAACATTAAACAGATGCGGCTAAATGCAGCCCTCGATGTTGTCAGATATTACGAGTTTCAAGTTGACAACTCGGAAAAATTAACATGAAACGATTTGCAACACCATTGTTTGAACAATGGCAATACTAATCATAAATTAAAGAGATCCGAATTTCGTTTGAGTGCATTCAAAGGTGAAAACATTCAACACTCTGTATCTCGAAAACAAAACGTTCGCAACCCCATGTTTATCGGACTTTTTTTCTTAAACTTACTTGAGAAATCTCGCTCTTTTCGTTTGTACGTTCAATTCAGGAATGCCCATTGCCCAGTATAAATTTACCTACACAATGAGATTTTCTGGAACATGAATTTGTTAAGATTGTGGCAAGTAATATCCCTGTATAATAGGTCAAGAAAATTCCTAACTTCTTTCGCAACACAATATTCAGGAATAAGTTCCGAAGTTATGAACATATGCGATGTGAATCTAAATATTTTTCGCTTTATGCTTAAATAAGTAGAATGCGCAAAAAACAGTTATCTACATATGAAAACTAGTTTTCAAGCTTTTGATTCTATATCAATGAACTGCTCGACTGCTCCACATGAGTAAGGGATATTGACTTAAATTGCAAAAAAATATAGTTAAAATAAGATTTTTGTGATGAAAATTCATACTTATATGATTTCAAGTTGCAAATAAATTTTAGCCTGTAGGTCTGCAGCGTATACGGGGTGGTTAAGAAAAATCGATTAAAATAACGAGACTTCATTCCCAGAGAATTCAAGCATTTTAAGACTATCAATACAATGTATGGCCTCCGCGGGCATCAATAACAGCTTGACATCTTCATTGCATACTTCACACGAGGTTGTTGAATATTTCTTGGGGAATTTGGTTTCATAAACGCCACGGGGCAGAAGCTCTCTCAGATCATTTAAGGATTCTGGGGTAGGTTGATGATTATCTTCTCTGGAGCATATGCATATGCATGTTCTATGCAATTCAAATCTGGTGAGTGCGGAGGTATTGGTAAATGTGCGGAACACCAAGCTCCTCGCGTGCATTCTCAACTATGGCTGCACGGTGCGATCCAGCGTTATCGTCTAGAAATTGAAAAGTTTCACCAATAGCAGCGTGAAAATTTGGCACAACATTGTCAATGACATGCTACCTATAGTGTAAGGCGGTCATATTCCCAGGACAAATGTGTAGATCTGTGCGCCCGTTGAAACATATCCCGGCGCCCGGCCCATACCATAACTCTACCCCCCCGGAATAGATGGACTTCTTAGACATATCGACGATTACGGGGTATACGTGGGATTGTCAATACCCTTATTCTTCGAGAATCTGAAAATCGTCCATATCTGGATTCATCAGTGAAAAGGACACTACGCCATTGATCGTTCCAATTGATATGTGTTGCCTTGCCCATTCCAGTCTTTGACGCTTATGGTCACGTGTTAATGGAACTCCTCTTAATGGACGTCTAGAACCTAGATTCACCTCTCTCAAACGTCGTCTGATGGTTTCGATGGAAACTTGGACCCCATCTGCATTTTGAAGAGTATTCCGTAGCATTCTACACGTAGATGTAGGGTTTCTTCTCGCCGAAATGGTGATGAAACGATCCTGAGCAGGTGTTGTTTTTCGTCGCCCACCAAGCCTTGGTCTATCCAATACGGAACCTGTCTCCCTGAACCTATTCTAAAGCCGAGATATCACAGTTTGGCTGACTTGGAGCCTTTCCGCTACAACAACCCAAGTTAGGCCACCCTGTAGCATTCCGATAGCCCTATTAGCCTCAGCGTTTGTTAATTTAAGTCTTGGCATTTTCAGAAAACTCGTTTCAAATCGAAGCCGTTGATAAACTGACTTCATTTCGAAATAAGAACATTCATGAAGCATATGCAAAGAACCAAACTTCAGAAAAAAGGCGACCAGATTGACGAAATGTCTCATACTGATTTTTATTGGATCGATTCAAGTTGTTATTGAGTTTTAAATGATTTTACAGCGATTTTCTCGAAGATTACATAATCTTAACAACGATTGAATACGATATCCCTTACCTACTCTTGTGGAGAAGTATATTTGAAGGTTATGATTGTTGTCTTAGTTGATGATCAGTAAAATAGGTAGATACTCGATGCATATGGATTTTGTAGCAACCAAACCAAACACAGTTTCAATGTCGAACATGTTTGAAGGTTCTCTCACTATACATACACATATTCGATACATTTCGTTGAAGCAAAGGCTTTCGTCCCAACTTTACATATGAACGTAGAAGAGAAAATTGTAGGAATGACCATAGCTGTTCAATAAAGGTTCCGCATGTTTATTTCGACGAATGACGCAAAATAGATGCATAGAAACCCTGGTGTACCTAACGACTCCTTACTGAAAATCGTTACCAAAAATTGTAGTACATACAAAACGACACTCTCTTTATTGTAGTACGGGTCCTAGTTCCAGAAAAATCCTCAATATTTCACGACCGTGGCGCTATTACGGCAATAGAAAATAGCGACCACCTTCTGGTGAAATGAAGATAGTTAAGACTTCGTGAAAAGGTTTTTGAGCAGGTGAAGTATTTTTTTACTGCATCTCGGTTTTTCTTCTTTGTTCTTGTTACAGATATAACTTCAAGATACTTGCAATTGGTTGGCGATTTTCATGCAACCCCTCGCCCCTGAAAAAACTCTATAAATAGGAGATTTTTACATAAGCTTTGTGTATTCGAGAGAGGATGAAATTAATGCTTTTTTGTACAACGTTATAGATCAATTCCATATGGTATAATTATCGAAATATGTATGTGGAAAAAAAGAATCCTCACGATTCAACTTTTGGTTTGAGGAATCCATTGGGACTAATCCTTTAACGAGTACCTATCAATCATGTCGTTAAGTTTTCTAGAAAATTGTCATTGGGAAGTTTAGTAATAACTATAAACAGAACGAGGCATGTGAATTTATTGTGTTTTCGGAATGAATGAATAAAATATACATATAAAAAAGCATGACTCTGAACATGATCAGAGTTTACAAGGATTCGAATTGTTTGTAAAAACTTGAGATTCTTAATAGTGTTGCCAATATTCGAATCAATAACCACATTTTGTATTTCAAACATTTGACTGAAATAAATATTATCACTTAGAAAATGTCACCACTCTGTCAGCAAAAATCGTATCAAGGTAGGAGCATTATCACATCCACAATCAAGAAAATGAGTGAACATATAATCGAAATATGTAATTTCAAATGAGAAATAAGAAAATAATTCTTAAATCATTTTTTAAATATATTCAACAAAAACATTTTTAAATATATTGCATTTGGTATTTCTATCATTCAAAAGATAACAAATTCAAATTTTGAGTATTTCTTCGATGAAAAAATAATGAAGAAAATATTCTTCTTTCCTGTGAAAATCAATATTTTCATCTAGTCGAAAATTTGAGTAGAATGAATTGAGTATGGATCGATAATCGGAGTATATCTCTTAAAAAAATCCCATAGGTAAAATTCCTATTGGTATACATATTAAATCATACGCGGTAGTTTTGGTCTTTGCTCCTTAAAGTGTTAGAATGAAATAAATTATTCAGTATTCTTGTCCAGCAAAAGACTGAAATCTACCAATTACCAGACAAACTTTACCGTGAAAAGCTCGATATTTTCATGCTAGCACTATAAAATACGAAAGCTAGTTTCGAACCTTGAGATGAGTGTTTGAAATATGCGTTACGATGGTCTAACATTAGTGATAGCCAATGTCGTTGATCTGGCAGTTGTTAGCTTTTGGCCTTTAACTCAAACTCGTCTCTTCCAAGTATCAGCATTCAAAATAAATAATATACAAGTAGCAATCCACTTTCGATTTATCGGTAAATTCTCTCTATATCACTACGGCTGGTTTGAGGTTCTTGTTCACGACGTAGAAGGCGTGTTTTCTACCAAAAACGCCCCAGATGACAGCAATATTCTCAATGACCATGTTGAATGGTATGACGAAAAAGGCCGCCACCAAACAGAGCATGAATCGTGCCAGACCAATGCGGTATACGGTGAAGGATTTTATAACGCCGAAGACGAACATGTACATGTTGACTGCTCCAATGAAAGCGCAGAGAAAATCCACTAGTGGGTTGCATGGAATTGGATACCTGAAAAAAGACGATATTAATGTGTATTCCGATCACATGTCACAAAAACTACGATAAGAACCAAATTAACAATATATACCATTACGAGACATATTATAGGTATGACCCTGAAAAAAGAACTAGGTATGTACCTGCACATTGGGTATATCCATAATTTCATGCATTTGTTTGTTTTGGTTAAAACGAAAATTTACTTCGGTTCAAGCACAACGACGATGGACAATGAGAACATCTACCGTGAGAAGGTGGGTTCTGAGTCTGTTGTGCTTCGTGAGAACAGAATGAGTTTTAGAAAGTGGTATATCCCAGAATTGATTGGTTTTGTGGATCGACTCTTCATGATACCACTCTTAGTATGGGATGACTCCGTCAGTACTTCTGAACGTGTTATTTCAGCTACTTTATACAGGGTGGCCAAGAGATTGACGTCAAAAAGGAAAAAACTTCGATAAAAATTATGGAAATGTTGGTCTCAAGTGAAAAAGTTACGTGAATTGGATTATGATCTGAATTTTCGAATCAAAATTAAAAATGTAACAAGGCGAATTTACGGTTTCTTAGTATGCTTAAAAACTGCGCCCAACAGTCAGCTTTTAGAATCATTGATAAAAAATGGTACTTAACACTCTACTTTTGCTAGAATAAGCCTTCAAAGTCATCGAGGAGGAAAAAATCAAAGAACTAGACATTTACTACAGAATTATTTTTTGCCATTTTAAGATTTTTCTGATCAAGTTATGATGTTATGAGGTTTTCAAAGTGGCCACCTCTAGCCTCAATACACATTCTACACCTTCTTAGTAATCACTTGAATGAACGATACCTGAAAAGATGGATCGGACGCAGCGGACCCAATCAAGTGGCCCCCACGTTCACCTGACCTTAATCCCATGGATTTTTTCGTTTGGGGTTATTTCAAAGAAATTGTTTACGCCCGAGAATGTTCGAGTGAAGAGTTGAAGACGAGCTGCGACTGAAGTTAAGAGAAGCCGAACGTGTCCTAAGAGAGAACAGGGCAGGTTTTTTGCGATTAAAAGAAAATTTTCCAAGAAGGTGTAGAATTTGTATTGAGGCTAGAGGTGGCCACTTTGAAAACCTACTGTAAATTTCATAAATAAATATCTTTTTATTCACATTATGATGTGTGATTTATTGCCATACCTATTCCTTTTTTTTATCTAGAACTCTTCTTGATCAACATCTGAAGCTAGTTTTCATTAATTTCCAGCATTTTCTATCATAACTTGATCAGAAAAATCTTAAAATGGCAAAAAATTATTTTGTAGTAAATGTCTAGTTCTTTGAATTTTTCCACCTCGATGACTTTGAAGGCTAATTCTAGCAAAAGTGGTTAAGTACCATTTTTTATCAATGATTCTTAAAGCTTACTGTTGGGCGCAGTTTTTAAGCATACTAAGAAACCGTAAATTCGCGTTGTTACATTTTTAATTTTGATTCGAAAATTCAGATCATAATCCAATTCACGTAACTTTTTCACTTGAGACCAACATTTCCATAATTTTTATCAAAGTTACGAATCTAGTTATTTTATGTATCTATAAAAGTACAATTCATGGAGATTAAGTTACAAAAAGAATTTCACAGAGAAGTCTTGTCCTTTTTTTTTAACATCTTTTTGAAATGGTCAAGTCGAAAATTCTCAAAGTTCATAAAAAATTAATAACTCGAAAACCGTGAAAAATAGCATAACATACATGAGGGTGATTCGAATAGCCATGACACAAGGGACCTGTTGTTTTCCTTTTTGACGTCAATCTCTTGGCCACCCTGTATTGTCTCCTCTAGTCAGTGACTGCGCTATTTAAATGCCGGATTAAAAAGTATGAAGATAGGGAGACCATTACTACCGGAGATGGCGCAGCATCTATCTATACTTATTGCAGTTTATTCCTGCTATCGCAAATATCCGCACAATCAAACATTCTTGGGCAGAGTGTTCCACTCATTATATTCTCAGCTCTCATATTCGTTCTCGGAACTTGCGTTCATAGTCCAATCTTATTAATTCAATTATTCGGTTATACATGATAGATCAAAATGTCTGCAAGCCAAGAAACTGTCGCTGATTATGGGGAATTAATTGATCAATATGAAAATTTGACTGGATACGATGAGAAATCAGTAAACTCGAGACTACCATATCTCTTTGAACTGTTGAAAAGGCCTTAAAGATCAGAACGTACCTTGAAGCTAATACGAGATTGGAAAGTGAAAGCGGCATCGTCATCCACGAGTAGCAGGAGATGGCGAGTAGGATCTTGTTCTTGAAAGGAATCTGCTTGGAATGTACGACCAAGAATATGCCCTGCAGCCACCTTTTCCTCTGCTGTATGAAATCCCATAGGGTGAAGGGAGATTTTTCCCACATCTCTCCCTCGATGAAGTTGAAGCTGTATCCTTTCTCGTACGCCCTCATGGCGAAAAAACAGTCTTCAGCTATGGAGCCATCGATGCCGTTGTCGAAGGATACGGCTCTTTCCGCTCCCACCTGAAGACATTGAAATCATTCAATAATTCATTAATATTAAAATAATATAATAATATCATTAGTTTCTACAATCAGTAGCATAACAATGAATAAAAACGAGTCAACGAAAAGAAAAAAGGAAATATTAACAATTCGAACATTTAAAATTGAACAGAGTCCAAATTATATGGCTCGCATTGAATCTATTGCTTATTTGTTATTTATGATAACAAACTTCAATTTCCACAAAGCATTCAAGGAATACTTTAATTAATACAAAAATCGTCATTTACATAATTATATCCCAAGAAACATTTCTGTTTGAATTATACGGATAGAATCTCTTTCAAGTCCAGTTGTTTTCCACTTGAGCACTCAAAATGTGAAAAACGGGGCATTCGGTTGTATTGAAATTCAATTGTATGTACTCTGTCTCTATTTCTGAGATATCGCCACTCAACCACCTGGAGCCACAATCTATGAATTCCGAAACAAAGGATTGAAAATCCCCAGATGCCATCAGCTGTGTACGTATCATCCGCATATATTGTAGGACAACACTTCGACTGCTTGAGTTCTTCAGGCAAATCTTTGATGTAAACATTGAAGACAAGTGGTCCCAGAGTATATCATGGGGCGACACCATTTGTTTCCATGATGATGGGTGGACTTTGCCCTCTACAGTTATGATGGTCCTCTGCTTTCTTCTTGAGATTGCTTGTCTCTTATACCATATGTTTGCAGCATCTTCACAAGAAGACCGCGATCAATACTGGCTCTTGATAGTCTTGATACATCCAAAAACAGAGCAGAAGGAAATGCAGGAATGTCGCCAGTGTTTGTGTCAATTCGGAGGTGGTGGTATTACTATTTTTTTCGATCTGAATTAATAAATCGAGTGGTATACGGCTAGATTATTTCTAGAATTATCTAAATTGAAGCCAACAGCCGAAACTTTTTATTATTACCTATTCCTATCCTGTGGAGTCACTATATTAGTCATTCCAATCCTTTTTAATGAGGAGTAATTTTGTATTGAAGAAGCTGTTATGCTTGTAAGGCCATTCCAGGCCAAGCGATTAAGAAATTATTGTTTTATCATGAGCTGTTGCCAAGAATTCTGAGAAGAACTGACCAACAAAATGTCTGATTGATCCATTTCATAATGAGGGATGTAATTGTTTCAAATTTCAAAAAATTGGTAGTTAATTCGAAAAACGAAATTTGCATTTTCACAAGTACACATTTGTGAGAATTTAATGAGCAATTGAAAATAAATGAATTATCAGAATATAATAGAGGCGTAAAAATATAATGGAAAGAACCATTAATAGCTTATCGTATTTCCCTGTGACAATTGAAAATATAAGTTTTTTTTTTCGAATTAGAGAACTATTAAAATTTGATTAATATTTCTTCGAAACTTCGTAGCTATGAAAAATGGTTTCAAATTGTTTATTTTTTACACTGTATCTCTACAATACTGTTCATATATTAAAAAAGTCTGAATCATCTTTCAAGAAGAGGCTTTCGTTTCAATTCGGCACCATAAAGTCGAAACACCTGTGAATCAGGTAATTCTTCCTGGAATTTAGTATTTACTCGAAATCCATGCAAATACTTGAAGGTACTGCATTCACTTTTTATATACAGGGTGTCCCGGAAAATGTGGGAAATCTCCCGGATTCAGACGAAAAATAAAAAAATAAGATGACAAGTTCCCATCATTTTTTTTCCTAGCGGCCCTCCCTACGCCGGAGATACGGCCTCATAAAGACGGCACTGGAAATCGATTTTCCTGCAATAAATTTCAAACTACTCAATATAATTTGAAGAAAATTTGATAAGATGAACAGTAGTAAGGACCATTTAAAATACTGCCCTCAAATTCAAATTAGCTCTTTTAGTTTACCAGGGGCAGACTTGGTTGTACATTTTAGTGCTTATATTTTCAACACCCTGTATGATAGGGAGCCGAAAAAAAATTCGATAGCTTGAACATTAAGCAAAAAAAGGTACTCTTATTTATTGTCGATAAAATGAACCGTTTTCGAAAAATAAAATTACAAAGATTCTTAACTATGCAGTTTTGGCACAGAAAGGCACGTTAGCAAAAATTATTTTTTAGAAATGTACTCTCACTAAAGCTTGCAACGATTGAATATAAATATGCTAGTTATAAATAATCATTCAAAAACTTCACTCTAGTTTTTCATTTCAATATCCTTATATCGAGTTAGGAAATATATTTTCCTCTTCCGTTACATGATTGCGTTCCGAATTCGCAGTAATCAATATGAACAATTTATAGTCACGCAATTGACAAAACGAAGTCGAAGGTTGTGATTTGTAAAGCGCTTTAAATATCTGGACTGTGCTATACGTAGCCGACGGTTTTATTATCGATTGATTAGAACGAAATTCTTTGATGTTTTTCATTCACTTATTTATTTCATCACCGCAATCTCCACAGAAATTTCGAATAATTGGAATGAATATTTTAATGGGTATTTCCTTCAAATCAGTATTATATTCCAATAAGAGTTTTATTTAACCTTCAATTCCATCAGTGGAGGACAAAATTGGCAAACTTCTGAAAAGACATAACATCGAAACAGTCTATAAACTAATAAAACAGCGTTCGCATAAATCGGTGTCGACCTGTTGGCTAACCTGATTCGGAACAATCAAACGTCGGGTTACAACCTCCGACCTCTGAACTGAAGATGGCAAAACGTAATGAGAAATTCCTATCAGACCACGGCTAAAATGTCCGGAATTTTCTAATTTTGCAGTTGAATCCGGCCTTGAAATCCTGAATCGAAGTTTTTTTTGTTGCATGTGATTTTTTTGTGTTAGGAAGAATCTCGAAAGTAATAGCTCATTTAGGGATGATTTCATAACAGCAGGATATCATTTGGTAAGTGGGTTGAGAGCTCAAGCAAAGGTTTCGATTTTCAAAAATCTGTTGATCTGAGTCTCCTATTCAATTCTCAATAGGTTGTTCGATATGAGAATATCACTTCAAGTGACCAAATACACTGCGCAAAAAAATTCACGCACATTATGGAAATCTGAAATTTATTCTACAACTGAAGGTGTTCTCAATGATAATTATTTTCATCAGAATTATGCATGCATATTATGTTATCCACTTTCAACGTTTTTCTTCAATACAGATGTTTTCTCCGAGCATGAATAAAAAATCTGATATTATCAGATTTTGAATGATTGGCTCCATTCTAAAATAAGTTGTCCTCGATCAATTCTAGTGATCAATAGTTTTTCTTTCGTTCGATTTTCTACACTCGATCGCTATGCAACGCGAAACACGCAAGAGGAATGTGCCCAAGCGGTAGTTTTGCGAGAAGAAGGGTGGACATACACAAGAATTGCAGAAAGGTTTGGAGTTTCCCATACAAGTGTGTCCAGAATGTTGCAGCGATTCAGGGAGACAGGTATGAATGTCCGAAGACCAGGACAGGGTAGACCACGGGAAGAACGTTACTTGAGAGTTTCTTCGTTGAGACAACGGTTTGCAACCGCTCGCCTCCTTCAAAATCAGCTTGAGCAAACTCATGAGGTGCAAATTAGCACTCAGACAATAAGAAATCGCCATGGGCAAGAGGCCCAGCTCTTACCCCAGCCCATCGAAGGGCGCGTTTGGATTTTGCGAGAGAGCATATCCATTGGGAAAGAGTTCTCTTCATAGATGAGTCTAGATTCTGCCTCTACCATTGTGATCGACGTTCCCTTGTATACAGACGTCCACATGAAAGATACGCTCAGTGCAATTTCCTGAATACTACTGGTTTCGGGGAAGGATCGATTATGGTATGGGGTGGAATATCTTTGACTGCTCGCACAGACCTAGTGGTCGTTGATAATGGAGCTATGAATGCTGATAAGTATATGAGGAACATTCTTGAAGAGCATGTAGTGCTATTTGCTCCATACATTGGTGAAAATTTCATTTTTATGGACAATAATGCCAGACCCCATCGTGCGCGCATCGTTCAGGAGTACCTTGAAGAATGGAATGGCCAGCAAGAAGTCCAGATCTCAATCCGATTGAGCAGGTTTGGGACAACCTCAATAGAAGGCTGAGAAGTTCAGAAAATCATCCAGCTACTCTTAATGACTTAGGAATCCAACTTGGAGAAATCTGGGAAGGATTACATCAGAACATTCTAAGATCACTCCTTTTGAGTATGAAATGAACCGTCGTTGCCGAGCTGTAATTAATGCAAGGGGTGGAAATACCAAGTATTAAATCACTTATCAGCATTTCAGTATTTTGAAAATTGTTCATTTCTCTTCTTTCACATAAGATTCGGTGAAATCCTGAATTTTTTTCCCATTTAATGTGTCTTGTTTCGTTCAAAACCTTCCCGAGAGAACATAAAAAATAAGTTATAAAGTCAATGTAGACTTGTAGAGTTAACTTTCATTAAATTTGAGATTTTCAGAATGTGCGTTAATTTTTTTGCGCAGTGTATTTCACAAGGATTTCTCAGAGAACAAATTTACTTTATTGAACAGTTCCTGTTTATAATTCATATTTTAATTTTCAATACTAGAAAGTAACAAAGAAGACCCAGCTCTATGATCTACCCAATTTCTTCGAATCTGTGTTCTGGAGGAATCGCCCAGAACCCCAATAAACTACCTGTTTTTATCACACTCCTGCTACTTGTCTATACTGCCATCTGTTCGCTATCTCTCTTCGTTCAACACAGCCTTCAGTTCGCCACCCTATCAGAGTTTACCTCATATTCCTCCCCACGCCGGAACCCGTTAGTATCGTATCTAAAAAGTGAATGACACATCTCTTTAAATCAGACCAACGGTAAGTACCATTTTCAGTTTTACTTTGTAGTATTTGTTTTTATCTCTTACATACATTTTTTTCTTTAATTCTCGATGAGGTGATAAGAATTGGTACAGCAGTCCATGCTTCTTTTCAAGAGAGCTCTTGTATAATTAACAGTTCCTTTATTTCTTCTAAATTAAACGAGCATATCGGACAAAATTGGTCTTTTTTCTAGATAGAAACCAAGAGAATGATAGCAGGAACATTAATTGCGTAGTGAATATTTTTTTATTTTTAAAAATCTTATAAATATGTATTTATTCTCTGTGAATCAATGTTTCTAGATTTTGTATTATGTAAGTTAAGATTTATCTGATATTCAAAAATGTATGTTGTTACAATATAGGGTTTTTTTTTCAATGTTGAGTAGGTATGTCATTTTTGTCATTTCGAAATCTCCACCGCAAATTTATTAGTACCTAGAGCATTGTATGTAGACTCCTTTCAATGTCTTGAGTACTCCGGCCAGAAATATTGAATTTCACTCGGCTGTGTGACGGCTGAAAATTCCAATTGAAAAGTCGCATGATTTCTGATCAAATCCGACTCACTTTCAATCACAATGGTAATAAATGTGACTAAATTTTGGCAAAATTATTGTGAGCTATATTTAAGGTATCCATTAACTTTGCTAGCCAGTCGTGCGCTCAAGGAACAACGAACTTCATAACTGATAGTTACGGGATCATGATAGTTGAACTGGTGATGTTGGTAAGGTAATTTATTCTGCCTGAGGTCATAAATAGTATTTGATTACATAATTTCACCAAGCATTGTTTGTATACTGCGTTTTCATAAGACTGATAACACTGATGCTAAAATATTGCAGGATCTTTCATTCTTAAGGTAACATAGGACTTGAATATGTTTCACGGAAAATGCTGTCAAAAATCAAAATTATATTGCAGAAGAATAATTTTTTCGCATTCTACCAGCACAGTTATTCGTGAAACTCGTATATGAGCAGGATTTTCGCAACAACGATAATCAGACTAAAAAGGTAAATATGTAAGTATCAGAGTTGAATACACAACCACGCGTAAGACAAACTTTGATCCTGCTTGTCTAAAGCGTGTTTGTTTAATTATGACGGAACAATGATATATGTTTCTGGAAAGATATGCATTCAACAATAAAAATTTCAAATCTCCAAATAAATATTGAAACATAAACATAAAGGATTTAATTAACACAGATTCTCGCAAGGATTGAATCCCAAATTTTTTATTCTTCATATCCAACAGAATAAATTGATAGATGTGACCAAAACAGAGTTTTTTTCTGGAAGGAGATATTGTAAAATCGCTGGGATCCATCAATATTGTTCCTAAGGGGGACATTATTTGCATTCTGCTTTTTCCACTTCATTGTGACACCCTGTAGTTGAACTACATTGATTGATGTGGCGATTTTTGTATTCGATAGAGAGTTTTTACAAATAAACAAATTAATTTATTTCTGTCGAATAGAAATACCCAGTGCAAATTGATGAATATTCAAGATTTCATATACCATGAACACGACAACTCTTGAACAGAAAAACATAGAATTTTGAAGTTTCAGGATAGGTTCAAATCTCGACTACCGTGGTCGAATTTGTTAATGGTCAGAATCTGAGCAATGGTTCTGTTTTTGTCAATTTTTGTTCTGCTGATTATTTCAAAATTACGAATTCGATCAATTTTTGGAGAATGACGCATTCAAGCTACATGCAAAACTTTGTCCACATCACGCATCCAGAACCATACAAAATTTCAGCAAGTTATCACAAAAATTCTCAATATTGCTGTAATAACAGATTCATTTTGAATTTGATTGATTGGTCCATTTTCTGCTAGAAATTATTTTTAACTGACTTTATGAAAGATACACATTTCATATTTTGATGGTACCGAATACGTTTTGTCCTTGAAAGACTTCATCAGAGTACAGAACTTATCAGTTTAGCAGATGTGAAAGAATTAAAGTCAATTGTTCGACCACCTTTTTTTCTTTAGGATACGAACCTTCAAAATTGTTTACTTTGTTCTCTGACGAAGTCTTTCGAGTAAGGACGATATACGTACGTCACTAACATTGTAACGGAACTGTATGTTACCAGGTTTCGAACAGGAAGTTTTGCAGACAACGTTTTACTAAGAAGTTATTTGAGCTATACTTTATATTCATTTCGTCTCTAGCACAAACTAATTTAACAATTAATTAAAACACACTATAATCGTTGGAACTAATGAAATAAAACTATATTTTATTGATAAGATTATTTCAGCTCGATTCGTTAAGGTTAATCATTTCATTATTTGATATGTGGGTACTTTCTTATATTCTTGATATGGGTACAATCAAACAGGAAAAATACGCAAGTGCCGTCAGATTTCTGAAGTGAATAGCCTCAAATCCCCTATATCATAGTCTGGATTTCACAAAGCATTAATTGGAGAATCGAACAGAGCGTTTGATTCTCCGGTCAACACTTGGGGAAACCTAGTGTGAGCATGTTTATAACTCTGGACGTATTATATAAACGACAACATAATTTTATCCTGAATCATATACGATTCCTCGTATCCAATTCCAAGATTAAACGGTTGAGTAATACTAGAATACCCAAATCGATAATTCCTTATTCCATAGAAAATAGTCGTGTAGTGACTTGGTTGATTTTCCATTCGTTTTATGTAACTTTCTGGCTGAAATATATCGATAATTATACCTAATGGAATATTCGAGATTGATCAGAACTACAATAGGAACTATGGATAATTGTGTGACTCAACTCGCACAACTTCTTTCTTTTGACTTATTCCATATTTCTTGATTCAAAGGAGTCCTAGTTGATCCAATTTCGTGTTCTTAGCATACCGTAATGTCGCCTGATGATTGAGGTTAGTTTTTTTAGTTCAACAACACTGTTTAGCGGTTTCTCGATGAATTTCCAATAAGAACGGAACATCGTAAGATTATTTAATATTTATATACAGGTTGTTCCTAAATTGAACGTACAAACGAAAAGGGGAGATTCCTTAAGTATAAGAAAAAAAGTCTCATAAACATGGGGTCGCAAACGTTTCGTTTCCGAGATACAGAGTGTTGATGTTTGAATTTTTTTCAAGTTTTTTGTTGGTGCGCAACTGTTAATTTGAAAAATGTTGAAAGAAGCTTTCTTGTTATACTAAACTTTTTGGTCTCTTGTATTTTTGTCGTATCTGTTACCGATTTTGAGAAAATATTTCGAACGATTCTCTCGAAATCCTCGGAAAAATTCGAATTGTTTCGAGAGAATCTTTAACAATTTTTTTTCTTGAAATCGGTGGCAGATACGACAAAACTACAAGAGACCGAAAAGTTTAGTACAACAACAAGGCTGCTCTTAACATTTTTTCAAATTAACAGTTGCTCACCAAAGAAAGTTCAGGAGGAAAACAGGTGACAGTGTTCCAGAAAAAATATCACCCTGTAGATCTGCTACCGAAATTGCCATGTCACGTGGTGAGAACTCTCAAATGTGATATCTATATCAAATTTCAGTTAAATATCTTGTAAAGTGTAGATGCTATGACAAAAAAATGGAAAAAAAGTTTAAAGTTATGTCTAAAACGAAACGTTTGCGACCCCATGTTTATGGGACTTTTTTTCTCGAACTTAGTCAAGGAATCTCCACTTTTCGTTTGTACGTTCAATTCAGGAACACCCTGTATATTCATGATGTATGACAATTGTATGACAGCTGAAATATTTGTGTAGTTCACATTAAAAATTCACTTGTATGTAAATGTATATAAAAATAGAAGTTTGCAGAATATACTGTTTCTTCTAATTCAGTGTTTTTCAACCAGTGGGTCGCGACCCCCTGGGGGGTCGCGAAGCTTCTGTAGGGAGGTCGCCAGAAGTCGGGAGGACTTTATAGTAAGAGAAGGTTGTGCTTGTTTCGGATTAATCAAATGACACAATTCTTCTTTCATGGAACACTCTCATTTCTCCGAGATATGAATTTTTTTCATCATTCTTCATAAACCACCCCCCAAATCTCCAAACCTAGGGGCTAAGAAACTGTACTGTGGGGTCTTTTGTATTTCATTCTTTCGGCATTCAAGAAACACATATATTCGAATCTGATCGTGAAACACTCTCATTTCATCGAGATATGAATTTTTTTCATTATTTTGCATATAAACAACCCTCCAAACCTGGGGACTAACAAAGTATAGGGTTTTCATGAACAACCCCCCAATTTTCCAAAACGCCGTGTGGCTAAAAAACGATGATGTTTATTGTATTTCATTCTTTCGACATTCAAGAAACACATATTCGAATATGATTGTGGAACCCTTTCATATGGTCGAGATTTTTTCATCATTTTGCATAAACTACCCCCCAAATCTCAAAACCAGGGGGCTTACAAACTATGGGGTTTATTGTATTCCATTCCTTCGGCATTCAAAAAACACATATTCGAATATGATCGTAGAACACTCTCAATTCGTCGAGATATGAATTTTTTCATCATTTTGCATAAACAACCCCCCAAATCTCCAAACCTGGGGGCTATCAAACTATGAGGTTTTCTGTATTTCATTCTTTTGGCATTCAAGAAAAACATATTCGAATATGATCGTGGAACACTCTCATTTCGTCGAGATATGAATTTTTTTCATTATTTTGCATATACAAACAACCCCTCAAACCTGGGGGCTAACAGAGTATAGGGTTTAGTATTTCATTCCTTCGGCATTCAAGAAACACATATTCGAATCAGATCGTGGAACACTCTCATTTTTTCGAGATATGAATTTTCTTAACTATTTTTCATAAACAGCCCTCCAAATCTCCAAACCTGGGGGTTAACAAATTATAGGGTCTTTTATATTTCATTCTTTCGGCATTGAGTGAACACATATTTGAATCTGATCGTGGAACAATCTCATTTCACCGAGATATTGATTTTTTTTTCGTCATTTTTCATAAACAACCCCCCGAATGTAAAAACCTGGGGGCTAACAAACTATGGGGTTTATTGTTTTTCATTTTTTCGTCATTCAAGAAACGCATATTCGAATCTGATCGTGGAACACTCTCATTCTGTCGAGATATAAATTTTTTCATCAGTTTTTATTAAGAAATCCCCCAAATCTACAAACCTGGGAGCTAACAAACTATAAGATTTATTGTATTTAATTCTTTCGGCATTCAAGGAACGCATATTCGAATCTTAACGAGGAACACTTCCATTTTTCCGAGCTTTGAATTTTTGTCATCATTTTTCATAAACAACCCCCCAAATTTCCAAACCTGAGGGCTAACAAAAACTATTGGTGGTATTGCATTTTATTCTTTCGGCATTCAACAAAAATATTCGAAACCAATCGAGAAACACTTCCATTTTGTCAAGTTATGATTTTTGTCAGAAACCAACCTCAATAACCCCCATAACTCCCTCCCTGAGTCTTGAAAGAGGATTCAATTTCTTATCAACCCATCAAGCTCACATTTAAATCTGATTGCAATACCATCTCATTTCACTGAGTTATGAATTTTTTTCCATTAGCCATTTTTTGTCTTTGAGTGTATGTGTGGATGTGGCTTACTTCTCATCGATGTATGGAAAGAATATTTGTAACACTGTAACATACACAACCATACATGATAAAAAAGCGAAGGATCGGGGGGTCGCGAAATATTTTCTAATACCAGGGGGGTCGCATCATGAAAAAGGTTGAAAAACACTGTTCTAATTCAATTCAATAGGATTGTCCAATGCTGCCAAAAGTGAGGAAAATTCATTACAAGCATGCCGTCAAGTTTGGTACATGTGTTGCTACCACCGTACTTCAACGCAAACTTGGACATTTTAGTTACCTCGTTTCAGATGCTGTTTTTTGCAAATAAGCATTTTCGAAAAGTTGCTTTAACCCTTTTCCTGACAAAAATTCTTCGTTTCTGTAGAAATATTTCTTTAGCACTCTTTACTTAGAATTGGATGGTATGGTGTCAGTAGTAATTCCCGAACCTAACATATTGTTTTTTTATTGTTTATTTGTAACGTTGATCGTAACAAATTTGACCCATCAAAAATTACATAACAGTCACAAAAAAATCACAGTACGATAGTAGATCTCAACAATTAAAAAAAAATACAAATTATTCTTGATTATAATGCGGATTATAGGTATGGGTGCCCCCATGTGGGAAAATTTTTTCAAAGATTATTGATAACGCTTTCTGTTTTATTTGTGATTCATTTCAGTTCAATATTAATCATAGTTTTATGTTCATTATGCCCAAATTGGGCTATGATTTTATAAATGTAAATACGAGGTGTAAATATATTTCACAAAATATCGAGCAAAATATCTATCCCCTTTTCATGTTATCAAATCATTTTTGAAATTGTACTTGCATTATATTTTGGTAATGGTAAGTTCTACTAAAATATGCAAAAACATATCCTAGGTGTCTCTTTTGAAATATTATTTTTCTTTAGATAATTATTGATAAGGTTTTAGGTCACTCATAGCCAATGATAGTCATTAGATATTTGTTGCAGTTTTATTTAAGAAATTTTCGAGTTCAATTTATTTATTATATTTTTTATTCATTATATTTTTATTTTCATTATGCTCGGATGGCCCTATGGTTGTATACGTATATTGATGTATTTCATGAAATACCTATCTTTTTTTTATTCCCAATAAATTCTCGAGTTTGTGCTTGAATGCATTACATTTCTGACGAGAAAGATTAAAGATTATTGTGAAAAAACCAATGCAAATGGAAATGTATACAGGGGTGGGATACAGCATGAAACCAAGTAAATATCTTTTAAACGAAAAGAGCAATATTTATGAAAATTTGCAGGTTTGGAACAAAATGCATCTGATGTAGGTACACTTTTTTGTTGATAATATACTATTAACTTATTTGATTTAAACGCGACACCCTATAAATTTTTACAAATTCTGAAAGAGCTTGTTATTTTGAATTCATACATACCGAGTTTAGTGCTCGGCTCAGTGTGGAAAAATTGTAAAAATTGTTAGTTGTACAATAGGTGTACATTTCATTTTAGAATAATGAGAGACAAAATTACTTCAAATGTGTGCTCGCCGTTAACTTGCTGACAATTTGCTGTCCTACAGATTCTTGAGTCACTCTTTCCAAGACTTCTCCACGTAATTAGTTTGTCTCAATTCCTCGTTTCTACAAGTTATTTTACACTGAACCGAACACTCAACTCAGTATGTATTAATTTTTCAAAATAACAATAATAATTATAATAATGTTCATTTGAGAACTTTTCTGACAAATAAATTCAATCACAGAGATAGAGAATCTATCCGTGCGTGATCTACAAGCTCTTTCAAAGTCTGTACAAATAAATAGGGTGTCCCATTTAAATCGAAGAAGTTGATTGCATTTCCGGTTAAACCGGAACTATATTATTAACAAAAAAATGTACATTCATTTTGTTCCATTGCAATTACCTGCAAATTTTCATAAATATAGTTTTTTTCGTTTAAGATATTTACTTGGTTCCATACTTTATCCCAACCCTTTAGGTATACCTAATCGATGAATGTCAGAGCTCAATTCAACTGAATTCAAAATATCAAGTATAATATATGTTTTAAATAGCAATTTCAATATTGAGAAAACTTTCTCGGGTATATTCATATTTAGCAATTCCAAGTTCTACTGTAATATGCCAAAATATAAAGGGAGTCCTACTTGAATTTTTCTACAGATAATTATTACTTATAATTATTTAATTTAATTTAGATTAATGAAGTTTCAGTTTACTCAAAGATTATCATTATTTATTCCTGTTTCATTTTAAAATTTTTGTGCAAAAATTGCTGTATGATTTTATACTTAAATAAATATGTACCTACATCTCATAAAATATCCCAGGGGCGCGTTTTGAAAGTTCACCACAGGCGCTAGAACACTTGTGACTTTTTTCTGCGAATTGTCATTTCTCCGAACTCCAATTTAAGATTTCGGGTTGAAGTCGCCTGAATTCCGATAACGGTCCAGGATACAGATATTTATACTCTTCTGTATTCCGTCATTATTTGCATCCGCCTCCAATTCAACTTTTTCGACCTTCCGGTTGCCGACTGATTGTGTGTCCTTGGTGACCGGGTCTTTGTATGAAAAATAAGACAAAGCGACGCCGACGCTACGCGACGGTTCCATGACAAACATGAAATTTAACGGTAATGCTGCAAGGGACCTGGTTATCGCGTCCCTGAACTTTACGGTCACTTACTTACAAAGGCGATGAATTCTTTCGAAAAGAGATGTTTTATCAATAATGATTCAAGAAGCAAACAGAACCGTAGATACATATTTTTATTTGGGGGTGGGCACCTTATCATTAACGGAAATTAGTGTACGATTTATCATTGTCAGCTTCCTGGATGGGGTACTGTACCTACAGGGTCGGCATATTTCGATGTTTTAGCACCACAACCTTTAAACCAGAGGAGACAGACAAAATCTGATACCCCATTCTCGATCTCTCTTTGGAGAAACTAACAATAGTATTCATTTTTGGCTAACTTCTTTTGTTTTCGAGTTATAAGCGAATATTGGAAAAATAGCCATATCAAAAAAAAAAATTATATCTCTGCTAATACTGATGATAGAGCACTGAAATTAAAACATTATACAGGCACGTTTTTATGTAGAATCCAGTGGCGTGCTCGTCTTTTCTGCACCATTTTTAATTACGAAGCTATGACCCAAAGTTATGTTTTTTTTTAATGGGAACACTAGATTTCTGTGCTATTTTCTGAAAGCTTCTTTTCATTTCTATGCTCTTTACTCAATTCCTCCAAAATCGAAGAATAATGAACTGCTGTCATAGAGATTCGAGCTTTTGACAAATAATTCGAAAGTTTGATTTCAAATCAACGATACCATTGTTTGTGTTTCGAACTACGTATATATTTTTTCATTTCAAAATGAATTATGAGAGTAATGATAAGTTCAACATGTTCGAATGTTACATTAGTAGATGCAATTATCATGAGGGTGAAGCATCACAAGACTATTTGAATAGTTTTCCAGAAAGAATTCAACCGCACAAGTCGATATTTAGACGACTCGAGAACAATTTGTTTGAACATGGAAATTTCGAAAAGAAAAGATCAAAAAAATATAATATACATGACGAAGAAGACACTGTATTGATTGTAATCGGTACTGTATCCATAAATCCTAATATTTCGAATCGTCAAATAGAAAAAGAAACTGGCATAACAAGAAGGAGAGCATTGAAAAAAATGAATTCCGACCCTAAACCTATAGGAAACAACCTGCTCTATGACCTAGAGATCCTTCCTGCCGATTAGAGTTTTGCCACTGGTATTTGGAGAAACTAGAAGAAGATCCGTTGTTTTTTGAGGAGATTATATGGTCGGACGAAATTCAACAGACACAATAAACATTTTAAACTATCGCATTCACGATGGGAATTTAAACAGTCAACGCTATGGAGAAATAATCGAGTAGCACATTGTTGAAGAGTCTTTGAACAACTTACCTCTAATCGAGAGAGGAAATGTTTACTTCCAACAAAATGGTTCCCCACCTCACCACATCATAATTATTAGTGAAAAATTAGCAAACAACTTCGGCAATAAATGGATAGGAAACCAAGGGCCCATAAGATGGCCCGGCCTGTTCACCTGATTTGTCACCGTTGGATTTCTTCAAATATTCATCTATTAAATACGGTGCGCAGTATCGAGAAAAGGTGTCGGAACGGAGTTTTTGAGTTCATATGGATTACGACAATTACCTACTCGACAATGATCCATATCGATTGTGATAATATTCGATCATTATTGAGTGAGTGACAAATAGACAGCAATTATTCGATGATTGATGCAGCCTATTGGCAATTGCCAAAAGTATGCAATTTCTACAATATTCACGAAATGAAAGGAAAAGAGGGGTTATTATACCATAAGGAATAGATTTTTTGCGTGTCTTTCACTTAGCACCCTGAATAAAAAACTATAGGCGCGACCATTCTTTTTCATCTACGACCAATTTTCGACAGTAATAGGTTCTATTGATTTTCTCGCTAGTGGTTCTGCTAACTTTATGTTTTTTATAAGTAGGACTTAAAGATCGTAGGTACCCGACATCTAGAACTCATAGTAAATTAATACATCTTTTGAAATAGGTTATGTTTAATCAATAATACTCGGAATATCATGGATTTCCTGTTAAAGTTAGTTCATGAAATATCATTGTAACTCAATTAAAGATGCAGAGTGAAAAAAAGTATAATTCTGAGGACAGAGGTGAAATATTATGGCAAATGGAAGAAATATTCCTTCGGCCACAACGATGTTGAAATGATTTATAAAGGCCCTGTATTTTTGGCATTCTTTTAAATTTTCTATCGAGAAAAAAAAACACTTGGTATGAAGTGAAAATGAATCTTATTCATAACTGTCTCTTGACCATCAACTTGAAATTAAATTTTGAGTATTGAGGTCATATAAATGATATAATATAACCTTTGAAACTTGACTTATAATACAAATTATTCATTGAACCCAATATGAATTAGTCATCTATGAAAATTTATTGATAATTGGACAGTATCATGATATGACATGTCTGTAAAACATCTTATTATCATCATTTCGCAGTATCAAAATCGGAATATTTTTTATCAACAGTGCATGAACGAATATGAAATAAATGGATTAAATCATGATCTTGAAACATGCCAAGAGGAGATGAAGTTAATTTTTAACCTCAATTAGGTGGAGATTGAGTGGAGAACAACAGCTTCAATAACTATGTAATGACAAGGAGTTTACTATGACTTTTATTCACCAGTAAGAAGTATGATGGTACTATCTATAGAAGATAATAAAATTACAAGTGAATTTTATCCTTTTTCAACGAATTTCGAATGATTCATTTTAATATGGTAAAAATTTGTTCACTATGGGCCGATTTCTCCGTAGACAAAACTGTAGATTAAATCCAAAACCTCGATTAGCGTCTATGATAATTATATGACACTAATCGAGGTTTTGGATTTAATCTACAGTTTTGTCTACGGTGCAATCGGCCCTAACAAAAATCATCGATGTCAAATAATAAACAAAGATGTTGATATTCGTTGCTTCTTGATATTTCATAGCATATCTGTTCGAGAGAATGTCATTTGAAAATGAGATTTGAGGCAGCCGAAATATGAGAGTTAAGAGAGAATGGTACCAAAAATAAAAATACAAATTATATTATTTCATTTTCTGGTTCAAATAACGAACCTAATCGATAAATATTAATTTTTGAGCGAATTTCGGTTAAAGCAGTTCCTGTTCAGCGAATAACGCTTAAAATATTCTCATTGTTCGATTTGTTTGTCCTACATCGTACTTTTACGTATTGGCTTTGTTAAATCTTGAATAGAATCGACAAAGTGAATGCGATATAATGTCAACTAGGAGAAATTGAATATTTACCCTCTGCATATAGAATTTTATACGGTCGTGCTGGTCTACTACTGCTGCATACTAATCTATTTCCGATGAGAACTCGAAAACTATTGATGTATTTTAACGTGTTGGATTTTGTGATAATGCAGGTATTTCTCTAATCATCAGATCTCGATGAAGATTTTGAACACCTCCTTGAACCCTATTATCCATAGCTTCCAGATTTCTCACTTTCGATTGCAATAAGGAAATTTTGATAAACCCCAGTTGCCTTCACTCTTTCAGGAGGTCCAAAGATAAAGTCCTTCGGCTTCGATTACTTTAAATCTGCTATTGGAGTTGAGAACTGTGAATGTGTTTATTGTTTACTAAACCTCGTGAAACGCAGAAATAAAGTACACAGTTAATTAGGAGTATTGACATATTTATGTGAGACAGTTTGGTTCTTAGATTTAAGTAATTATAAAACCTATTCACATGCCACATTTCATTGGTTCATGTTCAAGAAACTATTTTCGAAAAACATTGAGTGTTTTACTTGAAATTGACGTTTTGAAATTACGTGCAATTTTGTCGGGTAATCATAAAATAATCATCACAGGAGTGTTTACGTAGGCCAACTGAACAGTAATAATTATTTCACGGTTCTTATAATTAGGTTTTCAGCTATTTTTCGACAAATATTCATGGATAGTGTGGTGATATTCGATGTTTATTGAGTGAGTGGCTTTGGTAACTCAATAAAGCAGAGCCACCATAAAGAAATGCAATAGGTAGATGTTTGTTATTCAAATGCGCTATTTCTGAGAATGCGAAATTTCCACAGGAATCATGTAATTCCTAGATATGACAAATGGAAGGTCACAGTTGGACTTCATTCGTAAAACTCCCCACCGTTCTCTTCTTCACACATACAGTAGGTACATGTTAATATTTCGTATGGTTAGAATATGTACTTCTTTATTTCGTTTATTGTTTATTAATATTATGCTAGCGTTGCTCTACTTTTGTGTTATCTTTTCGAGTTTATTGGTTAAGTCTCTACTTCCAATGTGATGATTTATTGAGTCTTTTCTAACTTAATGGTAAGACAGCAGAGCTGCCTCATATAAAAAACCGAGAGCAAGATTCTTTTTTTCACGACCAATTTTCTACGCTTAATGCAGAAGCATAGCTTTGCAAAATATAATATTAAGAGGGGTCTATACCGTTCGACGTTCAGTTCAAAACGCGATTCGGTATTACTCACGATAGAGACCACCGATTCATATGGGGTTTTCACTATTTTTCAATTTGAAAAGTTCTTCAAGTGGGAAAGTCCATAACTTTTTTTTTGCCGAGTGAACAAAAAATTGATGTTTTTTTTTTCGACGGAAAAAAAAAAATGAACTTTCCCACTTGAAGAACTTTTCAGATTGAATAATAGTGAAAACCCCATATAAATCCGTGGTCGCTATCGTGAGTAATCCCGAATCGCGTTTTGAACTAAACGTCGAACGGTATAAACCCCTCTTGAGTAAGTTGCGCCACCTCTTGATTTTCGAGTGTCTTTACTAACTTTATGAGGTTAAATGAAACCGTTCTAGAATTATTTTCACTGAAATCCGTCATTTGGAATGAAGCCTCAACAATACTCCTCATAAATGAAGGAATTCAGCACAATTAAACCGGTAATCAAAATTCAGGTCTAGAAGGAGAATAAAGTTCCTAGACCCGTGAATTATTTGGCGGGTGTCTAAGGTCGGTGACCAGCCGTTCAAAGAAAACCTTGAGACTTCGATCGACTTAATACTTTTCGGTATTCCCCTTTTTTATATAACGAAGGACTTTTGACAACTCAGGTATTAGATACCCTGAGAATTTCTGCTTCCCCTTTTGATCTTGGCTCTTGTGAAATAATATTAATGTTGGGAACTTCAGTGATGGAATAATATTTTATTTACCTACTCTTGGTGAACTTTTCATTGGAATATGATTAATATAGGTGACTAATTTGGAATTGCAATTCTACAACATATTCCAAGCATTTAAAGAAGGCGTTCTAAATTGTCCCAAATAATACATACTGGAATGACGCACCTTTGGAGTTGCATTATTTTCAACGAGAGACAGAAACGGAGCTCTCTAACTTGGCCTTATATTAAAATTCTACCCACATATTTGAAAATTATTTCTGTGCCATGCGGATTTATTTATAATCGAACGAACACGATTTTTTGCAATGCAAAATACTCTTGTTGTCGGATACCAACCCATAATTTATAAATAGATATAGCTTCCTCATTTAACAAGGATTTTAAATATCATCAGCGGTCAATAGCACAGGTCGTGTTTCATTTAGAGTTTTCTAAAACATAACTTGCAAATTTATTTTCAACACGATTCATTTTCGGAAAGGGAACTGCGAGTTATAATCTATTTCCATTTCTCTCGAAATTTTTTTTTAATATTTATGTCCTACTAACTCCATATGAATAATTTCAAACAAAAACACATGCTAATGAAGAGAAGAAATTTTTTTTTTCGAAACCTTTGCGTTCTGAATGTTATGTTTACTTCATAATATTTTTATATTCATAGCAATGCATCTCAAATTCTAATTCACAACTGAAACGTATTTAAACAGAGAAATAGCACCAGGGAGAAAATCTTCAGTTTTGAAAAAAAAGTATAGAGGGTGGGTGGTAGAGAATTGGAAATTAGTACTTGAATGGATATCTGTATCTGTTACCGAGATACATTTTATAGAGATCATATAGTTAACCGAGTATAGACAGCAAATAGAAAAATAGAATAGCAATACCTATTTCACGAAAGAGTTTATACAGGGTTGGGATAAAGTATGCAACCTTCTAATTAGTATCTACCTTTTCGTTTTCAAGATATTTGAATATCTTTAGAACGGACGATATTTATGAAACTTTGCAGACAAGTAGAATGGCACATAACGCATCTAATGCCATATCTCTTGTTGCTACTATACTTCCGGTTCCACCGGAAATATCCTCAACGGTTTAAATCCGAATGTGACACTGTGAATTCTCGTTTATGAGACCTTGTTATTGAGAATTCCTACATACTGAGGTTACTGGAAATTCTTTTGAAAACGAGAAATGCAACATTTCACAGTTGAAGAATGGGTAAAGTGAATTACTTCTACTTCAGACTAATGAAAATAATAATTTAAACAACCGATGCGTTGAAGCTTGCTAATGCCTGCAAATGATTCGCATTATGTGATGACAAATGACATACAATATCCAGTAGATTCATTATTTTGGTGGCTAGTGCTTTAAATTATTTTTGTGAAAGGATTATGGGAACAAATGGCCAGTGATATGATTATGAAGCCTTGATAAGTGTCCAATAGTATTCCTGAAACAGGATTGTTCTATACGTTCCAGCTTCTTATGTCAATATTATGACGAGATTGGGCACTCGATTGGGCATTAATTAGGACCAAACTGTGGCCAATTTTTCTTATGGGTATATAGGTTTTTTTTCCTCATATATAGAATTTGTTCTGACCGAATCGATCGTTCGAAGGATCTGAACTGAGTGCAGAATTGAGTTCAGTTCGAGGTTCAGTTGGTGCCATCCAATTTTCCTTCTTGTACTTCGATATTTCATAGACTCTTACGTACAATTATTTATTAGTGGACGACGAATTGCATAAAAATTAGTCGGCCATAGTTTACGTGTCATAGGCAAAACTCAAAATTGCCACCTCTTCTTTTAGGAAATTTTTTGCACCGTGGCCTACCTATTCTATATTGCCTTGGGACTGCTCTGGGAAAAAAGATCTTAGTTATCAACATTATGCCATAATTGATTATAATTTTGGGTTGAAATTTAGAAAATCCAATTCCATACCCACTTTGATTCAATCTTAAATCAATGGCTCTATCTTTGGTAGTGAAATTATGCATAGGCATACGACTTAACTCACCTGCGTGACGACAAATGATCCTTTCCAGCTGAACAGGGGCTTGTGGAACATCCTGAACTGGAACTTGAGCTTCCCCATGTCATCTGTGACCCTGAAAGTGTCAGCCAACGTAGTGATCCAATTGACCACCTCCTCATTAGCGTATGTTATTAACCCCTGTCCGAACTGGTGCTTCCCGTCCATAACGAAATTCAAAATTCCCCTCACCGAGTTCTCCGTGAGTATAGTCTCCTCGTCCAGGTGCACCAGCCAGTCTGTGTCGTTGAGAATGTTGACATCATCTTCCAGGCAATACTGCAGGGCCCTAGCTTTGAAAAGGGCTCCTGTTTTGGTACGATAGGTCGTCGGAACCACTATCTCCCGTACGCGTTTGTCCTGTTCCAACCCGATGGGTTTGTCTGTCACCACCTGGATCAAGAAGTTCTCCAGACCGGCGTCTATACATTTGTTTTTGTTTCGGTTTACGTTCGTTCTCACCAGATGGGGAAAATCTCCACGAGTAACTACCCTAAAACACACGAAGGGGGCTAATAAAGGAGATCCTTTGAGGATCACTTTATCTGGAAAGGCGTTGTAGAAGGTGAGTCCTATAAAATTGAACATAACCTGGGGAAGCGAAAGAAACGCTATGAACCTTAGGAAGTATAGGAGCGAAGCGCCCAAATACCCGTATCGTACCCATGGGTTTATCTCGTACACCGATTTATCGAACTTAAGACCGCCACTCAGTACCTCGAATAGGAAAATGAATGAAACGAAAAGACAGCAATGCAGGTAATGTTTGGTATTGCTGTCTAGCATCATTCAACAGCGTTTAAAGTTAAGTACCTAGAGTAAATAGGGAGAACCGCCCGTTTTAAATCACTATCGGATCACAAGACACAAATCAACCACGCCAAGATGCATGTTTCACTTGAACCGGCTTGTTTTTAACATTGCTGAAGCCTCACTTTCCACATCACAAGGGTTTCGTTCACTTAGTCAGCATCGTTTCCTTCGCGGCCTTATTGCTCATTAACAGTTGGGACGGATGGTTGTTCAGAGGGGAGTGGACTATTGTATTGAATTGGGGTGGTTTCAAACTTGTGTTTCTACGCCGAGAGTGCGTTCGCGGGACTGTGACAGCGACGCCAACGGTCGGTCGATGGAACGGTTCTACCTCTCTTTCCTTCAGCGCTTCGACGGAGTCCGCGCACCAGGTCCTGGCCTCGGTCCATTGATGATTATCGTTGGGAGAAAAAATGATACTTGCACGTCGGAGATGATCCCTAGTTCCTGGAAGCAGATGGTGTATTATTTTCTTTCTCATAAATAGTTAAATATGATATAGAGTGATTTCCGCGAAAGGTTCGGATGTCTGCTGATTTAATTAACGAGTGTTCGGAATACGTTGCGTACGCACCTTGCAATTCATGTCGGAGTTGCCAGATCAACTTTCTGTCTCAGTGAAAAATTTTCATTTCTATAAGTAACAAAATTTTTGTGGGCAGAATATGAAACGACCCAATAATGAAAATAATACGGAAATTGTACCAAGTCGCCCCTATTTGTTGACCCGACAAGTTCTGCAGAGCCATTTTCGTGAAGGCAGGCCGTGCCAAACAGGCAAATTTCACTCTGGATCTGGTTGCCAATGTGGAAAATATCAATAGATTATTCATTTATTGCTGGCGTTTCGTCTGTAGATACGGCGAGAAGTGTCTGGTAACAGCTCAAGAAAATCACTACCTATTTCATTGATTGACGAGAATTCGTCATGAAACAAACGAATTGTGTCGCTCTTAGTTCTTCATGCTGTAGCTTTTCTTACTTATTATTAATTTAGCAGAACCACTCACAAATATATAGGTACATACATATCTAATATCCCAATAATTATGAATAATTATCGAGTACCTAATTATCATCTGCCGAAGACCATACATGATGATATTTCTTTGTTAAAACTGACTGAATACAATACGTCTGAATACGACAAAAACATCAAGTTTTTTTTTTATTCTGTCTGTTAAAAAACCATACTTCTTCCTCCAAACAACATATCTCTGCTTTCCTCGAGTTATAAGCTTGTAAGTTATTCCTATTTATTCTTATTTTTCTCTATAACTCAATAATATCTCATGAATCATGACGTTCTTCATTAATTTTTCTTGGATTATTAACAATTCAAAACAATAGCTACACAATTTCTTTGAAATAGATCAAGTTATATTATTTGATAACGCTGCTAGTTATTCAATTTTATCCGTCTTTATATTTTTCGACAAACCTTGTCAGTGTATTTTATGCAAAGAAAACACTGGAATACTTCTGTTCTCCAGAACTAACTGTTCTTTGTGAACCGTTTTTCGTTTTCGAGTTTTATTGTTTTCCGTGGTGAAGTGTTTTTTCATCGATTTTAAACACCCTGAACCTTTCAACTGGAGCCAAATTTCGAAAAATGTGTTCTGTTCGATGAGAGACTCAACCTGTATAAATGTTGCACTTAAATCAATAAAGATTTGCGTTATGTCCTGTTTAACTGCCACTTTCTAGCTTCATAATTGCATCAACTTTCCTGACAATATTGACCACCATGGCGATCGGAGGCATAAGGAATTTAATTACGGTTTTACTAGGAAATAAGTATCGCCGACAGAATGTCATCAAGGATATTCGTTTTCAAGTAAAAAGCTTTTAAATTTCACTATCTTTTGCATCTACATCTATTTTCATACGCGGATTTCCAAAATGGTACTTTCATTGATCCGTTTCAAATTTATCAATTTATGTAAAGAAAATGATTTTTCATCAATCGAATTAAATAAATGAAAATTGCATATTGAATTTAAGTATTTTCCAATCTAAAAATAATTCAACCAGATGATCCGGCAACATTTGGTAGCATACCTGAGTCAATTCACTGAAACATTGCGCGATTCTACACTGGGACAGGTGCATGTATGCAAGGTAATGTTAGACAATATTATTCGCGTCATCATACAGTCCATAAACGTATGCAATCAATTCCATAAGTCGGAATCACATATTTGCATTTCTAAAGACCCTGTTTTGATCGATATGAAAATTACAGGGTGTAACTGAATAAGTGTAAAACATTTAAGGAGGTGATTCCTCATCGAAAAAAAGATAGGATCTTTCATATAAAGAAACTTCATTGGAGCATCCCTTGTTAAGATACAGCCCCTTAAAGGGGGTACATAAAATTTATATAACAATTTTTTTCACAAGCACTGAAAAAGTTACAATATTGAAATTAACCTGACGTTTTGTACTACCAAAAAGACACTTAGCCAGTAATTTATTTGGTTTACTACAAAATAACAATAAATCCAGTTCGCATTTATGACGATGTATCTCTGTAGTTGTTCGTAAAATAATGTTTTGCTGCTTACTGGTTTATTTTGGGCAAAAAACCCAAGAGACATTTTTTGTTTAGAATGCAACAGGCTATCGGAAATAAATTTTTAAAGGGTAAACAAATAATAAGACAAAAAGTTACATTGGAAATAAATTTTAGGGGTTGCGTTTTTCACCCCTTACAACCATGGGGTAAACCAAATAAATTACTGGCTAAGTGTCTTTTTGGTAGTACAAAACGTCAGGTTAATTTCAATATTGTAACTTTTTCAGTGCTTGTGAAAAAAATTGTTATACAAATTTTATGTACCCCCTTCAAGGGGCTGTATCTTAACAAGGGATGCTCCAATGAAGTTTCTTTATATAAAAGATCCTATCTTTTTTTCGATGAGGAATCACCTCCTTAAATGTTTTACACTTATTCAGTTACACCCTGTATACCTATATTTTTCTCATACACACATTTTCCTCGAATTCTCGTTGTGATGAAAATTGGTACAGCAGTCCATCCTTCTCGCCGAGAGAGCTCTTGTACAATTAACAGTTACCTTATTTGACATAAAGTTGTATATGAAATATCCCTGTGGACAGCTTCTTGAATTTATATGAATTTTGAAATATTAGGTAAAACAGTTTCGTCAGTTTCATACGAATTGGAAATTTGATTTTATTTCATAAATTTGATGTTTGGTTGGATATTCCAATTTTTTCTGAGCATGCTCTGTTTGACTTCGATTATTTCGTTTTCTTTTTCAGCCTTGAAGGAGTAGTGATAAACTTCACAGAAACGTTGACGTTGTAGTTTAATTTTAAAATAAATTGTCCTATTGCCTGTTACTGACTTTCGACTTACATGAATAAATCTCAAATAAGTAATCGATACCTCACAGCACGGTTTCAGATCTGGTCGCTCAACACAAACGTGAGATCTGTATTTTGTTGACTTTTTATGCAATGGCTCATAAATTGCAGGATTATTTATTTTTTGATCTCCAGCATTTGATGGTCTCAGTTTCAACTTCATAATGGACGAATGCTGCAACTTGAGGTATAAAATAACTGGTCCTTTATTAGCATTGAGGGTAGGACTCTTTTTCGGCTGAACATAATGTAAATGTTGGATTACCCTGGGGATCTGTTCTATGATCCCTTTTTTTGGCCAGAATCCAAGAACTCAATTCTCAGAATTGCTAATTTAGGAAATTATAATTAAACTTCGAGGTCTGAATGCGTTTATGGTTTTATGGGAAAAATGTTCATAACGCATTAAGGGACTCCAGAGAGATCAATCTCAAACATTTTTAAAGATTCTTCAGTGTCAGAATGACTTCGTGAATCTAAGATGATGAGGTATTTCCTAATGTGCTTATCATTTCAAACCAGCGGACATCGATTGTTAATCGCAATGAGATTAATGTTTCGTTATACTTCACCTTCGAACATATTAAAGATTCATATTGTGGTAACAATGTCCGTTGTTTCAAGGCTTTGTTATTTCATACACGGTTCATTTTTGTGCGAATACAATTATTAGCGAGCAGACAGCCTTGAATATTCTTTCAATTATCTACTCATCTCGGTGGAACTCTCATTTTTCGAAAAAATTCACATGAAAAGGAACTTGGGAATCCCGAATTCATTTGGTGGGATAATGAACATTTACTACCACTTCTAAAAACGAAATAATATTATTTCTGTTGCCTATTCACCATGATCCAACAAATAGATTTGAATATACTATGAAAATGTGCATAATCCAACCTCTACTCACCATAGTTTTGGATCCAAGTATGAGTAAAATCCACATATTTTTTAATTCCTATGAAATTTGATCATTTTACACTAATGACTTTTTTCCTGTCGAAATTATAATAATTTCTGATCTATATTTCTATATAAATTTCACTATTTAATTGGATAATGAAAAACTGACAAAGTAAAACACTTTGTCAGTCAAATTGACTATCACTCAAAATATAGTATTGTTGACTGTATTTTTTTTATCGATGGCCAATTTTTCGTTTGACGTGGAATTAGGACAAGAAGAAGAGTATGTCATTATTGGAATATCTTACTCGTTTCTCAAATAAATTGGGCGGAAAAATACAACGTTCATGTGAACTTTCAAGAAGTGCAATCAAATGAGAAGGCATCAATTTCTCCTATTCTCTGTCTCGCACTTTTTGTCGCAAATAGACACTATGTTTCGTCTTCAATAACTTTTAATCAATTTAATCTTGCATACCAATATAAAAATGGAATTTCGTTAGTCGTCAGTACCGAATGTACAGTCCAAATCGCTAGGATCCCAAGTAACCACTCGGAGTAATTTGTTTTTGTGTTTCCTCAGCAAATCGGAAGTGACTGGAATTCTTTTCAATCTCCCTAGATGCTTTTTCTTCATTAAACTGCGCACATCTGGATGCTCAGAAATATTAGTAAGCGCCTAGAAAGATTATTCAGTTCAACAACCTTATTCATTGTTAATAGTTAATTGTTACTATCAAACTTATCAGGATTTCATATGGAACTATTTAAAATGGATCGAATGCATGGATGATGCGTGAAAATAAAAAACAATTTTGGCAACTGTGCATATTTTTTTTACTGATCCACTCCCGGAAATTCTTGTATGTGTAACCTTGAGACAAAATAGTTGGAGGTCAGGATTCAGATGATTCTTGCAGAGCCGCACAAGCCGGGTTGGAATCATCTTCATTTTGGCTGAGGCAGCTTTCGCCTTGACGAGCATGGTGCAGAAGATCAAAACTGAAGCAGCATCTACATGTAATCTGTCATCCTAAGATTTGATCAAATTAGAATATTTTTTAATGAGAATCAATTATCACTCAACCTCGTGCAGAATTCTGACCAAAATCACAAGAAGATTGCAATTTGCTGCCATCTGCTTGCCAAGATCAGTGGATGTCATCAGCATTAAGCAACGGAGGGCTCCTTTTCGGACATCCAAATCTAAAGCATCCAGAAGGCTTACCTAGATGAATATTCGAAAGCAGGCAATAAATACGAAAATGATGCATATTTTCAATGCTAGTGAATGAGGAGAAATTGCAAAGATAAAATAAACACCATGAGATCGAAGGCTCCTGCTTCCATGCCAATATACTTTCCGGTTCCATACATCAAATTGGAAAGGGTTCTCAGATGTATAGCGGTAACATCAGGCTCATCCACACCTATCCTATCCATGAGCGCCTTGATTAGTCCAGCTTCGACAAGACTATCAGCAGCTGAAAGATCATCTCAATGAATAGTTACTAGTGTTTTCAGTCAATCTTCATTTACTCATCCAAAAACTGGAGATTCTTTCCAAACAATGAGCTGCTTTGAGACGGACCTCAGTCTTCTCGTCCTTTATGAGCTGATGGAATAAGTTTACTATTTCGGGATTGGCAACCATGGCTTGCTTGCCATCTGCGTATGTGGAAAGTAATTGGTAAGACAAGCAGCATCTTTCTCTTACGAACTGCTCATCCCTCGGAACCACTGTGAGGAGCCTACCAAAACAAAGAAGATTCATTTAGATCCTATTCCCTACTACCTAGGTACATCGTGGTTTTTCGATTCTTAGAATGAATAACTGAATTTCTGGAGGCAATGCAAATTTTTCTATTCACTCCGGTGCAGATTCTTCTGCTAAACCTATATGTTTGTTCGAGACAATTCGATTTATTTCTGAGAAGTTTCATCTTCATGATGAGATATGTTTTTACTGATCAGCCTTGAGTTCTTGGTTCCATTCATTTGATCAAGGTTGCTTACATACACTGAAAAAATTAGACAATCCACCTACGATGTCCCCATCAACTTCCGATCAGCCGCAAAGAAATTGAAAGTTTCTCCAGAAGAGGAAATGAATGATGAGGTTCATAGTCCTAAAGCTACTTTTAGAAGATCCTACTCTAGGATGTCTAGACCACCAGGAAATCCATGTAAATCATATTCTTGCGGTTATATTTCATGAAAATATGTCTCCAAAAATTTTAAATAGATAATAAGTTAAATTAGGTTGAATCCACCTGTTCCTTTTCATCTTTGCTAATAAACTCACCTATCCTGAACTCTGAGTCTAATCGCTTCATAGGCTTTCTCTGGATTTTTCAGTAGATCGTTCATCGTGGATAGCGTTCTGAGAACCATTTGAACGTCTGGTTGCTGAAGATCCCTTTTCTGAATGTGTGTATTATAATTAGAATTATATAACTTCCCTTCAATCAGTATTGAAAAAAAAATTAATGTTAACTTGAGCATTTGCGAAAAATAACAGCTTTGCACTCTATCTCCTGTACCTCTCTTCTCTTCTATGTTCAATACGATTGCTGCAGTGTTGAGCAGGATGGGTCAGCTGGTATACCTTTGAGTTGGAATATGTCACGAATTATATACGTACCAAAATCGGTATACCACTTCTTCCAAACGGTAAAATTCTTTTTGTAGGATCAAAATCGTGTTCTATTGGAATCGAAGGATGATGAGATGCTAATCTGTTGAGACCTGGGGATACATCAAGGGGATCTTCTAGTTTTTGTTTCCTCGCTGAAAATGACTATGTTCAGAACATAGGAAAAGACCTGTTTATCTAGATTTTAGATGCTTCGTGAGAGTATTGAGTCTTGTTTGCGCTCCAAAATTCGACAACAAAATGAGGCTCCTTGTCATCCAATTCTGTTTATTTTCAGATGAAGAATTCTTGAAAAACCTCCGTAAAATTGAACAAGGGTAATAGGACATTCCAAAATCATTTTTTCGTTTTGTATAAAACCTTTCTTCGCATATTTTTCTGACTGACAATTCTAACTAAACTGATGGCTGTAGACTATGGTTCCGTAAAATGTTGCTAGAGAATTTATGTAGTTTGTTACCTCTTTGGATACACCTATTCAGCAGTCTCGGATTGACTTGGGAGTGGGTCGATTGCAGGAATGAATTTTTTTGTTGACAAAACATCGTGTGAAGAAATTCTGTACAAAACACACCCCAATAATATGCTCTGAATTTTTGTATACAAATACTGTGTTGACATTAACTTATTTCATTCATTTTGATGACTTATCATAGAAATTAAATGCCTAAAAAAAAGGTGAGGATTCCACATTAAACGAATTCAATATTTCCATTTTTTAATGTCGTTCTCTATACATATTTTGAAAGACATAATTATTTACAGTTCGGGAATTATATGCAGTAGATATAGGCTTGATAGATTTAATTATAGTTTCAAGTTATTGGCCTATAGAATTGAAGCTTTGATTCTCCAAAAAATGAGACGACCCAATATTCAGCAAATCTAATAGAAAAAAATACTGAGTTGATGAACTCGCATGTATTACGAATTATTCCTTATTTCCTAGAATGTATTATCATGAAATGTATGTGAGAAGTATCTATGATATTTTTGGAGAGAATCAAAGCAATCGTTTATGATGGTTTTGTCGAAAGTGACTATGATCAGCATACTACGATGGATTGTATATATCTCGAAGAAATTCTTGGAACGCATCTACCCCTAACTTTAATATCAAAAATAGCTTTACAGTTAGGCTTATCTTAAAATGTTTCTTTCATCTAAGATTGAGATTTATTTGTTGATATTTTTCTGCCAAATAATGTTAGTTATGGCGCAAAATATCAGGCAATAAGCTTCATGCTCTCTTGAATCCCTACTATTCGAAATGTCCTACGATTCCCGTGTATCTAGATTGAATTGTTATATCATTGCAATTTCATCATGTTCGTTGATTTTCTTTCTCTTCATTACCTCACTCCGATTATTAGGACAATAAAATTCGAATTATGGTAAATCAAGATGAATGCACAGAAAAACAGTTGAGGAGAGTGCGATAGTATTGTTTTTTCCGATCTCATCCTATATAAATATGATGAGAAAATTATTGCGCCAATATTTTTTGCCATTACATTCAGAAGTTTAATAAGCTTAAAGTAATTAGAAAATCAGTATTTGTTCAATGTGAATTTGATCTTATAACATCTTATTTTATTTTATATCTGCACAACTTAAAAAATCTATACAATAATTAAACTGCTTGTGAGAAATTACGATCACATATAAATTTCCAATATCGAACCGACAAAAGAATACGAGATGTGAGATGTTAATATTGATAATTGTTTCGAGGATCTAGCTACTTTAGTAGTTTGTGCATTTTTTCTGTCTCACAAGATTAATGTGATTAGAGCATAGTTGATATCGAATCTATGGATCATAAAGGGAGAGCTGAGACTTTACTTTGGTTATTTGTTTAAAGGTTACATCATAGTTAAAGATTAGGTTAACGATAATATTAGCACCCCTCTTCATAATCTTACTGATGAACACTTTGGAAAAATCATATTTAAATTACTGAACAACAATGATGACAAAATTCAGTTCAACGTTCAAGCTTTTCATCATGAAAGCAGCAAAATGAAGGAAAATACTGTACCTTTGAAAATCAATGCAGGGCAAAGTGCAAAAAGTTAAGGATGATAATTACCATCTTCATATTGTAGAAACTAGTTGTTGGAAGGAGTTCTAAGATTCAATTTTCTCCGTAGGTTCAGCCAATTATTCCTGTCCTATATGAATATATGATGTTTAGACATAAATGTTCATTTAATATCGTTATTACGATATAACGATTGCGCTGAACATTTCTTTTTGGAAAAAATGTAAATATGTGTCTCTTTTTATTTCCGCCAATGTTAGAGACAAACATCTTTCTACAAGTGTTTAGAAAGGTTCAAGAACATTCACCTTTTGAAAGTTCATCTTTTCTACAAGTGTGCGGAAAAGTTTACATAATTATTGGCAAATGAGTGCAAAACACAAATAGCAACTAACTTTTCCGCACTGAGAATACATATTGGTGCGTTTGATCAAGCAACGACCACCATGAATTTTTGAGCTAAGTGACTATATGCCAATACAGAATATTCTTTCACTAGAGCTTGAAAAGGTTAAATATTCCGCACGCCAAGGGCGGTCCTAGGCTGATTTCCTGGGGGGGAGGTAATAATTGAATGAACAATTGAAAAGACTATAAAAATTTTTTTTTGTTAGTTTTTTTATAAATGAAATTTTAAAAATAGAATTTTTGTAGTGCTCTGGGGGGGTAATTACCCCCTTCCCCCCCCCCCCCCGTAGGACCGCCCTTGCCGCACGCTTTGGATTGTGTGAAGGAAATTCTTATTTTGAAAGTTCAACTTTTCCGTGAGCGTGCGGAAAAGCTACATTCTATTTATTCTCCACACACAGAGGAATGTTTTATTGAAAAAATTTTCTGTCCGTTTTATAAAAGCGTTCAAAAGCTTGTTGAAAAACTATTGTTGCCAACACAGGCAGAAATAACTTTCCGCATTCTACTGCATTACCAAACTCCGCAGCGCGTCTTTAACACAACTGCAGTTTCCTGCGGAAAAGTACCACTTACTGCAATTGATAGAAAAATAACTGTTATGGTTATGTTTATGTAACTTTATCTTTCATTCAAGAATTTCTACAGTTCATCAAATTTATTTTCTATTGATCGTTTAATTCCATTTCTTTTTTTCGGAAATATGGTATGTACAGCTCAAACTAACGTTTTTATTGAAATTGAACTGAATTTTGGCAGCCATATCAATCTCAACATTGCCATATATATTTCAAAGATAAAATATTTCTTTTTCCGATTTGAGGTAGTACATATATAGAAGATTATGTTTTGACAATGATTTTCAAGTTCGAAATTTCCAATTATCGATAACTACTTGAAGAAACAAAACCCTGGAGGACAGTTCAAGTTGACAACTAGTTATTTACAATTTCTATTTCAGAGAACGACGAGCACTCTTATCGGAAGAAAAAAACCATATGGTCCACTTCGTTCTAGCAGGATATCAGCAGAATAGAAAAACGGATTTCAAGAAGAAAATTTAATGCATAAAGGCTTCATGTCCAAGCGTAACGGATGCTAAGATGGTCAAAAAAGTATAACTTTTTCTATGTATAAAGGAACAACTTTCCACTATTCTATTCAAACATATTGTATGCTAGCATACTTTTTGGAAATTTCTGATACGCTTAGTGTTTTGAAGCGAGTCAGGCCCGTGTTTATATAAAATATTCTTCTTCAAATAGGTAAGTTTTTCTATAAACTTTCAAATCCTGCTAGGAAAAAGTTGGTCACTCTGTATACATGTTTGTTAGAATCACTATCGTGAATACATTTGAAGAAACTATTTTGTCTGAGAAAATTTCTATTCTTTCACAAAAAATGTTACTTCTGATATTTCCTATTCTTAATTTCATTTTTGTGATATAAGAACCGACATTCGTGCAAACGTTTCCAGGGATACTGATTCCTGAACTGACGGCGGCTTCCAAGGGTCAGGAAAGTTCTTGACAATCCTTGATCATTGGAAGACTTAGTAAGAAATTTAAACCCAGTTTGTCGATTCTTTTGAAATATCTGAGGAAAAGTTAAATAGTTCAATTCTTGCAACATGCGCAATATTTATGTTAGGTATAAGTTTCAAACAATTTGAATCAGTAACCTGGAAACCTCTGCAATTTACCCTTCACCGAAAATAAGGAACATAAGATGTCCAATTTTAAACTATCCTACAATCAGTCTCCGAAACGAAGAAACCAGAAACGATCAAAACCAATTTACAAACAAAAAAGTTCACTCGTCAGATGGTCCACACCTGGACTTTTTCAGCCACTATGCACCAGCTGGAGTGATCGTAATAACTTGATATTACGTGGAGGTTTTCCACATATTTCTCTATGAGTTGGTCTAGTTCACCCTCCCTGAAGACGTGGTAGTAGCGGTGGTAAGTTATTTCTCCTCCCATATTTTCTGAGACGAGGGAATCCTGTGACGCAGTTTCGCTGAAGGTGCTACTGCTCAGTGTTTTTGCTTTGATGTTATTCGGCGTTTTCCTAAAAGATGATTCCAAGCTAGAGGTTGAGCTTGTGATGCATTTGTCCCGTTTCGGATGGTTCTTGAAACTTCCAGTTCCTGGTGAAAAATGAGAGGTTCCAATTATTGGTAATTGAGACAGCCTGAAAATCTGTTGGATTCATAGGATTGACGATTCTTCTGATATGCTGCTAACGTGTAACTCAGAAGGGATCATAATTCACCTTCAAGCAATAGCATATGCAGGCAGAGATAATACGGAAAGAACTCTTCCTTACTGCTTAAAACTACTCAATTGGGTTATAAAACTTGAACTCATTGATTAATAAACCTTTCTCCTAATAGCAAAATGTTTTCCTTCAATTGATTCAGGAGAAAACAAAATTATAGTGTAATTATTGAATACGTTTTTTATGTCACCAAAATAACGTTCTGTTTGAAAAGAAGACAGCATTTACGAAGAAAAAAATGATTAGGATTTATTAAAAATCGTAAAAATTCTTCATGCTATGTAAAAATTGTCGAGTGAGTAGAGTTTGAGCGTTGAGGCCAATAAGTCCAAAAAATTGTAGGCCTTGTTTCCAATTTAGCGACAGAGAGCAGGGACATGTCATTATGCTGCCATGGTGAAATTTATCATTCCACTCTTCTTCATAAATAACATCTTGAAAAAAGGACCAATTCGGTCCCTAGTTTTTGTGTTGGTTCAGACAGTTTCGATGTTGAATGTGCGTTTTCCTTGGAAATGATTTCTGATGATCTGTTTCCCCTTATTGTTCGATTTGATCACAAGGTCACAAAGCTTGATCGATTGATCTAGTTGTACCCATTGGATGGTAATTAGACTACTTGTATAGATATCTGCCTGATAGATCGGTTTTCTACAAACCCTATGTCCTAGTTAGCCATTAGGTGAACTTGAAGCTGATGAGGTGTTTCAGGAAGACATTCAGGTGTTCTTGGAAGTAACTACAATTCCCGAAGGTATCCACATATTGTAGCCATCTGAATGATTCCTTTGAGGCTGTTTCAATGACGTTCCTTTCGAATTCCTCCAAAAAGTAATTTGGCAATCGTTGGACTTGGAAGATTGCCTATAACGTTCGAAAGTCTCCTTTCCACCAGAAATAGGTTAATATGAGAATCACTGCCATTGATAAAACTGAAACCAATATGCGCGCCTTTTCAATAGTTTCCAGCCATGTGTATTTGAGAACGAATAAAATAAGGAAAAGAGTCCATCTGACGAATCCCCCAGATACCATGGAACATGTACTGATGATGTACTATGTTCATATACCCGGCTTTCTTTACAAAACGCCAAAGGACAATGGCCTTATGGTTCTTGAACCTTTGGACGTGTATGAAGTGGCGCCCATCAGTCAGCTTGTCAATTTCTTCTGGAACGCTGAAGAATATCTATAACAGACTCGAAAAATCATAATCGATCTTCAGATCTAAATTTTGGCGACTCACAGTGACAATCTACACAAGCACCCAGCGCTTGAGCAAATGCTCTGCGAAGGGTAGCACCCTAAAGCGATACTGGGTAACGCGGTCCGATCGGCTACAAATTGAGCCACGTCTTTCAACAGGGTACCCTCTGTCGGGAGAGGCAACACCAAGACCTACGTTATTGGCAGGCTGCGATCATCATAGCCAATCTGTGTGTCCTATGAGCGGAGCTGGGACGAAACCTATTCCCGATACACAACCTATAGCAACAAGTTATAAAATCAACGAGATCGAGGGTTTCAGGGAGACATATCGCCTCATCCTCAAACTTATTAGAACTTTGCGCTGATGATGCCCATCTGACAGTACTTACTTGCTGGAGTGATTGATGACTCTGGTATAGAAGCAAGAGAAGCTGTACTGCCTCCGTTGCTACCTCGTCCCGAAGATGATAATTCATCACCTCTTTCTAAGCAATCGGTATTGGTCCTCTCTGAACTAATCGAATCGATGGATGATTCAGACAAAAGGTTGAAGGAGGTTGCTGTGCTTGATACCATGGACACCATGGAGGTTGTACTGCTTCCTGAAATGGTTGAAAACAAACATGCAGTTGAAAGAGCTGGATACATTGAACTCTCTGAACCTCAATCGGGGCTATTCACTAAGCAAAGTTGTTATGGATAGCTGTCCCATGTAATAAGCATGGGATAACGACGATTTACAGTTGCTATCCATAACAACTTTGCTTAGTGAATAGCCCCGATTATAACATTTATTCAACATCAAACCATTAACAATAAAAATTGTAACAGAGTCTTTATGTAAACAAATATATCTTCAATTCATGGTTTGAAGTTTTGGATTGGAGTAAAAGAACTTTGTTCCATCTCGAATAGAATATTTTACATTAGATTGTTCTATGATGCATGACAAAAGAATTTTTACAGTAAATAGCGGACAAAATACCATAATGGAAATGGTAAAGTTTGACAATTTTTTCTATTTATTTTCCAAATAGACAGGAAATTCATTCTTACCTTTCTCCGAATCGCAGGAGTCAGTAGAATTTCCAAGCCTCACGAAATTCCTGAACTTCAAAATATTATCACTTTCAGAACTGGTGGACGTTTTTTCAGGTGTACATCTGTCTTTCTCTGAAAACTCAACCGTTGAGTGGGCTTTTGAACTATCTAACTTCGCACTGTCAGTAGCATTTTCATGTTTATCGTCCAGCACTATCTCTTTGTCATTTTTGGCAACACTATCTATTTTTGTCCTAGATTTTCGATTGTATCTGCACTTACATTCGTATTTTTTACAAACCGCACAACGATTGAACGATATCTCACTAGCGCTGAGTTTGGCCAAGTATTCGTTTTGCTTTTTTATTTCAGCACTGAGCTTGGAAAGATCGTCCAACTCTGTGCTGAGTCTGTGGATGTAAGGATCGTTGATGTTTTCCAAAGATGTATTGTCTAAATTTCTCTTGGTTTTCTTCTGGTATTCATCTATTTCTTTGAGGAGCTTTTCGCTCAGTTTTTCCGCAAAATCTTCGAGGTGGATGTTGCTTTCTTCTTTCCACAGGTTTAAAGAGTTATTAGGGACCAAAGGGGTAGTTTCAAAAGAATAAGATCGCTTTATCACAGACATGACATCAGTTGTACGCACTTTCCTCTTACTGAACTTTGGACTTGTCTTAATAACCTATGGAAAGATTAACATATGAAAATAAATTACAAAAGATTCAGGAGAAGGAACATGAAATGGGACGCACCTTTGTCACAGCTTCATCTAAGGAGCTCGCAACACCAGCTGCCGCTTCTAAAAGCTTATTTTGCTTAGTGTTTTTGTACGTCGGAAATTTGAACCTGCTCTCCTCCTCTACTGGTCTCCTTTGATCGGATTTTACACTCACTATACTATCTACCGAATCTGGTGAAGATATTGCGCTAGAATCGCTATCTTTGTCATCCGTTTCAGGGTTGAACAGCTCCAAGGAGATCAATTTGGGCAATGGCTCTGCCGAAATCTTTCCATCCGTAGCTGAAGAATGCCTAATGAGAGGAAAATTCGCTCTGTTTGCTTTCAAAGCAAAACCTGGACTCTGACTTAGTATTTCTCGGATTCTCTTGAGTCTTTCTGTCCTTGTTTCCATTACTTTTTCTTCTTCCACTGATTTTTGCGGCAGGATATTGACTTGGAATTTGGGAGAGGAGCTTGTAGCTGTATTTGGGGGAGGGGGAGGGCAATGCTGAACGGTTTTCTTAAATTCTGGTATGGGAACTACTGTATATTTGTTGGCTAACGGCTTGCACCTTTCTGGCGGCTTCTGAAATTTCATTCGGAAGGATACATATAGGCCATGTTAAATTTGGATTGAATGATTTCTTACCTTTACTGCGAGCGTATCTCTATCTCCAAAAGAAGGCTTTTCTAAGAATTCCTGCTTGATCGTAGGTTTTGGCGAGCTGAGCTGTTTGGTCAAGGGATATACTGTAAGCGGCATCTGCTTAATTCTTGGGCTGGTTGGACAGGAAGATTGCCTTATGGAGAAATAGAATTCATTAAAATGAGTAACAATGAGAAAGTATGGATTGTTATCGATATTATTTCTATGCCCACCTGAGTTTGGGAGAAGTTGGCATCGATGAAGTCGTTACTTTAGGGGAAGTGGGGTCAGAAGGAAAGAGAGTGGGTGACATTGGGTTAGATTTGGGAACAAAGATTACAGATGCGAAAGAATCTTCTGAATCCACACTTGTATCACTCTGGAGACTACTATCTTTCGAACTATCTGAACCATCCTCTTTAGACGATCTTCTCTCTATTGGTTCTTTTTGTTGACCCTCTTCATTAGTTGTGTTGATTTTGGTTTCCAAAATATCTGGAAGAAATAGCACAAGATAAATATTGTAAGTAATAATTCCTCGATTCGAATGAATAGACGATGATGTATATCCAGTATTATCACCTTTGGGAGTTAGGGGGGTAGACGCTTCAGAACTTTTCCAATTCTGAAACATTCTTGCGAAACCATTCCTCAAAGACTGCCCTGTTACCTTCTCTATATTGTTGGTAGAATTCTTCAATTTGTTCGTGAAGCCAGTCTTGATCAGCTGGAACCTCTTGGAAGTCGAAACCGATAAAATAGAATCTTTGAAAGATTCGAACGTATGTCTTTGATAAATGAGTTCTTCGTTCAGCGACACCTGCTTCTGTATATTCCGCCTGACTCTTTCCTTCTCTTGAACTCTGTCGGACATCAGTTCCTCATTTAGGGAACGCTGCTTCAAAATACTGCTTCTTCGGTTTTTGGCGTCTACGATCTTGAACAGAAAATACGATCTCAGTAATCAAGTTAGAAATTGTTTTCCCAAACATATTCTAAGAATTTTGATGATGACTCACATATAATAATGCCAGAAACAAAAATGAGAGAATAGAAACTTACTGGTATTCTTGAAATGTTTGTCATATCAGTGGGTTGATCCAGAGCCTCATCTGCATCTTCTTCGCAAACCGATTTTTTCTGTTTAACAAGTTTGGGCTTTCCAAGACGGCCGCTTGCCGCTGTTTGAGTTTCTGGTTTCACGACTTCCTCTTCTTCGTTTTGGGTATCGATGGTTTCTTTAACGATTTCATCTTCGTTAGATGCAGGAGTAATGGAAATATCATTTTCTGCCGTTTTGATATTAGTTAGACTTCTAGACTTGAAACCAGCTTGCGGCAGATCACTCATAAGCTGCGAAGATGGAAATGTTTTTCTTCGTTGGCCGATAGCTACTGTTTCATCATCAATTCTTCTGAGTTCGATCGGTATATCTTGTGCGTTATCCATACAATCACAGCAGTCGCAAGATTGTATTCCACCTGGGTCAAATCTGAAACGAAATTATGAATACATGATTTGAGATTCTTGATTTCATATTTACCGTTTGGAGGAAGACTCTTTATGACAGGCTGTCCAGCTTTCCAAAAACCAAGGTTTATGCATACTGACTCTTCTTCCACCAGCCAATCTCTGCAGGGCTCTTCGAACAAAGCTGTAGCATGTTTCATTGGGACTGGACAGGCTGGAGCTGCTTGGAGATAAATTTCGTCCAGGGTTCATGTTCTTCTGTCTTCTATTCCTCCTTTTAAGAGTTATCCTTGACCTACAACTCACTTTGTTGAATCTTGACCATTATGAACGTTGGAGATTACCGACCTTAAGGACTTGTTAGATTCCGTGTCACTTGTTTGGGTATACGCGCTGTATGGGAGATAAACATCTTCTTCTGAAGTTGATGTAGCAGATGTAAGCTCCAACGAAGGTGTATTTAATAGATGTTTTGGTCTTCTCCAAGGAACAAGGACGTCTTGACTCTCAAATTTTCTGTGGCTCTGTTCCATAGCCCAGACTGATATGATGATTCTTCCTCCTATCCGTAAAACTCTGGCCAATTCCCGGATAGCGTTTATTCTTCTTTCAGTGGTGGCTAAGTGATGTATCACAGCTATTGAGAGTACAGCATCCAAACTACCATCTCGAAATGGAAGGGACAAATTGTCCAGAATGATAACCTTGAAATAATTAAATTCATGAAATAGATAATTTAAATGAATATTATGATTATCTTGCGAACATGCAACGTCTGGTGAGTCCCAGGACATACCAACTGGGCCTGTTTCGACTTCATCCTTCGACTTGGTTCAAAAAATCTCTAAAACTTTCGAGGCTTTTGTTGAACTGCTCATTATTTTAAGGCGGGTTATACACCAAATGAGATAAGAATAGGATAGGAATAAAAATTGAATGAAGAGCAAAATGAATTGGTTCATGCAGAGGATTTGGGATAAAAGAAAAGTCAAGAATTGTCCAATCAAATCGAAGCTTATTCGAAATTCAAACTGAAGATCATAAGAGCCTACTGTGAGTTTGTCAATGGACCTTTCAGTTGCCCATAAATGTAGGTATTCGTCATTTATTCTTCTTGAATTTCTGAGAAGTGTTACAAAGAGCGTGCCTAATCTTTGATGTTATTTAAAAATTGGGATAACTCACTTCGTTGTCTTTTTCCTTAGCCACTGCCGTGAGTCTCAATGACTTGTCCCCTCCGATGTTGAAAATAGAATTGTTCAAATTCAAATATTTTCCATTTCCACAACCTTGAAATAAACAATTTCTTTAGTCCTATTCATTTTAATCTTCATTGTTTATTTTTTGTTAACGCCGAAGATTTCATATGGCATCACCTACCTATATCACATACTATAGAGCCTGGTTCCAAACTATCCAAAAAGGATTTTACTTTAGGCCAGGGTCTGCTCTGAGGATTGTCATAAAATTGTTCGTAAACGTCATGAACGTAGGCGTTCTCTAGGGCCACACTCCTTGCTACTCTTTCGTCTAGTGACATCGTTTCGTTGATTTTCGTTTTTTCTGTCTTTGGTCACTGAAAAATAAAATCCATATTGCGATTAATTGTTTCAATCAATCAGGACTGGTATTTCTAGGAGAGGATCTGAAGGCCCCTCATTGAGTATATGTATTCGAAAAACGGAACCCTAGGGGTCCTTGCACACGAACACTCAATCTGCCGGTGTTGAAATACACACAACCAAACTTATATGGAATCACCCAGTATTAAGATGAAATATAATTTTGATATCTTTTTCGTTAGAAGCAAATAAAAAGTGCATGTGTTTAATCGCAAAAACAGTTAGGTTCATAAGCACTTGATAAGATTTGGCTTTGCAGTGTCGATTTTACCATTTCGTTCGAACGTCGCAGTGAATTTATATTTTGTTTTTTTGCGAAGTTTAAAAAAAAAGCCTTATGTGGGGATATCGGAAGTCCAGAGAGGAAGAATTATTACTATGGCAGAACAAGGTATGTCACAAAGACAGATTGCAAGAACGGTGGGGGTTACACAAGGGGTTGTTTCAAAAACCTATGCAAGGTTTCTGGAGCTAGGAACCCTAAAGAATAGGCCGAGAAGAAGTCGTGGAAGAGTAACTACAGGAAGGCAGGATCGCTTTTTAGCCCAAACAGCAAGAAGAAATCCCGCAGTATCTCATTCAGAGCTTCAAAGGCAATTTTTGCAAGCTACAGGTGTTAGTGTTTCTGTCGAAACTATCAGAAAAAGACTTCGCGCTCGGGAATTATTCAAGAGAAGAGCGTTAAGAGTTCCAGAACTATCAAGGCAAAATAAAGTTGACCGTTTTAATTGGTGTTTAGAGCATGAAAATTGTACTATCGAAGATTGGAAAAATGTCTTATTTTCGGATGAGACCAGAATTGGCCTACGATCAGACGACCGGCGTGTTCGCATTTTAAGAGGTAGAGGGAGGCAAGCTAGGCTCCAAGCTTGCAAGGCCGATCCCTAAATACAAAGGAGGTACTGTAATGTTTTGGGGCGGAATTATGTTTGGTGAGAAAACTCCTTTAATTCCCATTAGACAATCTCTGACAGGGCCTAGGTATGTTGATCTAGTGCTACAACCTATAGTGAGGCTCTGGCGAGGTGCTTTTGGAGATTATTTCCTATTCATGCAGGATAATGCACCTCCACATACCAGCAGAGTTGCAAAAAATTTTTTCGAAACAGAAGGTGTGACTGTTTTCAAGTGGCCTTCTTGTTCACCGGACCTTAATCCTATCGAGCACTTGTGGGATAGGATCAAAAGAAAAATTAGAGCTCGTCAAAATAATCCTGGTAACGCAGAGCAACTTATACAAGCGGCTTTAGAGGAATGGGCAAATGTTACAGAAGAAGAAATTAACAACTTAATAGAAAGCATGCCTCGTCGAATTAAAGCTTGTATCAATTCCAGGGGACGTAATACTGATTATTGATTTGTTAAAATCGTTTTATTTGTTGTTCAATTCTCAGTTACATAAAAATTATTTTTAGAGAAATTTACACTTTTAATTTTCTGTTCTATTATAAAAATAATCTTTTAATAATTTATATTATTTTTGTAATAAACTTGTTTTGGGAAAACTGCTCTTCACTTTTCAGCGACTTTTTTTTTAATTAAAATTCGTTTTTTCCAAATAACAGGGTGATTCCATATAAGTTTGGTTGTGTGTACTTGAAATATTTAGACAGACGGTTTATTATTTGGAACGGTTGGTAATGCACCGGAACGCGAATATATTCCTTACTTGTATTTAAATGGAACCGCGCTTACTCACGATAAAATAACAGAGATAAAAATTGGCGTTTAGAGATCGTTCTGCTGTCGACTAAAGTGTGCCTAGCCTTCAACACCTTGTTTTCCTTCACAGTTTATATTTGGACCATAGTTTATGGTCACTACCGTAAGTAAATTTTACAAACCTATTCATATCTAATGTTTTATTAGATTGATTTCTTGTTGCATATTCTGTTTCAAAATATTCCCCAAAAAAATTCAACGAAATCGTAGTCACGAAGAACTGTAGGTACATATTCCTTCCATGTATAGATGCTACTCAGATGGCCATTCAAAAGAGCATTCTCTTCTTCATAAGTTTTAAACAAGGTCATTTTCAGTTTTCACTGAAAATTTTAAATACGTCGTAACGTTTCAATGGTTATCTTGAATAAATTGAAATTTTCAAAGAATAAAACTACTGGAATTAGCGTCCTCCATAATTAAATCACAGATCAAATTTGTCAGGAAATAAGACGAAAATATGAAAGTTCAGGGTTTTATAACAGCGTGGCGACATTTCTCAGAAGTTGTCTTCTGCTTCCTCAGGCCAAAGAAGTCCAAAAAAACCACTCTACATTCGGTGTAACAATGAATTACAACCAACAATCTAAAAACTTTTTTCTCGTAACTTAAGAGCCAGCAAAAGAGCATCAGTCGCATTCAAGGATGGAAAAGTTTCCTGTCTCCATATGCCATTGAGTTGTGTTTATTTTTCCATCATTGAATGCGACTGATACTCTTTTGATGGTTCTTAAGTTACGAGAAAATAGTTTTTAGATTGTTCGTAGATGATTGTAGGTTGTAATATTGTTACACCGAATGTATATTGTTTTTTTTTAATTCTTTGGCCTGAGGAAGCAGAAGGCAACTTCTGCGAAACAACGCCACGGTTGTTATAAAACCCTGAACTTTCATGTTTTTGTACTGTACTATTTATTTATACTGATTATTTTCATCTTTTACAAAAATTTCACCTCAATATTCAGGAAGGAAACTTGTCAAATAGATTTTTCCTAACACTATTGTGGGAATTTCAATTGTATAATTGGTTTCAGTAATTATTCCTGTTTTTCATCATTATAAGATACATCATTTCATGATATATTTCCAGGACCGGCTTATGAAAATTTCCCAAATAATTTTTTTGATAGGTTTGGAACACCATGTTCGGTTTGTTGCAGTGGCGGTTCTAGCGGGTAGGCCGGGTAGGCCCGGGCCTACCCAAAAATTTCATATTTATTCTAGTGGACCTCCTCGGCTTTGATCGGAGTGGTGTAACTTACGTAATTCCTGAACCGGGCCTACCCAAAAAAAAAACTGGGCCTACCCAAGGAGAAAATCCTGGAGCCGCCCCTGGTTTGTTGTGAACTTATCAGTTCTGAGCTGAGAATTTATCAAAATTTCCTTCACTTTCAATTAATTGTTCAAGACTATCTCAATACACAAAATTATGAAGAACTAGTGATCATGGGCGCCCGCAGAAATTTTTCTCAGGTGGGGCCAAAATTTTTCTCAGGGGGGAGCAAAATAAAAATTATTGAAATATTGAGGGTGTTAAGCTGAAAAACGATAAGGCCATACAAATCTCATGGGGGGCCATGGCCCCCCCTGCCCCCAGTTTTGTGATCAGAAACAGTGCACCTGGAAGAATATTATCGCAAATGGAATCAACATAAATTGACCGTGAAGCAATTCGACAGATAAACTGTGCTATTTAGGAATGAAATTTAGATATTTCAGGCAGAAACAAGAAACTGAAAGAAAGGTTCAATTACAATTACACTGTAACACGTATTTTGCAACGCTGACAAGAGGTTCGTAATTATCTACCCGCAAACATCAAACGATAAAGATTTATATTTCGTTCGTGACAGTCTGGGTTAAGATGAGCTTCCATCGATTTTTTTGCAAGAAACAGCCGATTCTTGTCGATATCTGGGACTCTCATTCCAATATTGCACACTGCATATCCCGAGGGTTCATTAACATTTCGTATCGAATAAAATGAACTCTTGGATTCTGATGATCTACACTTCAGTCGAATTGAAAACTACATTGAAAAATAACAATATTTATGAGAGGTGCACATTCAGCCTACGCTACTCTCACACTTTAACTTAACGGATATAAACTATCTACCTCAAACTCAAAATGAATTCAACAATTCATTCAATAATAATTTGAAAATAAGATTCGATAACTTTTTTCACTTATGTGAAACCACTTGAAGTGCTGGAAGTGCTGTACGAGATCACTTTAAGCAATAGAAACTTCTCTGGAAAGAATAAGAATAGAATTTTTTATATGAGTCTGGATGATATTGGGCGACATTATTGTAATGATGTTGTGGGCATTATTGTAATGAAAGGGGTTTTGATATCCTGGTAAGAAAATGAACTTATACCCTTTTGAGTACACAGTAGGTTAGTGGGCCTCAGATTAAATGTATCAAAGGATGTTGGTATTGAATTGTTCTCTTTATAGGAATTCACTGGGTGAACATCACGCCGATAATTGATTTTATGGTATACATGATACGATAAGGAGGTTGATTCTATTTGAAGTTTGGCGAAACAAGTACCTCCTATGAAGGTGGGAGGACTGGGCGGATACATCCTAAAGAGTTAATGTACCTTGAAGTTGGAATAGTCCTATTCAAATTGGGAACAAAACGATAGCAACGATTCTAGGCAGACTGTATTCGTAGTGTATCGAATATTCCCAAGAATGGGTCATTCACCACATCGATATTATCCAAACTGCCAAAGATCAGAACTCAAGTTGGTAACATACCAACCCTCAAGTTCTAGTTCAACTGTATGCTTCTTGAACACATCCATACAAATTATCAGAGAATAACTGTCGACTGTCGAGAATCAACCAGAAGACACAGATTGTACACCAGTCCTTGAGACGTCAACAGTAGGAGGTAATAGAAGTTATATGTAGTTTATAGTTACCTACATTAGTTTTAGATATAGCAGACTTGCTTTCAAACATAATGTTTATGTATGTAATGTTTTTTACATCAGTCAGTACTAACCGTCCTTCTTAGGCGCTGGTCTCCCTGAAACGCCTACGTCGTCGGTCGCGATACGACCGTATCCATGAAAGTTGTACGGGGAAGAAACGCGACCGACGACGGACGCGTTTCAGGGAGACCAGCGCCTTAGATGCAACAATTCGGACGAAAAGCCAGGCGACAAATCTGGCTATCATGAGGAAATAAATTTATCGAGATTGTTTGATAGATGAAGTTATGAAGTAGGGGATGTCTAGACTTCAATTAACAGGGGTAATTATTAACAATCAAATTTCTAAGAAACAATGAACACCAAACCACGATTCCTGGAATTTATACCCGCAATGTACATGTTGAGACGCCAAGCTCAGTGCGCCATGGAAGCGAATTGTGTGATATGTGTCTATTTTGGCCAGTTAAGAAACTTTACCAACTCAAAAAATTTTTGTTTCAGGTACGTGTTGTATATTTTATTTTGCTGCTACATTACCTACCGGTTTCTTGTTAGCTTAATAATCATTCATGTTTTTCTTAATAAACCTACATAACTTTACTAGCGTTAATGTAAACTATTCAGAAATTTCAAATTAAGAATAGGATTCCATGCTTTCTAGACGTGGTCTAAAAGGAATTACACTTAACCGTTCGCTTACAACTGCGGTAGATTGAGGTTTCTAGTTCTGAGGAGTGAGGTTGTAGCCCGATTAGAGACTGCTCGGAACTGGTCGGGTAACAACCTTCGAGCAAGAAACCTCTGATTCTGAAGATGCCTACCGAAGTTGTAGGCGAAACGTTAGGTGAAATTCCTATTGGACCAAAACTAGAAAGCTCGGATTTCTCTGAATTTGAAGTTAATCCTGCCTTGACAGCCTTCATAAAATTCCGTTATCATAACGATTCCAATTGAAGGTTGCTTCAGGCGATTGGATATTTCCCTCCTTAACTAATCACATACGTGCTCAATAGGATTCATGTCCGGTGAGTTTGCTGTCCAGTTCGTTCCCTGGATAGTGGGTATTGTTCTCTTGAAGATTGTCGTCGAAGTTACAAAACGCAGGAACCCCACTTCTCTACTTCACACTCTAAACATTAAACATAAGTCCTCTACACGGGTCCTAGTTTTCGCCGGACATTGTATACATTTGCAAAACAAATGTCAAAAAAGCGTCACTTTTCATGGCGAGCTTGAGTAATTGAAATCGAGCCATGAAAAGTCACTCTTCCTTCGAATGAAATATGTTATTTTATTTTCAAACGTTTTGGAATTCATGAAAACCTGAATATCCATTTTTGGATTGACAATCACGATCATTTTAATAGAGTGAATAATGGAACATTTGCCTCACGGAAAATTCATCTTTTGCATAGCAACCATTTTTCCTGCCGCCGAACGGAAAAGTGGTTCATGGTTGACATAGCAACAATTTCTCCTCCTAGCCGGAGAAATTTAACTTTTCGATGATCCTGTCAGTCGAAAAATGCCGTTGTTATCATACGATTGAAAAAAATGCTTATTTCTAACTGAATTCGAACAGAAAAATTGTCACGTCATATGAAAACACTAGGTACTTTCACAAAAGTAGATATGTATTTCAGATGAAAAAAAGTGAACATAAAAAACACACAGGATTTCACTATAAATTATTCTAATAATCGAAAATGATTTTATCACGATTTATGGTTCTAGCATCTAGCCTCTGGGTCTAGAAATTTTTTTCGACATTGCATTATTATGCTCTGAATATCTGTCTCATCCAGTAAAAAAGAACCAAAGCATACTGTCATGATAAGTCTTTTTTTAAGTTTGAAAAATTATTTTATTCTTAAAATTTTCAATTATGTTTATTTCTTGAAATGACATAATTGAATTACTCGATCAAAAAAAAATTTCTAGCGCCTACGAACATCCTGAATAAAAATCGAGTTGTTTTAAATTTCCTTTGACACTGTTGATTGAGACTGCTATCCTCAATGAATTGAAAAGCATTCACTTCATTCCATTGATTCTATTGAACGCTTTTCATCGCCCACCAATAAAATTTCGAAATCTCGAATAAGGGAATTATTTCCTCCATCATATTGGGTCTTGGATATTTTCGTTCATGAATTGAATTCTCTGCATATTCGAACAATTTTATCCAGGAATTTTTTATTATCATGACATATCTCATACAAATTAATTATTTCACATTAATTTCCACCTACGTCAAGAAACGACGTGGACACATTGGCGGTCAATTAAACAGCTGATTCATTCAAAATTTTGGTAGGATTTATAGTCCTTTTCTAGGAATAATTGATGAACTGTATGAACTATGACTTTTTCTATCCAAAATATCAATTTTTAATATGCTCAAAACTGTTATAACGATATATGAAATTTTTGTTCATAAAATTCACAGATTTCTTTGTTGGAAAATGAAAATTTACCATTCTTTAATTCCTCCTCAGATAATTCACCATCAATTCGTATAATATTGTGAAATGAATCATCTCGAAAACCTTGAATTTTGATGGTTTCGAAGAAAATTTCGGAACCATTCATGAATTCTCAATTTTCTGTTTTTTGGCAGTCTATGCAGGGGGAAAGATTGTTCTGAATGATGATGTTTTTTTTTTTAATCAAGTATGAATTATTTTTTATTTTTCTGAAATATTTTTAAATTGGTATAGATATTGGGTTTGCCTATCGAAACGTTTACAGCTTAGGTTTTTTCGTGGCCATTTTTGAAGCATTCCAATAAGAGTATTGTAACTTATGAAAGCTCGAATGCTTTTCATGAAAATACTCACTTTTCTTCATTTCGATGGAAATCTTAGGTTAGCTTCATATTTAAGCAGTAATCTTTAAATTTGTATTAAATTCCATTTATTAGAAGGTACAATCCATTCTGAAGTTCATTGAAAAGATTATAATGAATGGAACCAAGTTTAAGACCACGTAACATCGAAGAAACCTGAATAAATAATGAATCTTTATCTGATAAACATAATTTCATTCAGGAAATTCTTGATAGTGGAGATTTTTACGACCACACACATTTTCACGTTTCCTTCCCTCCCCTTTCTTCCACATACCATCCATTCCCTCCAAGCATCAAAACACATCTAGATATTAAAAAATTCAGACGGAAAATGATCGGCATACGTATTGATCTTCCGAAGGTCTTTCATTTTCTTAACCCATATAGATACGTCAACTCTTGGTTGGTTCATTCAAGGCTCTTCTCGCACCACAGTTATCTTCGGTTCTGACGAAAGTCCGTACAGTAAAAAGAAAAGGGATGGAAAACGATCGAAATGGAATGACAGCGTACGCAATGGAGATGCACAAGGTGGAATTGGGGGTTACCTCAGATATCCACGGCATCAAAGGGCTTATGGGGGTTCGGCTAGATGACCCAGGGTGTTGTTTCCGCACACCCGTCACATACTCTTTGTAACGCGGCACCTGTGTCGTGTGTGACCGCTCGTGAGGCGCCGTACATGCCACTAGGATCCGTTTCAGGGCTTTACTGGAGTATAGAATGATTTTGTGTGTGGGTGCGTGATGACGTCAAAGGAAAGACCATGCGCCGCCGCCTTTGCAATTTCCACCCCTTGTTTGTCTGCACCAATTTTGAATCGTTATTAATCGTAGGGACGTTGGAGGGACGGGGGACCTTTCGGATTTTGGCTGAGTTTGTACCAGATGATGAATGTAGGAGGCAGAGAGGGGTTGGAGGGTAGGTCTAGATCTGATAGTCCTTCGATAGTAAATGACTATTTTAATTTTCTGTCTAGCCTCACGATCCACGCGCAGAGCCTTTCATATCCCATTTTGGAGAATGGGTCACGGCTTATTCTATTTTTAGTAGATCGGTCATTGATACAGGGGGTTCCACGTGAACAAACACCCATTTGATAATAAGGACTCATTGATCATCAGAAAACTGATAATCTCTTCGGTGAAGTAAACTACTATAGCGCGTTGCTACCAATTGTGAATCGGAATGGGGGTAACGTTTCGTTTTGGCTTCGCTCACAGGACTCTTCAGATTGGCTATTGCGAGCGAAGCCTGCCAATGACGTAGATGTTGAAGCTCGAAACGAACGAGGGTACCTACTGGGTAGTAGACGCGTGGCTGATCTTCAAAGGATATGGTAACGCGGCATCCCGGCCCCCTTAGGGGGAGGCGATTTCTGTCGGGCACCTGCTCAAGCACGGGTGACATTATGAAGATTTCTACAGGAGCTGGTGGACGGTGAGTCGCCACACTCTGTATAGACAGGGTGTCCGAGTGCCTATTAAACGACTGGACATAATTGATATCTGAAAATTGGGATTCTGATATTGTTCAAAATTCTCTATAGACCTGAAATATATTTGGAGCCTGAGCACATCCGGTTACACAAGCAGTGGGAATAAATTAATTCAAAAAATTTTTTTTCTATTCTTTCGTTTCTGATATGATTGAGTATTCAATGCTGAATACATTTCTGTTCAAACCATTGTATTCATTCGAATAGTTCTCAAAATATCGAAAAAAACACTTGAAAAAAGTCAAATATTTATTGTCAGTATTACGTCCATTCTTTTTATTCTCAACATCCTGAGCGTGAACCGTTCTCATAACGTCAAAGTGGATGAATGTAAAAAGGTCATGCACCTTTTGAATTTCATAAATATCATCACAGGGTGTTTCAAATTTTGTATCGAAAACTGTGTTCGAAAATTGGCTATAACTTGTGTTTTTCAAATTAGATTCTTTTATGATTTCGTTGGAGAATGATTCCTGAATGGAAAGAAAAAATGAAGGAAACCAATGAGTCACAGCTCACATGAATCCTTGAGTCAGGAGTAAATAGAAGATACGTGCTGCAAAATGGTGAATGAGCAGGGTATCGCGCATATTGAAAACAAAAACTTATTTTGAAAATATGGGTAGATTACCTACACTCAATAAGGATGTGTTTTATTTCTCGATAGATCTAGTTCTCCTACATCAGGAAATCATATACGAACGAAAAATAAGATGTAGTAAATTAATTTAGGTTCCAATTTCCAATTTAGGTTAGCAATACCTAAAAGATCCTTCAAACACGAATACATAATATCACTATTCTAATCATCATATTCAATTTGCAACAGTCTAGAACAAAGTAAATACCACATTTCTGAAGTCTAAACAATATTGTCATCTAAAACATTCAATCAGAATGCTTGTCTTTCACGGACGGGCCCAAGAGGGGGGATTGGAAGGACGATCCCCCCCCCAATGTTGAACAGAGTTAGCAAATTTTAAAAGCAGTTGGAATATTGTTGAAGCTGTTGAAAAATTTTCGAAGCAGTTGGAAAAATTTCGAAGCAGTTGGAATTTGGAAAAATTTCGAAGAAGTTGGGTAAAGGACCCCGCACTTTTACTACGAGAAATGGCGTTCCGTCAAATTTTCTAAAATATTGGTATAATGTAGTACTCGACATACTGATCAAAAGTGTCCATGGCCCCAACTCAATCCTATGACTAGTTTTTGAGATACAGGGCGTTGAAGTTGAGAATTACCCACTTTTACTACGCCCGTATCTCGGAACAGAATCGAATGAACTTCAATTTTTCTCAAGAAACATTTCATTACATCCCCAAGGAGCAAGCATATAGAGGAATATGACCGAAAATCGTTACGAATACAGGGTTATCCATAATTGAATGCATGCCCGATTTTGAAAGTATAAAATATGTCAATTCCAGAGCGAAAACGTTCGCAAAATGAACTATTTCACTAGATATGTTGTTGTTACATCGAAAAAGTATGAAATACCCAGAATTTATACTGGGTGATCCATTATTATAGAAACTATTCTCAAGGACACTCTGTATTTATTATTCTCAATGGACACCCTGTATTTATGGGTTGATTTAAGGTGTTTGTTTAATTTTTTTAGAACATATCATCATGGACTTCAACGAATACAGAGTGATTCAGTCATGAAATGAACTTTGAACCTCACGAAAATACCCAAAAACCACATTTTTTTTCATCACCCTCTATTTCAAGATTGAATCCGACGAGGTGGGAGTTTTCTTTCACCACTGTACTTGATATGAAAACATCAATACGGCTGAGAGTTTTCATCCTCTTCCTATGACCAGATTTTTTGCTGGAATAAGAATAGAATGACATAAATAAATAATTTTCATATTACATAAAAAAAAATCTGGTCATGGGAAGTGGATAAAAACTCTCAGCCGTATTGATGTTTTCATATCAAGTACAGTGGTGAAAGAAAACTCCCACCTCCTCGAATTTAATCTTGAGATAGAGGATGATGAAAAAAGGTGGTTTTTGGGTATTTTCGTGAGGTTCAAAGTTCATTTCATGACTGAATCACCCTGTATTCGTTGAAGTCCATGGTGATATGTTCTAAAAAAATTAAACAAACACCTTGAATCAACCCATAAATACAGGGTGTCCATTTAACCTTCCTTGAGAATAGTTTCTATAATAATGGATCACCCAGTATAAATTCTGGGTATTTCAGACTTTTTCGATGTAACAACAACATATCTAGTGTAATAGTTCATTTTGCGAACGTTTTCGCTCTGGAATTGATATATTTTAAACTTTCGAAATCGGGAGTGCATTCAATTACGGATAACCCTGTATTCGTAACGATTTTTGGTCATATTCCTCTATATGCTTGCTCCTTGGGGATGTAATGAAATGTTTCTTGAGAAAAATTGAAGTTCATTCGATTCTGTTCCGAGATACGGGCGTAGTAAAAGTGGGTAATTCTCAACTTCAACGCCCTGTATCTCAAAAACTAGTCATAGGATTGAGTTGGGGCCATGGACACTTTTGATCAGTATGTCGAGTAATACATTATCCCAAAATTTAGAAAATTTGACGGAACGCCATTTCCCGTAGTAAAAGTGCGGGGTCCTTTCGAAGCAGTTGGAAGAATTTGGAAACAGTTGAAAAAATTTTTAATCAGTTGGAAAGATTTCAATTTAGTTGGAATATATCTATTTCTAAAAGAGTATTTTCAAAATTTGAATGAATTTGACTTTTTTTTTAATGAAGTTTGAAATTAATGCGTATTGAACCGATAGAACTATAAGTCCACGTTCAGCCAGAAAAAAGCATGCATTCTTGTTAGAGTAAATTTGGGTATTTGGCCCAATGTGCAATGTGTATAACCAGCAATGTATTCATCCCGATATTGCTACCAAGTGAAAAGATGAACAATTTTTCATCTTTCACGTTATCCTTCAGCATGTACAGGTGAATTTTTGGATATACCTATTGAATGAAATATACAGGGTGTTTCACCATAAACTGGACAAACATATATAGCCGTGTAGACGACATCGGGGAAGTCGTTTTTGCCTTATGATATATACCCCGTTTTCGACGCATAAGCGAGATACAGGGTGTTCAATGTCAACTTCGAGCAATATTCTGATAACTGTTGTGAGTTACGCGTGATATTTGAAATAACGGTTTCTAGTCAAATCTTAGTATTTTTGAGGGCTCAATTGAATTGTGGTGTGCAATTTTGCAAAAAAAAATTCAATATGGCGGAAAACCTACAAAGTTGGAATTTTTTTTTCTCGGTTGCTAATTTGGAAAGCATAATCTCAACGTACTCGATTTTCTGAGATTTTCCGTAAAAAAATTTTTTCAAAATTCGAACTCAACTTTTTTTTTTTACATGTCTTCAGTGAAAAAAAAATTTCGGCTAAAATTTTTGGAATTTCTCATGGTTGAACTATCTTCAATTCTGAATACTTGGGTGAAATCAGAATGAAAAAATATCAATTGGTTTTCTTTTTGTAGCCTTCCGAAGATTACGCTCGGTGTACTTTCTTAATTTTTATTTGAGAAACTGGAGGACGTACGGAGGTTAAAATTGTTCTGATGGGCTGCCAGAATGATCTGGATAAAAATATGAAATTATAAACCAAAAAAATTTTTTTTCAAAAAATTTTGTTAGGAATCGAACTCGGAATCGAACTCTACGAGTAATAATAATAATAATAATAATAATAATAATAACGCCTGCAGCGTCCATGCTCCGTCAGGGTATGTAGAGAGGCACAACGCGGCACTCCGAATTCTATACTTCCATCTAAGAGCCGCGTATGGGATAGACAAAGAACCGGTGCTACCATATGTGCCTCTGGAAATTGAAGCGGTGGTCCAGAACGAAAGAGCTCGCATATGCTGGAACTATCCTGTCTCAACAACACGACAGATCAATGCTGTTAAACCAGACATACTTCTTCTGGACAAGGAGCTGAAGGAATTATTTGTCGTGGAATTCTCCTCCCCTGCTGAAAATAATGTTGTGATGAAAGAAGAACAGAAGAGGCAAAAGTACAAAGATCTTATGTTCGAGCTTGGAACTTTATACCCAGGTCATAAAGTTAGGATGGTCGTACTAATCATAGGATGTCTCGGTGGAATGAGAGCCAACTACGTGGATGAATTGAAGATTATTCCGGCCTGTAGATCACTGGCCGAGGTATTGGCGCACAGAATGCAGAAAGCATTGTTGCTCGGGTCACTTCATATCATCAGGTCCCATGAACTCTAGAAGCCACTTGCAGCTCATCTCTTTTGTTAAGGGACGCTACGAGGGCAGGATGAAGAACTCCTCCATTTCAGTGTGAGGGGTTTTTAGTGAGTAACCAAACAAGATCATGGATTCTCACACTACCGAGAGTGCGGACCCTCTCGGTGCCCATAAAGGGTTTTCCCCTCACACGGACGTAAAAAAAAAAAAAAAAAAAAAAAAAAAAAAATAATAATTTATTCAACTCAAAAATCATCACAATACCGAAGTATACAATAAAATAGAATATCGTCAACAAGAAAATTCGATAATATGTAAAATTAGCCCAACATAAATAATTAATTCAATCTGGCAAATAACATCTACCCCCGGCCAGCACAACAGTCCAAGAACTCCTTCAAGGTGTATGGTTCAGCGTCCAGGATAAAATTGTAGATCATCCTTTGGAAAACTTTTGTGGTCTGTATGATTTTGTACTGCTTCGGAATTTTATTGTATAGTTTCATACACATGTATTGACAGTTACTCTGTGTGAGGGACAATGAGCAACGTGGGTACAAATATGGAACAGTTCTTCTGGTATTATTCCGGTTTTCAAATTTTTCGAAGAGTTCTTTGTTCTTCCGTATAAACATCAAACTTCTGAATACATAAAGGCCTGTTAGTGTCAGCAGATTATTCTGTCTGAAGATTCCCCTACAAGAATCTCTATATTTCATGTTAAGCATAGTTCGTAATGCCAACTTCTGCGACAAAAACAGACGATCACTCTGTGTGCCACTTCCCCAGAATACAATTCCATAGGAGAGCAATGACTGGAAACTTGCATAATATACAGTCTTAAGTATAGATGTGTCAACGTGATGTTTAAGCACATTTAGAGTGTACAGGACAGAATTCAGTCGCTTATGCAGATAATTGATATGAGTGGTCCACTTCATATTCGTGTCCATATAAACACCCAAAAACTTGGTGGATTCTTCTACAGTAATGTCCTCATCATGCACCTTAAGTGATTGAGGAAATACATCTTTGGAACGATCAGTATGAAATAAAGTGCATATAGTCTTCTGAATATTCAAGACTAACTGGTTCTCAGAGCACCACTGATCAACGCCCTCAAACAAAACATCCACATTTTCCACGGCTGAATTAAAATCTGAAGAAGATGTTATTAGACTTGTGTCATCGGCATATAGTACCAGGCCACAGGGAAAGTTGCTCACTGCATTCGGGAGATCATTAATATAAATGATGAATAGCAAAGGTCCTAAGATACTCCCTTGAGGAACACCCATCGTTAGCCCTCGCTCCTCCGACTCATAAATCTGGTCTCCAACCTTGATCTCCACTCTCTGTCTTCGACCCCACAGGTAACTCCTAACCAGTTCAAGCTGCCTATCACGGATTCCATATTTTTCAATTTTTACAAGAAGTCGTTCATGATTGACACAGTCAAAGGCTTTAGAAAGGTCGAGGAACAGACCTAGCGGAATATTTCCCTCCTCCAGTGCCTCAAAAATTGACTGTGTGAGATTAAACATTGCAGTGCTTGTACTTCTCCCACTCACAAATCCATGTTGGTGTTCACTGAAAATTTTAAATTTCTTCATAAATGATAGAAGTCGGCTGGACAGAAGCTTCTCAAAGATTTTGGAGAAGGACGGCAACAAACTGATGGGACGATAGTTTCCTATATCAGCAAAGGAACCCTTCTTATGTAGAGGCTTCACTATTGCCAGCTTCAAATCATCAGGGAAAATTCCCTGCTGGAAGGAATTATTTATTATGAACCTTAGTGGCTCACTGATGACATGAATGCAGTTTTTTAAAATTTTCATAGGTACCCCATCGTATCCACTTGATGTTGTGTTCTTTAATTTTTTTACTATTTGTATTACTTCTGCAGATGAAATATCAAACATATAGAAAGAATTTTCTGATTGCTTAACTTGAACTTCCCTATTGTTTCTTTTGATAGTATTAGTGATGGTTGGAGCAATATTTGAAAAATATTCATTGAATCGGTTTGATACTTCCTGAGGATTTCCAGGCATGTCTTTGAAAGAATGTGGAACTCCAGGCCTACCCTTCAATCTCCCTATTATCTTCCATGTTGTTTTTGTTTTATTATTTGAGTCTTTAATTAATTTTCCATAGTATTCCTGCTTCAGTGTACGTAGTGTATGGTCATACTGCCTTTTAACCTTTCTGTAGAGAGGTAGACAATCCTGCCTTGATCTGGAAACAATATAAAGTGAGTCCAAGCGTTCCTTTATTTTAATCAGTGTAGGGTCACTTCTAAAAGAACTCCTCCTTTCACCCTTATCCACCGCAACCGACACCACCGGGAAAAATCTATCAAACAGATCATAAAATCGTCCTGAAAAAAATCTCCACATGTTATCAATCTCGGAGACCTCATACTCAAACAACTGCATCCAATCCACCTCAGAAAGAGCAGTTACGAACTTATCTATATTTTGTTGAGTGTATTTGCGGATCATTGTTCTTTCTGAAGGATTAGATTTGAATGCACAATCAACAGGAAATATGAAACTCTGTGCTGTGTGATCTGAAAGATGTGGTTGAACAACTGAAACCATACCCTCTTGAATATTTGTAAAGATGTTATCAATGCAAGTAGCAGAAATCGGTGTTACACGAGTTGGTTCTGTCACTAAAATACGCATTCCAAATGCCTGCAATACAGTCATTAAGGTCGCCGTTTGATGCGCGTAGGACAAGTCGACCGATAGAGGCGCCACCGTGCATTTTATGGAATATCTCCATAGAACTTACATTATCTCTATAAGTTCTATGAATATCTCTCTAATTATGAATGAAATGTACTATGGCGCTCTCTATCCGACAATAGCTGAATTATGAAATTAGTGAATATGTGGGTAAAACAGGAACTTTTTCCCGCCATATTTTGAATTTGGCCATTCTCTGCCAATTCCGCATTTCAAGTTGTTTTTCTGAACGAAATTATCTGTAGATTCACTTTTAATCGAAAGTTGAACTATTTCCATGGGTCTTTCGTTTGAAATAAAACAGAAGCATGAGTTGACTTATTTTCTTCTATTTTTGAAAGAAAAAAAAAGAACTGTTGAAATGAAATAAATCTCAATCATCTCATTAAGAACTCCAATCCTTTCTGAGTTCACCCACAAAATTTCAGTTCTCAAAGTGAAACCATTCTCAAATGCAACTTGAAATAAAAACACACTACATTGAACGCCCACCTTAATGCCTGAGTATGAATTGGATTAATTCTAATCCTATAAATCTCCGTTACCAAAGCAACACTAGTTAATTGAGAGTATAGAGTTCGAACCTTACCAAAGTTTTTTGGAAAAAATAAAAAATAAATAATTTTTTTTTTCGAATTTTTTTTATTTTTTCAAAAAAAAATTTTTTTGGTTATAATTTCATATTTCTATCTGGGTCATTCTGGCAGCCCAGCAGCACAATTTTTACCCACGTACGGCCTCCAGTTTCTCAAATAAAAATTAAGAAAGTACACCTAGCGTAATCTTCGGAAGGCTACAAAAAGAAAACCAATTGATATTTTTTCATTCTGTTTCCACCCAAGTATTCAGAATTGAAGATAGTTCAACCATGGAAAATTCCAAAAATTTTGGGCGAAATTTTTTTTTCACTGACGACATGTAAAAAAAAAGTTGAGTTCGAAATTTGAAAAAATTTTTTCACGGAAAATCTTAGAAAATCGAGTACGTTGAGATTATGCTTTCCAAATTGGCAACCGAGAAAAAAAAATTCCGACTTTGCAGGTTTTCCGCCATTTTGAATTTTTTTTTGCAAAATTCTACACAACAATTCAATTGAGCTCTCAAAAATACTAAGATGTGGTCAGGAACCGTTATTTCAAATATCACGCATAACTTACTACAGTTCACAGAATATTGCTCAAAGTTGACATTAAGCACCCTGTATCTCGCTTATGCGTCGAAAACGGGGTATATGTCATAAGACAAAAATGACTTTCTCGGTGTCAACTACACGGCTATATATGTTTGTCCAGTTTATGGTGAAACACCCTGTATAATAATTATTCAAATTTCGACAGAGTAACTCGAGGAAAAGCGTTAGCTCTCTACAAAAGTATGTCAAACTTCGATTTTATTTGTTGTTTTTTTTGTGAAGTCAATATTTTTCGAGTTTATTATTATTATTATTATTAATAATACAATGAGAGTTCCCATGAAATCCACTCGAAAGCGTCTAGGTCCTAGGATTATAGGAAGTATGCAGATAAATGGTACAATGGAGGTTATTTATATAATTCCTATTCTCAATTGAGTTCTCCATCTGATCTATGGTCTATGGATTAAAGAGTTTGTCCATATGTATTTAATAATAATATTATTAGATATATGAGTCTGTCCTTTCACATATAGATCTATTTTCACCGTTTGCAATAACTAAGACGTCTAACAACATCTTAGCAAAAATCGAGCGTATCGGAGAAGACGCTGAGGATAGATCGAATTATCGAAGGCATGCATCAGTGGATGGATTTGGATGTGTTCCAGACATAATAATAAATTTATATCTATGGTTATAAGCTACGGTGACATATGACATGTGTTCTGTTTTGACTATTGACGTCTGACATTTCCTTTTCCTCAAATTCAAGCAGAGATGGCTACTACGAAAAATTTTATCGGTATATTGAAGAAAACAAATATAAGTCAAGCTCTAGGATATCAGTTTAAGAAACACAGTCTGCGATCTCTCCACATCTGCAGAACATGTAGTAAATCAACCTTTGTCAATCTATATATCACAAGTTTTAGAAGTAGTCTTTTACCCCGTAAGTACATACTGTCGGTTCGGTTTACTAACCTCCAAACTTTTAGTGTACTTGTTTTGAAGAGCAAATTAGGGCCTTCCTCTTTAAAGAATAATTCATTTACATTCTAATATTTCTAATGAACACATCTACTTTTCACAGATTTGGAAGTATCAAAATATAGAAGTTTCCATACATCGTCGTTGTTAAATGCCAAAGATTACTATAAAATCTTAGGAGTTAGTCAAAATGCTAGCAGTGCCGAAATAAAGAAAGCATATTACAAATTAGCGAAAAAATACCACCCTGATGTGAATAAAGATGATCCAACGTCAGCATCCAAATTCCAGGAAGTGTCAGAAGCCTATGAAGTGAGCTCTCTCATTGATTTTTCTTCGTCTGGTGCATTAAATGATTATTTTACAGATTTTAGGCGATGAAACCAAGCGTAAGCAATTTGATCAATGGGGAGCAACAGCTGAGCAGATGGGAGGAATGGGGAGTGGACCTACAGGTTCTGGTAAGGGATATGGTCCCGATAGTTTCAGCCAAAGTTGGGCCTATCAGTCCACAATAGATCCTGAGGAACTGTTTCGAAAAATATTTGGTCAGGCTGGATTTGGTAAAGATAGTCAGAATTTCGATGATTTTGCTGATTCAACTTATGGTTTTGGAGAGGCACAAGAAGTAAGATTCATAATCTCCCTATTAGTTCAGTTTGAAAATTTTGTTTTCAGGTTATAGTCAAACTTTCATTCTCTCAAGCTGCTAGAGGAATAAACAAAGAGATTTTAGTCAACGTTGTAGATACTTGTCCTAAATGTCAAGGTTCTAGAGCTGAATTGGGCACCAAAGCAACTCGCTGTACCTATTGTGACGGTACTGGTATGGAGAGTGTTACCAGAGGTCCATTTATAATGAGGTCAACTTGTCGATATTGTCAAGGAACGAGAATGTTCATCAAGCATAAGTGTATAGAATGTGAAGGAAAGGGGTCTACTGTACAGAGGAAAAAGGTTGTTGTACCTGTACCAGCAGGTCAGTTAAATTATGATCATTCTTACGTATTAAAAAATACAAAATTTATATCTATTCAACCTTTAACTGAGTCCTGGCATCATCCAGAAGTCCAATCCTTACTGGAATTCACTGGTAGAGGTTTCTATAGAAAATGTATCATTTTTTCAGGGATTCAAGACGGTCAAACTGTGAGAATGTCAGTTGGTAAAAAAGAGCTCTTCATAACATTCAGAGTAGAGAAATCTAATTACTTCAAAAGAGACGGTGCTGATGTTTACACTGAAGCAGACATTTCTATAGCACAAGCAGTTTTGGGAGGAACCATAAGAATACAAGGGGTCTACGAAGATCATACAATACAGGTGAGAAGTTATGACCACCAAGTTCACATAAGACATTGATCTTCTGAGAATCATAAGTGATCCCTATCAAACATTTTTTTAGGTTATGCCTGGCACATCCTCCCATACTAAGATAAGGTTGAGTGGTAAAGGCTTGAAAAAAGTGAATGGATATGGTACTGGAGATCATTATGTCACTTACAAGATAGACGTACCGAAGACATTAAATGAGAAACAGAAAGCTTTAATGCAAGCTTATGCTGAACTAGAAACTAATACACCTGGACAGATATTTGGAGTGACATTCAAAAAAGATGGTAAGTTAATATGTCTTATGGTTAAGGTTCCCAAAAATGATTTAATAACTAAACTGACTGAAGTTCCAAAATATAGGGAAACCTAACAGTCAAACCCTAATGTGTAAGGTTAGTCAGTGGCTTTTTGGTGAAAGGTAAATTTCTTACTCAAACAAAGAAGACATCCTCCTGCTTTTGTTCTGCTGAAACATTTATCTTAATTTCTTATCGACATTTTCTTTGACAGGAAAAAATCCAAATGACATGCCTTACTCAGGATCAGAAGAAAATGTTGATGTGAAACAAAAGGAGGAGACTGGTCTTCTTAATCGTATTAAAACAGCTATCTTTGGATGATTTTACAAAACTTTTGCATTGTAAGAATGTTGTGTAATGCTTTAATTGATGATGGAGAATCTTAAGTACTTTATAATTTTGCAGGTGAGAAAATAAGTTCGACTGAAGCCTCTCAAATACTGAACGCTATAAGGCAAATCCTTGAAGGTAAGAGCGATAACATTCCTAATAACAAAATTAATGATCATGAGAATACTAGGACGATAGAGAAGGAATCAAAAGATACAGAAAAGAAAAGTTCAAAATCTAAAAGTAAAGACAAAGAAGAAAATAGTGATTTGGAAGAAGCTAAACAGAAAGTAGCTTGAGTTAGTCATAGAGTACAGTTCATATTGAATATCAGTCGAATAAATTTTCTTGAGTTAAGTGCTAATGTGAAATTGTAGATTTTATTTGAGCGTATTATGTTTGTTTCATGAAATATGTTGATGAATAAAAACTTGTTGCCTCAGTTCTGTTTTTGCTCTGCTAATGCATCCAAATAAAAAGAAATTAGGATATATTATGTATACTCCATTCACTTTTACAAAGTATACCGGTTGGCCATAGAATTCTGACAGATTTCACCGTGTATATTTTGAAAATGTTAGGTAACAGTCATTCTTCTGTCAGTTGAACAAGCAACGTTGCCATTTCTACATATATGTCGTGGTAATTAGGTATTTAACAAAATGTTCATTTACTTCGGGAAAATAATGAATTTAAGAAAACTATCAGTTCTACTTTTAGAATGCGCAGATTTCAATTCTAAATAGCACTTCCTGATACTTTGCCTCTGCTTTTTCGAAACTACCTTCGGCATTCTTAGTTTCCTGATAGTAAATAATGAAAAATAAACGTCGGCAACGTCTCCGAAATTTATTCATTGACGTTATGTCATTCACAAGTGCCAACCTGCGATTTTTTAGGTAAAAAAACTTGGCCAACCGCGATACTTTATAAAAGTGAATGGAGTATACTACTTGTAGTCTTACTGAGATCAAATTAAGACACACCTACAATAAACAATCTTTCATCACCCAATTTTATGGAGTTTGTGATTTCAAGAAATTTCATCAGAAGCCTTCCTTCTAGTGGCACATTGTGTCAGACATTTCCATCTTGAATGTTTCTAATAGAGTATTACTTTCAAAATGTACCTAAGTTGTTTATGACATTTATGTTCTCAATTGATTCAGTCGGTTGCTGAAATGATTGTGCTCTAGCTTGGTGCGAGTTCAACCAATTACTGAACCATAATAATTGAAGAAAAATTGTGCACGGACATTTTATAAAGTTGCCATATTCAAAAATATCTTCAGAGAGCCATGAATCCAGATGATTGGCTGCTTTCTGCATTAGCAATTTTTCTGTGAATGATTTGAGATAGATGCATAGTAACCCCATTGTAACTTGCAATGAAAAATAGCGCGATCCCTTCCGGGAGAAATAAAAAGTAGGACCACATCTCAGATTTTTGATCGACAAGAAAGTCTTGAAAAAAATCTAATCAGTGCCAACACCAGGTATACCTAGGAGCATAGAATGAATGGAGGGAAGGCTCCGCTACAAAAATGAACTGCCAAAAACGTCCGCACTTGTCAGTTCGCCGCAAGGTCATGAGGTGGCGCCAACGTCGTTCGTGGCTCCAGCATGGCTATAACGATACATATTCAAAATGAAATTCGTTTTGACAAATTTATTTCCGATCATAGAATTTCCATATAATTGCGCATAAATAATTGATTAGAATGCGGTGATATGTCAACAATATTGTTATGATTAATATTTGGTGTTATTTTGAAGGGTGAGACTTAAAAAAATTCTTTTATTTAAGTAACGTACAGGTCTTCTTCTAGAAGCTGAAAAAAACGGAGATGGAATTGTCGAATTTTAATGTAGTAAGAATTTGTTTCGATTTCTTCATATGGAACAACCGGACGTCATTTCAAGTCAATCAGAAGGCGTGATTATTCTTTCTTCAGAAATTTTGAATGCGTCATGATCCCACCGAGGCCTTTTTGGCTAAAATAGGTAATAATAAAATTGTTCAATATGTTTTGATACTTGTCAATAAAAATTCAAACTGTTTACCTTGTTTTTTCATTCAATAATTATATAGTAGGTACATAGCTAAATCACACTATATCAATTAAAAATATAATACTTAGCAACACACGTTGAAATGAACAAAACCATCAGGTAAATTAGATAGTTGAAGCCGCAGAAATGTTTTTTTTATCGAAGCCGATTCAATTCGTATATTATAGTAACTTCAAACAATATTCGAATTTAATACAATTTGTTTCAACCTCCTTTAGTCCTTTCAGTCAACAACAAAAAGTTTTATTATTCAATCACTTTGGTGTTGGTAGTAAAAATGTATCAATAAAAATGACAACCACATAATATTCTTTGCAACTGTAGCGCCACAGAACAAGACATATGTGACATATAGCCCTATTTGCGATCACAGCGTTATCTATCGGGCGCCACACGAAACTCTAACCTCCGCCGAAATTGGAAGTTCAAAATGATCTGTCGAGCGTATGAAGCCTTCCCTCCATTCATTCTATGCTCCTAGGGTATACTATGAATCTATAATTTGAGTTATCAATAACTCTGACATGCCATCAGTTCAACGAACATTTACAGAAAATAGGTCTCACTGTTTGTTCCTTGAGCCGCTGATGCAGGATCACAGATGAAACGGCCGAACACTTGTAGCATTAATTAAACAATGCTTGTAGTAAGACATCTGAATTGAGATCTGTACACCTAGGAGACCCAAAACTTTTCATCTCTATGATGAGAGGGACTCCTCTGTGTAAAGTGACCATTTGGGTGGGTCTGTAGTATTACCTTATGCAGTATGTGGGCCAAATGATTTCATACTTCCTTGTAAATAAAACATCAGATAAAGAAAATTTTTATTCAATATCAAAAGCTACAATTAATATAAATACAGGTTTGAAAACTTTGGTACTTTTGTTCTATGCAGAGAAAAGAAAAATTTCAAGCTGATTTCTATAAGAGTAATACCATTTAAGATAGAACCAAACTGAGCCATATTACACAAAATAACTTAAATATCATCATTTTCATGATCGTGTTATTATTTGGTATCTCTACTACTAGATAAACATACTCCTCTTTCTGATTTAATTCCACAAATATGTAGAAAGCAGATCTTCCTGTGCCATATCTACTTCAAACTTTGGCAGATGACAACCTTTGAATTGAACATTTAGACACTTGAAATGAGAGTGAATATGTCATTTTTAGATCTCAAATGAAGAAGTATTATTTATTCACTTTCACTATTTAAACTGGTTCGAGAAATTAACATGTCATCAATAATATATTTTTTTTTAATTTGGACGCAGTTACGCAGATATAAATGTCTTATTTTACACAGTCTTCGATAATAAGTACAACAAAATATTGATGCAAATTGTTTACAAACTAACTATACATAAACATTTATCTATACATTTTAATACCTAAACGTTAACAGAAAATAAGAGCTACCGTTGCTTCATACAGGCAAACGATTTATTTCACAGAAATAAAATATTAACAGTAAGCTTAATGTTGAGATTTGCTGTGTGCAGAATATCTTCAGAATCTTTATTTGCATTCGCAATATCTTTAAATACAATTTCGTTATGAGAAAGCCAAAATCAAAGCAAATATTTTCGAAATCATATGAATGAAGATAGAAAACGATTTAAAGGGAATTTGGCACTTTCAGTCAACATTTTTTGTACAGGCTCATTGACAGTTTTCAGCTGCACTTGCTTCACTCGTTTTATCAGTGAAACTTCTTTGGTTGGTCTAGACAGCGGAATGTTTTCCTGTTATGGTTCCAGGTTTTGTGTACACTTTGCCTCCTTCATATTCAACAGACATTTGGGTTTCTCCATTTGTTTGGTTGTTTGCCTTCAGAGGTTCTGTTTCTTCCCTGAAAGTCGAAACATGAGATTGAATTTACTACAAAATCTGGTACCTAGCACATGCAACAACAGAAATATTCACTGATTGAAAAAGAATATTTAGTCATTCCTCACAGTTTCATTGTGAACATCTAGAATGCCATTGCTATTTCACACCTCATATAAATTTAATTCATAAAAAAAAATGTTGCTAGATTTTCAATTTTTTTTTTCATTATTCAGTATTTAAGCTGACATGACATCTTGATATCTTCAATGAAATAGAATAAAAAAATTGCATAATATAATTAAAACATCAACTACAAATAACAATACCAATCAAAATAATAAATATTTATCAGTTATTCAATAATAACTCATTAATTTCATGCAGAGAATGAATTTTTCATCCAAGAATATCAATTCATGCGAATCGTAACTCGATTCTAACAACCAACTTAGTATACTATATCTAAAAATTGAACCATTATTGAGTAGGTTATGAGCACACTTTTAGGTAGTTTATGCTGTACGTTAAAAATTTCATAGCTCACTTACAATCGTTTTTTTGTACACTAATTAATTACTTCCGATTTGGAATTTATTAATTCGTGTGTAAAACTGTTCAAGATGTTAAAAAAAGGAAAAGTTATTGCTTTCATGTGGTGTGAAGTGAAATCTTCTTTGGGGAAAATGTTGGTGTGTTTGTGCACATCAGAGTTGGTAAGTTTAATATTAACATGGGACTTAGCATTTTCGTAAAGATTTGGTTTCTCCAGTAATAAGGTAGGTATGCTCTACCGATTTAGGACCTTTGCGAGTATCGCAGTAACATATAAACATGTAACTAAAGCACAAAAATAATGAAAATCAATTAATCTTTCGAAAACTGTCAGATATGGGTATAGGAAAATGCAATAAGGCATTCTCTTTCAAATATTGAAATTGTCACCTCTCTAATATAAGCGCTAACCCAGAAAAATTTTTCAGATGGAATGATGAAGAACCCAAATTTTCCAAATGAGTCGAATTACATATACGTCTAACATAATTAAATTTACATTTATTCCTTCTTATGTTCAGACAGAGCATGCTTTTGAACATATTTCAACAAATAAAAGCATGCCAAGCTATAAATTGGATGCTCTTACGTGGGAGTTGGTACCAATTTGACCGGCATGGGTAAGTTGAGACTGTTGGGATGTGCTGGTGCTGCTTTGTAACTGCAATAAGGCAGGGGAAAACGCCAACTGTATAAACTAAAATTCAATCTAATCAAGGGACTAAGTTGTGTGACACCCGAGGTGGTGTGAGACAAGTCCAAACATACAGAAATCGGTCACTCATAAAGCACGGATGTGAGCTTTTGAGCGCTCGTTCTTCCACCTTTTAGGTAAATTCACAGTTTTCAGCTCAAGGAAGAAAATTTCAAGTTTTTAGGTTTTCCGTTCGAGAGTCATCTTATTTAGGTCGAGACGGACAAAAACGAGGACAAAAATGAATCTAATCCCTCATCGTTTAATATCGTGACGAAATTATATAGCCCTCATGTAAGTAGAACGAGCGCTCAAAAAGGTGAACATCATATAAGATAAGTGCTTGTTAGTGTTGGGAATAATCATATAATGATAATTTTGTTTGGATAAGTATGAACTATACAAATCATATAATTTTAGAAATGCCAAAAAATTATGTACCTATTGAGATTATGAGTAAATAAAAAAAATATCCATAAAATAGATTCATAAAACAAAATTAAAGATTGGCAAATGTGGGTGACTCATCGTCGTTGTGGGATCTAAGGACTTTTTCTCTTCTTTCAAGATTAATAAAAGATTATTTTTGGAAAAATTAATAACACAGTGCGACCTGCGCTGTAAGTGTCAGATGAATCAATGATTAAATAAAATTTATTATTGAATTCTTTTTTTTTAATATTTGATGAAAGACGAGATGTTGTAGTTTTAATCTTCCTAAAGGTACGCTCTCAGAGATTGGTTATGTTACCCCTACCCTTTTTTGAAGTTTTCGTTGAAGCTGAGACAGTGTGAATCAAAATTTTCTACTTCCAAGTGGGCGTGACGCGAGAAATTCTCTGTTATATCAGAAGTACTTCCCCTACCAATTGAAATTCACGCCCATTTGCATGTCACATATTCATAGCACATATTTCGAGAGTTACGTTACGAGGTGGGCACCACCATGTGAGCCCCTTTGTTGTTTTATTCGAGTAGCTCATCAGTATTTCCCCTGAAGGAGACTGCGACACCAGTACTTTATTTAGGAATAAGTTTCCAAACTCTTTATTTAAACCACAATAATATAAAAATAACTTTTTACCTTCCCAATTTTGGATCTTCATCATCATGCTTTGTGCTACCTTTGTAACACAGTGTTGCCAAAATTCCAGTTCGGTTAACGCAGAAGCAGGCAATGTCAACAACCAGGAGGACCAGAAGTATTGCAGCCAAAACTATTCCGATGATAGCTCCACTGGAAATGGTTGGGCTTTCAGCGGGAATCACAGGATCCATGCCTTAAGAAGAAAAGATGATTATAAATGTGATGCTCATCCTCAATTCAATGAAAACAAGTACTATGTAACAATTAGTTAGTTGTTAGTTGGATTGTGACTTATTGAGAGTGTGTTTTCTTGTTTGGAACTTAAACAAACTGAAAGAAAAAGTTACTATATATCTCAAAAACGACTTATACGATACAATATCAGTTTTCTGAACACTTATGAGTACATTATATAAAAGTTGGATCACCGCATTACTAGCAGGACTTCCAACGGCAGAAAAAACTGTTTTCAAGAAGAAAATTTCTAAACAAAAGGTATACCAGGGACACCAAGTGTGCAATCTTTAAAAAATGATTGTTTATTATTCTTCAAAATGCGTTAACTTCAAAGTTTACTTTTATAATTTATAATGCCAATTGAACATAATCAGTAGGGGGATCTAACACATCACCAAACGCTGAATTAGTCAATGATCAATATTTTCTGAATTATTCTACCGACAAATCAAAATATACAATAATAATATTCACAATGTGGAATGTTGATGGTGTTTAATAATGAACTTGATATGTAGTCTAAATCTATAACATATCATGCTGGTTCAAAAAGAAATTGCTTTAAAAGAATAAACTCAATACTTATGGTACCCAAAAATAATTCAAAAGGGGTTGTATACACATAATCCGTTTTTATTGTGTTCAAATTCTGAGTGACTTAAATGCAACAGTGTTGTATTAGTTATATTAGGAACAAAAAACAAACGGCATGCTGGTCTAAAAAGCGGGATTCGCTACTGAATCTATCTGTTAGCTTAATATTTGAGGTTCTGAATAGAAGGAAGAAGAATTCATAAGATGGTTTCATAATTCCTTTCTTTCTTTTCATTCTAGAACCATCAGTTACTACCTCTACGTACATTTTCAGATGTTTTGATCCTTTCAGCTGTATATTCTCAAAGAAGCTCACTCTAAGCAACACTTTACATCACTTCACAAAAGCAATCACTGATAATCAGAGTGAAAGAAAAGATCTCTAGTTATATTTTCAATAATTTAATTCGCTTAAGGTTGACATCTTTACTGCATTGTTTGTTTTACAATACTATCTTAACATAAATTATTATCCACAATTAGTTTTTTCAGAATAAAACAGATATAACCATTCATTAAATTCCAAAACAACCCTTACACTTACATCGATATGTAGACGAAATTTCAGAATGATCAGGACTTTGAGCAATAATTGGAAGAAAAACGGGAATGTATTCTGTGGAAAACTAATTTTTCATAATTTCAAATCACTGAATGAATTCATCAATTCATTGCATGTGCGTTGATGTCTACAACTTCCTCCAAAGAATTGTATATATTTGTAAGTATGAAAGTTGTTTGCAACAACACTTACCTAATATAGCATGCGACTCAATTCATGCTCACTGTACATAAACAATCAAAATTCTACTGTTAAAACTGCATTAGTACTTCCACTCACACAAAATGAAATGAAGATGTTTTCAACTCGTATTACCCTAAATCACAATCGTGACTGAAACCAAGTACATACTACAAAAATTGCTATCTTAAGTTTATGAAACACAAGTAGGTATATGGTTCATGTACTCATGATGTATACCGAATTTAGTGGAATATTTATTTTTAATAATTCAGACACCTAATCCATTTCATTCATATGTTATATCAATAAAATTATTTTGTATCTAAGTGAAAAACTTAACTTTTTAAATTTAGGTTTACCTAATAATAACACTCTTTCTCATAAATATGTAAAAATCTCAGTCGGGCACAACTATGTGCATTTTTGACACAAACATCAAACAACAGTCAAATTTTCGAAATGCATCCATAAGTTCTCAACAAGGATTGAACATTTACCATTGCCATTATACTAAAATTTTCATATTTTAAAGAACAACGAAATAAGTTTTCCATTGAAAACTTTTTGATGATCAGAACTATATTGATTTCTGTTACTGTGACGAATTTTTACGGAACAATCATTACATTGCGCCTAGAAGAGCCTAAAGGATGCAAGAAATAAATTCGAGCTTCCCCATAAAGCTTTTTGGTAATTATATAAATTCCCCAAAAATGATCCACATGCATTATCATTTTTGAATCGCCTTGATGGGTTAAATAAAAAACATAGTGAAGGGTTGAAAGTCATTGTCAGATGAATAACATGAAGAAAAGAAGCAAACCAAGAAAATATCTGAAGCCAAAAAAAAGGATTCAATACATAACAGCTGCCCCATGAAATATAATCCGACATGCAGACGACGCAGTTCGATGTATCAAAATGCAACATGCAACATATCAATAACGCGCGAAAAATCATTAATGCAAATCTGCAATTAATTTTTCACCATCTGCTCAACCATTAACTGAGTCATAAATTAACTGTTAAGATATTATATTAGATTAAGGTGTCCCGTTTAAGTTGGGAACCATTTTTTGGGAGGTGGAGGGCACACAGAAAAAATGTAGTATCTGTGAGTACAAGGACGTCGCCAGCCTTTGAGCTAGGGGGGAGGCAAAAAAAAATCAGAATAGAAATAATGAACTGATTTTCGTATATTATGCTATTATTTCATGAGTTTTTAAGGGATTTTTGAGCTCTAGGGGGGGGGGGGGGGAAATATTATGTGGCTACAAGTTTCACACCTATTCGAAAAAACCTTCAAAACAGAATCTAGTACTCATAGATACAACATATGGGATTTTATTGTAGGCCTTTATGTGGCCTCTACCTTCTATGAAAATGTTATCCTTCTTAACCGGGACACCTTATATCATTCCAATCAAAGGCACTCAATGGTTTTAAGTAGGTATCAATACATATTGTTGAAAGAGCGGAATAGAATTAATCATCAATAAGTAGGATTGAATTTTTATTATTGGTGATTGAAATTTGAAATTGTTCAAATTTGAATAGCTTAAAAGTGAAGTAGGGATTATCAAGCGAAAATTGTTCCTTGAAAGATTTAACATATCATATCACTCATGCAAATACCCATTTTTACTGACTGTATACAGCAGTAAGAACCTAACATGCTCAACTGGTAACTTGCAGATCTGCATATGGCTCAAAGATTCAATAACAAACGCTACTTAGTTATTGACACTGAATATCAATAAATAACACCAGAACACATAATTTAACCCCTGTATTCGAATTTGCCTCTCCTCAATTAATTCATTTCAAGCACCATTTCAAAGAGTTTATACGCAACACTAGTAACAAAGTCAAGGCCATCTCCAATGGAATAGGGAAGTTACTTGTACATCCCGAATTGAGTGTTGATGGTACACCACCTAGAGTGTATGGAAGGGTTAGAGTTACTTCGTGAATGATAGCAATGTCGCATTCCAAAGAAAACTCCTTATTGTAAGTTGTCTTCGAAATGTGGGTTAGTTGTAGCAATACCTAGTATGATTAGACTATCTACAACTGCGTGGAAAACCGCGAATATTTCAATGAAAAATCTCTGATTGACGAAAGAAGCCTTCAAAATGGGGAAGGCTGAGTATGACAAAAATTCTTATCATTGAATTTGGAATGAGTGAATTCAACATAATATTTTGTTATAATAAGAAACAGGTTAAATATGAACTAAATTTAAAAATAGTATTGGAACTCGAAAGCTGAATTGACATTAAAAATACCACAAATAATGCGTGAACAACACTGAAAGACACATGATATCGAGCGTGGTTCCGCAGGAACTATCTGTTTGGAGGCTGTTTTTACTTTGAGCTACTTCGTTGGAATTGTATCGATAAAAATTCTCACCTCTGGCCGTTTTTATTCGAATCTGTGCTGGTGAACTTGAACCTATGGCGTTTTGTGCTCGCAATTCCACTTTGTATACCGTATCAGCAAACAAGTTCGTCAGCTCGTAGTGCGTGTATTGAACAGATTGCTCGATTTCTTCGCTGCAATCGCTATCTCGCCATTCGCCGTTGATTTTTTCGGTCTGAAAGGAAAGGAAATGGTTAGGTAGCTATTAATCACGCTATTGTGATTTGGATATTTAAATTTTCAACGTTTTTATCGATTGTTGCTGAAAGTAAGGGCTAAAATGGAGCTATAGTAGCCAGGAGGCCGATAGTGAGACAGCTTCTCAGATTTAGATCCTTCCCTGCTGCATAGATAAGCGGAAATACACTCACCTTGCAATATCTGATGATGTACCGAATGATTGGGTCACCATTGCTGTTTGGAACGTTCCACCTGATATCGTAGCGATCTGCGTAAGGACTCACCGCCACCATATCATGCCTATTGCTGCCATTATCGTCTATTATACTGTGAGCCGGAAAAAGAATTTTGGGTTCGGCAGGTTCGGATCTCCTCGGCATGGAGATAGTTGCGGCGTTACTCCATTGAGCCATGCCGACGTCGTTACGAGCAGCAAATCGAAAATGATAGGTCACCTCTGGCAGTAAGTCCTCCAAAATATAAGGCGCTCCTGAAAATCATTCCGCAATGAATATAATGAATAAAAACGCTATGTTCGTACTCCTTTGTCGCTTATTAAGTCGCCATGTTGAACGAATACAGGATGATTCAGCTAATTGATTTATCACAATTTTATAGAGAGCTAAGACATCCACCTGTTATTTTTCTTTTTGCTCTTTGTTCAGATTATTCTCAATGTGCTTCCGATGGAACAGATCAACTTTACTTCTTAAATGGTAAACCTCTCCCTCATCTTCATAGCTTCATTTGTTTTTGAGGTAACAATCGTTGAATACAAATCGATTTGTAATGGGCTTTGAACTTTTACTGAGCACAAATTTCTTACAAAAAAATTGTATGGACATGTTGGCTGTTTTAGTGATGTTATGTCATTGCAGCATGTATGCTATAAAGGTACTGATAATAATTTTAAATTCATATATCATAGTTGGAAAATGCTACTTAGGAGACACAGAAATCTATATAAGGACCATAGGTCTTGCAGTATCATACTTCACCAACACATCTCAGCCTTATGATTCGTAGTCTGAATCGGCAGACTTGAGAGCGTTAAGCTGTAGAACATAGTATAGTACTATAATATGTTCTTTCTGAAAAACTGATGAATCACAAAATCTTACCGAAACTCCAGGTATGGTTTCTTGCATAATCCCAAGTCAATTCTCTCTCCGGCTTATATTGCACCGTTATAGTCCTCAATGGTAAACCCTCATCAAATCTGGGAGCAGCAATACTGAATTTGATGGTCGTCGCAGTGACACTGTGTGGAGTGACCTGCTGGATCATGTCCGGCTTGAAGGCCTCTTGCAGTGTTAAAGAAATCGTTTGGGTTCCTAGCTTGTTTGTGGCCACGCAATCGTACTGAGTATAGTACCTCTTCTCGTTGCGAGGGTGGACGATAAGGTTGGATTTAGGGGAAGTACCGACGATCATGAAGTTTGGAGATTCGTGTACCTCGATGCCGCCATGCATCCACTTGATGGTGGCGTTGGGAATGGCTTCGGGAATGCAGGAGATGTTTCCTGGTCGGTTGCCCCAAGTCCAGGTGGAACGTAAGTTCTTGGTTCTTTCGAATGTTGGCGGGAACTCCACTGTTATGTGACCGTTGAGCAGTGCCGTGCCTTTAATTATAAAAAAGGTCAAAAGAACATTGTCGAATAACATGACTCCATTGATTTTTCAAGTGCGATAGGTTACTGCTATAGCAATTCGCGAACAAAATTATTTTTTCCATGATTATAGAAATTGAAAAAAGAAAGAAACTTACCTGCTGAGTTTTCGGCGATACATCTATACAGTCCATCATCGGTTCTGTTCAAATTAGAGATTATTAAAGTGCCTATAGTTTCTCCCTTTTCTGTTATGATCTGCTGTTCCAGTGTGATCCTTTTATCCATAGGCTGTTCACCAAAAGTGAAAGGAACTTTGTTGCTCAATTTCTCGAAGACAATATTCGGTGGTGGCCTACCGTTGGCTTTGCAAATAATTTTTGTTTGCGAATGAATTGGCGCGGTAACGTTTATCAGCTCGAAAATTCTGGGCTTGACGAGTACCTGGACAGAAAGCAACAATTCTTTAAGACCTTTCTTTCAATTCTCCTTCCATTTATTTTCTACTAATATCAGCTATAAACTATCTTTGAACTTTTTGGGTTTTCTTTCCTAATATCTAAAACACAACTCATAATTCAACGATAATCTTGTTCCTAGTTTCCAGATAGTATGCAAGATACACCCAAATAGGTATCCTTCAATCGATTTAATCTATACATGTTGAATGCACATTAAACTCACCTTCAGATCGAGGCTAGTCTCAGCTTGACCAGCTTCGTTTTCTGCCACGCATTTGTATGAAGACTGATCGTTGAATTCCACTCTACTGATGTGAAGATCCCCATTGATCTCGTTTACAGTGAATCTGTCTGCTTTTCTCAAGTCCTGAGATGTGCCAACTTTGATCCAAGTATATTTCGGTGGTGGTTTTCCAATAGCTCTGCATTTAACAACGGCTGAGTCTCCTTCAACCACTGATACATCTGAGATTGGCTCGATCTTCGGAGGAATGAGCACTTCTACCTGTAATTCGAATATTCATATCGAACTCCATTGAGATAGCAAGGGGAAAGATGGAATTGTGCAGTAAATTTGCTTCCGGGTCTACATTGATTTACCAAGATCACGCTCATTCTAGGTTCTAGAATATAATTTAGTGAGAGAATTGGACTAGTAGAGATCTAATTCGAAAGTAAACCGCTGGATCGTGCTGCCATCGGAGGAGAGTAGTGATAAATCGGTTTCTGGTTTGTTATGTCGTCATCAGTAGGGGAAGTACGCACAAAATGACATATGGTTTTATTTCAATTTCTTGTTATTAGTGAATCACAGTAATGTCATATTTTACTCCTATGATCTTTGGTTTTTGCTCTATAAAATCTTATCAACATTTATGAAATAAAAGTAACAAGAAATAAAATATTTTTAGCTAAATTGGGATGAACGAGAATTCATTTTGTCCGTTAAATCTGTATATTTCATTTTGTCCATAAAGCGTTATAAAAATAGAAATATGTATATCGAATAAATAGAAATGTATATTTAACATAAAAAACTTTATGAATACAAATAAATAAAATAAATTGAGAAAATGGTGAAAACTGGCCATTTATTCTAAACATTTGGCGCAATAAAAAAAACTCGTGACCTATTGATTCCTGTTATCCTTTCTAATGACCGAATGAACAAAAGTAGAGCATGCGAGTTTTCAGAGGTTAATAGAACTCACTCGGGTCATGTGAATTGGTAGATAGTTCCGCATTTAATACCTCCTATCATAGATGCATAGAATACCTAGTATTGGCACTGATTAGATTTTGTTCGAGACTTTCTTGTCGATCGAAAATCTGAGTATTTGTTCTGCTCTTCATTTCTCTCGAAAGGGATCGCGCTATTTTGCATTGCAACAGTAGCGCCACAACCGCGAAATATTGCGGATTATTCCGGAAGTAGCACCATATAGGGTTTTTTGATCTCCAAATTTTGGTCACGATTTTTAGTAAGGAGTCTTTGCACCAGGTATTCTATGCATCTATCTCTTAACTCAAATTATGATGCTTATGCAAATCAATTGAAAAGTAGGAGTGTAGGACGGGCAGCGAGTCCTTAAAAACGCACCACCCAAGAGTTATTATGCACCCAAAGCATATTGAATTCCCGCAATGAAATTTCCTAAACCATGAACCACTTTTTTGGTACGTCGAAAATTCCCAAGATTCCCTACCCAAAGAAGTTAGTCTCAGCGTGATACTTTTTTGGATTTATTCTTATCCGCGTTCCAAGATCTGGTTCATGATTATAGTGTTACGGCGTAGCAACATCCTCAAGGAAGCCTACCTCAAGCCATCCACCCACACCTGTAGATTTACAAACTGCAGATATTTCACCCACGTGACTTATCTCATAGAGGTAAGTCCATTTTATGGAAAATTTTGTGAAGAACCATTATACAGATTGTGTAATGTCATCTTCAAATATAATAACCTCGAAATCTCATATTGTGAAGGAGGGCTGTCCAAAAGGAACTACTGAATGACAGATATTGGTACATAACATAAATTTGCTATATATTGGCTCATTATACTCAATTGTGATTAATACTGTTATTTGCTTTTATTTTGTGATTCTTTGAGTTCATAGAATTTTTCTCAACTCTAGCCAAATGAATAATTATAATAATAACACAACACCAGGACAACACGATAAGTCTGATAGGCTGCAGTAAGTGCAAACCTCACTCTATAGTAACTCTATGACGATCTATAGTGGTGGACAAAATGAAATACCGGGTATTCCAATCAGTATTTTTTCCCTCGGAAAGATCTTCCTCAAATTCTAACACTTACCTTGATTTCCGTAGATTTGATCTGTCCAGTCGAGATGACAACTGCTGTACATTTGTAAACGCCATCATCGGATTCCCTGATATTCTTTATGGTGAGTCCTCCATGATCAACGATGTATCTGTCATGGGTAACAATGTTATCGTCATTTTTGTACCAGTCAACCGTAGGGGTAGGGCTGCCTTTCACTTCACACTTAATGGTGTAATCAGTACCGATTTTAGGGTACTGATTCTCTGGAGCATTTACGAAGGTTATATCCTCTAAAAATTAAATATTTTCAGAATGCTGTTTTCGAGAAATAAGTAAGCTATGGAATATCGTGAAGCAACGCTCACCATAAGTTTCTACAGTTACATAATTCTTCAATTCAACACTGTTAGCATACTTGGCTACACAAGTGTAGTTTCCAGAGTCTTCTTTTCTTAGAGAAGGGAATACAAGCATCAAACCAATGTCACCGGGTAGATTCTGCAAAAAACTCTCTTATTATGTTCCCAATTAACATTTTCAACTTTCGAATGGATCCTCAGGTGTTCAAATGTTCTTATTACTAATGAAATGATAACATACCTGAAGATACATATGAGTCCTGCTATTTGCCTCGATCTTTCGGCTCATAGAGTCCAACCATTCTAACTGCGTTATCAACCTGGCATCTCGAACTACAGGCTTACAGGTGAGTGCCAATTTTTCGCCTATAGCTTTGGATACGATCTTGAAACGTGGCATGATGTCGAGATGTTCTTTCTCACAGAAACCTGTAATAGAAATCAATTTTCAATATCAGGTAAAGAATCCAGTTTTTTATCGCGGAACAGCATATTAGGTATATACAAGGAAAAGTAGAAAAATAAATAAAAATTTTATATATTATTTGTCAATTTAATTTTCGTAAAATGTTTCAAAGCAAAGCATCAACAACGCATCAAGACATTTTGTATATCATAAATGCAACTGAAGAACACAACTATTAAATAGTACACATTGAGAAATAATATTTTTGAAGTCTCCATTCACTGGGAAGCTGCTATGGCTGAAGTAGTAACCATCTCTTCAATCAATTTATTCTGATATTCTTCCCTGATTTTATCGAACATTTCTCTAGTTGCAGAACTCTCAAAATGTAACTGTTTTCTGATTTCTTCTGAGTTAGGCATCCAATAATCTCTTTTCACATAGGCGTAAGCAAGAGATGCAATCATACTCCCGAACAGTGGATACTTCATTTTTACGACAAAATTGTAGAGGCTGACGTTTTTTTGCCATTTATTGGCAGCATCCAAAATCTTTATAGTTCTCTCTAGAACAGTAGGATGGCTCATTTTTGCACAGAATGTTCGTCACGTATTTTTCACAATAATTTGACAAGTGTCAAATGTGAGAGCTTAGCTTACTCAATATTTTTCTGAACTGAGATATAGCGATATTGACTCTGGTGTCGACACTGATTATATTTTGTTTCGACTTTTCCTATGAACTATTATACATGTATACATAACCAATCGAAAGATATTATTATAATTCAGAAAACAACCAATCAACCTTTTTTTCGTCACATCATTTTATGTAATTCTGATATCACAGGAACTGTGAACTCTCTTCAGAATTACTTGTGCCTATACCTCTTGTTGTAATAAGGGTATATTGGTGGAAAGTATGGTAGAATATCAAGCATAATTTCCTCTTCTTTGCGTAAATTATGTACACCTGTCGTTTTTGTCTTCTATCATACGAATCTGCTCTTATAAAAAAGATGCCTCGTCAATGAATATTTTTTCCAATTGAAATAATGAATGTTGATTGACCGTTATCAAACTTAGGCCATCTCTACAGTTGAAGTTATAACTGCAATACATCAGTGTGAAATGTTCTTAGTACTTTTTTGGAGTGAATTATCACGAGAAAAGTGTTCGATTTCGGGAAAATGGGATTTGATACGCCATTTTGATGCACGCTCGCAACGAGTTTAAGCATTCCGAAAGATGTTCATTAATGAAGAGTGAAATCATATAAATCATTATAATTATACAGTATCATGGTGTTGGTGTTGATGAAAGGAATAAATTCGTTATCTCATAAACCGGAGACTTTAGGTGAAAATCCTGAAACCCGTCGATTTTTATTTTAAAACGGGCTATTCGTGAGGATATGTTTTTATTTTTGACGTCATCTATGCGAGCGTGATGACGTCATCGCTAAAATTTTTAAATCGAAATGTGGATGTTCTAATACATTATTTGAAAGGTCTTTTGAATACCTATTCAGCCATATCAATAATATGTACAGTGAGTTATTGATTTTTGTATTCGTTTGAAAAATTAATAAAATTTTATTATTTCAATAAATATTTTAAATTTATTATTCATTAAATATAACGAAACCTGAATTAAGTGCTCAAATTGTTTACCTCCAGCTAAAATACAATGAGAAAATTATTTTTGTGTGTGAATAAATACATCATACCAAAACTTAATACATTTTATTAGAGAATCTGTTGAAATTTCATCATTAATATTTGTGTAATAATGTATAACAACACCCACATTTTCATTTAAAAATTTTAGCGATGACGTCATCACGCTCATATAGATTACGTCAAAAATAAAACGGTATACTCACGAAGAGGCTGTTGAAAATAAAAATCGACAGATCTCAGGATTTTTCCATAAAGTCGCCGGCTTACGGAAAAACGAGTTTATTCCTTTCATTTGCACCATATTGTACAAGGTGCGGCACGGAGGGCGGACGTTTTTCAGATGGGCATAACTTTCCCCCACTGAGGACGAGAGAAGTGGGGAAGGTGCCGTTAGACTCGTGTGTTCCTAGCATTTATTTACCAGTTGTCGCAAACTCGCATCATTGGCCCTTACTTCTTCGAAGACGTTAATGGTCGTGCTGTTACCGTGAACTCAGAGCGGTACGTCGAAATGATCAACAACTTCTTTATCCCCGAATTACGACGGCAACGTGTTCCAATCCGACGTGTGTGGTTCCAACAGGATAGGGCGACCGCCCACACAGCCAGAGCATCAATGGACGTTATTCGCCCTCTCTTCCCTGGTCGCCTTATTTCCAGGTTTGGCGATGTTCATTGGCCTCCCCGGTCCCCAGATTTATCCATACCTATGCGATTTTTTCTTATGGGGACACCTCAAGGCTAGAGTATACGAGACCAAGCCCCGAACTCTGGACGAATTGAAAAGGGCTATTCGCGTGGAAGTTGCCCAAGTTGAGAGAGCGATGTTGGAGAGAGTCTACGCGAACTTCCAAGAGCGCCTCCAGCACTGCATCACCGATTTCGGCCACCACATGCCTGATGTGATTTTCCACACTTGACTGTCTCAAATGCTATTTCCTTGAGAATCTGATTCCGTCAATAAATGTGTTTTTGAGTAAAAATTAACGCTTTTATTATTTTTTTAAAACCATCCATCCTCCGTGCCGCACCCTGTATAATCGATGAGTTTTAGATTTGTACATTTTTTAACTCTTGATTCTCCTCACTGAACGAACCACTTTTTTCCTAAATCATTTTTTCAAATCCATAAAAAAACACCTATCTTTCCACCTGTACTTTTATTTTGAATTAACTGAATTATGGTTAATACTTTACTGATATATGTATCTAATAATTATTATTGATGTTATTGGCTTATATGTGTTCTATGAGACTATTTGAAAACGTTCAGTGTTGTAATTTTTTGAATAACCCATTATTTTCGAAAATGAACGCATTTTCGGTTTATTATAAACGTCCGGTGTTCATCTATTTCACATCTTTTCAGTATATAAAGGAAATTGATTGGTGATGAATATCTTGTTCGAAATGGAACAATATGAATAAATCGAATAAACGGAATACTAAATACAAATAAAATGATCCTTTCAAATAAGTTTTCGTATTCTTTAATCTCAATCTGTGCCTTTTTCCATTTTGGCCGAATTGCCGAAAACTAATTTATATATTCCTTCAAAAAAAAAAAAGGTTAGTCAAAAAGGTCGTGAAATAATTCTGGATGCAGCTTTGAAATTTTTTAGTGTTACGGTATTTCCTAAATGTTTTTAGTAATTTTCGATAAAAAATAGCAGATTCGTGGAGATTTCTTCCAAACCAAAACTAATACCTTTTAGTCTTTTCAACAAAGCCGAATTTGGTAAACTCTGTCTTCCGCTTAGTCAAGAGATTTGTGATTATTGAAACTCTTAAAAAAAATTTAATTTCATGTAGGTAACGAACAGATATTAACCGTTTACAATGTTCCTGTGACTCATCTTTCAAAGGGAGCACAACTATGTTAACGGTTAAATACAGCGAAACATTTTGCTTTAAGTATCCAGGTTCCCAGCTAGAAATTCCGTAACTGAGTGCTCTTCCGAATATCCAGTCGCTCATCACTTTGATGAATAAACATAATCTTTGTCGGAATTGTTAACAGTTTCATGTTTGCCAACCTCTCTGCGTTGGATCGCTTCCACCACTTGCAATGCAGGAGTTTGCAGCTTCCTTCTACTGCCAGTTTGCACTGCTTTAATCGTGAAACCCAAATTAATTTCTTGATCATCTGATTGTTTGCATGCGACGTTTCGTCCGGTTATTATCTAGATTCAGGAACAATGGTGTTCTATAATTAAGTACTAGATGAAATTGTGATGGAAAAGGAATACATGGCTTGCATTCGAGTTGATATGATATAATCTTCAATGTTCAAGAAAATTGAAACACATAGGTAATAATAGTATCGTCGACATGAATAAATTAGGTACCAGGAATTGAACAAGTAAAGTCCACCATGTTGGCACCACTGTCCTCTATACTCACGCGGAGTCTGAGCTTGATCTGTCATTTCGTTTGTTCACAGTGCTCCAATTTGTCAGTTATTCTCAAGAGTTATGCTAATTTGAAAAATAACAGAGAAGGAATCAGTCTTGAATTTGAATTCATTGAATGGAACCAGTATTTTGATATATAAATGTTGGGTCAAAAGTCAAACTTCAGGGACGCGGTTCAAAGATGGCGGAAAAATGAAATTTATAGCAAAGTTACGCAACCACTTGGATAGAATTAAATTCGGATAGCCTTTTTCATCTCTTGTATTTTTCTCGTAAGATGAAAAAAATGAAATGAATGAAAAAAAAATAAAATGTAAATCATTACGTGTCGGGAAAGGTCAATTCATTTTAGAACTTATTCACATTTTATTTTTTTATTTCAAAACGTTACATTTTACGAGAAAAAGTTTCTAATAAAATCAGGCTATCCGAATTCAATTCTATCCAAGTCGTTGCGTGAGTTTTTCTCTGAATTTAGTTAACAAAAAGGATAGGGATAGTCTACTTCAACCCCCTCCACTCCTTCTAAAAATATGAAAAAATTTCAAAAAGTGTGTTTTAATAATAGTTATACTTCTATGAAATATTATCATTCTATCGTTTTTCGTTTTCAAGATACAAAATAAAAACATATTTTTTCCGCCATCTTTGAACCGCGATATCTACCCAACATTTGAATTTTGACACCACATTTATATAACAAACTACCCTTAATTTTGAACAAAGAATCACCCTTTTCATTTTTTCGGTGTTATTCAGATATACATATTGTTCAAAGTTCACACATTTGTTTTCTTTCACCACAAAGTTTATACATAGGATGGGCTTATTTGGTTAAGAATAAGACCGAGATTCTCTGTGCTATGTGCGATTCTATGGCTGTTACAAAAATCCCACAAGCAGTTGAAGCAGTATATACCTGCTCAGAATGATCTTTGCCATCAGTCGCATCGTTTTTATACAGTTTAGCCGAAGCCCTCAACAAATTGTTTCTACGTCGGCCTTTATTGCGCCACCCGTACATGGTGAATTCGTGTGATAAAGACTTTTACCCAGCCAACAACACCTACAAAAGCAGATACGTAACTTTTAATCTGAACAACCGTAAGTACCATTTCCTACAGTGTTTACTTTGTGGTATTTATTTCTCTATTCAAATATTCATTTTTTTTATTCTTTAATTCTCGTAGTAAAAGAATTGATACGCAGTCCATTTCTTCTCTCCAAGAGAGCTCCTGTAGTCCTGTATTTTATTCACATATTTTAGATGATGCTTGCAAATACATTGAAAAGGATTCCAATTACTATTTTCGTGTTTCCTTCATTTTCTAATAAATTTTCCAGTTTCGTGATAACTTCCAGTCAACTTCTAAATAGTTAATTCTAAACGATGGAAAGCCGTACTCGACAAAACCTGTTTTTTTGTCAACTGATTAATATCGAAAAACTTTCTTAAAACAACAACTGGACATCTCCTAATGAAATTTACCATCCCGAACTTCTTTCCTCTTTTCGAAAACTTTGCAGACGGTTTTAAATAATTCTGCAGATTCGGATCCAATAATAAATGCTTCAAGAAGAAAGGTGCTGAGGGGTGTATTCGACTGTGAATCTCTTTGAACCGTGCTGCAATATTTCGCCTGCTGGTTATTTATGAAGGGAACTCTGAGATTCTCTCTCGCTCAACTTTTATATTATTGAAGAACGTGATACATAATCCCTCAGAAATGCATCGTGAGATGTAACTGTATAGACGGGGAAATTTATTTAGAAAAGTTGAATTTCTGAATTATCATTAGAAATAAGGCTAAACAAATTTTGTTTGATATATTACAGGAATGGAAGTCGTTCTCCCGGACAAGATTGTTGTCATTTCGCATTTCGCCCGGAAGCCTGTAATTGTGTGATTTTGAGCTGAAATTGGTGATCAGATATTGGATTGGAATCAGTGATGAAGAATTCGTGTTCAAATTGAAACCTCTCTGTCCGTCCGACCGTTAACACGATAAAACAAAAAAAAGAACAAGCTCTCCCCAAATCCATATCGAATGGATTTTTTCCCTTAATTTATCGAAAACGCCATTGTTCTTTCAATGATAAACAATATAAGACTTCTCTAATGAGTAATTACATACCTGTATCTATTTTCAGTATCTTTTCTGAGGTAAATATGTTTTATGTTTAGTAAAAGTTTTAGAAATATCAAATATTCGATATTTCCTAAAATTAGAAATATTTACACTGTTTGTCTTGGCAGGACTCCGAATAAAGGAATTTTTACCCGCCTGCGCCAGAAGGAGGGTAATGTTTTTAGAGTGTATGTAAAGGGGTTGAAGTTTTTTGACATTTGACAAGTATAAACTGCGTATAAAATGGTGAAAATTTGGCAGAGACGGTTCGCAAAAGTAAAACATTTTTGGATCGTCGTGAAGCTGTTAGGACAAGTTCGTGATGATAAAACACGTTCACGTCGCTCAAGAACAGCTGAGAATATTGCTGCTGTAGCCGAAAGAAATCCCAGATTTCTCCATTCCTCGTCGTTCTTTAGCATCATGCATTCCACAATCGTCGTTACACCGTATTTTGCAGAAAGATTTGGTTCTTGAGGCTTTTAAAGTTATAAAACCTTCAAGCCAGCCGATCATCAACAACGTCGTGTCTTTGCTGATTGGGTCCTTGAAATGCATAAAAAATTATCCGGAATTCCATCGAAAAAATCACTTCGAGTGATGGGGTCCATTTCCATCTCGGTGGCATCGTCAACAAGCCAACTTGTCGCATCTGGGGCTAGGAAAATCCAAGAGTAATTGTTGAAAAGCCTCTCTATCCTCAACGTGTGACTTGGTCACGTTTATGGTCCGGCGGAGTCATTGGACCTTACTTTTTCGAAAATGGGGCTGGAGCAACAGTAACGGTGAATGGATTGCACTTCGAGAGATGATTAATACATCAATTTGAATACATACACGTGTAACAGCCAAATGGAATAAATTCGATAACGAATAAATGAGGGCGTGTTGGGAAAAACGCTCGGACACGTCGATTTGTAATTTTAAGTGCGCATATTTTTCAAGAAAATAATATTATATAGGGTGTTCCATGTGACCGTGGACAATACCAACTTTCTTATTTCAAATGCAATCCCCCCTGTATATTATTTTTATTTTGGATTCTTCAGAGAATTCTAGACACAATTCATGCACAATGTCCTATACCTATCTTTAACTATTTCGGAAGTATTGAGTGTTTTCAGATTTATTGCAAAAATCCACGTTTTGAATAAAAATTATTTTATTTCAAAATTCGGCACATAACACTTAAAACCTAATAAGTAATACTGATTATTTCTCAATTATTAAAAAAAAAAAACAAAAAAAACATCAATGTCAATGTAGGAAATGTTCAAAATGCTCGCCGCGAACGTCTTGGCAACATGCTAATCTGGTGTAGAATTGTTTTCTTACGTTACTCAACACTTAATATTTCCGAAGAAGTTGAAGATATGTACCTATGGGATATTGTACATGAATTATGTCTAGAATTTTCTGAAGAATCCAAAAAATAAATAATATACTGGGGGTCGCATTTGAAATAAGAAAGTTGGTATTGGCCACGGTCGCATGGAACACCCAATATCGTTTTAATTTCTTGAAGAATATGCGCATTTAAAATTACAAATCGACGTGTCCGAGCGTTTTTCCTAACACCCCCTCATTTATTCCATTTGGCTGTTACACTCTGTATAATGTATTGCCTGCAATTCATTAGAGCATTCACGACACATTTATTTTGAAATACATACTATTTACTGCTCGATAAAAAAAAATTTCATTGATTGTCTTGCTTTCACTTCTCCGTTAAATGTATTTGCAGTTTCTTATATTCTCATTAATAATTTGTTTTTTTGGATACTATCTCTGTTTGGATGCGCTATCGAATGTGAACTATTATTTTTGTAGCACATGCAAAAAATCTAGCTCGAATTTCATGTTTTGCATATTTTTTCAACCGAACGTGGTGTAAAAAAATGGCGAGCTGAGTGCCAAACATGCATTGAGAATCCGGAATGGTATAACTCGCTGTATTTCCCGAATTCATTACAGAATGAATTTAAGAGGTTGGGATGAAATGATGTGATGACGATTTTTATGTAAAAAAAATGTCCCACTAAAGAACAAAATTGAAATGTCCGACCGATTTTCCAAATCAATTTCTTCTTTCCTTTTCAATGTGACATCTGGTTTGAATGGAAATGAAAATTTCGTAGATTTTTCATTCTCATAGACAGCAATAAATCAAGTCGAAGTCTTTCCGTTCATAACAACCCACCCCCTCGAGTTCATATGATGGATGATATTCAAATCTTCCCCAATGAGAATTTACGCACAGGAGTCCTTATCGAAATGAAATTCCGCATCGCTCTCTGCGTCTTCCGTTTCTGAAACAGCGGAAGTAACCAATCCCGGTCTGAATCCAACCTTGACGCATCCTTCAACCTCCAGGACCCTCAGGACAATACAGATGGACCACCGAAATAATTCGATAACCCTGCAGGAGCCTTTTCAACCTCCGTTGTAATAAGGAAGTCGAAATTATAGGCTACAAGTTTGGGAAGGAAAAATGTAAGTGAAGCGTGCTTGGATAATGCAGGGGGTAAAGTAACAAAGCGCGTCCTCCACCCCTATTTTATGCTATATGATGCGGAACACCATTAACCTTATAATATATCAAGTTTCAAGACGTTTCTATATCAAATTCATCTTTCTTGATCTTTTTATGGCGAGACGGTTGTGGATGTTGTGCAGCGGGATTATTTATGAAGTAAGATGCGTTTCGATGCGAGTGCAGATACGATGTTCGAGAAGTTTTGCCTCAATATATTTTGAGCATATTCGAGGTCACACACTGTCGACGGCATTCAAGACTTTTGGGAGGAATTTGACTCGAATATTAGGAAAATTTGGTTAATTCACAGAATTATTATCTAAGGATTTTTTTCAATAATCAGTTCTGATCTATCGTTCTAAACCATTTTCAGCACTGATGCTGTGCTGATAAATAGGAAAAATGGCAAAAACTGGGGAACAGACTGTATATTATTGCATTTTTCTATTAGCTAAATATTGTTTGCTAATTATTTCAAAACAAATATCAAAACACAATAAATGAGAGAATTTGACTAGTAAACCGCTGGATAGTGCTGCCTTCGAAGGAGATTAGTGACAGACCGGTTTCTGGCTTCTCTCATTTTTCATGAAGGGTCCTAGGAAGATGTTTGAAGACCTCATTCTTGAGGTCTTCATTCTGTACTTGGAAGATGCAATGAAAGAGGAAATAATCCAAATTGGTACAGCTATGCCGAAGAGAGTAATGGACATTGGACAACATCCGCGAAAGACTCCACATGTGCGTCACTCGCCGAGGATGTCATTTGTATGATACTATTTTCAGGACATAAATAAAAAAAACTTGATTCATGGTGTCTTATTGTACAGTTATTTACATTTTGTCGCGAATTTTACTCGAAGGAATCGGACGTGTAACAACCCTTCGGAGTAGTCCAGGCAGACTAGAACGACTCAATTTCGCCAGGGAAGTTATGCCCTTTCAAGGTGGATCAATAATGTGCTGAAGGGGGGAGGGGGATAATGTTCAGTCGCCATACCACTCTCATTATCGTTGAACGAACAATGACTGGTGCCATCTACGTAAAAAACATCATTGAACGAATTTGGGGACAATTTCATTTATCAGAATGATAACGCTCCACCACATCGCACACGAAGGGTTCGAAATATTCCTCAAGAGAACAATTGAACTACTTAGGGGGAGCAATATCTAATTGCCATGTCCCACCTTCAACTTTTCAGAAATTGAGTTTAGAAAAATGGTATTGGGCTGATTGACAGAAGAAGGGCAATAAGGACTTTTGAATTTGGAGATTCAGTTGTGGAATAACTAACGGGTGTTTTTTTTCGAGGTATAGAACTTTGACTTGGCATTACTGTTCAAGATGACGACCGATTTAACAGCGGTCAAGTGATTTATTCTCAGTTTGGTTTGGCAATTCATCATTAATAGACTCACGCCTGAACAACGCTTGCAAATAGTGCAATTTTTATTTCGAAAATAATGGTTCTGTGCGGAATACGTATCGCACACTACGTCCATTTTATCGTCGACAAAATCGTCCATCAGAGCAGTTAATTCGATTAGCCATGGAACGTTTTCGCACCACGTTTACACTTATTGATAACTCGCATCCCCAGAAACGCAGTACGGTGCTACAGAAGAAGCTATTGCTACTGTAGAGCGTAGCATTGAGGAAGACCCGAATGAGTCCATGGTGTCGGTATAGAGCCATGATTACTAACTTTTTCATTCCTGAATAGAACAATCATGATGTCCAGGAGCTGTGGTTCCAACAAGACGGCGCAACATGTCACACAGCTCGTGCCACGATCGATTAAGGCAGCTCGTAGACCGGTACGACGCTACCGCTACGCGACCGCGACGAGATTTGAGTCGCGGCGATCAGTAACATGGGTCGTTCACACCAAAGCTACGCTACCGCTACGCGATCGGTTTCTATGTTATGAAAAAAACTCTCCATTGTCAAAAATGTCAAGCAGTGATGAATGCATAATATCAGCTTATTATTATTTGAAAAAGAGTCTCCACTCCACAAAACTATAGGTCACCGAAGTGCACCAATCGAAAATAAACTGTTCTGTACATGGTGGGCATAATTGGCGATACCTGAACTAAAACTTTTTGGCCCAAAGAGATAGAGGAAAATGAACGGCAAATTACGGCTTTTTTTTATAAACTGATAATGCCATCAACTGCATTCCTTCGTTTTCGAGCTATAGGCCAAAATTTAAATTTCGACGATTTCAACTTTGGTCATTATCTCCGTTGCTGTTTGTACCAGAATGTTTAAATAAAAACATTATACAGATACTTTTTTTATAGCAATCGAGTGTAGTATCATGAGTTCTTCCAAGAGTTTTTTTTGTTGAGCTTTAACATAAAGTTGTGTAATTTCTTAGGAAAACAGTTGTTTAAATGACTTACAAAGAATAGCCATTTTTTCCGTGCCTGAAATATATCATGCATCATACATCGCTCCCTCAGATTCGTCCAGATATCATGAAAAATATTGTTTATATGTGAAATTTCAATTATTCAGTATTAAGTAGGCCGAAGCACAGAATATGTATATGACATCGGGTGGTCCAACAAAAAATTAGCACCACAATATTTCAAATTCAAAATGAAAATGTGGACAATCTCTCGGACTCGTCAATTTCTGATTTGAGGGGGAAGAACTTCTCCGCTTTTTTCATCCCCGTAACTTCAACCCTCTAACGAGGGTGAGTATAACCCCTTGATTTTGAATTGGAAAAAGGGGTGTTGCGATAACCAATGTTGAAGATCGTATCGAGTACTATCTGACCCTAAAATTCCGCTCCAAAATATCCATTGATAATCAAATAACAGCGAAAGTAGTGGAATTTATCTCGAGCATATTATTCGTATCCGACCTATGTATTCGACACATTTCAAAGGTATTTAGTAGTAAGTACTCCTCCACTATTTTATCGGTGAATATTTTCACAAAGACTCTTGATATACAGAGTGTCCCAAGTTCGAGTGCCTATAGACGTTTCTGGAGAACTGGACATATTTGAAATCCGAAAATTTGAATAATGATATTGTTCATAATTCCCTACTGAGTTGAAATATTTTTGAAGCCTGAACACTCCCGGTAAGGTATACAAGGAGCGAAAATTAATTCGTTCAAATATTTTTTTTTCTATTTTTTCGTTTCTGATATGATTGAGTTTTCAATGATGAATAGGTACATTATGTTAAAACCATTCAAATAGTTCTCAAAATACCGAAAAAAAAAACGGAAAAGAGTCAAATATTGGTAGTCAGTATTATATTCATTTTTATTGTTCTCAACATCCTGAGCGTGAACCGTTATCATAACATAAAAGTAGAAGAATGTGGAAAGGACATGCATCTTTTGAATTTTGGAAATATCATAACAGGGAGTGTCGAAAACTGTGATCGAAAATTGGCCATATTTTTCTGTTTTTCAAAGGAAAACCCTTATTTTTTTATGATTGCGTAAGATTCTGCGAAGAAAAATAATGATACTACTCTAATAAAGTAATATATAAAAATGAAATTATAAAAAAAAACTCAGAGTATTATCATTATTTTTCTCTCCAGAATCCAACGCAATCATAAAAAATAGGGTTTTGGTTTGAAAAACCAATTATCGACACAAAATTTGGAAATTTGATATTTCTGAAATTCAAAAGATGCATGCCCATTTCACATTCTTCTACTTTGATGTTATGAAAACGGTTTGCGCTCAGGATGTTGAGAACAAGAAAAATGGAAATAATACTGACTACGGGTTTTTTTTCGATATTTTGAAAACTATTTGAATATTTTAACAGAAATGTATTCAGCATTGAATACTCAATCATATCAGAAACGAAAAAATAGAAAAAAAATAGAAAATCATTTGATTTTCTATGATTCTTGGAGGACACTATAAGAAAGTATATAGAAAAAAAATTATTTGAACAAATTTATTTTCGCTCCTTGTATAACCGAGAGTGTTCAGGCTCCAGAATGCCTTCTCTGGGCTGAACCCAGGTCTTGTGCGCCACTGTTCATCCGCATCTAGTTGAGAGACTCACACCCCAAGACACGTCTACAAAAATACCACGAGTCGACCTCATAGGTCGACATGAAGAGTCCCTCTCACCCTAGGAATACCCGAGGGAATACCTCATGAGTAGTGAGTGCTGATTTTACTCAGAATTAGAACAAATTTCATTTCAGTCGCGTCGCTGTCCCCTGGCGACCGACATGTCGAATCTCCCGTGAGCGGTAGCTTACAGGTCGCGTCGCGGTATCCCCGGTGTACGCGCTCCTATTTAAAATAAAGGGCGCGATCTCTCAGCGACCAGAATTAGCGGTCGCGCAATGCTGGCGATCGAGCATTCACTCATTTCAGTCTCCCGAGATCGGTAGCTTACAGGTCGCGTATCGGTCGCTAGCGGTATCCCCGGTGTGCGCGCTCCCATTCAAAATAACGTGCGCTACCTGTGAGCGACCAGAAATCACGGTCGCGTAGCGGTAGCGTCGTACCGGTCTACGAGCTGCCTTATTGAAACACACGTTTGGTGACCGCCTAATTTCACGTTTTGAACCAGTGAATTGGCCTCCAAGATTTGTGATTTAACACCGCTAGACAACTTTCTGTGGGGCTATGTAAAGTCATTGGTCTATGCGGATAAGCAACAAACGCTTGACCATTTGGAAGACCACATTCGCCGTGTTATTGCCGATATACGGCCACAAATGTTGGAAAAAGTCATCGAAAATTGGACGTCCAGATTGAACTACATCTTAGCCAGCCGTGGCGGTCATATGCCAGAAATCATAGATATTAAAAATGTATTGCCACAAGGTTATCTTTCGGATAAAAAAAATTCATGTCAATCGAATAATCCATCGTTGTTTTATTGCAATTTAAAGTTCTATACCTCTAAAAAAACACCCTTTATAATTAATCAAAAATAAATAATCGGTAAATTTAGAGTTTCCCCATTTTCCTATTTTGTCTCATCCTGATGAAAGCGAGTAACAAAGATTTTCTATCGAATATATTGCAGTTGAAATGGTGGAAAAAATTTTCATTTCATTTCCAGAACATAGATTGACCATTTCTTGAGGAACCTAGAGGAGCCAAGACTTTTGACGATATACAGATATGGATAATGTAGTTGGAAACACTGGGGTCTTCTAGTCCAGTTGAACAGTGGAAAAATCGAAACCTCAGTGCGATTCGATATCGAATAAGCGGCTGGTCTAGTTTTATGGCAGTTTGTAGTGGGGATGCCAGAGCGCAACGATATAGGTAAGCAGCAGAGATCCAGGCATCCCCACTACGATCGAAACTGCCATTAAACTAGACCAGCCGCTTATTCGATATCGAAACGCACTGAGGTTTCGATTCTTCCACTGTTCAACTAGACTAGAAGACTGCTCGGATTTTGTACTGAAATTCCAGTGTTTCCAACTACATTATCCATATCTGTACATGTGTATTATAGAAGGAGGTTATGGAAACGCCGGTGAATCTGCAAATGACGCCTTTCAGGATGTAGAGCGCTCGCAGAACTTTATTTGGAAAAAAGTTTTTGAATATCGGTCGATATTCATGAATGACCAAGGACCTTGTGCATAAAATGGTTCGCGTTTCAGCCTGTGTCCTGTGTTATCAATATTAAAAGGCAAACGTCTGAACTGGAGAACTCCATGCACAATGGAGACGAGCCCCTAGGGATATCTCCAGACCTGCCAACTATAAAGGGGCCATCCAGAAAAGGTGTATTGTGTCACATACACACACTCAGCCGAACTTATGTTCAACTCTATCCCACCTCCCATACAAGCCTCAAATTCTCGCGACTTCATGCAAATAAATCAACAAACCCTGTCACGGAGCACTGCCAGTGAGGTTCCCCGAGGATCCCTTAGTTAACGAACTGAATTACGGCGTGCATGAGGTCGCGAAAAGGGTTCATTCCAGGTTTAGCATTGTTTCTCCTATGAGGAAATAATGAACTTGCTATGTTGAGTGCTCAGAGAAGGTCGTGATTTTGTATTGTTCGAGGAAGTAGATTACCAAACTGAATATTTATTTGGAGACATAATGGATTTGTCTGACAACGAAACTTGTTTAATTGAAAGTATTCAATTCGTGTTTGTCTGCTCAGGAATATATGTTTCTATCTGGTATTCAGGTTACTGGCTTTGTTTCGGTTTTCGTTGAAGGGAATTAATTTTAATATATCATTATGTTTTGGTAGACAAAGAGTATAACATAATTGATTTTTGACTGACTGTGGTAATTAGTATTTCCTTCTAATTTATTTAATTTCATTCCATAACTCTTCTGTAGTGTTACGACATTACAAATGTCCATGCGAAGTTTGGACGGAATTGATGAAACGAATATTGAAGTTTTTCTCATTCTTTTGTTTTCTGTTTCTCAACCAGGGCTGGAAGGACACTGTTTGCAAAACACATTAAGAGTTTCAGTTAACCAACTGAAGTGTGGTTCAATTATTTAAGTTTAATTTTTTGAAATATAATCTTTCGAGTGAAAATAAAAATAAGGCTAGTGGACTGTATATGTATATGAAATTCATTGAAACCCAACACAAATGAAAGGATAAATGTACCCAAAATAACAGGAGAAATAAAGTCTTACCATATATTAGCAAAACAGTAAACAGGATCCTGTCGATGACTCCTATTCCAATATTAAGATTGATCGAGCTCGACAAACGAATATGGAATGAAGCTGATGTGAAAATCCGTTGCTAAAATGTCAAATTGTGTACACTTATCCTTGTGGTATTATAAAATAACCACGCCACTGGTAACAGTTTTTTTTGTTCGAAATAATTCGCACGAATCAAAGTTTTGAATGAATGTAATTCGATTGACTCGAAATCACTACAAACTGCGAATCACAGGAAAACTGAAATTTTCATAATTCGCAGAAAATTAGCAATTAATGGAAGCAGAATTATTCACCATCAAGAATATCAGTGAACTAATATGAATTATGAAAATGAAACAAATATACGACATATGTGCTCCACAGCTGACGCGAGTTCTTTTGGCACCTAAACAATGACAACTCCATATGGGAATTCCCCAGTATGGAGAAATTAATTTGAAAGGAATCAGAATTTTGAAAATTCGGAATAATTGATTTGAACCTTTCACTTGGCGTGAACATCAACATCTACGGAAAAAAATGGAACGCGCAAGTCCAGTCAGACATAAGGTCTTAAGGAACGTGCTTTCTGAAGACTACGATCATGACGTCAAACAGAGGTTTTCCAAAAATCGAAAATTCATCTTATCCATCATAAAAAGGGAATGAACTTATTGGATCGAAATTGCATGTGTACAAACTTTCAAAGAACCCAAGGTCGAGCTACCAAAACTCAATTATATTGAGGATACGAGAAAATTACTACCTTCCTTCCTTCCTACGGACTCAGGAACTGTCTTTCCGCTGTTGTGAGAGTAGGTTAACTTCATCTTGAAAGACCCATCTAGCAATTCTATACATTTTCATTCTATTTTTAATTTCAATTCGAGTCCATTTCTTGCTTTTGACGAAGCAACTATAAAATTCATTGCTAGAAATCGTTTCGAAATCCTTACGCCTTCTTTCATTCCGCAGAATTATTTGCACCGCACCCCCAGATCATGCAGCATCTCCCCTTGAGTCCCTTAATTATTTTGCATCTAGCTAAAGGCGCTCAATTGCAGGGGGTACACCTACATAAAAAAGAGTTGTTACCTTATGAAAGATTTTAAGAGTCTACGTTGCAACCAGTTTCTCCATTTTAAGAGCCAAGTCTCAGGCGGTAGAATGCTGCTTACAGCAAAGTAATGCGCATAATGGTGCAATATACAACAATTACCAAGTTAGACATATGGGACGCATTTGAAGTTGTTTAGGCCCCTCTAGGGCCACGGGGCAACTCATTATATGCTATCAGGATAGCTGTAACTTCATTGCGTACTCTGCGCCCCTCGGGTAGAGGCAGATATATCGCAAGGTCGACTATTGCCGAAATGGCAGATCGTTAATTTTGAGGGAGGGTGCATGGCAGCTTGTTTTGTGAACCGGAAAATGTTTGGGAGTTCCCATTTGGAATTTTCTGGAATTCTGATGTGAATAGAGTGTGAATGATGAAGGGATCTATGCGTTTAGAATTCTTCGTTAAATGATCAAGGAACCTATTGAAATAACAGTAATTTATCATGGTGTCCCAGCACTAGACGTTCTATAATGTACACTTTTCATTTCTATAGATCATTTATTCTTTAATGTGCTTCTAAAACACGACAATCAAAAACAGACAAGAAACTACCAATAATTTTTAGGAAATGCTTTCTTCTATATCTCTAAGTTTTTTCCAAGTTTCCACAAAAACAAAAAACGTAATTTAGTGCCTTGCACCTCTTGTAGAGGGTGCATAATGAAAATTGAATGGACTTCGAGGAAGTTATATTTCCTCGTTTTCAAATTAAAAAAAGGCACTTCACATGGATTCCAAGTTCTACCCCTCTCTTTAACGAAAGCCAAATTGGTCTTTTCCTATCGAACATTTCTTCAATATAATTTCCTGTCTAGCAAAATAAAGGGTAACTCGCTGACGAGGATACCAGTCGAAGAGGCAAACATTGGTTTTTGAGACGTTTATTCTACAACGTTGCTACGTGTTGCCAGAAATCTTTGACCCCATTTCCAAAGGAAGCCTTCTTCAAACCACAGGATATCAGGACGATTCCAGACAGAAACCAAAGTAGACGAATTTACAGTTAATCGGACATCTCGAATTTCGGTAAGTGACGTTCCTCTGTACCTTATCCTGTGTAATCCCACCTTACTTTCCCGTATTGAATTCTTACGTAACCTTTATGCGTTCCCTTATAGTGCCCACTCACGGGGAAACTTCTCGGGACACTTGGTGTGTCCGCATCTGCAATTAATCATGGTCAATAAAATGTGCCGCTTGGGTTTTGACAAGAGGTAGACGTATGTTTCTAGAATTTGCCAGCGTTGCCACTTCTACGGAATTCAGAACGCAATACCTACGAAACGTACGATTTTGTTCGGTATTGATAGGAAGTACATATTATGAAACCAATTTATGATGGTATTTCCCTGAATATTGCTTCCAAATATTAGAAACGAAGATATTCATTTATATTTTGCGTTATTCCAAAGCGGGTAGTTGCAATTTTTTGCTGTTTCGCTGAGTGGACTGTGCCATAAAAACCAGATCAATTATGTTCTTGTTTCATCTTTCCAGTTAGGGGTTCATTTTCATTGAATTTAATATATGTTATTCTGTCCCTTCTTATTATGAGAATGAAGTTGAATTTTGGAAAACATTTTTTCGATTTTGTGTCTGGATGGAGCAATTCAAATTTTTTATTAAAATAAAAAATTGTATATCTGGCTCTTTGCAAAACTGATAAGAATTCAACTACCTGGTGCAAAAATATATTCAACAAAATCGGAGATGCCGTTGGAACTTTCTGAATTCCCTAATTCTAAATTTTCGTAGAAGTGACTGACACAACTGAAAAAATTCCGCTGTTCTTCATGGGAACTGATAGCATCTGCAATGGCACGAGCCGGATTTTATGGCCCTTCATTATCTTTGCCGCTGGTGTCCGGTTCGGTTTCCTCGTGAGTGGATACCCTAACTACAGTCTGGGCGGCTCATTTACTCCTATTCGTCTACAAAACTAGGCAATATTCCCAGTATCAGTTTTGAAAACAATTCACAGAAAAACTTCAAACGATTGAATTGAAGAACCGTCATTCGTCAATCAATCTACTAAAGCGGTATTGAACTTCGAAAGTAATTAAAGCTCACGTTCTTTAACTTCCGCACCATTCGTTTCATATAATTTTCTAATTTTCCGATAAATTCCAGGAACGATTTCAAAAAGGTCTGCTATCGGCACCTGGTTGTTCCTCCTGATAAAGGATCGGGACAGGTTCGGATTGATGGCGAAGCATATGGCGTACCTGTTATTCCGGGAAAATCTCCAGCTTCCGGGAACGAGAACTAATTACCGCTTGGGCGCAATTATCAGGACGTTTATGCGTTCGCTAACTTCGTGAAACGACCCAGCGGCTCTGCGAAAGTCCTGTAGGACCTGTTCATTCCTGCGTTCCGCAGGGTTTAGTCATTGAGATCGTTTATGTATACATAAAATAATCTGAGAAGAGCGTTTGATTCTGTATAGACATAATTCGCATGAAAGTATGTACATAATTGTTTTCGGATTATTTCAATTTATCAATCAATTAGTTTATGAAAGATTTGTACTATACTTTTCGAGCACTCGTTCTACTTGAACGAAATTTATTTTTCAACTGATTTCTTCTGGAAAATGCGAATTAAACCCACAATGTGGCTGAACGAGAGCTCGAAAGCTCCCTGCATTACTACAGTGCTTTTTTTATTCAATTTAAATTTCCGAAATATTATACACGGTTGATCTTTGACTCACTCCCTCTTTGATGCATATTTCCAAATCAAAACTTATTCAATATTCCTCCCGGTATGAAAGTTAAAGCGAAGCCAACTTATAAATCCACGAAAAAATACTATAAAACCACTTGAAAAAGATAAACGGCTCATATTTTCGAAAGAACCAATCGGTTTAGAAAATTGTTTCCTAAGTGTCTTCAATAAAACACGTCGTTTTCAAGTTATTCCCAATTTTACCTGATAAAATTCGACGAAAAAATCAAAAATCATAAGAAAAATCTAGATGCAACCCTGGCTTTTCAATATCACAGAATGGCACAAATTAATAAACTCTATTCAAGGTAACAATGTTGTCATTATGATTATCAACTTTGTCAAGACTAAAATATCAATGGAATACAAAATTCGGATTTTAATGATGAATATTCCATACAAATCACGTATTAAATTGAAATTAATGAAAAATGATATGATACCTGATGATCTGTGGCGATGTTTCTATCTAAACAATATCCTCTTGGAATTTTATAATTTTACTTCACGATTATTATCACATTAATTCACTTCCACTGAAAATATTTTCACATCAACTTTTCGCATTCTTCACTGTGAATAAACAAATAACAAATCGACAAATCTCCATCAAGCCGCTATACGCATGCTGACTTCAACAACCACAGACCAACTGTTCGGTCTACGGAACAACGGTTGGTCTTGCGCATTGAGATCGTAGCGCTCTATCGGCGAGAATCAGAACATTTTCAAAGAGTTGCTACAGGGTATTCAGAAACAAGTGTGACCAGAGAAGTTTCCATTGCTCGCAAAACTCAAATCGGCAAATGCTTCTTGAAGTGGATTGAGCTCAGGGGAAACTCACGAAAACTAAAGTAATGCTTGCTCGATCATTAATCAATTTTCAGAAGATACACCTGTGATCGTTGACTCTGAAGGCAAAATAGTTTTTATATTATTCGATATCTAACGTATTTTGGTTTCGTAACTTACGTAATCTGATGTTGATAATTGTTAATAAAGATTCCATATGAAAATGACTAAATCTTCAATGATACAATGCAGTGTTTCATTTAACGAGAAAGAATTTTTCAGCACCAAATCGGCTGCTTATATACAGCGGACGAAAATCATCCGCTCCAATCCACCTGTTCAAGTCACAGAATTAGTCGCAGCAATAACTCTGCGGTGCGCCAAAAACGGCGGATGCGACCTTCTGGGGGAACCAACATCGTGAGAAGGACGAGCACGAGGTGCACCCCGTCATCCTCTGCGGACGCGGCTACACGGACCGTGAAATTAATGGCACCCCGCGCCGTATTCCGAATTTACGGACACATAAATACGACGCGGCCCGTGTTCACGTGGAGTGTGCGGGAGAGTCCGGAAGATAGAATGGGCAGGAGGAACGTATGGGGTATGACTGTGGGAAGCAAGAAATTCCCGGAATTTTTTCCGTGGAAAACTGCTTCCGGGGACACGATAAGAAAGGTTGTGAGGCTGGGGAATTGCGTCAACCGATATATTGTTGTCAGGTAGGTACGTGAATATTTGAAGCGATATAGGTAAAAATTTGGTAACAGCATTCAGTAAAGGTAAAGGAACGGATAAGTTCTCAAGAACTAGTGACCTATCAGGAGTATAAATAAGTTCGTGCGATTTTGACAACATATATCGCTACTAGTTTATTATTCCATTGTTTCATCTGTCAACACCGTCAATTTGAATGTCATCATTAGGATTTCTTTTTCAGTATCTTTCATTCCACTGAAGTGTAAACAACACAGTTTCCGCGTGCTCTGAAAATGTCAACTTAAAGCTGCGTATACATGTGCGAGCCGAACCTATCGCGAACCGCTCGCGAAGTGTTCGCGTCATATTCGTTAATTTCACGTACAGATTTGCGATCCGCTTGCGAACCAATACCGACGGCTTAACGAACTTACACTGGGCCCGCGTTGTGTTCGTGAAAAGATCCGACTATCGATGGATCAGCGCGAACGGTTTGCGAGCGGCTCTATAGAGGTTCGACATGCCGTCCAAATAATTGTCGCTATTGGTTCGCGATAGGTTCGGCTCGCACATGTATACGCAGCTGAAGAATCCGACTATCGATGGATCGGCGTGAACGGTTTGCGAGCGGCTCTATAGACGTTCGACATGCCGTCCAAATAATTGTCGCTATTGGTTCGCGATAGGTTCGGCTCGCACATGTATACGCAGCTTAAGGGGACCTGGTACACGTCCGAGCTCGCGAGCTCCCTTCAAAATTGGGCTTTATATTTCCATGATATCTCAGTTCGTATGCGGCGTAGACGAACAAATTTTTCTTAATCATTTTTCTAGAATGTATATTACTCTCTTTTCTGTTTTTCTTCGTATATTAGGAAAAAAACCTGGTGAGCTGAAATTTCATGAAAATCTAGACAAACGATTTCATTTCCATGATATCTCTGTCAATTCTCGGGATAAATGTATGAAATGTTCAGTTTATATGCGAAATTAGTTTCCAAAATGTGTATTGATCAGTTTTTCTGTTTATTGCCCCCTCCATTTTCAAATGAATTATGAAGTAGGCACTTCATTGCTCATATTTTCAACCAGGTTTTTTCCCTAATATACGCACAAAAACGGAAAAGCGAATAATACACATTCTGCAAAATATTATTCCGCATCTATACTGAAAATTTCATATATTTATACCAAAAATTGATGGAAATGGAATCGTTTCTCCAGATTTTCATGAAATTACAGCTCACCAGGGGCCGTATTCTCGGCGAGTGATCTTTCGATGCGTATACGTTTTTCTGTGATATCGTACGTTTTGGTATTCTTGACGGATGAACATTTCAACGTATACGTTTTGAAAGCGCGTGTTTACAGCGAGCGCTTTATATCATTCGTTTTCAGTAAAGCGTTTCGTTGACGTTAGTTGGGAAAATATTTACATTTGTGGATATTTTCATGTGATTGTCAAAAAGATAGACGAATTTGTACAGTAGTAGATAGGCAAATATACAGGGTCTTTCACGAGGAACCTCACCCATATTTATACGGGAAACTACTGAACGTATTTTCATGAAATTCAGCACTTATAAGTATTTCACGATGCTGATGAAATCTAAAATATTTTCAAGGCATGAGCACCTCCGGTTTTTCCGGAAATGACGCCAACTTCCGTTTTTCAAATTAGAACACCATTTTTTTATTACAGAAATAGATTCCTCAGAAAATTTCAAGTTATTATGATGTAACATTTTTCAGTTTTGGTTGGAAAATTCTCTCTGAGCGGGAAAATTCGAAAAAAAAATCGAAAATAGAGCTCCGTTGAAACAAGAATAACTTCGAGGTTTTTGGATGGAAAATTTTCATTTTTGGGATTTTTCAAGATGTAAGATTGATGTATCTACTTTAAAAATCGAAATCGCGATTCATGATACAGGGGGTGAAAAAATCGCTTTCAAAGTTAGGGATGACAAAATCGTGAAAAATCAATTTTTTCAAATTAGAACCCCATTTTTTTATGGCAGATATTGAATCTACGTTAAAAAATAATGTGAGTGTATGCATCACACCCTTGACCTAAAATGGATATTTTCTGAGTTAATATTCACGTTAGGGCAAGGGTGAGATGCATACACTCACATTATTTTTTAACGTAGATTCAATATCTGCCATAAAAAAATGGGGTTCTAATTTGAAAAAATTGATTTTTCACGATTTTGTCATCCCTAACTTTGAAAGCGATTTTTTCACCCCCTGTATCATGAATCGCGATTTCGATTTTTAAAGTAGATACATCAATCTTACATCTTGAAAAATCCCAAAAATGAAAATTTTCCATCCAAAAACCTCGAAGTTATTCTTGTTCCAGCGGAGCTCTATTTTCGATTTTTTTTTCGAATTTTCCCGCTCAGAGAGAATTTTTCAACCAAAACTGAAAAATGTTACATCATAATAACTTGAAATTTTCTGAGGAATCTATTTCTGTAATAAAAAAATGGTGTTCTAATTTGAAAAACGGAAGTTGGCGTCATTTCCGGAAAAACCGGAGGTGCTCATGCCTTGAAAATATTTTAGATTTCATCAGCATCGTGAAATACTTATAAGTGCTGAATTTCATGAAAATACGTTCAGTAGTTTCCCGTATAAATATGGGTGAGGTTCCTCGTGAAAGACCCTGTATAGAGAACGTGGAAATACATTGAATGATTCGAGTGTTAACAATTTTTTGAGTTGTTTCGGCTCATCGGCTCTCTGAAGAATTGGTTCAATATCTCATAACAATAACCTCAATAGGAGATTAAGGACAACTATAATGTACAATCTGAATGCCGATTGATACTTGTCCTCCTATATTTTCAATAAATAATATACATATAAATCACTTGATATTTTCTTGCCCTATTGAAATACACAAAATTTTAAATACATATTTATTAACAACAAAGAACATTGCAGAACATGAAACCAAAAAAAACTCAGTAAGTGATAGATTAGATCTTAAAAAGTGGAATGCAAATAATCATGACAAGCTATCAGCGATTTTTTTATAGGCAATCCTCTCCTTAGCATTTGCTATTTTCTCTTTTGCACTATCAATTCGTCCCATTAATAATGATTTTTCTTTAAAGAATTTTTTCTATTTCCATTTTTAGTTCCATTCAACTTTGAAAGTCCTTCACTGAATCTAATGTATGCCTTGCTGAAATAGTTTTTCCTTTTTGGAATGGGTTTCTGGTTGCGATATGATCAGGGCTCCTGCGGGATTCTGCAACTGGCTGCTCATTAATTTCTTTCTCCACTTTTCAATATCATTTTCCTCTTGGTTTTGAAAGTCGAAATCGAATGCTGATTCGGCATACATTTTGTGCCCCTCAATAGACACAACTTTCACTATGTCAATTATTTCTTTATCCATCTTGGATAATTCGCGAGCAATTGGGGCTCCACCGCCTGTTTCTCTGGCATGCCTATTTTGGTTGCTGACCCTAGTCTGTATGTAGAATTATTCGATGATTTATTTGAAGATCAATGTTTTTTTTTAATTTTTCTATGAGAAGCTCTTCCTGGCTATTCGTATTTTGGCCTCTCTTTCGAGACATGTTTATTTTCAATGAAATATGTTTTAAAACCACACTATTTTTCACTTTGACAGTACTTTGAAAACTCATCACAGATCTTAGGTATTTTCAAATTTAAATCGATCACAGAATGTTAAGATTTGCAGGGTTGCCGGAGTTTGCGATCGCACGTTTTCAAACGTATACGTTTGAAGGAACGAAAGGTTGTCGAGAATACGACTACTGAAAAGTATTCGCACTTGAACCATTCGTTTCGAAGCGTATACGTCAAAAAGATCACTTGTCGAGAATACGGCCCCAGGTTTTTTCCCTAAAATACGGAAAAAAACAGAAAAGCGAGTAATACACATTTTAGAGAAATGATTAAGCTTTAATAAAAAAAAAATTGTTGGTCTACGCCGCATACGAACTGAGATATCATGGAAATAAAAAGCCCAATTTTTGAAGGGAGCTCGCGAGCTCGGACATGTACCAGGTCCCCATAAGAATCGAATAATGTGTTTTTGCGGGTAGTTTTACATAAATACAATATGAAGCAAAAGGCTGCTGAACGAAGAAGATGCAGTAGAGAAAATACTTCACCTGATAAAAAAGTTCTAACTTCCAAGTGATGATTCTTCAGTTGTTCGAAGAATGCTATAGGACCCTTATGTTCGGGGACCATCTCCCATAGATTTGAAGTGGATATTTTTTATCGAAAAATGAACAACAAAGCAAGAGCAATTTAAAAAACTTTTGACACTCCATCATAAATAATTCATAGGATTCAAATCATGGTGGCCAAGGAGAAGAACATCCTCTCCCCACCCATCTAAAGTCACTTGTTCCATTGGGATTTTCTATTGAATATTGAATTCTAGTAATTATTTGCGCTCAGCATTGAATAACGATTTTCTCATTCAAATATTTCCCTATGAAACGGCACTTTTGTTGCAACATGATGAAATAAACCGAGATCATTCGAGTGAATCCAGTTCGAACATTTCTTTGTAGACCAGATTGTGCAGAACGAAACAAAATATAATTCACGAGCACTGAATCCTCTGCTCTCTAAATTAATATGTTGATTGAACAAATCTGGCCTGCAGAAAATTTTTCTAATTTGATTAATCGAATACGGTGCATTTAAATTAAAGCCGACAATATGGAGAAATGAATACATATTTGAAATTTCATAATTCCCGAGCAAAATCGTAAAAACCGGACACAAAAAAGTTATGGACGGTTTTTCTAAACCGCAATCCAATCAAACCCAACTTTCAGTGTCTTCGAGAATTCCAGTAGAATAATCTGATACAACTCAGGAAAATTGGGAAAACTGAAAATTTGCATTCATTCAGATCGAAACGTTTCGTAGTTATAGATCACAGATCACTCTTGAAATTATATTTCACTGAAATTCTTTTATCCTTATCTCCATGACCTTTATTCGATTTCAACAGCAAAACATCACAAACACAGCAAGAAAACAGTTTTACTCAGAGCCCTTTGATATACCTACATTCTTCGAATCTGATGTGGTTTGGAGGAATCACCCAGAATTCCACAAAGATTCTGTTTGTTATCACACTTCTGTTACTTGTACTAGCAACGTTCATACAGCGCGCCATCAGTTCGCTATCTTTTTTCGTTCAACCCGGCCTTTCTCGTATCTAATAAAGTGAATTCGTTCCGTGAAGAAGAATAGTATCTTTATTCTGTAACAAGGGCCGAATGAAAATCCGATACGAGTGAATCATTCCGAGGGCGAGACGGAGGCGAGCCTGAGGAATCACGAGTATCGGATTTTCATTCTAACCGAGTAACATACTATACTTTCTCCACGACGAAGCTAGATAATTAATCTTTTAATACTAAGATGAATGATGATGTTTCGAAAACCGCAATAAATATGACAATCAGAGCGACTGACACATAGATTTATTCTCTATGTTTTCAAAAGTGTTACGGAATGAATATTCTCACACACTGTGCGAGAATGAAATTCAGTCGAAATGTTTGAAAAACAAGGATTATACTCAAGTTCGAGTTGGTTATTGGTGGTAATACTGGTAATCTATAAAGGGCGAAAACCAAGGACCAAACTGAACAACAACCGCGGTCATAACTGGTTATTTACTTGAAATCGATAAAAGTTGTAGAATGAATATTACATATCAAGTGATGGAATACTGACATTCTATGGTCAAATTCGATGTTGGAAGAGCTGTATTCTGTGGCAGTCGTGGAGAAAAACTATTCAATACACCTAAACGAAGCCAGAAAAACACCAGATACATCTCTTCAATTCAGAACAACCGTGAGTACCATTTCTTCAGTGTTTACTTCGAGGTATTTTTTCCAACTCATACATACATTTTTTCTTGATTTTTCGTGGTGATAAGAATTGGTTCAGCAGTCCATTCTCCTCTTTTCAAAAGAGCTCTGTATAAGTAGCACGAGTTAACGCATGCATTGTCGCCAAAGTGAAACAAAGTCAAAGCCGGCAGAAAGAACCAGTTTTTGCTAATTCATCGCTTAGGCCACAAAAAAGAGAACCTTCCGGAAAAAATTCTATCAAACTCATCATGACATTGATAGCGAGAAATATTGTAAGTTTTCCTTATTTGAGCTTTTTCCAGGAACTGGCAGATCGGCTTGCTACTGGAGCGCTAATAAACCTTCGCTCTTGAGAAAATCCTTTATAATAACTTACATCCAGGGAATACCTTCGTTATCGTGTAGAGTTTGAGTCTCCATAACTTCTATCGATATTGTCAGTCAACCACTTCAGAGAAGCATTCCTTTCAGAATATTCGAAATATCCATCTTATCCGAAGAAATTCTCGATATATAACAAGGAAGATCTTCAATCCAAGGATCCAATCAACTCTCGACTCCATTCTGTTGGCTCATCCGCGTATAAAATTATCAGATCCAATTCCGGTACTTCCTTACGATCAAAACTTTCCGGGGCCTTCCTCTTTCAGACACCAACACCCGGAGCTCTTTTCAGGACCTTTTTCATAATTCATCCCTCTCAATATTCGACCTCGAATGTCCCACTTTTCCCATACTTCAACGTATCCTGCGGAATTGAACTCGCTTTGAACTCCTCTTCGAGTCCCGTTTGGATGGCCTTAGGAAAAACGAAAAGCACCATCGGGAGTAAATGAGCTTCCCGTTTTCCCCGATGCCACATCGGTTTTCAGTCGCAAAAATGCATCTTGCAGTGGGTGCTATTTCTGCTTATAGGCATCCTTGAGAATTGGAGAGGCGTTTTCATTTGAAGAAGGAATTTTATAGCGAATGCACAGGGTGAATTCTCGAATTTTACTGGTACCCAGGAAAGCTTCAACGAATATTGAAAGGAGAAGATATATTTTTGAAGGCATGCAAGGAATAACAATAATAATAACCATCTCAATTAATGAAAATATTCATTGACAAATAGATTGTAAGATTTTGTAGAATTGCTTACTGAACACAAAAATAGGAAACTTCAGTAACTGGTCAGAATTCACAGAACTGAAAAATGTAATGACTTGTGGGATTTAGAAGGGGTGCATTCTCCAAGATTTTCCGTTTAATATTCAATCGAAATAATGCCTGCTAGGAATTCATAACACCTCGTATTCACATTAAGGTCAGAGCAATGCATCACCATGATCAATGACTTTATGGCATCTGAGAAAGATAACTCTCCCAAATACACTGCGCAAAAAAATTAACGCACATTATGGAAATCTCAAATTTATTCTACAACTGAAGGTGTCCCCAATGATAATTATTTTTATTAGAATTATGCATGCATATGTTATCCACTTTCAACGCTTTTCTTCAATACAGATGTTTTCTCCCAGCAGGAATAAAAAAAGATGATATTATCAGATTTTGAATATATTGGCTCCATTCTAAAATCAGTTGTTCTCGATCAATTCTAGTGATCAATAGTTTTTCTTTCGTTTGATTTTCTACACTCGATCGCTATGCAACGCGAAACACGCAATTTGACCCTAGAGGAATGTGCCCAAGCGGTAGTTTTGCGAGAAGAAGGGTGGACATACACAAGAATTGCAGAAAGGTTTGGAGTTTCCCATACAAGTGTGTCCAGAATGTCGCAGCGATTCAGGGAGACAGGTATGTCCGAAGACCAGGACAGGGTAGACCACGGGTAACAACTGCCATTCAAGAACGTTACTTGAGAGTTTCTTCGTTGAGACAACGTTTTGCAACCGCTCGCCTCCTTCAAAATCAGCTTGAGCAAAATCATGAGGTGCAAATTAGCACTCAGACAATAAGAAATCGCCTCAGAGAATATGATTTAAGGCCTCGTGTCGCGGCAAGAGGCCCAGCTCTTACCCCAGCCCATCGAAGGGCTCGTTTGGATTTTGCGAGAGAGCATATCCATTGGGAAGAGGCCGATTGGGAAAGAGTTCTCTTCACAGATGAGTCTAGATTCTGCCTCTACCATCGTGATCGACGTTCCCTTGTATACAGACGTCCACATGAAAGATATCATCAGTGCAATTTCCTGAATACTACTGGTTTCGGGGGAGGATCGATTATGATATGGGGTGGAATATCTTTGACTGCTCGCACAGACCAAGTGGTCGTTGATAATGGAGCTATGAATGCTGTTAAGTATGTAAGGAACACTCTTGAAGAGCATGTAGTGCCATTTGCCCCATACATTGGTGAAAATTTCATTTTTATGGACGATAATGCCTGACCCCATCGTGCACGCATCGTTCAGGAGTACCTTGAAGAGGTTGAAGTCTCTCGAATGGAATGGCCAGCAAGAAGTCCAGATCTCAATCCGATTGAGCAGGTTTGGGACAACCACAATAGAAGGCTGAGAAGTTCAGAAAATCATCCAGCTACTCTTAGGCCCGGTTGTACAGTCCTAGCTCAAATCCACGCTCAACTGAGCTCGGCTCACTCTTGAGCTAGGTTCAGATATGTCATTCGGTTGTACAGGTTATCTTTGAGGCGAGTTCAACTAAACTTTCCTTGGGTGCAATTCTTTAGAGAATGGCAACGTCGCTTCCTTTGAGACATGCGTTTTCGATAAGAATTGTGTCAAATTTTGGACAAATGGAAAGAAGAGTAACAGAAAGTATGAAATTCTTCTATGACAAGAGCGCGAATATAATTTTCAAAATTTGAATTGTTCCTTTTTAAACAAGAGTTGGTGATTGAGATTAAAAAGTGTCGAGAATCATGTCGGACGTAAAGCCAAGTGTTTATTTCACGTATTCTGAAGAAAATATTTTAATTAATTTAGTGAAAAAATACGGCGATGTAATTGAAAATAAAAAACGGAGAGCAATGTGAATAGGATGAAAAATGAATATTGGAAGAAAATAGAACAGGAGTTCAATAACGAAAGTGGGGTAATATTCAGAGACTGCCTTTGTTTAAAAAAGAAATATGACAACATGAGAAAAAGGACAAAAAAGAAATTCTCTGAGGAGAAATGATTTATTCTTTCTCTGTATTTCATTGGCATTCTTCTCGAATTCACTGCTAAATTCACTGCGTCCACAGAATCTTCATCATCGGTCAATTCCGCAAGATTATTGCCGAGTTGAAAATCCATTTCTATCAATTTGATGAACAAAAATCTCTGTTTTTGAGTGAAACTGTGAAACACAACTCATTCAAGAAAATAAATAATCTCACAACTACTTGACACTTGACATATAACCTATAAATTGGTAATTTCACAGACCAACCAAGTTGGTCTTTGGTAACTGAAGTGACATTTCTGCTGAACCAGGCTTAAGCGCCCGATTTCGGAAGCTCAAGTTGAGGATCGGTTTGAGCAAAGCTCAGGCTTGAGAACTCGCACTGTACAACAGATATTTTTGGTTTGAGAAGGGGTCAGTCTTGAACTCGGCTTAAACTCGGACTGTACAACCGGGCCTTAATGACTTAGGAATCCAACTCGGAGAAATCTGGAAAGGATTAGATCAGAACATTTTAAGATCACTCATTTTGAGTATGAACCGTCGTTGCAGAGCTGTTATTAACGCAGGGGGTGGAAATACCAAGTATTAAATCACTTATCAGCATTTCAGTATTTTGAAAATTGTTCATTTCTCTTCTTTCACATAAGATTCGGTGAAATCCTGAATTTTTCTTTCATTTAATGTGTCTTATTTCGTTCAAAACCTTCCCGAGAGAACATAAAAATAAGTTATAAAGTCAATGTAGAGTTAACTTCCATTAAAATTGAGATTTTCAGAATGTGCGTTAATTTTTTTGCGCAGTGTATGTTGTTTCAACGAACCTTAGAGACATTTTTCCCAGTCACATTATTCCACGATTTGGTGATGTCCTGTAGGATCACGCATTCAAGTTTCGGATCGTTTGCCTGCCTCAGTCAATTTTTTCGAATCTATCAGACAGAAATTATAGAATTTCCGAATATGATAAAATGTAGCATGTGGCATTTTGACTGAGAGATCAACCAATCGCGTAAAGGTCCACTAATAATTCAAAGGGGAATCTATAGGAAAAATATAGTGCACGAGACCCTTCTCATTACAGTCGACCCATATATTTGTTCAAAATAGAAAAAAAATATTTTTTTCAAATGCTTATTTCCGACTATACATTCACCCATAATGATCAACATTGGAGTTAAAACTTAATTTCAATGGTAATTCGAACAGTTTACATTACAGTCTTAATTATTCACAACCCCTAAAAAGCCTCCTCGAAGCCACCAATAAATGAAAAGTCAGCACAATTTTTTCTGTCGTTGCATCCCAACGAATTTCCATCTGAGGTATCTCGCTTTCTGCCGGAAAAATGAGGTTTCTCTTGTTTCCCCTAATTAACCACCGTTTGGTGGATTTCGTTATAACGTCTGGAGCTTCGCGTACTGTTAATTGGACTGTTTTTCGTCGCTTCTATTTCGGTATGAATTCTTGACGCGTCAACTTTTCAGCAAACACTCTGAGCGACTTTTCGTACGGAATTGCGCCTAATGGAAAGACTGCTTAATTGACCGAAAAATTGTAGAAGAACATCAAAGAGCGAAAATCAGCATTAAATCGAGGTCGAAGAGACTCAAATTATCAGGAAAATGTTGAATATTTCTTATCTGAAGAACCGAAATAATTCAGAAGAGGAAGTAAGCGCAAGTCCACTGAATACATATAAGATTGTTTTTTTATGGCTTTATAAATTGAAGTCAATAGCGGTAAACCCATGTCTGTCTCTGAAAACAGGTTTTGAGATTTAACAAACAGGACAAATAATTATCTTACCTAAAAACAGGAATCGGAAATTTAAAGCTATTAATCTTCTACTCTAAATTTGACAATATGGAAAAACGGAAAATAAAAAGCCAACGAAAAGTCATGAAAGTGAAACATGTTCACTAAGATTCCTTCAATAAGGAAATGTGAGTTTCACTTTTACATACATTTCAGTTCTTCGGGTATTTTCTCTGCTGTTTTGGTTGGATTCGAATGAACTCGAGTTAGATATGGAAAAATGCATTACTACATAAAATGTACTTACGAATATTTGGAGATCCTTTATTCTGTGTTTTCCTCTATTCAGAATATTTTATTTGTTATACAAAAAGGTAGAGGAATTCGTTGTAACAGCAAGGTTTTATTGCTATAATGAATATACTTAATGGTTTGTGGCGAATGTGATCAATCTACCCGATGTCGAATAGCAAAGCGGGACGTTGAAAGCGGAAGGGAAAAGCAGAGATAATCAGCTTGTAAGCTATAGGAATTCATTGATCACAGTGTACATCCGGCATTACGAAGTTCAAAATAAGCCCCTAATGATTGATGCTAAAACCTCTAATGAATTTGGTGTGCGGAAAATTCAGACGAAAGAAAATATCGATACAGGGTGAGTCTTTGACTTGTACATATATTTTAACTGTATATTCATGAGGCCAAAAGAAACCTTTTTTTCATTTTCCATTTTTCCGAATTCGGCTCTATTAAAAATATATAGCCATTTAAAAAAAAATGGGCTGACTATACAGGGTGTCTACTTTTAAAACGGCAAAACTTCAAGGGGAGATTATTCAAGTGATTTGCAACAAAAAATGTCATATAACACATGGTCGAAATCTTGACGGTTGTTCTTCAATTTAGCATTTCTCGTTTTCACGAAATATTTCAATTTCCTCCATGGAATCTTTAATATATCAGTTATGCTTGTAGCTTCATCGAATTCGATCACATATTTGGAAATGGTATTAAATTTTCTACAAGAAAAGAATTTCAGTGTGCCAAAAATATTTCTATTGTGGGTTTGGTGAGGAGATGAATATCACGATACTGAAGTGAACAAAATCCGTTATATTTTTCCAATAGGTTTTTCGTTGAAAAATTATTTATTATGGACATGTTTTCTTTTCAGCAATAAATACCTCTTTTAGTGTACTTTCGAATGACATATCAACTTTTTTGCTAACTGCTTGTTTTCTGCCATAATATCATGGCTAAACAAGATAAAAACGAAAAAGTCGAAAAATTTCAAACCTGAATTTGCTCCATTTTGAATCTCATTATGATTGAATATCGAAGTCATTCCTATGGAAATCATGAGTTTATCAATGAAATAAGAATAATTCAGAAGAATTAAATAATTTTCAATACTAAATACAGATTTTATGAAAAAATGTAGAAAACAGACTATTACTATTTATAACAATTGTTCGAAATGTCCACCTCCTTGTTCAATACATTTAACACATCTTTTCCGAACCAGTTATAACTCCCCGATCGCCTCAACTATGATGAATTCATAAGATTAATCCAAAGCAGCTTAACAGACATATTGGATGAAATGCCCCTGGCTTTGGCTACCAGACAAAATGTCTGGTTTCAAATGGATGGCTGTCCATCTCATAATAGCCGGAACGGACGACAGAGAAATGGATTGGAAGGTACGGTCCGGTAAGATGGCCACCAAGGAGCCCAGACCTGGCGCATTTGGATTTTTAAGTCTGGAGCACCTTAAAAGAAAATGTGTACCGAATTCGCGTTCAGACTCGAGAGGCTCTGATCGAAAGGATTAAATTGTGTTGTGCAGAAATGCGTCAAAAACTTTGCGAACTTCGCAGGGTTGTTCGAAACAGATGTGTTGAATGTATTGAAAAAGGAGGTGGATATTTCGAACAATTGTTATAAATAGTAATAGTCTGTTTTCTACATTTTTTCATAAAATCTGTATTATTAAAAATTATTTCATTCTTCTGAATTATTCTTATTTCATTGATAAATTCATGATTTCCATGAGAATTACTTCGATATTCAATCATAATGAGTTTCAAAATGGAGCAAATTTAGGTTTGAAATTTTTCGACTTTTTCGTTTTTATCTTGTTAGCCATGATATTATGGCAGAAAAAAAGCAGTTAGCAAAAAAGTTGATATGTCATTCGAAAGTACACTAAATGAGGTATTTTTTGCTGAAAAGAAAACATGTCCATAATAAATAATTTTTCAACGAAAAACCCATTGGAAAAATATGACTGATTTTGTTCACTTCAGTATCGTGATATTCATCTCCTCACCAAACCCACAATAGAAATATTTTTGGCACACTGAAATTCTTTTCTTGTAGAAAATTTAATACCATTTCCAAATATGTGATGGAATTCGATGAAGTCACAAGCATAACTGATATATTGAAGATTTCATGGAAAAAATTGAAATATTTCGTGAAAACGAGAATTGTTAAATTGAAGAACAACTGTCAAAATTTCGACCATGTGTTATATGACATTTTTTGTTGCAAATCACTTGAATAATCTCCCTTTGAAGTTTTGCCGTTTTAAAAGTAGACACCCTGTATACGTCTCTGGAATTGATGGAAAGTTCATATTTCTCGATAGAAATTGAGTTGATACATTTAGGAAATACTCAAGTACTAACCTTATTCGAATAAGAATGCAACTAAAAAGTCACATTTATTCCACCAAAATAAGTTTTTCTGCAGATTAGTTTGTAAACACTAATAACTTGTTCATATTTTCCTCGAAATTCCCAAACAATCTCATGAAGAAAGACTCTTCATTTAGATTTATTATTAAACAACCTAATCTAATCTAATTCGTATCTATTCTATGAATGTTTGCACAGAAATTTCAAAAAGATGTTATCAGCTTGCTGATTTTCATTGAGGTTAAGGATTTTCACGAAAAATAGTATAAATATCTATGAATTCTGCCCTTCCATCATAAATCGACTTTGCCGCGAATTTCACCACGCATGCGTAGAGCGAAAACCGACAGATTAGTTATCTGGAGGCCAACTATAAACAATAACAAACCAGAGTCTCTGAACAAACTGTGAACATTATGTGAAGTTCTGAAAACATTCAGTGAATTATTGTTCTAATGCGATTATTATGTGAAGTGAATTAATATAATTTTAACCGTGTCGAGTTTATAAAATTCCTAGAGGATATTGTTCAGATAGAAACATCGCCACAGATTATCAGGTATCGTATTATTTTTCATTAATTTCAATTTAATAAGTAGTTCGTATCGAGATTCATCATTCATATCCGAATTTTGTATTTCATCGACATTTAACTTCAATATGGACTGGTAACTATAAATTTTCAATAGAAACTGTGCGTATTGAATCTTGGTGTTCAATTTTATCTCCTCTTTTTATTATTAAAATATCACTACATCAACGTTTTCCATCGTTCGAATTTAAGTCTCGACAAAGTTGATGAATACTGTGACAACATTGTAAACTCGTTTAAAGACCAGAGAAGGAATAATATTCGATCTCGATGATATTTAATTCAGAGACGCTTTCAGATTATTTTTGAAATTAATGATTTTTTCGTCAAATTTCTCCAGGTAAAATTGGAAATAACTCGAAAACGACGCGTTTTATTGAAAAAAAATTGGAATACTTTCAGTTTCTCAAATGATTGATTCTTTCGAAAATATGAACCGTTCATCTTTTTAAAGTGGTTTTTGGTGTTTCAGCGTGTATTGATGAGTCGACTACCATGTTACTTTTATACTAGGAGAGATATTGAATAGGTTCCGATTGAGGAATATGCACCATGAATAGAGTAAAAAATCAACCAAAATTCAGTTCATTCGAAATAACGGTTCCGAAGATATAAACAGAAAAGTGTTTTGTTTATGGATTTTCGACACCCTGTATCTCCCAAACCAAACCGAATTTTGAAGAATGGTATAGGAAAAAGGTTTCGTTTGATGAGAGGAATCTACAGTTAAAATATATGTACAAGTCGAAGACTCACCCTGTACATCAGAGGCAGATGTTTTCTGTCCGAATGATATGAAATTTCAGCTTTATTTGTTTTTCATGGAAAGTCTTTCCATAATTGTTTCAACTTCTTCGAAATCATTTATTTTTTTATTGTTTCTCGGCATCGACGACTGCTTTAGTCATCAACCGTTAAATCAAATATTTATTCCCGTTATTTGTTCCATATAACATGGCGAATTCGAAATAGAATATCGCCAGAATAGGAAGTGAACCGTGATTCACTCAACTGGGATATAAGAGATTTGAGGAGAACCAAACATGGAATGTGATTTATTTTTCTGCAACTGGTATAACAAAAGTTCTCTCAAATTCTGAAAAGGGGTATTATACTTCCAAATTAACTAACATAATATTCCAACCTTAAGTCTATGACGATATCAAGATATCAAATTTTGTTGGTTTCACTTATATTATATCCATCCTTATCATCCCGACATAGCTTATATTCAATTGTTTATAGGTCGGTATAAAAATTAAGCGAGTGCCGAATGGCACATAAAAGGTATTCTTTGAATTAAAGTTCAATATCTTTGTTTTGAAATATTTCACGGCTGTTTTGAATTCCACTTCTACCCTCAACTTCAATGATCACTGAACAGACGTGCAGTTTCATCTAAAAATGAGATATCACAAGCGAAGGACAATGAAGTAATTCATTCATGTATAAGCAAAAAAGTATTGGGCCCAAAACTGGACCTTCTGGATTTTCATATACCACCACACTCCACTCAATCAACAGGTGGCAAGTTTTTCAGGAGGTTAGTGACTAGGGTTTCTTGTTAATTATCGACAGATGGAGTGTGTCTTTTTTTTCATTCGCACATCTGGCTTTCAGATTACCGTTTTACTGATCCTGAATCTTCGCCCTCTGAAGCTTTCGAAGATTTCAGTTCAAGCGAAACCTCATCCGGTGTTGCAAAGAGATTGTAAGACCCATGATCCTTCCTGAGACAATGGTCTAGCATGCCAAAGCAAGCCAGAACACTAGAAAAATTCTCATCACGTAGAGAGGACTAAAATTCGTGTGCATATCATTCATTTTTATCAATAGATTATACCTATTATAAAATCAACATCAAACCTTAGTGAATCCACTCTACCCGTGGATTTTTGATTCAAACGAATGGAGACCGTCAAGATACCCCGATAAAATAAATTGAATGACATCTCGAAACTCTCAAGATCCTACAAAGTTGTAAAGAGAGCCAATCCCTTTTTACTCCTATCATTAATCTCTCCCTCAAAGAGGAAAAATTGGAGACCTCGGGTTAGACAAAGGACGAACGGGTTGGTCAAGAAGAAGCTTGAACTCATTCAGAGGACGACCGGATAACGAAAACGATGAAAAACGCGGACACGCGTGGGAACTTCCTCTAAGGACGGGAAAACCGATCCGTTGTCGGAAAATTTATTCAGCTAATAAATCGTGAACTGAACATGTTGTAATCGAAGTAGGCGTTTACAACGTTCGGGATTTACGTCCAGAAATATCGGGATGTCGCGAGGCCTGTTTGAACGTAAAAATGAGAAACGGTCCTTAAGGACGAGGGTTTTATGGCATTGAATGCTGGCATAAAGAGAAACGAGCAAAGTTTCTCATTTTGCAACAAAGCTTTTGATGGATATATTTTTTAATTCGGAAATATTTTCCAATATGCTCGAGAGATTGGTTAGGGAATAGTTATTGTGAACAACTGAGAATTTTTGTATAGAGAGTGGACTAAAACTATTTCACAAGCCTCCTTCAAAAATCAACCAATAGGTTTCCTTACCGACTGGGAATCGATCGATCAAGATCTCTTCATTTCACTCGTATCACTCGTGGTGATCGAATATTCCAAATACAGAGTGTCCCAAATAAGAGTGACTGATTTTAAACATAAATGTCCAGCTCATTAATTGCTCCAAAGAGATGGGGTTTAAGGCTTGGCTGGCATTTCATTTCATCAACTCAGGGTGTTTCACTAATGTTGGTCAAATTCAAAGGGGAAAATATGTATTATTTTAATGAAACACCCTATAACTTTTGATCTCATTCGAAAGAGCAATCATTCTCCTTTACAAAAATGTAGTTTTCTATCTTTTGTTTCATTAACAACAAAGATATTCGAGGTTTCATGCAGTAGTACATTTTTAATTAGTAGTTTTATATTATATGAAAGTATTTTTATGCCGAAATGCTGCATATGCCTACCCTCTTCGTTTATGCAAAACTGTAAGCGACAATTTAAATTTTCAAATGAATTTTCTCACATGAGCTGATTTTAGGCATCAAAATACCTGGTGATAGATGCATAGAAATACCTGGTGTAACGACTCCTTACTGAAAATCGTGACCAAAATTTGTAAATCAAAACGGCACTCTAGATTTGAGTTCTCGTTTTACTTCCGGAATAATCCGCAATATTTTATCGGTCGTGGCGCTACTGCGGCATTGAAAAATAGCGCGACCTCTTTCAGGAGAAATGAAAAGTAGTTCAAGAACTCAGATTTTCGATCGACCAGAAAGTCTTAAACAAAATCTAATCAGTGCCAACACCAGGTATTTCTATGCATCTATGAGTTAAGGTTTTATTTCTGAATAGAATTAGCAAAATACGTTCGTATGTGTTATGCTTGTGGTAAATTGGACTATTTCAATCCTGATTTGAGTTTACAGAGGTATGTTCTACTCTTATGATTCTATGTAACAGTGGCGAGATTCTTGGATTTTTGAAATTTCACTTTTCAAATTCCCGTCTGATATTGAGAGAAGGAACATTTGGTTATCAATTGTGAATTTAGCTGGCTCTCTTTACGTGACTCGGAATCTGTTCCAATGTTCTTAACATTGTATGAATTCGTCAAAAAGAGTTTATTCACTTGTAATTTTATTTGCATTCTTCAATACCGATAACACCACGCCACTGGACTTTGCAAAGTTAGATTCTGCCATGTTGCAACGGCATTATAAAATGATATTGCCATCCTTTAAGCCATCTTCGTCCTTTTCATTGAAAACTGACTGAATTTTGGCTTCACCAATTCTCGAATTTATGGATGAGATGCTGTGTCTCCTCTTTCTATGGTCTGAGATTCTATATACAGGGTGTCCCACTAGTGCCGCAGCGGACGATATACGCGTAACGGACTGCGTTTTGCAAAATTTTTTGATGCAGACTTGATATACTACAAGAAGAGCACAACCTAAAAATATTTTCGAATATATAGGATGGCCCACAAAAGAGGAATAGCGGGTGACTTTGTTTTTTCAAATGGGACACCCTATATTCAATAGTGTTGTTCAATTCTCTGAAACTGCCTGCATGCTTTCGTATACTTTTCACATATTTTTATTCGATAGTTTTCGAAATATTGGCCATTTTGACAAAAAAATGGTACTTGTAGAGGCTATGTTATCCAATTATATTTCACGAACCCTTGCACATACCGATAACAGTTTTATATGGATTGAAAGACAAGACTTCAAAGTATCCTTCCCAAGTATAATAAAGCATCTTCAGCATACAGAGTGTCCACAAAAATATTATCAACATGACGAATTTCAAATCGATTTTTCTTCATTTTTTCAAATGCAATCCATATAATTTTTTTTCATCATTGTAATCACCATTCATTTTACTTCATTTTTTGTCAAATACATGATATGCATATCTCTAACGGAATAGGATTTTTGAGCGCTATTTCGAAATGTTTCCCTAAAATTCACATATACCTTCGAATTCAAATAGCAGATTTGGCTTTTCTGTGGTTATTGGGAACTGTCAAATTATTCCTCTCAGAGTTAGCATCATTGAAGCTTCAATTCATATTATAGCGAAATTAGGAACTAGAAGGTTTTGATGTATATACTCAAAAATGTGATGAAATCAGTTACTGAAGACAAAAACTTGCTTTCTGTACCCATTTTTCAAAATACATTTTTGATAATTTTCTATGTTTCTACTTGGAACGTCGAATCTTTCAAAAATTTCAAACAAGCTTTGAACTTGCGAGCTTGAAGATCTGCCTGCGTGTCTGTGAAACTTATGAATATCATTTTTTCGAAGAAAGTTGTATAAGGATGAGAGCGGGCACTTTTTTGTAGCCTAAAGTTTCGAAACTCATTTTATTGAAGCATTCATAACTTGTACATTCAAACTCATTGGTATTTTTTGAATTTTCACATCATTGTGTGAGTATTCATACAATCCGTAAAAACTATGATGATTTGAATTGAAGCTGCAATGATGTAAATTTTGAATAGAATAATTTGACAGTTCCCAATAACCACAGAAAAGCCAAATCTGCTCTTTGAATTCGAAAGTATATGTGAATTTGGAGGAAAAACTCTAAAAAATCCTATTCCGTTAGAGATATGCATATCATGTATTTGACAAAAGATGAAATAAAATGAATGGTGATTACAATGATGAAAAAAAATTATATGCATTGCATTTGAAAAAATGAAGAAAAATCGATTTGAAATTCGTCATGTTGATAGTCTTTTTGTGGACACTCTGTATGCTGGAGCTGCTTTATTATGGCTGGGTGTGATACTTTGAAGTCTTGTCTTTCAATCCATATGAAACTGTTATTGGTATGTGCAAGGGTTCGTGAAATATAATTGTATAACAAAGCCTCTACAAGTATCATTTGTTTGTCAAAATGGCCAATATTTCGAAAACAGTCGAATAAAAATATGTGAAAAGTATACGGATGCATGCAGGAAGTTTCAGAGAATTGAAAAAGACTATTGAATGTAGGGTGTCCCATTTGAAAAAACAAAGTCACCCACTATTCCTCTTTTGTGGGCCACCCTATATATTCGAAAATATTTTTAGGTTGTGCTCTTCTTGTAGTATATCAAGTCTGCATCAAAAAATTTTGCAAAACGCAATCCGTTACGCGTATATCGTCCGCTGCGGCACTAGTGGGACACCCTGTATATCCGATGAAATTTGTAAAAAAAAGTAAATTAAAAATAATATTCTGGATGCAGTCTTGGGATTTGAATTGATTCGTGAAATTGAAATACCATCGAATTCCATGCACCAACGATGTCAGTTTGATTTTCCAATTGTAATCCATAGGTACACCAATGACACAGTTTAAATATGAAAATTCCATACTATAAACATAAACTGAAATTACGAGCACTTTTGAGGTTTCAGTTTTCACCGACGTTGAGACAATTTGTGTAGGTTGAGGACTGAAAAATGTATTCATACTCAATGTGGAGAAAACAGAGAAATTTGAATTTTTGTGACCCATTCTGATCGTGCATAAAATAGGTACGATTCATTATCGGTCCCTGAAAGAAGTCACAATTTTTTTGTCCAGCTGCGCGTCCCGAAAATCAGCTGCCAAGTTTGTCTTTTCTATAAAATCCCTGGAATAAGGGACCCTTCCAATCAACCCACAATATCCATTTGAATTCCGACTGAGCAGGGAGAGCAAACATAATCAGAGCAGTATCGACTGTCGAAGACGTTTCTACTCAGTCCCCAACTCCACTCCTTCTGACGAATTCTAGTGGCGACGATTTTCAGGAAAGGGTCCCCGAGTCAATTCCTCATTCGTGCAGCATAGTCAGAACTGGGGTGAGCTGAATCCAATTATTTAGTCAATTATCTTCCTGAAAATCCCCCACTAGTTCTGATAGGTCCGACAAACGTACAAAGAATGGAATTCGGTGAAAAATGAGCCGGAATTCCTGCAGGAGGAAATTCTGAATTGATGATGTTCAGCATGATAATAAAAGGTAGTGAAACAAGTGGAGAAGAATTGAAAAATTTCCATTGAATTTTCAAATGAAGAATTTTTCTCGTTCCATGAAGAAATTTCAGCATCTTGAAATTATATTAATTAGTTTTCAGATTTGCGTTAGTTTGTTTCGTGTTTTTTCCAATGAAAAATTTTTGAAATGAAAATCTGTAATATATCCGGTTTCATATATTAAGTATTTAGTCCTTGCATTTTAAATTATCTGGTGGAAACTTGCCACCGAGCTAAAAATAATTTTTTAGAGCCACTACATAATGCAATAGTATCATTTCCTCATAAATACAGGTTGTGAATTGCATTTATAATAATCGACCACTCCGTTTGAATTTATCTTGTCTGATATCGAATGTAATAAATGAAATGCTTTAATGTAGAATTGATGTTATTCGATTATCGACTGAATGAAGGAGTACCAAGTCATGTGATAGAAATTAAGGTGATTTGTACATTACTATGATGAAGGTATTTGTATCGAATTGCACTGTCGGATAATCGAGTTTTTCCAACTAAAGCAGCATATCGAGAGTGAATTACTAGTCATTAATTCAATGGTGTGGTTTTCATAGTGAATTTTTTTGTAGAGTTCTTCATGCAGAATCTCCCACTGTACCTGATCGCAAAGTTGTTTCGTTACCGCTTCGCTCTTGGTCAATCCCACTTCAACTGGGTCAGGGTTTATATTTTCTGGAGCCACTTGTCTGAACACTGCTGGTGTTACGGTCATACCCGTTCCTTATTCACTTGATATACTAGAGATTCTCTTTGAATTGATCCCGACGAGATCGCCAACGGCACCGCTTCACCTTTGATCAATTCGAATTCGGCAGATAGATAGCAGTGCCACTTGCGAGAAAATCAATGAAACCTATTGCATTGATTGAAGTGTAATTGCCGGAAGAGAAAGAATTTCGGACTTCAACAATTACTCGACATTTATCCATAACCATTGTGATGATATTCGATCTACACACATCACCAAAAGTCTTGCCCCCCTAGGTTTCTCAAGAAATGAACAATCTATAATCTGGATATGAGATGGATATTTTCCTCTTTCTCAACTGCAATAGAAAATCGTTGTTTGTTACTCTTTGCTCTATGTAGGATGAGACAAAATGGAAAAATGAGAAAAAATCTAAATTTATCGATTATTTATTTTTGATTAATTATAGTTATTCCGCAACTGAATTCAAATTCAACAGTCCGTATTATCGCCTTTTCTTTCAGTCAACTGCCCCCTAGGCATCCCACGAATCGAGTCATTAATTAAATATTTCCACTCTTCCTGAGGGGCTAAACTCCATTCTTTAAAAGTTGAAGGTTGGCTTTGGCGATTGGATATTGCTCTCCCTAAGTAATTCCATACGTACTCAATTGGATTCATGTCCGGTGAGTTTGCTGGCCAGTTCATTCTCTAGATATTGTTCTCTTGAAGAAAGTTTTGAACCCTTCGTGTGTGATTTGGTGGGGCGATATCATCTTGATAAACGAAATTATCCCCAAATTCGTCGTTCAGTGGAACAATGATTGGTTGAATAATGTTTCTACGCAGATGGCACCAGTAAATGTTCGTTCAACAATAATATGAGGGGTACAGTGACCGAACATACTCCCAGCACATTAATGATCCGCCTTGAAAGGGCACAACTTCCCGGGCGAAATTGAGCAGCTCTATTCTGCCTGGACCTGTCCGAACCTTTTTTACGTTGACTACACTTTGTGAACCGAATCGTGACTCGTCCGAGAAAAGTACGTTAGGGCCATTATGGTAGAAGCCAGTCTTGGTGGTGTTCTATCCATTACCAACGGAAAGCTCTATTTCCAGGTGATAGCCGAGGTACTCTTCGAGGTCTTCTTGCCTCTAAAATTCAAAGAATGAAACCGTCTCCTTATGGTCCTACTTATATCCTACTGGTTGAGACTACCCGTCTACAAAATGATATCGAAGGGCTGTTAAAGATACCGTTGGATTACTTCGAGTGGAATTCTTTCAGGAGAATATTGCTTGTATTGAAAGACCAATGATATTTTGTAATATTAAAGCGAAAATGAGATGTCCTAACAGAAGGGTGGGAAAAAGTCAACAAACCATCGTTGAGCCTAATTCTGGATCTCCAATGCATATGGGGAACATTAATAATTAAAGAGACAGATATAAAAGCATGCAGAAAATTTTTTTGAAATTACAGAAAAAGTTACACACCCTGCAGGAATCGAACCTGCGTCTTTCTACTTTCTGGGTTGGGGCTCTGACCATCTAAGCTAACAGTGATATGATACATTTATAGAGGAAAGTCACCAAAGGACCCCGCACACTTACTTAGGAAAAGCGGGTCCAGTGAATTTTCCCCATTTTTACATATTATATTTATATCAACCTTAAGAACAATATATCAGATTTTCACGAAGGTCTTACATCCGGTTTGTTCTATAGGGCGTTCCAAAATTGCAGCTACGGAAAAACGAATCTTCAAATTGTGATGATAGTTCTTCTAATTTTCAGAATTTCATTATGATGCCTTGGGTTCTGAATAACAACATATCACAGATATCCAAACACCGCCCACTACGTTAAGTTTCGTTATACAGGCTGTTCCATGAAGCTATATAAGTAACTGAATGTAACTTTGTTAGTGACTTTGGGACCACCCTGAGTTTTTCAAAATATGATACCATGATGTATGTCCACCTCTGTAGGAAGTTTCATTAATGTACAAAGAACAGTTGCAAAATTATTCAGGTTTAAATTCGGATTTCATACAATTTTTCTTTGAAACTTATCTGTAGTGGAGATTGCTGTCAAGAAATATAGGTTTTCATTCAGTATAATTATTATAATAGGTATTGACGGTCGGTCCAAAGGTGTTTTTATTCAGGAATGTACAGGATGGACATAATTCGGTGTCACTAATCTAATCTCCTCATTTAGCAATCTCAAAATCTGTTTATATAAAAAAAAACAGTATTATCATTCCAGGTTGTTGTATCTTTGAGCACACTAAGGATACATATTTTTTTAAATATTATACCATAAAAGTATGTCGACCTTTGTGAAAAATTTCACTCGTGTATAAATAATTAAAAGATTCTTGCCAAATCATTCAGGTTTTAGTTCAATATACACAATTACTTGAAATAATAATTATCAACAATTTACATAAAAATGTATTAGCACAAAATATGAAATCTATTAATTCCAATCTTAAAATAGGGTTATTAACACGACTGATTAAACAATTGAAAGATTTAACAGTTGAAAGACTGAAGATTTCAGCTTTATATTTGTTACACCACTATATAATCTAGGACAAATACTAAAAAAAGTCATGGAATAATCACTCCTGCATTCAAGATAGAATTCAAGAGTTGAGTATAGAGGGGTACTTAATATTTCGTATGTATATTATGTCGTATCCAAGAAACCAGAGTACGCTTGTTATGTGAGAACATGTCCCCGGGGTTCTGGCTCCAGTAATGGTTTATATTGAACTAAAACCTGAATGATTTGGCAATAATCTTTTAATTATTTATACACGATTGAAATTTTTCACAAAGGTCGACATACTTTTATGGTATAATATTTAAAAAAAATATGTATCCTTAGAGTGCTCAAAGATACAACAACCTGGAATGATAATACTGTTTTTTTATATAAACAGATTTTGAGATAGCGAAATGAGGAGATTAGTGACACCGAATTATGTCCATCCTGTACATTCCTGAATAAAAACACCTTTGGACCGACCCGTCAATACCTATCATAATAATTATACTGAATGAAAACCTATATTCCTTGACAGCAATCTCAACTACAGATAAGTTTTAAAGAAAAATTGTATGAAATCCGAATTTAAACCTGAATAATTTTGCAACTGTTCTTTGTACATTAATGAAACTTCCTACAGAGGTGGACATACATCATGGTATCATATTTTGAAAAACTCAGGGTGGTCCCAAAGTCACTAACAAAGTTACATTCAGTTACTTATATAGCTTCATGGAACAGCCTGTATAACGAAACTTAACGTAGTGGGCGGTGTTTGGATATCTGTGATATCTTGTTATTCAGAACCCAAGGCATCATAATGAAATTCTGAAAATTAGAAGAATTATCCTCAAAATTTGAAGATTCGTTTTTCCGTAGCTGCAATTTTGGAACGCCCTATAGAACAAACCGGATGTAAGACCTTCGTGAAAATCTGATATATTGTTCTTAAGGTTGATATAAATATAATATGTAAAAATGGGGAAAATTCACTGGACCCGCTTTTCCTAAGTAAGTGTGCGGGGTCCTTTAATATGAAATAGTATCCTAATATGGAATACCTTCATTTCTCCAAGACAAAAAGTAATAAACGGAACATTCGACCATCTTCTGTTTCATTCGGTCTTCTAACTATCGCACTCACACCATCGAGTCAGTTGCGCAAACGCTTAACGTGTGGCAGGCGTGTTTTGTTTTCGTGAAGAAAATCTTAAAAAGTAAGTATTAAATGAGTATCACCAGCTGTTATGTTTGTATACGTAAGTGTTATACTATTTAGTATATCGGTATTATGTTTATTTCACCATTTTGTGATCTTTTGTCATTAAAATATTGTGACTTGAAAAAATATTTAGAAGAGTTTGAACTAGTATATAAATCCAAATATGGACAGTCGTCGGTGTCTAATTATGGAATATGCTTGATGTGTGGGCTCTGGGCACATTATGATTGTGCTGGTCCAGAGTTTGATACTTGGATCTGTGACTTTTGCAAGTAAATATGTAACTTCTTTCCTTTAACACAATATGTTATATTCATTTAATTGATCTCAAAGATATTAATGTCCATTTTTGTTATTGTTATGTTGATTTAAGCTTATATTCCATATATGGGATCCTATTTCATATTTGGTTACTCATTTGTGATTTTGTTTTTTGTGTTAGATTTTAATTAGATAACTAATATATTTGATCAGAGGCTGTTAATTACTACATATATAAATGTATGACTGATTAGTTTAAACATTAAACTGATTTAATTAATATGGAGTTTTTTCTTTATATCCCAAAAACAAAATGGTATTCCAAATTTGGTGACTTTCCTCTACATTAATAATTAATGTTTTCCATATGACATAAAATTTTTTTTTAGATATTCCCTCACGACCAATGTAACCTCCAGACGATTCCTCTCTAATCCCAATCCCCAGACAGGCAAATGTCTTGCCCAAGGATCGCCTAATTCCACCAGATCTTATCGTGTAAATTCCCCCTAATCTCCATGGTGTTACGAGAAATATTCGCCGATCCCGGAGCTGAGTATCCTTTTACTTGCTAAGAAGATGAGAGCAGATTAGTGTTTGGGATTCGTCCAGCGAATGGATGCATGTCTGGCTGGTAGGTTTAAATATTTTATGAGTTTGTCGACATCTCAAACTATTCCAATTCTCAGAGTTGGCCTTTGAACGCGAAAATCCTGATGCTACATTTTAACTTGGATATGCCAGACTGAGAGGTAGAAAAGCAAATTAATGAAATTCTCCGGATGCCGGAGTTTATACGCTCATTGATTAGACGAGATGTTATGCGACGAATATGCTATGTTTGAGGTCTCAAATGCGAAAATGTATTCGCTTCTGAAGTGGCTTGCTTTGGACAGTGTATGTTCTAACTTCGCAGCAAATGTGCACGGTATATTATCTCTGGATGCTGAATTACTGGCGTTAAAGTCCAACAAATTTGCAAATATGTAATACCATTTTCTCTATTTCAGTATCGTAATGAGTTCATCACAGTACTGTTTTCAGTTATATTTATGGAACGATATACGCTTCAACAACGCATCCAAGTTATTAAAATTCACCATAAAAATTGCGAAATTTCCAACCGCAATACAGAAATTGGTGGAAAAATTAGAAATGTTGGGACAAGTTAGTGATCTGAAGAATTAAACCCGTGCACGTCGCTCAAGAACGTCCGAGAATAATGCTGCAGTAGCCGAAAGTGTTGAAGATAACCCAAAGTTGTCAATTCCACATCGTTCTCTTCCACAAACGTCATTACACTGTATTTTGCATGAAGATTTGGGTCTTAAGGCTTATTGATTTCAGCTAACATAAGAATGGTTGGGACGTGAGATAAGGACAGTACAACACCTACGAAAGCAGACAGAATCAGATACGTAACTTTTAAATCTGAACAACCGTAAGTACTATTCCTACAGTGTTTACTTTGTGGTATTAATTTCTCTTTTATACATTCATTTTTTATTCTTTAATTCTCGTGGTAAAGAATTGATACAGCAGTCCATTTCTTCTCTCCAATGGAGCTCCTGTATTTTTTCACCCTCACTAGACACTGTTCAACAACAGTTACAAGTAATTGATACCCGAGAACCTACGCATTCGCCAATTTGCGTCAAATCGAAGCAAATGAATTTGATGCTTCATTAATTTTGTCTCTGCGATGGCTTCTTCTCGAAATTGAGTCCATGCAAATTCATAAAACTGATTCTTGTAATTTTTCGAACTACGGATTTTTTTCCACATTAGGTACGTTCTGTTTATTTCAAATAACTATCAATTGGTCATCATTGAATGGTATATGATTGACCATAATTCACATTATCGCTCGTTTGACCAACCAAGGTCGAACGATGTTTTTATATCAAGGCAAAATCAGTCGAATAAGCTCCAAAGTTCCAGCTATTCGATTTCAATTAGAAATTGTCAGTAAGAATCAATATTTGTCTCGAAAACACGGCTTTTAATTCCAATAGGATTTCATCGTAACGAATCGAATTGCTCGAGCATTTTGAGTACTGAACTGGCGCGATTGAATGTGAAGAACGAAATGAATAATGAATACTTCTGATCTCTGGTTCGACCAGAAACATAATGAGAGGGATCGAATTGGATTTGAGAGCAGCGAAGAGACGAAAAAATTTGATGGAATTCTCTGCTCATTTTTGTTTGCATTCCCAGATTGCATCTGGGTTGTCTGCAGGTTTTGATTTAGAAGAATTCATATCGAAGATTGGCTACGTTTTCTCTAATTTTTTAGAGTTGAACTTCCATGATGAATTGAAATGTACGATATACAGGGCGTTACCAAGTGAGTGCGAAAATTGTTGGGGAGTGATTATTTGTTGGAATATGAACGAGTTTTTCAAGCGAACGAAAGTTCTTATGCTCCTCCTTGAAAGATACACGCTTTCGAAAAAAAAATGAAAAAAAATCTGTTTTGCTGAAAGTGCTGAAGAATTGAAAGAATGGCATTTCGTGGCCATGTTCTACCAATAAAAAAAAAGTTCGATCTCAGGAAATATCAGGTATACAGAGACAAAAATTTCAAAATTCGGCAAATTATATCCATTTTAAAAACGGTTTTCTTGGCCATGGTCGAAAAACCACTCCGTCATGGTCAAAATGGCTGAAACCGAAGAAAGAGGTCAAACAATTTGATTGAATCGAACTTCAAGGGATAATAACTTCGTTACCTTGAAAGTTTTTGTCCGCAACGGGCCAACGCGTTTTTCAGAACGCTCTGGTATGAATCATTTCAGGATTTTTCATGACCTACTAAAACATCGCAAAAACGATGAAGAAAAAGTATATATTTTTCACTAAAAAAGCGACTAGCTCTATCTCCTAAGGCACATCGGAAATACATACAAGGTTGGGAGAAAGTATGGAACGAAGTGAATATCTTTTGAACGAAGAGGACAATGTTTATGAAATTTTGCAGGTAGGTGCAACGGCCCAAAATGCATCTAATGATCTAATGAACCATTTTTTGTTGGAAATATACTTCTGGTTGAACCGAAAATAACTTCAGCTTTTTTAATTCATATGGGACCTCCTGTTCATCTTTGCAGATGTTGAAAGATCTTGGGATTTAGAATTCGTACATACTGGGTTTAGTCTACAAAGACCGTATAAAATTATCAACCTCTCATAAATATTGTCCTTTTCGTTCAAAAAATATCCACTTGGTTCCATACCACCTCCCAACGTTGAATACGATGTCATGTGTGAATTGAGAACTAATCAATTCACACGAAGATATCAGATTGATGATTTTTTGAACAGGAGCTGCAAAGTTTCGGTTTCAAATGCTTACTCCTTATTTTTAAGTTAAGCAACAATAGAACTTTCAGGTACATATATAAAGTTTAGGGATGAGGTTATAGAGCAACTTTCAGAACTAACAGAGTGGTGTATACCAATTTTTCAAGATGCTCGTTCGACTAAAGTCCACATTGGGTGATACATTGTGAAAGGGTATATTTCCGCATAGCACTACCAAAAATTAAATTTTTTCGTCCTTTGAACTAGAGCCCTCGGTATAAGTTGCTCATGGAAATTGGAGATTTTTGGATTTCAGATGTGCCTCAGGCGATAGATTTTTCAGCATCTACTGGTGTAGAGTAATCACATATCCGAAGAACTTCCAATATTCCTTTTTTTTTTAGATCTCGTACACCACCTCGAAATCTATATTATATATATAAAACAGAGTTGTTGGTTACACCATTTATAACTCGAGATCGGATGGACTGTTTGTTATGAAACTTCATTTATGGATTCGTCCACGGCCTGGTTATTATAAAATACATTAAAACTCTGGAAAATTCGACGAAAAACTTGCTTATGTAGGAAATGCTTTTCCTCCTTTTGACTAAGGCCACTAGGTGTCGCTACGCTTAATGGCTCTTATCTAGACACTGTCGCGTAGTCATGAAGGTACTATATTTGATATTATCGCCACTAGATGGCGATGTATACAATTACTGTGTAATTTGCATAGAACTCATAATAACATGGAAGGCTATTATCGGATCAAAAAGCGAGTAAACATCTCAAGTTGGTGGAACAGGGAATTTTCACCGAAATGTCAAGTAAATCGGATTTTGACGATCAGCATCGATCGTGAGTTGTCCATTTTCACCTTTTCTCTCTATTTCTGAAAAATTTTTGATTTCTGTTTGGGTAATAAATATATTTGCGGAAATAACTGAATTCAAAATTGCTCATAATTAGTAATTGACATATTATTTTTGTGTTTCTGTTTTGTGTGACAGCCCATATCCATGGAGAAGATGACAGTTGACCGGTGACATTTGACAGACGACATTTGACAGATGGTATTTGACATATGACATTTGACAGTAGACATATGACATTCGACAGTAGACATATGACATTTGACAGAACTTTTATTATGCCTTATATAGCAATGGTAAGTTTATACAACTTTAACGGTGGGTTTCACAAAGCATATCACCAGTGATCGGAGCTTGATATAAAATCAACTCGATTTGGCAGTTCAGAAATCTAACCAAGCCGCTGAACTCCGATCACTGGTGATCACGATTTGTGAAATCCACCGTAAGTATAGGCGAAACAAAGTTCGCCGGGCCAGCTAGTACGAATATAAATCGAAAAAATTGCTATCTGATTTCGGAAAGCGGACGAAAAATACGCCTGAGAAATGATTTTATTTCCCTAGCCGAGAGAAGGGTAAATTAACCTTTTTATCTTTATCATGCAGTTCCTTTGAAGGAAACTCGAGCTTCGATTTATCTGCAAACATAGGAAAAATATGGTATAAAGTGAAAAATTCCAAAAGGTCTTAATCTTTTTTGACCCCTCCGCCAAAGGGATCTGAAATATAAACTACCCGATGTCGGGAAATGAATGTTATTGCATTTTTTACAGGCAAGACATATTTCACCTCGGACTTTAAGAGCCTCCATCAAAGCTACGAATTTCTGGGGAATCCATCGGAATCGGATAATAGCGGCATAAAGCCAATATATAATACATTATCGATCCTTGAGAACTGCAGGGTGGAAAGTCGATTTGTGGATATAAATGTAACCAGGGGGTGTTTCGTCAGTGAGGATCCAAATGGAATAAAAAAAATAGAAATCGAACGTTTGAGCAACCTCCCTTAGTTTAGGATTCATCCAGTTGAAAATTGGAAGTTTAAAGTCAAGTAACAGAAGACTGTGAATTCGGACTGATACATATCCAGTGGCGTACTGACATAGTTGGGGGCCTGGGGCGGCCATAGATGAGGGGGCCTTATGTATATAGGGTGTCCCAAGTTCGAGTGCCTATTAGACGTTTCTGGAGAACTGGACATATTTGAAATCTGAGAATTGGGATTATGATGATATTGTTCAGAGTTCTCTACAGAACTTGAAGTAGTAAAGTATCCATAGTCAGTATTTTGTTAATTTTTCTTATTCTGAACATCCCGATTGAGAACCGTTCTCACAACGTCAAAGTAGAAGAATGTGGTAAGGTCATCTTTTGAATTTCATAAATATCATCACAGGTTGTGTCGAAAACTGTGATCGAAAATTGGCCATAACTTCTGTTTCTCAAATTAGAACCCTATTTTTTATGATTGCGTTGGATTCTGCAAAGGAAAATCGTGATAGCACTCTGAGATGCTCTTGCTCCTAAATTCAGTAATTCCCGAGTTATTTGAGCTTTTCTGGATTCATGTCGAAGTGTCCAGACTTTTTTGACCTTCGATTTTGGGCAAAATATTTGCGATATTTTCTCAGGTCGCACTGTAGGTAAGCGTGTTGGTGTTTTAATATCCAGCAAATTGAATTTGGTAGGAAATTTAGTCACAATAACCCGAATAGCCGCTTCAGTGAGTCAGTTTAACTGACCAAAAATGGAAGAAGCTCGCGATGAACTTTCTTAACAGAGCACGCATTTTGATAATAAAATTCAATGATTTGCAAGCGTTGTTCGTTTATATGGCGATGGTTAAATTATAAACCAATCTGAAGATGTTTGACAGTGACACAAAACACGAAACATGCGTGTGCTGTCAAAAGTAGAGTTGCCAAAAAGAAAATAGTTAAAATATCACCTGCTACAGCTACGATGCTTATGAATTTTCTATTGAGGACAGCGGCGTAGCTACGTGGGTGCAAGGGTGTGAAGTGCACCAGGGCCCCCGACCTTAGGGGCCCCCAAGGCCCCAAGCGCTGACCACCGTTTTTACCACGTTACAAGCTTTGTATAATCTTTTCGGAAATAGCATTAAACGTTGGTATTGTCAAAATTCGGAATCGGACACCTCTCTGAAAAAACTAAATCCGACTAGATGGTCCAGTAGGGTCAACACAATTTCAGCAATTAAACTTCGTTTTTTGATATCATTCGTGCATTATCAGAAATAGTTATGAAAAATTCGTGCAAAGATGAGCGAAGCCTAGCAAAAATAATAATAAAAAATGTTGAATTTTGAATTTACTTTTCTCTGCGATTTTATGCACATTCTTATTGATATCAATTATGCAACTTAAGTATTACAAATAAGTATGCGATATCAATTTGGACGACGCATGCAGATCTTAGAAGAGACGAATACAAAGATAAAAATTTATAGGAGTGACTTCGAGTCCTTCAAATGCGAGCCTAGAGAAACTGCCATAGCATATGGTATAGATCCACATTTCGAAGAAAAGAGACAAAAAAGTTCAAAAACATTTCGATGAATTAGCTTCCTTCTGATCACCGATTTCGAAGTAGGGAAGAATTGTTCAAAATGAATATTTTATATAGAGTGCTCGATACAATAATTTCACAATTAAGGGGCCGTTATACTCTGGCCGACAAAAACTGGATCTCTACGTAGGTACATTAATTTTTCAGTTGTTTGCTACCGCAGGAAGGGCTATGTGGCACTGATGACGGCTAACAAGTTCACGCCTTCAATTCTTCGCCTAAAAGCATGATTTTTTCTTCAAATTGAAGTTAAAAGATGTCTTGAGGGCACTCCCATTTCTTCTCTTCGAGAAAATTATTTTTTCGCATGAAAAAATCGGGTTGAATTTGAGACTATATGAAAATTGACTTCATAATCGTTTTTTGCCGGTTGTTCATCAATTTTTTTAGTTTTATTCGTAAAAAATTCCATTTGGATAGGCGCTTAATTAATGCAAAAATGGAAATACTGAAAAGACAGAAAGTGTGAAATCGCAGAGAACTGTCTGAAATTCAAGGAGAATAAAAAAAATCAAGCTTTCATCGAGGGCGTGAACTTTTTGAATGGAGAATCGGTGCCGTCGGCCAGAGTATAACGGCCCCTTAAATACACGTTTCGAGGGTATGACTGCAGTCAACAAAATTTTTAATTTTCTGTCACCCTCATTTCTGATAGGAGAAAAAACTGTCATTCAAAGCTGCGACAAATTTCGAAGTAAATATTGCGATATGATAGGGACCAATTTTTCGATTTCAATTTCTTAATATTTATCACCCACTTGAATTAAATAAGGCATGGACAATTCACGAATTCTGTATAAAAATACATAATAAGAAATTACGAAATGCGATCCAACAGAAGTATTCACAGCAATATTACTATTCCATAAAATTCCTGTCATCTCTGTAGGAGTCGAAAGATCTTTCAGCAAATTAATAATAATAAAAAATTATTTGAGGAACACTATGGGCCAAGCTCGACTGCAACAATTATCGCTCATATCAATTAAAAATGAAGCTGCATCAAGTCTGGATTTGAGTATAAAGTCAATGAATCTTTTGCAAAAAAATGAGTCTCAAAGGTTGTAAACATATTTTTCCCGAAGAAATCAATGACTTCAAATTTAGACTTGATGGACCTCCAGGTTTGAATCCTCAATAATTAATTTAAATGAATTCCTTAAATAAGTTATTCTTATTGTTATTTTGCCAAATAATCTAACATATCAATAAAATAAAAAGTGTTTTCAAAGTTTTTTTTTTCATCCTCCTAAATATAATTAATTTAATTTAGATACCTACCTACTACATAAATGGACATTTCGAATTACCTATTTCTTTTCATTGCCTTATGACCACATCATTCATTTTACTCCTCAATTGTACCTTCAGTAAGTAGCTCTTCGAAGTATTTATATTTCGACTTGTTAAAAACCAAACAATTCATTAAGGGGCGGTTTTATAAAAGGCGAACCGAGGATTCAACCGTGCGCCAACCACCAGATAGTGAGGAATTTGGTTGTTGAGGCAACGGTTGAATCCTCGGTTGGCCTTTATAATACCGGCCCTAAGGGGCCCTTCTCCGATTTTTGCACCAGGGCCCCTGACTATCTAGCTACGCCACTGATTGAGGATACATTTTTCCCTTTGTTTCAGTACAAGGAATGATGATTATTATTTGAATATCAATAAATGAATCAAACAGTTACTAAGAAATTCAACAAACGAATAGTATCATTCCCAAGTGCATAGTGGATATTTGAGAAACAAATTCATTCATAAGATTCAGATTCTCATAGTTTTGAAGTATAAGAACCCAATTTAATGCAAGTTTCTGAGTAACTGATTACGATAAAAAAAATTGGTAAGGAATAGAAATGAGACAGCGAAGTTCTCGTAGAAAATCAAGAACGAGACTCTGTTTAAGTGGAGAATGGAGATAAATCTGGATCTTATTCATTATGCGCTTTTCAATCTTGATACCCCATTGTCTCAGGATAATGGCTGCCGTATTTCACTGGCAGTAGCTCAGCGTGAGCGTTATGCAATTGCTCAAAGAATAGTATATTCTAAAACTAGTTGCAGAATGGGCTCCTATTCCAATACGAACGCATGAGTTTAGGAATTGCATTCTGCAACGAGTATTAGACGATATTTTCTCCATTTCAGTCGAATTTCATTGGAATTCAATGAAAAATTCAGATTATACATCCTAGTTGGTGACTGTTACGAAATTGACATTTCCAAATTGACGTGTGTTAAAAATCGATAGGATCGGAAGCCAGTGCTGACAACCAAAAAACAAAAATATAACTGAAAACAAAGCTGTAATGAGTTCATTACAGCACTGTTTTTGGTACTGTAATGAATTCATTACGATACTGAAATAGAGAAAAGATTTTAAATAAGTGATTGAACTGTTTTGGCCGAGACTCTCTTCTCATGAAAATAATAAATTATTTTATCTACTCCCACTGAATAATATATCCATTATTCAACTGATTTTGACGTGTAATAGTATCTATAAACCACTAGCGTGAGTTATAAAATCTCACGCCTATAACTCACTCTAATACAAATAGGAAAAATTAAATTGCTTACGAAATAGATGAAGAAGTCGGATCGATCAGGAATTCTATTTCAGACATAAATGTAACCTTCTCGCCATTCATTTCTACATTTCCTTTTGGTCTGAATAACAAAAAATTGCAATTGAAAAACGTGAATTTTTGACGTTTTCTAAGATAAAGTATATTATTCAATTCGCGGTAAAGGCCATACCACAATTGATGAATTACACCAATCATCTGCTAGTGTTATGACTAACATTACTGCTCGTTGAATAATACACCTACTATTATTTGGAAATTTCTATTTGTGTCTCAATCCACAAGGCATAATTTAATGGAATCAAAATAAAATTCAGAAATGTGTATCCAAATTCTTCTTTATTGTCGGACCATTTAATGGATGAATATCATGTACAATCAACATAATTTAGGGGAATGTATTTCCTAAAACAGCTTTGCTATGCTGCCGCACACTGTATGTAATGGTTCTGTGTGACACCCAGACCGAACCTCACGACAAATTTTTGTGTGATGTTGCGGAGTCGGAACGACGACTTTAACAATCATTCAAGATGATACGAATACTCGTAACTGATCGAATGTACTAAAATCAGTCTGATTAAATGCATTCTTTCTGAACATTGGATTGCTCTACAGAAGACTGCTAGGGTGTCGGTGCCATAACACACAATTGCCGATTTGGGTCATGAAAAAAGTCAGACCACGACTTTTCCAAATGAAGCCCCATTACTTTCGGATCAGCACGCTCGAGAACCCGGTCATTATGTTCGGTTTTGATTCGTTCAGAAATGCAGCCGTTGTAACTGCATTTTAATGCGATATTTCCATAAAAATTTGATGGGTGTTTGAATTATATGTAATTTAGACGTAGTGCAATTTTAGGTTCGAGTCCTAGGCGGAAATTGCAAGGGTTCTGTGATCGTCAGGGTGGTAATCTCATTTATTCAACGAAGCGAAGGAAATGGGCAAAAATATAGCATTAACATATGAATTATGGAAACGTTTTGCTTTGCCCAAATCTGCTTGGGAAATATATGATTTACTCGTCTGAACTGAAAAAGTCGCAGCACGATAAGCTAGACAGAATAATTTTATAACAAACAGTAGAAGAAATTAGGAATTTGCTGATAATAATCAACAGTGTAGAAATCCGACAAAAGTATGATCAGAGGATATTTTGATAAGAGCTCCTGTTTCTCTTGAAATTAAATATTTTTTTTGTAGCAATGGCCCCTGCATTAAAAGATATACATAGACATTGAAGAATATAAGAGATCGCGATCAAAATGATTTTCAAGTTGATGTTTGCCACAACACAATGAACAATTGGCTTGATAAAAGATTATTATCACTCAAGTCCCACAGACTTGATCTCAGAAATATGAACAGCAGAGTTTACAAACTGAAAAGAAGGAAGAAAATTGAAAAAAAAATTATAAAGCAGAGCGAATAGTCGAACTTTGATTTGGATCGATGAAACTAACTTTAATCTGTATTGAAGGCGACAGAAAGTTGAGTCAGAATTGCACACAGAGACTGACTAATTATTCTTATATGTAAAAGTAGTAAACTGCACTGTACGTCCAAAATTTATTTTTGCTAATGCATCTATTGAGATAAAAATGTACCACGTCCAGAAAAAGACATTGAAATAGTCCGTCTTGCTCTACACTCGTATTTATCAAATCCAATTGAGCTTTGTTGAAAACCCCCATAAATTTTGCAGTGCCGAGAAAATCAATGAAATCTTTTATACTCAGTATCGAGCAATTGTAGAGAATTTGTCGTCAAAGAGAAAAACTGTCGCGTCCTTAGTTTTTTAATATGAATTTACCGTGAATAAACTTTTCTTCTTCTCCTTTAAAAAGTTAGCGGATCAATTCTCTCAATATTTTCGAATATCATCACAATGGTTTGGAATAATTGTCAAAGTCCATATGAAGTGAAATACACATAAAAATCCACAATTTCTCATTTTGGCAACAGCGCAAAATTTCCTGAAATATCACGAAATCGCGAGAAAATGGCGTAAAATGTGCTTAAAGGAATTTTTGTTTTCACTTCAAATGTAGGTACTTCGACGAATATTCATAACCATTGCGATGATACTCTATCGATATTGAGGAAGTGGCACTGCTTAAGAGTCTTTCGCCTTCAATGTAAGAAACGTATACCGCCAGATGGCAGTGCATTGCATTAATTTTTATTTATCGGATTATTATTAAGCCGGACTCCCACTACTCGTGTATTTGGCAAATATTTGACACTTGCCTATATTTGGCATGTAGTGGGAGTGGTTCACTCGGCCAATACTTGTTAATCTTGCCATTCAAATTCGAAACTTCATCTACTTGCCAAGTACGCAAATAATTGCGTACTTGCCAAATATACGAGTAGTGGGAGTCCGCCTTTAAGCTCAATAGAACGAATGTTGGGGCACAGGCAATATAACTAGAAATACTTCCCTGAACTAGATATCATACTGCCTGTATAATTCGGTATAATACTCTCTTTTTCCTTTATCAGTCATCTGGGAGGAGATACCTGCGGGGCGTGTTATTTAAAAGAAATTCAATTCCACGTTAGAATCCACAATTGTAAGAAACAAATAATTTTCACTAATCGACGGCTAAAACAATCCTTAATAGAATGTCTTTGATAAAAATCGATATTTATCATTTCAAAAAGAAAAATTCAAGGAAATATATTTCGCGAAAGCAACTCATTGTTGTACCTAATATCATTTACAGAAAAACGGTAAATTCTAAAAGAAACAGGAGATAGACATTCCATTAACTAAATGAAAGACTTCAATACTGAAATGAAAAAACACAAAAATATTTGTTAGTTTTGGTGGTGGAAATGTTGAAAAATATCCAAAAATGATGAGGAATATCCTTTTCATTTATTTAATACTTATACACTTTTTTTTATTATTTTTATCTTTATACACTCATAAATCCCTTCATCAATCAGAAAAAATAAATCGTTTCTGACTCCCTTTCTTTTCAGGGATGTAGACCCTTAATTTGTTTAAAGTTTTTTTCAGATGACCCCACCTATAAAACCTTTCACACCAGCAGAAATAAAGGCAGAAATAAGGAAACTGAAGGGACGCGAAGCTCCTGATCTCATAACAGGCCAAATATTACAGCACCTGCCCCGGAAAGCAATCGTACTTTTAACTGTACATATTGTGTAACCGCATAATATCCATGTCGCACTTCCCTTCTGCATGGAAGTATGCAGATATTATAATGATCCATAAACCACAAAAGCCGCCAAACGAACCAACATCATTTCGACCCATCAGCCGACTGACCACTACGAGTAAACTCTTTGAAAGTTTTGCTTAAAAGAATCAAAGAAGAAGCAGATTTTTCAAAATTACTGCCTAAACATCAATTCGGATTTCGTGAACACCAATCTACCAAGCCCATAGAATAGTGAATGAAATTGCTACAGTACTTGAAAAAAAGTAATACTGTAACGTAGTATTCCTTGATATAACTCAAGCTTTCGACAGTGTGTGGCATCCTGTAACTACTATCTTTTGCTAAAATCCTACTCAACTAAAAGAGCATTTTCAGTCAGATTCAATGATCAGAAATCTGACTTCCAGTTCATTCAATTTAATAAAAAAAATGGAATTGAATGAATATCAATAATTCAATTCCAGGCACAATATCGAGCCAGATGACTTAAACAGCTATAAATGTATCTTCTTGAACTCCCCTTGCTGTTTTCATCTTCAGGAGCTTTAATATCCTTTCAGCGGGTTCTGTATTTTATTAACTAACGAAATTCTCTGTTCGCCTCCGCAAGAACGAAGTTTATTAGCTTATATGACGAAGCTTCAGATGAATGGAAGTAATACATTATGTAATAAATCTTTTTGTTCAGTGTGCCCCGCTTCTTTGACTGCATTCCGGAGACATATCTTGTTCTGGTTAACGTTTCAGAAGGAAAATATGAGTATAGAATCTGAAGAATTTTTACATATTGCATGTAAGAGTTTTTGTACCTCGAGCGAACAAGCTTTGAGAGTATCCGGTCTTTGTAAATGTGTTTCAATAAGAGCCAAGATTTAAATTGCGCGCCATGATGGACAGTCATAATGTCACATGATTATGACGTGACAGTACGAATGTTAACAGATGGGAGTTGGTATTGGTAAACATGGAGCATCACACGGTAGAACAAGACGTTCTGATTGTCAAAAATTATTATCGAAATGATGAAAGTTTAATTGCCACCATTCGTAAGGTCTGTCCAGTGTTCGGTCGTAATAATGTGCCTAATTCATTTACTGTGAAAAGAATAATGCAAAAATGCGAGAGCACTGGTTCAGTTAGTGATGTGCAACACTAGATACGAGCTCGTAGAGGTCGTTCAGAACGAAAAAATCACGGCACTTCGCGGGAGCCTGCAAGACAGGCCAGAGACGTCAATTCACCATGGGGAACAAGAATTGGACATTTCCAGCGAATTCTCACTAGAGTTTTACATTTGCATGCAATGAACTACCACCACATGTATTCAATAACGTTAGTGAAAATTACGTCAAGAGGGTACGCACATGCCTGCAAAGGCGGGGCGGCCATTTACAAACTATTTTGTTTCATATATCATTATTTTAATCAAAAAATATGTATTTCAATACTTCGCTACAGAAAACCATGCTTTATTGAACACTGAAACCTTGCGCTCTTATTGAAACACCCTTTATATTTCAAAAGGGATTCTCCAGGCCAATGTTCATGCGAATATTTCGTAATTTTCGCTTTGAGTAATGCAGCGCGTACAATACGTTGATTTGACAAGTGAAGATTGACGCATGAAAGCAAATATCGCGAATGAAATGATTAAAATAAGTTGCATACTGAATTACCCTTGGTACAGATGCATTGAAACCTTGGTGTAACGACTTTCTAAAAATCGTGACCAAAAACCAAAAAAATTGTAGATCTTATCGGTACTCTTGATTGTAGAAGGTACAGTAGTGGCGTACCCACCCAGTTATGAAACAAATAATAATAATATTTTTTAATAGCAAAACAACAATAAATTTTTATCTTCTCCCATAGAAGTAGCTGTCCATTATTCTACTGATTTCGAGCTGTAATAGTATCTATAAAACAACCCCGATGGTTATAACTCACTCCTATAACTCACTTTAATACAAATACGAAAAACAGTTCAACAAATGAATAGAAAAAGTCGGATCGATCGGGAACACGGAACACTATTTCAGATATCAAGGTTACGTCCTTGCCATTCGTTTTTACATTTCCTTCGGTCTGAATATCCAAAAATTGCAATTGGAAACCGTGAATTTTTGATGTTTTTTACGTTATTCGATTCTCGACCACTGAGATCGCTTTTGACAACTGTTGTCAATTTTGAAGAAGTCGAAGATGAAGTATAGTATTCGATTCGCGGTAATGGTCATAAAACACTTGATGAATTACACCACTCTATTAAAAAAATACAACACACCTTTGTACCAATTAAACGAATTATGATGAATGGAAGGCAATGTCAACTCAGTACAAATTCCTACAGGACAGGTCGTCTGAAGAAATGAAATAGAAAAATGTCTACTCATCTACTTCATTCCAATCATACCAGTAAACAAAAAAAATATCACCCTACTGATCCAAGTGCGAATTTAACGCAGTATTATCGGCCGACAAAGGGATCTGGAGCCGGAAACGTCATGTCTCGATAAGATTTAGTCACACATCGCTTGTTTTGATGTACCGCCAATCGCTGCGATAGTTGCGGCACTCGGAAGGCTTCATATTATGTCTTTCATTTTTTATTAATAATTTGGTATATAGTCACCGAAGCGAATATATTATATTGCCAGGAACTTTACAATTCTCTTGGATTTTACCGAAAATTCGCTTTTATCAAACTACACACTTTTGGACCTAACAATGGATCTTCCTGGGGGGGGGGGGGGGCTGATCTACTAAATAACGAAATTATTCCTGCACTTAAACAGAATCGACAATTACCACAACATGTTTGGTTTCAACATGATGGAGCACCTCCCCACTACGATTTTTTTTACACTAAACTCAGTATGTATGAATTCAAAATATCATGCTCTTTCAAAATCTGTGAAAATATAAAGGATGTCCTATTTGAATTAAAGAAGTTGATGGCTTTTCCGGTTAAACCGGAAGCATATTATTAACAAGAAAATGCACATCAGATGCATTTTGTTCCATTGCACTTACCTGAAGATTTCCATAAATATCGTTCTTTTCGTTTGAAAGATGTTTACTTGGTTCCATACTTTATCCTAATCCTGTATATGAAAAAACTCAATCGAAATGACAGTGTGAATATATTAATTAATATAAATAATATTTATAGGCAAAATACGTTTTTCAAATTATCATGAACTTTTATTTATTTTATGGTTTTATGCGTTTTTTGTTTTTTTCGATCGATTTTATTGCTCATATATCAAAATCAAATAATGGATTAGATGTGATAATTTTTAATTTGATTGTAGAATAAAAGTTGGAAATACGTATAAACAAAATTGATTCAATGAGTTTCATGTACCTCTGGGAAAAACATTAGTCACCCATACAGATTTCCGAAAACCGGCAACACTTGCTGAAACCACTTAGGTATAGCTGTAAAAAATAATAGAGGAAATAAATATCATTTTTAAAAAGTCGTATGTCATCGAACATCAATTATACTCTTTATGTATCTACTTAACGTACAAAGTAATATGATATATTATGGCATTGTAGATAAATCGGGTATAAATAGAGGCCAGACTGAAGAAGGAGATCAGTAGTTACCTCAGACTATACTTCAACAATATGAATCCAATGAAGTTCTGGACAATTCTTGGGGCATTGGCTTTAGGTAAGTTTTTTATTTTTATGAAATCATGTTGATACAATGTGTCTGGCTCTGGTCGACTTGATATAGTTCAGAATATCTATTTAGAAATTTAGTGGAAATTTACCCGAGGGATACATGGATATTATTTAAGCTTCCAATGATTTTCATCGAGTAGCAAACGATACAATGTATCTAATAATTTTTTACTTTCACTCTTGGTCATCCAGTCTAGATAGCCATTGAGATAGCCTGTATTGCAGATATGTGTATAACTATAACAATGATTGTATTTTGAAGGACATATTTTTTTCAGCATTCATTATGTTACCGGGATCCATCATGGGTGAGTTAACTCCAAGTTAGGTTTGAAGTTAGCGTCGGTGAATAATATTAGCGTAAATCATTCTAGTCGGCATCAGACGAATTTTGAATTCCGGAAAAAGTTTCTACTTCGAGCGGGAATCGAACCCTCATTTTCAGATTACCTGTCCGATGTTTTATCCTATTGAACTACGGAAGCTACTTATCTTTCCAGATGTGAATATTCATTACGGAATTTGATTATAATTATTACCTCTAATGAACGAATCTGCAAATAGGCGTGAGGTCAGGATGTTTTTCCTTGCCCGTTCATATTTTCAAAATATACCTAAGGTTCTGTAACTTCGAAGGAGATAACTGTTGGAAGGAGAATTTTGAACGAGTTTCTTTATATTTTTCACTTCTGAATCCTTTCATATGAGAAATATTCATTTATAATATACACTTAGAGTGCTTTAGTTTAATATGCCTCATTGTTCATATCGGAATATTCATTTTCCAATTTTTTTATCCAAAATTTTCCTCATAAAAATTAGGAGGAAATGGAGCTATTAGACAGTGAGACACGTGAGTAATCCTAATTGGTTAATTTTTTCATCGGTTATACAGAACCTTGAAAGCCGTCATCATCTGGTGACTATTCCTTTTTTTCAATCTCTCGAAACAACCAAAACAATAAAACTGTTTTGCATAGTTCAATAGTATTCAATTTGAGTCCATACTTTGATTATAAATGTATACCTTATTATTTCATATGTTCCTTACAAATCTCAGAAACGAATGTTTCAGCGAATCCCAATCCCAAGCCTCAATTATTTTTTCCATCATATGACGGTAAATAGATGCCCAGCAGAGAAATGGTCAGAAAGGAAGACGACAAAATAGTAATGTTTGGAATAGATTTCTTGTTGCTGTAAAATCTGAGTATATAATAAAAAATTTGTTGAATTTCAATCTTTGAATCCATTCCGGCAAACACATCATCAATAAAAATATAATTGTAATGAATAAGCAGTACAACCAGAGAGAATCAACAGAGTTGTCAATTCTTTGTTCAAATATTTCATATTTGACGAGATTGGAAACTTTCCGTATCAATCGCCGCGCCGTCCCAATTCACAAAATTTAAAACAAGCAAACTTCATTGTTATAAAAAGCAGTCACACAAATGGAGAAGGATTCGCCCGATGGCGATCTCCCACAAATAAAATAAGAAAAATGGTACATAATATCGAATGCGATCAATAAAACATACAGATAAAAATAATATTCATATTTCTTCGTATGAAAAAATCGATGGGATTACGGTCAGGTGAGCGTGGGGGCCCCTTGATTGGTCGACTGTGTCCGATCCATCTGTTCGGGTATCGTTCATTCAAGTGGTTAATCAAAAATTGTTCTCGAAAATTTAAATGATCCCGATCGGTTTTTCATTGCTGTTTTTTATGTTTGAAAACGATGAAATGTCTTATAAATATTCGCGACGTTGCAGATAACCGCGTTTTTGTAATGAAGGGCTCCACGCTCACCTGACCTTAATCCCATCGATTTTTTCGTTTGGTTAATTTAAGAGAAGCCGATCGTGTCCTAAGAAAGAACAGGGCAAGTTTTATGCGATTAAAAGGAAATTTTCTAAGAATGTGTAGAATGTGTATTGAGGCTGGAGGTGGCCACTTCGAAAACATACTGTAAATTTTATAAATAAATTTCTTTTTATCTACATTATGATGTGTGATTTATTGCCATACCTTTTTCTTTTTTTTATCTAGAACTTTTCTTGACCAACAGCTAAAGCTAATTTTCATTAATTTTCAGCATTTTCTATCATATCTTGATCAGAAAAATCTCAAAATGGCAAAAAATAATTTTGTAGTAAATGTCTAGTTGTTTGATTTTTTCCACCTCGATGACTTTGAAGGCTAATTCTAGCAAAAGTAGAGTGTTAAGTACCATTTTTTATCAATGATTCTAAAAGCTGACTGTTGAGCGCCGTTTTTAAGCATACTAAGAAACCGTGAATTAGCCTTTTTACTTATTTGATTCTGATTCGAAAATTCAGATCATAATCCAATTCACGTAACTTTTTCACTTGAGACCAACATTTCCATAATTTTTATCAAAGTTACGGATCTGGTTATTTATAAAAGTACAATTCATGGAGATCGATCGGGAACACAGTAGCGGATTAACCGGTACGCTTAGTACGCTGCAGCGTAGGGCCCCGAGGTCCATAGGGGCCCCGGCGATCGAATTGAATTTTTTTTTCTAGAATGAAAATTCAGTCTGTAAGTGTGAAAAAAAATAGACAGACTGTACCTACTATATTTTATAAGAAGCTCAGAGGCAACTTGCGAATTATGAATTATTACATTCACACGAGACGCAATTGAATATCAAGAGCCTCAGAGCAAAACTCAGATGTTGGAAAAAACACACCATTCGAGATTCAGCGTACTGTCCCTAATTATCTTGTCTGCCTGCAATAAATTTGGTCAAGGGTGGCGGCCGAATTCCAATATTTACAATTACATCATAATTCAATAAATTTGTCGGCATTTCCTCTGAAATCTAGGAATGTGCTACAGAACGGCCGACCAGATGTTGATTCGTTTAGGGTTGTAAAGTGAAAAATACTTGTGCAGAAGTTCTTAGGTCTGCATATTTCTGTCTCACATTCATTTCACAAGATTCGAAAAGTGTTAACAGTGACGGGCGAGTTTCGTGTAACGTGTAAGACTGTAAGATTCAAATATTGTGAAAAACTGAGAAGTGTTGGTGAATTGAACTATTTCTGTTTGTGTTTGGACTTATAAATCCTAATACTCTCATTGAACGATATAATTGATATAGAAGCTGAGCTTTACAATGCAGTTTCATATGCTAAAAATAACATTTTTCCAATTTTTCGGCAATTCGGCATAAACATAATTCGAGCGATGATGAGGCAGACCAGTCAAATTCATTTTCGATATAAGTAAGGCATACGACATAATATTGGTTCAATACCTACTGGGAAAACGAAATACAAAATACGATTTACAGAAATTATTTGATTCAACCTGAACCTACGTGTTTGTACGACGAAATGACAAACAAAACAAATAATTTCGTTTCAAAAATATGGATGTATATTTGGATATTTATCAATTTAATTGTTGCAATTTTTTCTTGACTTCCGATCATCTCCGATAGACTCATTCACTATGTTCAATAATATGTTCATATTTTACCATTTTTTCGTTGTATCAATAATTAGATAATAATTTTTCATATAGCTCATCGGTTCGGATTTCATACTTCGATAGGGCGAAGTCAATGAATTTCTGTGTTAGTCCTCACAGAATATAAAATAAAATTTAACATTTTTTATCATTACAGTTGCTAGTTGCATATGTAATATTGACGTGACACCATGTCTGACAGACGTTATATGAGCGGCTACCAAAAACGAAAGCTCAAGGAAAGTGAAGAGCAGAGTAAAGCTTAGCATCCAAGATTGACAGAATTTTTTGCTCATTTTCCAAACTGTCATTGATAAAAAATAGATATAGACCTTTTATGACAGAAAATAGACTACAGTTTTTAGGATTACTTTCTATCGAAAGTGATATAACGAGCAGACTCGATTATGATTCGGCAATAAAAGAATTTGCTCATATTAAAATAAGAAAGAATCAATTTTTTCAGTGGAATTTTATGTTGTAGGTAACTGATTTATAGCTTTACGATACTTGTATCTTTTGTGATGATTTTATTTATTCCTTAATCTCGATGCCGCAATAAAAAATTTGCAATAATTTTCCCTCTTTTTAAGATTTTTATTCATCTTTTATATTTTGATTTGATGTACATACCTTGTATTTTATTAATTTACTTTATGTTTTGCTTTTAATTAAAAAATTCCTTAGAAAAAAATCGAAAATGTTTCAGAGGGGGCCCCAAAAAATTTGAAGCGTAGGGCCCCTAAAGTCGTAAATCCGCCACTGGGAACACTATTTCAGATATCAAGGTTACGTCCTTGCCATTCGTTTTTACATTTCCTTCGGTCTGAATATCCAAAAATTGCAATTGGAAACCGTGAATTTTTGATGTTTTTTACGTTATTCGATTCTCGACCACTGAGATCGCTTTTGACAACTGTTGTCAATTTTGAAGAAGTCGAAGATGAAGTATAGTATTCGATTCGCGGTAATGGTCATAAAACACTTGATGAATTACACCACTCTATTAAAAAAATACAACACACCTTTGTACCAATTAAACGAATTATGATGAATGGAAGGCAATGTCAACTCAGTACAAATTCCTACAGGACAGGTCGTCTGAAGAAATGAAATAGAAAAATGTCTACTCATCTACTTCATTCCAATCATACCAGTAAACAAAAAAAATATCACCCTACTGATCCAAGTGCGAATTTAACGCAGTATTATCGGCCGACAAAGGGATCTGGAGCCGGAAACGTCATGTCTCGATAAGATTTAGTCACACATCGCTTGTTTTGATGTACCGCCAATCGCTGCGATAGTTGCGGCACTCGGAAGGCTTCATATTATGTCTTTCATTTTTTATTAATAATTTGGTATATAGTCACCGAAGCGAATATATTATATTGCCAGGAACTTTACAATTCTCTTGGATTTTACCGAAAATTCGCTTTCATCAAACTACACACTTTTGGACCTAACAATGGATCTTCCTGGGGGGGGGGATCTACTAAATAACGAAATTATTCCTGCACTTAAACAGAATCGACAATTACCACAACATGTTTGGTTTCAACATGATGGAGCACCTCCCCACTACGATTTTTTTTACACTAAACTCAGTATGTATGAATTCAAAATATCATGCTCTTTCAAAATCTGTGAAAATATAAAGGATGTCCTATTTGAATTAAAGAAGTTGATGGCTTTTCCGGTTAAACCGGAAGCATATTATTAACAAGAAAATGCACATCAGATGCATTTTGTTCCATTGCACTTACCTGAAGATTTCCATAAATATCGTTCTTTTCGTTTGAAAGATGTTTACTTGGTTCCATACTTTATCCTAATCCTGTATATGAAAAAACTCAATCGAAATGACAGTGTGAATATATTAATATAAATAATATTTATAGGCAAAATACGTTTTTCAAATTATCATGAATTTTTATTTATTTTATGGTTTTATGCGTTTTTTGTTTTTTTTCGATCGATTTTATTGCTCATATATCAAAATCAAATAATGGATTAGATGTGATAATTTTTAATTTGATTGTAGAATAAAAGTTGGAAATACGTATAAACAAAATTGATTCAATGAGTTTCATGTACCTCTGGGAAAAACATTAGTCACCCATACAGATTTCCGAAAACCGGCAACACTTGCTGAAACCACTTAGGTATAGCTGTAAAAAATAATAGAGGAAATAAATATCATTTTTAAAAAGTCGTATGTCATCGAACATCAATTATACTCTTTATGTATCTACTTAACGTACAAAGTAATATGATATATTATGGCATTGTAGATAAATCGGGTATAAATAGAGGCCAGACTGAAGAAGGAGATCAGTAGTTACCTCAGACTATACTTCAACAATATGAATCCAATGAAGTTCTGGACAATTCTTGGGGCATTGGCTTTAGGTAAGTTTTTTATTTTTATGAAATCATGGTGATACAATGTGTCTGGCTCTGGTCGACTTGATATAGTTCAGAATATCTATTTAGAAATTTAGTGGAAATTTACCCGAGGGATACATGGATATTATTTAAGCTTCCAATGATTTTCATCGAGTAGCAAACGATACAATGTATCTAATAATTTTTTACTTTCACTCTTGGTCATCCAGTCTAGATAGCCATTGAGATAGCCTGTATTGCAGATATGTGTATAACTATAACAATGATTGTATTTTGAAGGACATATTTTTTTCAGCATTCATTATGTTACCGGGATCCATCATGGGTGAGTTAACTCCAAGTTAGGTTTGAAGTTAGCGTCGGTGAATAATATTAGCGTAAATCATTCTAGTCGGCATCAGACGAATTTTGAATTCCGGAAAAAGTTTCTACTTCGAGCGGGAATCGAACCCTCATTTTCAGATTACCTGTCCGATGTTTTATCCTATTGAACTACGGAAGCTACTTATCTTTCCAGATGTGAATATTCATTACGGAATTTGATTATAATTATTACCTCTAATGAACGAATCTGCAAATAGGCGTGAGGTCAGGATGTTTTTCCTTGCCCGTTCATATTTTCAAAATATACCTAAGGTTCTGTAACTTCGAAGGAGATAACTGTTGGAAGGAGAATTTTGAACGAGTTTCTTTATATTTTTCACTTCTGAATCCTTTCATATGAGAAATATTCATTTATAATATACACTTAGAGTGCTTTAGTTTAATATGCCTCATTGTTCATATCGGAATATTCATTTTCCAATTTTTTTATCCAAAATTTCCTCATAAAAATTAGGAGGAAATGGAGCTATTAGACAGTGAGACACGTGAGTAATCCTAATTGGTTAATTTTTTCATCGGTTATACAGAACCTTGAAAGCCGTCATCATCTGGTGACTATTCCTTTTTTTCAATCTCTCGAAACAACCAAAACAATAAAACTGTTTTGCATAGTTCAATTGTATTCAATTTGAGTCCATACGTTGATTATAAATGTATACCTTATTATTTCATATGTTCCTTACAAATCTCAGAAACGAATGTTTCAGCGAATCCCAATCCCAAGCCTCAATTATTTTTTCCATCATATGACGGTAAATAGATGCCCAGCAGAGAAATGGTCAGAAAGGAAGACGACAAAATAGTAATGTTTGGAATAGATTTCTTGTTGCTGTAAAATCTGAGTATATAATAAAAAATTTGTTGAATTTCAATCTTTGAATCCATTCCGGCAAACACATCATCAATAAAAATATAATTGTAAAGAATAAGCAGTACAACCAGAGAGAATCAACAGAGTTGTCAATTCTTTGTTCAAATATTTCATATTTGACGAGATTGGAAACTTTCCGTATCAATCGCCGCGCCGTCCCAATTCACAAAATTTAAAACAAGCAAACTTCATTGTTATAAAAAGCAGTCACACAAATGGAGAAGGATTCGCCCGATGGCGATCTCCCACAAATAAAATAAGAAAAATGGTACATAATATCGAATGCGATCAATAAAACATACAGATAAAAATAATATTCATATTTCTTCGTATGAAAAAATCGATGGGATTACGGTCAGGTGAGCGTGGGGGCCCCTTGATTGGTCGACTGCGTCCGATCCATCTGTTCGGGTATCGTTCATTCAAGTGTTTTTTATGTTTGAAAACGATGAAATGTCTTATAAATATTCGCGACTTTGCAGATAACCGCGTTTTTGTAATGAAGGGCTCCACGCTCACCTGACCTTAATCCCATCGATTTTTTCGTTTGGTTAATTTAAGAGAAGCCGATCGTGTCCTAAGAAAGAACAGGGCAAGTTTTATGCGATTAAAAGGAAATTTTCTAAGAATGTGTAGAATGTGTATTGAGGCTGGAGGTGGCCACTTCGAAAACATACTGTAAATTTTATAAATAAATTTCTTTTTATCTACATTATGATGTGTGATTTATTGCCATACCTTTTTCTTTTTTTATCTAGAACTTTTCTTGACCAAAAGCTAAAGCTAATTTTCATTAATTTTCAGCATTTTCTATCATATCTTGATCAGAAAAATCTCAAAATGGCAAAAAATAATTTTGTAGTAAATGTCTAGTTGTTTGATTTTTTCCACCTCGATGACTTTGAAGGCTAATTCTAGCAAAAGTAGAGTGTTAAGTACCATTTTTTATCAATGATTCTAAAAGCTGACTGTTGAGCGCCGTTTTTAAGCATACTAAGAAACCGTGAATTAGCCTTTTTACTTATTTGATTCTGATTCGAAAATTCAGATCATAATCCAATTCACGTAACTTTTTCACTTGAGACCAACATTTCCATAATTTTTATCAAAGTTTCGGATCTGGTTATTTATAAAAGTACAATTCATGGAGATTGAGTTACAAAAGAATTTCACAGAGAAGTCTTGTACTTTTTTTTATATCTTTTTTAAGATGGTCATTGGTCAAGTCGAGAATTCTCAAAGTTCATGAAAAAATTCATAACTCGAAAACCGTGAGAAACCGCATGACATACATGGGGGTGATTCGAATAGCCGTCAATCTCTTGGCCACCCTGTATATAAAAAATTAATATTTCTTATTGAAGTGGTAATAAGTTCTAGTACGAAAAAATTTCTGCGCATTCCTGTTCCCTAAGAGCCAAAATGTTCTCGAGACTCTAATATCGCCATGTAGCGTTGTAAAAGCGCAATAAAGATAAGAATCCAACAATGAAATTTCATTCCATCCATATTACACCACGAAATGCACATCGGAACGTATCGTGACTTTCATCTGATTACTGCAATAAAAATCGGGGGGCGGGCAATTTAGAAGGTACCCACTTTCGCTCACGCGGGTTTTACCGCCCGTAATAAAGCGTTTAATGCATTACAAGGCCTAGCACTTAACTTCTGTCAACAGCTCCCTTCGGCACATTACTCAATTCCAGGCCGAAACCTTAGACGAATGTTCAATAGCATCAGGAATCTCTGTCCGTCTTTCGAATATTCTCTATTTGAGTTGAGTGAATCTCAGGTTTTGTAATATTATGATTTTCGATTTCAATTTGAACGAAAGTGAATAAGTAAAAGTTAACTCACTAATGAATGCAGCCGTACCTATTTTGATGAAAGAATAGGGATAGATTATTGAATGAAAGGCTGTGAATCACGAACCGGTGGTCTATAGTCTATAGTGAACACTTCTCCACAGAAAATTTTGAAATTAAATACATATTTGCGATGTTATGCACTGAAATAGAAAATCAATGATAATGATTCATACAAATGGCTAATGATGATATTGTGCAGACAATAGACCCTAGACTCATTTCGTGATCGTCGAAATGAAGAAATAGGGGCCGCGAGATTAGTTCACGACTTAATATGCCGCCCTCCCTGGAGCACTGGACTCCAGATTTTGAGTTCAGCTTCGAAAAATCAGGTTATGAATTAAAAATTATTCAAACGATAACATATTCACACGTTGCTCTACATTTTCACGTTTTGAATCAGCATAATAAGTACAGACTGCAGAAGATTCAAAATGAAACTTTAAGATATGTGTTTTTCTTTCAATTACGTATGTGATACAATACTGATTGGAGACTGGGGAAAAGAGGATACACCCACGCACTATTTAGGGTGAACCATACAGTCATTGGACAGTGACAGTTATTGGACAGCGCTCAAAGATTTCTAAAAAATAAGGAAGACAAATAATTTTTCAGTGCAGAATATTAACAGATTTCATCATTAGTTATGCTAGATCAAGAATTGACGACGAAAAATTCTCCAGAAGCCGCTAATATCAGTTGAATTGTGAGATGACGCGCATAACAATACACAGATACGAGTTTCTTAAAAAATTGTTAAGCGAACGTTAGAGACGGTGATAATAAATTTATGGTAATAATGCATAATTTTGATTGTCTCAATTGAGCATGTAAGTATCATGATTTCTATCTACATTATTTATTTTTGTTGAGCGTGAAATCCCCTATCTTCTTATGGTTAAATACATGTCCAATGACTGCACGGTAAAAAGGAAGATATTTAGTTATTGGACAGGGTGTCCAATAACTGTAATTTGGAATACATAGTGAATATAGTGTTTCAGTTGTAATCAGCTGAAGATTACAATACAAGCTATCAGTGTATATATTTTTCATGAGAAATGAGTCATGTATACAGTCATTGTCCACATGTCCAATAACTACGCAAGGAATGTCCCATGACTGTATTGAACGAAATATTTGGTTTGGCCAAAAACTCCAGAACGTTAAGGAAAACGCGCCTTTCATTTGCGATAACTTGAAACAGTATAAGAAAATGTTTAAAGAAAAAAAAATAAAGATAGAAGAAGAAAAGGCTGAAAGAAAGACAATAAGGAAGGAAAACAAGAAAGGTGGAAAACAAAAAACGAAGCGTAAGAATATACAAGAAGCATCAACTTCAAATTGTACTCCAAATGTTTCAGAAAATGACTCGGATAAATTCAAACGGCAGCTCGCTCTTTATTTGCAGATTCAAATTGATGTGGCATTTGCCAAAAGCACGTTCATGTAAAAAAGGGCTTGGTGTGCGACGAATATTCGAAAATATTTCTTGAGAAATGTGTACCAAAAAAGGGACACCGGATGACATGGAAAATGACTTTTATGTATTTGTGTCACCTGTGCTTTCGGGAATACACCATAGTTCGGAAGACTAGAAAGTTGAAAATCCCCATGAAGTTTCTGAAGATGTCAATATATTATTGGCAGAATACAACACTGATGAGAATTTTAGTTAGTTTTCATTTATAGTTGTATTACATTAATAAAATAAATAAAATACATATTGTCCATTGACTGTAAAACACCCGTCCCATAACTGTATAATATGTCCAATAACTATATTTTTCGCCCATTTTTTCATTGGAATGTTATGAAAATTAAACACCTTCTTCTTTGTTCATAATTACAAAAGTGACCTTTAAATCACATATTCTGCTATCATTTTAAACCATTATATCATAGATTTTCTCCAAATTTGGACAGTTTACATAACTTCATTAATAAAATTTTCTTAAGTGTCCAATAACTATGTCGTTCACCCTATCTGTTGTATTTCTGTACAAATCATTGAAATTGAAATGTCCATACCACTTATATGACAAATTGATTCTCAGATATCAATTCCAATTCATCACACATCTAAATAGGAAGGAAGTTTCTCCTTTATCTCCGCTATCTGCTCTACCAGGATTTTGCAACATTTTTTTAGTTTACCAATTGATTCTTTCAAAAGACAAAAGAGATCAGTGATCCTCGAAGAAATATGAATATTATTTTTATCTGTATGTTTTATTGATCGCATTCGATATTATATACCTACCATTTTTCTTATTTTATTTGTGGGAGATCGCCATCGGGCGAATCCTTCCCCATTTGTGTGACTGCTTTTTATAACAATGAAGTTTGCTTGTTTTAAATTTTGTGAATTGGGACGGCGATTGATACGGAAAGTTTCCAATCTCGTCAAATATGAAATATTTTAACAAAGAATTGACAACTCTGTTGATTCTCTCTGGTTGTACTGCTTATTCATTACAATTATATTTTTATTGATAATGTGTTTGCCGGAATGGATTCAAAGATTGAAATTCAACAAATTTTTTATTATATACTCAGATTTTACAGCAAAAAGAAATCTATTCCAAACATTACTATTTTGTCGTCTTCCTTTCTGACCATTTCTCTGCTGGGCATCTATTTACCGTCATATGATGGAAAAAATAATTGCGGCTTGGGATTGGGATTCGCTGAAACATTCGTTTCTGAGATTTGTAAGGAACATATGAAATAATAAGGTATACATTTATAATCAACGTATGGAAAGATTGAGAAATATAACGTATTCCGTGAAAAGGGACTCAAATTGAATACTATTGAACTATGCAAAACAGTTTTATTGTTTTGGTTGTTTCGAGAGATTAAAAAAAAAGGAATAGTCACCAGATGATGACGGCTTTCAAGGTTCTGTATAACCGATGAAAAAATTAACCAATTAGGATTACTCACGTGTCTCACTGTCTAATAGCTCCATTTCCTCCTAATTTTTATGAGGAAAATTTTGGAAAAAAAATTGGAAAATGAAAATTCCGAAATGAACAATGAGGCATATTAAACTAAAGCACTCTAGCGGTGGGTTTCACAAAGCGTAATCACCGGTGATCCGAGCTTGATCTAGAATCAACTCGATTTTTCAGTTCAAAAATCAGAGAATCAAGCCGTTGATCTCGAATCACCGGTGATCACGCTTTGTGAAACCCACCGTAAGTGTATATAATAAATGAATATTTCTCATATGATAGGATTCAGAGGTGAAAAATATGAAATAACTCGTTCAAAATTCTCCTTCCAACAGTTATCTCCTTCGAAGTTACAGAACCTTATATTTTGAAAATATGAACGGGCAAAGAAAAAGATCCTGACCTCACGCCTATTTGCAGATTCGTTTATTAGAGGTAATAATTATAATCAAATTCCGTAATAAATATTCACATCTGGAAAGATAAGTAGCTTCCGTAGTTCAATAGAATAAAACACCGGACAGGTAATCTGAAAATGAGGGTTCGATTCCCGCTCGAAGTAGAAACTTTTTCCGGAATTCCAAATTCGTCTGATTCCGACTAGAATGATTTACGCTAATATTATTCACCGACGCTAACTTCAAACCTAACTTGGAGTTAACTCACCCATGATGGATCCCGGTAACATAATGAATGCTGAAAAAAATATGTCCTTCAAAATACAATCATTGTTATAGTAAAGTTATACACATATCTGCAATACAGGCTATCTCAATGGCTATCTAGACTGGATGACCAAGAGTGAAAGTAAAAAATTATTAGATACATTGTATCGTTTGCTACTCGATGAAAATCATTGGAAGCTTAAATAATATCCATGTATCCCTCGGGTAAATTTCCACTAAATTTCTAAATAGATATTCTGAACTATATCAAGTCGACCAGAGCCAGACACATTGTATCAACATGATTTCATAAAAATAAAAAACTTACCTAAAGCCAATGCACCAAGAATTGTCCAGAACTTCATTGGATTCATATTGTTGTATAGTCTGAGGTAGGTACCTACTGATCTCCTTCTTCAGTCTGGCCTCTATTTATACACGATTTATCTACAATGTCATAATATATCATATTACTTTGTACGTTAAGTAGATACATAAAGAGTATAATTGATGTTCGATGACATACGACTTTTTAAAAATGCTATTTATTTCCTCTATTATTTTTTAGATCTATTAGTGGTTTCAGCCAGTGCCGCCGGTTTTCGGAAATCTGTATGGGTGACTAATGTTTTTCCCAGAGGTACATGAAACTCATTGAATCAATTTTGTTGATACATATTTCCAACTTTTATTCTACAATCGAAATAAAAATTATCACATCTAATCCATTATTTGATTTCGATATATGAGCATTAAAATGGATCGAAAAGAAACCAAAAAACGCATAAAACCATAAAATAAATAAAAGTTCATGATAATTTGAAAAACGTATTTTGCCTATGAATATCATTTATATTAATATATTCACACTGTCATTTCGATTGAGTTTTTTCATATACAGGATTAGGATAAAGTATGGAACCAAGTAAATATCTTTCAAACGAAAAGAACGATATTTATGGAAATCTTCAGGTAAGTGCAATGGAACAAAATGCATCTGATGGACATTTTCTTGTTAATAATATGCTTCCGATTTAATCGAAAATGCCATCAACTTCTTTAATTCAAATGGGACACCCTATATATTTTTACAGATTTTGAAAGAGCATGATATTTTGAATTTATACATACTGAGTTTTGTGTAAAAAAATCGTAATGGGGAGGTGCTCCATCATGTTGAAACCAAACATTTTGTGGTAATTGTCGATTCTCTTGAAGTGCAGGAATAATTTCGTTATTTAGTAGATCCAAATACTTGTCATCATTCAAGTTTCCGTCGATTAAAAAATGGGCCTATAAGCCTATTTTCGACTATTCCCATCCAAACATTTAAATTCTGTGGATGCTGGGCATGTGCTTCATGAATCCAATGAGGATTCTCATTTAACCAATACCTGGTTTTTACACATTATTTCAGTATGTATGAATTCAAAATAACAAGCTTTCAAAATTTGTAAAAATATATAGGGTGTCCCATTTGAATTAAAGAAGTTGATGGCTTTTCCGGTTAAACCGGAAGCATATTATTAACAAGAAAATGTACATCAGATGCATTTTGTTCCATTGCACTAACCTGCAAATTTTCATAAATATCGTTATTTTCGTTCAAAAGATATTTACTTGGTTCCATACTTTATCCCAACCCTGTATATGATTTCTCTTTAAAGGAGTCGCGCTATTTTTCCATCACCGCAACATCACCATGACCTTGTAATATTGTGAATCATTCCGGATCGAGACCATGTATAAAAGTAAAATTCATGGAGATTAAGTTACACAAGAATTTCACAGAGAAGTCTTGTACTTTTTTTTTAAATCTTTTTTGAGATGGTCAGGTCGAAAATTCTCAAAGTTCATAAAAAAATTCATAACTCGAAAACCGTGAAAAATCGCATAACATACATGGGGGTGATTGGAATAGCCCATGACAGGAGGGACCTGTTGTTTTCTTTTTGACGTCAATCTCTTGGCCACCCTGTATATTTCTACTTCGTAGAGATTGATTTGATATCAAAATGAATCACTCCTTAGTTTCCGATCCGATGTATTGTCGGGCAGATCACGTATTTTTCGTACGTTGAGCAGTTATAAATGACAGTCTGCGCGTGGCGTGGACATTCTTTTGCGCAAAGGAAAAAAAAACGACCCTGTTGGACCTCAACATACAAGGTGCCGACAGGGAGTGAAACTACTAGATGAACCTCAAACTGCATGATACTGGATTTTAGTATCATGCCCAAACTGTAGAATCGGCATATGTAGTAGGGGAGAGTTCCTTTGAATTGGACAGCCCATGAACCGGACACTATAGTTTTCTACTACACCCGATAGTAATTGAGCATACTTTACGTAAATACCATTTTCGCAACATTGAGCCACGTCTCTTGGAAAATGGCTGAATCTGTGGCTCGCGTCTTGTGGACGAGGCATGCATTGAAAAATCGGTTGCCGGTAAAGTAAATATGTACGTACATTTGCGAAGTGAATGGCTACGTTTCTAGTGACGATAAGTTGCCGATTTTTTCATATAAACATTATCTGATTATCCCTTATCAGAAAGATATGTTAAATCATTGATATAACGATTTGTAGAAATTATATTTTCAGGTTTTTCATAAAAACCACATGTCCCATGAATCGGACATAGAAAAATGACTGGAAATTGATGTCCAGTTCATGGGCTGCAATGTTTCCGATTCAAGGGAGATGTGAAAATATGTTATGTAATTCTATAATTAACATGGAAAATACTGTTTGTTTTCTCTGTTTGGTACTACTAAATGATTTCAACTTTCTCCTAGAACTTTATGACAGTATTCTATTGTTTTTGTACCATTGTCCACTTCATGGGAATAACTGTCCATAACAAGGGCAACATCCCATGAAATGGACATTTTATAAAATAAAGTAAGACTTATTTTTTCGAGTGACTAGCTTTTCTCTTTCTAGCTTTTTCTGAAAAAGTGAATCCACAAACCTTATGGTTATACAAGGTGCGGCACGGAGGGCGGACGTTTTTCAGATGGGTATAACTTTCCCCCACTGAGGACGAGAGAAGTGGGGAAGGTGCCGTTAGACTCGTGTGTTCCTAGCATTTATTTACCAGTTGTCGTCATGGAGCCTTGGACGGTGGAGCATCGTGTTTTCGCCTATGATAGTTTCGTCCGAAATAATGAGTCAGTCACGGTCGTGCAGCGTGAGTTTCGTCGCCATTTCCACATTCATCGGAATAGAGCTATTTCCTCTCGAAACACCATCCTTCGTTGGGTTGAATCACTTCGCAGACGTGGTGAACTGATCAACAGAAGACCAAGAGGACCTGTGCGAACAGTTCGAACGCCTGAAAATGTTGAACGCGTTCGACAAGCCATTCTTCGTAGTCCCCAGATTTATCCATATGCGATTTTTTCTTATGGGGACACCTCAAGGCTAGAGTATACGAGACCAAGCCCCGAACTCTGGACGAATTGAAAAGGGCTATTCGCGTGGAAGTTGCCCAAGTTGAGAGAGCGATGTTGGAGAGAGTCTACGCGAACTTCCAAGAGCGCCTCCAGCACTGCATCACCGATTTCGGCCACCACATGCCTGATGTGATTTTCCACACTTGACTGTCTCAAATGCTATTTCCTTGAGAATCTGATTCCGTCAATAAATGTGTTTTTGAGTAAAAATTAACGCTTTTATTATTTTTTTAAAACCATCCATCCTCCGTGCCGCACCCTGTATTATGAAGGTACAATTTGAAACTTTTTCATTTGAAATAATATTTCACACCGAAAATAATAAAATTGTTCGTTTCAAGGGAACTCTCCCCTACCTACATACTATGTTTCCATTTCAACTGTTCCTGCCTTCTCATTTGAAGTGAATTTGGCTGTGAAAACCAGGCTAGAAAGCCCAGAATATTCTGGTTTTGAAATAAAATTCAATATTCATCCTCAATTCGGATATCCATCATGCAAAAGCTTTATAGAGTCATACGTGCTCTTCAAGGCTCTCGCATTGAGAGAAATACTGAAATTCAAATATTCACCAATCGATGAGACATCTTGTGCGCTAGCGTGGCATCTCACCTGAAAAAGAACAGAATCGTTAACGCTTCGTTGAAAACTGAACGGGAAAATTATACAGACATTATCAATTTTCCTATCATTTATATTTTATCACAAAACGTGCTGAAAATTCTTCAGCTGGAAATTTCCCAGATTTCAGTCTACGAATACGATCCTGTGACGACGTTTTCCGCATTTTTATTACTCCTTACTTATTTAACTCAGTGCTTCTCTGATGGCCCCTCCGGATTTTGCTCGAACGGTTGTGGATTTGTCGATGAAACAGTGAGTTTAGCAAAAAATTAGAACTTGTGTTTCAGACCTGGATTTTTGGGCTTAGAATATTTTCCTTTTCGATCCCCTCAATGGGGTGCGCGACTTCTGGGACACCCTGTATATCTAGAAATTGCAATGTGCATAAAGATCCTGTTCGTGATCCGTCTTATTCATCTCTGTAGTTTGGCTGAATCCAGTTAATATAATATAAGGAGTTTAGTAGGTACATATTATTCTGTCAAGTAATTTTCTATTTCCACCCAGAAAAAAATTTATTTTAGAAAAAATCCCTGTTTTCTTCTCAATATGACATCCTGTATATAATACATATATGTACCTATATTGAAAAGATATAATACGATTTTTCTTTCAGATGTCGAAGTGAACCGGAATTTCCAATGAAATTCTTCACGAACAGAAAAAACATATCGAAAATACTGAAGCGAGAAAACCGCTCCCATTTATAACGACTCATCTATCTGAAAACCTCACCGAAAAAACTAATATTTTTCAATCTTCACGTTTCATTTCAAGAATTCCGTTCCAAAGAAACGCATACACAGCAATGAAATATCCGAAAACTTTTATTTTTCTATATCATCCAACAACATATCGTATTATTGAATTAAATAAGACATATGAGAGTGGCGTTTCCTTGAGAGCTCTCCTGTTTACTTCTTGTTCTTTTCCAGATCCGAGCGCTATCTAACGCTTGTAACAGTTCGGATGAGATATATCAACAATTACTCAGAGAATGAAGCTCCATTTGGAGAACTGATAGGATTTCCCGAGATAGAAGATTTCAACAGAATAGAACGATATAACGAACCGGACAATTTTGGTGGAAAGGAATTTTACGATGGAGTGGAATAAAAACAAATATTTTGGCCAAAATATCATGTTTTAATGTCTCATTATCATTTTTATCCATCTCCCCGATATAAAAAGGTCTCATCAAATCCATACTATTTTCTGCAATATTAATGGCAGAATCTGTTGAAAGATTCATTAGAAATGTTGGATATGATAATTTTCAATGAGCAGATCGACACAAGTAGAAGACGAACGTGATTGATATGTTACAGTCAAAGTGATTAAATTGCTAATTGTTTTCGATTCGGAAAGTGTCACTTTCCCGCACTAGTGCCGCTAGTGCGGAAAAAAACAACTTTCCGCTCTAGATAGGAAAATAACTATTACTTTCGTCATAACGAAGTAATTTCCATGGTTACCTCTTCTATATTTTAATATGAACATAGAGAAACCTATTTAAACTTGATTACATCTTGAATGAAACATTTTTTTAATTAATTTTTTGAATGTAAATTAACTATCGAAGAAAAAAAAGTATGTATAATTCGTGGGAAAAGCATATTCTCAAACTCCTGTGTTACCAGACGAAAAGCGTAGCGACGAGTCTGGTAATTATCACAGTCGTTTGGGAATATTATGCTTTTCTCACTGATTATACAATACTATTTTGCACGAAACGAATTAACTGATGAAACACGCGGGTTTTCGAATTGTGGTATACATTTGCAGACTGTTGCTTACCTTGATTAGTTTATCAAGATGTTCTGTTTTTATTTTTGTACCCTGATTGTTTTACCAGGATGATGGATCTTCCTGAACGGCTTCTAGTTGGTAGAATGCTGGTGATCCTCGTTAATCTCGATGATTAACTATTGTGACTGCAAAACCGATGTAAAGGGGTATACTTAACTATAAGCACCCAATGGGAATCTTGATGATCACTGCGATAAGTTGTTATCTCTACTTAGACAACAGCCAAGAGGATGAGGAAGTGATGAAATTTGAACGCACTCTCAACAAACAACCGACTATTACCCTTATTTAGATAACAAGCACGAAACATCTATACAAGTATTATGTATACAATTATGAACTCTACCTTCTATATGAGAATGTATAGCAAGGAAGAATTATGATAAGTTGTGATTTACAAAAACTGACTGACGATTTTGATAAGAACTGACGAATTACTGGTAAACATCTAACGACTAAGTACTGACGAGTTACTGCTTAACAACTGATAAAAGAAATGACCGACGTTTCTGATTTACAACTGATGGCTTGTCTCTTCTACATAGGATATTTAAAGACAAGCTGAAAAATGAGGGAAGTTCATTTCCTCTGAGTAAAATAGGAAAAGATCAACAATTGATTGGGTGTCAGAATCGAAAAAGCCAACAAAGTGCCCTCATTGGCCATTTTTGACTATAGTGGGAAAAACAACTCATTTCTTGAATCTACAGACCAATGAGAAAAGCTTTGTACTTGGGGTATTTCGATGTCTTGCAGATGTTCCCTAATGCAACTTGTTCTGCCATATACCCAGTTTTATGAACTTATACTCAGAAGCTGAAAGGAGATTCATAGGCCATAATTATTGTCTCAAAAGACCAGATGAATCTTCCAAACTGGCATTAATTGTTGGGTTGAGTATCTTTTCAATAGATGACCCATAAATCAATCCAAAGGGTATTTTTAAACAAAGAACGAGAATGGAACAGATATTGCAGTACAAGTGATCGATCCCCTATGGTTAAAATCAATTTATCTAAACAACTTTTTCAAAAGAGACAGCTCATTTCTTGTGGCCAAAGGATATGCAATTTTGTCCAGATTTGGCGTAGTGCGACGTAACACAGACAATGTGAACTTATTTCTGAAAGAGAGAAATGGACTAGATTTCTGGTTATTTCTGAAATTTCAGGAATCAAAGGAAACGAAGAGGTCAACACACTATTCAGAAAAGGATCACAAAGGCCACTTACTGGCCCAGAACCTTTCTGTGGTATAGGCAAATTCACTATGAGAGAGTTTTTGTAGAAGAAGAAACTGAAACAGAAGTACTCTGAAGGAATCATCCAAGAATGGATTCTGGATTCCTTCGAGATTTCGGAACTGCAGAACCAAGAATAAGTTACCCTTCCTCACTGGCTTCCTCACAGGATATTATCGCCTTAGGAAGCATATGATGAGAAAGGTCTTGTCAGTCAGAAACTGACGAGTGCAGATTCTGAGAGGAAGTGGAGGAAACTTATGTTTACCTGGTTACAGAATTCAGGTGATTTCTGTCCGCAAAGAGGTTTTCAAAGATCCTTCCATTGCTCAATGCAGGCGCGGATCCAGGCCCGAATTTTGGGGGGGGAACTTTTAGATATTCAAATGCCAAAAGGTACTGGTATTTCAGGCAATGTTAAATCAGTAGGTGGTCAGGGGCCATTTGGGGGGGGAACGTTCCCCCAGTTCCCCCCCCCTGGATCCGCGCCTGGCTCAATGGCGAAAATTTCACTCACGATTTTTCCATCTGCCATCATAATCCCTTTATTCAATACCGGCATTTTTCCTGTTCATCTTCGTCAATATTCCATCCCCATATTCTACCCATATCACTCAGCTACATTTCCAACATGTGTCACGTAGAAAACCAGAACTCCGGGGTTTTACCACGTAGAAGGAACTTGATTAATGAATTGTTCCGAATCGAAGTCGTTCGCCCGTGCGACGTCCCAGATGTCACGGGATAAAGCAAAAATCATCCCGGAGGCTCCCGTGGGATGGAGGGCTTGAACCCGTCCCGCTCGCGAGCTTTGAATACGGCAAGTAAGTTTCCGTGTAATCAAATGGAACGTAGCCTCTGCTGGGGGAATTTCCGATCAAATATGTGTTTGCATAAATTTCCGCAGCATGTCTGGATGTATGTGTACGCTGTCCGGGAATCTGCATTTGAAATGACCGCTGCGGATGTGAGAGTGAAAGCGAATGAGGCTGTTTTGAGCGTTAGAAAGCCGAGTTACGAATATGGTATTTCCGCTGTTTTCTGACAGCCTCGTGTTGAAAACACAAATGAAGCTTCGGATTATCCTTCCATTTTCAAGCTGCGCAGTTATTTGCGGGAATTATTAAAGACTACATCCATGATTTCCACTATTTTGGTACCTATATTCATTATTTAGACCCCTAACTTTGCCAGAAGCCTCGAAAGCTTTGAAAGTACGAGATAACTTGGCAAGGCTGCGTGCGTGAACCTATCTACAAAACAAAATAATTAAGTCTTTTCATTTTCCATTGAAGATAATAAGGCCAATCACTTGTGATAAATGCTCACAAATGATACAGAGCTTGCATAATTTCCAAGAGAAACTGTCAACATACTTTCCAGAGTTAGACTCAGAAGCTCACAATGGTATATGGTTTCTAAAAACTTTCTTGGATAGTTGGATAAGATAATATTGGGTGTTTTTTTCGAGTGATAGAACTTTAAATTGATATGAAACACATTTAAATTAAGATTGAAGCCAAAGAAAAGCGTAAGATAATTTTATGATGTTTATGTTTTGAAAATAATTTCCGGCATATGTCCACGACGACTAGCTCCGAGGAACCACATGCGAACAGACCAATTTTGGACCACTTTTTCGAGTAATTCAGGCCTTATTTGAGCAACAACACGAATTATGATGGCTTCCAAAGCGTCTATTGTTTCTGGTTTATCAGCATAAACCAATGACTCGATATAACCTCAAAGAAAATAATCCATTGAAGTTATTTTGCTGATCTTGGAGGCCAATTGATTGGACTATTTCTCGAAATAATGTTGTCACCAAATCTCTACTTCAATAAATCAATTGTTAAGGTAGCAGCATGAGGAGTAGCACCATCTTGTTGGAACCAGAACACTTCTGGATCGATACCATTTGAAATTTCAAACAAATAATCAGTGATCGATCTGTAACGAGCGCCATTCACTGTTATAATAGAACCAGCATCGTTTTTGAAGAAATATGAACCGATGATGCCTCCAGTGTGTAAAGCACACCATACAGTGCATTTTTCAGGATGCAATGGAACCTGCAGAACTTCTTGAGGATTGTTTTCACTCCATATTCGGCAATTTTGCTTGTTTACGAAGCTGTTCAACCATAAATGACCTTCATCACTAAACACTACCGTATGTTTCGATAAAAAAGTGGATCAACTTCAAGCTGTTCTAGGGCCCAATCACCAAACAAACGACGCTTATTATGGTCAAGTGGCTTCAGTTCTTGAACCAGTTGGATCTTGAATGGGTGTAGAGTGTAGACCAAGATCTTTACGCGAGTCCAACTTGTTATAAACGTCGACGAATAGACAAATCTGCATCTTCATTAACACTATCACTTACAGCAGCTATATTTTCTTCTGCACTTACAGTTCTTTGCATTGTTGTTGTTGCATCAAGTAGAGAAAATGTTGTCCGAAATCTATATTATGTGAACCATAAATTTCTCGAAGTGCTCTATAAGTTCGGAGAATAAGACACTGATTTTGAAAATGAATTTAAACAATTTGTAAACGTTGTCTCCATACGGTCATCAAATGAGTGTATTCTGATTTCAGCAGAACAACTTTTAATAGTTAAAAGTTTCAATACGAAACTATCTTCAGTTAATTTTCAATTATTCAACATATTGAAAATAATTCGGTGAAAGGGTGAATTGCGATGAATCTATCGGGGTAGAATGTGTTGTGTTCAAGTGACCCCTAATTATCATTTTGATGTTTGGTTGCACTGTTTATGTTATGTGATTAAATAGTGTGCTTTGTTTTTGATTCAGAGTATGATAGACACGCTATGCTGTCTCCATCAATATTCGTTTCATTTTATAATGCGAAAAAAACAGAATATCTGTAATATAAAAGATTTGATTAAACGAACAAGAAGATAGAAAAGTCCAAGGAGAAAGCAGTCAATGAAGCAATTTTAGAGAAATTCACGAGGTCAACTACCTAAAGATCTTACCCTGTTTGATAGAATCTTGGATTTGGTTCGTTTTTCATCAGATTGAACTGTGTGGAGACCGATCCGATTGCAATGAGATAACGAGACTGTTCAGCCTCTCCCACTCTTGCGGATTCCATCATTATGCGGGCTTCTTGAAATCTGCTACCATCAGCTTAAATACTAAACATCCAATTAATGATTCATCTTGAACTTGTACGCTGATGGTGTTTGTTCTACTAATAACAGCCCACTTCATAGAAACTCGAATTTCTCAAGTTTCCCGCTTACTTCGTCGAGCGTTGAGAACCCCTATGAACGGATCGAGGGGCGGATTTCAACAATGTATATTATCGGGGAAATATGATGTGTTGATATCATGTTGCCAATTCTATTCCCTCATTTTCTATAAATATCAATGGAAATGAAACATTTTCAATGATTCATTTCTATGAGCAGAATTCCTCGAGAAAATTTGAAATACAGAAACGATCCTAGAATTTTTTATCGCCATGTTATGGAAAACAAATCGACGACAGAAAAAGCGTAGTTTTTAGAAGAAAAGAATGCATCTATTTCAGATCGAAGTGACTAACATGAGAAGAAAAAATGCAGAGTTGTCCCAATTATATTAGTTTGAGAAAGGGCGTTTAGGCTAAGCTGAGCCTCGCAAACACCTTGACCTTAAGATCTATTATGCAACCCCTAGCTGTTTACCAATCAGGTAGCAAAGCCTCTATGAAGTTCACTACCTTTCTCGGTTCCACGATCATTACTTTTTCCAGTTTTAAGGAACAGGATGCAAGATGCCGCAGGCTTTTCTTGAAGACAGCTTCACAATTGCAAAGCAGGTGTTCAGCTGTTTCGGTGGCTTCTTTAAAGGAGAGACAGTGTCCCGTGAGTATGCCCGTAATTGTCCACAGTTCTAATTTGCTTTGTCAGAGAACTTTTTTGGTCCAGCTCGTTGAGTACGAGAGGAAAGACTCAGCCATTCTCTGTCTTCGGATCAGTCGCCAGGACTTCCTCGTTTGTTCCCATTCTGTAACAGCCATCGCTTGACGGCTTGATTATCTAATCGGAATAAAATAATGAAGGGCCGTCAATTTCAGACCAATTCATAAATAAACAAATTTGTGAATAATTTGAATGACGAACAGTCGACATATCCGAAAACGAGATTTAATTAATTGAATCACATCATATCGAAAAAAAATTGATATCAAATATTCAGCCTAATTAAAGCTGTCACAAGCAAGCACAATCATTTTCCGATGAAATTGAGCCTTCATGTAAACGATAAACATCGATTTTAAACCATAATCAATGCCAACGCCGGAACGAGTTCTCGCATCTCTTGTTGTGTGGAGGTGGCCATAGATGTTTCTTTGTTTCTTGGAACAATGGCAATCTTACACTCACTTAAACACGCGCGTAATGCCTCCATTATGGAATGCTGATTGAGTATCATCGGGGCAAGGACTCGTGCAGGGTCATTGTGTTGGGCATTGGAAATCAGTCTGCAAACATTCCGTATTAATCGAGATGTTAGATTGGATTATGCCAGGTTTATTCGGGAGGATTTGGAGTGAATTAATTCAGACAATCCAATTGCTGCGAAATCAATTCGAAATATTTGTATGTGTGAACTCTCAATGAAGATTCGACTTGATTTCTCAACATTTCAATAGAGAAACTAATAATGCATCTTCAACGTACTTCGGAGAGCGTTGATAGGCAATAAAAAATTTCTGTAGAAGGAGATAATTTTGATCATTACCAGAGTAAGCATCCAGGAGAATCATCAAGCACTCTGACATCCATAAATCATTTGTGATTTATAAGCCAATAATAATTTGTGATATGAATGCATAGGAATCCTCGTGTAATGAATCCTAACCAAAAATCGTGACCAAAAATTGTAGATCAAAACGGGACGCTAGATTGTTGATCTGGTCCTACTTCCGGAATGATCCGTTATATTTCAGGGTCGTAGCGCTACTGCCGCAATGAAAAATAGCGCAACCCCTTCCGGAAGAAATGGAGAGTTGGACCCCATCTCAGATTTTCGATCGACAAGAAAGTCTTGAACAAAATATAATCAGTGCCAACACCCCAAACCGGGTATTCTATGCATCTTGTGATTTATGGTTTATCAAACTTCAATCTGACAACCACAGAATATATCAATAAAAAATTCAAATTCTTCCAAGCAGAGAATTCTATTGAAACTCGACTTCGTCTAGTTTGGAAAACCGCATCCTTGTGAAGCCACCATAATCTGCTCATTGAATAATATACTATCCTCATACTATGCTTGAACTTCTGAATATGCTTTCACTCATACAATTTTTCCCAATTCGGCTTCGTTTGAAAAATACAGGGAGTCGAAAATCCATGAAAAAAAAAACATCTTCACAACCGTTGTCTCCAATGAGATATGGCTTTTCAATTGAAGACATTTAATCGAACAAAACAAAGTGTTATGATTACGAAAAATCGTTTTAAAATAATAATAGCAGTTCTTTATAGCTATCCAAAATGGCCATCGACCGTGAGCCCATAGCCACATTTCTTTTCATGATATATCAACAATGAACTCCGAGTACATAAAAAAATTACTATTTACTTTAAAGTATTCCAAATAGAGTATTTGCTAAATGTTTATAGATACGAGGATATATTGAAAAATTCTTAGCCTACTATAGAACCAAACAAAATTTCAATGTCAAAATATTTTATTACTCGACATATTTTCCTCTTAATTGAATACATCTATTACAGCGAACCTGCAACGTCGCTAGACCTTTCAAAAAAATGTTTCTTCTTGCTCTGCAAACCAGTCCTCCACAGCTTTTATTACTTCCTCGTTGGAAGAAAATTTACGTTCTTTCAAAGTTTTTTTCAGTTGAGGACAGAGATGATAGTCGGACGGAGCCAAATCTTGTGAATAAGGGGGATGTTCTAGTAATTCTAACCCTAAATCACGAATGTTTTGCATGGCAACATGAGATTTGTGTACTGGAGCGTTGTCCTGTAAAAACAAAACACCTTCGGATAGCTTTCCTCGTCTTTTCTCTTCAATTTTTTTCCCGCAGAGTGGTCAGTAATGTCGAATAGTAATCTCCAGTTCTTGTTCTACCCTTATCCAAAAAATCAATCATGATTACTCCATGGCAATTCCAAAAAAAACTGAAGCAAGAACTTTTCCAGCAGATTTTTGGACACGAAACTTCTTAGGTCTTGAAGAATCAGAGTGTCGCCATTCCATCGATTGTTGCTTTGTTTCTGGATCGTAGAAATGTACCCAAGTCTAATCCATAGTAACAATTCGGTTTAAGAAGTCTACATCGTTTCCAAATCGAGCACAGATCGAACGCGATGCTCCTACCCTTGCACGCTTCTGAACAACATTCAAACGTTTGGAGATTCATTCTGCCGAAATTTTTCTCATGTCCAAATTGACGTGAATTATATGATGAACGCGTTCGTATGAAATCTCCAGTGCTTCAGATATCCGTTTTAGCCCAATTCGACGGTCTGATAAAATCATGTCATGAACTGCATCGATATTTTCGGGGACTGACACAGAAACTGGACTTCCCGATCGGTCATCGTCTTCAATGGAAAATTTACCTCTTTTGAAGCTTGCAGTCCAATTTTTGACGGTCACATACGAAGTACATTGATCACCAAGGGTATTAAGCATATCTTCGTAAATCTGTTTACCTCTTAACCCTTTTAAATACAGGTACTTGATGATGGCTCGATACTCCAATTTTTCGATTTTTACAATTTCGGTGGAAATCTTTTTTCTTTAATTCATTGCGTAACTCTGGTTTACTTTTTTGACGTCGAACTCTACACTGACACTTCAATAAGTTATTGTTAGTTGATATGGTATCGCAATATTTTGTTTATGCATAGAACTGGTCTAGGCTAACTAGATATCAATACATCCTCGTAGTCTAAATCAAGAAAAACAAATTTGGAGCAAGGTTAGGTTAGGTTAGGTTAGCACGGTGGTTCGGGATGGAACCCACATAGGCCAGGGGCCCGTTGTGATGCCGTATTAGGGTGGTTACCACCCCCACCACTACCGTGAGAACCAGTAGCTGCTGTTAATGAACAGCATAAGGCTTTTGACACCAACCGACTGAAGATCGGATAGGTTGTCAAAATAGGCCTGTCCCAGAGCCGAGAATCTTTTCCTGGATAGGGCAGGACAGTGGCAGAGTAAGTGGACCATCGTCTCTTCCTCCTCCTCGTTTCGACAGCTTCTACAGAAGTCGTTGCGTTGAAGGATTCCCATACGTGCAGCATGGCATCCTCCAAGCCAGTGTCCAGTGATGGCCGCAATCGCGTTTCCAATGGAGTTTCTGGAAAGAGATAAAATATCTTTGGTGCGTCGCAGGTTAAGCTCCGGCCATACCTGTCTTGGCGAAGTGCAAGAAAGCTCCTCCCGCCACCTGAGGTTGGTTAGGCGGAATACTTCCTTCCGGAGGAGCAACCTCTGTTCAGCGATAGGTACCCCTGGTCTAGTATTAGCGGATATAGCTGTGAGCGTTGTACCAGCTCTAGCTAACTCATCTGCCCTACAATTTCTTGCTATGTCCCTGTGGCCGGGTACCCAGACAACATTGACTCTTACTTTAGTTGCCAGCTCATCTAAGGCTCTACGGCATTGTATAGCCGCCTTTGAGGTCAGGTAGACTGAGTTTAGAGATTTGATGGCAGCTTGGCTGTCACTTAGAATAGATATTTCATTGGACTCAAGTCCTGTTTGAAGTACCCATTTGGCTGTTTCATTTATAGCTACCATTTCTGCCTGGAAAACACTACAGTAGTCCGGCAAACGAAATGATAAGTTGAGGGATGGGGACTCTGAGAAGACTCCACTTCCTACTCTTCCCTCTAGTTTTGAGCCATCTGTATAAAAGAGCGTCCCATTTGGCTTAACTAGGTTCGCTGTCCACTTTTCTCTGGACGGGATGTCCACTGAGAACTTGCGGTCGAACATCGGGGTGGGTTTAGTGTAGTCTGTGTTATTTAAGGTGAGGTTGAATTCCTTCAGAATTTTGGAGTGGCCGTAGTTTACCTTAGGCCATGGTGAGACTGCATTGAGTCTGACAGCGGCGCTCAATGCCGATGTAGGATCATTTCCAGGGCTTTAGTCGGGGTTGTCCTAAGACACCCCGTCATGAGAACGGCAGCTAGTCGCTGTACCTTTCCCACCCTTTTTCGGTTGACCTCCTTACACAGGGCTGGCCACCATACTAATGATCCCATACATAAGTGTGGGTCTTACGACCGCCGTGTATAACCAATGGACAATGCTGGAGCAAACATGATTCCAGGTACGCACCGTCCCAATTTTGTTGTTGTTGAAAAATGACTATATCTTTCTAACGAAGCCGAATAAAAAATGTCAAAAAAAGTTGGTTCATATGCTTTGGATCGAATTCTGATTATGATGCTGGTTTGAATTTGTAGGGTAGAGAGATAATTTCAACAGGAAGATTTCTGAAAGAGTTTTTTTTATATCTACGGCATCAATAATTCATCTCTGCCTGATCAATTATGTCTTGCAGGTTCCCCCCTATCAGTGCCGGTTTATCCACTGGGCGCTTGGGGCGGGCGCCCAGGGGCCCGGGGCCCGAAGGGGCCCGGAAGGGCCTGGGCTCAATAAAAATTTCAGTTCAGTGGGCCCGTAAATCTCCTGCGCCCAGGGCCCGAAAGCACCTTAAACCGGCACTGCGCACTATCATTTTTTCGTCAGAAATAGACTAAGGATTTTCGCTTAGGTTTTCCTGAAATCTATAGGTTAACAAAATCAATAAACACAAGTTTTATCGAAATTTTTTTCAATTATAGATATATATTTGAAGTAACTTTGGAAATAAAAAAAGATGACGTCCAATTTTCGTTTATATTCTTGAATATCTTCCGAATTATCTTGAATTATTTGTCGCATCCACAATGAGGGCTTTCATTGGAACTCAGCTACTGTCGCAAACTCGTTTAACATCAATTTTGAATGATGTCTTTTCAAATACGGATTTCATTGGAGTTGATTTTCGTGAGTAAGGTCACAGTATCATAATTTCCTAGTGATAGGAAGAGGTATAAATAAGTCATAATGAGGATTTGTGGATGGATTAATTATGATTATACTGATAACTCTTAGGTCTCTCAAGGAGACCCCTCAGAAGCTTGTAGCTTGTGCGCGTAAGAAGAATCAGTTGTGTTCTGTGTAGACTTTGTTACTGTGTCCTTACGCCACCTTAGGCATAGCACTGTTTATTTTCACCCCAACAAAGGTGGCCTACTACCGTCTGACTAGAAAATTTCCTTCCTAGCCTCGGGATTGAACTCTGACCCACCGGGTTCGAGACAAACGTCATGACCACTAGGCTAGGGAAAGTCATGATAACGGAATCAAATCACTAGAATAAACCATATTCGTAAATATCATATCAGAAATTCCAACACGTTATCAGCATTCACCCTATCACCTTAACAACCAACCTCCACCTATCGAAACCTCCGCAGAACAAGCGGAATCCTATTATTCGTTCATTGAAGAATAAGCCATACGAAAATCCGATCTCCCCTAATCAACGGCAAAGCGATTAAACAGGATACGAGTATGCCCCCTCCTTGGAAAGCACGTAGAACCATAGGAAGCCGGTTAGAACAGGTCTAACTTCGGGTTCATTTGGAAATTTAGATAGACGAACGAACTGCTGACGTTTTCGATTAGGTCGTCCGGAATAGGACGGATTGAAATTTTCCAGCTTATGTTTGTTTTTCCACTTCGTATCCGGGGTTTGGTGTTTTCGATTGGAATCGATTGTGTTTGGACCCGTAGTTGCATGTTTCTCTTTCATCCGAGCCTTTGGGCTGATCAAGAATGATTGGATTCGTTTATTTCGTATGCGAAGTTTACAAGCTTTATTTCGAACAAAACATAATAGACTTATTTTCCATGTCACAACATTTTGGCATAAGGCGAAGTTTTTCGTTTGAAACTCATCATCACTTGTCAAATACAGCCATTTTCTACAGCATTCCTCGGAATTAGATTAATTCCAATTATAACCACATTATAAAATATCTCTCGTCCAGAGTAGTTCTTCTGGATGCGATAACGACTTGACATTCGATAATCGGATGAATTGGGATTATTGGCAACTGCGTCACAGGCGATCAAACACTCCATATCTATGGTCGGCAAAATGTCGTGAAATATTCATAGAATTTCAATGTAATGTATAGGTTCAATATTATTATGGATGAATTGAAATGGGATAGGTTGGATATTTTTGGGTGAATATCCATGTTCCCAAACTGAGCTTGGAAAAAATCGAAGGGAGAATGTATTTGAGATCAAGAACTACATGCACTTCAATTTCAAACATAATCGAACAAATTTTTGTGCTATGGTAACGAAATATCTTTTTTCAGCATTTTCATTCCAATAAGGTTTGTAGGTCATTCTTACAAGTATCAACTTATTGCAGAGATTAACTTAGCATCCCTCATCATCAGAGAAAATACTTTCAACTAGGAGTCGAATTCTGGGGCCCAAAAATTAACAATAAAATTCTTGATGCCACAAAGCAGCTCAAAGGAAAATTTTCAAGAAATATTTTACTTAAGAATACCTTATACTCTTCAGAAAAGTTTCTAGAAAATGAAATTTGAAATAACTGTATTTTCTATCGTGATATGTTATTCTTTGATGCTGTAAATAAATATTACTAGTATGGACCAGCAGATCTACCTTTTAAGTAGTTATCCTCATCGGTAGAACTCAGGTGAGTTTATGGGAGAAATGTCAAACTTTGACCAATTTTCCTGAGAAAAACGGAAAAATATGGAGAATTTCAATACCAAGCTTTTCTGCATTGACCTTTCCTCTTTCGATCCGTATATTTACATCATGGCCAGGATATCCGTAAAAAAACTTTTATCGAGTTTGAAATTGCCCTTTTTGCCGGATTTTTTGCGACTTTCGCGAATTTAAAAAAAATACTTCTATATCACCCAGGTATTCATCGATTATTCATCTTTTCGAGCGTTTAAAAATTTCTCCACCGTATCGCAGCTTCGCTGCGCTTTTAAGATTCTTCCGGACCCACTTTTCGACAGATTCCCTCGGGCCTGTCCATAAAGTTACCATTTCAGTATAGAAGAGAAAGAATTATTATTCAAATGGAGAAATAACACCTTTCAGTTATTTCAATTCATACCAGAAAATTATGTGAGGCACAAACTTGCTCAGATTTTTTTGAAGAGAGGCTATACATTTGGAACAAAGCCGAATTCGGAAAGTGGAAAAGGGGTTTTTTTATCTCAAGAATGTACAGATGAGAAAAAGTACAATTCAAAGACTCACCTTTCATAAATGGATTTTGTCACCTTTCCCGAAATTTTAATTTACTTGCAGAAAATTGGATGCTACAAGACGAATGGAATACTTGGAAAAACCCCCTAAGTTTCAAGCTGGACTAGGTAAAAGATGACAAATTTTTATTAGGTCAACACCAAACTCCTCTTTCTCTATTGCGGTTGAAAACCTCTGATAAGATTTCTGACCCGAAAAAAGACGTGCCAAAGTTTCGAATACACCCTACGCTATTTATTCCTCGCGAATAACAATGAGAATCATAAAAAACACGTATTGAAGCCGAAACTTCCCACCGAAAACAATGGCCGCCCATTTTCGCAGTCGAGAAACGAAAAAAATTCCCGCTCCAGTAAGAATTCGGAGCGAAGGGGTTCGAGATCTCGAAATAGTCTTCCTATTGCTTGGGGGCTAATGGTTCGCAAGTTGAATAACGGCCTTAAATTGCAAATGCGATTCACGGGGGCATTCAATACGGAGGTTCTTGCTGAAAAAGTTGTCCATTTATTATCGAGCCGATACACGTTTAGAAAGTTGGCTTTTCTCGATAGCAGAGGAAGTCGGCTTAGCTTATGCCGGAAAATATCTGGGGAGCTTGAATTCTTGAATTCACGCCCTGGTTACGGCGTAGTTTCGTTAGGAACAAATTGAGAAAAAGATAAACTGCGTTTATTTCTTAAATATATGGTTTTTTGGACGACTACGGAATTTTTAAAAATCCTCCGACAAGAATTGTGCACGCCTGTTTAACACTACCGAAGTGTCATCGGCAAACAGTGTTAATATATGGCAAGTCAGACATGCATGTAAAGCATTAATGAATAGAATCTTCATTATTCATTGCACTCAAATTAGAAATTCACTGAGGACTCCAAAGTGAAGGTAAATACATGAATCTTCAAGCGTTCCTTCTTCTATCTGCTCTACCCATCGAGAACTTTCAGTGAGACAAAATGAGGAATTTAATATTGAGATATTATGCATTCGGAAAATGTTGATTTCAGCAATAATTTGTATAGGAGACCAGGACTTCAATTAGCAAGGGTATGTAGCAAATCACTAGCGATTCCTGAAATTCATCTACGCGTCAACGATTTACAGGTCGAGACTTCTCAATCATCCTAATAACTTTACTAGCGCTAATGTAAACAATTCTGAAATTATAACTCTTTTCATTGAAAAAGTGTCCATGGGGTTAAAATCAACAAAATACATATACGGGTCAAGTATAAACAAGTTGATTCTAACCGCACAAAAAGATCAGCCATACACAGCGGCACGCCAGAAAAACAACGATCAGAAGAGGAAGACAACGACAGAAACTTGAAGAGAATAAACCACCGACTGAAGACGCTTAGGAAGAACAACAGCGTAAAGAACACAGTGAAGGCAATGAACAAGAGAAAATATCTGAAAAGGACAAATGAAAAAGAACATCCCAAGTGGAGAAGGAAAAAAAAGGGTATTGGAAGGAAGCAGCGACATGGAGAAAGATGGTATGTGGTAATATGATCCAGACTAGTTGCATTGCATCGTATACCTGCAGAGGGCACAGTCTGGATGTATCAGAGGCAACACTATTTCGTAGGTTCATTTTCATTTATCATAATTGTGGATCTGATATAAAGTGGTATTCATTGATATATTGCTTCAGGGAAAAAGTGCCATAACTAGTTGAATATAATATCATTATCTTTATCTTTATACGTTTTCTTTATTAATAGAGAAATTGTTGATCCTTCTGTTGATATTTTCCTCGGAAGCGTTAGCCCCAATGGAGGGGCAAGTATTAACTTCGGACTTCTCTGACTATTTCTGTTGAATTGAAGCCAACGATGTGGTTATTGAATAGTTTTGATATCATTCAAAACAAATCATATCTGAAGGTGTAGGCATTTTGAAAATATAAATTTTGTCAAGTCGTGCCCCGGTCTCCTCTACATGAAAATATTTGTCAAAATGAATATTGTATGCCCACGCCAAGAAAAGGTTCTTTCAAAAAGTTCTGTGAATAAGGTAGACATCTGCTTGGGGCAGAAATTAATCATGGAGATCATTACACGGTGAGTATTTCAAAAGAGGCTCATTCCTGAAGGTATTAAATTGAATCACGAGGACCTAAAAGAGAAGGAAAACTTTTGTTTAATAATATATAGCATCCCGGAATGAATCTCAGTTATCAGCTTGTTTCCCAAGTTTACGTCTTAATGAGAAATATAACCCTTATCATTTAGCCAGGCAGAAAATAACTCTTTCTCCCTAATTAGTGCTTTGTCGACAAGTTTTGAAACTTCTGAGATATCTGCCTTGACGGAAACCATGAAAAATTAAATCTTTTGGGAAATTAATTGCTTTGAGCGATCGCGAAAGTTGAGTTTCAAGCACAAGTTTAAGAAACGTAGAATTTGGAAAAACAGGTTAAATTGCCTTTAACTGGGGCGAGTTTTGAGGGCAGTGAGACGAATAGCCTGAAGAGGTAGTTTTTGTATGAAATATCAGCTGGTTTGCGGATTGACTCTGGAATTAACGCCATGATTTTTATGTATGGAAATCGACCAATTACCTACCCATCAGAATCTTTTTTGTATGACATGTTTCAACGCTCACTCCTTCTGAACCACAGGACGTTCAATAGAATTTTCACCTTTACATAGCAATGTAGTCACAGGATAACAACCTTAAATCAAACTAAAGGAAAGTTCTCGAAGGAACATAATTTTATGTTCAAGTTTGACACCCTGTATCAATCAATTTGAACAAGTCACACAAATCGATAATATTTCAGTTGCAGGAACTTGAATTTTAGTAATTTCATAATTGATGATGCATTTTCCACAGTTTGCATTTTATTGGATTATGTGAATGTGTAATCATTTTGTATCCAGGAAATTACAGCAGATTGACCTACTAAATCCGTACTACCCATATCGAATACACATTGTGAATTGTTCGAAAATATTTTACGCTGGAATTCAGGTTTGAAACAATACCGCAATTCAATAGACTAATTCGAGGGTTTTGAAAAAATGATTATGTATCGGTGTTCAGCATTCGAAGAACTAACTACCCCGGATGCCAAATGGAATTATGAAATGTTCTTATGGTATAATCATATCAACTTACTCATCTTTTCAAACAATGAGTTCTTTCATAAAATGTGAGTGAGACAGATAATGATGCCATCTTTTGGTATTGGCACACGCAATACGCTACGGCCCCTCGTCTATTACGTATTTGATCCTGTTATATTTTTTTACTTCGTTTATTCAATATGCTTGCTTGTGATTCAGACTCGGAAACGGTAAGTTACTGAATTACCGCTACCCCACTAAACTACTGGCCCAGCCCGAACAAGGCTTCAGCGACAACGATACAATTTCGCTAAATGGCGATGAGGTAGGCGGGTATGAACGCTTTCGCCCTCGGCCGACTGTCAGCAAAAATTCCTAGGATACAAATCAACTACGTCGACACTTCACGAAGCGATATCAGCTAATCGCCTCGAAAACGGAGGATCGTAATGCGAAAATACCTAGACGGGAGTAAAAATGCTGCCGAATGATTTATGCGGTTTTCACCCTTTTTTCAACTTTCAACATTTTCACCTATCTAGCCTAGAAGTACCAGAAACAGCCAAAATCAAGCAATTTGGTTACCCTGTACATTGTTACAGAATTAATATTGAATGTTAACTTGCGCATTCACCATTTTGCAACTACAATTGAGTCTTTTTCAGAATGAGAAGACCCTGGAAGAATGCAGTATTCTGACTCCGTTTCAACCTATGATAAGAAATTATTCTATATTACGAAAATATTCATGTATACATTTCAATTGAAACAGGTTCACAGGAAGATGCATGGAACCCCTTGTGAAACGACTCCTAACTAATAATCATCGTGACCAAAAATTTTATGTAGATCAAAAGGAATGTGTAGTATTCGGCCTAGTTCCGAAATATCCTTAAATAATATTTCATTGTCTTATAATTATACATACAGGGTGAGTCTTTGACTTGTACAGGGTATCCCATTTTGGGCACTTTTACGGGATATCTCCGTTATTTTTAAAGTTAGCGGGATGCGGTTTTCGCGACAGTGTGCTACTTTTTCGTGAAAATAAAGATGACGCAATCAGTTTTTGCAAAGCCCTCTTAGTTTTTGCTATACAGGCTGCATGAAAAGTATCACTTTTTAATCACCCCCCGTATCTCAGTTGTGCTTGAACTTGGGGAAATGGTTGAAACGCATTGCTATAGATTTTTTTCCGTAGAATCCAGTGGCGTAGTCAGTTTTTCAATTGAACTTTCCGTTTTTGAGTTATTGAGCAAACATATGTTTTTTTAAATTGGACACCCTGTATATTATTTTTTATTCTTAGCAAGCACAATCTCAGCTTTTCAAAAACATATTATTTTATGCATTTATTTTCAAAACCAAGCTCAGAATTCAAGATTTTGTAATTCAATTGTCAATAACTACGGGAAAATGGCCGTCATTTTGAACAGCATCTATAAAACAAAATTACAAAATTTTGTTATTGTTTTGGATTCCCTAATAAACATTTAATAATTAGTATTTATAGGTAATCAATTATTGGAATTTTCAAACAATTGCAAATTAAATTAAGTTAAATATTAGATCATGTGATGTAGATATTGTGTTAACATTATTTTCGATTTCTAACGAAATCTTGTCATTTATTTTTTGTTTTTAATAAACAGTCATAGAGCCTACTACTCAGTAATTGACAATTGAATTACAAAATATTGAACTCTGAGCTTGGCTTTGAAAATAAATGCATAAAATAATATGTTTTTGAAAAGCTGAGATTGTGCTTGCTAAGAATAAAAAATAATATACAGGGTGTCCAATTTAAAAAAACATATGTTTGCTCAATAACTCAAAAACGGAAAGTTCAATTGAAAAACTGACAGCGCCACTGGATTCTACGGAAAAAAATCTATAGGAATGCGTTTCAACCATTTCTCCAAGTTTAGGCACAACTGAGATAAGGAAGGTGATTAAAAAGTGATACTTTTCATTTCCAGCCTGTATAGCAAAAACTAAGAGGGCTATGCAAAAACTGATTGCGCCATCTTTAGTTTCACAAAAAAGTAGCACACTGTCGCGAGAACCGCATCCCGCTAACGTTAAAAATAACGGAGATATCCCGTAAAAGTGCCCAAAATGGGATACCCTGTACTTATATTTTAACTGAAGATTCTTGAGGTCGAAAGAAACCTTTTCTTCATTTTTCCGAATTCGGCTCTGTTTAAAAGATATACCCATTACAAAAAATTGTGCTAATTCTCTGGAATTGATGCAAAGTTCATATTCCTCGATTTGAATATAGTTGATATATTTAGGAAATTATCAAGTGCTAACCTTATTCGAATAAGAATGTTAAAAACACGATATTTCTTAACAGAAACAGTTGGTTTCATCTGATTATATTTGCAACTAAAAAGCCATATTTCTCCCACCAAAATAAGTTCCTTTTTCGATTTTCATGAAGATTAGTTTGTGAGCACTTATAACTTGTTTTCCCCTCAAAACTATTTCAAAAAGAATTGTTTTTACACTAATCGAACATAACTCCATTAAATTAGGTCGAATAATTCGAGGTCAATGACCTAACCTAACCCATCTATAACCATATTCTATAAAAGCGATCATAGAACCTTTGAGAAGACGATGCCAGATTGTGTTCATTATCTCTTCAAACAAGGAAGCAGTAGGTATGTCCTCTATCATTAACGGATGAATTAACGCAAAGGCACTAGTTTTGTTTACTTTTGGCTGATGGCGTCTTGTCGTGCCTCTTCGGAAAAGTTCTGATTCTCGCCGATAGAGCCCTACGATCTCAATTTTAGTCGGTACGCAAGACGAACCGTTGTTCCATAGACCGAACAGTTTGTCTGTGGTTGTTGAACGAGCATGCGTATAGCGGCTTGATAGAGATTTGTTGATTTATTATTTGTTTATTCGCAGTGAAGAATGCGAACAGTTGATGTGAAAAGATTTTCAGTGAAAGTGAATTGATGAAATAATAACCGTGTAGCTTCGAGTTCATAAAATTCCAAGAGGATATTGTTTAGATAGAAACATCGTCACAGATCGTGCAGTGTTAAGTATTCATTTTGCATCACTTTCAATTTAATACGTAGTTTGTATCATTGTATCGACATTCATCATTAATATCCAAATTTTGTATTCAATTGACATTTTAGTCTTGATAAAATTAATGAACATTCTGACAACGTTGTAAATTTGTAAGATAATCAGAGAGTTTATAAAGTTCAGCCATTCTGTGATATTATAAATCCAGGGAAGCATCCAGAATATTCTCATGATTTTTGATTTTTTCGTCAAATTTTAACGGGTAAAATTGGAAATAACTCGAAAACGACGCGTTTCATTGAAAAAACATATGAATACTTTTATTTTCTAAAATAATTGATTCTTTCGGAAAGATGAACCGTTTATCTTTTTCAAGTGGTTTTATGGTATTTTTGTTTGGATTTATAAGTGGACTACGCTGTAAGGTTTATACCAGGAGACATTTCGAATACGTTTTGATTGAGGAATATGCAACATGAATAAACAAAATTGATAAACATTTCGACAACATTGTTACCTTGTATAGAGTTTATTAATTTGAGCTATTCTGTGATATTGAGAAGCCAGGGTTGCATCTAGATTTTTCTTATGATTCTTGAAAAACCGAATTTCGAAAAATGATACAGGAAAAAAGTGTTTCGTTTGATGAGAGGAATCTACTGTTGAAACATATGAATAAGTCAAAAATTCATTTCAAGAGAAACCTTCGATTTTGTTTGACCCAAAATCTATAAATAATTGAAAATGAATGGTCATTTGGCATCCTTGAAGTTTAGCACTTGACTGGCGCATTCGCCATTGTGTAACCACGATTGGGTTTAGTTTCGATGATGCTATGGCAACTATTCGAAATCTAGTGGTTGTTGGATCATGAACCTAAATTTATAACTCAACATACGGCACGGCTAACTTAACGAATGAAATTAGGGTCTGAAAAACAGAAAATAGACAGATCTGCAACTTCCATATGGCACGTTTTAGTCATCATATATTTCGAATTCAAGGTCGGAACAATATTTATATTTTCGCATTTTCTTCATGAGGATATGTAAGAAATAGGCATATTGAAGATACTTACTCTAACTTCGCCATTTTTCTTCATTCTTTCAAAAGTAACTTGACAGATTTCATCTAAATCAAGTCTCGAATATTGCTTCTCCCAAGTTCGAAGTGTAACTGACAACGAGAATCGCGTTAATAATAATTTGCCGTCTTAACGGCACCGAAAGGCTAACAATACAACAGATAAACTAATGTGAAACTGGCCGGAAGCAACGGCTAACTCGCCGCCATTGACATTGATTGTTCCATTAATTATCAGCATAAGCGTCCTCCCGGGCACAAACACAATCTCTCCTCGAGAACGAGCTGTTCCCGAACTTCCCTGACATTTTTCACGACATCCTCGAGTCTTCGAATGACGGATTTAATTTCCTTCAGGAGACCGGAACTTATTAGGTGGCGTTTTCCGTGAAACTGTCCGCTAATCCGGGTTTTCCAGTGGACTTGGACTAAGGCTTCCAGGAAAAGCCATTTTTCTTCCCAACTGGGAATTTCCGCAATACAGTTAAGGATGCGACAGTTGCCGTTCATGAATTGGATTCGAAGGATGAATTCTGAAGATTAGTGAATCAGAATGAGAGTAGAACGATTTTGATGGAAGGGGTTGTCTTGAATACTTAATTTCTTACACCGATGGATTAAGCGGAAAATGAATCGATGTTTTCGTCGAAGATGGAAGAGAACAGTAGTGACCATTCTTTTTTTAAATCAAGGGTTCGTCAAGTTACATCTAATATTTTCGTAAAATCGTTTAAGTAATTATTTCAACTGTCAAAAATTCTTTTCGTTGGATTCTTGAAAGGGAATCTACCTAAAAGGTAGATCTACTCACTTCAGTGCTTTTTTCCATCAATGTAGTCGTGGATTCCCTCAACTTCGATGCTTCAGAGCTTTTGAACGGATATCTTAAATGAATTGAAATCATCAGGAAATATTATTTGGAGTACCTTCGAGAACCAAATTGATCATAGTCCAAAATATCCAGGTCTGACTCTGAAAATTTTGTTATTTCTCTCGAAACAATTTCGTATGGTTATCTCAATGTTCGATGAGAAATATTCAATTAAGGAGAAAAACTACCAAAACGATTCCTCCTAATACCTATACTATCGTAGAATTTTCAATTAAATAATCAATTTCAGTAATATTTTCTGCTTAGCGCTATAACCTTTTTCTCATTGAATTCGGTTCGAGGATCAGGTGTAAAGGTGAATACAGACTATTCTGACGTGACGTGATTCCACGTCACGTCAGGACTGTGCAGTGCTCACATTGGCCTAATATTGACGTGAACGCACAGAACGATGTGTTGCATTTTTATTACTTCATATTAGGCCAATGTGAGCACTGCACGGTCCTGACGTGACCAGTGGCGTAGCTAGATAGTCAGGGGCCCTGGTGCAAAAATCGGAGAAGGGCCCTGTGGGGCCTTATCCCCTAATTTTTGATAAAGAAATACTTGAGTTCTTACTTGTTTGAATATAATGACTGACTTTTCTACAATTGTCAAATAAACTCTATTTTGAAGGGAGTCAATCTCGCCTTCTTATAAATTTGAATTATGAATACATTCAAATTATTATTCGATCTATGATTCGATTTCAAACATTCCGCCCACCTTGAAACTTCATAGTTTCAACAAAACGAAAAATGAGAAATGATAAATGATAAATTTACAAACTGATTGAAATATAACTAAATTATAAATGTGTTACTTATTAACTAATAAAATTGTCTTCAATCGGAAGCACACAAATCTTTTGCACGGCACGAGTTACTTCACCACTCTGTGTTTTTATCGACACCACTCGAATGATCCCATCTGATCCTGGGAAAACCTTTAAAACTCTGCCCAATTTCCACTTGAGAGGGGGAAGATGATCTTCCTTCAAGATAACCAATAATCCTGGTTTCAACACATCTTTGTTCGTTGTCTTCCATTTGGTTCTTTGTTGTAGTGTGGAGATGTACTCTAATGACCATCTTGACCAAAATCGTTGCATCGCCTGAGTGATTTGTTGATATTGGGTCAGACGACAGACTTTGGTTTGTTCTAGATCAGGCTCTGGTATTGATGATAAAGATGCACCAATCAGGAAATGACCTGGTGTTAGGGCTTGAATATCTTGAGGATCAGAAGACAGGGGAGTCAAAGGTCTTGAATTGAGACAAGCTTCTATTTGAACTACTAATGTGTGCAACATTTCAAAAGTCGGTGTTAAGTTTACATTAAGTATTCTATATAAATGAAATTTTGCTGCCTTCACGGCGGATTCCCATATACCACCTTGATGAGGTGATCTGCTTGGAATGAAACTCCATTGAATCGACTCAGATGCTAAATAATTGCCAATTTTATTCTGTTCTGCGCCCAAGACCTTCAAGAAATCTTTCAATGCAGAGTTTGCGCCAATAAAATTTGTACCGTTGTCGGAAAATATTTTGACAGGTTTGCCCCTTCTACCGATAAATCTCTTCAAACAATTGAGAAAAGCATCCGAGCTCATGTCACTCACTAATTCTAGATGAGTAGCCTTAGTCGCGAAACACACGAAAATGCATAAATACACCTTTATTATTTTTGTGTTTCTCAATTTGTTGGCTTTGATATTGAATGGACCGGCAAAATCTGTTCCACAAAAGAGAAAAGGACGAGTTGCCGTAATTCGTTCTTTCGGTAAATTCCCCATTAATTGTTGCATGGAAAGAGGTTTGGCTCTAAAACAAATAATGCATTTTTTTAACACTGACTTAATTTTATTTTTGCCTGAAATTGGCCAATATTGCTGACGGATTATTGATAAAAGTGCCAATGGACCTGCGTGCAAATTTTTATAATGAAATGACTGGATGATTAGTTCTGTTAACTTATGATTTTGTGGCAAAATGATTGGAAATTTCTGTGAAAATATCATATCAGTAGCATTCTTCAATCTGCCACCAACCCTTAAGATTTTTTCATCATCTATGAATGGATTGAGAGCTAATATTTTACTTCGCTTGGAAATGGGATTTCCTTTTATCAACGCATTCATGTCATCATAGAATGATTCTATTTGAGCAGTTTTTATTAGAAATTTCATAGCTCTGTTGAGCTCTTCGACTGTTATGAATTCTTTCTTTAGTTTTTCACTCTTGACCTTGCAATTTTGAACGAATCTGAACATGTAAGCTGTAACTCTTTGCAATTTCAACAATGAAGAGAATTTATTGAAAAACTCTAAATTTTGTTCCGATTTCACTAAATTTATCATAGTTGGTTTACATTCAGGGATCTCTTCAGGAACAGTTGATGAACCTTCTGGCCAAAACTCTTCATTTTCAGAAAGCCATGATGAAGCTTTCCACCAAAGATTCGACTTTTCCAACTCATCAGGTGCGAGTCCTCTAGAGATAATGTCTGCTGGGTTGTCGCTACTTGCTACGTACTTCCACTGGTCAATATTTGTTAATTCTTGTATTTCTGAAACCCTGTTGGCAACGAAAGTTTTCCATTTGTATGGTTCTCCTGATATCCAAGCAAGTGTTATTTGGGAGTCACACCAATATGTAATGCGGTTGATATCAAGTTCCATTGCGCTCACAGTTGAATGAACTAACCGAGCCAATAATAATGCACCACACAGTTCCAATTTTGGTAGTGAAATAGACTTCAGGGGAGAAACTTTTGATTTGGCACAGATCAATTGGATGTAATGAGTGCCATCCAATGCAGTGGAACGTGCATATACACAAGCACCATAGGCTTGTTCTGAAGCATCAGAGTATCCATGGATCTGTACTTCCACTGATATTTGACAGATTATTTGTCTGGGAATTTTGATGTGTTTCAGTTTCAGAAACCTTTCTTGAAATTTCAGCCATTCAAAATGAATATCAGCTGGAACTGACTCATCCCAAGACAAATTCAATCTCCACAATGTCTGAATAATTAATTTGGCTTTAATCGTGCAAGGTCCTACCAATCCAAGAGGATCAAATGTCTTTGACAATGTAGATAAAATTTTCCTCTTGGTGACTCTTCTTTCAACTGGAGATTGCTGAATAGTGAAATGTAAAATATCTTCCGTTGAATTCCACAGCAAGCCTAATGTTTTCTTGATTCCATCCTCTGGAATTAAATGCTTGCTTGGATTATCATTACTGTCGTTTATAATTTGGGGAACATTTGATGACCACTTGCGGAGGTTGAAGTGAGCCTTATCTAATATACTCTGGAGTATCACTTTGATATTTGTTGCTTCTTCTACTGAACTGGCTCCGGTCAATAAATCGTCGACATAAAAATCCTTGCAAATTATATTTGCTGCTAATGGTTCTGTTTCCATTGATTCTATGCCAACTTGATGTAGACAGCGTATTGCCAGATATGAAGCTGATGACGTGCCATATGTCACGGTCTTCAATTTGTATTCCTTGACTTCGTCATCAGGATTCAATCTCCAGAGAATTCTTTGCAAGTCTTGATGCTCTTCTTGGACAAGAACTTGACGATACATTTTTTCTATGTCTGCTGATAACACAACATTGTGTTTCCTGAACCTGACCAAAATAGAAAAAAGATCTTGTTGAATAGTTGGACCTACTTTCAAACGATCATTCAGTGAGATTCCTGTGCTAGAAGCGCATGAACCGTCGAAGACTACTCTCAATTTAGTTGTTGAACTGTCTTCCTTCCAAACTCCGTGATGAGGTAAATAATTAACCAACGTTTCCTTTGATGTTGGCTCCTTTACCAAAGTCATATGACCTAGACTTTCATATTCCTCCATGAAATTGATGTAATACTCTTTCAGAATATTACTTCTGGAGAATTTTCTTTCCATGTTTTTGAGCCTCTTCAACGCTGTTTGATATGTGTCACCTATATCTTCAATGTTTCCCTTGAATAGCAATGGCACAATGAACTGTCCTGTCTCATTCCTCTCATGTTTTTCTGTGAATTCCCTTTCACATTCTTGATGGTCCTGACTTGTGAAATTCCCTTTTGAACATTCCTCCATTTCCCAAAACTTCTTCAAGTCGAAGTTCACGTCTCTGACTAAGTTACAGCTTCTTTTTAATTGAGTTGAATTCGAGGTTGTGTTGCCTGCTAAAATCCAACCCAATTTGGTTTTTTGTAACAAAGGACGATTTTCACCACTTTTTATCTGACCAATGCACATGAGCTCATAAAATATTGAAGCGCCCAATAGCATGTCCACTTTCCCTGGAGAACAAAAAGTGGGGTCTGCCAAATTAATGTTGGATGGAATTTCGAAAGTAATTTTAGAAGACGGCAGATCATCTGTTATTTTATTTATAATTAAAAATGATAAATCAGCCTGGAATGAATTGAACCTTGACTTCAATTTAATCTTGGCCATTTCATTTATGTGGAAACATCCTTGATTGATCCCAACTACTGGAACATTCACTTTTTTGGTCTTCAATTGCAGTCTATTAACCAAGTCCTTTGTGATGAGATTCGTTTGAGATCCTGAATCCAGCAATACTCTAGCTTGAATGAAATTTCCCCTGTGATCAACTACGTCAACAATTGCTGTTGCCAATAGCACATCATTGGATTTTGATGAAGACATGACTGACAAGAGACTTGTTTGATTTTCTCTCGACTGTTCAGCCAAGTTATTTTGGACATCCCTTTCTTGTGAAACCCTGTTATGCTCTTGCTGATTATTGATATGCAATAGAGTATTATGCCTCTGACCACAATTCTTACAATTCACTGAAGAGCAAGAATTCACCTTATGATTAGGCTTTAAACAATTAAAACATAAGCCCAAACGTTTGACCTCATTTCTTCGAGAATCAACTGATAAACCCAGAAACTTTTTACAATAAAACAATAAATGCTCTTCATTGCAAAACTGACAAGTGTGCTTGTTGTGTTTATTTGTTGATAAAAAGGTTTTTGGATTTGGTTTATAGTTGGTCGATTTGATATTGAATTTGTCTGTTTTGTAACATGAATTTTCATTTAAAGTTTCTAATAATGAACACCTTTCTTTCAAGAAATTTAAAAGTTCTGGCATCGTTGGCAACTTAGATGTGATATTTACTGATTCCCATGTTTTGCGTGTTTGAAAATCTAGTTTACCGCTAATCAAATGAATAAGCAACAAATCCCATTGAGAGACGGGTTGTTTGAAACTTTTCAGCACTCTCAAAATCCTTTTAACATCGTCTAGTAATTTTCTTAATGCTGTAAAAGATTCCTTTGGAATTGAGGGTAGATCAAAGAGTGCTCGAATATGACTATTAATAATTAATTTGTCATTTTGATATCTTTCCCTAAGAAGATTCCATGCAATTGGGTAATTATCATTGGAAACTTTCAAAGAATGAATTACTGCTTCAGCGTCCTTTTTCAAACATGATTTCAAATAATAGAATTTTTGAACATTGCTTAGGCTTTCATTGTTTTCTATTAATGAGGTGAATGTGTCATTGAATTCTAACCATTGATTACTATCTCCCGCAAATGTAGGAAGATCAATTTGTGGCAAATTAATGGCATTTGACGATGAATTTGTTTCATGAATAACTTGCGTTAGTTGCACTTGAGAAAGACCTGCATTTTCTAATACATCAGATGCAGCAGCAGTGACCGTAAAATATAATTCTTCAAATTTCTCAAACTCTGTATTGTAAGTTTCCTTATTGTCTGGGTCTAATGCAACAATTTGATATGAATATTACTGTAACTGTTAAAAAGATTTTGAATTTTGTCTAATCTAATTTGTAGTTGGTTAATCAACGTGTTGTTATCGTATAATTTTTCTAAAAATTGCTGAAATCTGACTAATTGACTTTCAAGAGTTTCTTTAGTTATGATGCAATTTTGAAATTCACTCATGATGTTTTAAAAATGATTGCTGACACAAATCAAAATGAAGTTTGCGTATTTCAAGACAGACCTGCCTTCCAAATGGTTTAGAATCTGAATTCTTTGAATTTGATCTCCTTGAATCTGAATCTGCTCCTTTCTTATGAGAATGATGAATCTTCTTCGTTCGACGTGTACGCCTTGGAAATGTTCTTGAGATGAAATGAAATTGCTGAATTGCTCTTGATTTTCTTGTACGGATTGATCATCCGGCTCGAAGGACCAATTTGTGGGGCCTTATCCCCTAATTTTTGATAAAGAAATACTTGAGTTCTTACTTGTTTGAATATAATGACTGACTTTTCTACAATTGTCAAATAAACTCTCTTTTGAAGGGAGTCAATCTCGCCTTCTTATAAATTTGAATTATGAATACATTCAAATTATTATTCGATCTATGATTCGATTTCAAACAGGCCCCTTAATGAATTGTTTGGTTTTTAACAAGTCGAAATATAAATACTTCGAAGAAGCAGAGCTACTTAGGTACTGAAGGTACAATTGAGGAGTACCTATACTTGAATAAATGATGTTGTCATTAGGTAATGAAAAGAAATAGGTAATTCGAAATGTTAATTTATGTAGTAGGTATATTAAATCAATTATATTTAGAAGGATGAAAAAAAACTTTGAAAACACTTTCAATTTTATCGATATGTTAGATTATTTGGCAAATTAACAATAAGAATAACTTGTTTAAGGAATTCATTTAAATTAATTATTGAGGATTCAAACCTTGTGGTCCATCAAGTCTAAATTTGAAGTCATTGATTTCTTCGGGAAAAATATGTTTACAACCTTCGATTCTCATTTTTTTGCAAAAGATTCATTGACTTTACTCAAATCTAGACTTGATGCAGCTTCATTTTTAATTGATATAAGCGATAATTGTCGCAGTTGAGCTTGGCCCATAGTGTTCCTCAAATAATTTTTTATTATTTTTAATTTGCTGAAAGATCTTTCGACTCCTACAGAGATGACCTGAATTTTATGGAATAGTAATATTGCTGTAAATACTTCTGTTGGATCGCATTTCGTAATTCCTTATTACGTATTTTCATACAGTATTAGTGAATTGTCCATGCCTTATTCAAGTAGAAATAGGTGATAAATATTAAGAAATTGAATCGAAAAATTGGTCCCTATCATATCGCAATATTTACTTTGAAATTTGTCGCAGCTTTGAATGACAGTTTTTTCTCCTACATCTATCAGAAATGAGGGTGACAGAAAATTAAAAATTTTGTTGACTGCAGTCATACCCTCGAAACGTGTATTTGAGGGGCCGTTATACTCTGGCCGACGGCACCGATTCTCCATTCGAAAAGTTCACGCCCTCGATTTTTCACCTGAAAGCTTGATTTTTTTCATTCTCCTTGAATTTCAGACAGTTCTCTGCGATTTCACACTTTCTGTCTTTTCAGTATTTCCATTTTTGCATTAATTAAGCGCCTATCCAAATGGAATTTTTTTCGAATAAAACTAAAATAATTGATGAACAACCGGCAAAAAACGATTATGAAGTAAATTTTTATATAGTCTCAAATTCAACCCGATTTTTATATGCGGAAAACAATTTTCTCGAAGAGAAGAAATGGGAATGCCCTCAAGACATCTTTTAACTTCAATTTGAAGAAAAAATCATGCTTTTAGGTGAAGAATTGAAGGCGTGAACTTGTTAGCCGTCATCAGTGCCACATAGCCCTTCCTGCGGTAGCAAACAACTGAAAAATGAATGTATCTACGTAGAGATCCAGTTTTTGTCGGCCAGAGTATAACGGCCTCTTAGTTGTGAAATTATTGTATCGAGCACTCTATAGAAAATATACATTTTGAACAATTCTTCCCTACTTCGAAAATCGGTGATCAGAAGGAAGCTAATTCATCGAAATGTTTTCGAACTTTTTTGTCTCTTTTCTTCGAAATGGGGATCTATACCATATTTTCTCTAGGCTCGCATTTGAAGGACTTGAAGTCACTCCTATACATTTTTATCCTTGTATTCGTCTCTTCTAAGCTCTGCATGCGTCGTCCAAATTGATATCGCAGTAATACTTAAGATGCATAATTGATATCAATAAGAATGTATAGAGAAAAGTAAATTCAAAATTCAACATTTCTTGTTATTATTTTTGCTTGGCTTCGCTCATCTTTGCACTAATTTTTCATAACTATTTCTGATGATAAGGCACGAATGATATCAAAAAACGAAGTTTAATTGCTGAAATTGTGTTGACCCTACTGGACCAGTCGGATTTAGTTTTTTCAGAGAGGTGTCCGATTCACCAGTGAATTTTGACAATACCAACGTTTGATGCCATTTCCGAAAAAATTATACAAATCTTGTAACGTGGTATAAACGATGGTCAGCGCCTTGGGGGCCCCTAAGGTCGGGGGCCCTGGTGCACTGCACACCCTTGCACCCACGTAGCTACGCCGCTGGACGTGACGTGGAATCACGTCACGTCAGAATAGTCTGTATTCACCTTAAGTGTCACCTCTACTCATCATTTCAATAATTGAGTGCTTTTTCCAGGACTGGCTTATCAAATTTTTCCAATTTGTTTTCAGTGATAACTATGTCCCTGAGATAAAATGGAGATATTGAATTTGTTCAAAGAATAAGATCACTTCCATATCTGATGGCTTCTGTTCTGAGGAAAAAAAATCTTTTTCGTGTCTTCATCGCGCTGGACGGAGTAACCTGAATTGAAATAGAGAAAAAGGAAAAAAGGGAAAGAATTATTGTGGAGAATGTGGAGAGTTTCTAATTTATTCAGAAGTTTCAACAAATATTGTAGTATTACTTGAACATGATTGAATATTTCTTCGTTTCAATGTACATTGATTGAATTCTTGAAATAACCTTCATACCACATCGGAGAAGCCAGAGCGTACGAGACCACGTGGAAAATTCCACCTCCTCTTCATTGATGTTTAGATCATCTGTTTCGTAGATCGAATGGCTTGTTTTACAAATTTGTTACCTACATCCTGGAACATTTGAAAATCTGCGAAAATGCGGACTTCAGAATGAAAAGAAAAACAGTGGAATCAGTTTCGACGCTGGTTTTTATTTTCACAGAATTTATTTTTGTGCAAATTATAAAGATTTATAAAAGGAATTCCGGAAATTGAAACTTCTTTCCGTTTTCGCTTTATATAACTTCATTTTCTCATAAATTATGAAGAAAATTAGCGAACATCCAAAATTCTTATAGATCTGACTGATTTCCGAGCTACTTCCTAATTTAAATTTCCAAAAAAAAAAAACCGTAGCATCAGAAGTGATGATATATTCAAATTGCATCGTATTGACAACTGATATAAATTTGTTCGATAATTTACGTAATTAATTCTTTGGGTTTCTTTGAATTATGCTCTTGATAAATAATCAGTTTCGAGTGAATTCTACAATTTCACGAATTTTCGAGACTTAAGGTCGCCGTTTGAAGCGCTTAGGAAAAATCAAACTATAGAGGCGCCACCGTGCATTTGATGGAATATCTCCGTAGAACTTACATTATCCATATGAGTTCTATAAATAACTCTCTAATCATGAATGAAATGTACAATGGCGCTGAACTATGAAATTAGTGAAAATGTGGGTAAACCAGGAACTTTTTCCCGCTAAAATTTGAATTTGGCCATTCTCTGCCAATTCCGTATTCAAGTTGTTTTTCTGAATGAAATTATCTGTAGATTCACTTTTAATCGGAAGTTGAACTATTTTCATGGCTCTTTCGTTTGAAATAAAACAGAAGCATGAGTTGGCTTATTTTCTTCTAATTTTGAAAGAAAAAAAATGAACTGTTGAAATGCAATTAATCTCAATTATCTCATTAAGAACTCCAATCCTTTCTGAGTTTACCCACAGAATTTCAGTTCTCAAAGTCAAACCATTTTCAAATGCAACTTGAAATAAAAACACACTACATTGAATGCCCACCTTTAAATAATTAATGATTTTTGCTCCTCGAAAATATTGGAAACGATCTGTTGAGATTCCGGAAGCCTAACCTGCAGAATTCGAATTCGATGAACAATTATAAAATTAATGAAAAACCTTTCATCAAAATGAAAAGTTTCAAGAATTATTATTAAGTTGAGTTGACATTCATTAAAACCGGAAAAATTGTTTGTCCTTCCAATATTTCATTACAGAACGAATGATGAATCATCCCGAGCAACGAATCCTTTATAATCGAATCAAAACTGAATTCTGTCAGACCGAAGACCGAGACTATTTCTCTAGGAAATATATATCACTGGATTCAGTCCGGAATTTCAATTATAAATGAATAGGAGGAAAAGAAATAGGAGTATTGTTCTCGCAACGAATGCTATCGATGGGCCAATAGGATTAATGTCGATGCTTTCCTTTCTTCTCTGAAACAAAGGGTTGAAACAATGAATGAATGGTTCAGATCCAGAACCCGACCTTCTGGGAATTTCATTTTTATTCCGGGTTTCGGATCGTCGCTGAATAATATTTTTCAATTGGCTCTTTTCGGCGAGATGAACAAAATGTGCAGGTAACTTATTTTGTATACACAGGCTTTGTCGACTCGACAAAAAAAAACAATTCAATTGTTGTTTGTATTCGAAATTAATTGACTTTTTTAACATTCGAATTATCTATGTATTTGATCCAGTTGAAATGTTAACAGATTCGATGAAATAATTCAAAAAAATATCCATCAGAAATTAAAATAAATCTGGCAATTTTCAAACAATTTCTAGGTTTTTTCCTACTCAGATTGAATTCATAGATCAAAAATAAATGATTTAAGAAAAATTTGCATAGATCAATGCATATGAATTGCTATTGAATTTAGCGAAACGAATTTTTATTAAACATAAGATATTATAAGAACAATATTTATCGCAGCAAAGTAGGTAAAAAAGATTAATCCTTATTGGAATGTCAATGTTCTCAGAATGCATAAAAATATAAGAATGATTTTAAGCATAACTTAGACGAAAGGAGATTTTGATTCTATTAATTATGTATAATAAGTTTAATGAGAAAGTTATAGCCAATGATCAATTTGAGTTCAGTGAACATTGTATGGCGGAAAAATGTTCATTATATACAGGGTGTTTCACCATAAACTGGACAAACGTATATAGCCGTGTAGACGACATCGGGGTAGTCATTTCTGTCTTATGACATATACCCCGTTTTCGACGCATAAGCGAGATACGGGGTGTTTGATGTCAACTGTGAGCAATATTCTGATAACTGTGGTGAGTTATGCGTGACATTTGAAATAACAGTTACTGGTCACATCTTAGTATTTTTGAGGACTCAATTCAATTGTGGTGTAGAATTCTGAAAAAAAAATTTCAAAATGGCGGAAAGCCTGCAAAGTTGCAATTTTTTTTTCTCGGTTGCCAATTTGAAAAGCACTGTTTCAACGTACTCGATTTTCTAAGATTTTCCGTGAAAAAATTTTTTCAAAATTCGAACTCAACTTTTTTTTTACATGTCTTCAGTGAAAAAAAAGTTTCGCCCAAAATTTTTGGAATTTTTTATGGTTGAACTATCTTTAATTCTGAATACTTGGGTGAAAACAGATTTAGAAAATATCAATTGGTTTTCATTTTGTAGCCTTCCAAAGATTACGCTCGGAGAACATAATTTTTACTCAAAAAACTGGAGGCTCTACGAAGGCCAAATTAAGGCTAATGAGCTGCCAGAGTGACTCGGACGGAAATATGAATTTATAAACCAAAAAAATTTTTTTCAAAAAAACTTCGGTGGGATTCGAACTCTCCACTTTCGATTTACTATAGCGTCCCTTTGGTAACGGAAATTTATAAGATAAAAATAAACCCAATTCATACTCGCAGAGTTCGAATCCTAGCAAAGGTTTTTGAAAAAAATTTTTTTGGTTTATAAATTCATATTTCTGTCCGGGTCATTTTAGCAGCCCATTAGAACAATTTTGGCCTTCGTATGGCTTCCAGTTTTTTCAATAAAAATTATGAAAGTTCTCCGAGCGTAATTTTTGGAAGGCTACAAAAAGAAAACCAATGGATATTATCTCATTCTGTTTTCACCTAAGTATTCAGAATAAAAGCTAGTTCAACCATGAAAAATTTCATTAATTTTGGCCAAAATTTTTTTTTCAACATGTAAAAAAAAAGTTGAGTTCGAATTTTGAAAAAATTTTTTCACGGAAAATTTAAGGAAATCTAGTACGTTGAAAAAGTGCCTCTCAAATTGGCAACCGAAAAAAAAAATTGAAACTTTGCAGGGTTTCCGCCATTTTGAAATTTTTTTTTCAGAATTCTACACCACAATTGGATTGAGCCCTAAAAAATACTAAGATGTGACCAGTAACCGTTATTTCAAATGTCACGCATAACTCACCACAGTTATCAGAATATTGCTCAAAGTTGACATTGAACACCCTGTATCTCGCGGGGTATATGTCATAAGGCAAAAATGACTTCCTCAGTGTCATCTACACGCAAATATATGTTTGTCCAGTTTATGGTGAAACAGCCTGTATAAAAATTTGATCGTGAAATTGATATTTATTATAATTATCTTTTTTGCAGACCCTTAAATAGTTATACATTACTAGCGCCATGGCCAGCTAATCAAATCAAAATTTGAAACTAAAGAAGGAAAAATCCACTGTGATATTCTTGACACAACTAAAATACAAAAAAAAATCCTGAAGCAATTACATCAGTTCGTATGATTTTAATGCTTAATATTTGGGGGGATGGAGTCTAATACATCAGAATCTCCCTATTTTGAAATATATAGAGACTTATTTTGAAATTGAGATTGAAAATCCTTTATATACCTGTAGCCTATACATCAATCATCATTTAAAATAGAATCAAAAAGTTTAAATTCCATAAGGAAACATAATGATAGAATATCGATTAATCAGGCGGTTGTTGATATTTATACAATAAACGCGGTGTATCCGATTAATCGATTATTCAAAATGGAAGTTGACGTGATACTTACTTGAGTAAACTGGGGAATATAACCGTGCAAGAAATTTCTACAACCAACAGAAAGTGAGAGACATGTCAAAGAGCGTGTCTGCGGATTCGGTGCAGTTTCCTGAACTAATTTAACAAGAGAAAAGACAAACTACCAAACTAATTAAACATTGGGTCGAAATAATTTGTACGTGAATTACAGGGTCCGAAGCGAACACCGTCGTATTTGGACATTAAAATGTAAACTTACAGGAAAACCGTTTCGTGGACTTAGGAGCTTGTTTGACGAGTATTATCCGCAATAAAAAACTGTTATCTGCTAAACTCAGTTGGGTTTGATAGTGCCTCGAGATTGGCTACCTTCGAAATTATCTGTTTGAAAAAATATGATTATAATCGCAAATTGTGTTCAAAATTATTAATTATGATACAGTGGAACACGTAGGTTATACCAAATTCGATGACCTATGGGTTCCGGGTTCGTCGTTCAAAACGAAAATCATCCCATTACGGTTAATAAAAACATTTTCAAAGAAATCGCTGAAGTGTGTTCATTTTGGTTTGGTGTGGACAACTTCATATTCTATTGGGTTGACACCAACACCATTCAGATGAACACATAAAAAAATCCTAATACATTGATTTAGGCCAACTACTTTCACCAAATAAAACCCTATAATGATAGATATGGTGTTTTATAGCTCTCCACATGAGCTGACATATACGGTTCAACATGGTATTATTCAAAATTCATATTTTACATTTTTTAATACCACAAAGTTCATACTGCGGATGGACTACGTCGGTAACAAAGAAGATCGCGCACTCAGAGGTTCGATTCTATGGTCTTGAACCACCTAGAATCCCACAGAGATTCTACCTACTTGAAATCACACACTTCTGCTACTTCTCTAGCAACGACACATACAGAGCCATCCGTTCGCTATCTCTCTTCGTCCAGCAACGGCCTTCAGTTCGCCACCCTATCACAGTTCCCCTTACGTTCTTCCTCATACCGGAATGCGTTAGTTTGATAAAAATAATGGTATTGGTGGTTTTGTTTCTATTTCATACATACCAACATTTATTCTTTAATTCTCTTGTTGATAAGAATTGGTATAGCAGCTTCTCTTCGAAAGAGCTCATGTATAATTAACAGATGTAAAAACTATACAGGGTCTTTCACGAGGAACCTCACCCATATTTATACGGGAAACTACTGAACGTTATTCATAAAATTCAGCACTTATAAGTATTTCACGATGCTGATGAAATCTAGAATATTTTCAAGGCATGAGTACCTCCGGTTTTTCCGGAAATGACGTCAACTTCCGTTTTTCAAATTAGAACACCATTTTTTTATTGCAGAAATAGATTCCTTAGAAAATTTCAAGTTATTTTGATGTAACATTTTTCATTTTTTGTTGGAAAATTCTCTCTGAGCGGGAAAATTCGAAAAAAAAAACGAAAATAGAGCTCCGCTGAAACAAGAATAACTTCGAGGTTTTTGGATGGAAAATTTTCATTTTTGGGATTTTTCAAGATGTGAGATTGATGTATCCACTTTAATCGCGAAATCGCGATTCATGATACAGGGGGTGAAAAAATCGCTTTCAAAGTTAGGGATGACAAAATCGTGAAAAATCAATTTTTTCAAATTAGAACCCCATTTTTTATGGCAGATATTGAATCTTCGTTAAAAAATAATGTGAGTGTATGCATCACACCCTTGCCCTAAAATGGATATTTTCTGAGTTAATATCCACTTTAGGGCAAGGGTGTGATGCATACACTCACATTATTTTTTAACGTAGATTCAATATCTGCCATAAAAAATGGGGTTCTAATTTGAAAAAATTGATTTTTCACGATTTTGTCATCCCTAACTTTGAAAGCGATTTTTTCACCCCCTGTATCATGAATCGCGATTTCGATTCTTAAAGTGGATACATCAATCTTACATCTTGAAAAATCCCAAAAATGAAAATTTTCCATCCAAAAACCTCGAAGTTATTCTTGTTTCAGCGGAGCTCTATTTTCGATTTTTTTTTCGAATTTTCCTGCTCAGAGAGAATTTTCCAACCAAAACTGAAAAATGTTACATCAAAATAACTTGAAATTTTCTAAGGAATCTATTTCTGCAATAAAAAAATGGTGTTCTAATTTGAAAAACGGAAGTTGAAGTCATTTCCGGAAAAACCGGAGGTGCTCATGCCTTGAATATATTTTAGATTTCATCAGCATCGTGAAATACTTATAAGTGCTGAATTTCATGAAAATACGTTCAGTAGTTTCCCGTATAAATATGGGTGAGGTTCCTCGTGAAAGACCCTGTATAACGATGATCATTATAAATTATAATCCATATTCTAAAAAAACAAGTATTTTTTTTTCAATCAGTCACAATGGAAAAAAATCTTAATCTATCCTTTACAAATACAGATATGTATATTATACAAATTTAATACGTCCAATACAAATCTAAACTTTCATAAAAATAATCCAGTTACAAAAAGTGCTCAAAATTTCATTCATTCCGTGAATATGTATTTCAGTTCGATCAATTCGCAAATTGAACTTTGAAAATGGAAACTGTCTTTCCCAAGGGTCTGAGCGAATAAGAAAATTCGGATCCGATAATAACCGGCTCTTTGACCTCTAACTGAGACATAAATCCCCAAGTAACGAGGTTAACTTTGTAGGTTAATTCACTGGAGTTGCTGCCATAACTGCTGGAATATGAAAGTTACTACTTGAGTTATTAGGTGGTTGGGGCCATTATGAATGTGTGCTTAAGTTTGATCATGAAATATTGTATGAATTATTGTAATTAATACGGGCTCCTACTTTGTGGATTTCTGTACGTAAGATGCGATCTCCTTTAAATAACAGATCCCTATATAATTAAAACAAGTCGTTCTTATATACAATTATAGTGAATCATGGCACAGGAATTCAATGACATTTTCAAGATAGTCAAGGCACTGGTTGTTTGGTCGCCATTGAGAGTTTCATTTAGAAACATCGCTGAAATGTGATCGACTATAGGCTGAAGATCCCTACGTGGGTGCGTTCGTGTTTTTTTGAGTGGTTGCTAAGATCATGAGTGTTGTTCGAAATACATATCTAGCTATCTATGCTTTTAAAATTAACTAATTAATTCGAAAAAATGCAAGTAACCTATACTCCACTCGTATAAGAATACCTTGAACAGTGAACTCATTATGAATAAAGACAAGATCGAACCGTTGGATCGTAGTGGGGTCTACCAGCTTACATGTGATACTTGGGGTGCCTTGTATGTTGAGAGAACATTCAAGAATTTCAAACTCCCTCTGAGGGAGTACTTGAGATGTCTCAATCCGGGTTCAACAGGCTTCTCATACTTTGCTGAACACCTGATTGACTGTAAGCATGATTTTGACCAGTCTACAAATTTTAACATTTGGCGAATGGAGGTCCGTTATTGGACAACCTTGAAAATATGGAAATAGTGAGATTGTATAAGATGAATCTGACCTACTATAACTTCAATAATTACAAAAAATTCAGCCATAATCAGCTATTTCCACGTGCCCTGCAAAACCCGCGAAACTTACGTGGATACAATGTATGACGGAAATGTACCTACCTCACAAATAGTTCTACAAAAAAGTCCGCGATAGCATATATTTATCTCTCAAGATTGATTTGCTATTACCTGTTTATGGTAATCTGATGTTTTCCAAAACTATGTACTATGTATTTGGGAGTGCGTTTTTGGAATAGGGTATTTATCCTCATACAACTTAATACGCTATTCATCCCCAGTATTTAATAAAGAACGAAATTGTCCTTCACATCATACAATAGCAAAGAGTAGGTAGGGGAGAGTTCCTTTGAATTGGACAGCCCATGAACCGGACACTAACGTTTTCTACCACACCCGATAGTAATTGAGCATACTTTATGTAAATCCAATTTTCGCAACATTGAGCCACGTCTCTTGGAAAATGGCTGAATCTGTGGCTCGCGTCTTGTTGACGAGGCATGCATTGAAAAATCCGTTGCCGGTAAAGTAAATATGTACGTACATTTGCGAAGTGAATAGCTACGTTTCTAGTGACGATAAGTTGCCGATTTTTTCATATAAACATCAAGTGATTATCCCTCATCAGACAGATATGTTACATCATTGATCAACGATTTGTAGAAATTATATTTTCAGGTTTTTAAAAAAAAACACATATTCCATGAATCGGACATTGGAAAATTACTGGAAATTGACGTCCAGTTCATGGGCTGCAATGTTTCCGATTCAAGGGAGATGTGAAAGTATGTTATGTAATTCAATATTCAACATGGAAAATACTGTATGTTTTCTCTGTTTGGTAATACTAAATGATTTTAACTATTCTCCATAACTTTAGGACAGTGTTCTCATGTTTTTGTACCATTGTCCACTTCATGGGAATGACTGTCCAAAACAAGGGCAACATCCCATGAAATGGACATTTTATAAAACGAACTTAGACTTATTTTTTCGAGTGACGAGCTTTTCTTTTTCTACCTTTTTCTGAAAAGGTGAATCCACAAACCTTATGCTCATATTATGACGGTACAATTTGAAACCGTTTCATTTGAAATATTATTTCACACCAAAAATAATAAAATTGTCCGTTTCAAGGGAACTCTCCCCTACATCAAAAAATATGGCAGGTTGAAGTGATGAAGATGAAACCGCACGACCGGACCTAAATGCGTCTTCGTCCTAGGTAGGCGGGTAGGAGAGGGCACATACATATCTATAAAGGAGTAGCCGCGTGGATCAACTTTCAGACACGCGATCGACGAATTAAGAAGCGGAAACAAAAGCCTTTTTCATTTTTCATAGCATAAGTTGAAAAGTTCTTTTCAGAGCTAAATTTGAAATATTTTATTCAACACGGGCGAAGCTGGGACGGACTACTTGTCGTTCATAAACACGAATCTGTTCTTACAGAAATATCGGGATTTTTTTCAATAATTCGTTGGAATTTATTCGATTCTGTTCATGCTATCTGGACAAAATTGACCAATCAGTGGAAGTGTTTGGAAGGTATAGAAAGTAACTCTAGGCTTGTTTGATTGTACACAGATGACTACAACATTTTTCATTCACTCAACCTTTTTGATCGGTGCAGTGTTTTAAATCGAGTTCATTAGACAGAACTAACAAAACCATCCAGTATTCGTATCCTAATTAATCAATCCAAACGCGAAACAAAAGCCGAAATCAATACTTACTAATGGCAAAACCCAATCCCACAGGAATCCGAAAGCCGAATCCCACTTATTATTATTTCGGGATCTATTGACACAACGGAGTTCGGATCTCGCCAGGGTCTCATCTTCACTCAATTATCTTGGGAAATTACCAGAAAATCTTATATTCCTATATAGACCCCTTTCAAATCCCTGGATGAAACCAATCGATCAAACGTGCTGAAACAAAAGTGACTCGAGAACATAGAAATTCCGCAAGATTTGCATTTCCTCCGGGCGGGCGGAAACTTGGTCTCATAATGGCGAGCATAATGGATATTGAAAATTATTCATATCTCATCGAGTCTCGAAGTTTGGTCTTGGATGTTTCTAAGAGGAAAGTTGGATTATAATGTGATTTTTGCGGGAAAATTGGGATGTAAATTGGCTCGAATTGGGGTAGCAGCGGTCCAGATTTCATCCTCAGAATCTCGGTGGTTCCGATAATAACTCCGCTGAGGGAGCTTAGTGAAATCTTCGAGGAAATATTGTCGAAATCGTATTGGATATATTTCTACTGATTATTTTTTGACGTTTCTCGAAACCAATAGAAATCTTCAATTTCAGTAATTCATATAATTCTAGCCAATCAAAACATTATTATAGTGGAAATAATCTACCTACATTATTCCAGCGAGAATAATTCAATGTACATTGTTTTTATTGAATGACAACCACATGACAACGGATTTTCTTGATTTGACGCGTCTGTCGTAAATTTTCAAGAAATTCGTAAAATGAATCCCAAAAGTTTTAGTGAATCATCAATCGATGATATAAATAAAATAATCATTGAAAGTGTATGTTAGAATACCAAAATAAGCAGCGCGTCGATTTGTAAACAATTCCAATTATTTTGCGACGAGAGGGGCTTCAAATCAACAACAAAACAAGCCGTTATTTTGAAGGACTATGGGTTCAATATGAAGAAACAGAATAGCGGCCTTTACACATACACGCTTTCCGTACGGAAAGGCCTGAAATAGGAAAGAGCGAAGTAAAGCGCGTATGTGTAAAGGGCAGGATTGCGCTTTCCCTATGGATTTGCGAGATGGTATTACTCGCACGCTTTCCTCGAAGTCCCAGGAGTGTGGGAAAGCGTGTATGTGTAAAGGCCGCTAATGGAGAGGACAATGTGGAATAGAACCGCAAAATGAATGCAAGAGTTGTACTACGACCAATTAAATAGAAGATTCGACCCATTCAATGATATCGAATTCAAATCCACCAGATAGGTATGCTAGAAACACCAAGCGTAAGTTATTACAGAAAGAGCTCGAAAAGAGGAAATAAAGTTCTGCAAGTTTGAGCAAAGGAGAAATCTTGGACATGATAAAACTCAACGACGAAAACCGCCGTCTGGCTTCCAGAAGAAATTGTATTTTGCATGTTCAAAACTTCAATGCATCCTAATTTGTATAACTCATTCTGTTTATATTGAGTCGACTAATATTAATTTGTTGAAATAAAAATATAAAATCTTAAAAATTAATGATTTTGATTGTAATGTCAGAGAATAACGTCAAAAAATAATCTATCGAATACCACACGAGAGTTCGATAAATTAGATAATAATTCTCCAGGAATTTTCTCAAACCTGTTGCCATTTGGCAATAGCCAAATTGCCTGGCAACAAGTTTTCTAAAATCTGTCGAATTATTTTCAATTTATTCTCACTCTCTTGTGATATTACTACTGAAAATTGGCTTCATGAGCGTTGAACTTCCGAAGGAATCCATTCATTTTTAATCATGGAATAACACAAATCTCAGTGATTTTGGAATGATGACTTTCGGAATCGGCCAAAGTCACATACACATAACGTTAAGGGTCTTGGCCCCCCAGGTTACTCGAAAAACACGTTGCTAAGAAATATTTTAACAAGAAGCATGAGTGCTGGTGGCCAAAAAATCCGAGTGGAAGACGAGGTTTTTTGCACCCGCACGAATGCTTCATGTTGAAAAATATTACTTTGCATTGTGTTTTTGCGATTTTTTTCACAAGAAAAAGTAGATGCCCAGATGGTATTAGACAAGACTATTTCATGAGTAACAGATTATTCTGGATGCATTCTGTATGTATTATGAGTTTTCGTTGACAACAACTGCCAAGTTTTGCCGCGGGTAAACCCGAAAAAACTCCTGACAGCTGCTGCCATAAAGTTTTTCCATCTAGAAACCATTTGTGATTCAAAATTGCGCGTTTCTGATTGGTGGAAATTAAGACGAGGGAAATAGTCGAATATATCGATCGATCGAAACTTGAGTCAACATTATCGTACTTAATTGAGGTTCAATTTCTAGCACGATAATTAATTTACCCCGTTCGTAGCCAACTTAGCCTGAAGAAGTGACAGATTGACACAGGCATTTTTGGGTCAGAACCCGAATGCTTCCGAAATAAAATATTTGTAGTATAAAAACAAAAGTTATTCCTTTTGATCTCGAATACGAAAAGAATTTTCCGAATGATTTCGACAAAATAATGCCCATATTTAGAAAATCAGGAAAAATCGACAGTAAATTTTCGAAACGCATGATGGCCAGCATGAACAAATGCTCAAGATTAAAATAATACACAAATCAATAGAAGTTAGAAACTATACTAGAAATCGTGCTTATACAGGGTCTTTCACGAGAAACCTCACCCATATTTATACGGGAAACTACTGAACGTATTTTCATGAAATTCAGCACCTATAAGTATTTCACGATGCTGATGAAATCTAAAATATTGTCAAGGCCTGAGCACCTCCGGTTTTTCCGGAAATGACGTCAACTTCCGTTTTTCAAATTAGAACACCATTTTTTATTGCAGAAATAGATTCCTTAGAATATTTCAAGTTATTTTGATGTAACATTTTTCAGTTTTGGTTGGAAAATTCTCTCTGAGCGGAAAAATTCGAAAAAAAAATCGAAAATAGAGCTCCGCTGAAACAAGAATAACTTCGAGGTTTTTGGATGGAAAATTTTCATTTTTGGGATTTTTCAAGATATAAGATTGATGTATCCACTTCAAAAATCGAAATCGCGATTCATGATACAGGGTGTGAAAAAATCGCTTTCAAAGTTAGGGATGACAATATCGTGAAAAATCAATTTTTTCAAATTAGAACCCCATTTTTTTATGGCAGATATTGAATCTACGTTAAAAAATAATGTGAGTGTATGCATCACACCCTTGCCCTAAAGTGGATATTAACTCAGAAAATATCCATTTTAGGGCAAGGGTTGATGCATTCACAAACATTATTTTTTAACGTAGATTCAATATCTCCCATAAAAAAATGGGGTTCTAATTTGAAAAAATTGATTTTTCACGATTTTGTCATCCCTAACTTTGAAAACGATTTTTTCACCCCCTGTATCATGAATCGCGATTTCGATTCTTAAAGTGGATACATCAATCTTACATCTTGAAAAATCCCAAAAATGAAAATTTTCCATCCAAAAACCTCGAAGTTATTCTTGTTTCAGCGGAGCTCTATTTTCGATTTTTTTTTCGAATTTTCCCGCTCAGAGAGAATTTTCCAACCAAAACTGAAAAATGTTACATCAAAATAACTTGAAATTTTCTAAGGAATCTATTTCTGCAATAAAAAAATGGTGTTCTAATTTGAAAAACGAAAGTTGACGTCATTTCCGGAAAAACCGGAGGTGCTAATGCCTTGAAAATATTTTAGATTTCATCAGCATCGTGAAATAATTATATGTGCTGAATTTCATGAAAATACGTTCAGTAGTTTCCCGTATAAATATGGGTGAGGTTCCTCGTGAAAGACCCTGTATGTTCCGTCTCTTTTTCAGGACAATCATACGATATTCAAACAGTGGCGTCAATTATAAATATTCAATGAATATCCATGTCAGTTAAACTGTCTGTTCCAGCAACATACCTCTGTAATTGGAATTGTTTTTAAATAATTTCACTAATTTTATGGGCCTTAGTATATTACGCAACACAATTAATTTCACAATAAAATCAGATACATCGCATTCGTTGATATAAAATATCAACAATTGCCATGTTCGTGATTTCTGGTGAATAGATTTTGTTAACAAATTCTAACTCTTGTCATTTCTTTATGAACTGCGCATTATAATTTCTAATAATGAAAGTTTGCTGAATGGGATCCAAGTTCCCGATCTTCGGCCATAATTCACCTTCATTCATGCGCCAATATGAAATTTATTTCACGCAAAAGGAAATAATTAACAGACACACATCGTGATGGCTAAGTTGATCTCATGACCTTAAGCGACCCCTTTTTTCATACACTTCGTTTCACTATATGCATTCGACTAGCTCCAGTGTCGCCTGTTACCATGTGGGATATTTTTTCGAAGGAAATATGATCTAGTTTACAATGTAAAAAGGCGACGTTATGCTTAAAGGGGGAATTCTTGTTTTTATCGGCTTGATTCGACGACTGTTTGGTCCATATTCAACTATTCGTAATCTGGAACTGGCGCCAGCTTCTATTGAATACACACAACCAAACTTATATGGAATCACCCTGTTATTTGGAAAAAACGAATTTTAATTAAAAAAAAGTCGCTGAAAAGTGAAGAGCAGTTTTCCCAAAACAAGTTTATTACAAAAATAATATAAATTTTTAAAAGATTATTTTTATAATGGAACAGAAAATTAAAAGTGTAAATTTCTCTAAAAATAATTTTTATGTAACTGAGAATTGAACAACGAATAAAACGATTTTAACAAATCAATAATCAGTATCACCACCCCTGGCATTGATACAAGCTTGAGTTCGACGAGGCATGCTTTCTATTAAGTTGTTAATTTCTTCTTCTGTAACATTTCCCCATTCCTCTAAAGCCGCTTGTATAAGTTGCTCTGCGTAACCAGGATTATCTTGACGAGCTCTAATTTTTCTTTTGATCCTATCCCACAAGTGCTCGATAGGATTAAGGTCCGGTGAACAAGAAGGCCACTCTAAAACAGTCACAACTTCTGTTTCGAAAATTTTTTTTGCAACTCTGCTGGTATGTGGAGGTGCATTATCCTGCATGAATAGGAAATAATCTCCAAAAGCACCTCGCCAGAGCCTCACTACCGGTTGTAGCACTAGATCAACATACCTAGGCCCTGTCAGAGATTGTCTAATGGGAATTAAAGGAGTTTTCTCACCAAACATAATTCCGCCCCAAAACATTACAGTACCTCCTTTATATTTAGGTATCGGTCTTGCAGCTTGGAGCCTAGCTTGCCTCCCTCTACCTCTTAAAATGCGAACACGCCGGTCGTTTGATCGTAGGCCAATTCTGGTCTCATCCGAAAATAAGACATTTTTCCAATCTTCAATAGTACAATTTTCATGCTCTAAACACCAATTAAAACGGTCAACTTTATTTTGCCTTGATAGTTCTGGAACTCTTAACGCTCTTCTCTTGAATAATTCCCCAGCGCGAAGTCTTTTTCTGATAGTCTCGACAGAAACACTAACACCTGTAGCTTGCAAAAATTGCCTTTGAAGCTCTGAATGAAATACTGCGGGATTTCTTCTTGCTGTTTGGGCTAAAAAGCGATCCTGCCTTTCTGTAGTTACTCTTCCACGACTTCTTTTCGGCCTATTCTTTAGGGTTCCTAACTCCAGAAACCTTGCATAGGCTTTTGAAACAACCCCTTGTGTAACCCCCACCGTTCTTGCAATCTGTCTTTGCGACATACCTTGTTCTGCCATAGTAATAATTCTTCCTCTCTGGACTTCCGATAACCCCACATAAGGCATTTTTTTGAAAACTTCGCAAAAAAACAAAATATAAATTCACTGCGACGTTCGAACGAAATGGTAAAATCGACACTGCAAAGCCAAATCTTATCAAGTGCTTATGAACCTAACTGTTTTTGTGAGTAAACACACGCACTTTTTATTTGCTTCTAACGAAAAAGATATCAAAATAATATTTCATCTTAATACTGGGTGATTCCATATAAGTCTGGTTGTGTGTATATTCAACATAGAGCACCACCCATCTGGTAATAACACTGCTGAAAGGAAAAAATTTGAAGCACCATATTAAACAACAGATAGACCTGATTATGCAACATTTTAAGGTACATAATAAATTTCTTTTTCGATTCGTGAATTCTCGACAACCTTCAAACTTCCAAAAGAAGCTGAAATTCGAAATACATATATAGAAAAAATTTTTCAATGGCCGGGAGTCTGCAGTTCAGAAAATTCACAAGCTGAAGACTTAAACTATAAGGACTTTGGATAGTTGATAGAAAAATTCTTTCAAGAAAAAAAATTCACCTGAGCATGCTCCAGATACCGTGCGTTCAAATCGAAATAGTCAACAAAAAGAAAGCTTTTTCTGCGGAACCAATTCGAATCAAACTTGGTGTACATCATCACATCGTATAGTAGCATATTTAGTAATAATTTAACAACGTGCGTCCATCCAATGGCGGGGTTGTGGGGAATTACATCACATTTCAACAATTACTGATACGGTCCTGTCGAAAATCATGTTTCCATCCAAACATACTTTGGGATTTCTATATTTCGAATTGAAACATCGAAATCCAATATTGACCTTCAATAATAATATTGAAAACATCATCATCAAAGATGTTTTGACATGCAGAAATCATTTCCATAGGTACAATATCCATCAGGAGCCAATTCATCATGAAGTTCCTTTAGAGATTCGACTGGGAGAAAATACCCATAAATCAACAGTATTCGATTGGAAATTGAGCACAAAGTCACGTGTTGACTCAATCATTCATCGGAACATGTATAAAATCACTGACCCAAACTTCCACATGGGAACATACGTCAACTTTGTGGCTTCAGCCCTCGGGGCTTGTTGAATAAAACATGAATCACATGAAATATAACATTTTAGTTCCGATTCCTGTATGCTTACATCTTTTCAGATTGGAATATTTTTGCGAGAAAATTCAAGGATTTCCCCCAAGTCAAGAGGATTTGTAGAGTCGCCTTCAGATGTGCTTTTAGAACTTTGTCGGGGATTATTCCTAATATTTGTTCGTATATTTCGTAGCCTTCTTCATGTATTACATAATGAAAACAATAGACGATCGAATGACTGTTTCTTGAACCTGCCTAACACTTTCAAACCTTATCATCTCTTCCCTTCATAGACTGCAAAATTTGTTATACCAACCTTGGAATCATTGCACAAAAATCAATTGTTCAATTCAGAAGTATGCATAAAAAATTCCAATCTGTATTCTCGGAGATGTAAAAATATTAAATTGGAATGAAAATTAAATAGAATAATCGAAACTATGAATTTATATTGATTCACAATCAATAGAAATAACAATTACTGTACACACCAATGGGAATGTCAACATTGCATATGTATTTCATCATTATGAAGGGTCAAACAAATGGAATATTAATGAATAAGTAGGATCAACCCTGTTAAATGTTCATTCTCATGAGAGTCGATGAAATATATGCGGCCTGCACATTATATCGATAAACTTTTTTCAATAATTAGGCATCTATCAGTCCACTTGAACGAGGGCTATATGATTGCGTAACTATGTCTGTATTTTTCAAAATTTCAGCCGAGAGTGATCTCAATCGACTAGGCTGGAGATGAAGAAGGAACAGTGGTCAAATTCAATTCTTTCCGTCCGTCCGTATAAACGATAACTTCGAACATATAAACCTCTACTCTGTTCAAATGTAAGAAGGAGCAATAACAACATGTTTGTCGCAACGGTAGGAGGGCCTTCGTATAGTTTCTTTCCGTCCAGAGTCGAATCGAGGAGATTTCACACAATCGTTGAGTTTTAACTGAACTTGAATTCCATTCCTTTCAATAATTGATAGAACGTTGTTCTTTTGAAATTTAGCAAACTGTCGTCATCATTCACGATTTCTAGTACTTTAGGAAATCGTTGGGATTTCATTCCGGAAAAAAACCGTGGACAATTCTTCTGATAAGGTTCATATCGAAATCGTCAACCGAATCGATTATTTTCAACGACTGGGCGCTCCTCTTTGTTGGCGTCAATGTTTTATTCTCTTTATATTCTCCGAGAATTCTGAATACAGCTGAATCACTCACCCCTGAGGATTTTGAAACAATTCCTGCTGAGTCTCTTTTCGATAAATCAGGATGTTCTTCCAATTCTTTTCGAAAGCAGAGAAATGCTTCGGACCTTTTTCGTGGTGGTCTCCTCATATCACCCTCAGATGCAGTATCCGTTTCCGAATTCGACATTGTTCTATAAACACTATATACACTCTGTCAAAAGATTTTCTAACACAATCTACTTTCACATCAGTGCTTCTGTTATTTTTAATTTTTTCGCATCCGAATTAATATTAATACATGTATCATGATCTCAACTTTGATGAGAAAGTCATTAACCAAATCCGTCTACGTTTTGAAACAGGTAGGAATTGTGGATTTAATCGGTGGATGCTTTTTCATTAGATAAAGGGACAATCAAATAGTTGTGAGATGGAAATGACTAAATGCCAATTAGCGAGACATTCACTGACCGAATTTTCCTGAAAACCACTCCACAGGGAGAAGTGTCTGAAATAGCCGGAAAATCAGCTTGATTGAAATTCCTTTGGCTCCAGGATAAGAGCTGAGCTAGGCGGTTGGTTCTAGAAAATGGCAATTCGGTATAAAAGCCCCGGAATCGAACAAAATGCATATGTCGCCCTCTAATCGGGATTGGCGGCACGTATACTGGCGAACATTTGGGATTTCAATTCTCCCGGGTGATGAAACTCCTTTTTCTGTCCCATTTTACGTTCTACGTAATCGATTTCCATTCGCTTCCTCCAGTGGTGGGTTGTATGATAGGGTAACAGAGATAATGAAAATGGATAATGCCTCATAGGGTTCATTTGATCAGCATGGGAGTATTGGAACGCCCGTTTTTTTCAAGCAATCAATATTCATCTACATGCAAATTTCACAGAATTTTATAACTGCATGGTCAGATAATGTTCAATGAAAACAGAATGCGGTCGAATTTCAAGCTTCAGATATTCGATGTACTACAATTTTTTCAACGTTGAATCGCAAATGTAATTTTTATATTCCCTTAAGGCCACTTGCACCACATGACCAAACCATAGATTCAGTCCAAAACCTCGTAAATAGATATGATTCTTTTGCACCGCCCTAGATAAACAACCTCAACTAGCTCTCAAATAAAATCTCCCGAATGGATGGGATTGAATGAAAGTTTAAAAGCAATGTTTGATGTGATTATAGATCAAAGTAATGGGAATAATGGCTGAAGTAGATGAAGAGATTGTCTTGGAAGACGATATAGAAATATTAGAAATTATAGATTTTGGTTTTCCTAGGCGTAGATATGAAAGGTAAATTTGTTGTGAAAATAAATGCACACACGACTGAATTGAATATGACTATGAAATAAACAAATCCATACAATTTAGGTACAGTTCTTCTCATATGAAGAATGGAAACCAATTTTATCACCTATATGCTGAAATAAAACAAAATATTTGCAAAGTGCATCACATCACATATTTTCTTATAGATGTTTCCCTTTTATCGAGTTTTTCATGCTTTTAAAAAAACTATTTCAATTTCTATACGAATATCTAACAATCTAACTTCATCTTCTTTTCGTGCTCCTCAGTATTGAATTCGTCTCTCTATGGGGACTCCTTTATAGTGGCTTCAGTTATTTCCAGATGATAATCCATTATTTTATTGAATTTAACATCCAAATCTGAAATGTTAAGTGCTTTGACATTAAGAGTTTTTTACCAGGTACATTTTTATTTTGGGAAAAAAATATGATATTCCAAAGAAAAATGTGAACTTGCAATAAAAGCTGAACCAGTGCCTACCAGAGGAATCGATAAAAAACTCTTTTAATCTGCGAAACGCTGGATAATATCGAAAAATGTCTGAATATACAAACCGTCAAAAAAAGGGTTAAAATGCACAACTGTTAATGATAAACAGATTCGAATATTAACTTTGATATACACAGTTACTATCAACCTCGCTGTCAGCCAAATATTTATCCAAGATTCGATAAATCAATCGGGATTTTACTAACTAACGCTTATAATTCAACGGTCACTCAATTAAAGTACGATAAAAAATTTCAAGAATGGATAATTAAATATGAAGACAACGAGATGACAAAACATTGATGTATACAATTTGAATTGTAATTGATATTATCATATGATGAGGTCAGATTTACTTTGATGTCTTCGGAATTATTTTTCCAAATCATTATTTTTCCAATATGAATACACATTTTGTTCAGTACGTAATTACTACGAACTCTATGTAGATAGGACAACGTAGCTTAGTTATCTGACACGAAAATGACTATAACCTAACATTTTCAAAATATACACCTTGAAAGTGTCAGGATTTGATGGCCAACCGGGATACGTTATAAAAGTGAATTGTATTTGTGTTGCAGTTTTACTCTTGTTTTGTTCTGTTTCATTCATAAATTCTAACTCTTACAGAAATTTGAAAATATCCAACAAAGTTGCCAAAAGGGCATAAAATTCAATGAAAGTCATAAAACATCAAAAATTGCAGTTTTTGAAAATGTGATTGAGTTGATTTTTCAGAGTAGGAGTTGAAGGCTTTGATTAAAGATTTTGTCTTCCTCTGGGGCATGGGAGGTTGCTTGGTGGGTCTTTTCGTATGCTATTTCATTTTCGAAGATGAGGCCTGGTGAACCACAGAACTTGGAGATTCCTAATGAATTTTGTCTTTCAGTCAATGATTTGTCGCCGAGCCTATGGGTTTGAATTCATCTTTTATCATTTCATGCGGTATGATCAATGGGCCAAAATATTGAAGACGATGTGTTTTCTTCAATCGGCAATGTTGATGAGTCAAATCCAATAAATACGGAGGGGAGTTCAAACACTCGCGTAATGCACCAAATCTGTTAAAGAAGAAAATATAATACGGCATCCACCTTACGAAAGAGAAACAGACTATGACAAAAGCGCGAAAGATCTCAAGCCATCCAATTTCTCACAGTTATCTAAAATTGCAAGACGAAACGAACCAGAAATCCCGTTATCATCCACTCTGGTCCATATTCCACAACGAGCCAGCACTGGGCGCTTCACATCCACCGCCCGTATTGGAAACAAAGGACTTAAAAGAAGTTTAGCGGCGATTTAGTGGCGTTCTCTAGACGCCCATCGATTCATCAGAGCCGGAAAAAGATCCGAGATATCTGAGCGAATGGAGTTGGAAACGGGCCAAATTCACATAACGCCCGGAAGTAATGGGCGGTAGCGGTCAGGCCGGCCCAATATCAAGTGCGCTCTGAGACTTATCGGTTATCGGATGGGCAAACAAACTTTCTGACGATGAGCTGTTTGTTCGGTCATCGGTCATATCTGCGGCGTCGGTGGAAATTGATGCTGCGAGAAGTTTTCAGGAAAAATTCCGCGGTTTTGTTGAGGAAGTTGCGGAATGGACGGGGCTGGTTTGTTGACACAAGGTCCTTGGTTATCGGATCACTTCCGAGCGGCATTCTACAGTATCCGGTGGATATTCGAAGAATTCGCACGTACTTCGAAGTGCTGCAAGGATTTTCCATACAAGAAATATCCTTATGAGCAGAAAAGAGATAGATAACCCTTAGAAATAGACTATGGCTGCACTGTTAAAATCAAGCTTATCAATTCGATCTGAATGAGCAATTCATCATCTTCAGCGTATTCGTATCTGTCTTACTCTTAGTCGCTAGATAGATTTGATTTTTGCAAAAAATTTGACTAGGTTTGGGAAACAAGTAAATCAATTGTGCAAGAAAAGGGTTCACATTCTTAACACTCATTTTCCATTATTTTATTTATTACTATTATAATGAATGGACTAAATGATTTTTTCAATAAAAGTTCATCCTTGATCCTCCTGAGAATATTCTTTTAAATCTAAGTCGAAGGACAGGTCATGGTCGTTGTAAAAGTATGCTTTATAGCATGCCATTGATAGCCCGAAATGTGAGTGTGGTCATGAGGAACAAACTATCGACCATTTGGTCAATTACTGCTCAGTATAGGTATACATTTCCAGATGGTTTTAAGGCTATTCATTCAGTTTCTGATCCGTTTTTGAGATGGATCGGTACCTTCAAAACAATTTGATAATGGATTGATTGATTGGCTCTTCTCAATTTCCCCCTCTTTGTTTTTTTCAGATTATAGGCGAATTCAAGGAAGCAGTACGCCCCCTATCGTTAACAAATTAACTAACGCGAGGACACTAGTTTTGTTTACAGTTTAAATTACACGTGTTTCATTTCTAGGTTATTGTTTCATTTTTGTTCTGAGATCTTGAATCACTATTGTTGTGTACCTCATGGGTTATCTTCAACAGAAAAAATCCTGAATAAAAATGCATGCGCAACATTTTTTAAAAGAGGTGTGGCGAGAGTAGTTCTGATTCTCGCCGATATGGCGCTACGATCTTAATTACAATCGCCTATTGCGAAATGCTTTGACAGCCTCTTTGGAGAAAGGAAAAATTGAATTATATTCTAAGAAGAAGATGCCCCTCAATATTAATATCAGCTCATTCTGTAAACAACTCCAATATACCTAAACTTATACGTGGAGACAGAGTTTTGCTGAGGTTTCCATCTTACGTAGACATGTATGGTGCATCGTTCAACATTTCCTCTGTTAATACTGAGATGAGGAGCGGGTGATAGATAGATCAATCTCTTTGTTGAATGATCTACTCATTGTTGCCTTTTCATTACAATGCCATGATGTATGATTTTTTTTCTTCCAAAACAAATATGTACTGCTCTCTTTCATAAGAATATATTACACATTCACTTTCATAAAATATCCCGGTTGGCCATTATATTCTGACACATTTCAACGAGTATATTTTGAAAACGTTAGGTTATAGTTATTTTTCCTGTCAGATAACTAACGTTGTCCTCTCTACATAGGGATCGTAGTAATTACGTATTTATCAACGTGTTTATTTACTTCGGGAAAAAATGAATTTGAGAAAATATTATGAGAATTCAATAATTCCAAAGACCTGGCGAATGTTGAAGAAACTTTTTTCGATATTGATACTGGAAATATTTCACGTATATAAACATGATTGGAAGATTCAATTATGCTTTTCCATTGTACGGAAATCAAGAATAGAGTGTTTTTTTAAAAGCTTTTATTTAGTTTCACCTGTCCCGGTGTCTGTCTGTAATCAAATCTTGCAAGTTGAATATGACCCACTTCTAATCGTCCGATTGATTTGAAATTTGGCAGGTGTCCATAATTCTGGTGACAATGCATCATGAAATATTTTTTATAGAAAAAAACAAAATGGCGGTTCCAAAATGGCGGATGAGTTTTGTAATTATCATCCGATTCCATTCAAAATTAGTATCTGGGGGTTGTTGGGTTCGACAATGATGATTCCTACGTCAAAATTGAAAAATTCAAGATGGCGGCTACAATATGGCGGACGAGTTTTGTGATTATGATCCGATTCTATTCAAAATTGGTATCTGGGGGTTTTCTGGGTCGGAAATTACGATTTTTCAAAATTGAGGAATTCAAGATGGCGGCTTCAAAATGGCGGATGAGTGTTGTTATTATAAAAGCTTGTCTTAAAAAATGATTTTTTTATTATAGCTTGTTACTGAAGAATAATGGACAGAATAGTCCGGTACTTTGATAGTTCATTCGAAAATAGCTATTTATATAGAAAGTACATAAATTAGGTCTTCATGGACGAGTCCAAAAGTTTATGACAGAGCGAGCAAAGCGAGCGAAGCCAATAATTTTGGCAAGTCCATAAGCCTAATTATGTACAAGTTGCATACAATGCTTTATGTTTGACTCCAATGCAGAAATTTCATTTTCTGAAATGGCATTTAATATATATTCGTCGCTTCATTACAAAGAAACATTAAGTGTGCTTTCGCTTTTCTTACCTTAGTAACCATCAGCGCCCTTAGCAACCTCACTGAACAAAGTTGGTTACTTCGTTAATTCTGTGACAAACGTCATAATAATCCAAAAAATTGATAGTTCGGGAGAGGAAAGCGTGAAAAATTTAGCCGTAAGTGCCAAAGAATCTCTCCTTCCCACTGAAAGTGCTTGTGAAAATTTGTATGCGGCCTATAACAAGTGGAGTGAAACGAAGAAAATAGCAAAATCGAGAGAAGACTTTAATAGTTGGGTCCAATAAAGTGGTGTCCAATAAAGTAGTCAATTATCGACGCTAAACGAATTCATGAATCAAGTGTTTATGAAGCAGTCGAACATGAAAAAAATTAAAGTACTCGAATAACCCGACAGAAAAACTCCTAAACGAACAGACGAGTCTATGGAATTCCCCACTTTTCGAAATTGTCAAGAAATAAGCCTACATAAGACATTTACATGCACAACTTGAAGTACTGCAGTATGAAAATGTAGTACCTGTGTCGCAGTTAAACCATAAAAGAAATAACTCCATATTTACAAATTACTTGGTAATCTATGTGAATGATGCACTGAATTGGGAAGAATATATGTATTTCTAAACTTGAATGCAGCTTAGCTTCAGTCTGCTATCTTCGAGTGTAATGGCAACGTCTCTAAGAATTATTTGGACATTGCCGATATTTGACGAGAGCCAACCGTCCTTAGCTGTACCTCAGATCCATAGTATCGTAAGTCACAACTGCTCAATTATTCAGGAGAGCCTAAATATATAATCTAACTTTTTTCACGCTTCCGGGTAAGACAGAGAAGACTTATTATAACTATTTTATTAGTGAAAATATATAAGTCCATAACCATTTTTCTATCTATGAAAGAATTTTACTCCAATTCAGTTAGTTTCATTAATAAATGGACTTACGATGTTATGGTTCTAAACATAAGTAGTTGATATGGACTTACACTCCTGTCATAATGATAAAAATGGTAATAGGGGTTGATGAAATGATAGAATAATGAATAATGGTTCTGATTTATTAATTTTATTGGAAATACAGTAACAGTATTGATAGAACTAAGGCCTAATAATAAAAAATGACTTTATTTTAACTTTCGTGGTACGAATTCAACTACTCAGCAGTACCTATTAATTCACTGTGCTATTAATAAACGAATAAACTGAAATGGAATGAAACAGGATATCGTCAATGTGATAAAAACGAGTTTTTATTGCCAAATGAATTTAATACTAGTTTTCATCAGAAATGCGATAACCTGTTTCATTCAATTTGAGTTGAATCATCTTCAGGGAAATCTCCAACACCATCTCCATGCGGAATGCTCTCAAAATATGGTTTGTACTCATCAGGAACCCACTGCATGAGAGTCTGTATGTCTCTAAACTTTTCATTGCTTATTTTCTTTTTGGTTGTCCTCAACAGGGGTAGAATATCAGGCATTGCTAGGCCTATCCGTTTCTTCCTTTTCAAATCAATCATTTTAAAAGATTCTTCACTAAAATTTGTTTTGAAGTACATAACACCTTTATCTTCCCTTCGAAACTGCATCCACACTACTTCAGATATCAAAAATGGTTCTCCATCTGTGTTCCTCTTCCTCGATATAAGAGGACCATTTCTCTGCTTCAAATATAAAAAATTTAAAAAATTTTCCAAACCCATTCTTTTAGTTACAAATGGATTTTTCAATTCACATGTCGAAATAAAATTTATCCAGTCATTGGTTGTATAAATAGTATTGCTCGGAATTTTTTTCTTTGCCCTCTCAATGATACTGTGCTTCCCATCAACCTCCATGTGTGTGTGACCAGCAAGAAGAAACTTGTGATTTATTATATCTAAATGCGGGGACTTTTCCATGAGCCACATGTACATGAAGATCATATTCAGGTTTCTATTCTGCCCACTGCAATTATCCGTCCACACTGTGAGGTTCTTTGTGTTTGCTAATTCTTCACTTGCCCAAGCAAAAAGGCATGAAGCCATTTCACTCCCTCCTCTTCCTCCAGTAGTCTCATCCCAAATCATGCAATGGGTTTTGTTAACTTGTGTATCATATATTGTATAGTTTAGTGTCCATAGTTTTCTCAAATAGAAGCTTTGTGAATTTGTTAATGACGGTGTAGGGAGGCACTTTTGTAGATCTGCTGTAATAACTTTTATGTTTTCACTTTCCTTGGAATTGAATTTGTCCTCTCGTTTTAAAGCATATCTAAGAGAGGCTTCCTCTAAATGATCTGTTTTTTGCTGTTTCAGCTCTTCTAGTTTTTCATCAGACTTTTCATTTTTTATGGAACAGTCAATCTTATCGCACTTATCACAAGTATCATTAGCCGGCAAATGGAAAGAGTAATTGAATTCTTCATTGAATACCTTAGAAAATAACCATTTTTTTTCTGGTTCGATTCCATCCTCTTTGCATTCTTCAACGTACATGTTATACATTTTGCTGATATTCAAGTGGTTCCCTAAATATTTTCTTTGTGACCTCTCCCTGCTATAATGACTCTCATACGTGGGATATTTCCTTATATGACTTTTTATCACTTCTAAGGTTTCAAGAGGCCTTTTATTAGAGGGTGTATGATGTCCTCTAAGATCTCCCTCCACAAGACCAATGCCACCTGATTTTTTCAAAACATGTCTTGTAAACATATCAGAAATTGAGAGAGTATTCAAAAAAAAAGTTTTGCACACTACTTCTCTTTTGTTTTTGTTATTCAAAAAGTATGTGTTACTTATACTTTTGGTATTCTTTGTGCTATCTCTTTGCCGCTGCCTAGCTACAGGTTTGGATTGTATGCATGACGCAACAAACTGTCGTTTCAAGTCCCAAGATCTATCAGATTTCCAAAACTCAGAATGAATATGTGATCTTTCTTCACGAGTAAATCTTCCGTTACAATTCAAGCGGCAATTATCCCCACATGGTGGTTTCAAAGGTTTTCCTTCCGACAATTTTCCTTTCGCGCTTACATATCGCTCACCAGCAAGTATTTTTCTTTTCCTTATGCTCTTTTTCCAGTTGAGTGGGTTTTTTACTCTCTTTTTGCCCTTTTGAGTACGATTTATTTCCCCATCATTTGAATCTGAGTCGCTATAAGGAACAAGTTTAGACGTATTCATTGCTGTTGTAGGTATAGTATTTGTATTTATAGGTATTTGTGATACTGAAAAATCATCACAAAATGACATTTTACTTTCAGAACTCATTTCCTACGAACCAATAAAGTTCATGAATTTTGCCTAGTTACCGTGTATTGATAAGTGAATATACCCTTGACGACGTTACTTTCTATGCCTGTAAAAGTATGACTCTGGACTTGCGTTCACTTATCTGCTTACAGTTCAGAACCAAAACATCGTATCTGGACATAAGTTAGTATGGCTCTAACATACATTGTTACTTACGATATTATAGCTGCAGCTTAATCTGTGAATATATTTTCAAGTTCACATACGATAGTGTGGTTCGATAGAAAATATCATTCTGACTCATAATCAACTGAAAACAGAAAATCGAAAATTTTGGACTTACGATACTATGGTTCTGAGGTACTGAATTGTTTTGAGTAACGATAACCGGGATACTTTATGAGAGTGAATGAATTTTGAGAAAGTTTGATCAACAACTAGGGGAGAGTTCCCTTGAAACGGACAATTTTATTATTTTTGGTGTGAAATATTATTTCAAATGAAAAAGTTTCAAATTGTACCGTCATAATATGAGCATAAGGTTTGTGGATTCACTTTTTCAGAAAAAGCTAGAAAAAGAAAAGCTAGTTACTCGAAAAAATAAGTCTTACTTTATTTTATAAAATGTCCATTTCATGGGATGTTGCCCTTGTTATGGACAGTTATTCCCATGAAGTGGACAATGGTACAAAAACAATAGAATACTGTCATAAAGTTCTAGGAGAATAGTTTGAAATCATTTAGTAGTAGCAAACAGAGAAAACATACAGTATTTTCCATGTTAATTATTGAATTACATACCATATTGTTCACATCTCCCTTGAATCGGAAACATTGCAGCCCATGAACTGGACATCAATTTCCAGTCATTTTTCTATGTCCGATTCATGGGACATGTGGTTTTTATAAAAAACCTGAAAATATAATTTCTACAAATCGTTATATCAATTATTTAACATATCTGTCTGATAAGGGATAATAACTTGATGTTTATATGAAAAAATCGGCAACTTATCGTCACTAGAAACGTAGCTATTCACTTCGCAAATGTACGTACATATTTACTTTACCGGCAACGGATATTTCAATGCATGCCTCGTCCACAAGACGCGAGCCACAGATTCAGCCATTTTCCAAGAGACGTGGCTCAATGTTGCGAAAATGGTATTTACGTAAAGTATGCTCAATTACTATCGGGTGTAGTAGAAAACTATAGTGTCCGGTTCATGGAAACTCAAAGGAACTCTCCCCTACATATTCCTTCGAGAAATTATTTTGAGTAAAATTGTGTTCTATTCACTGAAAAAATACTGATACGTTATGCAGCTAAGGCTAAAATATTTTTTAAGGATTTTATTGAATGAAAAATCATGAAGATTCATGGTGGAAGCTTGTAATTTCATGTTCCTCAAAAGAGACAAATTTGCGCCCCAACATCTTCGCCGATTATCATCTGTGTGAAATTGGTATGTTCCACAAAACGCCTGGGGATCACGAAAAAGACGCAAATTTCTGTTAGCTCACGTAATTGCGGCTTTGAAATTCCTCGAAGGCTTGCGTGACTAGTCAATTAGGGGTAATGCCCCATTCCCTATATAGCAGTCTCGACGGAAACTGACGGAAAAGAGGGTAAATCTTGGGACAGATCAATCAGTACCTTCACATAATTGGAAAACTGTCGATTGGGATTGATGCCGCTGAAAAAAAAATCAAGACCTGTAAAAAGGAAGGCTGGGGATTGATTCGAGGTGGCTTAGCTTCGGAGTTGGAAGAGCGGTCTCCTGTCAAGTTTATACACGCCAATTCAATATCATCTGCAAGATTCTTCCATTGAATTTGTGGATTACGTATCCATTTCGAGTGAAAATCCTACATCACTTTGTTTCTAGTTTCTGTTCGAAGAATCAACCTGTTTGAAGGTGCAGGGTGCGGCACGGAGGATGGATGGTTTTAAAAAAATAATAAAAGCGTTAATTTTTACTCAAAAACACATTTATTGACGGAATCAGATTCTCAAGGAAATAGCATTTGAGACAGTCAAGTGTGGAAAATCACATCAGGCATGTGGTGGCCGAAATCGGTGATGCAGTGCTGGAGGCGCTGTGGGCTGTGCAGCGGTCTTTCGTGTAAGTGTTGCGGATTTTCATTAGCCCAATAACGGCAATTCTGCCGGATAACCATGCCGTTGAGGTTCTCATTTTGATCGATCAGTGCTTCCATCTCACGTGCGAAGTTCATTCGTTGTGCATAATCTCCGGGGTGTAACTGTTGCACAATGGCCAATTTGTAGGGGTGAAAGCGAAAATCCATATGCAAAATTCGCCTCACCGAACGATCACTGAGGCGAAGTGCAGCAGCATGTTTCCGAGCAGATCGCGACGGACTGCGAAGAATGGCTTGTCGAACGCGTTCAACATTTTCAGGCGTTCGAACTGTTCGCACAGGTCCTCTTGGTCTTCTGTTGATCAATAAATAAATGCTAGGAACACACGAGTCTAACGGCACCTTCCCCACTTCTCTCGTCCTCAGTGGGGGAAAGTTATGCCCATCTGAAAAACGTCCGCCCTCCGTGCCGCACCTTGTATATTCGAACTGCAGAATTCCCTGTTACTATTGAATAAAAACGAATTCGTTAATTCACCCACGACTCATATCAATTCAGGAGATTATTTCCGAAATTATTGTCCCAAATAACTAAAATGAACTTATAACGATGAAAGAAAAAACATGATCTCCCTCTACAGAAAGCCCTGAAATGAATAATTTGGCTTCACAGATGCCTAAATCTTCGTTAACACATTGTTTTTTGTGGAATTATCCTCAAATATCACTTGAAAACAAGAGAAATCCTGTAATTTGTTGTCATTCTCCACCTAAACATGGAATTCATTTAAGATCGAATGCTCAGTTTGGAAAATATCAGGAAAACAAATGGATTTGTGATGTATGCCATTTATAAAAATGTCTTCGTACACGATACAACAACGCATTCAAATTGTTGAATTATTTTATAAAAATCGGTGTTCTGTGAAAAGTATTTTTGGAACATTACGTGAGTTTCATGGTTTACATAATCTGAAAGCACTATATTGACCGAATTATTAAGACATTTCAAGAGACCGTTCGGTGGAAGACCAAAAACGTGAAAAATACAGTCGAAACGGTCGTTCACAGGAAAAAATTGATTTGGTTCGTGAAAGTGTTGCTGAAGACCCCGAAATGTCCATTAGACGACGTTCACAGCAAGTTGGACTTAGTGGGTCCACAACATTTCACACAAGGATTAAGCAATCACATCATTCAGAATATCGTTCATTTGTCAATTTCATCAATAAACAATCAGCTGATTTTTCCCAACAAATCATGTTTCCCAAATGAAATTTTGAACTTGGTGGTCATGTTGATAAACAAACTTGTGGTATCTGGGGTGAGGAACATCCACGAATTATTCATGAGAAACCTTTACATCCTAAACGAGTCATTATGTTCAGGTGGTGTAATTGGACCTCAGTACTTTGAAAATGAGGCTGGTAAAGCTGTAACTGTCAATGGTGATCGGTACCGTCGGATGATAATCGAATTTTGGGGGTCTGGATTGATGAATATTGACATTTGGACAGCAGGATGGCGCTACACCTCACTTTGCAAATGATACAGTTGATTTATTGAGACAAAAATTTCCTGGACGAATAATGTCCAGAAACGGTGATGTCCATTATTGGCCACCGAGATCATGAGATTTGAAACCATTGGACTATTTTCTTTGGGGTTACGTGGAAAGCCAGGACCATAAGAATAATCCACAATCGATTCCTGAAGTAAAGGATGAAATTATTCGTGTCATTAATGAGATTCAATTATGTCAAAATGTAATTGAAAATTTCAACAAAAGAGTGGACGTCTGTAGAGTGTAGAGCTGCAAGAGGAGGCGGGTATTATTTTTCGAACATAAAAGTCATAACTGAATTACCAATAAAAAATTTTTGAAATATACTTCAGATGAAGATTTGAGACGATACCTATACCTATATGCCTCAGTTCACAGCAAAGAGTGTATCCCTCATTGTATCCAAAGGACAACCTACATAAAGCTTTGGAATTCTGCCCAAAATAAATAATGAAAAATCGTGCTGAACTGGCACTAGTTCTTCATTCCCTCCTTTCGGTATCTCTTCCGGTTGTTGGCAAACACGCTATTTACTCCTATCACTTTTCAGCGAACCTAAATATCTCTCGAGTGAAAGACGGCAACCCTCCGCTCTTCGAGAGTCGAATACACAATGAAAGAATGAGAGTGAAAGCCGCAATTATGCCTCTGAAATTGCGGAGTAATGCGTGATCAAAATAATGTTTTGATCGAGTGTTCCTGGACAAAAGGAAATATTTCGTCTTTGGGAACGATTTTATAGGATTTTATTCAGAACGCGTGTAGTAGGAACGATGTCTGACTGCAATAGGGGATGATACAAGCGAAAACGATAAGACACAAGACGTGGGATATCTGAAGGCTTCGAGACGAAATAAATGTGATCACCTTTTTCTTCAGAATATGACAGTGGATTTTTTTTTTGGATTTGATCCTTCGTGTAGGTAATATTCGACTTTGTAAATGAAATATCACCCAATTCGACGGAAGCATAAAATAATTTCCAATTTGAAAGAGACAAGTAGGAAGCAGGAGGACAAAATCTGTCTAGAAAATGAGATGGGTGTTCTGGATAGTTCAATCTAACAAATTGTCAAATTGAGTCCCACCAACTTCAATACAATGGTACGAATTTTACTCGAACATACGCCCCTCATTCTGTGGCATGAATTTCCGGTTTTGTTTTCTATCTGCTACTGTACCAGTTTCTTGGAATTTCCGTATCAAACCCAGAATGTCTCTATTAACATGCCGGTCTCTCACTGAATATGCGAGCAGATTGCTTAGCATTCTCATCACATTTTCAACTCATTCATAGCATAGTGCCGAATAGTCAAGTTGCAGATTATAAGGAAATGTGGAGGATTGCTGATTATGAATTGCTAGTGCAGAAGAGAAAATAGCAAATGCTAGGGAGAGGATTGCCTATGCAATAAAAAAAACGCTGGTAGCTTGTCATGATTATTTGCATTCCACTTTTTAAGACCTTCACTGCATCTAATGTATGACTTACTGAGTTTTTTTTGGTTTCATGTTCTTCAATCTTCAATGTTCTTTGTTTGTCAATAAATATGTATGTGTATTTTAATAGGGCAAGAAAATATTAAGTGATTTATATTTATATTCTTTATTATACGAGAGAACAAGTATCAATCAGCATTCAGATTGTACATTATAGTTGACCTCAATCTCCTATTGAGGTTATTGTTATGAGATATTGAACCAATTCCTCAGAGAGCCGATGAGCCGAAACAACTCAATAAATTGTTAGCACTCAAATCATTCAATGTATTTCCACGTTTTCTATATACATGGTGAGTCTTTGACTTGTACATATATTTTAACTGTAGATTCCTCTCATCAAACGAAATTTTTTTTTCCAATACCATTCTTCAAAATTCGGTATGGTTTGGAAGATACAGGGTGTCGAAAATCCATGAAAAAAAAACGCTTTTTTCGGCAACCGTCCGGGATGTACGATGACGATGTACCCTCTTCCCGGACGCTTTTTCTCTGAGAAAGTAGCATTTCCCGGCCTAGTCCGAAAAGTTCATACTTTCCGGACTAGGCCGGAAAAATCACGTCGTTGTTGTCATTGTCATGATCATCACAATAGCAACGAAATAACGGATGACAGATCTGTTCTGATTATTGCAAATAAGAATTAAAACGTATAATAAAGAAATATGTCTTTTCATTGATTTGTTATTCTACACGGTTGACGAAAAAATTTTGTACGCAACACGCCCGAAAATAGTTTTTTTGGACTCACAGACTTCCAGAATTTTGTCTTTTCGTCCAAAAAAACCCTATTTTCCGGACTTGCTACGTAAATTACTATTCTGTTTATATCTTCGGAACCGTTACTTCGAATGAACCGAATTTTGGTTTAGTTTTTACTCTATTCAAGGTGCATATTCCTCAATCGAAACCTATTCAATATCTGTACTAGTATGAAAGTTACAGGGTAGTCGACTCATCAATACACGCTGAAACACCATGAAACCACTTCAAAAAGATAAACGGTTCATATTTTCGAAAGAATCAATCATTTAAAAAACCCGGAGAAATTTGACGAAAAAATCATTTATTTCAAGAATAATCTGAATGCGTTCCTGAATTAAATATCATCGAATATTATTCCTTCTCTGGTCTTTAAACGAGTTTACAATGTTGTCACAATATTCATCAACTTTGTCGCGATATTTTAAAAATAAAATCCCACAAATGTAGGAGATAGAATTGAACACCAGGGAGAATTCAATACGCACAGTTTCAATTGAAAATTCATAGTTACCGGTTCATATTGAAGTTAAATGTCGATGAAATACAAAATTCGGATATGAATGTTTAATCTCGATACAAACTTCTTATTAGATTGAAACTAATGAAAAATACTACGATACCTGATAATCTGTGGCGATGTTTCTATCTGAATAATATCCTCTTGGAATTTTATAAACTCGACACGGTTGAAATTATATTAATTCACTTCACATAATAATCACATTAGAACAATAATTCACTGAATGTATTCAGAACTTCACATAATGTTCACAGTTCGTTCGGAGACTCTGGTTTGTTATTGTTCATAGTTGGCCTCCAGATAACCAATCCTTCGGTTTTCGCTCTACGCATGCGTGATAAAATTTGGCAGCAAAGTCTTGACTTACTTGACTAAATTGACATCAATAATGACAGTCATAAATGTCATGTATTGGATATAAAGAAAAATCTTTCGAATACGATGAGTAACCGCAAAAATCCCATTTGTCGAAGTCAAATGAATTTCCGAGTGATACAAAATTTAGTCCCAGATTGTATACAATTACCCATGTCGTCTGATGTAATCACTTATTATAGGACAAAAGTCTTCGCTTTCTTCGGCTCCTATCCGAAGCTCCTTATTCGGGACGCGTTCAGTGAAAGCGAGTGTCTGGTTGCAATTCAACACAACGGAGGGTAAATTATCTTTTTATTTCTGCGTGGACGTATTCTCGTCCGTTGAAATGTAATTTGGGCCCAGTATGGAAATGAAGATTTTCGTAGGAATGTCACGTTTCTACTTATAAATTTCGGAGCAGATAATTATAGTCAGTGGGAAATGAAGAAATGGCTTTCTGGAGACTGTTTATTGAAGTGCATAATGAATGTGGGATGAGAAGTGGAATTCAATTTGGTTGGTTATTCAGCATAATTTGGACCTATTCTTGAATAATTAGGAAGGTTTAGAAACATTACTGGATTTCTCGATAACGTCAGTATTTTGAATACCACATTAGTACTGTCCCACGAAAACAAGAGTATTATTTTTATTATGAATGAGTTCGTATTTACATACGAACAATTTGATGTTTTCTTTATCATTTTTTTTGGTTCAATGAATATCTAGGAGAGAATTTTTAAAATTGTCATAATCAGGAACCACTACAATTACATACGAAATATACAGGGTGTTTCACCCTAAACTGGACAAACATATATAGCCGTGTAGATGACACCGAGGAAGTCATTTTTGCCTTATGACATATACCCCGTTTTCGACGCATAAGCGAGATACAGGGTGTTTAATGTCAACTTTAAGCAATATTCTGATAACTGTGGTGAGTTATGCGTGACATTTGAAATAACGGTTACTGGTCACATCTTAGTATTTTTTAGGACTCAATTCAATTGTGGTGTAGATTTCTGAAAAAAAATTTCAAAATGACGGAAAGCCTGCAAAGTTGGAATTTTTTTTTCTCGATTGCCAATTTCAAAGCACTATTTCAACGTACTAGATTTTCCGTGAAAAAATTTTTTCAGAATTCGAACTCAACTTTTTCTCACATGTTTTCAGTGAAAAAAAAAATTTCGGCCAAAATTGTTGAAATTTTTCATGGTTTAACTATCTTTCATTCTAAATACTTAGGTGAGAACAGAATGAAAAAATATCCATTGGTTTTCCCACCAAAGTTTTTCGAAAAAAAATTTTTTGGTTTATAAATTTATATTTCTATCCGGGTAATTCTGGTATTCCATTAGCACAATTGTGGCCTTCATACGGCTTCCAGTTTTTTGAATAAAAATTATGAAAGTTCTCCGAGCGTAATCTTTGGAAGGCTACAAAAATAAAACCAATGGATATTATTTCATTATGTTTTCACCTCAGTATTCAGAATGAAAGATTGTTCAACCATGAAAAATTTCAACAATTTTGGCCGAAATTTTTTTTTCACTGAAGACATGTAAAAAAGAAAATTTTTGATATGTGCGACAAATCCAGTAAAAGATATGTTTTGGATTGAGTGTGTATTTATTGTGCTAGGGTGAGGTGGTTATCATCAGGAGCTTTATTCTGAAGTTTCCACACCTAAATTAGTCAGGTTTCCGAAATAGAAGCTAGTATCTGAATGTCGAAGTTTTTCTGTCATATTTGATGAATATAATATTATCGTTCTGAAAATTTGATTTGTGGAAATCGAAATGGAGGGCAATAAGTTGTAACGTTCTTCATGGTCGATGCGATCCAATTATCGAAATATGTGGCAATACCATTGAAATATATTCCGATTTACATTCAATTTGTTCGAATGCTTCCATTAGTAATGTATCGAATTGGAAAATTGAAATTGCATTCACCAAAAGCTGTAATTTCAAAAGGATGCATTGAAATTAGCCTTATAAAACGGTCGAATTTCCCAGGTTCATATTGAAATTTATGGGAAATCACAAAAACTTGGAAAGATAAAGCAAAACAAAATATTAAAAAATTCTTTCCTCTCATAATATTTCATTCATACAAGCAGTAGTGAGTAGAGAATAATCGACCAGCGCATACACCATTTTGTTACATCATTTAATACATTGGAATGATTGGACATCATGTGCATATCATCGCATTCCTTCCACATTGGGAATTGCAATGCATCCTTTGTTATATGTTGCGGTTTGTCAAATACGGAAATAAATAGGTAAACCGAAGAATTCGAAGTTCACATCAAAGCATTCAGTGCTAACACTAAGATTTGGATCGGGAAACATATTGGTTTTTTTTATACAATCTGTTCCTTGTCGCCATTTCTTCACACGTGCCTTATGCATATATTGTAAATTTAAGAAAAAAGTATGTATTACTCTCTTTCAAAAGAATATATATATATATATATCTTCAACACAACAACAATGGTGCTTTTGTATATTGTTACCTAATTGTTCCAGCCCAACAAAATAAAAATATTGCCAATTATACAAGGTATTGATTTTCTCCTAGGCGGGTACTAACTTTGTTTTTCAAAGGACAACAAAATTCATCACTCAGGATATTCGTACTTCGGCTACTCTATCAAACGATGAATCTGTGAACGACATGTGATATACAGGCTATGAAAACGACTTGCTATACTCGCACATAAGACTTTGCCGAAAATTTCTTCTCTCATTATTATGGACCGATAATATGAAGGTTATCCCATTCGAAATGAGAACATGAAATTTTTTATTGCAATATGTGGCAAGCTGTTCATCATACTCTGTTTTCATAGGCCGATTTGAGATATCTATATATCGTTTGAGAGAGTAATCGATATGTACTTACCTACATTATTCGAGCAAAAATTAATTTCAATGGGACCTGACAAAACTTTCTAATTATGAGTGACAAATAATGGGGAAAAACATGCCACACTGAAAATGTCGATATTTCATTTTTTTTAATAGCAAACCAAAAAGAAATGAAAAACACATGTCACCCAGAAGACATTCGACGATCTAACTCTTCCTTAAAGGGATATACAGAACAAATAACGGTGATTTTCTTTTTGGAAACACTGATTTTGACATCTCAGACACGATTGGTTTCAAAAAGACAGTGCCACATGCCATACAGCACGCGAAACAATGAACCAACTGAGAGGCAAGTTCGTTGAACTGTTTATTTCACGTTTGGGACCGGTCAATTGGCCGCCCAGAACGTGTGATTTAACGTCTTTAGACTATTTTCTGTGGAGTTATGTTGAGGCTCATGTCAAGACTGACACGCCCGCTTGGATTGACGCCTTGGAAGACAACATTGAAGCATTCAGTCCCGAGATACCGGCCGAAATGTTGGGAAGAGTATTCCAAAATTGGACTGAGCGGATGGACCATTTGAGGCGCAGCGACGGTCAACATTTGCATGAAAAAATCTCCAAACATTTAATTATATGGACCACACTATATCGATTCAAATAAAGATTTTATACATTTTTCTGAACTTTCAGTGTTTTTTTTTCCAAAAAATTTCCTACAGCTCTCAAGAAACTCATTTATTTCATCCTGCGATTATTATGAACGCATGATGAGTTTTCCTCCTACGATGGCTTTGCCTGCACGTGATTCGTTTCTGTGAAACCCTTTTCAGAACAACACATCGCCATCATCCCCCTGAGACTCCAACAAATCAAACGAATATTCTTGTTCTCCTGGATATTAAGTGGTTAACGAAATTATCGCTCCCTTAAGCATCTGAACGTAGATATTGTGCGGCGGGATTATGAGGGTTGACATGCAACCGCCCCAATTTGGTTTTGACGGCGTCGAAAGATCTTACCAGCTACTAAGACGTCGCTCAAATTCAATTTAGGAGGCGTGTTGGGACAACTGGGGAACGCGGTCTAATTTTTGTTGGACCTCGGAGACGTGAAGTGTCAAATCAACCTGTCAAGTCTGATTAATTTCGCATAAGTTTCATCATAATGGGGAAAGGCTTTGGGATGTGGCTTCTGGGAAAGTATCTGTTGTTCCATTCTTTCAGCAAAATATTTACTGTTGACAAGACAGAACGAAAGTTGCTCAAAAGTATCTGGAATAACGATTCGGAGCACTCTGAGTGGATTTGTACATAATGGATCAAATTGGACAGTATTGAATGGAGAGTCATATACTAAAGAGTGTTTCACTTAGAGCGCAAGATTTGAATTGCACCCCATGTTCGATAGTCGTAATGTCGCATGATTATGACGTGACAGATCGGAGTGAACATGGACTGACATGGAGCACTACATGGTAGAACAACGCGTCTTGATTGTCAAAAATCGAAGAAGGTAATGAGGTCACAGGTTTATGCCAATAAGCCTGCAACATAAAGCTAAAATTAGGAGCTGTATTCAATAGCGTTGTTGAAAATTTCGTCAAAATGGTAGGGGAAATACGTACAAAATGTCATATATGTACAAAATGACATAGGCATCATAACTTGAGTTTGGAGGTATCAAATGCGGAACTGTCTACCAAATCACACGACTCGAGTGGGTTCTATTAACCTCTGAAAACTCGCAAGCGCTACTCTAGTTTATTCGGTCGTTATGAGTGATTAAAGAAATCAGTAGGTCACGAGTTTTTTTCATTGCGCCAAATTTTTTGAAGAAATGGCCAGTTTTCACCTTTTTTTTCATGCATATTGTATTCATTTTGAACTTTACTTATTTGTCATTATATTCAAGAAGCTTTTTTTATGTTGAATATACTTTTTGTAGATATTAGTTCGATATATGTATTTCTAGTTTCATAACGCTTTATGGACAAAATGACATACAGTGAACGGACAAAATGACATAGATATTCAAGCTGAATTAACCGTATCTACCGAACAACACCGAGATCATTTATCCCAGGCTCCATCAGCAAACAAAGAGCCAGGACTTTTCTTAACTTATTCATAACAAAATATCCATCTGCGGCTAATGAGTGCAATGCATCTCAACCTACTCTTGCTTATCCTATGAGGAGGTTCCTCCAATCCCTAAAGGACGATTCATAAGTGGACAAGGCAAACATGAGCCGAAGACTCGATTAACGTACTTAGTTTCAACTTCTACAGCTAATATGATTGTAATCAAATCAAAAAATGAGACCATACCTCCTCTAAAGAAAGGGGGACCAGTCCCTAGGGCATTATTCAAAAAAGACAATGAAGAAGAAAATGTTCCTAGCAACTCTCGAGATGATGAAGACGACTGTCCATCGGTTTTTCCCGATTTAGATCGGCAAAACCAGTCTTCTCCAGGATTTGCCCTAGAAATGACTGGTTACGATGCGTCATGCATTGGTTGCAATGGGCTCACGCATCTTGTGCTGATGTTCCTAGAATTTCCAAGCGTTTCATTGGTGATTTTTGTCAGTAGTTTCGTACCTTTAGTCACAAAACTACAGTTGCATGTTGCCGGTATGTCATTTCGTCCGGAGCATGCGGACAAAATAAATTTATCCCGATTTATCTAAGAATATTTTTTAGGTTCTTCTATTCCATCAAGGTTGATTACATTTTATAAAGAAAGAACCAAAGATGTAGAATATGACATTACTATAATTCACTCCTAACAAGTTATGTTTCCGAAATGATGTCATTTTATACGTACTTCCCCTACGCATATGCCAGCATAGCCGTGACGGCCATCTACAAGATATTTGTTTGTATACATAATTCTCGAATGTATATTTTCTGAACCAATGGATATTTCAATTCTTTTCTACAGAAATTTATGACCGCTGAAGATCAACTGAGGGCGTGTTGGAAAAAACGCTCGGACACGTTGATTTGTAATTTTAAATGCGCATATTTTTCAAGAAAATAATATTATATAGGGTGTTCCATGTGACCGTGGCCAATACCAACTGTCTTATTCCAAATACAACCCCCTGTTAATTATTTATTTTTTGGATTCTTCAGAGAATTCTAGACACAATTCATGCAAAATGTCCTATACCTATCTTTAATTATTTCGGAAGTATTAAGTGTTTTCAGATTTATTGCTAAAATATACGTTTTGAATAAAAATTATTTCATTTCACAAATTCGGTACATTACACTTAAAACCTAATAAGTAATACTGATTATTTCTGAATTCAAAAGAAAAAAACAAAAAAAACATTAATGTCAATGAGAGAAATGGACTAGCATCTCATTTATTGTATGTCTCTAGTGGATGGTCCTAACGGACGTGAATTTCTTATTTTGATTAATGTCAATGTAGGAAATGTTCGAAATGCTCGCCGCGAACGTCTTGGCAACATGCGAATATGTTGCAGAATTGTCTTCTAACGTTACTCAACATTTCTTCTCAGTAATGGTTTTTGCGTACTTTCCTCATGTCAAGAGGTTTATGGGAAATAAGTATTGAGTGTAATGTATAGAATTTGTGAAATAAAATAATTTTCATTTTAAATGTCAATTTTTGTAAAAAATCTGAGAACACTCAATATTTCCGAAAAAGTTGGAAATAGGTATGGGACATTGTACATGAATTATGTCTAAAATTTTCTGAAGAATCCAAAAAATGAATGCATTTGGAATAAGAAAGTTGGTATTGGCCACGGTCACATGGAACACCCTATATAATATTATTCTCTTGAAAAATATGCGCATTTGAAATTACAAATCGACGTGTCCGAGCGTTTTCCCCAACACGCCCTCCTCATTTATTCGTTATCGAATTTATTCCATTTGGCTGTTACACTCTGAATAGGAATATAAGTTTCTATAATCAAATTGCTCGAGCTCGACAAACCAATTGCAATCTGTATTTCTTTTTACTTTTTCGGTTCCTACATGAAAATGATAAATACTATATTCAGATCTTGACTTCTGAAATATTGAAGGTTTTCGAGATATTCAGGCCCACTCTTTTTACTCCACTGAAAACATTTTAATTATAGAATTCGGCCAATTCTCATTTATTATTGTCAGATCAAATCAAGACCTCTCAAAATCAACTCTTGGAGTTACACTCCTTCAAGTAGGATATCGTAACTGGTCTCATTCGAAATTTATAAGTATGAGTAGGTATGTTCCATTTCTTCAAAAAAACAATGGCATTATCTCCGAAGTAGGATATACAGAATTCAGCATATCACAGAAAAAATTCAGTATCTATCTTAATTCGTTCAATAAACTCAAAACTCGTACAATCACGATAAGCGCCCCCGATCTAGCACCCCCTCTATCCATATCAATCAAGCAATTTCCTCCAGAAAGGGTCTTCATGCCCGCCATAATCAAACGAATAACTTTATACGAGTTTTGCTTATCGCGATCAATATATAAACATCGACAATATTGGACTTAAGGGCGGGAAAAGCAGAAAAGAAAGCAATTTCAGAGACAGAACACTTGATGGGAAAAGATTGTGATAGAGATCTTAATTTGTTTCTCCCCCTCTTCACGGTTCATTTGTCTCCTTACCCGTTAAATTCTGTCTTCCATATCTCAATGGGGATGATTCATAACGCAGGAATCAGATGAATACGGGGCTGAGAAGTCATTGTTGTGGTAAATACCTAGAACAAAGGAAATACAAATTATAGATACTTCGAGATACCGAAACGGAAGGAGGATAATTGTTGGTGAATTGGGAGCTCAATTATAGCACTATTAATATGACATTGATCGCAAATTGTGAGAACATTTTCGCAAAAATCCAAGCATCCACGCCGTCTGCCCATTAATTCTTCCAATGTCATGCCTGTACACCTGTTCGTTTCTCTTTCCGGCTCGTCGCGAAATTCACGGAAAGAATTGCCAGGAATCGTTCACGGACCGCTTTTTTCCACCCCATAACTCACCCCAATACGTCGAAACGTCCCACGTGTTTCCTGAATTTATCTGACAGGACAACACCCCGTCAGTGCCATACAAATCGAAGCTACGTGGGAATAAATTACATTTGGAATGGTATTAATTGGATCGCAACGGTCCTCAACGATTCAAATCGTCCCTAACAGTACCGCAATCGGCGCAATCAAATGGCATGAAACGAAACAAAATGGCGAGGCAAAGCACATTTCGGCTAATTGATCGGGCCCTTTGATTCCATTATTTCCGCGGGGTGTTCATGCAGAGTACAGTTTGTTGCCAGGAGGACAGAAATGCGAACTCCACTGGTATCTGGTATTCAAATATGGGATGCTGCAATATTGGTGAGCTAAAACAGCATCTAGCTGATACACACGAACCACCACAGCGCGAGATCGCATTGCGACAAAACGGAGCTGGAGAATCGAAACTCTATCTACACTTTGAACTGTTGGCACTTGAACATGAAGGGTTTTCCGAAAGAGGCGTTCAATATATTTTCGAAGAGCTGATTTTTTTTGCATAACATTGGATCGAAAAAAAAATACCATTCGTATTGAATATTTAAAATAATGAATTTGTTTTTTCTTCCAACCTTTATACAAGAGATGAAAAAAATGAATACGGTGTCGTATTGCAAATGAAAAAGTGCCCTTAGATAGTTTTTGCTGTTTTTAGATATTTTAGAAAATGATTATGGCACATTTTCGAAATCACCAAAATACAGAAATTTCGTTATATCTTCAGAACAAATGAAGATATCGAGAAACGGCTTTCAGTAGTGAAGTTTTCACGAAAATCGAGCCCAGGACTCCTCTCAACATTTTCACCTATCTAGCCTAGAAGTAATCAAATGATACCTAATAATCTGTGGCGATGTTTCTATCTGAACAATATCTTCCTGGAATTTTATAAACTCGACACAACACGGTTACTATTATATCAATTCACTGAAAGTCACATAATAATCACATTATTACAATAATTCACTGTTCGCTGAATGTATTCACAACCTCACATAATGTTTACAGTTTGCTTATAGGTGGCAGCGCCTCCAACAGTTATTACCAATGTCCGCCCTCCGCCGGTTTTATCTATACGCATGCGTCGTGAAATTTCGCGACGGAATCGATTGTTGATGGAAATGGCAGAATTCATAGATATGATACGTAGAAAATCCTTCTCGAAATTTCTGTGCAAATATTCACAGAATGGATACAAAATGATTTAGGTTATATTGTTTGATAATAAATTCTGATGAATTGAATGAAAAGACTTTCTTCATAAGATTGTTTTGGGATTTCGAGGAGAATATGAACAAGTTATCAGTGTTCACAAACGAATCTACAGGAAAATCGAAGAAGGAACTCATTTTGGTGGGAGAAATATGGCTTTTTAGTGGCAGATATAATCGGATGAAACTAACTGTTTTTGATAAGAAATATCGTGTTTATAACATTTTCATTCCAATGAGGTTAGTACTTGAGTATGGTCGCAGAGAACAGTATCAAGGACGTAATTGGCCTATTTTTTTTCATATGGCTATATCTTTTGAACAGAGCCGAATTCGGAAAAATGGAAAATGAAAAAAAGGTTTTTTTGCCCCAAGAATCTACAGTTAAAATATATGTACAGGTCGAAGACTCACCATGAATATTAACTGTTTTCCTATTAATTTATACATACAAGGAAAAATTTGTTTCTTTGAACTTGGTAAATATCTTGATGAATATTGTTATAGATTAGGAAAGATTTAGCGGCATGCAGACAAATTTTGTGAAATTACGGAAAAAGCCACACACCGAGCAGGAATCGAACCTGCGTCTTCCACTTGCCGGGCGGATGCTCATCATTAATGATGACGAATCAGTGCTCCCCACCTAGGAACCCCCTCTCACTACATACGAGGTGAACCGTATGATACTGAATTCCGGAAAAGGTATCACACACACTGGTAGCTCAGCGGGAGAGCATCCGCCCGGCACGTGGAAGACGCAGGTTCGATTCCTGCTCGGTGTGTGGCTTTTTCCGGAATTTCACAAAATTTGTCTGCATGCCGCTAAATCTTTCCTAATTATTCACACAGACAATAAAATCCATTTATATTGTTATAGATAATCGAATTTCAATGTGAGGCCTCCCCTCGAAATGTGTTTCGAGAGAATGCTTTCTTGAGTGGTTTGCATTTCCGTGAATGCACGGAGCGATAAGTGGCCCTTTGGCAGGAAACTATTAGAGCAGGAAAATGTTATTCAGCACTTTGTGTATTGTTGGAAGGGCGAATGTTGAAAAGGAACATCTAATTTTTCAAGTGATAGACTCTTTGTCAGCCGCTTCCTGCTTTGCATCGCTCCCATGGGCGTATTTACGGGGGGGTACTGGGGGTAATTACCCCCCCCCAGAAGAAAATTTGCAATACCCCTTCTAGAAGAACATTTGCTACACTAAATCTTCGAATTGAATTGAAAATATAAAATATATCAAACATTGAACAAAAACTAATGAAAAAGGTTTTTTCATGTTATTTGATATTCCACGTAACATTTTTTGAAAGAAAGAAATATACAATCAAATTTATCAGATCGATTTCCTAGATAGATCATACATAGATCAGCGAATGGCATGAACAAGTCAAAACTCCGAACTTCATTTCAGTAACGTATTCGCTTTGGTATCCAATATTCATAAAAAATTAAATATAGAAATTACAAAACCAAGAGTAACCCCGAGACAATCGCATCGCTCAAATATACTTACTTCAATTTTCAATAAGAAATCGGACACAGAGATAGATCTTTCTCTTGGAATAGTCACGTAATATTTGAACAACCTAGAGAATTGCAAAAATAAGGATTTGATGCTTTGAAATTGAAAGCAGAATTTACTATGTGGCAAATCATGGCAGAGAACACAACAGATGGTATGGCGTTATATTCGTCCTGCGATGAAAGTATTTTTCCACTTGTGAAAAAATGTCTCCATGTTTTGGTCACTACCCGTTAGTGTAGCCTCTGCTGAAAGAAGTTTTTCCTCACTGCGGCGCCTTAAAACCTGGCTTCAGTCAACAATGGGCCAGGATAGGTTAGTTGGGCTGTCAATCTGTCATTGTTATTTATACAAAGATACATTCCAATAAAGGTGGACAATATTATTGATAAATTTCCTTGTAATAAAAAGAGGCGAAGTGATTTCGTTCTGTGATTTTTGAATCATATCTGATGCTAGAAGAAGCGGTTATTTTGAAATTTTTAATGTATAATATTCACTATATTTTTATATTCACTGATATTTTTCCTTCAAATTTTGAGCCCATTTCTTTGGTTTTCATATTTTTTTGAATAAAAATGTTATGAATGAGATATCAACCCCCCCCCGCTCTTCTTCACTCAAGATCAGTCGTCACTAAAACTTACCACTACCCCCCCCAGACTCGCTCTCTGGATACGCCCCTGATCGCTCCCTTGAAGAAAATGAAAACGATGAGTTATGGCGAGGGTGCACCAAGGTTTTTATTTTTGACGGAGCCTGAACAATGAAGTGATGCATCGTTTTGTTAGGAGGAAATAAGTGATTACATGCAGTCATTTCGAAGACACGTAAGTTTCCTGGTGTGTTTCCAGAGGGTTTTCGGTGTACCAGAATTTAAGGTGAGTGGAATCTCGACCCTTCTCAAATTGCCGTAAAGCTCTTTCTAAATATAATATCTCTGAACCCTTTGGCGTCCACCATCATATCAGTATGGAAAAAAACAAAAAACAAAAGCCTAATTTTTGGTGGATCTAATTTATATTATTGACAGCGAAAGCTTATCTGCTCGACTCGCCAAGTAACACGACAACTGCAACGAGAGAAAAAAATATAAAAGTCAAATGATGTAATATTGATTTTGAGAAAAGGAATATTTCAGTTATAAAGTATTGAAACTCACGATGCTGCAGTCTGTCATAGTTTCATAAACCGGCCGAAGAATCGGTAGGGGAACATTTTAAAAAGATTAAAAAGATAAATAACGAATATCGTTGAACTTTTGCCAAAATATAAATATTGAAATATATGACAGGAATAAATAAATAAAAACACACAAAGTAGCAACACGCATGCGAACCAGTTCTGTCATAGAAATCCGTAAAACCAAACTTAGCCAAGTCAAAACATCTCTCCGTACAGTGGCGGCACGGTCGACCGACATTTATGTATAAAAAATCATATCTGCCAAATGGCCTCCTATTGCAGCTCTATAGACGTCCAGTCTTATGATAACATTTTCAATAAAATTTTGACATAATTGAGGCTCAAGCTCACTAATAACACGAATAAGTTCATCCTTCACTTCAGGAATCGATTGTGGATGATTCGCACAGACCTGGCGCTTCACATAACCCCAACGGTGTTAAATCACATGGTGGCCAATTGACATCACCGTTTCTGGAGATTATTCGTCCAGAAAATTTTTGTCTCGATAAATCAATTGTGTTTTTTGCAAAGTGAGGTGTAGGGCCATTCTGCTGAAACCAAATGTCCTCTGGATCAATATTTATTAATTCAGGACACAAAAATTCTATTTTCATGAAATAATTCAACACTTTGAACGCATTGTTGCATCGTATACGAAGCCATTTTCATGAATGCCATACATTACACTTCTTGAATGTCAGAATACCTGGACGAATTCACTGCGCCATCTATATTTTATTCATTCTTAAAAAAACCGCGCAATTTGAAACAACCAATAGATAGGCAGAACCGGATCCAATTCGAACTGCTCCTAATGGCATTTTGAACGTTATCGATATTCTATGGATAATTTCCTATCAAATCAGAAACGCCCAGGACCGTGACATTCCTCAATAACTAACTGAAATTACTTCCATGATGAATATACGCCAAAATTAGTGACTGCATTAATGGGATTACGGTTAAGTGACCGAGTTTGCAAGGATTATATTAAATAACTTCAGACAATTTGGTTGAAACCGACTTCCGAGGATTCTGTGAAAACTCACTCGAGTCGAAACTTTGGCAATAAGATCGCAAATGGAGCGATTTGCGGACTATTTGCTTCCTGCACTCTGAAGTAGACTCGTTAGAAGTTATCGGATGTTTTCTATGATGCCAATATAATTGATTGAATATCAAAGACTTAATTTCAAGATCGTGTTTGATTTTGAGAAATTATTTTCAGTTTAGTCGAGTTGATGGGGTTCTTTGTATTTGGAACGTCTATGCTCATATCAATGTATACCTATACAGGGTGAGTCTTTGACTTGTACATATATTTGAACTGTAGATTCCTCTCATCAAAAGAAACACTTTCTTCCTTTACCATTCTCCAAAATTCGGTTTCGTTTGGAAGATACAGGGTGTCGAAAATCCATGAAAAAAAACACTTTTCTGTGTATTTCTTCGGAACCCTTATTTAAAATGAACTGAATTTTGGTGAAGTATTCACTCTCTTTATGATGCATATTTCCAAATCAAAACTTATTCAATATTCCTCCCTGTATAAAAGTTACAGAGTAGCCAACTCATGAATCCACGAGAAAATACTATAAACCCATTTGAAAAAGGGTTCATATTTTCGAAAGAACCAATCGATTTAGAAAATAAAAGTATTTCTGATTTTTTTCCATGAAACGAGTCGTTTTCGAGTTATTTCCAAATTTACCTGATAATATTTGAAGAAAAAATAAAAAATCATAAGAAAAATCTAGATGCAACTCTGGCTTTTCAAATTATACAGAATGGCTTACACTAATAAACTCTATACAAGGTAACAATGTTGTCAGAATGTTTATCAACTTTGTCGAGACTAAAATGTCAATGGAATACAAAATTCTGAAATTAATTATGATGATTCTATACAAATCACGTATTAAATTGAAATTAATGAAAAATACTATAATACTTGAAAACCTGTGGCTATGTTTCTATTGTTTGTAAGCAGATGTCCTTTGTCATCGCTTGTAAGAAAAATAAAATGAACGAATATTTCACCTGAATACTGGGTGATCCATATAAGTCTGGATGTGTGCATATGTATTTTCAATACTAGACAAAAAATAAACACAAAATATCTCCAGATAAAAGAGAAATCTTTATATACAGGCTGTCCCAATTCAAGTGAAGACGAAAAATTCAATATCTCTGACACAGATCAGATTTTCGAGAAACCGGTTACAGGATGATACTCGGTGAATCAGCGGCTAAGAAGCAATGATGAAAAATAAAGGTTGTCCCATTTAGAAATCACAAACTTTTTTCTCTAGCACTTGAACGGCGAATGATTTTTCGGATCAGATGAAAGCAGCGTATAGGCGATAGAAATCACAAAGGAAAACTTTTTGGAATTTTCGTGATATCTCCAACAGAAAACGAGATATAGCGAAATATTTGAAACAGCAATTTTCAGAAACGCCCTGTAACTCGAGAACTAATTCAGATATCTCGGATCTGTTCGCTGGCAATTGATTATTCTGAAAAGAGAGATCGGCAGTCCTCGAACATTTTTTCTCCAACCCTCATGATTCTCGAGATGCTCTGAGTGATCATCGAATTTGGGACACCCTGTACAGAGACGGAGCGCCACGCTGACATACCCACTGCCTCTCAAAACATTTTTCTGATAACGGAAATTTGAAAGGTAACATTTTCTCTTGTTCAATATTTCAAATTCAGGTGCATGCCAATTTGAAGGAAGGAAACCAACTTTTTTTGATGGATTCAGAATTGCATAATCCCGAGTGAAAACTGTGAATCAATCACGAGAAATTTCCTTCGGAACTTATAGGGATATCAATTTGATTAGGAACGAACTTTGAGAGTAACCTCCGTATGGAACATGTCGAATACATTTTCACATTTTCTCGATTGGAGTCCGCCCAAATACATTTCTCAACTTGAAATTTGCATATTTTTCATCACTTTTGCTTTCACTTACCTAAAGGTCTTCTATCAAGTTTCGGAGATACCTATATTCATTTCCCCCATGTCCAGACCCTAGAGGATATTTCCTGGCGCCAGATTCACGGTTCCCTAAAATATGATCTAGAACTTCGGACGAGACAAAAAAAGATAAAGAAGACATCGGAAAGTCCGGTTTTTTCCGATATACCTTGGGGACATGATTTTTCTTTGAAGTTCCCCGGATTAAGGAAACTACGTTATTTCATTCTTGGTCTTTCACATGCATTCGATGAAAATTGGAAACAGGAGATTTTTCTCTCTGATGGATAGCTGGATATGCCATAAAGAATGAGATTCGAGCTATTTACTCTTTTGACGTGATTGAATTGATTATGTGGGGAAATCAGGTCCCTCTTCGGAGAGGGTGCATCAGAAATAAATCTCAATTTGCAATATCAAATGAAGCAGCTCTACAGAAAATAAAAGATATAGATTTACATTTCTAGAATCCCTTCGAAAACAGAAAGAAGTCGAAGAGATCCGTCACTTGGGCAAGAGCCCCAAGGACTTATTGGAAACCAACTCTTAGGTTCAGTTCCATAATCTATACGAAAATGCTCTTTTTCGTTAATGCCGCTTTTCATGAAAGCCGCGTTTAAAGAGAGGTTTGAAAGTGCATTCGGCTCCATAACGTTATTTAATAAGCTACCTTCCAACCTGAAAATAGTCGATAGGAGACAGTTGAGGAAGATGCTCAGAGATATGTTGATGGAGAAGGCCTACTACAGTACCCAAGAATTTTTCGATGATTCCCTAGGCTGAGAGGTCCGTTTCAGTGTATATTTGTTCTATTGACCGTGTTTTTGTACCGTTATTATAATGTGAACTTGTTCTATACATATTATGCTTTTCTGACTCCCCATGTAATTTTGATGGGTCAAAAACTTATTTACATCTATTTTTTGTTGTAGATAAGTAAATAAATAAATAAACATAATCCGACCCTCATTTAGATCAAGTTCCCATTTGTTCGTAACTGTCAAATTTCTTAGTGTTGGCTTTTGTGCGATCTAGTGATTTATTGCTTGTTTATTGAACCGAAATGACAGAAAAGAACGAGGTTATATTTTATAGTCATAGAGCATGCGCGTAGAAAAGTTTACTTTCTCTTCCTTAAAGGCCCAATATCCGGACTTCATGATGAAGAATACTTCAGAGCTTCCTTAGTTTATGGAACCCTTTTCATTTGTAAAGGGGACTTCTCACGGAAAAGGAGACTTTATTTTCGATTATGGAACTGGCCCTTAGTAATTTCGCGGGCCATGAGAGCATCCCTTGAATGCGTCAACCAATGACGTATAAGAATTTGAGTCATGACCATATTTGAAAAAAAATATTCTCGCGGCATTGGAATTTATCGGTCTATTCCACATGAACGAAGGGCATATCAACTCTCTGGTCGTATTTTTCGATGATAAGAAGTATTTTATTAACAAGAAAGAACATCGATGTTGGAAAGTAGCTACAGCTTGTTGCATTACTAACTGTAAATCAGAAGCTTACAGAGCACCAAATCCCAAATTTATACTAAATAAGATGTCACGAAGTTTTTAACGGGGACATCAGATGATACATATTAATTCAGAAAATTTGCTATGACAATTGGACTAAATGAATCATGCAGAAGAGAGGAAATGACAAATTTGCTTGTTGAAAACGAGATCCGTTTCTAGAATAAATTTGCCGCATACAAGAACAAAAAAGATCCGAGAATTTTTTGTGTCATAGGGAAATATCTCAGAATTATATGTGGTAGAACCTGTCAGAAAATATGTGAAAATACGACCTTGAAACCCCCCTTGAAATAAAAAACCTTCTAGGTTATTTTGTCACTTATATAAAAATAAAAATGTTCAAAACAACCCGTTGGTATTCACACCCTTGATAAAATGCCTAAAGTTATTGCCACATTTTTGAATTGAATGATCGTCTGATTCATTTTTGGACGATTCTGGAGCTGATCTGTGTACCGAGAAATGCCATGGCAGATGGAAAAGCAATACTGTTGCTGCAAGTTACAATCGAAAATTCGAATGAGCAAAAGCAAAAAATATCAGAAGGAATTATTGGTGCCAACAACCAAACAGGATTACAAGTTTACTATGAAGCATGAACTACGGATGTAAAAACTCTAGAATTCATTGGAATTTATTTTGCAAATTGTAGTAATTGATCGTTTACATTTTATAGTGAATAGTTTTGTGCATAGAGGAAAGTCACCAAATATGAAATAGAATCCTAATATGGAATACCTTCATTTCTCCAAGACTATAAGTAATAAACGGAACATTCGACCATCTTCTGTTTCATTCGGTCTACTAACTATCGCACTCACACCATCGAGTCAGTTGCGCAAACGCTTAACGTGTGGCAGGCATGTTTTGTTTTGTTGTCGTGAAGAAAATTTTAAAAAGTAGGTATTAAATGAGTATTACCAGCTGTTATGTTTGTATACATAAGTGTTATACTATTTAGTATATCGGTATTATGTTTATTTCACCATTTTGTGATTTTTTGTCATTAAAATATCGTGACTCGAAAAAATATTTAGAAGAGTTTGAACTAGTATAAAAATCCAAATATGGACAGTCGTCGGTGTTTAAATATGGAATATGCTTGATGGGTGGGCTCTGGGCACATTATGATTGTGCTAGTCCAGAGTTTGATACTTGGATCTGTGACTTGCGAGTGATTATGTAACTTCTTTCATTTATCACAATATGTTATATTCATTTAATTGATCTCAAAGATATTAATGTCCATTTTTGTTATTGTTATGTTGATTTAAGCTCGTATTCTATATATGGGTTCCTATTCCATATTTGCTTACTCATTTGTGATATTGTTTTTTGTGTTAGATTTTAATTAGATAACTAATATATTTGATTAGAGGCTGTTAATTACTACATATAAATGTATGACTGATGAACATTAAACTGATTTAATTAATATGAAGTTTTTTCTTTATATCCCAAAAACAAAATGGTATTCCATATTAGGTGACTTTCCTCTATACTTCATTCACTTTCATAATGTATTCCGGTTGGCCATGAAATTCCGACACATTTCACCGTGTATATTTTGAAAATGTTAGGTTATAGTCATTTTTCTGTCAGATTACCAAGCAACATTGTCGTTTCCACATAAAGGTCGTAGTAAATACGTATTAATCAAAATGTTCATTTAATTTGGGAAAATAATGCATTTGAGAAAATGTTAAGTGAATTCAATAATTCGAATGACCTGGCGAATAATAAAGAAACTTTTTTTTCTTCTAATACTGGGAATATTTCACGTATATAAACATGGTTGGAGGATTCTGTTATGTCATTTTCTTGTACGGAAATCAAAAATCAAGTGTTGAAATTTTACTGAAGAATTATGAACAGAATAGTCACTTTGTGATAGTTCATTCGAAAAAAGAATAAAATTACTCGAATAACCAGACAGAAAAACTTCTTAACGAACAGACGGACGGATGGAATTCCCCACTTTTCAAGTATCTCAAGAAATGAGCCTACACGAGAGATTCGAATACCTTTTTGGTCAAATTCAAATACACCAGTATGAAAAATGTAGTAGTAGGTACTACGAAACCGGTGTCACAGTCAAACCTTAAAAGAACTAACTCCATTTGCAAAATTTAAAGTACCATAATGAGCTTCTTTATGTCATTAAAAATGAGTGACAACGCTGTCAATATGACGTGCCATCAGTTTTTCCACATTTCCTTATAATTTTCTTAAAAAAGGATATTTAACTGGTTAATTGATATAAGTGAAAATTGCAATTAATATAAATGTATTCTTGACGACAAAAAAAAGATACGTGGTTCGACACCCGTTCGAAGTGAAGTGCATTTCAAAACTCGTCTGCATACCGATCAATAATATATTCTCTACCAATTTACTCTTCCGTAATTCTCGCAAAGATAGTAATTGTACAAACATCAAATCAATTCAGAAACATTTCGAAAAGAACAATATGAAGATAAAAATTAACAATTCACGAACTCGAAACCATTCTATATTCGACAAAGAGTCTTCGTTCCATCAATTTGAGATGTGTACATGCTCTCATGCTCATGTAATAGCATGATGAAATTTTATGAGATCCCCAGGCTCATTCGAAACATCCAAACCAAAGAACCCAAATCAACTTTCCACAATGTATTTTCGCAGATACGAGCATTCTTCTTTTCTGCTCTTTCCTAACCCTTTTTATCTTGGTGCAACACACACGCGAATCCGCATTTCTGGTGTTGTTTCAGACGCTCCGGAACCACGCCACCCCGACCGAAAAAGGAGATAACATCGCATCTTCGAACATAACTGCCTCAGGTATTTAAGGACGTTCCCGAACTATCGCAGTTACGTAAAGAATAAATCCGCCGTTATCGCGAAAACAACGTTGAAACGGAAACACAATGGTTTCGCTAACGTGGGAGTCATTAAGAAGGGCTAATATGCTCTGGGATGGGCGGCCGTAAGTTATCCCGTTATTTATGGGCGATGCATTGCCGTAATGAACCAGTTTCGGGATAGAGGGTTAATCTGAAAGGCGGAGGATATTGTGCAAAATTAGATACTGTTTAGATATAATGAATTTCTATCGTCCAATTTATTGATTAAAATAATTAACATCATGAATCTTGAGCTCATGCTTGATGGCGCAGGCAGTTCCAAGTGGTTACTTAAGGTTTATTTAAAGTGGAACCTCCGTCCTTGACACTAATAACAAGAACGCTATTTGTTTATCATGCTTGAAGCTCATGGCCCAATATACTGAAGATTCTTGAGGTCAAAAAAAACCTTGTTTAATATCCTATTTTTCCGAATTCGGCGATGTTAAAAAAATATAGGCATTTGAAAAAAAATTGGGCTTATTACTTCTCTGATATTGGAATTGATGCAAAGTTCATATTTCTCGATTGAAATTGAGTTGATACATTTAGGAAATACTCAAGTACTTACCTTATTCGAATAAGAATGTTAAAAACACGATATTTCTTAACAAAAACAGTAAGTTTCATTCGATTATATCTGCAACTAAAAAGCCATATTTCTCCCACCAAAATAAGTTCCTTCTTCGATTTTCATGAAGATTAGTTTGTGAGCACTTATAACTTGTTCATATTCTCCTCTTTCCCCCAAAACTATCTCAACTATATCAAAAAAATTGTTTTTACACTAATCGAACATAACTCCATTAAATTAAATCAAAGAATTCGTGGTCAATGAACTAACCTAACCCATCTATCCATATTATATGAAAACTATCATAAAACGTTTGGGAAGACGATGCCAGATTGTGTTGATTTTCTCTTTAAACAAGGAAGCAGTACGTCCTTTAACATTAACGGATGAACTGACGCAAAGGCACCAGTTTTGTTTACTTTTAGCTGATGGCGTCTTCTCGTGCATCTTTGGAAATGTTTCGATTCTCGCCGATAGAGCGCTACGATCTTAATTTCAGTCGTCGATAACGGTACGCAAGACAAACCGTTGTTCCATAGACCGTACAGTTGGTATGTGGTTGTTGAACGAAGCATGCGTATAGCGGCTTGATGGAGATTTGTCGATTTGTCCACTCACAGTGAAGCATGCAAACAGTTGATGTGAAAAGATTTTCAGTCAAAGTGAATTAATGTGATAATAACCGTGTAGTGTCGAGTTTATGAAATTTCAAGAGGATATTGTTCAGATAGAAACATCGCCACAGATCGTGTAGTGTTAAGTATTCATTTTGCATTAATTTCAATTCAATACGTGGTTTGTATGGGACATTCATCATTAATATCCGAATTTTGTATTCCATTGACATTTAAGTCTTGACAAAGTTGATAAACGTACTGACAACATTGTTACCTTGTATAGTTCATTAATTTGAGCCATTTTGTGATATTCAAATTGCAGGGAAGCATTCGGATTATTCTTATGATTTTTGATTTTTTCGTCAAATTTTATCGGGTAAAATTGGGAATAACTCGAAAACGACGAGTTTTATTTAAAAAAACAAAGGAATACCTTTATTTTCTTAAATTATTGATTCTTTCGAAAATATGAACCGTTAATCTTTTTCGAGTTGTTTTATGGTCTTTTTTCGTGGGTTTATGAGTGGGCTACGCTGTAACTTTCATACCAGAAGGAATTTCGAATCAGTTTTGATCGAGGAACATGCACCGTGAATAGAGTAACCAATCAACCAAAATTCAGTTCATTTGAAATAACAGTTCCGAAGATATGAACAGGAAAGTGTTTTTTTCGTGGATTTTTACACCCGAATTTTTAAAGATAGTATTGGAAAAAAGTGTTTCGTTTGATGAGAGGAATCTACATTTAAAATATATGTACATGTCAAAGATTCACCCTGTATATCTTTTAAGCCAGCATTAGACGTGAGAACCATCATCTCAGAGTTAACTTCGTGTGGTATTATTCATTTCCAAACATACATTTATTTCTTGAATTCTTGATTCGATAAGAATTGATATATCAGTCCATTCTTCTCTCCAAGACAGCTCGAAGTATAAGTAATAATTAGCATTTAAATACATATTTTTCAAATTACTACATAACCATTTGCGAACTATAGTTCCTCTTTAACTCCGACCAAAATACCCCACAATTGTATGACTCCAGTAACTTCAGTACCAGGATAAATAGTAATTTACGTAACAAGTTCGGAAAATAGGTTTTTTTTTGGACGAATGGACAAAATTCTAGGATGAGCAGCCGGAGGCGAGTCCTGGAAGTCTGTGAGTCCCAGGCGCGGATCCAGTCCCGAATTTTGGGGGGGGAACTTTTAGACATTCAAATGCCAAAAGGTACTGGTATTTTAAGCAATGGTTAATCATAAGGTGGTCAGGGGCCATTTGGGGGGGGAACGTTCCCCCAGTTCCCCCCCCTGGATCCGCGCCTGGTGAGTCCAAAAAAACTATTGTACGTGTTGCGTACAATATTTTTTCGGCAACTGTGTAGATTCAGAAATCAATAAGACGACACATTCCTTTATTATACATTTTGATTCTTATTTGAATCAAACAAAACAGAAATGTCATCCGTTATTTCGTTGATATTGTGATCATCATAACAAATGACATAAACGACGTGATTTTTTCCGGCCTAGTCCGAAAAGTATGTACTTTCCGGACTAGGCCGGGAAATGCTACTTTCACAAAGAAAAAGTGTCCGGGAAGTGGGTACATCCCGGACGGTTGCCGAAAAAAAAAATTGCAATTGAATGAGCCCATGATCCTCCGCCATTTTGTAACGATGCTCAGAACTGAAGAAAATTCCCAGAGAGAACTATTTCAACACATTTCCATTTTCCAATCGAATTGAATATGTTCGATTTTTTTGGGTTATTAGGAGAACTTGATAAACAAAGAAATGGGAACTGTCCGAAATGAAATTGGCTGGACGATCTAGAAAATTCAATATGGAATGTTTAATTAATTTAAAATTCGAGAATTCAATCCAAAATTTTTTAAATACATATATTGATCTGAAATTCTAATGAAAAAGTGGATAAATTTCATTGAAAGAAATGGCAAACATCTGAGACGATCAGTCCCATTGTATTAATTGATTGATATACCACCTTTTAGGGCTTCAACCTTATTCTTATTCAGTCTCCAAAGAACTAGATCCGGTTGATCAACCGGAAAAAAATCATAAATTGCAATCAGGAATTGCATGCACACTCGATTTTTGTGAAGATTATTTCATGAGTCGTTATGATGATTCTGATTTTGGGTAGCAAATCATTCGGACATATGAGAAGAAGAAATCAACATTTTTGGACCTACGAGAACAGTTTTTAGTGATGTTAATCACCAAATAATCTCTATGAGACGAACTGAATCAGTCCTCAATCCCCTGATGATGAAATGCATAAGAAATCAAAGTATTTCCAATCGAAAAATATGTGTCTCATTCAATGAAGAGAAGTCACTGTACATCCCTGTGTTGGATGACAAGTTAGCGAAAGCATCGAACGTTATAGTGGCTAGACGGCAGGGAAAGAGGAGGCTGCGGTCGAATGATTCACGGATCAATTCACCGAGTCTCCCCGTCGTCGGTTTGGATAACACAATGAGCAACGAAAACACTCGAAAACACGGAAGTGCATCCGTGGCCATTGTTCTCGTGGCTCTTGCCCGTATGCTCTCAGATAGTCGACAAATTTGCGAGATCTGAAGGGTTGTAAATTCACTTCCCACAACGGGGTAATTGAAATTGAAAGCGCGGAAAAACTATTCCGGATCGGCGAGGGTGCACACTCGTGGTAATTGTTCAAGATATACAGTGCTAGACGTGTCACGACATACTTGCAATCATGCATTTCGCACTATGCTTAAAAAAAAATGTAACTCTGCCACTAACTCGGATAATTTCTCGAATATGATATCAACATATCTAGATAATTCGTCAGTATTTCCAATGAAAAAAATAATGAGAAAAAGGTATATTTGTGGATAAATGGAGGAACCTTTCAATCAGTATACTCAATTATCAGAAGAATCTCGTTCCAGAGTATACTCAATTCACTTTTATGAAGTATCGCGGTTTGCCATGAAATTCTGACACATTTCACCGTGTATGTTTTGAAAATGTTGGGTTATGGTCATTCTTCTGTCAGTTGAACGAGCAACGTTGCCGTTTCTGCTAAAAAATCGTTGTAATTACGTATTTATCAAAATGTTCCTTTACTTTGGGAAATCAATGAATTTGAGAAAATATTTTGTGAATCCAGAAGACATTTGAATACATTTTTGCACACTTGAAATACTCCAGTATGAAAATGTAGTAGTACAACGAAACCTGCGCCACAGTTGAACCTTAGACGAACTAACTCCATTTATAAAGTTAAAAAAGTGTAAATAGAAAGTAGACTTGGCAATGTCGCTTGATTTTCACGAGTACCAACCTGCGTCCGTTTTAAGTGAAAGAACTTGATGAAACCTAAAGCTAACCGCGATACTTTATAAAAGTGATTGTAGTACATGTCTTGTCATTCAAAAACATGCATTATCTTATCGAATTTATCCCAAAGGAGTTATGAGACAGCAGGAATTCTTTGTTTTCTTACAGTTATCCATATAGATCGTTAGAAAACTCAACAGGATAAATCATTCGGTGGGTTTAAGGAAAATTGTGCACAAAATAACATCACTAACCCCACAAAGAAGAGACACGTGGGTGATCAGCAAGGTTGTGAATCTCCTGATGTAGATGAATTGCTTGACTGAATGAAATATTCGTACATTTCTTCGTGGAGGAAATTTTCGACGTAACTGTACCTCTTTCTGAATCACCGAGAGTGCCGTTTCATTCTCCTTCTCTGGAAAATACTGATTGGATATTGATCTAGATTCTAGGGTGGACTATTGACCGGAATATTTAATCAATATTGCTTTGTGTTGGGTTCACGATCCAGCAAGAACCATCGAAGAACATCGAAATCACAGAGCCCCTTATATTAGTTTTTTTATTCACTCTCTTCGACTCTGTGGTCTACAGTTGAAGTGTTCAAGAATCGAGGAACCCCAATCGACCGGACCCTTCTCCCCCCCTCTCTCTCTCTCTCTCTCGATATTTTCGTATCCGTCAAGTGGATTTGTTCCTTTGGAAAAATAATTTTAATTCTAACAATACATAAACAAGGCCAGCAGACCAGCAGGTTCATCTATCAAGCCAGCATCAACCGTGAGTACCATTTTTTTAGCGTGGTATATCTATTATTCAATTTCATACATAAATTTTTTTCTTCAATTTTCGTTTTGATGAAAATTGCTACAACCGTGCCGAGTATTAATGGAAATATGTATGACGGGTGAAGAACACACTATTTCCATTAAGATTTATTCTGTTGGCGATTGTTGAACTTCTAATAATAATGCAATAATTGATAACTTCTGAGCAAAATTATTTTTCCGCAAATCGCTAGGAAATTTTGACATTCCTAACGAAATTTGTCATAAGTAATATCATAAGTGCATCCAATTTTTCCGAAAAAAATCGAAAAAACACGTTGCTAAGTAATATTTTAACAAGAAGCATGAGTGCAGGCGGCAACAAAAATCCGAATCGAAGACGAGGATTTTTGCACCTGCACGAATGCTTTTTGTTAAAAAATATTACTTTGCACTGTGTTTTTTCGATTTTTTTCACAGGAAAAATTAGATGCACGAATGGTATTTGACAAGACTATTTTATGAGTAACAGATTATTCTGGATGCATCTATGGATCTATGTATGTATTATTAATTTTCGTTGACAACAACTGTCAAGTTTTGCCGCGGGTAAACCCGAAAAAACTGCTGACAGCTGCTGCCATACAGTTTTTCCATCTAGAAAATCATAGAAAAAGTCAAGATTTCCCAACTGTTAGAAAATATTCATTTCCTTACTGTAAGGAAATGATATTTCCTTACAGTTGTAAGTGTTCTACTTAAGCATATTCGTACTTTTCTCTAGATTTCTTTGGCAATAATTCTAATGAAGCAGTATTTACTGCCTCAAACTGCTATGGACGAGTTCCAGAAATGGAAAATTCATCATCACTCATTATTTCACACTGTTTTGTCTTCGAAAATACCAGCAATTAAATTAATATTAATCAAGTTTGACAATTCAGCATTAATAAGTTTATATAGTAACGCAACCAATTCCATTCCGGATTTCGAAGCTCCATTTATTTATGAATCGAATAATTCGCAATTTTCTTCAAAATTCATTATAATCTGTCGAATTTCAAACGATTTGCGGAAAAATAGTATGTTTACCTCGTAGGAAAAGCCACATTCCTGATAGACTCTGTGTTGCTAAGTCTCGGCTTCAATCTTCACGATCGTCCAGGAACGTGAGGCTTTTCCTACCCGGTAAACAATGTACTATTTCCCCTTTCCATTCGAACTTGTCTGACCCAAAATGTCGTCGAAAATATCTGGGGCACCATTTTGTGTCGAAAATTACGTCATAGGCTCGGAATGATAAAAGCATGTAGGTACATATATGAATTTTTTAACCAATTCAATAAGAATGTGAAGACGAAATACAATCGAGTAATGTAAAGTATCTGCAGAACTCTCAATTTCTATGCTGTTTTATTTCGGATACTGTTTTTAAAGAATCATGTATGTTTTTCATTTGATGAATGCTATTTCCATTTCGACCAAATATCTCGAGTGCATACCAAATATCGATGTCATAATCTTCCAATATTGGCCTCAAGAAGTTGTACTCAATGAGGTTGTTAATTCCTGAGAAAATAAATAAAATTTTTAGGTTCGTACCTTTAATTATTTGAATTCCCAACATTTTTTATCATTCTGGAATGCAGTCGATAATTATCGACCAATAATTCTGGCACACCTGCATACAGTCCAAAAAGTTCCAGGATTCGATTACCCAAGCCCGAATAGGTTTGAGACAATATGCCAAATAAAACTGACAATATACAGTACTTTTTTCTTCGAAAATTTTCTTTGGTGCACACTATCATTGTAGATAGTGCCAGTTTTGGATGTTTGCTAATTCTTTTTCAATGCTTTAAAAGAAATACAAGAGAAAGCGAAAAGTTATAAAACTGTAATTCAAAACTGTAGATATTCGAATACAATTCCAGTACTCGACTCACCAGAGTTGAACCGCGATCTGATTAGGTCAGTATATCTCAAATGCGTTTTCATAATAGATGAGAATACAGAACGAATTGAATTTTGTAATATTGTGAATACATTTGAAATGAATACCATCTTCGAACGAACCTCAATTCACCTTCCAAAGCGACAATTTCACCTCGAAATATTAACAAAGGGAATTTCCCACTCATCATCCAGACATCCTTGAACCTGCATGAGAAGATGGCCAGTTACAGCAGATCTCCCTCATCCCCCTGTTTTTCTCGGCGAGGGATGCGTATAGACGCGACAGTACGGCGCCGTTGAATGACTCACGGTGGCGCTTTTTTTTCTCAACTTTTCGTTTTGCGCCAGATTCATCGGGTTTCACCACGTTCATCAGAAGATGGGTTTTTCTCAGATTCCCAGTTCGGAGTGATCTAAGAGGTCATAATATGTTGGGGAATTCTGTCGAGTCATTGCAAGAACGAAAATCTAGAGAGGGAGAATTCATTTCTGATATCGTTGAGGAATGCCTCCTTTCACGGAGTTACTTTAAAGCCCAAAATGCGCTAATCTAGTACTGTTCCTTATCTTGATTAGTTTACCAAGGTTGTTCTAGTTTTATTTTCGTACTCTGATTGTTTTACCAGGATAATGGTTTTCTTGCACTACTTCTTGTTGGTAGGATGCTGGTGATCTTCGTAAATCTCGATGATTACCTATTCTGACTTCAAAACCGATGTACTCAACTGTAAGCACCCTATGGTTATCTTGATAATTACTGCGATAAGTTGTTACCTGTACTTAGATAACAACTACGAAGAGGATGAGGAAGTGATGAGATTTGAACGCACTCTCAACAAACTGTATTTTTCGTGTTACCTCAACTCAGATAACCACGAAACGATTATACAAGTTGTTGTATCTCTTGATTTTGCAAGAGAATATATTTAGGTACTCGGGAAAAATAATAAGAATTACAGAGAAGGCACTTTATTCATCTGCTACTTATTTTACACTGTTCGATCCTATATTAAATCTCACACGTTGTTATCTACATATGTACAACCAAGAAAAAACAATCGCACTATTGATTCCCGCTATACGACAATATACAGTTGTTCCAATATATTATAACACCCCTTCCCCAAATTATAAAACATAAACCTGAAATTTTATATACATACTATCTCATAATACATATTGATTTCACTATAATAAAATGAGAAATAATAATGTCTACTGGTATCCAAACCTATCAGGTATTTTCCTATTTCGTTTTGGTCTGGTATCACTAGAAGTCGATTCTGGGGAAACTATATCTGAGGATATTTCTTCTTCTACATTTGTGACAGGCAAAGAAAATTTATGAAATCTTTTTAATTGGTCTAAATGACGTTTCATGACTCCGCCGTTTTGTAATTTCACATTATACATTCTTTTACCGCATGTACTCAAAACTATTCCGGGTTCCCAGAATTCTTTATTTGATCGATAAATCTTGACCAACACATTATCATTAATTTTAAAGAATTCTTTTCTATTTCCGTGGAAATATGATTTCTGGTTCTCTTGATTTTTCAAAACTGTATTCATTACGTTCTCATTATCTGGTAATAATGAACTGAAACGAGTCCTTAACTTATGCCTGAATAACATTTCAGCCGGTGTTACTCCAGTAGTGAAATGTACCGAGTTCCTATAGTCAAATAAAAAATTTGCGAGCACAAAATCGATATCTCTACTTATGTTGTCGAATAAGCATTTCTTCAAACCATTTTTTATTATTTTCACTCCCGCTTCTGCCTCCCCATTTGACTGAGGGTGGTAAGCAGAGCCCGTCAAATGTTCAATGTTGTTCGCTCTTACAAACGCTTGAAATTCATGAGACTCAAACTGCGTTCCCTGATCGGACACTATCGTTTTGGGAAGTCCAAATCTAGAAAAAACTTCTCTCAAAACTCTAATGGTTGCCTGGGAAGTTATTCTGTGCATCGGATAAGCTTCCAGCCATTTTGTATGAGCATCTACTACTAATAAGAAATATAAATTTCGAAAAGGTCCGCAAAAATCGATGTGCAATCTTAACCAAGGTTTTTTTGGCCATGGCCAAGGGGATAATTCGGCTTTTGCCGGACTAGAACTCAACAAACTGCAATTTTCACAATTTTGTGTGATTTTTTCTATATCTTGGTCCATTTTTGGCCACCAGAAATACGATCTCGCGATTCCTTTCATTTTTGACGTACCTAAATGTGTTGCGTGTAAATTTTGAAGACATTTAAATCTCAGTTTCTTCGGAATGAATATTCTGTTATTCCAAAAAATACAACTAGAATTTACTGATAACTCGAATCGTTTTCGGATAAATGGTTTGAAATTATCCAAATCATAACAATAAGAAGGCCAGGAATTGTTTTGAATGAAATGAATAATTTTTTTAAGGAATTTATCATTTCTCATGGCGTTTTGAACATCTTGAAATGCCACCGAATATTCGGCTGCCTCGTCAATAAAATTAACATAGTCGAACTCTGAATCTATATCAACCATATGTTCATTATCGCTGTGTATGGGTAGACGGGATAAACCGTCTGCTAAATTATTTTCGGATTTAACGAATTTTATCGTATAATCATAATTTGACAAAATTACAGCCCATCGATGCAATCGGTTTGCGGAAAACTGGGGAATAGATTTATTAGGTGAAAAGATACTAGTTAAAGGCCGATGATCTGTCTCTAAAATGAAATTATTACCATATAAATAATCGTTGAATTTACTCAATCCGAAAATGATCGAAAGACCTTCTTTTTCTATTTGAGAATACTTTCGCTCGCACGAATTTAAAATCCTAGAAGCAAACGCAATCGGTTTTTCGTGGCCGTCCGGGTACATATGGGAAATTACTGCCCCAATTCCGTACTGAGAGGCGTCAGTGATTAATTTAATCGGTAAATCTGGTTTGAATGGTACTAAAACATCATCTGAGGTCAATTTTGATTTTACAAAATTAAATGAATGCTGACATTTTTCTGTCCAATTCCATTCAATCGATTTCTTTAATAAATGATAGAGAGGAGCTAAATGGGTGGCCAAATCGCGAATGAATTTACCGTAATAATTTATAAGTCCCAAAAATGATTTTAATTGTGTGATATTATCGGGAATAGGTGCTGAGCGTATGGCTTCAATTTTAGAATCACTAGGATGTAAACCTTCTGCATCTATTCTATACCCCAAATATTCTACTGACTCTTTAAAGAATTCACATTTTTCAACCGAAATTTTCAAACCTGCCTCTTGCAGCTTGGTTAGAACTTGATTTAATCTCTCCAAATGAATTTCTTCGGTCTCACCGGTGATCAAAATATCGTCGAGAAAAATTGCGACACCGGGTATACAAGATAAAAGACTTTCCATAGTACGTTGAAAAAGAGACGGAGCGCTTTTTATTCCAAATGGTAATCTATTATATCGAAATAAACCAAGATGAGTATTAATAGTTACCAATGGTATGGAATCTTCATCTAAGAGAATTTGTTGATATGCATAACTCAAATCAAGTTTAGAGAACTTTTTACCGCCACCTAACTTACAAAATAATTCCTCTGGTTTCGGTAAAGGGTATGTATCATTTTCCAAAACAGGATTTACAGTAATTTTGAAATCACCACATAATCGTACCGTATTATTCTTTTTCAAAATCGGAACCACAGGAGTAGCCCACTCCGAATATTTAACGGGTGTGATTACTTCCAAATCAACAAGACGTTTCAACTCGTTTTCTACTTTAACTTTCAGTGCGTATGGAACAGATCTAGCCTTAAAAAATTTTGGTGTGCTATTATCATCCTTTAATTTCAACTTAATTTTACCCTTGTTGAAGGTACCAATACCTGGTTCAAATAACCTTTCAAATTTAGACTTCAGTTGCTCTACCAGACCAGAACTTTCACAATAATTTACTGGAGAAAGAACAAATTTGAAAATACGGAGAAAATCTCTCCCTAATAATGGAGGTCCTCCATTTCTAATGATATATAATTTCAAATTTCTGGGAGGAACATCTTGAGAATCTATCACATTTACCTTGACTTTAATAAATCCAACAGCTTGGAAACACTCTCCCACGTAAGAAGAAAATTTTTGATTAGTATTCATGAGTTTACAATGAGAAAAATTATTTTTATAAAATGTTTCTGAAATTACCGAAACACTTGCTCCAGTATCGATCTGGAAGTCAATTATTTTTTTTTCTATCTTCACTTTCAAGACAATTGGTTTATCAGAATTGTTTTCACAAATATTGAATAAAGAGAAATCTGACTCAATGAAATTATGTTCATTCTTATGTTTTGAATCATATACCTGCTTGTTTTCACGACACATCGGTGCTAGATGTCCTTTTCTATGACACTTATGACAGCTGTAACCTTGAAACTTACACTCACGCGTCAGGTGATTTCTTCTTCCACAAACTGCGCAGGCTGCTGTGGTCTTCTTAGGCAATGACCGAGATGAAGACGTTGACTGTGTCGGTCCTTTTCTATCTTGTGACGTGTTTCTATGGCGTCTCTGGTGGTGATTGCGCACATACTGCAGAGGTTCCGTCTTTACCACTGGACGTTGAACATCTTTCTTCAAAATGGCGGCCTCCTTATTACTGGCTATTCTTATGGCTTCTTCCAGATTGATATCACCGTCTTCTTCGAAAAGTCTGTCCCTGATTGGTCCTTTTAGCAACCCCATAATGAAACGGTCACGAAGGCATATTTTTAATTCTTCTTTGAATTTGCAATTTGCAGCTAGACTCCTCACTCGAACAGCCCATTCCTTTATAGATTCTTCTGGATGTTGTATTGCACTGTAGTACTCACTTCTTGCGGCAAAAATTGATCGTTGTTGTCCGAAGTGTGTGTTGAAAAGTTCTAACAAATCGTTGTATGACTTAGATTCTGGAGCTGCCGGCATGCATAGGCTGAATATGAGCCTATAAGAATATTCTGATAGCAGATTTAGGAAAATTGCTCGTTTCCTGGCACCATCAGTGATTTTATTCGCCTCGAAGAAATTTGATAACCTGGGCTTGAATATTGTCCAGTCGTTGTTCACGGCATCAAATTCCCTGAGATGTCCAATTGTTGCAATTTTTTCGTCAGTCATGTTTTCGAATCTTGATTCTTGACTGACAATCTTTTAACACTTATCCTCGTCGCCACTGTTGTATCTCTTGATTTTGCAAGAGAATATATTTAGGTACTCGGGAAAAATAATAAGAATTACAGAGAAGGCACTTTATTCATCTGCTACTTATTTTACACTGTTCGATCCTATATTAAATCTCACACGTTGTTATCTACATATGTACAACCAAGAAAAAACAATCGCACTATTGATTCCCGCTATACGACAATATACAGTTGTTCCAATATATTATAACACAAGTAATATGTATAAAATTATAAACTCTACCTTCTATATGAAAATGTATAGCAAGGAAGAATTATGATGTACCTTCTATATGAAAATGTACAGCAAGGGAGCAAAGTGTTGTTGTGAATTACAAACTGATTAATAACCGACGATTTTGAAGTACAAGTGAATCATTACTGTCCGATTACTTTACTCTACTGGTAATTTACCGGCGACTATAAACTCTACCTTACTTTACTGGTAATTGACCGACGATTATAAACTTTACTTTATTTTATTTAGTTGAAAAATAAGGGGAGTTCATTTCCACTGAATAAAAGTGGGAATCGATCAACAATAGGGATGTTGACACTTGTTACAAATTCATATGAATTGAGGTTTTCCACATCGAAGGTAGTTTTTGAAATTCTAAAAGAATATTTTAGTGATCTAATTACTCTCATCAAATTAAATAGAATTGATTTAAAATGTGTGATCTATTACCAATTATCACGTGACTGCGAACACGAATGAGAATACCTGACGTCACTGTTCTGTAAACAAGCTAACCTATAACCTTATTGTATCCTATGTGTCATCACGAGTACGAACTTACGAAGAACAGAAGAGAGTAAAACGTGTATCACCAGCGAACTATTTTACGATTAGTTGTTATTACGAAAACGATTTGTTCGCTTTGACAGACGGCGAAGTGTGTTTACCGTATAGTGACGTTATCATAATCACTTAACAGTATGAAGCGTTTCAGCGGGAATTTCGAAAACTATTTTTATTTACGCATTTTTTATTGGTAGGTATTTGCTATATTTTTTCCATGAAAATATTTTTTTCGTGTTCGTATAGGGCATATCTACAAACTACCATTTCCAAGAAATAGTCCTATCCATCCCTATTTATTAGGTGTCAGAATCAAAAAACGCCCCGCTGAGCCAACAAAGTGCTATAATTTGCCATTTTTGACTATAGGAGGAAAAACAACTCATTTCTTGAATCTACAGCCAATGAGAGAAACCTTGGAGGATTAGGTATTCGATCCAGAAAACCAGAATTATTTACCAAACTTGACCTGCATTCTTGGGTTGAGAATCTTTCCATAGCTGACCAATAAATCACTACAAAGGGTAATTTTAAACAAAGAACTAACTGAAGGCATCTGGAACAATGTTGCAGTTCAAGGGTTCGATCCCATATGGTTAAAATCAATTTATCTATACAAAATTTTCAAAGGCGACACTTTTCTGGTGAACAAGGGATATGGCATTTGATTTGTCCAGATGCTGCGAAGTGAGTCGCAACAAGTACTTTCATCCATGACTTAATAACGAATTTTCCCTTGAAAATCCGCTATATCAAATCTTGGGCGAAAATCACCTCCTAATTAAAATCGAAAAATAAAATACCTGCGAAGAATGCTACGGAATCGGACTAAATTAATTGAAAACAAGCTTCGCAGGAATTTTTCCACAATGGAAATGCTCCAAGATATAATTTGTTTTGGAATTTCTTAATGACCTCTTGTTCCAATAAAACCGAAATGAAAAAATTCGATAAAATAAATTCAGCAAAAAGGTATCCACTTCGCCAATTATTCATCTCTGTCGATCCGACGAAACATTTCATCAAAATAATTATACGCTTCAATGTTATGAGACTTAAAACGACTCAGGCCTTCATTGGTGAATAAGAAAATGGATTTTCTCGTTTTTTAACGTCGAATGATTTCAATTTGTTCCGCCAATTTGCTTTTCCTGTCACAGGGAAGTTTTGATTATCGGTGATTTACAAATTGAGCATTCTCCATTTGGGGAAATGAAGTTAATCCTTTTCGTGGTACCAGCAAATTCAAGAGAGAATCTTCATAATAATTGTGAATGACACAGGCAGAGTTGAGGGAAGGGCCATGGCCCCACCCTTCGAGGTCGCCAATAACTGAAACCCTTTATGGTTGATCAACCAATTTCTAATATTGATATTTCAGACAAATCAATCAGAAAGATATTTTTTTATTCCCCGTATATGACCGAACCCGAATGGGATCTAATGTAAATCCCACTTTTTCAAAATGCAATGATCAACAAAATCATAAATGTAGACGGAATCCTCTGAATTCATCTTATGTATACTCCCCAATCACTGAAAAAAAGTTTCAAAGAAATCCTCAGCTCAGCAACACAAATTGAAGCAACACTAAGATTCCTGTAAGAAAACCGACTATACAATCATAATATGACCAGAACATCTATAGTATATTCCCCTTTCAGTGAATTTTCATAATTTGTGAATATTATTGTCTTCATCTTAACACTTTTACTGCGTTCGTTATAACCAATACGGAGTGGAGCGAGAGAAAACGAACACAGAACATCTAATAAATACGGATCTCTCTCTCTCTGGCTGAAAGAGAGATCCGAATTATGGGATGTTCTCTGTCCGATTCACCTCCGAAATGGAATACCGAATGCGCCTATTGTACTATGTGTCAATGTCCTAGTTGCCAAGAGACGATAATTTGAATAAAAAAAAACTTTTCACGCGCAGAATCATTAAAATGGTGAAGCACAGAATTAGAATTGAAGTTAATGGAGAATGTATGTGAAATTCTGATTCACAAAGTCAAGATACCAGGCAGAATATCAAGTTTTGTGCATTTTTGAAATGGCAACTTCAAGCTCTGCTAAAATATAGAAAGATCTCTAGTGTCAGAATCATATTCGAAATAGAATAGTTTTGTTTGAATAAATATTGATGAGCATCATTTTGAGGAAATCATTAATCCATGAAGATTTTCGAGACTTCAATCTGGCAAATTTTGTATCTAGCATTTATTGTAATTGGAAATGGGAAGGCATGAAATATATCCCAAGACTTTATGGCACTAACCTGCCTACGAAAATGAGGGGGTACTTTGTTTGAAAGAACAGGTACTCAAGCTGAAGGCATAGATCTAATGGTTTTACTTATAATTCTCAAATTTCCGTTTATCATTCAAGTACAATTACATTGAATTTGAATTTACCTAGAGGAACAACTCCCTTGAACGAATTGAAGCTAAAATTAAAGGCCGTAAAGTGGAGCAGTTAGCTTCTGAAGGAACTATAATCTGCCGGGGCTGTCTGGTCCATTTTGTTAGCTATTCATTTCCAGAAATCTGTAGGATATTTGTTTCCCTCTAGTTCTATGAATCATTATGCAGGGTCGGATTCGTACAAATTATATATGTAAACGTGAAAGTGAAAGGGAGATCATGTAGATCATTTGAATAACAATAATAAATAAATCACGCATTCGTGCCCAGCCAGCTTAGGAAAGAGTGCTTTATAGTTCAGCTACTCACCGCCAGATGCGAGGGTAAAAATTTCGATTCTCGGAAACACAACTGCGCCACTATGAAAGGGAGAAGGAACTACAACTGATACTGGCTTCAATTCGTTCAAGGGCGTTGTTCCTCTAGGTATATTTGAACTCAATGATAATTCTGAATTTCCTTGAACCCTGATCATCAAATTCCCAACATTCGTCGCAAATTCATGCAGCCATAACGACGTAAAGTGCATAATAACTCCGTTTAAAACAAAAACAACATCTAGTCCCGATAAAACAAACTCCTAATCTTCGAATTCGATGCACGGTTCGCATCTGGTCGCACGGAATTCCAATTACCCACCTCTCAAAGACGGAAAGCGGCGGTATCAGAAAAGGGATGCGTTCAAAGTATCGTTCATTGTGTTTCCACTGACGTTGCAGCGCCGGAAAATGAAGCTCAAGTGCGATAGGACGTGCCGAAATAACAATTGCAGCCTTGAGGGTCCCTGTTTGAGGTGTTATTTTCAGCCTTGCGGCCAAACTAGCCATGGGGGTGTCGTTACGACGCCGCCGAACAGCGGCGTAACTTTTATTAGGCGTCGGCGATGTATAATTGAAAGGGGATGATATAAAGAGGAAACAATGTGCGAGCTTCGGATGAAGGCAGTTCGAATGAGAGCCTGAAGGTTTAATCGACTGATTTGCATATCTCTATGATGCTCTGGATGATGCCGATTCGAGGAGCAAACAGAAACGGCTTCTAGCCATTTGGTCATGTCGAAATGAAAGTAGTCAATTAGCGATGCCAAAAATTTAAGCGCCTCCTGCCGGCTTAATTACTAACCCAGAAACGTTTTATGTTGGGCTGTTGTTTATTGTACGTGCTTCTAAGCTATGATATTTTGTTTAATCATTATTATACAGGGTGTCGTTCATTTGCTGTCGTTTGAGCCACATTTATTGATAAGCGAAAGTCACAACATTCCGAGATATTGGAGTTCGTGTGTATTTCTCCGATTTTTTTCACGTTGACAAAGTTTTATTATTATTATTTCAAACATAGCTTGCAACTTAAATCTTTCAAACTTATTGAAACACCCTTTAAGTAATATATGAATTATAGGCCAGTGGATTGAATATATATTCTAAGAATCTAAGGTGATAGAACTCATCAAAATGAGTCATTTTACCGAAAATTTCTCATATGAAATGTTCAATATAAAATTTTATGAAAAAGCGGCATATCGCAAAATGATCTGTTCTACGCACTAGAATTTTTTGCAAATTTGTAAGATAAGGAGACAAAAACAAGAGATGTTGATATCTACGGAGAAGCAGGCGAGAGAGCAGGTTAGGACTGAGGAATTTTCAGATTCACCTAGAAACTAGAAAATATTCTAGTTTCATTTTCTCGAAACAGGGGCATAATTCGTATTGAAAATTTCTGGTGAAATTACTCATTTTGTTGAGCTCTACCATCTGTCAATAGAAAAGCCTCACCTTAAAATACACCCTGTATAGAGTGTTCCATCTCAAACGAGTCACATAGTGAAAAAATTTCCCGAAACACGTCGAATGATTTTTTCTGGACCACCTTTTGATGAGCACTCCCTAAGAGGAGACGCTTCAACCTCTCAAAATTGAATGGGGAAGTGAAAAGTCTTGGAAGCTTCTTTACAACGGTGTATGAAAAACGATATTTTGACAAATCGTTTTCGCCAAAATCCCTGTGGACTTCTCCCTGTGGGGACAACTTAAGTCCAAGATTTTTTTGACTCAGCCTGAAAATTTGGACGAACTACAACAACGAAGTGTAAATGAGTGTTGTCAAATAACTCCGATTATGCTGAACCATGTTAGAGACGGTTTTCAGTCAAGATAGTATTATTGTATGGAAGTCAATGGAGGACCATTTTAACATTTGATTCAGAAACGCAGATCTATTTTTCTTGATTGTGAGCATGATAAAAACTTTTTTGAGAATGTGATTTTTTAAAGATTGTAAAAACGGCTTCAGACCTTATTCACATTAAAACCATAGTTCATGACAGGTGTGAATCGTTATATGTTGTCATTTTGTTGTTTGTTTCCATGCAAATCATTACATAGTATGAAACAAAATCGCTTCCGCTGTCTGTCCCTATGTATGCTTGAATCTTCAAAACTACGCATATATACGCAATAGATGAAGTGATTCAAGAGGAAGGTTTTTATGTATGATACATGCATAATATTGTAGAGAAACACTGATGAATTTACAGGTTTCTAAAGTGATGTCGTAAATAAACACATTTTTTGCGCTTACATTGCAAACGCTGACTGAACCCGTCGAGATAAATCAAAATACATAATGTACTCGATATTGTACACCTAAAAAAGTTTAACAAAAAAGTCCGCGATGGTATATGTCTCAAGGATAACCCACAATAACCATTTTTTATCCTTTACATTTTACGGAAAAAAAGGCTTATTTAGGAAGTTATTTGGAGCAATACACCATTAATCATTATCCAATTGAGTGCCCCTCAAATACACTTTCCATTCAATAAAGACCAATAGGCCCTTCACAGCATGTAATTCGAATGAATATTTCCGAAGATATTACAGATTTAAAATGCAGGGATATAGCGGTAGTATCAGCATCGCATCCGTGCGAAGCCGGAGCGGGTCGCTAGTGAAAAATATTCAGAACAATCAATTTTTTTTCAAAAATATCATTAAATCTTCGTGAACATAGCTCTTGGAAAATTAACAGGTTGATTTTAACTCGCAGCGCCGTCAATGGTAGTTGGAATAGTTAACTCACGACAACAGTTATCGAGAAAACCGAAAACTAATTAACAGCTTTCCGCCAATATATTGGAACTGAAAGACTTCGAAATTTTGACAGAACATTTCTCCTAAAACTTCAACAAGCCTACAGAAACAAGAATTTAATCACGGTGGAAAAACCCAGCTATAACATTCGCTCGAAAATCTAATTGCCTGGTTTCCAACTCCCGAGCGAATTTGTAAAAAATCCCCCGGAAAAATGAGCGGTTAACCCTGTTATGAATATGAACCTTCGCGCCGGCTTACGGATCGTACAAAAGTTTCAGCTGACATGTAATTGCACCTAAGCCGCAGCATTAGGAGGCATTAGCACCCCACTTGCCTCCACTGAGAGCTAAATGAGCCGATTGGAATAACCGTTCTCGTAATAACTTTATTCGGGTTCGAATAGGCCTAGAATTAGATGGCATTCCCTTGTAGGACACCTATAACAATTCAAGAACACCTGTTGGATATTTGACGTACGCCGTATGTGAGTAATTGGGTTTGCTGGAGTAAAAAACACCTCGGTGAATTAATGAGGAAAGAGGGAATTCCATTCTATTTTGACTCAGGCTTGCCTCAGGGTTAACTTTTGTTGAAAATTTTCAGACTGTTTCCTTTTCTTCTTCACAAAATATTTTCTTCTTCTTCATGTTCCACATATTGAAGTCCTCGGGCCTGTATTTTCCAACATTCTGTTCTCCTGAGATATTGAAGACTCTATCTATCTTTCCTAAGAGGCGTTTTTTGCCAGCCTTCCCCTAGCCATCCTGGCCACGTGATCATCCCAGGCTCTCCTACGTGTTCGTCTCCACCTGAAAATGTCCTATGTCTGTGTTTCTGTTTCAGTCTCTCAATGTTTACCCTGAGATGTTTCAAAGTATTTTCATTTCCGTTGTTTTTTAAATATAAAAAGCAATCTGAATGTTTTTCCACTCGTCTAACTCATTCCTTCGCCCATTTCGTTATAAGTTCCAGGTGAAAATTTTTTTTTAGTATTGGCAGAACAAACTAAATTTTCCTCATCGAAAATCAATCGCAATTATTATAATATATAACAATATTTCAAATATGTATCCCAAAAGAGCGATTCTATTAGATGATAAGAGTGTCACCAAGATATAGGGAATAAATAGAGCTTATAGGGTGTGATTTTAATTTATTCTATTTATATAACTTATTATTGATGTTGTGTGTTCATTTTTGATGTTATATATAGATGTTTTGGATTTGTCTCCATGATGTCAGGAGATGGGTGGTGTCTTGTCCACTACCCTCATTCAATGGGTTTTTTTATCCTTTTATCTTTCGATGTTATCACATGAGGTCGATGATCCTCTTTCATCCAAGATGCGCGAAATATTCAATATATCATTTTTCGAATCATATGACAGGCTGTCATATGATTCGAAAAAATTGACAGCCAATTATGTATATGCATATGACAGACAATTATGTATCGCGTTTTCTTCAGATTTGTTTGTTTACCGTCTTTGATGAAGTTTACCTACGAAGGGTGGACGAGACACTAGCTATTTTCTGATTAGGTTGATGTTTGTTTCTTACACATTTATCCTCAAAATATGTTCTGTTTTTTGTATAGAGCTTGAAAATGCAACAATAGAGTTGCGAAACGTCGCTAATAGAGGAGATATAGTGTACTTCTTTTAATATTCCTATTCCCACAATCTACATTATATTGACTTTCCAATATCTCTCTGATTACGTCCTGCCTCGATCATACCAGTATTCCTATTCGATTTAACCGCATCAAGTTCTTGACTAGACTAGGTAGATTGAGAATCATAGCTACTTGTGAGAATGTTCTACAATAACTAATCCAAATTTCTTAGAATAACGACAAGAATTTGCCTTCAACTGAAAAAAAATCAAACGAGGAACAAAAAAACCATTCAGATATAGAAGAATAAACTCATCTTGATTTCTCATAAATGGCGGAATTGGTGGAAACAGTAAGAAAATTTCTGAACTTCCATGCCTTTTTTGGAGCAGTTTATTTGATCATATACTTCATGAGACATCAAGCGCAGAAAAAGCTGACAATGATGCCAAGAGAAATTGGCGTAATCAGAAGCTGTTCTCAATCTCAATAAATTTTAGATAACCGACTCATTCACCATTTCGCACCCACTCTCACCTCTAAATTTGAGTTTATGAAGATCATAACGGTCTGCTTCAAATTTGCTTTTTCGAATCATCAGTGTTTACCTGGAAAAAAAACTCAATTTCAGAAATATTTTCCTCATGCATTGTTGATAAATACGATAATATCCATAACGAATACATCAACTCCTTCTGGTAAGTTTGGTAAGAAATTATTCAAGCTTTTAACATTGTTTGATGGATTCGTCTCAACTGTAATTCTCCCTCTGATGCTTCCATCATTTAACACGTTTAATCAAACAGCTCGGAATTCATTCTGATTAGGGTTGTTGTTGCTGACTAAGGAAGAAGAAATGCGAGTTCAAACCTCACCTGATATCGATTTTACTTAGGAAATTCGTTCTACAAATGGAATGGTTTTTAATTGCATTACAGAAGTTTCGAGGGGTGTTGTTATTGGTGAAGCGTAATTGGTTACGATTAATAATTGTGAACTTCGAATCGAATATGATGAAAATCATTTAACGATCCTAATTAAACGAAAATGTTTGAAGAAGTAACTGCGATTACGTACACAGATAACGGTTCTGATTTTTTTCAAATAGTCGTCGCTTTCTGAAGCATTCGATCAGCATCTAAGTTCTTTTATTATGTCACGACAACAAAAAATTTTTACACTCACATAGAAGACACTTTCGAAATGAAACATTTCCAAATTGAAATATTTTTCAAACTCAATTTTTAGAATTGACTCGACTCATACGCTCGCTATTCAATAACATTTGTTGAGTATTTGCCCAGAAACTATTTCACCTTCAGCCTCGAAGCTATAGCGGCAATCTACACAAATATTTATATCTATTCGATTTATGATTGCGCCTATTTCCCTCGTCTTGATAAATTACCTGTTTTCAGTTTTCAAACGAATACCTATAAGAGTAAAGCCGAATGATATGTTACTCATTAAATAGTCTTGTTAAAAACCATTCGGGTATCTAATTTTTCCCGTGAAAAAAATCGAAAAAACACAATGGGAAGTAATATTTTTAACGAAAAGCATTCGTGCAGGTGCAAAAACCCTCGTCTTCGACTCGGATTTTTGTTGTCACCAGCACTCATGCTTCTTGTTGAAATATTATTTAGCAACGTGTTTTTTCGATTTTTTAGAAAAAATTAGATGCCCTTATGATGGTACTCACGCTAATGTACCTACTTATATAAAATAGTTGAGATGATTTTCGTGGATAAAACAGAAATTTTTCCATATAGAATACCACGAGAGATGAAATTTTGCCAGCAAAATTTCTCGATTGTAAAATGAATGTTTGTTGCTTTTCGACTAATTCACGAATGACATTTGTATCAAAATCAGGCGAGTGATTTTGTAAAAATGTCATTAGCGAAATTGACGAAAAGCAACAACTTGAATATTACAAGAGAGAAATTTCACCTGCTTAAATTTCATCTCGAGTGGTTTTCGACATGACTATTTCACGAGTTAATCAGTCTAACACTAATATGGACACATTGCGCTATTTGACAAATAAGTATTCATCATAGATCAACTAAACGTTGTTTGTTTTCTCTATGGTATTCATTCCCGAAGCTTTCTATGAATTTGAGGAAGGTAAAATTGAAAATTCGCACACGTATCACGAACCGATGATAATGCAATAATTTCATTACTTCGTCCTTATATTCTCAGCAGGCTTACCCTGGTGGAAAAAATGTTTTTTTCAATAGGAACAGGTTCCTTCGCCATTTTGTTACGATTTGTTTTTCATATTATTTTCAGAAAGGAGGAAGAGGCTCAAATTGGTCGATTTTTAACACGCTCTCATACGCTTGACTGATACCTATTTTCTTGTTTTCAGCCACTCGTAACTTGTAACGAAATCTTGAATTTAATTAACGTCAATGAGTGATTACACTTTCACTCTTCTTTGTATCCATCATTGAACCATCGCTGTTCCTAACAAATTTAAACATTCCGAAACTTATTTATCTCAAAAACCCATAATCGAAAACCTTTTGAAAAAAGTTCCATGAGGAATCCAAAGAATTTGATTTGAAAGACTGTAGAGCTCAAATACGAAGATTAAGAAGATTAAGAAAATGACAATATTATCAGATAACAGAATGATTATTTTGAATATCAACAAATTCGGTCTCGTCTGGTTCGAACCTACCTCACCAACAAAGTGGAGCAACGAGTTAAATCTATGAATGAAAAAATTGCACCAAAAAATTTTCAGTGAACGATTTTGAAGAAATAATTGAACTGAAAAATCTAAGAAACAAAGTTGAGTGAACGAAATGAATCGTAAGATCAAAAAAACTAAGAAAAAATGAAAAATATTGAATCAAAACTCCATAAAAAATTTGGATCAAATGATTCACTGAAAATACTAATTTTTCTTCGAGAGACTCTGGTTAGAATATTTCGAAAACGAAATCAATTCAAAAATGTGGGAAATGGACTCACATTAATTTTGTTGGTCCAATTAAAGGACAACGAAGAACGACGTTTTAAAACCGATATATTCTTATTATTATTATTATCTTCATTTTCAATAATTCAAAAATTTTCGGTTTTCGCATGGGAGTGCGCGGTTTATCAAAATAATATATAATTCTCATAACTGATAAAGCACGCTTAAAAGCAAGCCGAGCTTGAGTACAAAATAGTTTTTGAATATTAAGAGTCCACTGGATCATTATATTCAAGAAAACTTCGGAATGCGAATCTTATTGTTGGGGAAACAAAATAATTTGACTGAAGAAAGGTATACGGTGCTTGACATCTTATGTTACAAAAAATTCATTATAAGAGCAGCGATATCATAAAATATAGTAAAAAGCACCTCAAGGTTTTATAGTCGAATTATGAAGTAAAATTTTGATAATTTTTTTTAATTTTCAGAATGTTGAAAGTATAAGAAGTGGAAGACGTATATGGAAATGATTGTCTACTTTCTAGTCAGCTCGTTAACGTGATTTTTAGTTTTTTTTTCGATTATGTTCATCTATATAGTAACGATAATGAATCAATTCAAATCTGAAATTATTGATTTGTCTTCAATTCGAGTTGATTTTCTCAATGACAAGTTGAACCTTCTACATTCGGCAACACGGCCCTTTTCAAGTATAAGGGCACTTCAAAACGTTAACTTACTACCAAATTTTTTGAATTATATACAAGGCCACCTAGTCTAATTTATTGAACATTAAATTATTAAACTCCAATATTCGAGCGTATTTAACGTATACATAATATCTGAAACATGCTTGAGAAAATATAGCCGATAAATGTTTCAGGAAACGTGAAGGAAGCTCGAAACCATAGTTCCAAATTGGAACAGCAGATTCTTTATCTGATTTCTAAAACTTCGTTTGATGTAGAACGACAGTGTGTCGAAGAGGAAAAATTATTTTCTTCACATACTTAAAGGAATCTTCTTGGAATGACTGCTAATTCTGAATAAAATTCTAATTGTCACAATAGCGTGTTCCCTATTCTTGTTACTGCTTCGATTTAAAAAATATTCATTTCTAGCGCTCTTCATCGATATTCATCGAATAAGTGAACATTGACCAAAATAGACTCTCGAATTATCTAGAAACTGTGTAGCTTGTACCTACTTGTTCAAACTAAAGAATGGAACCTGTACGGCAAAAAACTAATTAGGTACGTATTCTGGTTTCCACATAAATACTCACCCAAAATCCTTTTGGTTTTTCCGAATAGTATCCAAATTTCAAATTTGAACCAGTAACAAGCAATGCGAAATTCACTTCATCCAAACTGTTTTCAATTAATTGTATACATTATTGAAATACACCTAAAACAATATCCTTTTATCGGACCCTCCATTTCCTAAATACCACAATTCCTTAATCTTCACAACCTAATGAATAAAATTCCCATTCAAACCCCATTCCTCTAACTTTTTCATCCATCTGTCCATTCTACCGTCAACGACCCTCGCATTGTTCCGACATACTATTACCCCTTTTCCCAAATTCCGGACGTTCCATTCCGTTCCGGTTCTCACCTCTTCACCGCTGAAACCTCTGCCGTCAGGCTATAGCCTTCTTTCATCCCCCCATGTCATCTCATCCTAACACGACTGGCCCTCGTTTAGCTTCGATTGTTATTTCCCTTTCCTCCCTATCCGAATTAGATTTTAATTTGGGGTGTTTCCGGTCAGGATGCGTGACGCCTGGAGAGGAATTCTCCGGGTTTTAGGTTCCGATGTGGAGGTAAATGGGACGGAAGAATTCTGCTCGACTATTTTTTGAGGATATTGCGTGATACAAAATGAGAAATACTCGTGGAAAAGTAGAAGTTCCGTTGGAGCTGAAATAATTTTTATATAATATACAGAATACAGACGGCGAGCCGACAATACAGGGTCTTTCACGAGGAACCTCACCCATATTTATACGGGAAACTACTGAACGTATTTTCATGAAATTCAGCACTTATAAGTATTTCACGATGCTGATGAAATCTGAATTAAATATTTTCAAGGCATGAGCACCTCCGGTTTTTCCGGAAATGACGTCAACTTCCGTTTTTCAAATTAGAACACCATTTTTTTATTGCAGAAATAGATTCCTTAGAAAATTTCAAGTTAATTTGATGTAACATTTTTCAGTTTTGGTTGGAAAATTCTCTCTGAGCGGGAAAATTCGAAAAAAAAATCGAAAATAGAGCTCCGCTGAAACAAGAATAACTTCGAGGTTTTTGAATGGAAAATTCTCATTTTTGGGATTTTTCAAGATGTAAGATTGATGTATCCACTTTAGAAATCGAAATCGCGATTCATGATACAGGGGGTGAAAAAATCGCTTTCAAAGTTAGGGATGACAAAATCGTGAAAAATCAATTTTTTCAAATTAGAACCCCATTTTTTTATGGCAGATATTGAATCTACGTTAAAAAATAATGTGAGTGTATGCATCACACCCTTGCCCTAAAGTGGATATAAACTCAGAAAATATCCATTTTAGGGCAAGGGTGTGATGCATACACTCACATTATTTTTTAACGTAGATTCAATATCTGCCATAAAAAAATGGGGTTCTAATTTGAAAAAATTGATTTTTCACGATTTTGTCATCCCTAACTTTGGAAGCGATTTTTTCACCCCCTGTATCATGAATCGCGATTTCGATTTTTTAAGTGGATACATCAATCTTACATCTTGAAAAATCCCAAAAATGAAAATTTTCCATCCAAAAACCTCGAAGTTATTCTTGTTTCAGCGGAGCTTTATTTTAGATTTTTTTTTCGAATTTTCCCGCTCAGAGAGAATTTTCCAACCAAAACTGAAAAATGTTTCATCAAAATAACTTGAAATTTTCTAAGGAATTTATTTCTGCAATAAAAAAATGGTGTTCTAATTTGAAAAACGGAAGTTGACGTCATTTCCGGAAAAACCGAAGGTGCTCATGCCTTGAAAATATTTTAGATTTCATCAGCATCGTGAAATACTTATGAGTGCTGAATTTCATGAAAATACGTTCAGTAGTTTCCCGTATAAATATGGGTGAGGTTCCTCGTGAAAGACCCTGTATAACTGGAGTTAAGAAATCTGACTGAAATTCTTCAAACTGAAAATCCCTAGAGTATTGGTTGCCTCATAAGAAACACTGCGCAAGAAAATTAACGCACATTATGGAAATCTCAAATTGATTCTACAACTGAAGGTGTTCTCAATGATAATTATTTTTATCAGAATTATGCATGCATAATATGTTATCCACTTTCAACGTTTTTCTTCAATACAGATGTTTTCTCCCAGCAGGAATAAAAAAAGATTTTGAATGTATTGGCTTCATTCTAGTGATCAATAGTTTTTCTTTCGTTTGATTTTCTACACTCGATCGCTATGCAACGCGAAACACGCAATTTGACCCAAGAGGAATGTGCCCAAGCGGTAGTTTTGCGAGAAGAAGGGTGGACACTGGACATACACAAGAATTGCAGAAAGGTTTGGGGTTTCCCATACAAGTGTGTCCAGAATGTTGAAGCGATTCAGGGAGACAGGTAGACCACGGGTAACAACTGCCATTCAAGAACGTTGCTTGAGAGTTTCTTCGTTGAGACAACGGTTTGCAACCGCTCGCCTCGTTCAAAATCAGCTTAGCAAACTCATGAGGTGCAAATTAGCACTCGGACAATAAGAAATCGAAGGGCGCGTTTGGATTTTGCGAGAGAGCATATCCATTGGGAAGAGGCCGATTGGGAAAGAGTTCTATTCACAGATGAGTCTAGATTCTGCCTCCACCATTGTGATCGACGTTCCCTTGTATACAGACGTCCACATGAAAGATATGCTCAGTGCAATTTCCTGAATACTACTAGTTTCGGGGGAGGATCGATTATGGTATGAGGTGGAATATCTTTGACTGCTCGCACAGACCTAGTGGTCGTTGATAATGGAGCTATGAATGCTGATAAGTATATAAGGAACATTCTTGAAGAGCATGTAGTGCCATTTGCCCCATACATTGGTGAAAATTTCTTTTTTTTTATGGACGATAATGCCAGACCCCATCGTGCGCGCATCGTTCAGGAGTAACTTGAAGAGGTTGAAGTCTCTCGAATGGAATGGCCAGCAAGAAGTCCAGATCTCAATCCGATTGGGACAACCTCAATAGAAGGCTGAGAAGTACAGAAAATTATCCAGCTACTCTAAATGACTTATGAATCCAACTCGGAGAAATCTGGGAAGGATTAGATCAGAACATTTCAAGATCACTCATTTTGAGTATGAACCGTCGTTGCCGAGCTGTAATTAACGCAAGGGGTGAAAATACCAAGTATTAAATCACTTATCAGCATTTCAGTATTTTGAAAATTGTTCATTTCTCTTCTTTCACATAAGATTCGGTGAAATCCTGAATTTTTCTTCCATCTGATGTGTCTTGTTTCGTTCAAAACCTTCCCGAGAGAACATAAAAAATAAGTTATAAAGTCAATGAAAAGTTAACTTTCATTAAAATTGAGATTTTCAGAATGCGCGTTAATTTTTTTGCGCAGTGTATTTTAATTTTGATTTTTTTCAAACTATTGAATGAATAATCCATGTACCTACTCATTATAATCATTAATTTTGGTGAAATCATAATCTCCATCCAATTTTCTGAAAACTCAGATTTTGCACTGTTATAATTTTCGCTCGACACTTGTTGATTTGAGGGAGTGAATAATGATTTAAAAACATAGTTTAGAATATGATAAATATCAAATATCAAATTGAAATTATCTTATAAAATAATCTTGAAATGTCTTTCAGAAACAATCGGACCTCTTATTGCCCAGAGGCCTGGGGAGCCTGTCATCGACCTGGTAATGAGACGTCTGGAAGATGCTCCAACCAGAATGTAACCCCAGGGTATTTCCAAACTAGGTTCCACGTTGACCACAGCGTTAACACAGAATTATACACAGAAGAACGTCACTTGCCTCATTAATCGATGACAAAGGAAGGGGAGACCTGCAGGTTGTAAATTCGCATATGTGGGGTATGTTTGGCTTCTGATATTGGGCGATACCAGTGATGGCTATTGCAGACTTGATTGTGGGAAGCTGTTACATCGAAAACACTAATGAACCTATCAATAACGATCAACCGAAAACAGACATGTTTCGGATAGGGCTGAGCAATAGGAAGTATTGGTCCTAGGCAAGATAACTTCTTTGTTATTGGAAGTCCGAAAACAAGGCAAAGTTTCTTGAAACGAAAAAAATATTACTTTCACGTTTGCCTTATGAATCAAGGAATGCACAAGGACAAATTACGAAGTTAAAGTCCGAAGTAACAGCTATGTACCTGCTTCCGGTGTTCTACCTTACTCACTGTCTGTTCATACTTCAGGGATTTGGGATTATTGTTGCTGACAGACTGAATAATTTATTCAGCTCCCTTCAAGTTCCAAAGGGACTCTACAGAATCGGGTCGGTGTGATTGAGTATTTCTGTTTTCAATTTTCTAGATGGTGATCATTCATTTGACCTTATTCAATGCAAATCAATCTTTCCGTAATGTGGATGACAATTCCATGTCGTCTGGAGATGTTGAAGTCTATTCAGGTCCATAATATATTTTTTCGCTACTTTTGATAAGAAAGCTGCACAGGGTTGACCTGAATTGGTGGTACGAACGAAAATGGGAGATTTTTTGCATAATTTTAAGAAGAGAAGTTCTATTAACAAGGGACCTGGGAGTATTATGAAGAAATTAATGAAAACAGGTGGATTGAGCGCTGTGGACCAACTGGACTTTTAGGGCCCCCGCAGACTGCAGACTTTTTATCGGCCGATAGTTTGGTCGGCTTCTTAATCAGTATGGAGAGGAATGCATATGCGCACACTACAGCGATTCCTCTCCATATTGATTAAGAAGCCGACCAAACTATCGGCCTATAAAATGTCTGCAGTCTGCGGGGGCCTTTAGTGAAACAACAAAGCTTCTTTTTACAATTTTTCAAACTAACTGTGGTTCCCCAAAAAACATTCTGGAGGAAAACAGGGGACATTGATCCAAAAAAATATCATCCTGTTTATTTGCAATCGAAATTAGCATGTCCCTAGTGAGCTCTCCTCGAGCTATCTGGGAGGATATACTGCGACTCTTATGCGAACTCCTACGCAAAATTCTCAATTTATTATTTTTGTGAGTCCTCAGAGATGTCACGAATGCAACCAGAATGAAAACTTCACGTGCTAACGAATTATCTTGAAAACAACAAGAACAAGAAATTGTTTTTTCAGGGATATCGTTCATTTTCGGTTCGAGTGTTAAGAATCTGGAGAAAGACCTTCGTCACGTTTCAATCTCAACTAGTTTGAGTTCATCTGTTGAGTACACGTATCCGCGATACTGATTCTTATGATTATCTTTAATTATAAATGATGTTAGTTGATATCTGAATAAGGTCCTGAATATACACGGTGTTCCTAAATTGAACGTACAATCGAAAAGGGGAGATTCCTTAAGTATGTTTGAGAAAAAAAGTCCCATAAACATGGGGTCTCAAACGTTTCGTTTTCGAGACACAGGGTGTAATAGGGAGTATTCGAACGAAAATTATGAAAACAGGTCGATTTGACAGGGCGGACGTCAGTCATGGTCCGCTAGATCCCCAAGACTTAAATAGTTCAAATTTCTTTTGATACCAGCTGGATTTTCATGACAATTTTGATTTTTCTGAGGATTTTGGGAGTATCGTTCAGATTTTTTTCTCGAAATCGGTGGCAGATACTACAAGACTACAAGAAACCGAAAAGTTTAGTATAACTTCTTCTTACATGTTTTCAAATTAACAGTTGCTCACCAAAAAAGTTCTGGAAGAAAACAGGTGACAGTAATCCAGCAAAAATATGACCCTTTAGATCTACTATCGAAATGTCACGTGATGAGAACTCTAAAATGTAATATCCAAGGCCGTAGCTAGAAAAAAATTTCGGGGGGGGGGTCCGTCCAAGGCCGTAGCTAGAAAAAAATTTCGGGGGGAGGGGGGGTGTCCGTTGAACTGAGCTCTAGAAAAATTTCGGGGGGGGTCCGGACCCCATCGGACCCCCCCTGGCTACGGCCTTGGTAATATTTATGCCAAATTTCAGTTGAATATCTTGTAAAGTGTAGATACTAGGACAAAAAAATTAAAAAAATCATTTCATTATTGATTTGTTCAATTATTATATACCATACAATTTCTAGAGACAAGTTGGGTGATATTTATGCCAAATTCCAGTTGGATATCCTGCGAAATACAGATTATATGAGAAAAAACGTAAAAAAAATTCAATTTCAACAGTCTGTATTTTTTCTTAAAATCAATCCCCTGTTCGTTTGAACCTTCAATTAAGGGTCTATATCCCTGAAAAAAGGGCTCAGAAACGAATTATTTTTTCTGATTGATGAGAGGATGTTTGAGTGTATGAAGGTAAAAATAATTAAAAAATATTTTAAGAGTATTAAATGAATGAAAAGGATATTCCCCATCATTTTTGGTTATTTTGTTATATTTCCACCATCGAAACGAACAAATATTTTTGTGTTTTTTCAGTATCGAAGTCCATCATTTAGATAATAAAACGTTTATCTCATTTTTCTTTTAGAATTTACCGTTTTTTTGTAAATATTATTACAACAATGTGTTGTTTTCGCGAAATTTATTACCCTGAATTTTTCTATTCGAAATGATAAATATCCATTTTTATCAAAGACCTTCTATTAAGGTTTGTTTTAGCCGTAATAGGCATCTGAACATAAGCGCTACGCCACCTGGTGACAATCAGAGTCTCTAAAAATCTTGACATAGTTCGTGCATTGGGCTTTGTGTTGATGTGAATTTCTACAAATATTTATATTTTGAAATTATTCTAATAGTTGAGTCGTTCGAATCAAATTTTTATAACGAAAATATACACTCAGAACTAACACAACAAACAATCTGATGTCAATAACTGTAGTTCCACTACTGTCCACCTTGGCGCTGCATTCTTATTTTCAGATGCCTATACAGCCATTGTGAGATCTAGTTCAGTGTAGGATTTCTTGTTATATTCCCTGCGCCCCAAAATTTGTTCTATTAAGCTGAATAATCCAATAAATAAAAATTAATGCACTGCACTGCCATCTGGCGGTATACGTTTCTTACTTTGAAGGCTAAAGACTCTTGAGGAACTGTTAAGCTCAGAGGTATAGATATCTGTCTGTTTTCTCAAAACTATGTCAATACAGCAAGCAGAATTTTAATCAAGCGAACGAGGTGGAGTAGACAAATATTCGACCGCAGCCGTTACCAGCGACTTCTTCGAAACTACCGCTCCGCAAAGCCGTCAACTTGGAGTGGTTGCAAATAATCCCGAAAAACCTCCACGCCGCGAAAACATCCGGCGTGCACAGGAAACCGCTTCCAATGCAAACATTCCGCCGAAAGTTATGCCCTAGAACCTGACGACGGCGGCAACCGCCTCCTACGATAGACTGCCTTCCATCCCGAACACGGATATTGGATTTCGGAGTCTGTCCCGGATCTGGTAGTTATTCCAACATATTGCACACACGCTGCGAGGAAAAGTGGCTGATCCTCTGGGAATACTTCCTGAATTTCGGATAAAGTCGAACGAGATTCGACTGGACCAACAGACGGGCTCGAAATTGAGATAGTTGATCTTCATTTTAGTTCCGACGGAAGTTTATAAGGTAGTTAGAAGGAACGGTGGAGCGCGGTTTGTGATGGGCCAATATTGGGATAGGCGTTGGACCTATCTTCCGGCATCTCGTCAGCGTGAAAGGAGTGAATTGACTGAAAAACCGAGTTCGAACGCTTTTCGGAAGTTTTGGAGGAGCCTCTTGTTCGTAACGAAGCTTTGTCGGGTCAGGACTTCAGGATTTGAGTAGATTGGGGTCTGAAGGATTTATCGGGACAATTCTCGAGGCTTTCCAGAGTTTTATATAGGGATGGAACGTGGAAACCCAGCTTCGATCAGAAAAATGTGCAAAGTCGGACCAATGGTCGGACATATCGAAAGGCAATGCATTAATAAGAGAATGGCGGAACACGAATCGAGCAAATTCATAAAGTTTACTGTAACGTTATGCTTATGTTGGAAACCCATCAGCGGTCAGCGAACCTATTAGCCAGAGAGCCAAATATAAGTATTACAACAATTAGAATAGGAATGGAAGCCGAGCCTGCTTGTTCAGGAAACATTCAATACTCTAAATAAGTAGGTACCTAGTACACTGAATTTTATACTTAATTAATAATTATTAATGTTTGTATGTTGTTGTTTTTAATTGTAGACATGATTCCAAGTTCTCGTCAATAAGACGACTGTAAATAAACATGGAGGTAATCTTATTTGAAGATATGATGTTATGAGAATGAAATGTGATTATTATATGTGTGATTCTTCGATCTCGTGATGATTATGTGAATAAATGTTATATTAACCGTGTAGTGTCGGGTTTATAAAATTCACGTATTTTTTGGGCAGAAGTTTTTTTATCACAGAGGATATTGTTTACATAAAAACATCGCAAAAGATAATTTAGTGCTCAGTTTCATTGTATTATTCATTCATTTCATTTCAATATATGGTTTGCATCGATATTCATCATTCATATATCTCACATTTTTCAATTTTATATCTTTAATTTTCATGGCGTGTACAATACATATGATGTAACTCGCAGTTAGCACGAATAAAATTACTTACTTATTTACTAACTATCTGAATTTTGTATTTCATTGACATTTATTTTCATCGTTTTGATGGAGGATGGACCGGTAACAATTTCAGTAGAAACATTACGTATAGAATATATAATTTCATGCTCCTTAGAAATGAATTTTATATCATTTCATCATTACATATCTCTACATCAAACGTTTCTACGTCCATCCAAGTCTTGAGTTGATGAACATTCTGACAACATTGTTGACTTATAGCGAGATTAAAGAGTTGATAATTCTGATATTCAGAATCCAGGAGAGCATCCAGATTATTCTCGGAATTTATGATTTTTTTATCGAATTCGATCGGATAAAATTGGGTATGACTCGGAAACGACGCGTTTTATTGAAAAAACATGGTTAAGAAAATATTTTCTAAAACGATTGATTCTTTCGAAAAAATAAAGCGTTCGTCTTTTTCAAATAGTTTTATGGTATTTTTGCGTGGATTTATGAGTCGGCAACGCTGTAACTTTTATGTCAAAAGAAATATCGAATAAGTGTTGATTGAGGAATTTGATCCAGGAATAGACTATGTACTCGATCAAATTTCAGTTAATTTGTAATGACTAAAGTGTTTTTCCATAGATTTTCGACATCCTGCGTCTTTCAAATGAAACTGAATCTTGAAAAATGGTGTAGGAAAAAAGTGTTGTGTTTGATGGGAGGAATCAACACTTGAAATATATGTCAAGTCAAAGATGTAGATTTGAAAAGGAAAGGAACAGCAAAAGCAAACCCGAGCTTTTTCAGCTGATCGTACGAGTCAGGATTTTTATTCCGAGCGTTGACAATGATCATGTCTTCTTTCTTCAGGTCATTGAAATCAGACCACTTATGTTGTGAACTAAGATCACTTTTTATCTTCACCAATATTTCTAATTCAATACGAAGACATTCGAATTTAGAGCGCCATATCTCCTTGTTTTTTAAATCCAGCAAATGTACTTCAGAGCTATCAATGTCAATTTCAAAAAGAGAAAATTTTAAATCATTCGTCCTAGCATATTCGAAATTTTCGTTTCAAAATAGTGTCTATCAAATCAATAGTTATTTAATCCACTAGTTTATTAATGACGAGCGCGTTAATGTTTCAGACCATTAATCGCTGGATTAATAAACGAGTTGATTACAAGATTATTCCGTCGACCTCATACCGAATTGAATATAAATTTTGGATTGAAATAAATTTTCATTTTGAATGATAGACAAATTTGACATAATGTAAACTTCTATGTTCATTTCGATATGTCAATATTTATGCTCCCTATGGAACAATTCGAAAAATTCATAGAGGGAATATTGGACATGTTGTGACATTCTGAATAGTTAATATTTAGTTTACATTTATATGATTACTTATGATATCCGATAAGGAACGTGTGGAGAAAGTGGAGGTTGAAGTATTATTTACTTTGCAACTTTTATCACCTGAAATTTCTTCTGCAATCTCTATTTTATTTTGAATGGAGTTTTCAATAAAACCTTCTGTGACAGAAGTTGATTTCCAACCAAGCTCGATAGTGCTTTGACTGAATATTTTATGTTCGGTTGCCATGACAATCATGCATTAAAATAAGAAATCATGCATTAAAACAAGCTATAATAAAAAACACATTTTTCAAGACAAGCTTTTATGATAGCAACACTCATCCGCCATTTTGAAGCCGCCATTTTGAATTCCTCAATTTTGAAAAACCGTAATTTTCGACCCAGAAAACCCCAAGATACCAATTTTGAATAGAATCGGATAATAATCACAGAACTCGTCCGCCATATTGTAGCCGTTATATTGTAGCCGCCATCTTGAATGTTCCAATTATGACCAAAGAATCATCATTGTCGAACCCAAAACCACCCAAATACTAACTTTGAATGGAATCGGATCATAATCACAAAACTCATCCGCCATTTTGAAGCCGCCAATTTGTTTTTTTCTATAACAAATATTTCATGATGCATTGTCACCAGAATTATGTACACCTGCCAAAGGACCCCGCACTTTTCTTATAGCAAATGGCGTTCCGTCAAATATTCTAATTTTTTGCTATAATGTAGTACTCGACCTACTGATCATAAGTGTCCATGGCGCCAACTCAATCCTATGACTAGTTTTTGAGATACAGGGCGTTGAATTTGACAATTACCCACTTTTACTACGCGCGTATCTCGAAACAGAATCGAATGAACTTCAATTTTTCTCAAAAAACATTTCATTCCATTCCCAAGGAGCAACTATATATAGAGAAATATGACCGAAAATCGTTACGAATACAGGGTTATCCATAATTGAATGCTTGCCCGATTTTGAAAGTATAAAATATGTCAGTACCAGAGCGAGAACGTTCGCAAAATGAACTATTACACTAGATATGTTGTTGTTACATCGAAAAAACCTGAAATAACTAGAATTCATACTGTGTGGTTCATTATTATAGAAACTTTTCACAATGAAGGTTAAGTGGACACCCTGTATTTTTGAGTTGATTCAGGGTGTTTGTTTGATTTTTTCAGAACATATCATCATGGACTTCAAAGAATACAGGGTCATTCAGTCATGAAATAATCTGTGAACCTCACGAAAATACCCAAAAACCACCTTTTTTCTCATCACCCACTATTTCAAGATTAACTCCGTTGAGGTGTGAGTTTCCTTTCACCACTGTATTTGATGTAAAAACATCAATACGGCTGAGAGTTTTTATCCTCTTCCTATGACCAGATTTTCGGCTGGAATAAGAATAAAATAACATAAATAAATAATTTTCATATAACATAAAAAATCTGGTCATAGGAAGTGGATAAAAACTATCAGTCGTATTGATGTTTTAATATCAAGTACAGTGGTGAAAGAAAACTCTCACCTCAACGGAGTTAATCTTGAAATAGTGGGTGATGAAAAAAAAGGTGATTTTTGGGTATTTTCGTGAGGTTCACAGTTTATTTCATGACTGAATCACCCTGTATTCTTTGAAGTCCATGATGATATGTTCTGGAAAAATTAAACAAACACCTCAAATCAACCCTAAAATACAGGGTGTCCACATAACCTTCATTGTGAATAGTTTCTTTAATAATGGATCATCCAGTATGAATTCTGGGTATTTCTGGTTCTTTCGATGTAACAGCAACATATCCAGTGAAATAGTTCATTTTGCGAATGTTTTCGCTCTGGAACTGACATATTTTATACTTTAAAAATCGGGTATGCATTCAATTATAGATAACCCTGTATTCGTAATGATTTCCGGTCATATTCCTCTATGGTTGCTCCCTGTTGATAGAATGAAATGTTTCTTGAGAAGAATTGAAGTTCATTCGATTATGTTTCGAGATACGCGCGTAGTAAAAGTGAGTAATTCTCAATTTCAACGCCCCGTATCTCAAAAACTAGTCATAGGATTGAGCTGGGGCCATGAACACTTCTGATCAGTAGGTCGAGCACTACATTATGCCAAAAAATTAGAGCATTTGACGGAACGCCATTTGCCATAAGAAAAGTGCGGGGTCCTTTCAAATCAATCGGACCATCAGAAGTGTGTCATATTCAACTTGGAAGATTTGATTACAGACAGACAGACACCGGGACAGGTGAAACTAAATAAAAGCTTGTAATAGGTCATAAATGGATGATTTCCAGTGCGCTTAAATATGCTTTTATTCTATGGTCGACGGAAAAGGAATTTTTGATGATGCTTCAGCAGGATCAGAGTGTGAAACAATGGATAATTTGTTTTCGAGATTCATAGTCATCATATCATAAAGGTTAATCTACCATATCATCATTGATCGCCAAATGTGACGAAATTGATGTTTCTCTTTTTTTTCGAATGTAACACCCTGATTATTTTTCTCGATATAATACAGAGAATTGAATGCTTCTCATTTTTTCAGAAGCAACGTCTCACGCTACTACGGCCGCTTTAGAACGGAACCGCTTTGTAGGAAGCCAAAACTTCAATTTTTGTGGGAAAATGTGGCCTTGAAGTCTCCAAGAATGCAATGGTAATCAAATGGATCAGTTGTCTGTATATCAACACCCTTTCGTCGAAATAATTTATGATATTTATATGTAAAATGGTCTACCATACAGTGGGTCCCTAATTAAAATCAGAGGTCATGAATAAGCGATGTTATGAATTAGCCATGAATACGTGTTGATTGTTTGAGGTTGGGGAGCACATTCCCTGAGTTCGCAACCACAAATTTTATAAGCCACGTTTGAATGGTCTCAGTAATAATTGAAGAGAATCAGTTCAGCTCCAACTGTAATATTGTTTCAATCATTACATCGCCCTGCGGTATTTAGGTCTTGATGGAGATTAATGTTTGTGCCGACTTCAAATTGGAATACAACTTGATTCTGTTTGTACGAAGTTAGAATTTCTATATGAACTGCTCGTCGAAAGTTGTGTATACTGATGAAATTTGCGCATTTGAGTCCTAATTTTTAAAGTAGGAACAAGCCCAATATTTGAATAAATTCAGCTGTATCTTCAGAGCAAAGATTAGGTAACGGGTGATTTATCAACTATTTTCCCTTTTGACAATACTGAGTTTGACAGCTACCGCACGTTTGTTGTTACTTGACTGAAGTTTATTTCTCGTGTGTGCATCTTGAAGTGCTCAAAAGTATCCTGTCACAGTCTTATGGAAATAATGTTTATTTATTTCAAATTTTGGGAAAAGATTTAGGCGAAAAACCTTTCAAAATACAGCTGTTGCAAGAATTGAAGCCGAACGACCTACCACGCACCATTTTTGATGAATAGGCTCTATAAAAGTTGGCAGAAGATCCACTTTTTTATCGAAAAAATGTCGAAGCTCATTTTTGGCTCAAGGGATTCGTTAGTACGCATAATTGCCGATTTTGGAGTGAAGATCAGCAAGATGAATTGCAAGATCTACCAATGCATCCAGAAAAGTTACTGTTTGATGCGGATTATGGGCTGGTGGCATCATTCCGTATTCCTTCAAAGATGATTGGAATCGCAACGTAACTGTGAATGGTGAGCGCTACCGTGATATGATATCCAATTTTTTGCCCGGAATGGAAGACCTTGACTTGCATGACTTGGTTTCAACAAGTCTAGACTGACAAGCCAGCTTCTATTGACGCATTGGAAGACAACATTGAACCATCAATTACAATAATTTTTCTGAATTTTATGTGATTTATTTCGAATTCATTTCATATAGCTCTCAAAAAATCAACCATTATAACAAACGAGCTTCGTAAATAAAGTTGAAATTGTATATCGAATAAATCAGTATAGAAACTTATTCTCAAGCACCCACTACATCACTCACTCGTCAATTAAATTCTCTCAAAGCTTTCATCGGCAGGCGACGTGATATAATCTCAATTTGCAATCCTCAATTTCCTATACTGATTGATTATTATAGGTTCTACTCAAGTGACAACATCTAAAACAACTCCGTATAAGTGGCAATAAAGGGAAGGGAAGGGAATATACACATTCTGTATGCATTAGTCAAAGCCTTTTCATTCCTTCGGGAAGGCTAGATAGTGATTGGCTTAATTAACAGAGGTAATTGGAAATATATTTCAGTCAGCATTGAAAAAAAGGTAATGGAAATAGCACTTCGTCGTTTGACAGTATAATGTGTTCGTTTGTTTCACCCTTGAGGGATTCCATATAGACGATAGTGTGAAATTTACATCAGAATTGGAAAGCAATGTTACCGAAAAAATTCGAAATGGAATAAAAATCAACTATATGTATAGATATTGTATTGGGAAAAGGTCTCATTGTGTACAGTTCTTCAAACACATTTATTGCTCAATTATGTCCAAGTTTCATTACTTGCAAATATACAGGGTGAGTCTTTGACTTGTACACTTTGAACTTTGTTTGATTGATTATCGACAGTCTTTCTGTTATATACATGACACTGTAGTACTTGCTCTCGTTCAGATTTAGGATACGCCATAGATCAGGTTATATTATTTGATAACAATACCGGATATTCAATTTTATCCTATAACACCAAAGCCACATTTTTTTTTATAAAAACGGCTCAATAAGAGCTGTTTTCGCAACTGCGGTATCTAAAGCTCCAGAGCTCTAATGAACTCCGGTATCTAAGAGCCGAATTCAGAAAATCCCCCTGCAAATGATCAATTCCCAGTATTCTCTAGACTACGTTCTATGTCTCATTATGTGACCAATTTTATACAGGGCGAGTGTTTGACTTGTAAATATATTTCAACTCTCATTAAAGGAAGCACTTTTTTTCTATACTATTTTTCAAAATTCGGTTTCGTTTGAAAGATACAGGGTGTCGAAAATCCACTTTCCTGTTCATATCTTTGAAACCGTAATGATCTGAATTTTGGTTGATTGGTTACTCTATTCATGGTGCATATTTCTCAATCGAAACTTATTCAAAATTGCTTCTGGAATCCACCTTACAGCGTAGCCCACTCATTAATCCAAGCAAAAATACCATAAAACCACTTAAAAAATAGTTCATATTTCATTTTAGAATATAAAAGTATTCTTATGTTTTTTCAATGAAACGTTTTCGAGTCATTACCAATTTTTCCCGATCAAATTTGACGAAAAAATCATAAGAATAATCTGGATGCTTCCCTGGATTTATAATATCACAGAATGGCTGAACTTCATAAACTCTCTGATTATCTATACAAATAAACAATGCTGTAAGAATGTTTATTAACTTTGGCAGGACTTATATGTCAATGGAATACAAAATTAGGATATTTGATTAATATCCCCTACAAACCACGTATTGAATTGAAATTGATGCGGAATGAAATGATACTTAACACTACATGATCTGTGGCGATGTTTCTATCTGAACAATATCCTCTTGGAATTTTATAAACTCGACACTACACGGTTATTATCACATCAATTCACTTTCACTGAAAGTCACATCACCGTTTGCATTCTTTTCTGTAAATAAACGAATCGACCTTTGACTATAGTCTGAGAAATCGACAAATCTTAGTCCATCCCGCCGTTATACCAAAGACCGACTGTTCTGTGGCTATACGCATGCTTCGTTTAACAACCACAGACCATGTGTTTGGTCTGTGGAACACAACGGTTTGTCTTGCGCACCGTTATAGGCGACTGAAATTGGGATCGTAGCGCTCTATCGGCGAGAATCAGAACTACTCCTTCGGCATTTCTAAAGAGGCACTCACTGACGCCATCAGCCGAAAGTAAACAAAACTGGTGCCTTTGCATTAGTTCATCCGTTAACAATAGGGGACGTACTGCTTCCTTGTGTAAAGAGAAAATCAACACAATCTGGCATTTGGTAGGATAAATATGGCATTTCATTTGCCAATATAATCGGACTATGCTGAGTGTTTTTAAGGAAATATCGTGTTTGTACCATTTTTATTCCAATAAGGTTAGTACTGGAGTATTTCCTAAATGTATCAACTCAATTTCAATCGAGAAATATGCTTTGCATCAATTCCAGAAGATCGTTTCAGGGATGTATCTAGCCTAATTTTTTTGGAATGGCTAAATCTCTTCAACAGATCCGAATTCGGAAAAATGGAAAATCAAAAAAAGGTTTTTTTACTTCAAGAATCTTCAGTGGAAATATATGTACTAGTCGAAGACTCACCCTGTATATAATAACACACTTTTATTTCAAAATATAAATAATTTCATCCCGATCGCAACTGCAGTTTGAAAATTGAAGGTTCTAGGTAGTTTATACTTCCCAGGAAAATGTAACCAACAAAGAGCCAATTCAGTTGACAAACATCAGTAAACTAGGATTTGAATTTTTCGTTGCTCCAATTTCCTGGAAAAAGAAATGGCACATGGAAGCTTATGTATGTTTACATAACAACTATAGCTGAATTGAAAAACTGGAAAGCAGATATGCAGACTTTACTCGACTCCGTTTGTCAATAATAACGCTCAAAACTCAATCTTTATGTTCCTTTTTCAGAGAAAACATTGATTTTCGCATTTTTACCCCCCAACATGATGTTTACTCACAGAAGAAAACACGTGCTACTCTCAGACACTCTTTCTATTTAACACGTCTGAGGCGTAACCCGAGGGGAAAGAGGCCATTCTCCCTCAGCGGCATATTCAGTTTCAATTTCCCAGAAAAGTTTTTCCTCCAGGAAATATGATTCCAATCTAAACAAAACTAATACCGTCAGGGGGTTCCTTGACGTGATTCTGAATGGCGCGGTTTTCTGGGGAGATATTTTCTTATTAAAATCGAACGGGATACAAACACTTTCGAGGAGAGGAGAATTGCTCGTATAGTCTGCCAGGGCTTAAACAATTCTCCCAAAATTAATCACAATTATTGAGATAAGTTGCTTCAACTCGAAGTGATTACTTTTTTCAAAAATCAACCCTTGGAATTTGAATAGGAAGGAGTGCTATTGAATAGGTATAATTGGAAATATAACAGGATTCCCAAACATGAAGTTTTTTCTTCTTGTACTGTAACTCTTGAATATTGGCAGAATACATTGATTAAATCAGGTTATCAAATGGGACATTTTCAGTTCCTCGCTACTCCATACGTTTATTATTGATGAGACCACATGAGAAACTCAAATCTTCCGAGGGCCACACTGTACAGAAAACGATTTACATCACATAAGCTTCTTGGATAAGAGTTTATGTTCCACATGAATTTTTCAGTGAAGTCTAGATCTATTACTCACTTCCAATACCATTTTCTTTTGATGGAAGGCTATGGTGTCAAGATATGATTGATGATAAGAGAATATTCAAATTCGCCAGTTTGGGAGATCGGGATTAATAAACATGGGGGTAGAATATTTGAGTATTGTTCAACACTCTAAATTAATGCTGCTGTCATTCCTGGAAAGGATAAAGAGGGATAACAGTCATTAACAGTGTATTGTGGCATGCTTTCGAAGTGAATAGTTTGAGTTCAGTCAATAGCAGTTGGAATATTGATGAACCCAACCTATTCAAATCGAAAAATACAGATTCAACTGATACAGAGAAGTTTGAAGAAGATTTTCACTATAAGACGATGTGATCTCATTTTCTAAAATCATCGGAGTAACAGAGAATGATATCCACCTGTTTTCAATGGGTCAACAATTATTTTTGAATTCAACTATGTATTTCTTTCGAATTGAATTTTGAAAACGTGAATTTTTGACTTTTTCTACGGGATTCGATATCGATTCGATTTTCGACCACAGAAATCGCTTTTGACAACTTACTGTTGTCAATTTTGAAAATGCAGATTGATTCGAATTTTACTGAAGAAGTCGAAGATTAAGTATAGTGTTCAATTCGCGGTAATGGTCAAAACACACTTGATGAATTACACCCCTCGCTTGACGGCTCGGTCTGCAAAATTCGTCTGCGTGTTTTATGACTTACATAACCGCTCATAGAACAATATACTATTACTGCTGCCAAATGAATCATCTTTGATCCCGAATCCTATATATATACAGGGTGTCCCACGGTCGAGTGCCTATTAGACGTTTCTGGAGAACTGAACATATTTGAAATCCGAAAATTGGTATTATGACATTGTTGGAAATTCTCTATAGACCTAAAATATTTTTGGAGCTTGAGCGCTTCCGGTTATACCGGAAGTTGAAATAAATTTGTTCAAAAAATATGTTTTTCAATATTTTCGTTTCTGATATGATTGAGGATTCAATTCTGAATACATTTCTGTTGAAACCATTGTATTCATCCGATTAGTTTTCAAAATATCGAGAAAAAACCTGAAAAAATGTGAAATATTCATCGTCAATGTTATGATCATTATTCTTATTCTGAAAATCCCGAGTGTAAACCGTTCTCACAACGTCAAAGTAGAAGAATGTGAAAAGGTCATGCATCTTTTGAATTTCATAAATATCATCACAGGGTGTTTCAAATTGTGTGTCGAAAGCAGTGATCGAAAATTGGCCATAACTTCTGTTTTTCAAATTAGAACCCTATTTTTTTATGATTGCGTTAGATTCTGCGAAGAAAAATAATGATAGCATTCTCAGATGCTCTTGCTTCTAAATTCAGTAATTCCCGAGATATTTAAGCTTTTCTGAATTCATGTTATACGTAGAGTCAAATTCATCTTATCTTTCGCATGAGAATATTCTGTGGCCAAAGAAGATAAATTATCCCATTAATAATTCACAAGTGACAGCTCTCATTTTAGGCCTTAACCTTACTTCTCGATTTTACTATGGTTTCATAAGAATAGTCATCGAATCTGTTGGCATGAGAATATTCTGTGACCATAGAAAATTAATGATCCTATTAATAATTCACAGGTGACATAATTGTTACTATGGTTTTACAAGAATATTCATCGAATCTCTTCAGGTTCGATGAATTTGACTCTACGTACAACATAAATCCAGAAAAGCTCAAATATCTCGGCAATTACTGAATTTAGGATCAAGAACATCTGAGGGTGCTATCAATATTTTTCTCCGCAGAATCCAGCGCAATCATAAAAAAATAGGGTTCTAATTTGAAAAACAGAAGTTATGGCCAATTTTTGATCACAGTTTTCGACAAAGAATTTGAAACACCCTGTGATGATATTTATGAAATTCAAAAGATGCATGACCTTTTCACATTCTTCTACTTTGACGTTGTGATAACGGTTTAAACTCGGAATGTTCAGAATAGGAATAATGGACATAACACTGACTATGAATATTTGACATTTTTTCAGGTTTTTTTTCGATATTTGGAAAACTATTCGAATGAATACAATGATTTTAACAGAAATGTATTCAGCATTGAATACTCAATCATATCAGAAATGAAAATATTGAAAAAAAAATTTTTTGAACAAATTTATTTCCACTCCTGGTATAACCGGAAGTGCTCAGGCTCCGAAAATATTTTAGGTCTATAGAGAATTTCCAACAATATCATAATCCCAATTTTCGGATTTCAAATACATATGTCCAGTTCTCCAGAAACGTCTAATAGGCACTCGACCGTGGGACACCCTGTATATATATAATGCCATACGATAAATAAAAAAATAAAATTCAGTGTTGCCAGATTTGGATATTTTGCCCGAGACTTTCATAGCAATGTTGCCAAAACTTTGTTTTAAAAATGTTTTAATTCTTTCAAATCATGTTTTTTAAATATTCAAAGAAAACATGATTAAAATCAAATAAAACAGTTTCAAATGAAAAAAAACACATGTTTTTTGCCAACCCTGGAGCCAGGAAACCATTCATGTCCGAAATTGAGAGATACGTTCAGAAATGATCAGTACTTTCAAGTCGTTTTTGAATAAAACGGCCATAGAATCGGCTCATTTCTGCTTGAATTTCAAAATTATGAAACTGACAAATGATTGCATTCCCCTTTTTTTGCGAATGGAGCTTTTCAACAATGAAATAAAAATTTTGACTATGCCTTTTCAGACAACTTTGTGGATAGTTCGTGTTGAGTATACTTGTAGCGTCGCGTTTATGAGTCTCGATCCGATACGTCACAAGGGCATTACATCGATTGAGGTCATAAAGCTGTAGAGCTTATGGCCTCGATCCAAGTTTAAGTGCTCCAGTGCTTTGACGTTCGCTGACGGTCATCATCGCAGATTAGAGACTCAATCGATTGCAATTTTTCAGCAGTTCCACTCGATAGTTCAAACGTAGGCTAATCGTGGAGCATACCCCTGGTGGATCGAGGATAATCTGCTCCCACGTTGGGAATACGGAATCGAAAAAGTTTATTTTTGGCAGAGCCTGACCGTAATTCTGACGATGTAAACGAACCGTGGAAATACCTATCGATGTGATGCAAGGTATGCAATGGAAAAGGGACAGCAAATTACCTATGTCGCGTTGATGTCATGCCTTAGATGAGCAAAAAATAGCATTCACAACCATAATCATCCTCCAGTTATGTGGTGGAGCTTCTATACGTATTATAAAATACGAAGCCCCCATTATCTAGAGAAATGTCGGCTTGTTTGATTCAATGAAAGATTTAAATACAGTCGAACTTCGATAAACCGATCACCTGGTGAGCTGTAATTTCATGAAAATCTGGACAAACGATTTTATTTCCATGATATCTCAGTCAATTTTCGGGATAAATGTATGAAATTTTCAGTACACATGCGGCATAATATTTTGTAGAATAAGTATTATTCGATTTTCCGTTTTTCTTTGTATATTAGGAGAAAAATATGAAAATATGGAAATATGACCAATAAGGTTCCTAATTCATAATTCATCTGAAAATTGAGGGGGCAATTAACAAAAAAACTGATCAATACACATTCTGGAAAATATTATTTCGTACCTATGTAAACTAAAAATTTCATACATTTACCCCGAAAGAAACTCAGCACAAAAATGTGTGAGAATCAAAAATCAGAAGATAACACGGTTTGTAGAGCTCAGAAGAACAAGGACCATCACACTGTTCTTCGGGAAGAAACGTTGGTCTGTAAATGGATTCCTGATGTGGAAAAACATATCTAGTCCGGAGCAGTCATTCGTCGGGTTACAATCGCCGACGGAAAGACTTCTGAAGCAGTGAAACATCAAGTGAAATTCCTATCGGACAAAGGCTTTAATACACGGAATATATACTCAAAATTTGAAATATTTGCAGCACTTGTATACAGGGTGTTTTTTAAGGTGAGGCTTTTCTTTCGACAGATGGTAGACCTCACCAAAATAAGTCATTTCACCAAAAAATTCGTATATGAATTATGCCCCTGTTTCGAGAAAATTTCTAGAATTTTTTCTAGTTTCTAGGTGAATCTGAAAATTTCTCAGTCTGAACCTACTCCCCCGCCTGCTCCTCCGTAGATATCAACATCCCTTGTATTTTATCTTCTTATCTAACATATTTGCAAACAATTCTAGTGCGTAGAATTTTGCCATAATATGCTGATTTTTCATAGATTTTTTTAATTTAAAATTTTATATGTATAAGAACTTTTCGGTAAATGGCTCATTTTGATGAGTTCTATCACCTGTCAAAATAAAAGCCTCACCTCAAAATATTTTTGGAGCTTGAGCGCTTCCGGTTATACCGGAAGTTGAAATAAATTTGTTCAAAAAATATGTTTTTCAATATTTTCGTTTCTGATATGATTGAGGATTCAATTCTGAATACATTTCTGTTGAAACCATTGTATTCATCCGATTAGTTTTCAAAATATCGAGAAAAAACCTGAAAAAATGTGAAATATTCATCGTCAATGTTATGATCATTATTCTTATTCTGAAAATCCCGAGTGTAAACCGTTCTCACAACGTCAAAGTAGAAGAATGTGAAAAGGTCATGCATCTTTTGAATTTCATAAATATCATCACAGGGTGTTTCAAATTGTGTGTCGAAAGCAGTGATCGAAAATTGGCCATAACTTCTGTTTTTCAAATTAGAACCCTATTTTTTTATGATTGCGTTAGATTCTGCGAAGAAAAATAATGATAGCATTCTCAGATGCTCTTGCTTCTAAATTCAGTAATTCCCGAGATATTTAAGCTTTTCTGAATTCATGTTATACGTAGAGTCAAATTCATCTTATCTTTCGCATGAGAATATTCTGTGGCCAAAGAAGATAAATTATCCCATTAATAATTCACAAGTGACAGCTCTCATTTTAGGCCTTAACCTTACTTCTCGATTTTACTATGGTTTCATAAGAATAGTCATCGAATCTGTTGGCATGAGAATATTCTGTGACCATAGAAAATTAATGATCCTATTAATAATTCACAGGTGACATAATTGTTACTATGGTTTTACAAGAATATTCATCGAATCTCTTCAGGTTCGATGAATTTGACTCTACGTACAACATAAATCCAGAAAAGCTCAAATATCTCGGCAATTACTGAATTTAGGATCAAGAACATCTGAGGGTGCTATCAATATTTTTCTCCGCAGAATCCAGCGCAATCATAAAAAAATAGGGTTCTAATTTGAAAAACAGAAGTTATGGCCAATTTTTGATCACAGTTTTCGACAAAGAATTTGAAACACCCTGTGATGATATTTATGAAATTCAAAAGATGCATGACCTTTTCACATTCTTCTACTTTGACGTTGTGATAACGGTTTAAACTCGGAATGTTCAGAATAGGAATAATGGACATAACACTGACTATGAATATTTGACATTTTTTCAGGTTTTTTTTCGATATTTGGAAAACTATTCGAATGAATACAATGATTTTAACAGAAATGTATTCAGCATTGAATACTCAATCATATCAGAAATGAAAATATTGAAAAAAAAATTTTTTGAACAAATTTATTTCCACTCCTGGTATAACCGGAAGTGCTCAGGCTCCGAAAATATTTTAGGTCTATAGAGAATTTCCAACAATATCATAATCCCAATTTTCGGATTTCAAATACATATGTCCAGTTCTCCAGAAACGTCTAATAGGCACTCGACCGTGGGACACCCTGTATATATATAATGCCATACGATAAATAAAAAAATAAAATTCAGTGTTGCCAGATTTGGATATTTTGCCCGAGACTTTCATAGCAATGTTGCCAAAACTTTGTTTTAAAAATGTTTTAATTCTTTCAAATCATGTTTTTTAAATATTCAAAGAAAACATGATTAAAATCAAATAAAACAGTTTCAAATGAAAAAAAACACATGTTTTTTGCCAACCCTGGAGCCAGGAAACCATTCATGTCCGAAATTGAGAGATACGTTCAGAAATGATCAGTACTTTCAAGTCGTTTTTGAATAAAACGGCCATAGAATCGGCTCATTTCTGCTTGAATTTCAAAATTATGAAACTGACAAATGATTGCATTCCCCTTTTTTTGCGAATGGAGCTTTTCAACAATGAAATAAAAATTTTGACTATGCCTTTTCAGACAACTTTGTGGATAGTTCGTGTTGAGTATACTTGTAGCGTCGCGTTTATGAGTCTCGATCCGATACGTCACAAGGGCATTACATCGATTGAGGTCATAAAGCTGTAGAGCTTATGGCCTCGATCCAAGTTTAAGTGCTCCAGTGCTTTGACGTTCGCTGACGGTCATCATCGCAGATTAGAGACTCAATCGATTGCAATTTTTCAGCAGTTCCACTCGATAGTTCAAACGTAGGCTAATCGTGGAGCATACCCCTGGTGGATCGAGGATAATCTGCTCCCACGTTGGGAATACGGAATCGAAAAAGTTTATTTTTGGCAGAGCCTGACCGTAATTCTGACGATGTAAACGAACCGTGGAAATACCTATCGATGTGATGCAAGGTATGCAATGGAAAAGGGACAGCAAATTACCTATGTCGCGTTGATGTCATGCCTTAGATGAGCAAAAAATAGCATTCACAACCATAATCATCCTCCAGTTATGTGGTGGAGCTTCTATACGTATTATAAAATACGAAGCCCCCATTATCTAGAGAAATGTCGGCTTGTTTGATTCAATGAAAGATTTAAATACAGTCGAACTTCGATAAACCGATCACCTGGTGAGCTGTAATTTCATGAAAATCTGGACAAACGATTTTATTTCCATGATATCTCAGTCAATTTTCGGGATAAATGTATGAAATTTTCAGTACACATGCGGCATAATATTTTGTAGAATAAGTATTATTCGATTTTCCGTTTTTCTTTGTATATTAGGAGAAAAATATGAAAATATGGAAATATGACCAATAAGGTTCCTAATTCATAATTCATCTGAAAATTGAGGGGGCAATTAACAAAAAAACTGATCAATACACATTCTGGAAAATATTATTTCGTACCTATGTAAACTAAAAATTTCATACATTTACCCCGAAAGAAACTCAGCACAAAAATGTGTGAGAATCAAAAATCAGAAGATAACACGGTTTGTAGAGCTCAGAAGAACAAGGACCATCACACTGTTCTTCGGGAAGAAACGTTGGTCTGTAAATGGATTCCTGATGTGGAAAAACATATCTAGTCCGGAGCAGTCATTCGTCGGGTTACAATCGCCGACGGAAAGACTTCTGAAGCAGTGAAACATCAAGTGAAATTCCTATCGGACAAAGGCTTTAATACACGGAATATATACTCAAAATTTGAAATATTTGCAGCACTTGTATACAGGGTGTTTTTTAAGGTGAGGCTTTTCTTTCGACAGATGGTAGACCTCACCAAAATAAGTCATTTCACCAAAAAATTCGTATATGAATTATGCCCCTGTTTCGAGAAAATTTCTAGAATTTTTTCTAGTTTCTAGGTGAATCTGAAAATTTCTCAGTCTGAACCTACTCCCCCGCCTGCTCCTCCGTAGATATCAACATCCCTTGTATTTTATCTTCTTATCTAACATATTTGCAAACAATTCTAGTGCGTAGAATTTTGCCATAATATGCTGATTTTTCATAGATTTTTTTAATTTAAAATTTTATATGTATAAGAACTTTTCGGTAAATGGCTCATTTTGATGAGTTCTATCACCTGTCAAAATAAAAGCCTCACCTCAAAATACACCCTGTATGTATCGGGTGTTTATTTTAGAGTGATAGATCTTCAAATTGTAATAAAATACATTCAAATTAAATTGAAACCAAATTTTTTTTATTTGGGAGAAAATTAATGTTTCAAAAATAATTTCTGGCATATTATGTCCACCACGACTAGCTCTGAGTAATCGCATTCGGTCAGACCAATTTTGGACCACTTCTTCGAGAAGTTCAGGCCTTATTTCAGCAATAACACGAGTTATGTTGACTTCCAAAGCGTTTATTGTTTCTGGTTTATCATCATTAACCAAGGACTTGACATAACCCAAAAGAAAATGGGCGTTATGTCGCATGATCTTGGAGGCATGCAATGAATAGGAGAATTCGAAGACTTCCAATATCTAGAAAAACATTATAGATGAAATTCCGGTTGATCCGAATTAAAAAGATCCAGGACGTGAACAAGAATGCTCTCGCGTCAATACTTTCCATAATATACTTCACCACAATCTTCGTTACGGACCGCATAACCACCATCAAAGCACCGTTTCCACCCCAAAAACTTTATCCATATCACCTCCAGTCTAATAATAATTCCCTAATGGTCTCGCATCAGCTAAAACCCTGTCAAAGTTTGACGACTTCCATAAGAGCACCACGTGTCGAAAAAGGGGGGCATTTCTCTTCGTTACCCCTAAAGCTTCGCCCGCACAGGTTTCATCGCGTCAACGAAGCGGAGGGTGCATAAAAATTTCGCGTTGTACGTGCCCGGCATTGCTAAGCCGCTTCCATTGCATTTTGAAGTTTGTCAATATCTCCCTGTCATGCCGAACAACACCCTGCATGAATTCGGGATTCTGTGAACGTCCGAGAAGATAGCGGAGCCAATGAATTTTTTCCATCCCGTATAAGATGCGGATGAGTGTTAGGATAAGTGTTTGCCAAATGTCCGATACATCGGGCTTGGCTGGATGTCGAGAAATGGACCCCCGGAGTGACCTGAACATGCTCTATTCGTATAAGACGTAAATGTATATTGTATATTATCACTGGTCACTGGGTTTGTTGATGAATACAGAGTGTTCTTTTGTGATCGGATATGGATGTCTCGATTACTTATCAGAGCAGGCTTAAGGGGACGATATACCCTGGCCGACGGCTACGGCACCGATTCTCCATTCAAAAAGTGCCTTCAATTTTTCCAAGGTTTCACCCCCTTAATTTTTCACCTAAAAGCTTGATTTTTTTAAATTGAAGTTAAAGGATGTCTTGAGGGCACTCCAATTTCTTCTCTTTGAAAAAATCATTTTTTCGCATGAAAAAATCATTTTTTCGCATGAAAAAATCATTTTTTCGCATGAAAAAATCGATTTGAATTTGAGAGTCTATGAAAATTGACTACATAAACGTTTTTCTGCGATTATTTTCAGAAAATTCATTGGAGTGCCCTCGACAAATCAATTTTCTATATTATAAAGAATTCCATTTGGATAGGCGATTAAATAATGCAAAAAATGATGGAAATACTGAAAAGACTCCCAGAGAGTGTGAGAGAACTGTCTGAAATTCCAGGAGAATAAAAAAAAATCAAGCGTGAACTTGGAAAAATGAAAGGCGCTTTTCGAATGGAAAATCGGTGCCATCGGCCAGAGTATGACGTCCCCTTAAGGAGGGGCAAATCTTAGAATAATGCATAGCAGGAGAGCAGGAGTACCCACTATATTTCGAAAAGCGGAATTTGAAAACTAGTCTATGTTACAAGGTATCTAGAAAGGGAATCGGGTATTTGTAAGTTCAATAAAACAAAGATTATCGCTGAGCAATAAACAAAATATAAGTTTGTTGATGTAATGGATGTAAGACACTGAAATTGATGGTTCTATTGGTACACTTATCTTTGCAGTATCGAATTTAGACAGAAAAATTTCATGAATTCAATGAATGACTCGAAGGAAAATGGTTATCCTGCCCGCTTGATTAACAGAATATTGAATTCTTACAATCCTAACCCTTTGAGAGAAATCGACTGAGCAAGCAAACAGGAAGTTTTTCAAAATTAGGTATGTATGTTCCCGGGTTATCTGCCCAGCTACGCTCTTGCCTAAATGAGGAGAATGTAAAAATAATTGGTTATTTCAACAACACATTAAATAACCCAGTGTTCATTTGTCTCAAAGACAAGATTCCAAAAAAGTTCCAATCAAACATCGTTTACTGAATTAAATGTTGTCATTCTGAGAAATGGCTATAATCAAAAAACAGCACTAATAGCATTGCCTCAAAACAGGACATTCTTCCAATTCTGATTTGGACGACATAGATATTCTCCAAAGAGAAAGTACCTAAATACAGAAGAAGGCTTTTCGCTGCAATGTTTTACATTAGGAAATCAACCAACTGTGTCAATTTTAGATCGGATCTTGATAATTTAAGCTCTTTAATATAGTAGGGGAAGTACGTACAAAATGACATAGGGTTTTATTTCAGAGGCATAACTTGTTAGTAGTGAATCACAGCAAAGTCATATTCTACACCTAAGATCTTTGGTCCTTTCTTTATAAAATCTAATCAACCCCTATGAAATTAAAGTACCAAAAAATAAAATATTCTTAGATTAATTGGGATAAACAAATTTCATTTTATTCTCATGCTATGGACAAAATGACATACCGGCATCAGGCAACTGTAGTTTTCTACTTATAGTTACAAAACCCCAATGCAAGCGGTGCATGCATCGTAATTCGTAGCCAGTCTTCTCCAGAGCTTATCCTGGAGAAGATCAAAATCGGGAAAACAAGTCATAACAATAGATAGATGGATAGTCGTCTTCATCATCTAGTTGCTAGGAACATTTTCTTCTTCATTGTCTTTTTTAAATTATGCCGTAGGGACTTGTCTCCTTGTCTTTGGAGGAGGTATGGGCCCTTTTTTTTATTTGATTGCAATCATATTAGGTGAAGAAGTTGAAACTAAGTACGTTTATCGAGTCTTCGGCTCACGTTTGCCTTGTCCACTTATGGGTCGTCCTTTAGGGATTGGAGAAACCTCCTCATAGGATCAGCAAGAATAGGTTAAGATACATTGCCTTTATTAGCCGCAGAATATTTTGTTATGAATATGTTAAGACAAGTCCTGGTTCTTTGTTTGCTGATGGAGCCTGGGATGGATTGTCTTGATGTTATCTGGTAGATACGGTTAATTCAGCTGAAATACTTATGTCATTTTGAAAATTTAGAAATACATATATCGAATTAATACAAGAAGTATATTCAACATAAAAAAAGCTTCGTGAATACAATGAAGAATAAGTGAAGTTTGAAATGAATGCAATATAAATGAAAAAATGGTGAAAACTGTCCATTTCTTCTTAAAATTTGGCGCAATGAAAAAAAACTCTTAACCTATTGTTTTCTATTATCACTCATAACGACCGAATGAACTAGAGTAGCGCTTGCAAATTTTCAGAGGTCAATAGAAGCCACTCGAGTCGTGTGATGTGGTAGGCAGTTCCGCATTTGATACCTCCACCAAACTCTAATTATGATGCCTATGTCATTTTGTCCATATATGTCATTTTGTACGTATTACCCCAAGTATAATAAAAAGAAACAAAATTTGATCCAGTGTTCTCTAGGTCATGTTGTTATTTTGTTTCAATGCATTCTTATTTCTTGCTATTATGCGATGGACTCTTCTACTATTTCAATACCCGCACAATTGTTGATATTCGAAAATGAGTGTTTGCCTCTCTCTTCTGTTTTTCACTGGTTGTTGCTGGGCAATTCTTCTATCCATACTGTTGATTAGTGTTTTAATATTTAAATCACAATTATTTGTTTTTATCTCTATGACCTTTTGAATTCGACATTTAGAATTTTATCCTACTTGTATATCACCTCATTGTGTCCTGTGTTGCTTGGAGAAAGGAAAAGAATTCGTTTTTAAATTGTACTCTAGAAAATCGATGTATGATTACCGTTCATTTGTATAATGTTTTACAGTTAATGTATATTTTAGCTTTAATTGATTTATCTCGGTGAGTTGTATCTGTTTCTCAACCTCCTTGAGTTCTGTAAAATTTGTAATATTTTTGAGCCTGCATAGATGATCCGAAACTGCAGCGCAATTTGAAGTAGAAACCATTTGCCTAAATACCGAATCCCATATACTTCTTTAGTTCCATTTACTCAATGCCATATCGCCTTCTGAAAATCAAGGCGCCAAAAAGACATAATAATCACTATCTTTGCTTCAATCGCAGGACTATACCCCCAGGAACATAAAGAAATTGGCTCAGATTTCTTAGACGTTAGTCTTGAACCGTCGCTAATGAAAATGATTGGTAACGACCTTCTCTCATGTCTTTATTAGGTGATAATTTGTGGAGCTCGGATGGCCTCATAACCCATGAGGCCCTAGCACGTTATTATCGGTTATTACGTGAGTCAACTTCTCTCGGAGATACAAAAGTGGACAGGAGGTCCTCGGACGTTGCCCTTTTGCAGAACCGCATATGTGGGGTGGCTTTTATTACTTACATCAGACGTGGTTTATTAGCTGAAATCCACTAAGAGAATTGCGTTTTCCTGAAAGATCTTTACGCAGGGGAGTTTGTTTGCGCTCATCTTGATCCGTTAAGACGTACGGAGGTTCCTTATTGAATGACTGTCAGATGTAACGAAGGGAAACGGAGGGTTTGTACGTTGAACCTGAAATTGATACAGCATCAGGTTATTTGGGATGTTTGATGAGGATTTTGTCGGCCATTTTTCAGTAAGTGCTGGGTTCCTTTGAACTCGGTGGGATACACAAATACTTGCGGGTGTTTGTATTAGACGATAAGGGCGAAATGAATAATTTCTCTTGATACGAGTATACCGCTGATATTCAAGAAATTAGTACTTAGTATTTTACTTTAGGATGAATCGGGTGTTTTTTAGAGAGATAGATAGGGATAACTGTTATTTGACAGAAGGTAGAAGCTACAGTGGCTTTATACAAGGTGCGGCACGGAGGGCGGACGTTTTTCGGATGGGCATAACTTTCCCCCACTGAGGACGAGAGAAGTGGGGAAGGTGCCGTTAGACTCGTGTGTTCCTAGCATTTATTTACCAGTTGTCGTCATGGAGCCTTGGACGGTGGAGCATCGTGTTTTCGCCTATGATAGTTTCGTCCGAAATAATGAGTCAGTCACGGTCGTGCAGCGTGAGTTTCGTCGCCATTTCCACATTCATCGGAATAGAGCTATTCCCTCTCGAAACACCATCCTTCGTTGGGTTGAATCACTTCGCAGACGTGGTGAACTGATCAACAGAAGACCAAGAGGACCTGTGCGAACAGTTCGAACGCCTGAAAATGTTGAACGCGTTCGACAAGCCATTCTTCGCAGTCCGTCGCGATCTGCTCGGAAACATGCTGCTGCACTTCGCCTCAGTGATCGTTCGGTGAGGCGAATTTTGCATATGGATCTTCGCTTTCACCCCTACAAATTGGCCATTGTGCAACAGTTACACCAGGTTTGGCGATGTTCATTGGCCTCCCCGGTCCCCAGATTTATCCATATGCGATTTTTTCTTATGGGGACACCTCAAGGCTAGAGTATACGAGACCAAGCCCCGAACTCTGGACGAATTGAAAAGGGCTATTCGCGTGGAAGTTGCCCAAGTTGAGAGAGCGATGTTGGAGAGAGTCTACGCGAACTTCCAAGAGCGCCTCCAGCACTGCATCACCGATTTCGGCCACCACATGCCTGATGTGATTTTCCACACTTGACTGTCTCAAATGCTATTTCCTTGAGAATCTGATTCCGTCAATAAATGTGTTTTTGAGTAAAAATTAACGCTTTTATTATTTTTTTAAAACCATCCATCCTCCGTGCCGCACCCTGTACAAGACAGTGGCGACAATAGGGTCATAGAACACGTTTTTGCACAAACATGGCGGATATTTGTTTACATTTTAGTATCGTGCTGTTTGACATTTGACTCGATTTTGAGCTTTATACACTATGACATGACAACAAATCAATGAAAGTCCGCCATTAGTGGTCGAAAACAGTCCGACCAATCAAAACGTGAACGTCTATTGTCGCCACTGTCCTGTATAAAGCCACTGTAGTAGAAGCCATGTTGTTTTGACATTTCTGTTCAGTGATCATTGACAACTTATCATGGAAAGACTCACGCCACAACGTTTACAAATTATTGAAATTCATTTGCAAAATCAGTATTCTATTCGCTATCTCACTTCGTGAAATTTATGGTTTACCTAATCGTCCATCAGAGCAGCTTATCCGTCGAACTTCCGATAGATTTCGGACATTTTATTTACTTGATGCAACAACTCCAAGACGAAGAACTGTACGTACAGAAAAAAATATCGCTGCTGTAAGTGATTAATATGTTAATGAAGTACATGAACTCAATTTGTAAAAAATTTTGATGTGAACTTCGTTATTTCAAATGTAAAACCCTGTATATATTTATACGTATTTGAATTCTTAGTTTAATTCTGCAATGATTTAATACATAATATGCCTGATTTTGCCTGATTCTCAAACTTTTTGACAGAAAGATTGTCACAAATTAGTCTTCAAAATCCCTCATTGTAAGAATTTCTTTTGAAACAATGAAACGAAAGAAAGTACGCTGATGCTGCTTCTTGTATAAATTATGAGGAGATATTATGCAGGGTGCCTGAAACAGGGCTTCGAAGTGAGCCTCAATAAAATTATGAAATCTCATTTTTTCAAATGGGAACCATATAATTTTATACATAATTCCGATCGATTGCTCGTCAAAAAGTAGTTAGAGTGTGCCAAACATTTCATGTCTTTAAAATGAGTAGTTTCACCGTTATCGAATAAAATTCGAATTTCACGACTAAAGCCAGGTTTCTTTTTCTAAACATCAAGTTTATCAAGATAATTTTAAAGTAGGCTAAACGATGAATTCAAATATGTCTAAAATTTTATTGATCCAGTTCCAAGATCGCTTTCTTTGATATGGAGAGTTTCCTAGAATTATTCTATTTGGAGTGTTGTATTTTATTGGAGTGATTCATAAAACTTTGTTCAATATTATAGCTAAGGCAAATCTATTGCACTCCAAAATCGGTCTCTTGAAGACAAACGGGTTGAATTGCGTCTGAAACATAACTTTTAATCGAACCTATTCCGTACAGATTTATTTGAAAAACCATTTCAATCACGCCGTAACGAGGAGATGAATAGTGAAAGGAAAAATCGATCCATTTGCCATGGAACTTCTGATGTAGTGAAGGTTAAATTCCCCTCAATATCAAAATGGCATATTCTGTGGGAAAATATCCACACTTTCTCATCGTTTGATGGAAAACCTAGAATAATATCCAACAACTTATGTTCTCGATCCTCCAAGGTAGCATTTCAAAAGGAGTGGAAATCCCTTTGATGCGCAGAAGAATTCTTTAGAAGTTAGCTCAGGAAAACTTACAATTGTGTGGAGAACGTAGATGTTGAGGCAAAGATTTGATAGAAGTAAACCTCTGGAAGATAGAGAATTATTATTATCTTAACAAGAATTTCTGAAACTTCCTAAACACCAATAATAAGATCATAAGTATTATGCGTGGTAATAGTTATTCTATATATATATGATTGGATGAAGTTTGTGATGGAGGGGACAAAGCCCAGAGTAACTGAGAGACACGCCACTGTTGTCAATTCTTTGTTCTCGTATTATATTTGATGTGATCACTATAATGTTTTGAAACATCGTTATACAACTTAATTTTCATCGAAGTTGATATAAAACTCATTCTCTGAAAATACAAATACTGATGTGACAACCATGCCTAAAAATTATAAATAGAAACATAACCTTCTTATTTGTCATCATTCGACATTTCGACGTCTTCTCTGCGAACTATAGAATGGCGTTTCTTACAGTCAAGTCTAGGGGTATTCTACACTCTATATTCTATACTCCTAGGTTACGTCAACGACTGACGACTCTACACAGTTGCCAAATCCATAATTATTCTTACCAATAATCTGCACTTCTCAAAATGAAAAAAAATCATTAATGCTTCCTAAATAAGAAGACCGGCCTATATATAACAATTCTCACCTGTGTAGACTAGGGATAATTATTTTCAAATGAATTTCTCACCTATCTGCTAACTTGAAACCTCTTTATCTTCAATAAGGAGATCGTAAATTGAATAATGTTATGAAGCTTTAGGGAGTACAAATGAAAATGCATTATGATAACAGAAAAACATCCAAAATCGACATTATATTATGATGTTATTAGGAGAGTGGAAGCAAAGGCTCTTTCAGGCTAATTCTTTTTTTGTGATCTGGCAATGCAGCACGTCATGACGAGTACAAGCAATCAAAAATCTCGCTAGCCACCGACGTCACACGATTTCCCGCTTCTTCTGATCGTTTGGATTCGGCAGATTATTTTTGAGTTTTCAATATTTTTTTAAGAGGGGTTTATACCGTTCGACGTTCAGTTCAAAACGCGATTCGGAATTTCTCACGATAGAGACCACCGATTTATATGGGGTTTTCACGATTATTCAATTTGAAGAGTCCCTCAGGTGGGAAAGTCATAACTTTTTTTACATTCAACATTAATTTTTTTTTCATTCGACGAAAAAAAACGTTATGAACTTTCCCACTTGAAAAACTTCTCAAATTGAATAATAGTGAAAACCCCATATAAATCGGTGGTCTCTATCGTGAGAAATCCCGAATCGCATTTTGAACTGAACGTCGAACGGTATAGACCCCTCTTAAGAGTATAAATTGATGAAGAAAAAATTGAAAAAAAAAATCACGAAATACGTGAGAATCCAATATGTCAAAATATATTTGTTCTGAAAATGACTAGAAATGCCCATTGTTCTCTTACCGTTCTTCTAATGAATAAAAGTTTAGTGGTGTTGAATAACAAATATTTTAATCGAAAAATTTTCTGCCGAATATCCCTCGGACATTGACAAATGCCTCATAATTTTATGACCAATTTCCAAAGCTCGTTCCTTAGTGACAGCCATCAGCTTCCGATTGTTATAAAAATTATCTCGTCTTTCATCAATTACCTATACGGATATTACTACTATGATATTCTGAGTACTTTACTATTCTCTCAGTTCTGTTTTCGCCCGTAATTTTAATGAAGTAATTTTCAGTTTGAAAAAAGGTCAGATATAGGTGAACCTTTATCTATCCTATATCTTATACAATTGGCAACACTGTATTGAATTTGGAGGGAAGGAGCCTACTTATTCATGCTCACCCAATTCCGAAATGCCATCCACCGTGAAACACACTATACCAACTAATTCATTTTCGCAGAACAATTCATATCATGCTGTTTAGATGCCATTCACAAAATTTGATCCTTACTATCTATAAGTCTGAAGCTATAGTTCTCGACTTGAAGCCTTCAACATCAGGACAGAATGACATCGAACGGGCTTTTTCAAGACATGTAATGGAATGACTTCCTTCCCCCTTCGTTGGTATCCCAACAATTCCAGCAACTGACGCTCTTGATTCGGATCTAAGTTTTCATCAGGTATGTCATATTCATTGTGAAACATCTCAAACACAGCGGAAAATGGTTTCGGGGATTTAAATTAGTGCAACCGAGAATTCCGTTGCAATGCTAAGACATTCATGGCATGTAATCAGTGTACTGAGCTCAGCTTTCTTCTTAGGAAGAGAAAATGGGAAGAATTTTGGAGAGATAAGAGAAATGGAGACAAAGCATTTATATTAATATGTGTAAATACTTTCCTGCAAGCTTCGCCTATGAAATTCCGAGAACATCCATGTTTTTATCACCAGTCCGTACAAATTTCGTATTCGACATAGCTCTAAAAGATGTTTCCCCTACTTGAAGGTAATTCAGACTGAAACTGTTATCAAAAGAGTGTGATTAATTTCTAGGCACAATCTTCTGCGAGTTAGATTTTATGGCCCTGTTTTAATGACATACGTCAAACAGAACTGTCATCCGAAGCCTAACATGTAGTTTTGGTCCTTATTCCATCTTGAACAAAATCCTAATCAGTGTCAACACCAGGATTTTTTTACATCTATCATTCCAGTCAACCATCAAAATTCTGACATATTCATTTCGACCTAACGTTTCGTTAATCAATATGAAAAATTGACTGTATTCTCATCTAAATAACAAGCTGCATCCAATATACACTTGCCGGCTGTGTAGCTAATGCAAGGAGACAGGTCCTGACAAGTGATTCTAATAATGTTAGACTCTCCCTGCTCCCTTATAACAACGCGAGTAACATCTGCTTTATATCTATAACAAGGAAGGAAAATTAGTTCCGCGAAAATCAGATTCAATTCGTGACAGTTCCAGTACAATATAGACCTTTAATTAGATAACGCCCGCGCTTCTAAAATTCGTAAACAGGATGTATTTCCCCTGGAAATTCAATGGATTGTAAGAATTTTATGGGAAAGCTTCTGATTCGGATGCGTAGCTTGGAAAAGTAATTACACAGTTGTAGACAATTCTTGAGATAATTGAATATCCATTGAATATTCAATTACATTTTGAAGGCCACGTTCCATATCATGTTGTGGAATGATTGAAGTAGGCTCAGGACAGAGAAAAAATATTCAATAATTGTTGATTCAGAACTTCGCATCATAAATGGCGAAAACCTTCGCGAAATTTCGATGTTTTCGTCGGAATATCCGTTCTGAAGAAACTACCGCCTTCATTGATTTCGGAAACTCACCCTTTCCCAAAAAAATGACCAGATTTTAGTATTCGAACGACCTCTGGAAAACTGAGAGGGCTTAGATTGAGTAACAGTTTAAAAGTTTTCTCAAAACCACAGACAGAGAGACCTCAACGCAAAGGGCTAAAAATAAACATATAATGTGAGCGTTGCGGATAATGAGTACACGAAAGTGTAGGTACTTAATAGCTATACGCATGCGTCATGTACTTTCGCTGCGAAGGGAAGGGACATACCATGGTTATCCCATGTGGAATTTATTGAATCGTTATCGCAATATTCTCCTTGATATACTACAACAAGCCACTCACCCTTTATCGCACCTGCGCACTAGTTCTCGTGATTGCCAGATAGAACCCACTAGATGTCTCAAATTTAATTTCATAGATCAAATTTAGAACGAAAAACTGTCTAGGAAGTGTGACGGAGCCAAATTAATGTTAGTTCGTGCTGTCTTATTTATGAGTTTTCAAACTAAACGATTTCTCAACAAAAGAATCTTTTACAGTGAATTGATAAAATTCACAAGTGGGACGCCGAACATTACCAGAAGGAGAACACTACTGTACTCAATTCACATTGTTTCATAGATCACTTACCTGTCATCTCTTCGTTATATTTCAAATCGTGACAGAGTGGACTTTATCGCGCTTACCTGAAAAGAAAAGAAAATTAAAAATTGAAAAGTCAAAAATCGCCATGAGATACAAGAATAGTTCCAGAAGAACGATGAAACCCGCATCCAGAAAAAAAAACTCGAATTTGCCTATAGGCAATGTTTGTTAGCACACGTTACTGTAAACTGCCATAAAGAATGTTACATTTTCGACTTGCTTTGATTACTTTTGCGTGTGCGTAATGAATATTGGTACGCTTAGTATTAATGATAACAATCGGCCAAGTAATAAGTCTACGTTTCTGTTCAATCTAATCTCTATAGCTTGGAATGAATTTTTTTCACAAGATCAATTCGTCTTGTTCTGATTCATCTGGTGGCTTCAAAGGGCTCATAAAATTCAAAAGTAAATAATGAACATTTCATCAAGTGATCCATGAACTTCAACGTTCACACGCTGGTGACCAAAATAGGTGCTGATACTGCATTCTAAAAGAAACCGATGTCGAGAAAGGTCTTTCAATACAGCACTTGTGAGTGTTCATAATACCACATTCATAAAATTATGGTAAAAAAAAAATTTCTAAATTTATAACAACGGAAGGCTTGGCTCCAATTTTTCTAAAAAAAAAAGTAATGGAGTTTGAAACGTGAACAAGAAAGAATGGAAAATCATTGTACTCTCGTTGAAAAACTGTACAAATTTTCGGATAAAGGAACATAAATCAAAAACTATTTCAGTTGCAACGTTTCGACAACTTTTGTTGTCATCTTCAGGCCAGAATCCGAGAAAACCTTATTAAGTCACTATTTGGTTAAATATGCAAATCCTTGCAAATAACAAACTGTTTGAAGAAATGGATTTAACACCTCCAGAATTAGGAAAAATTGCGAATAATGTTGCGAATAATATAATACCATAAAATCATAATCCATGTATGAAAAAGAATACGAAAAACTTGTGAATTGGTCTGAAGAGAATTCGGTTATTTGAATTTCAGGTAATGTTTTGTTAGCGTATTTTGAATAACGAAGGTATTTATGGAGTAGGACATCATTCAATGTAACGCAGTATGGTTCAGAAATGGATGAATAACAAATTTCCAACGAGTATTGATTGAGAAAAAAGTAGAGAACTAGCTATAGGACAACGTATAACTTCACCTTCCAAACGGAAACTTTGGGATTTTTTTGCAAAAACTAAGAGAATTGCCGACTTCTCGTTATGATTCCCGTAATCTGTGACCCAAACTTAGTGAGTACAAATTTGTTAATTTTTCCAACACGATTTTTTTACTTCACAAAACGAAAAATATAACTGAAAACAATGCTGTAATGAGTTCAATGAACAGATATATTTTACGCTATATTATTGTGTATATTATACATTAAAGGTGAATAAAAATACCTGCCGCATACATAGAAGAAACATTGCCATAGTATCTATTCTTCCCCTTTTCCCATCCCCCGCATTCAAGCATGTGAGCCTAATACAAAAAGGCATCACAATTCAGATTAAAAATCCCGTAACATCAATTTCTGATACCGTCAATTCAATTACATGTAAAAGAAACCCCTAAAATGTAAATTGAAAAACTTCGGTATATTGTAGCCTAATTAAACTTTTTACAGCCGGTGTCGTAGTCCCGAAGGCTGATTTCGCATTCATTATTCAGAAAGCGGTATAAAATTCCATCCCACCAGGGTTTCGTCCTGCGCGAAATGCGTGTTCAAATTTGTACGATAAAGTCGCTTAACTGCCGACTTCACGAAGTTTGATGCGATCGTCAATCACCCATTTTTTGCTCGAAAAGGGTCCAGCGTCGAGAAAGGGCAACGTTAATGATCCTGTGACTTATGCTGACTTTGAGTGGAACGAAACGGTGGTTTGCTACGTTCACTTTTTCAAGAAATTTTTCGGTTATGAAGCTGAAAACTTTCTTTCTGATTTCCACGCAATTATATTTAGTGGATAATTGAGTAGCTTCAGTTTATTTACCATTACAACTTATATTAAAAACAAAAATATGAACATACTAGTTGTTTCAAGTTCGTTCTTGAAAATACTGCACCTATTCAAAATTCCATTAAATTTGAAGGAGCGAATTATTTTATTCATAAATAGATGGTGCTTCGAAATTAGTAATGAAATTGGTTACGTTACTAAGGAAACGTATCAATGTTGAATTGTCAAACTTGACGCATATAAATAGAATACCGGGGGTAGGAAGAGCGTAACATCCTGGACGATTGCTAAGTCGAGGCGCAAGCCGAGACTTGGCAACACAGAGTCCAGGAATGTGTCTTTTCCTACGAGGTGAACATACTATTTTTCCGCAAATCGTTGAAAATTCATCAGCACTTATATCATTTTACACTGTTTCATTTCCGGAAACACTAGCAAATAAATTTCGTCAAAATTTATCATTTCATTTTTGATTCTCTCACATGATTGAATATTCGACATCAATGATTTTTTCTCTTAAACTGTTGCGTTAATCAAAATATCAGGAAAATACCAAAAAACGGGATGTTTCTGATATTGCCACAAAACTTTCGTTTTTCAAATTAGAACCTAATTTTTCATGGAGAATAATAATAGTATGAGTGTGCTTCCAAATTCGATAGATGAGGAGATATTTGAAATTTTGTTAATTTATGTTGTAAGTGGCGTGTCGTCGATTTCGTTCATTATGTGCCACAAAGGCTTTGTGGGACTGATGAAGGCTAATAAGCCAGAAACTAGTCTGTCATTGTCCTCTAGTGGAGGCGACACCTGTGGTGTATTTCGGAAATTAGATATCTGCTTTCTGCTAGTTCATTTCTCTCAATTATTTTTCTTCGTCCTAGAGACGTGATCCTCTATTGTTGTTATATACAGTAGGATTACTTCGTTTAGCTTCAGAATTTGTTTGGAAGATTTTATCAAATCCTAATGTGCCTGAAATGGGCTTTACCATATTGAGAGAACCAGGATCCAGATTCTGCTGGAACTCTATTATGGTGAAGTATTCTCATTTATAATTAATCAGGAAATTGTAATTAATTTGGTACCGAGAGAACCCTCTGAAAGGGGGTCCTTGTTCTGGGACATTCAGTGGTTTCGCTGGATATCTGCAATATTAATTGCCGATTGAGTAAAGTCACCGGGTCGAATCAGCCCAGGAAAATCAGTCCTGCTGTCGTAAGTTACCTTTTGGTGATTTCAACATTGTGGAGGTTGTAAATCGTCACTATCTTTTTCCGTTGGATCGAAGAACTTTACTAAGGTCGTATCATCAATTTCTGGAATTTATCATAAGTAATATCATAAGTGCATCCAATTTTTCCGAAAAAAATCGAAAAAACACGTTGCTAAGTAATATTTTAACAAGAAGCATGAGTGCAGGTGGCAACAAAAATCCGAGTCGAAGACGAGGATTTTTGCACCTGCACGAATGCTTTTTGTTAAAAAAATATTACTTCGCACTGTGTTTTTTCGATTTTTTTCACAGGAAAAATTAGATGCACGAATGGTATTTGACAAGACTATTTCTTGAGTAACAGATTATTCTGGATGCATGATTTATGTTTATTAATTTTCGTTGACAACAACTGTCAAGTTTTGCCGCGGGTAAACCCGAAAAAACTGCTGACAGCTGCTGCCAAACAATTTTTCCATCTAGAAACCATTTGTGATTCAAAATTGCGCGTTTCTGATTGGTGGAAAATAAGACGAGGGAAATAGTCAGCGCTAATATCGAACCGCATTATAAAGTTTAAGTCTGATAATACTTGCACTTTTATTCAATCTCATCAATTTTAAGTTAGTATGAGAACTATTAAAATTATTTTTAATAGAAACCTCATAAGGTTTCTGAATGTTTTTCACACTTAATTGCTATCGTTGTATGATCTATTCATATAATATACAGTGTGAGCCATATATAGCGCTATATAAGGACCTCGAGGTCAATACACCCCATTAGAGTTATTGTAAGAGATCATTTATCATTTTACTTTCCCGCACTAGTGCGGGAAAGTGACACTTTCCCAATCGAAAACAATGCGGAAAAGTAGTTAGTTAGGCCCAGTTGTAGAAAAAAGAATTTTATAGCGTAGCAAAATAACAGTTTAAGTCTGATAATACTTGCACTTTTATTCAATCTCATCAATTTTAAGTTAGTATGAGAACTATTAAAATTATTTTTAATAGAAACCTCATAAGGTTTCTGAATGTTTTTCACACTTAATTGCTATCGTTGTATGATCTATTCATATAATATACAGTGTGAGCCATATATAGCGCTATATAAGGACCTCGAGGTCAATACACCCCATTAGAGTTATTGTAAGAGATCATTTATCTAGATTTGTTCAGTGATTTTTCGGCAACTAGAGCAAGTGTGCTGGATTTGAATATTAAAACACTTGGCGCCCCTTGCCCCCTTAATATTTTCGTTTCTGAATAACCCACTCCCATCTCCAACTGAGCTTTGATGGGACCATCCAGCACGTAAGTGAGATTTTAAGTCCTAAACGCTAATATAGTTACTTAATCAACTGGTTTATTAATGACAGCTATTAATGGTCGAAATATTTCAACGCGTGAGCGGAGCGAGCGAGTGAGTTAATGTTTGAGACCATTAATCGTTGGATTAATAAACGAGTTGATTACAAGATTTTTCCCTCGACCTCATCACGAATTGAATATAAATTCTGGATTGAAATAAATTTTCATTTTGAATAATGGACATTCTGAATAGTTTACATTCAGTTTATATTCATATCATCACCTATGTATGATATCGGATAAGAAACGTGTGGACAAGGGGAGGTTGAAGTATTATTTACTTTGAAACTTTCATCACCTGAAATCTCTTCTGCAGCCTCTATTTTATTTTGAATGGAGTTTTCAATATACCCTTCTCTGACAGAAGTCGATTTCCAACCAAGCGCGATAGTGCATGCATTGATTGAATATTTTATGTTCGGTTGTCATGACAATCATGCATTAAAATAGGAAATCATGCATTAAAATAGGTCATTAATGGATGATTTCGAGTGCGTTGAAATAAGCTTTTATTCTATGGTCTACGGGAATAGTTATTTTCCTATCAAGGGCGGAAAGTTGTACTTTCCCGCACTAGATTGCCGTTGGGCAAGCAATCGAGTGCGGGAAAGTACTTTTCGCTCAAGATAGGAACAATATTTTTTCTACAATCGTATTATAAAATGAAAAAAAACTTCTACACAACCCGAATATTCGTTTTGACACATTAATTAAGGAGTTTGGGATTCTATGCGGAAAATCATAGACCGTAACATAGAAATAAATACACAGATCCATGTATGCCAGTCATAATTTTTGAAGGATGTCAAGTTTTCTTTTTATGTGTGCTTCTCATACGAAATATATATATATTTGAAAATGCAATAATTTTCAAACGGAAATCTGCATTAATAATTAGTTTGACATGGATGAAACTGCATAATTTGAAATATTCAACTAAATATACAGGGTGGCCCACCCCAGACGCGGTTCTCATTTTGAGGCAGTAAATGAAGACATTTTGAAAATTTTTTTTCGTGAAATGTAAAGGACAATCAGATGCACAATTTAAAATTGTTTCCACATATACAGTTCGATAACAAAGATATAGACCAAAGTTACACTTTTTTAAATGGAATACCCTATATATGAATTCAAAAATTGAATGGCAAGCTCAAATTATGATGAGTTTATAAAGACCATTTTATGCCTTAGAAGAACCATTGTGGAGAAAATGGCGAAAAATCGAAAAAAAGGAGTATTTTTAATTTGCAATTAATGAATAAACCCTTCAAGCCAACTAGACAGACAATGTTTTTTCGTGTAGACATATTGGCTACCCTTACGCAGAAGAAAAAAATTTAACTCTGGAATATACTGAGTGATCAAAATTAATGTTCAAACATTAACTACAAATAATGGTCAAAAACTTTCTAATTTCAAATGGCACACCCAGTATTTCTGTACCTTGTTGAACGTAAAAATTAATGTCGAAACTATCTTCATTGGGTTTCCCTATACCTAAACCTAATAGTTTTCAAGTAATTCTCGATTTTCAATTCAACTAGTTAACCTACTATTATGATTAGCGATATTCATAGAAATACTTGGAAATATTTGTGGGGAAATGCTCACAATATTATTTGAAATCTGAAAAACTCATATGAAGATCTCAATAATGGTGTTGCGGTCACGCAAGATTTATTATTCCTTTATAAATGATTAGATATCTACTGTTTTTCTGAATATCAATTCTTTTTTCAATTATTTTCAAATTAATTTCGCCTAGAAGGTATTAAGTGTCATTATCATTCAATCTTTTTCGGTACATGCCCTTAAATTTTTCTTTATTCCGATCGTTTTGATTTGAAGTTAAGCCATACGTTCAAAGAATCATGTAACAAACGATTCATTTAAAAAAATATTTGTTCAGGTTATGAACCTGTGCTCCAGTCCAACATTTCCCTATTCTTCACATTTTCGATATTTTGAAGACTTTTAGAGATTTTCAAAAGAGATCTGTGATAGTGAACCTCTGGCCAGAGAGTGAGTTGAGTACCGAGTGGAACGAGTTTCACCAGCATAAGGACATTCAGTTCAGTAGTAAGGTAGTATTTGAAGGTATTTTGTGAACATCTTTGAATCTTTGAGTCAACTAATACTCAATCCAACAATTGTCAATTGGAGTTAACAAGTATGAAGAATCAAAGGTTCACCGCCTGAGCAAATATTTTTTTAAATGAATCGTTTGTTACATGATTCTTTGAACGTATGGCTTAACTTCAAAACGATAAGAATAAAGAAAAATTTAAGGTCATGTACCGAAAAAGATTGAATGATAATGACACTTAATACCTTCTAGGCGAAATTAATTTGAAAATAATTGAAAAAAGAATTGATATTCAGAAAAACAGTAGATACCTAATCATTTATAAAGGAATAATAAATCTTGCGTGACCGCAACACCATTATTGAGATCTTCATATGAGTTTTTCAGATTTCAAATAATATTGTGATAATTTCCTCACAAATATTTCCAAATATTTCTATGAATATCGCTAATCATAATAGTAGGTTAACTAATTGAATTAAAAATCGAGAATTACTTGAAAACTATTAGGTTTAGGTATAGGGAAACCCAGTGAAGATAGTTTCGATATTAATTTTTACGTTCAACAAGGTACAGAAATACTGGGTGTGCCATTTGAAATAAGAAAGTTTTTGACCATTATTTGTAGTTAATGTTTGAACATTAATTATGATCACTCAGTATATTCCAGAGTTAAATTTTTTTCTTCTGCATAAGGGTAGCCAATATGTCTACACGAAAAAACATTGTCTGTCTCGTTGGCTTGAAGGGTTTATTCATTAATTGCAAATCAAAAATACTCCTTTTTTTCGATTTTTCGCCATTTTCTCCACAATGGTTCTTCTAAGGCATAAAATGGTCTTTATAAACTCATCATAATTTGAGCTTGCCATTCAATTTTTGAATTGATATATAGGGTATTCCATTTAAAAAAGTGTAACTTTGGTCTATATCTTTGTTATCGAACACCCTGTATATGTGAAAACAATTTTAAATTGTGCATCTGATTGTCCTTTACATTTCACGAAAAAAAAATTTTCAAAATGTCTTTATTTACTGCCTCAAAATGAGAACCGCGTCTGGGGTGGGCCACCCTGTATAAGTAAGTAGATTAAGAGATTTCATGTTAAAGGTATTATTATACCCAAATTCAACACATATTTACTTTCCCGCACTAGTGTGGGAAAGTGACACTTTCCGAATCGAAAACAATGCGGAAAAGTAGTTAGTTAGGCCCAGTTGTAGAAAAAAGAATTTTATAGCGTAGCAAAATAACAGTCTGAGCGCCGTAATGGTCATGACAGCGTTTCAATGTTCCACAGCATCCGTCTGTACCAAACATTAGGAAGGAATAATAAATTATAGTCGGTTCTTATTTCAGTTGTTCAACAATCTCGTTGACTCTTAAAAGCAAAAAATAGCGGGGTAATATCTCGCCCTATTCCTTATTCTGCACCCACTTCCTTGTTGCACTCCATAACAGACTTCCAAAAATCGAGGGCGGCGATTGATGACGGGCCGCTTAGACATGATGACAGCCCTGCATTATAGATGTAACGCGGGCGTCTTGGGGGCGAGTTCACCGCCTCGCGAATATTAAAAGTGGTGCGCTGGCGGCGACAGGGAACACATATGATGCGTATATTGCGTCGAAATTCCCTCAATTATTAAGGGAGGTGTTTTTCGAGCGAATAATATAAATTCAAAACCGCGTGGCAACGATGAATTATTCAGAATGCGACGGCAGGGGAGTGGGTACATATTATATTTTGATATGTATGAAAAAGTACAGGTTTAAGGCTGGCATACAGAATGTGAGCTATGACGTGAATATGGAAGGATCGAAAACATTAGTGGAGGCAAAAATTTGCTGCGAATGTGCGATGTGTTGTTACCATCAATGAGTTCGATGAACCGGGTTTTTCACTACAAATTTACCACCCCTCTAACTCTGTTACAAAAACAGATACATACAAATACTTCATACAAAAATTGTACGAAATCAAATGAATTTTTTGGAAATGATTACGTCGATTGGAATATATACAGGGTGAAAAACATACTACCATTTTTTTCAAATGGGACACCCTGCATATACTTCCATATTTTAATTTTTCCTGATATCGAATATACATATATGCGTATGTGGGTCTGTCTCTTTTATTTTCAGAGTTTCAATGATTTGAAACGAAACTACGGAATAGAATAATACATAAAAGAAATCCTTCCGAAATTCTTCATATTCAAAAAATTCACTTTAAAGCAATATTTTTCCGATGAATACCTAACAATATCCAATAAAAAAAAATAATAAACTATGGTAGTATGTATAGAATAAATAATGTCAACTTAAGAAATTGGTTCTTGAAATTTGAAACCCTGTGGTACCCAGAATAAGAGATAAAGACCAAACATATGTTATATATTCGAAATAAGAAGAAAGCTTGCCAAATATAGAAAGGTATACAGGGTGTTCCATTTGATAACATGATGTTGCAATCAATATGTTGCCCACTATGTATAAATTTCATTGTTTGAAATCATATTAAAAAACATCAGTCGATTTCGTGACACGTTTGTGTACCTCTTTCTATAGCAAAGTTGAAGCTGGGGTCAAATTATGGTGAAAAATCTGGTAAAAAAATTTTTTTTTACAAAAGTTTCACGAAATCGACTAATATTTTTCAAAATGATTTCACAAAACAAATGAAATATGGAAGAATATACAGGGTGTCCCATTTGAAAATATTTAGTTGCATTCAATATGTTGTTCACCCTGTATATATTCCAATTGACGTAATCGTTTTCAAAAAATTCATTTCATTCCGTACAATTTTTGTAGGACCTGCTCCTGCAGAATTCGGATGCGGTATGAAATACAAAATATCTAGTGCAGCGATCAAATATTTGAAAAACTGTACGATGGTTTCCATTATGCATCAGGGAGATTTGAAGAGTTTGGAATGTGTTCGATAATTGAAAACCACTGCAATATCTTGAATTTTTATGAACTTAATGAAATATTTCAGTGATTCGTATGGATAGCAAAAATAATTCTTTAGTTCGAGTTATATTTCAACAGCAAACTTAACATTCAGGATTGAAAATCTAATATTCACTTCGATGTATACAGATGAAGTTAAGAATTCCTTTGTCGAAAATGATCGTTATCCATTGAGAGAGATTTGAAAATTCCAAAATGTATAAGAAAATATAAAGTATAGGTACTTACTCAAAAATTGAGAGAATTAAAATGGATTTGTAGTAAATTTACAGAATCTTCAGTTCACCTATGATTTTCGGGACATCATCTTCAAAAATTTCTGAATAGAAGTTAAATGATAGCTGCCATTATATTTCTGAATACATAAATTATTCCGTTACAATACGAACTATAGCGATATCAATTACGGACTATTTGGTTGGAGCTACCGGATACTAGGAGGAAATTTCCTTCTCGCCAAAAGTCAGTACTTACACCAAAAATTATTCAAAAAATGTAACTAAATTGAATGCTTGAAATCTGGAAAGTGAATTATATCGATGTCATTCATCATTTCAGTTTTGTTGATGAGAGCAATCTTGGACTTTGAACAATCGAAAAATATATACGACTGGAGCGCCCGGTCCCTTCACCATTTTGTAGAAACGTCTACATATACTCCATTCACTTTTATCCTGGTGGGCCAAGACTTAGGTTTATCAAGTTTTTTCAATTGAAACTGACGCAGGTTGGTACTCGTGGAAGGTCAAATATTTCTCAGAGACGTTGCCAATGCTTATTTTTATTTACTCGTTTTTTACTTCGTAAATGGAGTTAGTTCTTTTAAAGTTTAAGGTGGGCATTCAATGTAGTGTGTTTTTATTTCAAGTTGCATTTGAAAATGGTTTCACTTTGAGAACTGAAATTTTGTGGGTGAACTCAGAAAGGATTGGAGTTGTCAATGAAATAATTCAAATCGATTTCATTTCGGAAGTCATTCTTTTTCTTTGAGAAATGAAAGAAAACTTATGCTTCTGTTTTATTCCAAACGAGAGAATTCCGATTAAAAGTGAATCTACAGATAATTTAGTTCAGAAAAACAACTTGAAATACGGAATTGGCAGAGAATTGCCAAATTCAAATATATGGCGGGAAAAAGTTCCTGCTTTACCCACATATTCACTACTTCATAGTTTCATAGTTCAGCGATTTCCGTTAAGAGAGCGCCAATGTACATTTCATTCATAAGGATGGACATATTCATAGAATTTATAGTGATAATGTAAGTTCTATGGAGATATTCCATTAAATGCACGGTGGCGCCTCTATCGGATTAGTTTTCCTACTCGCTTCGAACGGCGACCTTACTGTGACACAGGTTTCGTGGTACTACTACATTTTCATACTGGAGTATTTCTAGTTGGGCAAAAAGGTATTTTAAAATGTCTCTTTTGCATGAGCGCCCGCAAAAAATTTTCTCAGGGGAGGCCAAAAATTTTCTCAGGGGGGCAAAATAAAATTTTTTGAAATATTGAGGGTATTGTGTTCGTTTGAAAGTTTTTCTGTCGGGTTATTCGAGTACCTACTATTATTCTTTTTCCGGATGAACTATCACGAAGTAAAGGACTATTCTGTCCATTATTTTTCAGTAAAATTCAGTAATTCAGTAAAATTTTTTCAACATTCGCCAGGTCTTTGGAATTATTGAATTCTCATAATATTTTCTCAAAGTAAATGAACATTTTGATAAATACGTCTGACAAGAAAATACTATAACATAACATTTTCAAAAAATACAGGGTAAAATGTATAAGAATGTCATGGCCAACTGGGACACTTCAAAAGTGAATGGAGTACCTATACATTATCAAATTTGGAATAACAGAAATCTAGATAATATGAGCGAACGAAATAAGATTTACAGTTGAGAGCAAATTCTTAAATTCAATTTCGTCGAAAAATCGTGGATTTTTCGGCACCCTATATCCTTTAAAGGATTCTGAATGTTGAATAAACCTTTCGTACGACATTGAGACCACTCAAATCACCCCCTCATATCGTGATCATAGTATTTTGTAGAAGTACGAAGTTTCAGAACAAAGTTACATATGAAAATTGGGGATCCCTCTTTTTCATTGGTATGAAGGCAAACGCTACACTTGATCGAGCACGCTTTGCCATCCCGAAGTCTCGCTGTTTCAGATATTTCAAGAACGACCTCGTGTATGAGATGAATGTCAATCAGCCCACATACTCTTGACAACTTGAGGAGACGTTGCAACAATACGTTAACTTTCGAACACAGGAAGCTGCAACTTATGGAGGCGAATGAAAATAGTTCTATAATTTCGTCGAAGAAACACTTCATGCATACTTACTCCTTATGCTCTTCAAACTTCACAAGAACTATGAACTCCTTTCATCTTCAGAAAGAACGGAATATTGAATTCTATCTCATCTACCTTTCATCTTTATTGATTCGAGTAGAAGCCTTGCAGAATTTTCCGCATTACGACAGTATTTCGACGTAGAATGTAGGTACTCAGTTAATATCAGATTTTTACCCGAGTGGGAATTCGAACCTGAAATTACAGTCACTGTGAAGCCGATGGACAACTTTGGTTATCTACCCCTGAATTGTCGATTTCAGAATCTCAAATACAGGGTAATTGTACAGACCCTCAGTGCAGAGACAGGGCATTTTGGGGAATCTGAATCAGTGTTCGAAATATGTCCTAAAATACAGGATGTTTTATGGCTTCATGAATATTCATGAAAACTTCAAGAAATGAGTATAGGACAATGACTCATAGTCGTATTGTTGATATAGCGCATGTCCGGGCAGAGAAATTAATATTCTTCATTCCACACCGTGTGAAAAAGGCCTTAACATCCAACTTTCAGGAAGCGGGATTTTCCTCAAAATTAACTCTAGATACTCTTCCAAACAAGCCTATCGCCTATACTGGCACATTGCGTACTGTGGACGAGACTGTTGAACATCTATGGACAAAAAATTGATATGTATTCTATAAACAGAGAACTTACGGAGTTCATGTTGAAAGTTAATTGTCCCCTATTATTTTCATTGTACTTATTGGATGCCACGGAATAATTTATTTCATCTACTCCCATAGAATAATATATACATTATTCAACTGAATTTGATCTGTAATAGTCTCTATAAACCTATAGTGTGAGGTAATAATAACTCACGCCTATAACTCACTCTAATACAAATAGGAAAAATGTAGCCTACGAAATAAATAAAAGAGTCGGGTCAACGAGGAACTCTATTTCAGACATCAAGGTAAAGTTCCCGCCATCCATTTCCATATTTTCTTAGGTCTGAATATAATAATAATAATAATAATAATATTTATTGCATAAAAAACAATTTATACAAATGGTAGGAGTTTGACTCAGAGCCATTCTTCCACTCCACCAGACACTTAAAGTAAGACAAGTATATAATAAATTTCAATTTAATCCCCAATGTACCCAGAAAATAACAAGAAAAAAAAAATAACCCTCATCCAATTAACTATTTTCAAAGATGAAATTACAGAAAAGTTATAAGATACATAAGAAAAAAAAAATACACGACCTAACAATCAGAAAGCATGCGCTCTCTGATGCATCTCTTAAATTTAGCAATCGAGGAGCATGCACTGAAGACTTCAAGATACTCATTAATAAGATGCGGCGCAAGGAAATCGAAACTACCCTCAAATTTAACTGTTCTGTGCTGCGGAACACAATAACTGAATCTACTCCGAACGTTAACATTATGTACATCGGTTCTTTTCAAAAGTCCATGAAAAAGATAACCCGGAGACTCATGTTTCAAAAGCCTGAACAAAAACACAACAAACAAATATTCGAACCTCCGCTGCACTGTCATCTCGCCCAGTCCCACCCTGAATGGAGTGATATGATCCCTATATGGGATGTTACAAGCAAAACGCAAACACGAATTCTGAACCTTCAAAACCTTATATTTTTCGGCGTTGGTTAAATGCCCAAAATAGACCGTCATGCAGTAATCGATGCTCGGGTACACAAGAGATCTAACAAGATTCAGTTTCGTGCTTTGATCAAGTTCAAATTTGAACCTCTGTAAACCTTTCAATGTCATGAAACATTTTTGTTGCACCGATGAAACATGCCAAGAAAAAGACCAATCCGCATCCAACCAAACACCCAGATTTTTTGCAGACTCTTCCCAGCTCAATGAAACCCCCTCAATGTTTACAAAATTGTGGTCTGTATCCATAGAATGTCTCAGTGTTCGACTTCCTATGATCATTGCTTTCGATTTGGCAGCATTTAAATGTAGGCCATTGCCCCTACACCATTTGGACAACCTATTCAGATCGTCATTTACCATGTGCAGGGCATTTAAAAAGGAATTCGGTCTAAAGGGGCAATACACCTGAAGGTCATCAGCGTAAAGATGTGTTCGCGAATGGATGAAGTTGTTAGGCAGATCGAAGGTATATATTCCAAACAATATTGGCCCCAAAACACTTCCCTGTGGGGTTCCACAACGCAACGTTACGACATCCGATAAAGCGTTCCCGCACCTTACAGCCTGTTTTCTACTGTTCAAGTAGCTTGCAAACCATTTCTGTGAGTTGTCATCAAATCCAAGAAAACACAGTTTAGATACAAGCATATCAGCATCCACCGAATCAAACGCATTACTCTGATCCAACAGCAGCAGCATTACAAGATTTGAATCATCCAGCGCCCTATCAACATCATTAATCACCCTCAACAGTGCAGTGCTCGTCGAATGGTGTGGTCTAAAACCAGACTGAATGTCAGGAAGAATTCTCCGACTTTCCAAGTAATCCCTTAGTTGTATGGCAACGAGTTTCTCAAAAATTTTGGACAATGTTGTCAACAGGCTTATAGGACGTAAATCCCTATATGATTTTGGGTTCATACACTTAGGTACTGGCACAATTACAGCATGTTTCCACTGGTCGGGGAAAACGCCAGTACAAAGCGAACGATTAAAAATATGACACACCACCCCGACGCAAAACGGCAATACCAAATTTATCATCCTAATATCGATAGCATCCACCCCAGTCGCGTTCGACTTGATAGAATCTGCAATCTTCATGATGTCAATTTCATCAATGCCCCTGAATGCGAACTGCGAGTCCCGGCTCAGCCTGTTTGAGGTAAAATAGTCCAATAATTCCCCATCGACCACCGACCGCCCCACCTTGTCTCTAAAAAAATTATTAATTTCGTCCGCATTATTTAGACTGTCAGGCAACTCTGAAACACGTTTATTGACAACACCGATATCCCTGAATTTTCGCCACAGATTGCGTGGATCATTTCTTATTTTTTGGATTTCGAATTTTAAATATGCTCGCTTTTCAGATGAGATTGCATTACCAACAAAATTTCTCAAGTCGACAAATATCCAAAAATTGCATTTGGAAAACGTGAATTTTTGACGTTTTCTACGGGATTCGATATCGATTCGATTTTCGACCACAGAAATCGCTTTTGAGAACCGTTGTCAATTTTGAAAATGCAGATTAATTCGAATTTTTCTGAAGAAGTCGAAGATAAAGTATAGTGTTCAATTCGCGGTAATGGTCATAACACACTTGATAAATTACACCCCTCGCCTGACGGCTCGGGCTGCAAAATTCATCTGCGTGTGTTATGACTTACATTACCGCTCATAGAACAACATTGAACATACTATTATTCTGACGCTACTCCAGTGCATAGCCGAGTGTATAAAATGAATAGTGAACCAACTCGAGCCTTGTGCATTACCGTATGAAAACCATTACAAGCAAAATTCGGTGCTCAATCTGCGCATTTGAACATTCCATTCGAACGTGTTTGGGGCAAGAAGTTTTCTCATAACTATCCCTCCATCAGAGCCATTTTTTCGCGTCGATCACGGTTTAAAACTATTTCAAAAACATTTCATTTTCAATCAGCTGATTCCAAACTTCAAACTTCAGTTCGAACTATTCCACTACCTGCTTTCAAACCGCTGCAAATTATTTCGAACCATTTGGTGCGTGACGTCACCAGTTCGACGCTTAAACACGAATATTTCAAAACGGACGAAATAATTTTAAAATATTGTCACGCGAAAATATGGCTTAGGTTGCCACCAACTATCGTGGAATTCTCGTTTACGTGTTTCGTTATTTGTCGCAACTTCAGTAAGGGTTATTTAAAAGTTGGTAATGAATCGGAGCACAGAATTTCAAAAGGTGGATACAAAGCTACACTAGCAGGGTTTATGGATTCATAACGGATATTATAAATACATAGGTACACGCATTAATGCTACACGAATTACACTTGAATGTGAATACGGCACTGGATCGGCTTTGCTTTGAAGTTGAAAATCATCAAGGTTTTCATGGAAACTGTGTTAATGAATAACCGAAATCTCTCCCCGAAAATCACATAAAGCCGGACTCCCACTACTCGTGTATTTGGCAAATATTTGCCACTTGCCTATATTTGGCATGTAGTGGGAGTGGTTCACTCGGCCAATACTTGTCAATCTTGTTAAGGCGGACTCCAACTACTCGTATATTTGGCAAGTACACAATTATTTGCGTACTTGGCAAGTAGATGAAGTTTCGAATTTGAATGACAAGATAGACAAGTATTGGTCGAGTGAACCACTCCCACTACATGCCAAATATAGGCAAGTGGCAAATATTTGCCAAATACACGAGTAGTGAGAGTCCGGCTTCATTCAAATTCGAAACTTCATCTACTTGCCAAGTACGCAAATAATTGTGTACTTGCCAAATATACGAGTAGTGGGAGTTCGCCTTAATACGAGTACGAGGGCGTTCAGATGGGCTCAAGGCGGATATTAAAAAGGGCAACCGACAGTTCAATCCTTGCGTCAACAACCAAATTCCTTACTAAAGTCACAGAATCTAGTATAGTTGACGCACGGTTCAACCGTCGGTTCTCCTTTATAATACCGACCCTTAAAATATTCATGATTATTAATGAATATTCAACTATTCATGTGTAATCATGATTAGTTATTCAGTGATTATTCAAAAAATATGCAGTGAATATGTATTCGAATATACAACACAAAAAACCACAATGATATGAATAGTTATCTATTGAACAAGAAAAACAGATTTAGCTCGAGGGAGACACAGAATCGACAGCTTAAATGTGTTATATTTCCCGTTATAATACACTATTTTTCTCTGTGATTGGGAAACCGACGATTCAATATCAAAAAATTAAATTACAATAAAATAAAGTCGGAAAATAATGGATGTGAATTAGACCTGCGTTGCTAAGGAAACCTTCAAATTTATCAAATATTTGTTAATTTAATTCGGTTATTAGCTTCGAGAATGACGAACTTGGGGACGTTTAAAAATATGAAATAGTTATTTAATCAACTAGTTCATTAATGACAGCGATTAATGGTCGAAATATTTTAACGCGTGAGCGGAGCGAGTTCTACCACTCTAACAGAAACACCTGTTAGATGAAAAACATGTGGTCAATGTACCCTTTTGTTCCCATATTTCGAAGAATCTAAACAAATTGATGGTAGAAACACCTGGAAATGTCTAGAATAATATTTCAACAGTGACCAGAGGCCCGGAGGTTGTTCAGGTGACGTTCTGTTAGAACCAAAGCCTCTGCGCTAATCCTTTGAATAATGAGAAGGACGAACAGTCGATCCTTGCATAGTTAAACGGTCCTTTGTAGAGCAGATGCAATTACCCGAGATGAGCTGAATGCGAATCTCAAGTCGTTCCAAATCGGCCAGAATCCTGATGGATACATCCAATTCTCAACCCTCGAAATTGGAAGAGACCTTTTTTTACTTCAAAGGGATGACCTTGATCGGACTGAAATTATTGAATCCAATAGTGTAGATGGATTCATGTACAGAGCGTCTCGGGTCAGATTGAAAATAAACTTGGGATCCTAATTAATAGTTATTCATGTAATAAGGGTAATGAAGACGATCGTGATGGTGATCGTGAATGTTATTGGGCGAGGATTAGCCGTGTCCTATAACACGACGTCTGCCATAATGATTGTTTAAGATTCGTTTTACATCGCTCTTATGTTAATACTTTTTAGCAAAATCAAAAAATGCTCCTTCGACATGTCGCAATGACAATTTTTTTCAAAGGATTAAATGTGTAGTTTAAAATATGAATAGGATAGTGAGCAGTTCAGGTATTGCGAAGGGCCATGATTGTGGACCGTACATGTTCCACATGCCGCGAAACCTTTGTCACGGACCAAAATATCGACTCGGATAGGGAAAGGCCGCGAAAAGCGAACGTGACACCGAAAATCCATCCACACACTCGGTATTCGCGAATGGTTTTCTATGTGAAATTTCTTTCGAGATTCGAATCGATTTGGGAAATTTTCTGAGGAGGTCACATTTCTGCTGCTCAGAGACTGACACTGAAAAGAATACCGATTTATTTGTTCGAATACAAACAGAAGGAAAAATATTTGATGAGATCATTACGTGGGGATGGAAAATGATTTTAGGGATATTCAACTACATGGTCTCAGAAATAATTACTGAAAATGTTGTTGACAATATTGTAACATCCTATTTATTTTTCCACTATAATGCAGAGAATTCGGGCAATGATCGATTGAATCTTGAAGCGAATAAATCCTTGAATATTTTTCACAGCAGGTTCCATGGTTTTCGATCATCCCTTTGGATTCCTTCAGATATATGTTCATTTTCAAATCAAATGGTCTGTTGCGATAGCATGTTTCTTTTTGCCAGACTAAAAAATCGAGGAGAAAATGTAAAGCGTATAATTCTCTGCATTGTAGTGAAAAAACAAACAAATAGGGCGTTACATTTCAAAATCGAGGAACTTCAATTCAAGTTCATCACATTTGGCAATCAATAACAGACATTCTGTGTATGACAGATGTACCAGTGGCGTAGATTCTTCGATTTTTAGAATTTCACGTTTCAAATTCCCTTTCGACATTGAGAAAAGGAAAATTTTTTTGGTTATCAATTCTGACTTTACCTAACTCAGAATCTGTGTCAGAGGAAATAACTCAGACTCTTGTATAAAATCGTTGAAAAGAGTGAATTCACTTGTAATTTTATTTAAATTTTTCATTACCGATAACACCATGCCACCATTGCAAAGTTAGATTCCCGAATTCTGCCCGATCCTTCATGCTATCTTCGTTGCATTTTTTGAAAACTGATCAAATTTTGGCTTCACCAATTATTCTCGAATTTACGAGGATATATTGAAGAATTCTTAGCCTACTATAGAACCAAACAAAATTTCAATGTCAAAATATTTTATCACTCAACATATTCTCCTCTTAATTGAATACGTTTATTACAGCGAACCTGCAACGTCTCTAGAGCTTTCAACAAAAAAGTTTCTTCTTGCTCTGCAAACCAGTCTTCATCAGCTTTTATTACCTCCTCGTTGGAAGAAAATTTACGACCTTTCAAACTTTTTTTAAGTTGAGGAAAGAGAAGATAGTCGGACGGAGCCAAATCTGGTGAATAAGGGTGGAGTTCTAGTATGGCTAACCCTAACTCACGAATTTTCTGCATGGCAACATGAGATTTGTGTACTGGGGCGTTGTCCTGTAAAAACGAAACACCTTTGAATAGCTTTCCGCGTCTTTTCTCTTCATTCTTTTCCCGTAGAGTGGTCAGTAATGTCGAAAAGTAATCTCCAGTTACTGTTCTACCCTTATTGAAAAATTAATCATGATTACTCCATAGCAATCCCAAAAAAATTGGAGCAAGAACTTTTCCAGCAGATTTTTGGACACGAAACTTCTTAGGTCTTGGAGAACCAGAGTGTCGCCATTCCATCGATTGTTTAATTCTGGATCGTTAAAATGTACCCAAGTCTCATCCATAGTAACAATTCGGTTTAAGAAGTCTCGTCGTTTCCAAATGGAGCACAGATCGAACGCGATACTTCTACCCTTGCACGCTTTTGGTCAACATTCGAACAGTTGGGGATCCATTTTGCAGAAATTGTTCTCATGTTCAAATTGACGTGAACTATGTGATGAACGCGTTCGGATGAAATATTCAGTGCTTCAGATATCCGTTTTAGCCCAATTCGACGGTCTGATAAAATCTTAGACTTAGGTCTAAGGATAAAATCATGTCATGAACTGCATCGATATTTTCGGGGACTGACACAGAAACTGGCCTTCCCGATCGGTCATCATCTTCAATGGAAAATTTACCTCTTTTGAAGCTTGCAGTCCAATTTTTCACGGTCGCATAATATACATAACAATATGCAGGAATATCTATTTAAAAAAATCACCCGTTTGGTGAATAACTTTTCCGGTAACGCCCTGTATATTAGAAATGAATTTCTAGTGATGCAGAAATTGAAAAACAAGAAACCTGCTTTCGCACTTAATTTCTAAGATGTCTGGTTATCGCACTATTGCAGGATCCTGTATACACAAGGTATTTCGAAAAAGATGAGCATATTCAATTATTTTGGAGTTGTCCGTATGTCACTCATATTGGAGTGGCGCAAAATGTGGAACAAATTGTCTCATTTTTCATATCATATCAGCTATTATTCAAACATCCTCTCCCAAATACTTGCACGAGTGTTGACAATTACTAAACACTGATTCGCTATAAAAGTAATAAATAATGGAAAGTCCCACATCGGCCACATCGACGCAGAAACCATGAAATATTCCCCATAACAACGTTTCCCATAAATAAATGTATACATTCAAATTATGCAATGACAAAAACTCGTCCCTTTACGAGCCACAGCAATTTTTGCGTGAATAATGGAGATGTAGCGGGTCATATAAACCTGGATATATAAAATATGGCGTGTAACTTGTAACGGCAAAAAGAACAACGTTGGCAGACATGACTTTTTCTTGCGGTCGTATTTTTCGCGACTGTCTAGCCGGAACGAACTGTTTATCTTTCGGTTCCTTATGCGATTCGTGTAGGAGTCCTGTATCTACCAGAAAAAGGGGAACATAAACCATTTTTCGAATTAATGTTTTTGGGAGGAAATCAAGAAACGAATTCTAGATTTTTTGGAGTCGTGATATATGAGCAGGGCGTGTTGAGAATGCCGGAGTGTAATAATGGGATTATCTGTGAATATTTAGCAAGACAACACAAATAGTATATTCTAAAACTAGTTCCAGAAAGGACTCCTATTCCAATACGAATGCGAAATTCGAAAACGAGCGACGAAGGAGCGAGTATTCGAACGCATGAGTGTTGGAATTGCATTCTGCAACGAGTATTGGTTGATATTTTCTCTATTTCAGTCAAATTTCATGAAATACTGTTGAAATTCAATGAAAAGCTCATCCTAGTGACTTTTGTATTGTATCTTGGCAGTTGGTGACTGTTACGAAATCGACATTTCCAAATTGACGTGTGTTAAAAATCGATAGGATCAGAAGTCAGTGCTGACCACCAAAAAACGAAAAATATAACTGAAAACAATGCTGTAATGAGTTCATTACAGCACTGTTTTCAGTACTGTAATGAACTCATTACGCCACTGAAATAGAGAAATAGTATATTGTTCAATGAGCGGTAATGTAAGTTATAACACACGCAGATGAACTTTGCAGCCCGAGCCGTCAGGCGGGGGGTGTAATTCATCAAGTGTGTTATGACCATTACCGCGAATTGAACACTATACTTTATCTTCGACATCTTCAGTAAAATTCGAATTAATCTGCATTTTCAAAATTGACAACATTTGTCAAAAGCGATTTCTGTGGTCGAAAATCAAATCGATATCGAATCCTGTAGAAAACGTCTTCCGAATGCAATTTTTGGATATTCAGACCTAAGAAAATGTAGAAATGGATGGCGAGAACTTTACCTTGATGTCTGAAATAGAGTTCCCCATTGACCCGCCTTTTTATTCATTTCGTAAGCTACATTTCTCCTATTTGTATTAAGCCGGACTCCCACTACTCGTGTATTTGGCAAATATTTGCCACTTGCCTATATTTGGCATGTAGTGGGAGTGGTTCACTCGGCCAATACTTATCAATCTTGTCATTCAAATTTGAAACTTCATCTACTTGCCAAGTACGCAAATAATTGCCAAATATACGAGTAGTGGGAGTCCGCCTTTAGAGTGAGTTATAGGCGTGAGTTATTATTACCTCACACTATTGGTTTATGTTTATAGAAACTATTACAGATCAAATTCAGTTGAATTATGGATATATTATTCTGTGGGAGTAGATAAAGATATTTACTTGGTTCCATACTTTATCCCAAACCTGTATATTAGGTCATTTATTTACAATCGAGTTCGATGATTTGCAGCGAATAACAAAAATCATTATTTTAATGAATTGTCTGAAATTCAAATGATTTGAATAAAACTGTTAAACAATTTCTAAACGTTATAAAAAATATAAGGCAGTGCTGTCAATATAACCATTTTCAATTGGGAAAAGTAGAATTCGATAGGTGGCGCTCTGAAATGTCAATGTCATCTTAGCAACGAGTAAAACAAATCAGATGCCGTATAAGCCCTTTGATATTTAAGTGGTTTTATTTTGCTGTTTTAGTTATTTTCAGTGTGTTTTGTGAAAATTTTGGTTTTTCTGATTGTGCTTAAGTGCTTTGTGTTGTTAAACTAAATTTTGACTCCTAATATTTTTATTTTTGGAGTAATAGGTATGGTTGATGTTTGTGTACAACAAGCGTTCAATTAACTATATATCGGCGGAAAGCTTCTTCTGGACGACGAAGAATGGAGAAATAGGCGATTTGCTTTCGATATTTGGCCCTAAAATTGCCGATCGATTCGACAATTCCGAAATTAATTCGAAACTATTTGCCGGTGCGTAGACTTGGGATATTCGTTTCGGGATTTTTCCCTTTACGGCTAGTGCAATGCAACCAAATACAGAACAGTTTCGATTATGCATCAACATGATTCAAAGTATAAAACTTTAAAAAAGGTCCCCAAAAAACAAACTTGATCTGCAATGAGGACAAAAAATAGAATAAAAACAATGCAATACGAATTATTTTACTCGTTGCTTCAATTACAATTTTTTCCGCCAGAGGTCTCATCGAATTCTACTCCGCCCAATAATATAATTGTTCGCATAACTAGTCTCCATACTCTCCAGGAGTTAGAGCGACACCTTCTTTCCTGTTATTTGTGAAGCTGAATTTGAGCGCCCTGCCTCCAGCAATTGCCATATGATATTATAAGACACTAAAAAGAAGTTGAATAGAGGACTACAAAAGATATTCGAGGTATAACAACGAATTTTCAGATAAAATATCCCATTTATCATTTTGTCGAGTCCACATAGATACTTATGATGAATTCATCTTTTGAATACAGCCAGAACCATTCCGTATCCGCTACCTCCGATAAGATGTCTAACTATGTCAGACAATAATTAATCCTCGTCAAATAATTTCCGCCTAATCAAAATCTTCTCAAGCTCACAAAATTTCGTGTATAAATCAGAAACACGTATAATGTTAGATTGTTGGTTAAAGTTTCGCAAATGAACGGAGGATTTTATTTGATATGGCTCGGAGCGAATCTGGTTACGAAATTCGGTTTTGCCTTTGCTCACACAGTAACGTAACAAAAGGCGATGTCAACCCCACACGGGAAGTTACTTGGTGCGTGGTGACGCCCCTGTAAAGAGGGCTTTTGATGTTTGACATGTCACGTTATTCCGTACACGTCTGTCGTTCCCTGCTTCCTCGAACGAACCAAGAAGGGACAACTCTGGTTTGTAATTTGAGGAAGAGATTCGTAAGGCAACAATGTGGCTGATGAGTCGAATTAGATTAGGTACGATGTTGGTCATTCGTTGAATGCTTGACTGGGTTTCTTGAAGGACAATAGGGCTCTAATATAGTTGAGCAGAATGAATCCAAACTCAATATAAGCGTTATAATAGCCGTTCTTGTTCTGATGTTCCTCATCCTAAACAACGTCTCAGGAATGCTTCTCCTTATCATCACGAGAATTAAAGAAAAAATGTATGAAATCGCCACTTTCGAAATTTTTCAGTTTCGATGGACCCCCTGCACTTCTTCCATATTTCCAAAACTCGAGAAAAACTGTGAAGATTAAATCTGTTTAAAGAAATTTGCATTGTGGAGTGTTCCCACCACGTATCAACATTGGTTAACTAATTGATTGATAGTGCTGTGAGTGCATGTCAAAAATGTAAGGCTGGATGGACATTCATTTTAATTTTTTCTCTTTTACAAATGATATAACAGTGATAATATAATCAAAATTAAACATTAATAATGTAATGCGACTTCTTCAATGACAATATACTAATATTTTCAATGGGAGGGATGTATACTTGATGTATCGACACTATCGACAGCAACTAATCAATATTTGGTTTCAGTTTTGTTAGGAACAAGCGCAAATCTCCCCATTCTGCAAGGGCGGATTAACATGGGGAGTACTGGAGGTAACTAACCCCCCCCATGAGTAACGAAGACCTGAGAAAAAGACGGTGCACATAAAATATTTCATACATTGTGTACTTGATTCAAGGTTTTCAATCGTTATTACCCCTCCCATGAAAAACAGCTGTATCCGTTCTTGTCATTCTGTGATGGTGCTACGCTCAAGTAGCTCTTCTTGTGATATCACATTCTCTACTTCCGTTTCATCACAGTATATTATGCAACGATCTTGTAATGATGGTCATTTGTCATTAATATATGAGCAAAAACCGGGATACGAAATGAGCCGGAGGCGAATTACGTATGGTTTATGCGATAATTCGAATTCTCTGGCCAGGTCTATGAAAATTTAGCGATTTCGGCGAAATTCGCGATTTTCGCAAATTTTTTCAAAATACTTTCCGAAATTGCAGTGAAAATCCAAAAGCATCACCGTGGAGCTCCGTTCTTTCTCTTTCCTACGCCCCCTTTCCGTAGCGGACAGGGGCCGCTTGATTGAAAAATAATGGATCTCTATTGATAAAAAATCTGTATCGAAATGAAAATCTGTATCGTAATGGATATCAGTACGAAACGGATTATAGACATATAATTGTATTAGTATAGTGCGGGTGTAGATAATATGTTTCACCATAAACTGGACAAACATATATATAGCCGTGTAGATGACACCGAGAAAGTCATTTTTGCCTTATGACATATACCCCGTTTTTGACGCATAAGCGAGATATAGGGTGTTCAATGTCAACTTCGAGCAATATTCTGATAACTGTTGTGAGTTACGCGTGATATTTGAAATAACGGTTACTGGTCACATCTCAGTATTTTTTAGGGCTCAATTTAATTGTGGTGTAGCATTTTGCGAAAAGAAATTCAATATGGCGGAAAACCTGCAAAGTTGAATTTTTTTTCTCGGTTGCTGATTTGGAGAGCATAATCTCAACGTATTCAATTTTCTAAGATTTTCCGTAAAAAAAAATTTTCAAAATTCGAACTCAACTTTTTTTTACATGTCTTCAGTGAAAAAAGAATTTCGGCCAAAATTGTTGGATTTTTTCATGGTTGAACTATCTTCAATTCTGAATACTTGGGTGAAAACAGAATGAAAAAATATCAATTGGTCTTCTTTTTGTAGCCTTCCGAAGATTAAGCCCGGTGTACCTACTTTCTTAATTTTTATTTGAGAAACTGGAGGCCGTACGGAGGTCAAAATTGTGCTGATGGGCTGCCAGAATGATCCGGATAAAAATATGAAATTATAAACCAAAAAACACTAGCCAACACTAGTTAATCGGGAGTGTAGAGTTCGAACCTTACCAAAGTTTTTTGGAAGAATCCAAAAAAAAAATTTTTTTTTCAAATTTTTTTAAATTTTTTCGAGAGAAAATTTTTTTTTGTTATAATTTCATATTTCTATCTGGGTCGTTCTGGCAACCCAGCAGCACAATTTTGACCTTCGTACGGCCTCCAGTTTCTCAAATAAAAATTAAGAAAGTACACCTAGCATAATCTTCGGAAGGCTACAAAAAGAAAACCAATTGATATTTTCTCATTTTGTTTCTACCCAAGTATTCAGAATTAAAGATAGTTCAAACATGAAAAATTCCAAAAATTTTGGGCGAAATTTTTTTTAACAGAAGACATGTAAAAAAAAAGTTGAGTTCGAAATTTGAAAAAAATTTATCACGGAAAATCTTAGAAAATCGAGTACATTGAGATTATGCTTTCCAAATTGGCGACCGAGAAAAAAAAATTCCGACTTTGCAGGTTTTCCGCCATTTTGAATTTTTTTTTTAAATTCTACACCACAATTCAATTGAGCCCTCAAAAATACTAAGATGTGACCAGGAACCGTTATTTCAAATATCACGCATAACTTACCACAGTTCACAGCATATTGCTCGAAGTTGACATTAAGCACCCTGTATCTCGATTATGTGTCGAAAACGGAGTATATGTCATGAGGCAAAAATGACTTTCTCGATGTCAACTACACGGCTATATATGTTTGTCCAATTTATGGTGAAACACCCTGTATTCTAAAACTAGTTGCAGAATGGGCTCCTATTCCAATAAGAATGCGAAATTCGAAAACGAGCGACGAAGGAGCTAGTTTTCGAACGCATGAGTGTTGGAATTGCATTCTGCAACGAGTATAAGACGATATTTTCTCTATTTCAGGCAAATTTCATGAAATACTGTTGAAATTCAATGAGAAATTCAGATTATACAGCCTAGTGACTTTTGTATTGTATCTTGGCAGTTGGTGACATTTCCAAATTGACGTGTATTGAAAATTGATAGGATCGGCAGTCATTGTTGACAACCACGAAACGAAAAATATAACTAAAAACAATGCTGTAATGAGTTCATTACAGCACTGTTCTTAGTAAAAAAAGCACTGTTTTACTTGAAACAGTGCTGTAATGAACTCATTACAGCATTGAGTAATGAGTAATGAGTAATTTATTACCATCAATAATTTACATGGATAGTCAAACTTGAACCCTAACAAGAACAATTATAACTTAAAAACTCGTCTACCGAAGAAAAAGCATTTTTGATTAACATTTCTTTGATTTTTATCATGAACATTTTTTCTGGAAGGTTCGTCACATCCATAGGCAATTTGTTGAACATCTTGATTCCCCAGTAATTCGAGAAGTTCTGAGTGTATTTCCGCTTATGTAATGGTGTAATAAGATCGTTTCTGTAGGTACCTGGTATCAAACCAGTGGCATGATCCATTTCGCATCAAGTTGTTTCTTCTGATATGAATATATTTCAAACATTCCTTTATATAAAGTGATGGGAAGGTCAGTATTTCATACTTTACATAGGCTGGTCTACATGATTCTCTTCGTTCTTCTCATTGTTTTTAGTACTGTAATGAACACATTACGATACTGAAATAGAGAAAATGGATTTATGATCCAAGTTGGTATTTCCATTTTCAAAATATCGTCAAATCTGTTCATCATGTAGGGCAAGTAGGTAAATGTTGAGGCTATGTTGAGTACTGAGAAAATTCCCGCCGAAAATTTTGCTTCATAAATTTCTATTTTCCAAGAGAAGCAGAGATAAAACCCTTTATTTCAATTAAATTCAGAACCATACAGAAAGTGGGTAAATAATAGAGCTCTGGGTCTTCCTTGTTGCCGACGAAGTCCATTCGCAGTAGGAGTAACTTTCAAAAAAAAATTGTGTCTCACTGAATAATTCACTTATGCATATTATCGCTCTTGGTAAACCCGTAAAATACCATCTAATCTGAAGGTTTCTAAGTGGCCTTTCCCGATTATAGAACTGAAGCTCGACCTCCTATTAATTAAACGTGATCCCGTTAAATGCACTGATTCCCTGTGACCTGATGGATCTTCATTCCTCAGATCCGCATTGAAGATTCTATCGGATTCCGCGTCCTCGTCTGTGGAGATGAAATTAATTACAGGAAATCCATCCCCTCCCGGCCCGTCTGCGCCCTCCGTTTGTTGCCGTTCCGGTAATAAGTGTCCGTAGTCACGGTCCGGACAAATGGCGGAATTTCATGGCAATCCTCTTAATGAAATTAAAACTGAATGGAGGACCTTTTACGTCACCCCCGTTACGGCATTCCCGAAAATCCCGTTACGGATTCGAATAATCCGGTAAGTCAGGTGAGTCGCTACGAACGAAGTGTTAATTCGCTTCGATTGGTCCGGAAGCATTCGCGAAGGAGTTACATGAACAATGTAATATTGGGAGCAATTTGGTACGAATAACCGAGAAGTTCACGCAAGAATGACCACAATATTCGTTAAGTTAATTTTTTGTACGTCTAGTACGGCTCTGAGCCCTGCTCATTCGATTTACTCGAAATTCCACTCCACGGAGTAATTAATTAAGCTGTATATTAACGACCCCTGAGTTGAAAAGATCGTGTGATTACAAGAATTGAAAATAATCATGAGAAATCTCAATATCAGATCGCACAATTCGGCTGACTGAAATTCCCCATGTGAATCAATGAAATATTCTAATGATTTACATATGGAGGGTGTATTTTAAGGTGACGCTTTTCTTTTGACAGGCGACAGAACTCATCAAAATTTTCTGCCGAAAATTTCTTATATACAGGGCGAGTCTTCTTCTTTTTTTTTCCTATACCATTTTGCAAAATTCGGTTTTGTTTGGAAGATACAGTGTGTCGAAAATCCATGAAAAAAACACTTTTCTGTTTATATTTTCGGAACCGTTATTTCGACTGAACTGAATTTGGGTTGAGTGTTTACTCTATTCATGGTTCATATTCCCCAATCGAAACCTATTCAATATCTCTCCTAATATAAAAGTAACAGGGTAGTCGACTCATCAATACACGCTTATACAACATAAAACCACTTTCTAAAAAACGGTTCATATTTTCGAGAGAATCAATCATTCATGAAACTAAAAGTATTCCTATTTTTTTCAATAAAACGCGTTCCGAGTTATTTCCAATATTACCCGGAAAAATTTGAAGAAAAAATCATTTATTTCAAGAATGATCTGATTGCGTCTCTGAATTAAATATCATCGAATATTATACCTTCTGTGGTCTTCAAACGAGTTTACAATGTTGTCACAATATCAACCAACTTTGTCGAGACTTAAATTCAAATGATGAAACACGTTGATGTAGAGAGATTTGATAATAAAATCCCACAAATGTGGGAGACAAAATTGGACAACAGTTAAATGTCGATGAAATACGAAATTCGCATATGAATGATGAATATCGACACAAACTACGTATTAAATTGGAATCAATGAAAAATAATCCTTATAATCTGTGGCGATGTTCCTATATCTAAACAATATCCTCTTGGAATTTTATAAACTCGACACTGTGAAAATTATATTAATTCACTTCACATAATAATCACATTAGAACAATAATTCACTGAATGTATTCAGAACTTCACATAATGTTTAGAGTTTGTTATTGTTTATAGTTGGCCTTCAAGGGTAATCGGCAGAATTCATAGATGAAAGAGAGAGAATTCATAGATATGTTTCGTAAAAAATCCTCAACCCCAATGAAAATATCAGCAAGCTGATAACATCTTCATGAAATTTCTGTGCAAACATTCACAGAATCGATACAAATTAGATGAGGTTAGGTTGTTCAATAATGAATTTGAATGGAAAGTCTTGCTTCATGAGTTTGTTTGGGAATTTCGAGAAAAATATGAACAAGTTATTAGTGTTTACAGACTAATCTGCAGAAAAATCGAAGAATTTATTTTGGTGTGAGAAATGTGGCTTTTTAGTTACAGATATAATCCGATGAAACTAACTGTTTTTGTTGAAATTATCGTGGTTGGAACATTTTTATTCCAATAAGGGTAGTACTTGAGTATTCCCTAACTTCAACTTGTACATATATCGGAACTGTAGAGTTTTGAGGCCAAAAGGAACCTTTTTTCCATTTTGCCGAATTCGGCTCTGTTTAAAAGATATTTGAAAGATAAAATTGGGCCAAATACGTGCCTGATACGATTCTCTGGAATTGATGCAAAGTTCATACCTCTCGATTGGAATTGAGTCGATACATTTAGCAAATGCTGAAGTTCTAACCCAATTCGAATAAGAACGTTACAAACACGATATTTCTCAACAGAACACTCAGTTTTGTCCGATTACTTCTGCAATTGGAAAGCCATTTTTGTTCCACCAAAATATGTTCCTTTTTCGATTTTCCTGAAGATTAGTTAGTGAACACCAATAACTCGTTCATATTTCCCTCGATATCCCAAAAATATCTCATAAAAATTTTTTTTTTCACTAACCTTACACCTTTAACCTAGGTCATAGGATTCTAGGCCAGTCACCTAACCTAACCCATCTTCTATGATATTTCACCGAGCTTTTGAGAAGACGATGCCAGATTGTTGATTTTCTCATTGAACAACGGTATCACGGTGCGCTACCTCGCAATGCGAGGTAGCCGGCGCGAGCCAAAACGTGAATCTATAAATCGACCCATCCAAAACCAGTTGTTCTGTGCCTCAAACGTCAGTTCCATGAACGACACATGCGTATACAGGGTCTTTCACGAGGAACCTCACCCATATTTATACGGGAAACTACTGAACGTATTTTATTGAAAATGGATATTTTCTGAGTTAATATCCACTTTAGGGCAAGGGTGTGATGCATACACTCACATTATTTTTTAACGTAGATTCAATATCTGCCATAAAAAAATGGGGTTCTATTTTGAAAAAATTGATTTTTCACGATTTTGTCATCCCTAACTTTGAAAGCGATTTTTTCACCCCCTGTATCATGAATCGCGATTTCGATTTTCAAAGTGGATACATCAATCTTACATCTTGAAAAATCCCAAAAATGAAAATTTTCCATCCAAAAACCTCGAAGTTATTCTTGTTTCAGCGGAGCTCTATTTTCGATTCTTTTTTCGAATTTTCCCGCTCAGAGAGAATTTTTCAGCCAAAACTGAAAAATATTACATCAAAATAACTTCAAATTTTCTAAGGAATCTATTTCTGCAATAAAAAAATGGTGTTTTAATTTGAAAAACGGAAGTTGACGTCATTTCCGGAAAAACCGGAGGTGCTAATTGCCTTGAAAATATTTCAGATTTCATCAGCATCGTGAAATACTTATAAGTGCTGAATTTCATGAAAATACGTTCAGTAGTTTCCCGTATAAATATGGGTGAGGTTCCTCGTGAAAGACCATGTATAGTGATAACCGGCGTGATGTAAATAGCAAGAGCTCTGTCGTTATAGACGAGGGAAGTGATTATTATGTGTGTTTTACTTTGATCTCGTGAAAATCTCTGCACCAATGAAATAATGAAAAACCCTCCATTCAATTTTCCATCAAAGAGCTTTTTCGGAAACATATTGTCCGATTCATTATTTATATCAATTCGAATCCAGGTTCAACTCTTTATTTTCATAAAGGTCTGCATACGAAATAAACCTGGTCGAATAAGGTCTGAAAGCCCATTCAATCTCCATCGGCGAGCTGTTTTAATGGTCATGTCTTTCAACGTGAATTGTGGTATCCGGAATTGCATCAAAACGGCCAAATCTGCCTGGAGAGACATTCGCAGAACACGTTCATGTCTATCAATCGAAACCCAATCTAACCCGACCAATTCATCACAGTCGAAAGCTTGTTTAACCCGATACCACTCGAATATAAACGGAAAAAATAATCTCTGTTTATCATTCCCATCCATACTTTTCCACCTTTGAATCCACCCGTCAATTGAGCCTTACATCGGTTGTCTGGTATTTTTACACGTGTCCTTCATTTTTATTCGCCAGAATGAATTTTTTGTTGATATTGCAATACTGGGCGATTTTTTTTTAAGTGTTTCATCAGACGTATTCGAGGAAGGAGTTTTGATACAAATTCAAAATTCTCTATTTTTGTACATGAACATATATTGAAAAATATTTTCAAGCGGAATCTATCTCCGGTTCTACCGGAAACGAATGTAAACCTCGTTATTTCAAATGTAACAACCTGTATATTTATACATAATTATTTGAATTCTTCGTTTAATTCTGCACTGATCTGATGTATGATAAGCGCAACCTTTTCAAGCGATTGTTGAGTTATTGCCTGATTTTCAAATTTTTTGACAGAAAGATTGTCGCAAATAAGTGTTCATATCTTCGAAATCTGCTTCTTGTATAAATTATGAGGTAATATTATAAGGGGTGTCTGGAACAGGGCTTCAAAGTGAGCCTCAATAAAACTATGAAATCTCATTTTTTTTTAAATGGTAACCATATAATCTTGTAATTCCGATCGATTGCTCGTAAAAAACTAGTGAGAATGTGCCATACATTTTATGCCTTTAAAATCAGTAGTCCTGCCAGTATGTTGGTCGTCTTACAAATAAACTTAACTAAATTAAACGATACAAAATAATAAGGAGAAATTGATAAAGAAAGACAATATTGCTTGAAAAAATTGTCTGAAATTAGTCACAATCAGAAATTCACAATTATATACCAATGTATCTGTTTGCAGCGGTAACAATAATTTCAAAATTCCGTACGCGATGAGATTTTATTATCGCGGTGTCAACTCATGTGGGCGGTTGAAAAAAAATCAGAAAACATCAATTTTTTTTTTGAATAAGTTCATACGCAATACAAAACCAAATGATCCTATGAGAAATAACTTTGAAGTACTTAACTATGACTATCAAAGATGAAACACACTCCAGAGAATTTTTTTATGGAAAAACAAAAAAGACATTATGTTTCAGTTTCTCACGGTGAATGGTTTTTCGCAAAGAAAATAGTTATTTACCTAACAAGTTCAGAAAGTGATATTTTCCCGCACGAGTTGGGAACAATACTACTAATGGCAAATGTCAATTCACATGTCGTTTCCACAGCAACGTCGTCGGTGGCGTTTGGTGCATAGAGACATATCATAATTCAGTTCATTCTTCAATCAAAGCGTGCGAGAAAAATCTCTGCTCTTCCTTTCCCGCACGGAAAGTGTGCGGGAATGGATTAGCAGGGGTTTTTCCCACACTGTTTGGAAATGTGACTCTTTACGAATTGAAATGCTCGCAGGAAAAGGGTTGGAAGCGCAAGCTTGTAGAAAAATGTATTTTCTCCATTTAAAATTCTACTTGACCTAGAAATCAAACTCCGAGGTCAGATTAAACGTCTGCATTCTACGTCCACCAAAAAACTAAGAAACATTCATTTGCAACATATTTTGATCCGCTCTCTTCCCCAGGGTGTTATTTCAGTGGATCTTTTGAAATGGGTCCCTGTATAATATAGAAAATCTATCCAAATGGAGAAGGACAGACCATTAGTGTTCTCCGAAAAGTTACTACTATATATTTGTTGGTTCAGGTTGTGGAAGGTGATTAACCCAAAAAAAGATCAAGAAAACCTTTCTATTCTTTTCCATTAGACTCGAAATAATTTACACAACCATGAAATGAATAATAAAGAGGCCTGTAATGTTGATCCATTAGAAGAATGACTGACATAAACGAAAACTTTCACTGGAAGCACTCTTCTAGTATAAAAGCGAACGTATTATATTTTATTTACCAGGTGCCTACTTTGATGAATTTTCTCCAAGATATCTATTTTTCACAATGTCTTTTGATGTTCAGATGCATAAATATGCGTTCTTGAAGAACTTGAGGAACACGAAAAATATCCGACATTTAATAGAATTCAATATAAGATACAGATACAGATAAACTCTTAAGCCCGCTCCACACTCATGGCGCGAATCTTGCCAAGAATTCTTGCCGTGAACCTGGCCAAGAATTCGCGTCCAAATAAGTCATCCACACTCACACAAATATTCGCACTTTGGTTCACGGCATCCTCGCTGTCTGCGAAGACTTTCCGCCCTATAAAAAAGGTTCATTCTGATAATAATCAAGAAATTCTCATTTCACTTATCTCCTCTAAATCTAATCTAATTCCACTTCATTGCTACAAGAAAACCATTCATTTCAAAAGCGAATAAAGTCAGTGAACAAGCATTAAATCATTACTGCGCTGGTACCGCGAACGCCTGTGAGTGTGGATGGAACATTTGTGCTTAGGCGCGAAGCCTTTGTCGCGGGACAGGAGACCGCAACGAAACGGAGAACGCCGCGAAGCGCGAACGTGACACAAGAAAGTTATCCACACTCGCGTTCGCGGTATTGGCCGACGTTCTTGCCATGAGTGTGGAGCGGGCTTTAGAACGACTGTGTAGTTATTCACCCATGGGTGATAACTGTGTACAGCATTAAATAATCATGAATTCTTATAATACGGCAAAAAACAAAAAAATAAACTCTCAGTCCCTGTTACAACACGATTAATTAATACAAAGGTCTAACGTTTTAGATGAAGATAAAATAAGTTTAGCTTTCACTGCTCTTGATGATCGATATCACTCAAACAAACTATGCATTTTTGGCATTGTCTTCGTCTTACTATCATACTTTGAATCGAAATTTTGTATGTGCATTTATTATATTGCCATGTCAAATTTTTTGCCGGGGGACCATATTTTCCCATCAATGGCATTCCTACTAATGCGTCAATTGAAACATATTTCAACGTTCATGCAGACGAATGCAAGCATCTATAAATACATATTCAAATACGCCAGATGATGAACTCATAACACATAACAAAATAAGCAATCGTGGTAACCGAAGCTAGTCGACCTCATTGATGCCACTTATAAAACCGTAGCGTAAATAAATAAATTTCGATTTTATTACGGAACAGTCATCAAAGGATGGTAAACATAGTGAAGCTGTTGGAAAATAATGATATTTTTATGAGAAAGAAATGGAGTGAGAACGTGAATGTAACACTCAATTTTTTTCATCTTCAGTTGATGGGAATGGGTTCCTACACTGAAAACACGAATAACATCGCATCTTATGGCATTCGAACACATTCACTACTACATTCCAACAAATTTACTATTAGTTCCTCTGAATTTGTAATTGTGAGAAGTAAATGCATGCACCATTTATGTATACTCTCAGGAACTCTAAATCTGCAACTCGCGATACTCAGAGAAACCAGAAACCATTACCAACTTCGGCAGCCACAGAATTATGTCACAATGAGCTAATTTCTAGTCCCCATTAGCGTATTTTGGAACTTCAGAACAGAGAGATCCTCTACGCCAAAGTGCATGCGTTATGGTATTCATATTGCCCTATCTACCCCATTAGAGAAACTGATTGAAACAGACGGTGCAATGCTATAATATGCGAGCTTATAGTATAACAAGTGGCAATAAAATCTCATTACATGGCTCAAAAAAGAGAAACAGGATCCTATATCAGAAGTATCTGTAGTGGAGAAACTCAAAACCACACTTGAAGAAATCATAATATCTACGAAATGTTTTCCAATGCGAGGAATGGGGTGTTCAATGACAAAGAACCTTCGATGTTCTCCCCTCGTTACCGGAAGCCCCTCCAGTATAAAAACATCCTCAAATATTTATATTGCTTACCTCAAAGCAACAAGGCCTGGAGGATTTCACAGTTGAAGGCAATCTGCGATTTGTTCGATGAAGATGTAAATAATATCTTCTTTTGAAGGCGATTTGGTTTTCTTTGATATCAGTAAGTTCTTGAGACTCATATCGGCAAGGGAATTCGCAATTAGTGTTATACACACAACCAAACTTATATGGAATCACCCAGTATTAAGATGAAATATTAATTTGATATCTTTTTCGTTAGAAGCAAATAAAAAGTGCATGTGTTTACTCACAAAAACAGTTAGGTTCATAAGCACTTGATAAGATTTGGCTTTGCAGTGTCGATTTTACCATTTCGTTCGAACGTCGCAGTGAATTTATATTGTGTTTTTTTGCGAAGTTTTAAAAAAAATGCCTTATGTGGGGTTATCGGAAGTCCAGAGAGGAAGAATTATTACTATGGCAGAACAAGGTATGTCACAAAGACAGATTGCAAGAACGGTGGGGGTTACACAAGGGGTTGTTTCAAAAACCTATGCAAGGTTTCTGGAGTTAGGAACCCTAAAGAATAGGCCGAGAAGAAGTCGTGGAAGAGTAACTACAGAAAGGCAGGATCGATTTTTAGCTCAAACAGCAAGAAGAAATCCCGCAGTATCTCATTCAGAGCTTCAAAGGCAATTTTTGCAAGCTACAGGTGTTAGTGTTTCTGTCGAAACTATCAGAAAAAGACTTCGCGCTCGGGAATTATTCAAGAGAAGAGCGTTAAGAGTTCCAGAACTATCAAGGCAAAATAAAATTGACCGTTTTAATTGGTGTTTAGAGCATGAAAATTGGACTATTGAAGATTGGAAAAATGTCTTATTTTCGGATGAGACCAGAATTGGCCTACGATCAGACGACCGGCGTGTTCGCATTTTAACAGGTAGAGGGAGGCAAGCTAGGCTCCAAGCTGCAAGACCGATCCCTAAATACAAAGGAGGTACTGTAATGTTTTGGGGCGGAATTATGTTTGGTGAGTAAACTCCTTTAATTCCCATTAGACAATCTCTGACAGGGCCTAGGTATGTTGAACTAGTGCTACAACCTGTAGTGAGGCTCTGGCGAGGTGCTTTTGGAGATTATTTCCTATTTATGCAGGATAATGCACCTCCACATACCAGCAGAGTTGCAAAAAAATTTTTCGAAACAGAAGGTGTGACTGTTTTAGAGTGGCCTTCTTGTTCACCGGACCTTAATCCTATCGAGCACTTGTGGGATAGGATCAAAAGAAAAATTAGAGCTCGTCAAAATAATCCTGGTAACGCAGAGCAACTTATACAAGCGGCTTTAGAGGAATGGGCAAATGTTACAGAAGAAGAAATTAACAACTTGATAGAAAGCATGCCTCGTCGAATTCAAGCTTGTATCAATGCCAGGGGTGGTAATACTGATTATTGATTTGTTAAAATCGTTTTATTTGTTGTTCAATTCTCAGTTACAAAAAAATTATTTTCAGAGAAATTTACACTTTTAATTTTCTGTTCTATTATAAAAATAATCTTTTAATAATTTATATTATTTTTGTAATAAACTTGTTTTGGAAAAACTGCTCTTCACTTTTCAGCCACTTTTTTTTAATTAAAATTCGTTTTTTCCAAATAACAGGGTGATTCCATATAAGTTTGGTTGTGTGTATATCTTCCTATAGAAGAGGATTTCAGAAGAAAACAGAGGAGTGTCTTATGAAAATAACACAAATTTCTTCTTGAATGTCATCACAATGCTTCGCATAGAAATTTTCACTAACGAATTAACAAGCTGCAGATTATTTTTTTAAATCTTGATTGTATTGAAGCAAAATTATACGTAACTTCTAGATGCAAATTCACAAAATAGTACGAAGAAAAATACAGAAGTATATCCAAATTATTTATGCACGGAAACAAAAATGGGAAATCCGCCAGGAGCTCTTAATATATTCCAAGTCATCCAAGAATCAAACATTCAAACCCGACATTTTTATTCAAGTGGCGCTCACCCAACCCTATTCCTTTCGGACAGTCACAACTGGCTGGCAACAAAACCCATAAATTTCCTACGAGATACTTCAATTCCTATGAATTTCTGGCCAGCGCCAAATAGCGGGGGAGATGGAAAGATAACATCCCAGAGGGCCCATACGGGACCCAAGAACTGATGAACACGATGGGGCAATAACTTGCTGAATGCCATGAATATCATCCGGCAATGACACGGAATTGAGGTCGGGGTTGGGGAGACCTTAAGGGAGTTCTTCGATAATGGTCAAGGGTTGTTTCCTTGCCAGTGCTAGGGATGCAAATAACACTGTGTTCTTATGGGGCTGTTATTGAAAACTTTGGCTGTTTTGTGTCGACAGTTGATTTTAACAGAGGCCGGATGGGTCTTTCATTTCTTCCGGTATTGCTTGGGGGACACGATTATCTCGTGGTTAGATCAGACTCACTGATGATATCTTAATGAATCAGTAGTCTATGGTAGCAAGAATTTTACTCTGTTTCAACTTACTTTTTGTTAATTCATGGTAGCTCTAGTACTATATGTTTTCTTTATTGAGTTATCTTGGAAACTTTCGCATTATAGCTCATTCAGTCGACTCTTATCGTTTGAGAACGTTCCCGTTCCGGAAAATTCGAAAAATACAGCTATCGTTACGAAATGATTCAACACGGGTGCTCGCAAACCATGACAAATTGTACTTTTTTCTGATTGAATAGCCAGAGCTGAACTGGAAATCTAACGAACGCATTAAAACATGAATGCTACCTAAAAAAGGGTTAAGGACTGAATTTGGAGAGCTTTTAACTTTTACAAGCACTCTTCCGAATCTATGAAAGGTTTCAAATACATGTATATGAAGTGTGCCTAGGAATATAGGCAAAAGGATCGTTATATTTCAAAGGTAAACACAGATTTTTGATGGGGGTTTTGCCTTTTTCTTGCTCATTAAGTATTTCCAAACCGCAGTTTTATTGAAACTGAGAGGTGCGAATCATTAAGAATCCATCCATGAAATGTAGTGGATTTATTCAGAAAAGCAGACCAGCGTTCTATTTTAATGAGTCAAGAATAGAGTAGGTACATATAAACACTCAAAATGCCTCGAACACTGAAATTCACAATAGCAAAGAGAACCTGTATAGAAACATGAATAATAATCCTAACAGTAATTTAACTGCTATGTACATGACCATGGATCTGAAATTATTCAACCTAAAATATATCTACAGGGTAATTCACTCGATTCGTTTAAAGTTTGTTGCGAACTCGAAGGGATATGAATTTGATATTTTGATTTTTGCTAGAACGGGATTCGATCTCTTTTTTCAACTCGTTTTGAATTCAAGAAAAATAAGTGACTTAAAGCACTGTCGTGGAGTCAGGAACTTCTGAAGTAAATATGTATATAACATTCAATATGTTTTGAATCGACATTCGATCAAAATCCACAGAAAAACCCGAAAAAATTAAATCTTATCACGCTCTCCAACTGGATTATTTCAGCTAAGAGCACGAGGCGAATTCCGTGACGAAAAAAAAACAAGCAAGGCTCGTTATTTTTAATTACCCAGTTTGCGCGCACACCTAGCAGTTTTTAATAAACCTGATGGACGACCCCTGTAGCTGTCTGGATAATTCGCACCTGTGCAGCTTGCTGTAATAAAATTCACTTAGAGAAAACGTAGGGGAGTCTTGTTTCTTGCCGCGCACGAACCATTTCTGACCTCATTATGGATAGTCGAGTATTTTCGAAACGGGTTTCAGGTGTTACAATTCTGCAACTGAATATATTCATCGGTCTGTTTCAATTGACAACACATAACTATTACTTCTTGCATTGTCTATTAATGAGAAGCTCAGACACAATTAAGAGAACGATGGGGCTATTCATGAATTAAAAAACCGAAAAAGTAGGTATGTTGGCCAGGGTCAAGGACCAATTTCCTAATGAACCTTCGCTTGGTGGTTTCTGTTTATTGGCATATCTTGTACCTGAAATTCGCACTGGTGGGATTTGGTTCAATGTTCAATACAGAACCATCGAGTAATTGCAATTCTTCTTCGGTGATATTTATTGGACCCAATTGATATGTAAATCACCCTTTTCATTATATTATATGAATCTGGCTGAAAGAGTATGTGTCTATTTATGAATACATTATGGCAACGTAAAGTATGGGATGAATCGTCCGATAAAATCCAATGCCGCGTGCATAAATGTTTCCAAATGTGGTCATTGGTTGACTTGTTGAAGAGACTCTTTCATAGCCCGAAATTACCACCAATTGGTTTCCAATGAGTTCTTGAGTGTCGGAGCTACTTCTGTTTGTGAAATTCGGAATAGCTGAAAATATTATTGCTTGAGTTTCTGTTTTTTTCGGATTCATATTATGTTCGAGATGCGATTGTAAAAAGAGGGTGAGTTGACGATTATCGTGTGTTTATCGATTGGAAAGTGAAAAAAGAACATGTCGAAAATAGGAATTATGTTTAGGAACTATTTTCGCCTAATCATTCAGAATTCGCTAAACTCTGCAACTCGATCTTACCAGGTCGACCCAGGGAAGACTATTATGTCGCAAATTTCATTCGAAGAAATCGAACGGTATCCGCAACAGCCCTTCGATGTCACTTTTAAGAACCTATAGCCGGGAAGTCTAGACCAGTACCTCAAATTCAAGGACTATCACCTGGACAGAAAGCTAGCTGTCGGCAATGAAAAGAACACCACCAATACTGGCTTTTACCACAATGGAGCATCAACGTACTTTTTTCGGACAAGTCACGATTCGGTTCAGAAAGTGGTAGTCGACGAGAAAGTGTTTGGAGAGTTCCAGGCAGACTAGAGCGACTCAATTTCGCCCAGGAAGTTATGCCCATTCAAGGCGGATCAATAATGTGCTGGGGTGGATATGATGTTCGGTCGCCGTACGTCTTAGGGAGAGCAATATCTACTCGCCAAAATAATCACCAACTTCTCAGGAAAACGATGTGCTCAAAAATGTCATCAATGACTCGATTCGTGGGATGCCTAGGCGTATCGGGCAGTTAATTGAAAGATGGACTATTGAATTTGGATTCAGTTGTCGAATAACTATTATTAGTGAAAAATAAATGATCGATGAATTCAGATTTTTTTTCTCATCCTTTCTATTTTCTCTCATTCTGCATCAAAGAGTAACAAACAAAGGTGTTTTGTACCTAGGTGGGTTTACCGAGGTTGTTGTAGTTTTATTTTTGTACCCTGATTGTTTTATCAGGATATATATATATATTCTTATGAAATGGAGCTGTTACAGATTTGTTTTTAATTATGGCATGTGTCTCGAAAAGGCAACAAGGAACAGATCATTCAAACAAACATATTGATCCATTCCCCGCTCCTAATCTCAGTATTAGCAGAGGAATGTCAAACGGGGCACCATACATTTCTGCGTATGATGCAAGAGCACAGATAAAAACCTCAGCAAAAACTCTGTCTCCCCGTATAAGTGTAGGGTTATTGGATTTGTTTTCAGATGTTCATATTGAAGGGCATCTTCTTCTACGAATGTACTTCTTTCTTCATTTCTTCAAAGAGGTTGACAAAGCATTTTTAAATAATCTGAAACAAAAACCAGAGGGAGAAAAAACGGAAAAGTGAAATCCACTAATATATTCAAATTGTTTTGAAGGTACCAACCCATCTCAAGAATGAATCAGATACTGAGTGAATAGAGTTAAAACCATCTGGAAATTTATATATTGAACAATTATTGACCAAATGGTCAATAGTTTGCTCTTCATGTCCACACTCACATCTCGGGCTATCAATGGCATTCCATTTGAAGAGCATACTATTACAACGTCCATGACCTGTCCTAAGACGATTCAATAGACACCAATTTTTCCTAGACAGATGAAAACCGGGAACTTTTTCAGAAGGATCGAGAATTAAACTTTTATTGAAAAAATCATATGAAGTCCATTCCGAACTCCAAATTTCTTTATGATTTTTTCTAGAATAAAGAAAATCGTTTATCCATAGAGGCTTTCGAGATTTCAATCTAGCAAGTCTTGTATCTGGCACATAACTCATAATAGAAAATGAATTTGGAAAGGAATGAAATTTATCCCAAGACTTCATGGCAGCAACCTGTCTACGAATATGAGGAGGTATTATGTTAGAAAGAACTGGTAACCAAGCTAATGGAGTAGATTTAATGGTTCCAGTTATAATCCTCATAGAAATATTGAGTTGCCCATCAATTTTATGGACATGGGAACTATTCAACCAAACAGAACAGCAGTATTCAGCTGCAGAAAAAACCAAGGCTAAAGCAGCCGTACGAAGAGTGGTAGCATCGGCACCCCAAGATGTACCAGCTAATTTTTGAATTATATTATTCCTCGTCTTCAACTTTAGACGTAAACTTTCCAAATGAGCCTTAAAAGTCAAAGAAGAATCTAGTTTTATTCCAAGATAATGGTTTACTTGCACTGCTTGTTGGTGGATGCTGGTGTCGCTGGTGATCCACGTAAATTTCGATGTTTAACTGTTGTGACTTCTCAACCGATGTGAGGGGATATACTTGACTATATGCACCCTATGGTAATCTTGATGATGACTGCGATAAGTTGTTACACGAAGAAGATGAGGAAGTGGTGAAATGTGAACGCACTCTCAACAACAATAAACTGTATTTTTCTTGTTACCTCAACTTAGGTAACAAGCACGAAACTATTATACAAATGTGTATATTATGTATACAAGTATGAACTCAACCTTTTATTTGACAATTTATAGTAGGGATTGCATTACCGGTTCACCGATTTACCGGTTTACCGATTTACCGCCCTTAATGTTCGTCAAATTACCGACGAAGAAACCGACATCTTTTACCGGTAATTTCGGTAAAAAAATGCCAGCGCTGATCTGTTGTTTCCGTACTGCACGGGCAGCGCGGACGGGATGGATTGTAAAATATTCAAGTGTGTAAATGTGTGAAAAGGAAATGCATATGTTTGAAAAGAGGGAATTCAGGGGAAATACTTAAAAATGGCTTTCGCAGCACTCATGACAACTCGGCCTACAAGTTCTATACTACTTTCAACAGAGGGGGACGATTATCTTCTTCCTGTAGTAATTTCCAATTTAAATCTCAGGTATTGGAGGTGGTGAATGAATATAAATATCTAGGTGTTCCATTTGTGTCTTCCTCTATGTTTCGTGTGATGACAGAGTTCTCTGTAAGAAAGGCAAGACAGGCCTACAGCTCTGCTTTCTCGATTCTGATTGGCACTGGGCATAATGAGTGGAATTTGAAGATCAGACTCTTTGATTCTCTCATTCGCAGCACTTTGTTGCATGTTGCACCTGTGTGGAGTTTGAGATATGCTGATGACTTGGAGAGGGCTCAGGTGCAGTATTACAAGCGGGTCCTGCAGTTGCCCTCTAACGTTCCGGATTATCTAGTACGCTTGGAGGTGGGAGTTAGAATGGTTCATTGCACTATTTTTGATCAGATTCTAGAATTCCTCATCAAATTAAATAAGATGAGTTGCGACAGACTACCAAAGCTGTGTTTTCTGAGGATGCTTCAGTTGTCGCAGAATGACGGGGTGGATGGCAGATACAACTGGTGTGCGCAGGTAAATGATTTCCTGGGTTCTGTTAATTTTCCTGTGAATATCTGCAATTCTCCCTTGACAGAGTTGATCAGGCGGAGAAAGGAATTCAAGTCGACATTTAGATCACTCTGTTCCCAGCAGGATTTAGGTCGCGCTAGGGATTCTACATATCCTCTTTTCGCCAATCTGTTCAGTTATGGGGACTTGGCAGTTGAGTATCTCAGTTTCAAACTGCCTTTTGATTTTGTAAGAGTTCTTGCTCAGGTGAGATTGGGTTCAAGGAAGAATCTAAGAATTTTCAGGAAAGATGTATATTACAATGTTAACTTTGAGGATACTTGTCTTGTGTGCAATCTGTCCTGCCAGCAGACTCTGATTCATCTGATATGTGATTGTCCTCCGCTTAGACCTCTCAATCCAGTCTACCGATTTAGTAGTGTCTATGAAATTGCACTGTTTTTGCAGAAAGTGACAATAAGGGAAGTCCGTGATTTTGTTTCGGTTGTATGCAATGTGCTAAGGACGAGATCTTTCATTCTTAGCGAGTAGATGTATTTAATTTTCAGATTTTTGCCTCTGGACTGATTAAGTATTATTTTTGTTTAGGTTATTATCCTTCAGTACTTATGTTTATTTCACTTCTGTGGGTTAGGTATACTAAAGCCTTGTAATTTGGTGATTAGTTACTCTTTGTTAATTTTTCTGAATACTATGTTCATGGAATATTATTCCGAGGGAACAATAAAGTATATTATTATTATTATTATTATTATTATACTAAAATGGTAACTCGGTGGACCGACCCGAGGAAATCTGTCGAAAAGTGGGTCCAGAAGAATTTTAAAATCGCAGCGAAGCTGCGATACGGTGAGAAAATTTTTATACGGTCGGAAAGAGGAATAATTAATTCATACGTAGGTGAAATTTCGATTCTCCAGGCGAAGTAGAAGTATTTTTAAAAAATTCGCAAAAATCGCGAAAAAATCCGACGAAAAGGGCCATTTTAAACTCGATAAAACTTTTTCACAGATATCCTGGCCGTGATGTAAATATACGGATCAAAAGAGGAAAAGTCAATGCAAAATAGCTCGATATTCATATTCTCTATAATTTCCCTATTTCTCCAGGAAAATTGATGAAACTTTGACATTTCGCCTACAAAATCACCCGAGTTCTACCGATGAGAATAACTACTTAGAAAGTAGATCTGCTGTCCCATATACTAGTGTGGAGAACTAATCTTATTGTATTGATATATCAATACTTTCATCACTTAGGGCTGATTGCACCGTAGACAAAACTGTAGATTAAATCTTAAACCTCGATTAATGTCTATGAAAGTCAATAGACGCTAATCGAGGTTTTGCATTTAATCTACAGTTTCGTCTACGGTGCAATCGGCCCTTAGGCCGGGTTTCACCAACGATTTTAATCTCGTTTAAGACAGTAAGCGATAATTTTCTGTGGTTTTCCAGTCAAAAATCAATCGGTAATCTCAGTTATCTCCTCAAACCAGATTAAAATGTTTGGTGAAACCCTGCCTTTCTGAACTTTTCTGGACTCCACACTAGGAGGCAGAGTTATCATGAGTGCTGCGAATGCAATTTCTAAGTTTTTCCCCTGAAATACCTCTTTCCAAAAATATTGCTTTTTCTTTTTCACACATTTACATTCTTTCGATCCCTTTAGTTTAATGAAAAAAGTCCAGAGAAAACAAAGCTTATATATAAGCTTTCTTTTCTCAGGGCCTAAAGGAATCGGACGAGTCGTTGAAAAAGTTAGAAACGACAGATATTTTTTTATTTAAATTACTATTTCGAATATTTTAGGGCCTCTTACTAGTCTTTGAGTTAGGTTACCTAGAGTTTTACTTTTCTGTTGTTATTATTTGATAAGAATTAAACTTTGGTTATTTATTTTGTGGCTTATTCTTTTATGTCGGAAAAAACCGGTAAATACCGGTAAACCGGTAATTTTTCAAATAATTCACCGAATTACCGGTAAATTCAAATTCGGTAAATTTGCAATCCCTAATTTATAGCAAGAAAGAATTATGATGTACCTTCTATATGAAAATTCATAGCAAGGGAGCAAAGTGTTGTGAATTACAAACTGATTAATTACCGACGATTTTGAATTATAACTGAATCATTACTGTTCGATTACGCCACTGAAAACTTCACTTTACTCAATTACGAAATTTACTGAATGCTTGTTTCTCTAACAGAGCGTTTTAGAGACAAGTTCGAAATTAAGGAAGGTTCATTTCCTCTGAATAAAAGTGGGAAAGATCAACAATTGATTGGGTTTCAGAATCGAACAACGCCTCGCTAAGCAAACAAAGTGCTCTCATTTGACATTTTTGACTATAGTGGGGAAAACAACCCAGTTCTTGAATCTGCTGCCCAATGAGAAATCTTCGACGATTTGCAACTCTCTCCTGATATGTATTTCCCAGATGTAACTTGGATGTCACCGTATATTTAATTTTATGAGCTCATACTGAGAAAGAATGAATGTTGAAGACATAGTTATTGTCTCCAAAACAACCAGATGAATCTCCTAATCCCAACCCGAACTCTTGGGTTAAGAAACTTTTCAATAGGACCATAATCGGTCGAAAAAAAAGGGTATTTTTAGACAAAGAACAAGAATTGTAATAAAAGGCACATGGGACAATATTGCAGTTCAAGGGTTCGATTCCATATGGTTGAAACAATACAGCATTTTTAAAAAGTGACAGGTCCTTTCTGGTGAACAAAGGAGACGGAATTTATGTAATACAGATGTTGCGCGAAATGAGACGCAACAAAAAGTTTTTTATCACATATATAGAGAAGGACATTCATCTCATTTCCAGAACATAGATTGTGAATTTCTTGAGAATTCTAGGAGGGCCTGACTCTTGACGATGTCTGTATGTGCAATGAATGTAAGAAGCACAAAAAATTGGTAGCTGGAGGAAATTCACAAAATCCACTAATTCGCACCTGTGCAACCTCAAGCTCTGTAAATAAAATTCACTTAGAGGAAACGTCGGGGTGCCTTTCTTTCCTGCAGCTATCCCACCATTTTTGCACCTTAATAAACACACACACCAGCGTGGAATAAATGCGGTAATATACGAGGTCCCTGTTGTCTTATTTGTATTAAACAGTGGGGGACGAGTTTTCTGAAGCTTTCCCCCCTTGCGGCAACGGAATACCGGCAATATATACCAATTTATACCCAGACAACAAATACCGAGGGGAGTTTCATTTTATATCACAAAGGACCGTTATTTTCGAAAATTGAGCTATAAGACGAATCTCACATTTTATTAGGAAATTATGTAATTTTCGGATTGGAATAGGAGTATAAATCCAAATTGATGAATATGCCGAATGTTTCAATATTTTAAATGCATCTAATGTTCCTATTCATTGAAGGAATTTTTACATTCAATCACCTGAGTTCTACTTTCAAGAAATGTATTAAATGGAATAAATCTATTCAAGAGATTACCGAACTATATCCGAACTCTCTTGAACTAACAGTTATGGAAGTATTGATGGAAACCTGAAGGACGTTGCTATTACTGCAGCTCAAAAGTTGGCGAACTTCGAAGACAGTTCACAAAATGCGAAAGTGAATATTTTGATTGACAACCACGGTAGTACTATTAGTTACCATAATTTTATCTCTCTGCGCAGCAGTCCCAAATCCTTATCACATTTTAATAAGGAAGATGGGTCGTGCGATATGTTGTTCAAACGGTCTTTTCCTTCTGAATATGACAGTTAATGTTTTTCAGATTTGTTCATAAGTTTACGTTATTTTCAACTCTGAAAATGAAATATCCCCCAATTCACCTGGACCGTAAGATGATGGGAAATTTCAAAGAGATGATGCAGAAGGGAAATAATCTAAGTATCATCAATAGTTGAAATGGTATGAATTTGTTCATTAGATTAAACTATTGAGATGAGTTATCTGATTTCTCTGGACAAATTTCTACATAAATATTCGTAAGTAATATCATAAGGGCATCCAATTTTTCCGAAAAAATCGAAAAAACATGTTGCTAAGTAATATTTTGACAAGAAGCATGATTGCTGGTGGCGACAAGAATCCGAGTCGAAGACGAGGATTTTTGCACCTGCACGAATGCTTTTTGTTTAAAAAATATCACTTTGCATTGTGTTTTTTCATAGGAAAAATTAGATGCTCGAATGGTATTTGACAAGACTATTTCATGAGTAACAGATTATCCTGGATGCATTATGTATGTATCAATTTTGTAACAACAACTGTCAAGTTTTACCGCGGGTTAACCCGGAGAAACTGCTGCTGCCATACAGTTTTTCCATCTTAAAACCATTTGTGATTCAAATGTGCGCGTTTCTGATTGGTGGAAATTGAGACGAGGGAAATAGTCGAAATCATCTCATGGCTCTACGTGAATTGAAGGATATTTCATATTTAAAGTCGAATATTACACAAACGAATGAGCAAATTGTTGACATATTTACAAATAAAGGACCTTTTCATCAACATATTGCAAGACCCATTTTCCCATTTCAAATTCAAGCGTTTGGATAGCCACACAAATGGATGAAATGATATGATAATTGATATGTCGTAAAAAATGTAAAAAATTGAAGGGTCCGAGAGGTTTTCCGAAATCTTGATTATACTACCACAAAAGAACTCTGCTTCTTCTTCACTCTGTGACACTTTGTATGTTAATCATAAAACAATGAGAGCAGTAATATTATCGTGAGATCTACCAATTCTGAGAACTGTGGTTAAACAGTGGATATGCATGCAACTGGCAGCTTTTCCATAACGGAAAGAAAATATCGATCGCCATTATTTTGAGACTGAGTTATATTATTCATATTCACTCTACAAGCACATAATAAATGATTTACCATCCTTGGTAGCAAGAGACGAAATTATTTTGGTGAACTTATGAGCTGTTCAACTTACCTACTTGACACCACATTCATAATTCAGCATCTAGATTGAAGAACCGTGTTCTTTACCTGGAAAGAAGAATGATGATTAGTTATAGTCCCCACCAGGAAGTCAAAAGAATAATCTAAACTATATTAACCTCGTCTTGCTTTCCGTCCCAATCAATTTCTTTCGAACACAGCAAAATCAGAATGCAAATCACGGAATTGAATACAATGGATGAAGCTCCCACCAAGAAATCTCATTATTGACCGCCCCCCATCCCTCCCAAACTTTTAATTAAGCGTACATCCGTACCCCCAAACCCCCAGTTTAATTAAAAGTCATAATCATCGTTTGCAGCCTCTGTCGAGTACATCTCGAGCTCTTTAGTGGAACAAGGAGTCTTTGCAGACTCGAATATCCGCCTTAATAATTTGTGATAAATTCCGATGTGCATAATTTGTTGTGTGCAATGGGCCTTGTTTTTTTTTTGGGGGAGTGTTGGGAGCGAGAGGAAGGTGGGGGCAGTAGGTCGCCGGGATTGCGCTTGTTAGTTGGGGAAATGCGAATGTTTCGTGCAGAAGGTGTGTGAAATTGGGTAAGTAAGTGTCATGAGGAACTGAGATCTCTAATTAATTATTTTTATCATTACATGGTTGTTCTCTTAAGACTATGTTTTTTCTTTTCAATTAAAAACATCCGGTAGACTACTCGAAAACGATAAGGGGTGCTTCATTTCGGGAAATAAAAAGTAGGTATTCTCAAGTTTTTTGAATGAAAATCATCCTATTCGAGTTAATTTTATCCGACTATTTCCCTCATCTTAATTTCCACCAATCACAAAAGCACAATTTTGAATCACAAATGGTTTCTAGATGGAAAAATTCTATGGCAGTAGCTGTCAGCAGTTTTTTCGGCTCTACCCGCGGCAAAACTTGACAGTTTATTGTTGTCAACGAAAATTAATAATACGTATACTCCATTCACTTTTATTTAATCACATAGGAGGTCATGGTTTCGTTTTCAGGAGTTGGTGCACCTGATGAAAAGTCTGTGCTCGTACAGAGAATATCGTTCATGACAAAACGACGATGCCAGTTTCTTGGTTTACATCAAAGTAAAAGTATCAAAGATATTCCATATTTTGTTAGTTCGAATCGATCGGCGATTTTGGGGCGAAATATCGATAGGAAATCGCCTATTTTTCCGTTCTTCGTCGTCCAGAAGAAGTTTCCCGTCGATATGAGAAATTTCGTGCAAGTTTCACGACTTTTGGCGTGAGTACGAACGGTAAATTTGAATTGGACCAAAAATCGATTTATAAGCATAAATGAAGCGAAAGTAAGTATTAATCGACCTTTTTGAACACTTGATAACGAAGTTTTTTTTAGGTATCTGGCCGTTTGGAAAGATTTCAAATGAAATTCCGGTCCCCCAGAAGTTTGGTTAGTTTTGGTATCGTTTTTGGTGCTCAAAATTTATTTGGAATGTGTCACTGGAGCTTTCATTCCTATCAATCCTTTGCCGAAAGTAGAAATAGGCTATATTGAACTAGAATACATCGGTTTTTTCCATATTCCAGGAGTTTGTGTCTTATTTTAGAACAGGTGAACGATAAATGTGAAGCATATGTTTGACCTATTCCATTTTATTTGTACAAACCTACTGTGGTAGTAATGTATGAATATTTTTTTAACTAATGAATTACTATACAGTCAGAATTTTTTACTCCTTGTTCATAAGATCAAATAAATAAAATGTATATCTATAGAGCTTTCAGGAATTGACATTCTTGCTCATTAATTTATAACCAAAACTCAGTTACTACTGCATTGAAATTATCAGTTTCTCTGTAAACAAATTCGTTAATTTAGTTATTATGTTTATTTTCTTTGTGATGAATGAATAAAACTGTTATTTATTTGAAATAAAGAAATATTGGAAATAGAAATGTTATGCACCCTCACAATCATATCACATACAATATCATGATGAAAACAAAGCACATCGATCAATCTTTACGATGATGAATCCAAAAACTCCTTTATATGTAGAAATTGTTCACAATTTTCTGTTGTGTTCTCCAAAATGAAATATACATTCTGAGAAATACGCTAGGAATGTAGAAAGGGCAACATAGTGTTGACTTGGAACATAAAAATATTTTGAAAAACGTCATAACTTCGATACAGAGTGGAATGTGTCAAATTTCCAAGGCCAGAGTTGTGATTTTATAATTGTGAATGGAGTATATAGAGACATTATGCATCCAGAATAATCTGTTACTCATGAAATAGTCTTGTCAAATATCTTTCGGGCATCTAATTTTTCCTTTGGAAAAAAAATCGAAAAACACAATGTAACGTAATATTTCAACAAAAAGCATTCGTGCAGGTGCAAAAATCCTCATCTTCGACTCGGATATTTGTTGGCACCAGCACTCATGCTTCTTGTTGAAATATTACTTAGCAACGTGGTTGTTCGATTTTCTTCGGAAAAATTGGATGCCCTTATGATAATACTTACGATGAAATTTTCCAAAAAATCATGAGGTTCAAGAATAATCTGAATAGAACCTTCCCCGGTCTTGAATTATCATCAAATCACATAATTATTATTAACTCCCTATACGAACGATATGTTGACAAAATTGTCAGTTTTATACAGCAGCTCAAATGAATAACAGGTCTGTCGGGCCGTTCATCAATTTTCATTTGAAAACAATACGCAATACGTATCTATTATTTTTTAAAGCAAACACTTGAGTAAAATTTTATCGATTACCACACCATCATTTATGGAGATATGTATTTCAAAAAATTTTAATCTACTTTTGGTTTTCAATCTTAAATGATACACATCGTTCGAAACATACCTATTCGATATAAATGCAAAATGCAAATGAAGGGTTTTCCAGTTAAAGGTGTTATTTTGACATTCGAAGAAAAATTTCGTTTTTTTAGATAATTGATCGGATGTTTAATTCATTATAAAGAGCAAGGTATGCCGTTAATAATGGAAAATAACATCAGCTAGATGAGCACCATGACCACGACTACAGCACCATATACGTTTTGAAATTTTGCATAGCCAAATCGTAAAGTGGCTACCCTATGTCCTCGATAGCCTCACAAATTTCATATTTGAGGTCATGAATCGACGCTGCGCTTTTGGCGTAGACCTTCTCTTTCACATAGCCTCAAAGGAAGAAGTCGCAAGGTGTTGAATCACAAGATCTCGGTGGCCAATTGTGACCACCTCTTCGAGAGATAACACGGTCCGAAAACTTTTTCCGTAAAAGATCAATGGTTTCGTTGCTTGTGTGGCACGTAGCGCCGTCCTGAGGAAAGTAAACGTTGTCCAGATCAATACCATCCAATTCCGGTCATAAATGATCATCAATAATTTCTCGATAGCTCAATCCATTCACCTCATTATCGAAAAAGTAAAGTCCAATAAACCCGCCGGGCCATGAACGGCCCCAAACATTCACAAGTCGAGGATAGAGAGGCTTTCCAACAATAATTCTTGGGTTTTTCGAGCCCGAGATGCGACAATTTTGCTTTTTGACGAAGCTACTGGGATGGAAATGGGCCTCATTGCTCAAGATAATTTTTCGATGGAATTCCGGATCATTTTCATGCATTTCAACGACACAATCAGCAAAGACACGACGTTGTTGATGAGCGCCGGCTTGAGTTGTTGTGTTAACTGAACTTTATAGAATAGAATAGAATAGAATAATTTAATGTCATCAAGGTAAGTTTACATGACTTGTCACAAAGTAATTTACACATATGTAAAAACAAATTAGTAAAATTCACACAAAACATGAATGATATTTACAGAACACTGAAATTATACTCTAGGAACTCTTCCACCGAATAAAAAGCACCCTGGGTAAGTATCTCTTTGATTTTTTTGATAAAATTAATCTTTGGTAAAGCTTGTATATTTTTAGGCAACTTGTTGTATAATTTAGTTCCCCAATAGTCCACAAATTGCTGTGTGGATTTCTTGAGATGGAGAGGAGTTTGCAGGTCGTTTCTATGTCTTGTTTGGAAACGGTGATCTTGGCCATTTGTTTGGTAGTCAGAGAAATTGCCATGTACATGTTTGAGGCACTCCAGTATATATAGGGATGTAAAGGTGAGTATCTTCTCTTTCCTAAAAGCGAATCGACAGGTTTCTCTATTGTTTATGTTAAACATTATCCTTATAGCTTTTTTTTGTAAAATATTTATTCTGTGTACTTCGGGAGATCTCCCCCAGATAAGCACCCCATATAAAAGCAAAGATTGGAAATTTGCAAAATAGGCAGTCCTCAAGATATCACCAGAAACAATGCTCCTGAGCCTCCTCGAACAATAAATGCTGCTGGATAGTTTTTTGCACAGTGTGTCTATTTGTTCATTCCATTTAAGTTTGTTGTCCACTTGAATTCCTAAGAACTTTGCCGAGCCTGATTCCAATTGATGTCCGAAGGATATATATTCTGTTTTATTTGCATTGATCTTAAGTTGGTTTGCTGTGAACCAATCTTCCGCAGCCTTCAGTACTCTACCAGCATTTTCTTCTAGGTTGACAGTGTTATCATGGCCAACCAAGAAAGAGGTGTCGTCGCAGTATAGGCATAAGTTGAGCGTACCATCCACTCTAAGGTCATTGATATATATCAAGAATAACACAGGTCCCAACACGGAGCCCTGTGGTATACCCACTTTGATTTCAGACTCACTGGACATTGATTCATTTATGCAAACCTTCTGGGTTCTATTCGAGAGATAGGATTTAATCAGGTAGTATATGTTCCCTCTAAAGCCATAATGATGTAATTTTGACAGTAGGATATTGTGCGGTACTGAGTCAAAAGCTTTGGACAAGTCCAGGTTCATCATAGTTGTTTTAAGACCCCTATCCATGGTTTTTGTGATGTGTTCAATCATTTTTAGTAGTGCAGTTGTTGTGCTTCTTCCTTTTCTGTAACCATGTTGGCTGTCACTGAAAAATTTCTTTCCTTCCATAAAATTCACCAATCTACATTTGACTATGCTCTCAAATACCTTCGATATAATTGGAAGTATAGATATAGGGCGATAGTTATTGCAACCATCTTTATCCCCTTTACCTTTATACACAGGTATAACTTTAGCTTTTTTCAGTTCCATAGGAAAGTGGCCCTCGTGAAAACATTTGTTTATTATTAACTTGAGTGGAGTAACTATTTCCTGGGACATCGTCCTCAGCAGACTTGTGGACATGTAGTAGAGGTCATTTGCTTTCTTGGGTTTTATGCTCATTACTGCATTTATTATTTCTTTATCCGAACACTCAAACAAATAAAAAGATTTAACATTGTTCAGCTCCAATTTCTCTAAATATTCTATTGCCTTTCTTTTGGTGGGTGGTACTTGTTGTATTGTTTCCGTTCCAATGTTGGTAAAATAATTATTTAATTCATCAGCCGTTAGTTTTGTGGTCGAAATAATGTTCTTATTTTTATTTTCACCATTTATTATGTTCCATGCTGCTCTCTGTTTGTTACTTGCTTCATTAAAATGCTTTTCAGCTTGTGACTTTCGAGCTTTTGTGATTTCTTCTTTGTACATGTTTTTCAAAGTTTTATATGCTCTCAGGGCTTCATCATTTTTTTTTACTTTGTATAGTGTATGCAAAGAATCCAGCTGGTTCTGCATTCTTTTAATTTCCTTTGTTTTCCAGGATTTTTTATTTACAGTATTTTTTATGCTTTTTTGTTTCAGTGGCATATGTTCTTCCACCAAATCCACAAGTAGTTCATGGAAAGCGGTGAAACTTTCAGAAGCCGATTTATCCTTCAGGAAACCGTACCAGTCAATATCTCCAAGACTACTATGCTTTAAGAAGAATTCATTATGGAATCGAAAATAACCATCCAGAATTTCTCAGTTTGTTCCAGAAAATCCTGGTCTGCTATTAAGCATGGAATGAGGAGGATCAGGATCGTCGCATATGAAAAAGCATTTTGATATCCCGTTTTATTTTGAGATATCTGTAGCTGAATTCAAAGAAGTATCTTGAATCAATAGAAAATTTAATCTTCTTAACATTAATCAGAATTCGCGGAAGTAAATCCCACGGGTGGAGACTAAAAGCCCTTGATTCTCGAATTCGAGATGAATGCAGTAATCGTACTCCGAATGCAATGAAGTTCCGAATACTCGAATACGACTCAAAATGCTGGTATTTATCAGCGAGAAACATCTAAAGGGACATTTTCTTAGAATGCTGTCATTTATCAACGACAAAACGTTCAGACTACTGAATGCATAATTTCATTCGATGAATAACGTCCGCAACGTTCGTTAATTTTGCGAGGGAGAAATGTTTTGAAGTATCCTGAATTCATTATTAAAGATGTCCTCCGAGACCACTTACTATAATGCTGGTATAATTGGATAGGAAAGGTGGTCCTCGAGGTATTTGTAAAAGGGACAGGAAGGCTGTGTTGAGATGCGGAAACTAAGAAGTACAAATTAAGTGAGCCATCCTCTTAGTTTTCTGTTGTTCTTAAAACTCGTGATGTCAGAAGCAGGGAGTAGAGGAACTTGGAGCTTCGAAAAAACTGGAGTGGTGATTCATCGATCTGGAAAGTTCAGAACAAACAAGACTTGTGGTTCGTTAACATTTAATCTTGAGCATGAATAAACTGGTAAAATGTTTTGGATCCTCTACCAGTAGTCACGAATTGAATTCCGAGAGCGATTCAGGAATTTTGTAAAGCCTGGAATGGAAATTTGAAAAAATGTATTTGTTGTCCTGATGTACATGAGAGTTCCCATTTCATTCCTTTCAATATTCTCCCAGAAATCTCAAATTTTCGTGTTTTGAGACCTACCCGTCATTGTTTCACCAGACTCTAAATACAGACTTATACAACGCGGAAAAAAGAAACCTGTTTTTATTTTTAATTTTTATGAATTCAGCTTCGTTGAAAAGACTGGGAGTCCATGCCTCACATAATTTTCTATTATAAATTGAAATAACTCGAGGGTGTTAATATGTATTTTCAATTGAAATGAGTTGAATTACTGTAGTACTTGCCTTATCGGAATGAAAATATCGAAAAAACTATGTTTCGATACAATAGTTCAATTATGGTTGTGTTAAATTATTTGATCATCTGGAATTTTCTTAACCTAATTTATTCAAATATAATAAATATAAGTCAAATATAAGACGTTTCGGGTTCGGGCCTTTTTTCAATCTTTATTTTAACAATTTCAAATACTTCTGCCTATAGTGCATGTGTCTTCATTCTTCATTCTGTAATATAATCAATTATGTTTGCACCTGAAATTCAAAAAAGTTCTTCCTCGTCTTCGATTTTCTCAAGCGTCTATTGAGGACATAAATAATGTTTGCTTATTCTCCCAAAAATATCTGATGAACAAAAGTATTTCATTCGAATTCATCAATGATAATATTGAACCTATGCAATATTCACATAATCATTAAAATTCTACGTTATTTCGCCTACCACACAATTGCCAATAATACTAGTTTATCCGATTGTCAAATATTTCATTATTATCCTGTGTTATTATAGTTGGTTATAACAACAAAGAGGTTATCTCCGTTCATGATGTCTGTTCCGAAATATTTCGAAATGTTAAGGTTATAATTAATCAATATATGCTACCAATCCCAACATAATTCCCCCATTCTACGAAAGACTCAAAAGAAATTTAACAAATTTAGATTATGAAATCCCGGACATAATGAAGTTGGTTCCTTACTCAACACCTTGGACGACAAGAGGCCCTAAAGTAGAACTAAACCTTTCCAAGTACAATAAGAAAGAAGTTCACTCTTCTATAATACGGAAGACATTTGCAGGATATTTGGACAAATATAAGAATAATACTTTTTTATATACTGACGCTGCTGTAAATCCATCTGATAACAATGTTGGACTATCTGTGGTTACCCCAACTGTTGTGAAAATGTTTTGCATTAGGGATTCTTCGATATTCACTGGTGAACTGATGGCTATATATCAAGCACTACTCCACATTCTGAATGAAAAAACTCCGTTTGGGAACTATTGTCTCTGCATACTGATTCACTATCATCAATACGATCTCTTCAGAAAATGTATACCAACAACGCCTTGGTTAATGAAATTAACTATAAACTTCAACAAATAGATAATTTATGTATAAATATTATATTTATTTATACCCCCTCGCACACTGGAATTGATGGTAACACACAAGCAGATTCAGCGGCTAAATGGTCATCAAAGAATGTAGATAGACTAATTCACGCCCATATGAGAGAAGATATAAAAATCACTAACATATAGAGTTGGATGTTTGTGGAAATCAGATTGGATACAAAAGAGTACATTTCTAAAACAAATCAAACCTGACCCGCTTAGAATGATGACCCTTCCCAATAATCGTCTACACCAAGTCAAAATATCTCGATTACGACTAGGCCATACCAGGCTCACGCACGCCCATGTCTTGAACGGAGAAAATGCTCCAGTATGCAACACTTGTGATCGAACTATGACCGTCAAACATATTCTTGTTGACTGCCCCAACTTCAGACCTCAAAGAGAACAAACTGGTATGGTGGACTCCTTACAACAGGCTCTAGGACAAGAAGTCGAAAATCTGGAAAATACCATCAAATTTCTGCAACTCATCAATTTAATCAATACAATTTGAATTCTTCATTTAGTTAGATAAAAGTTTTGACCTACGCTGTAAATATAAATAAGATGTAATTGTCCCGTTGTGCTAATGATCTGCGATATCGAAGCACAATAAACTTAAAAAAAAAAAAAATTATCAATTAATAATTAATATCAACACATTTCGAAGAGCAAGTTGAATTTCAATCCAATGAATCTGTAGATTAATGTGAAATTGAATATGTCAAAATCAGTAATCAACATTGTGAAATTTTGTTCGATGAAATTCAAAATCCAGGTACGAACCAAAAATACTAATTGAATTTACAATATTTTCGAAATTCAACGATTTTTTAGGTGGAATGAAGAATAACTACACCTTTTCCAATTGTTATTCAGAAAACGTAAATTGTAATTCAGAAAAGCAAATTGAATTTCAGAAAATGGAAATTGTAATTCAGAACAGTAAGTTGATATTCAGAAAAGGTAATTTGAATTTCAGAATAGTGATATGTAATTCGGAAAGAGTAATTTAAGTTTCAGAATAGTGATATGTAATTGAGAAACGGTCATTTGAATTTCAGAAAATATAAATTGTAATTCGAATTGGTGATTTGAAATTCTGAAATGGGAAATTGTAATTCCGAAAAACGAAATTGTAATTCAGAAAAAATGAATTGTGATTCAATTGCTTGGTACCGAAATCACTTTTTCTAATATTATGTGAGTAATTCAAATTGGGACATAATTTCATTTCAAATAGATGGCGAACAATATTGAAAATGATTCTTGAGGTCATTTTCGACTCTCAAAGTACATACGTAGACACATTCATAGAAGCAAGAAATATAATAATAATAAATTTATTTTCAAGAATAACCATAAATATACAGTGTGTCCCGTAAAGACCACGTCAAACGAAAATGGAAAGTAGATCAGAATGTGCTCTACCTGATGTGAAAAAATCGTTTTCATGAAAGTCTCACAGTTTTCGAGATATGATGTTCTATGAAAATGTTGAATTTTTACACTTAAAATGCTTTCTCCCTTGCGGATGCTACAATTGAATACTTTTTGAATCAGTTTTTTTCCGTAAATATTGTTGAATGATTACTTCAATTCATGCAATGAAAAATAGCACAAAATATTATACAGGGATTTTGAAAAAAAAAATTAAAATACGTGTTTTGAAAGAAGTATTTTTTTGTACTGAATTCTATCTGACGTGGTATAAAAAAAAGACACTGGACCTCTTCTGCATATTACGTTGAAAAGTTGCCCATTTTGTGAGGATTCCGAAAAGGTAAAATACAGGTGATAACCTTCTTCACGAAAAAAGATATTTGAATGTTTATCGAAAATGAAGCATTTCTGTGAAAAACTGATTTTGTCACCTTTTCCACAAATCCTTTCATTTTGAAGATTCTGCTGTAAAATATTGAATAATTCTCTTGAATAATGTCAGTCAATCCTCACGAAATGGGCAACTTTTCAACGTAATATGCAGAAAAGGTACATACAATATTCTGATCGAATTTATACTACTTCAGTTTTTTTTCTTGATCATTTTGGGAAATATCGAAAAAGTCTGTCCTATCTGAAGTCATTCGAATTTTTTAAATTTGTGATTTTTATTCCCGGATAAAATTTATCGATTCACCTTATCAAAAGTCATATCAAATACATTAGGACTTCAGAGTTGTTAAGAATTTAGTTTGATTTTGCCACACATGAGGCACTATTATTTCAACATTGGGTGCGATTTTATTTCAATCTTCTTCTGTAATTATTTTAACCAGCAATGAGAATATGATTTCATCATCATCAAAATCCATTTAAAATTCACTAGTCAACTGTGACAAATGACTATAGTTTTGTTTAAGCTTTCTGATTTCTTTTATTTTGAACAATTCATTTCAACTGCCTACTTCAGATGCATTTACGATTATTCAATTACATATTTCGATTGAAATATAAATCCCACTCATTATTTTCAAGCATTTCTTATGTTATGGGTGAATCGAGTTGAACTTTCGCCCATGAACTAAACAATTTGAAGTTTTGAATAACTTAAAATGGCAAGGGGCATTTAGTTCTGAGAATTCTATGTGATCTCTACCATATCTTTAAGTAGGTACTTCCAAAGATTTTTGTTGGAAGGGAATGACAGAATGAAACGTGAATATCCGAATTTGGTCATTTTTAAGAAGAAATTGAACATCTTTTATGATTCCTCGTTTTCATATCTTTAAGATACAGATACATTCATTCAATTGTAGTCTACTCTGGTCAGAAAGCTGATGAGTTATGATGAGCTCATTCTGATCTACATTCCGTTTTCGTTTGACGTGGTCTTTACGGGACACCCTGTATATACAGTCGAAAACGAAAACAGGAAAAAAACAAACTTGAAAATCATTTCTCATAAAGATACATTTCGTTATAGGATGTTCTATGTAAATTTTCACTGACCAACTGGCACATCATCTAATGCTAGAACCATAGATTGAAGAACTATATCTTAGACTTTTCTGAATTACATATTACATTTTCTGAAATTGAATTGATAACTTCTGAATTACAATTTTCCTTTTCTGAAATTGAATTTGCCATTTCTCAATTTCAATTCACCATTCTGAATTACAACTTTGTTTTTCTGAATTTCAACTTCCTAATCTGAATTTCAATTCTGGAACTCAATTTCGGTTTTTTGAATTACATATTGCTTTTCTGAAATACATGTTTCCTTTTCTGAAATTCAACTTCGAATTTCAGAATAACAACTGTGAAAGGTGTAGAAAATAGTTTCATACAAAAAAATTGGGAATACTTATATTTTCCAAATTGATTGTTTCTTCAGGAAGAATTGATCGTATTCAAGTATTCTGATACTATTTTCTTCATGAATTAAAGAGTTCTTCAAGCTGTATCTCTTATACCAGAAAATTATTCAATAAGTATTGACTGAGGAAAATGCAACAAAACTAAAGTAATATCTTAAAATTCAGTTCTCTCAAAACAACGTTTACGAAAATAGGTATGGAATGATTTTTCTCAAGGATTTTCGACCTCCTGTATTTTTTAATCCAAGCAGAATTTGGAGGAATGGAATGAGAAATGAATGTGTTTTATAATGAAAGGATTCTACGTTGAAAATAATGTACAAGTGACTATTTCCCTCGTCTTGATTTCCACCAATCAGAAACGCGCAATTTTGAATCACAAATGGTTTCTAGATGGAAAAACTGTATGGCAGCAGCTGTCAGCAGTTTTTTCGGGTTTACCCGCGGCAAAACTCGACAGTTGTTGTCAACGAAAATTAATAATACATACATAGATGCATTCAGAATAATCTGTTACTCAAGAAATAGTCTTGTCAAATACCATTCGTGCATTTAATTTTTCCTGTGAAAAAAATCGAAAAAACACAGTGCGAAGTAATATTTTTTTAACAAAAAGCATTCGTGCAGGTGCAAAAATCCTCGTCTTCGACTCGGATTTTTGTTGCCACCTTCACTCATGCTTCTTGTTAAAATATTACTTAGCAACGTGTTTTTTCGATTTTTTTCGGAAAAATTGGATGCACTTATGATATTACTTATGAAAATCCCATTCTATAATGTTGCAAATTTCAAACATTCATTTTTAATAAATCTGGAGAAATACTACCGTATATGTACACGCGCGTATACAAAAACACATGAGTGATCCTATAAGGTACAAATTTAGAAAATTCCGAGCTTATAATTATGCTCTAATAGGGACATATATGCTAGAAAGCCCGGAATTTTGCTGTTGAATCCTGGCGTAACGATCCATCAAAACAGAAAATTCCTTGCATAATTTTGAGGAAAAAAGTCCTAAAAATATGGTACCGCAAACGTTTCTATTTCGAGATACAGGGTGTACTACTAGGTGTACAGATGCCCAGACTTAAATAGTTCAGACTTCTCTTTATACTATCTGGATTTTCATGACATTTCTGATTATTCTGAGGATTTTTAGAGAATTGTCCAAATTTTTTTCACAAAATCGGTAGCAGATACGACAACAGATTTACAATTTTTCACACAGTGACTCACCAGAAAATAGTTCTGGAAGACGACCAGAAAAAACTCATCCTGTAGATTTACAACCGAAATGGGCAACTCACATGGTTCAAACTCTGAATTGTTATATCTCTGCCAATTTCAGTTGATTATTATCTTGTGAAATGCAGATATTGAAAAAGATATGAAATAATTTCAACTCCATGTACCTATCTCGAAAACAGAACGTTTGTGGTCCCATGTTTAGGAAACTCTTTTTACAATCATGTAGGGAATGAAGCAAATCCGAAAGGAATGCATCGCAAAAATAATTGCGTCGATACCCAGCACAAACTGCAATATTTATATCCATGCAATAGATTCGAGCTGACATCAATTGGATCAATTGACCCATGCCCCCAGTGGGTGTCAGGGCAGATGAAAACAATGTCGTTATATACGTTTTTCGGCTGACCATGTCATGTATTGGAGATGACGTATTGGGCCAATGCAAACCGCATATTTTCGCTTGAATCCCCAATGAAAAATATCGAAATTCAATCAGAGCCCAGAGGGAGATGCGGAATGATTGATATGTGTTGAAACACAGTTTGATTTGTTTTTTGTTTCGTGAAAATATAAGGATAAATCGAAGCTACAGCCATGGATGCATTGAGCACCTCTGATATAGTTGAAAAAAATTTCAATTATTGGCTTGACGTTTTGATTATAAAGTCAAAAGCTCGATAAAAGTTCCCTTTGTGAAAAAAATGGTAAAATGTAGATTGAAGCTAGCCAAAAGAAAAACTGAGAGAATCGTTCGCCGTTAAATAGCCATTCACGAGCGGTTAATTATTTTGAAGATTTTTTATGTTGACGAAGGCTTTCACAGACGGATTCAATTTCAAATACAGAGTATTCTGGATTTTCTAGATAATGTAAAGGCTACCCAGAAAATTGTTTCGAATTTTGGTACATAATACAGATTATCAAAAATAACTTTTGAAAATTCTTTTAACTACGTCATTAATAGATTTTTTTTAATTCTCGATTCCCCATGTATGTTTCACAACATTATTTGTGCTTTTTTACTTAGGTCATAATTTCTCAGAAGAAAATATGGTTACAATTTGAAAAAAATCGACCAAAGACAATTTTAGGAAATAATTTTCACATATTACTTTCGATCACCCTGTATAACGCTAAGTATAATGTATCAAAAATCTAATATCTTGCTAATGTGATATGATTATTTCTTTATTATCTGCATATCAGCGAACGTGAAACGAAAAAAAACACTATAGATCCGTCTATTTCTAACTGCAAGACTCAACAAATGCAGACAAAGGGGTCCAAATTCATTTATACATACCTAATATGAATACTCCCCGATATTCGGAGTGGAATGGCATCATTTATACTGGAAACATACATTCTCTTATTTCGATGGGGGCATTATTAATACTTCAGTAAAACTGAACTGGTTACATTTGGCGTCATTCACATTATCGCATGTAATTGTTCACGCCAAGTGAATTAATTATTCTGAATTTTGAAAATTCGAATTATTAAATTAATTTCTCCATACTGAGGAATTCCCATATGGATTATCCTTTATGTACAAGAAGAACTTGTCAGCTGTGGGGCGCAGCATATGTCGCATATTTGTTTCGTTTCCATATAATTCATATCAGTTGTTATGACTTCGTGAATAATTCTGTTTCCATTGATTGCTTATTTTCTGCTTCCTTTCGTGAATTCGAAAATTTCAGTTTTTCCTGTGCTTCACAGTTTTAGTGATTTCGATTTCATCGAATTACTCTCATTTAAATACTTTCATTTGTGGGAATTATTTCGAACAAAAAGACTGTTACCAGTGGCGTGGTTATTTTATAATACCACAAGAATAAGTGTGCACAATTTGACATTTTAGCAACGGATTTTCACGTCAGCTTCATTCCATATTCGTTTGTCGAGCTCGATCAATCTTTATTTGGAATAGGAGTCATCGACAGGATCCTGTTTTGCTGATATAGGTAACTATATTTCTTCTGTTATTTTGGGCACATTTATCTTTTCATTTGTGGTGGGTTTCAATTAATTTCATATACGTATACAGTCCACTAGCCTTATTTTTATTTCCACTCGGAAGATTATATTTCGAAAAATTAAACTTAAATAATTGAACCACACTTCAGTTCCTTAACTGAAATTATACCCAACAGTAATGAATTGTTGGTAATCAGTATAGATTCTTCATGTTCAGATATTCCATTGGGCACACTCTTTCCTTCGCAAAAAAAAACACAAAATTGCGAAAAAAAGCTTCTATTCCTGAAAATTGAAATGGAAGCTCTCTGCGTGACCAAAAAGAGAAACTGCTTCAAGCTTTTTCGCTTTTTCTCTAGTCATAGTTTGCAAGTGTTATATTTATTAATTATTGTTTATTTCTGGTAGGATGTTTATTATTTTTGTTAAAAAACTTTTTGATTTGAGTTTCATCAAGAAAATTATAGTGATTACGATTTATTCCCACTGATTTCATATGGCTTCAAATTTTTTTTTTTTTCGCATCGCATTCTGAACAAATTCAATCAGTTATACAGAGGTTCGGAACTTGGAAAAGGAAATACAGGGTTGGAATGAAAATTTGCAGGTGAGTGTAATGGAACAAAATGCATCTGATTTACATTCTTCTGTTCAAAATACTCGCCGTTTACTTGCTCACCATATGCCATCCTATTAACAAATTCTCGAGTCATTCTTTCCAAGACTTCTCCACGTAAGTTTGTTGGTCGTCTAACGTAAACACGTGATTTAGGATAACCCCAAAGAAAAAAATCTAACGGGTTGAGATCCATATGTATGAATTCAAAATAACAAGCTCTTTCAAAACCTAGAAAAATCAATAGTGTCTCGTTTAAATTAAAGAAGTTGATGGCATTTCCGTTTGAGTCGGAAGTAAATTATTAACAAAAAATATACATCAGATGCATTTTGTTCCATTGCACCTACCTGCAAATTTTCCTAAATATCGTTGTTTTCGTTTAAACGATATTTACTTGGTTCCATACCATGAATCCAAGAAAAGATTCGTAAATTGATTTTACAATTTTCGTACGTTTTCCTCATGTTCAATCCACTTGTAGAGAAAAGATGTTCGCGACGAGAATGTGAATATCTTTCATTGGTCAGCATATTTTGCAACTAATCTCGCAAACTATGAAAAATGTCATGCAATGTTGCAATGAAATATTGAGTGTTCCATTCGAAGAAGTCGAATTATTTACTGCAATTGTAATTAAAATTAGCCCCAAATTTTCCTTTAAATCTTCTCAGGTCACATCTGAGAGGGCCCTCTGCCCTCATGCCTTTGAACTTTCGGAGATGAAGGGGAGCTCTGAATATTGAACCTGCCATTGAGCTGGAGGCTAAAATATATGCTTATTTTACGAATGAGGGGTTCGAATATAAGGTCAAAATCTAATTTTCCAATTTATCGAATTTCGCTCGGTTTCGTGCCATGTTTCAATTCAAAACGATGTCTACACGTGTTGGAATAACGGATGGAGGCATTAAACTATAAATCGAATTCGATGGGTTCGTTTTACACGTTTCAAGCCCGAAGTGTCTAGAAGGGTACCTACCTACTCATAGATCGCTGAATAAAAATGAATATTTTTCCACACAAGCTCTCTTTTTAATATCATCGTTTTAGTGATTTAGAGGATCGAGATGATTAACTGAGGTTAACGCAGTTTAGAAAACGAGTATTTTCCTATACATATACAGGGTGTAACCAAATAAATAGGAGTTTAAGGGGATGATTCCTTGCCGAAAATTAATGGGTGCCTTGGATGTAAACAGAAGATCTCAGTTGCACGCTATCAAAAATGGAAAAAAAATTGTTTCCTCTTGAAATTGCTGAAGAGTTGAAGAAATTACATATGAACCAAAATATCAAGAAACTTCAAAATGGGACAAAAAGAACAAATAATATACAAACAACAAGAATGTATATTTAACCGCAATCTTGGTTTGAAATAATGCCATTTTTAATAATTCTTTTCACAATTTTCCTTATCATATATTCATTATTGAGGATTTGTTTTGTTGGTTTGTTTATTGCAGTTTGCAGTTCCCTTTGTTTTTATTATATACTAGTTTCATGCTCTGTCGACTAGATGGCATGAAAGTTGGAATTTGATCTTGTTTGATGTTTCATACCCCCCTTTTTCTGTGTTTTCGTCATGTTTGTTCGTTTCGTTGTTCACTTATATTTGTGAAACATAAGTTCGTGCTTTGAGCTCCCTTTTAAGTGAGAGGCTGAATCATTTTAGATCTACATTACTCTGAGCGATTTTCTGTGAATTGTGCTTGAAGATTTTAATGTGAGTTTTTCATGACATTCTGCCTAAAAAGGCAGAATAGTTATGTAAAAACATAACTATTCTGTTAGCCTTTTTGCACCCTCTGATTCTCGATAACTTCAACTTTTTAATGCTAATGACCCCTAGAAGATTTTATGTTAATGAACTTCTACTATTTTGTATTGACCGTTTTCATCCAATTTTATTCTTCAATCAGTTTTTGTTCATTTTGTTTCAGTTTATTATTCCGTCATGTCATTTTGCTCGTTAAGTTACATTGTTTTTTCATTTTTTGATTGTTTTTCGTGCTTTATTTTGTTTTTTGAGCTTTCTCTATGTTTTCTCAATGTTTTCAGCTTCACTTACATGGTAACTCCTTAAGATGAGCTTTATTAAGCTCGAAAAATCTGGTATAGTGTTTTATTTTACCTATTATGATTATTGATGATATTAGGATTTTTACATTTCTACTAAAGACTTATCATCAACGCCAATAATTATTACTGACTTATACTGATAAATAAATTGAGATATTTATCATTTTGATTACAATGAAGCGAAGTGGAGTCAGGAGTAAGTGAGTAACCGAAACCGGTGTGCAGGAGTGCAACTACTCATGGCTGAACATAATTTACTTCTTGTAATACAACTTCATGTTTTGACAGAACCCTACTTTCGGCTTATTGGAATATAAGTTTATCAGTCATTTCATTTCAAAATTAACATTGGCTTTCAATGAGGCGTTGATTAAAGGTTCGATGAATGGTTCGGTCCCAACCTCACCTTGACTTCATAATACAGATCATTTAGAAGTTCAATTACTTGTCGAGAATTTCTACGAAATGGAGTGGAGATGTGGTTTTAGAGCGTTAGCACTCAATGCAAAATGTTTCAGAAACCTCATATCGCATTCCTTTAATGTTATACTGTGCACTGAGAGCTTGGTGGGTGAATTTGACTGAACATTTCGGATAAGGGCGTGATTTGGAACGTGTATATTCAGTATTCACGTGATCCATCGAAATGGGAAAATCCAGAGAAGTAAATTACAATATTTATACTTTCTGCCACCAAAATACTGAACTATGGTCTCACGATCTAGGGGACATGTGGTTTCAGCAGGATGGCGCTACACCTCACTTTGCAAATGACAAAAGTGATTTATTGAGACAAAAATTTCCTGGACGAATAATCTCCAGAAACGGTGATGTCAATTGGCCACCAAGATCATGTGATTTTACATAGTTGGACTATTTTCTTTGGGGTTATGTGAAAAGCCAGGTCTGTGAGAATGAAGCTGAATTTCCATGCATCCGTCATCCGATGATAGGACCGTCCGATCGTCGTTGTGATTGGTAGAAATATTCAAAATTGAAAACTTCTGCCAATCACAACGACGATCGGACGATCGTATCATCGGATGACGGATACATGGAAATCCAGCATTATTCGTGTCATTAGTGAGATAGCCTCAATTATGTCAAAATATCATTGAAAATTTTAACAAAAGAGTGGACGTCTGTAAAGCTGCAAGAGGAGGCCATTTGGCAGATATTATTTTTCGTATACAAATGTCATAACTGATACTTCAATTACCAATCGAAAGGTTTTGAAAATTAATGCAAATTATGTGTTTTATTTATTTGAAAAAAAAAACGCGCAATTTGAAACACCCTTCAGACTACACCCCTCATTTAGATACAAACCGGAATCAGCCTCCGGGATATAAGTCAATTTTTGAAATTCAATAATTCCAACCCCTTTCTCGCTTATCCCTTACTCCCTTCCACATCATATCGTCCACCATCCCTTAACTTTTTCAACATGCCCTCGGGTAGAGATGATCCATCTCCATATAACCGCAAGGCCGCGGAGGTTTTAAGGGAACGACCTACAAGGTGTCCCCAGATTAGGCGCAAACCGATGCGGTTTCGCCAACCCCAACTCCCAAATGGGGAGAGGACCCAGCATCCCTACTAATACTGGTCCCAAGCGACGCGTGGCAACACTGAACCAACACGAACCCACTATCTAATAGCCTTTTCCAATTTCATAACTCCAGCTTTTCTTAATCTTGTTTTTGCGAAACCGAAGGATTATTGTTTCTGCGCAGGGGGTGAGGAATAATCCCTTTTTTAATAATACGTTGTTCGGGAGCATGCAGAGGCTAATTGGATTGGCAAATTGATATTGAGGAGAGGTTAGAACTATCCGTTTCTCTTATTTATGGGCGGTTGGGAAACTAGGTCAATAGGTTTAGGGATGATGAAGGAAATGGTTAATATTCAGTGGTAGTGTCACATTAGTATTGCTTCGAAACAATATTTAGGAAAGTTTATTTCCAGACTCCATCACGAAAATTAGGAAGTTGCACTCAAAAAGTACTTTTGATGGAAATAACGAAGAAAAGAGCTCGCCATCATTTTCCGGAACTGTATGGGTTGAATTATTCACCTGTACCATATTTTAACATAAGATTCTTGAGGTTATTTTATCTGATAATTCGGCTTTTCAGGAAAATATCGCTTTAGAAAATATTGGGATGATCAATATTCTCAATTGGTCTTGAGATATGCCATGTTTCATTTGAACTTGAGCTATGAGATTATATCATGGGGAAGTAGCTCAGACACACCACAAATTTTCTACACTCAGAAGCTAGCCGTGCGAACGATCTTCAGAATGGGTTCCCGAGATTCAAGTAGAGGACACTTCGGAGAACAGAATTGTCACCGTACATGAACCGTACATATATGAAATCTTAATGTTTCTACAAAAGAATAAGAATCTCTTTCATTTACATCTGAATTTGAATAACACCAGAAAGATGCAACCTCTTGTGTTTCACCACATTTACTATACCTTATGCCGGCCATCCACGAAGCCTCTGTTTCGAGCGTTTTACGACCTCATCTGGACGCGTGACTTTCAAGCTTCCAACCGGGCCTTTGAGCATCGTAAAGTTCACCACCGACGTAGCGTGCATGCAAGCTTTGGCGTTCAAGATCGTAGAGCCTCGAAACGCTTCGGACGCTTCGGCCGCATAAGGCCGGCCACTCACGTACAGTCTAACTGTCAGTTAGACTGATCGCAGTTGAAATTGTCAGTCTAAACTTTACGTGAGTGGGCATTTAGTCTCAGTTTAACGCGATTTTGCCAACTGTTCAGTCTAACTGAGAGAAATGAATTTCTTCATATTTTAAACTGAAAGGAATACCTGAAATGTCCGTGTGTGGGGGTTCGGACTGTTCAGTTCTCAGTTCAGTGTGAGTCGAGGAAGGGAGCATATCACGATGTCGCGCAATCATTACAGAGGAAACCAAGTTTTACTCGACTTCATCGAGATTTTCCGAGTGCTTGAGGAGATATTCTTGTAGAAAATTTTAGGCACTCGTACGAACGTCCTGTGGCTAAAAATCTCAGGGTAGCTGTCAACCTTTCATGTGGAGATATTGCAGTTCTTATGACTGTATCTCTTTTCACAATCAATGGGGAAACCAACGACAGCAATTTTTGGTACACCGGTTAAGTCATGCGCAAATAATTGAGAAAATCTAATGGTTCTTCCTCCAACTCTCTCAATAAGTTTATGTGGGAAGATAAATTGCGTTTTTGTAGCCACTTCTTGCACCACTGTTTACGTTTTCTCTTTTTTATTCTTGGTAAAATTGCAAAAATCAAACCGAGGACGGCCAAATCCTCGGACCTGCTCGAATCCATGTGGAACAAACTGAAGGATTGAACTGCTCATGTGTGCACATCTCAGTCCTCAGTTAAGACTGACAATTTCAACTGCGATCAGTCTAACTGACAGTTAGACTGTACGTGAGTGGCCGGCCTAAGGAAAGTCCTTACCTACATTACGGAGAAAGGAACAGAGAACATGCACGGGTATAAAATTATTCAATGTGTTAGGCCGGCCACTCACGTACAGTCTAACTGTCAGTTAGACTGATCGCAGTTGAAATTGTCAGTCTTAACTGAGGACTGAGATGTGCACACATGAGCAGTTCAATCCTTCAGTTTGTTCCACATGGATTCGAGCAGGTCCGAGGATTTGGCCGTCCTCGGTTTGATTTTTGCAATTTTACCAAGAATAAAAAAGAGAAAACGTAAACAGTGGTGCAAGAAGTGGCTACAAAAACGCAATTTATCTTCCCACATAAACTTATTGAGAGAGTTGGAGGAAGAACCATTAGATTTTCTCAATTATTTGCGCATGACTTAACCGGTGTACCAAAAATTGCTAAGGTTGGTTTCCCCATTGATTGTGAAAAGAGATACAGTCATAAGAACTGCAATATCTCCACATGAAAGGTTGACAGGTACCCTGAGATTTTTAGCCACAGGACGTTCGTACGAGTGCCTAAAATTTTCTACAAGAATATCTCCTCAAGCACTCGGAAAATCTCGATGAAGTCGAGTAAAACTTGGTTTCCTCTGTAATGATTGCGCGACATCGTGATATGCTCCCTTCCTCGACTCACACTGAACTGAGAACTGAACAGTCCGAACCCCCACACACGGTCATTTCAGGTAGTCCTTTCAGTTTAAAATATGAAGAAATTCATTTCTCTCAGTTAGACTGAACAGTTGGCAAAATCGCGTTAAACTGAGACTGAAATGCCCACTCACGTAAAGTTTAGACTGACAATTTCAACTGCGATCAGTCTAACTGACAGTTAGACTGTACGTGAGTGGCCGGCCTTAGACTGAACAGTTGGCTAAATCGCGTTAGACTGAGACTGAAATGCCCACTCACGTAAAGTTTAGACTGACAATTTCAACTGCGATCAGAAAAATACAATTATTATTGATCATTTCCAGCTATTTAGAACAAGAATTCTAGACTACAAATGATATCAAAAATTAAAGACCTATCTCCTTGGTACCGATCATATCGAAGATCTTTGAAAAACTATTGTGCTCGCAATTGGTTGCTTATTTCGAACATAATTCTCTTTTTAGCCCTAGTCAATTCGGTTTCCGTAGAAATCTGAGTACTAGCGATGCTATTTTGAAATTTCAAGAGTATACCATGCGGTGCTTTGAAGATGGGGATTTCTCCTATTCCCTTTTTTCAGATGTAGCTAAGGCTTTCGACTGCGTTGCGCGCCCCCTCCTGGTTGGTAAGCTGCGGGCTTACGGACTTTCTGGCGGCAGTTGTGACCTTGTTAACTCTTATCTCAGTGACAGATACCAGGCTGCTTATAGCGATGGTTCGTGGTCTGATTTACGAGTGGTGGATCTTGGAGTCCCGCAGGGATCCGTGTTGGGGCCTGTCCTATTTTTGATATTTATCAATGATCTACCCTTGTATTTGAAGGACTATGAAACCGTTTTATATGCGGACGACACGACTGTCTCTGTGAGGTCTGGGAGCTTGCGGACCGCATTGGGGGAGGGTAGTGTGGCGCGAGGGAGGGCTTTGGATTGGTTCACCTCGAATGAATTGCTGATTAATGAACAGAAGACCATCAAAATGCTGTTCTCACTAAGACATACTGAATACTGATGCTGTTGGCCTGGATGAGTCTGTCAGGTTTCTGGGTGTTGATTTGGACCCCACATTAAACTGGAGTATTTACGCGGATCGTCTTGCTCCAAAACTGAGCCGAAATATTTTTCTTCTGAAAAATTTGTCTAACCGTCTATCGGCTGAAGTTCTTAGAACTGCATATTTCGCAGTGATTGAGTCCCTCCTGAGATATGCCGTGTTGGCGTGGGGTAACTCGTCATCCCGTACGAGAATTTTTGCACTGCAAAGGAGAGCTTTGAGGATTGTTGGTTATCGTGCTGACTGTAGAGCCGCATTTGTCACTCATGGCATTTTGACTTTTCCATGCATTTTTCTCTTAGAATCCTTGTTGTTTGTGCACAAGAATAGGAATTATTGGACCCTAAATAGTGATCATCACGATTATCCCACTCGTGGTGGATCTTTAGTCAGACCTGAGTTCTGTCGACTGACCAAATCTCAGAAGGGGCCTTTTCATTTCTCGGTGAAGTTGTATAATAGGTTGCCGATCTCCTTCTCGATGCTACCTGTTGAGTTGTTCAAGATGAGAATGAAGTCTTTTCTTTTGAAAAATGCTTTTTATGATGTCAATGAGTTTTTAACATATGACTTCCGATTTTTTTCCTCCTAACAGTAGATGTTTTTTTTCCTCGTATGATCAACTCGTATTTTGTATGTGTATTTTATTGTTCTTTATTTACAGATTATTATTGTGATATCAATTTTATGATTTTTGACGTGTGCAAGAAATATGTATTTTTTCCAAAGCACGAAAATATATTATTATTACATTTGACAAATTCACCATACCTTTATTTTGCATATAGTAGTATGATTTTCAAATCGATTCATTTTTTAAATGAAGTTTCACTGTCAATGCAATGTTATTTGTTGTAACAAAACGCGAGTTATTTTGATGTGTCAAAATACAATGATCACATTATATATACCCAAAAAAAAGCAAACAAAAAAAAAACAATTTTCCGCAAATCGCTAGGAAGTTTTGACATTTCTAACAAAATTTGTCATAGAAAAAGTCAAGATTTCCCAACTGTAAGGAAATATCATTTCCTTACAGTAAGGAAATGATTTTTCCTTACAGTTGTCTGTTTTCTACATAAGCATATTCGTACTTTTCTCTAGATTTCTTCGGCGATAATTCTAATGAAGCAGTATTCACTGCCTCAACCAGCTCTGGAGGAGTTCCAGAAATGGAAAATTCATCATCACTTATCATTTTACACTGTTTTGTCTTCGAAAACACCAGCAATTAAATTAATTTTCGTCAAGTTTGACAATTCAGCATTAATATGTGTCCATAGTAACGCAACCAATTCCATTCCGAATTTTAGAGCTCAATTTATTTATGAATGGAATAATTCGTGATTTTTTCAAAATTGATTAAAATCTGTCGAAATTCAAACGATTTGCGGAAAATAGTATGTTTACTGGACTCTGTGTTGCTAAGTCTCGGCTTACGCCTCGACCCAGCAATCTTCACAATCGTCCAGGAATGTTAGGCTTTTCCTATCCGGTAAACAATGTACTTTTTCTACCACTAGTAGTTACTTGTTACTCAAAAATTATGTAAAATTGAAGAATATACCATTTCCTATCTTGAAATGGTCTTTCCATGCAACTACAATGAGTATAAATAAGCAATCTGCATGCCTAAACAAAGCTTTGATGCGCTATGAATCTGCAGCTTCCCGAAAAACCTCTGAAAATATAATCTTCTACCACTTGTGGGAACTAAAGTTACTATAAAATAAAAGAAAATTATATTTTTCCTCCCCAAATGATGGCACTTCCGAGCTACTACAGTCAGGAGTAATTTGCATTGTTGAAATAAATTTTAAAAATATTTGATTTTCCACCACAATTAGGTGTGGAATTTTCTTACCGAAAACCACGCGAAGTCAAATTAACATCTGGAAATTTTTTGACTTCTAGTGGTATTACTAGTGATCATTTCCCTGAGAATCGTTCAAATTTTTTTCCCGAAATCGGTAGCATATACGACAAAAATACAAGAGACCATGAAGTTAAGTATAACAACAAATCTTCTCCATAACTTTTTAAATAAGCAAATCTGGAAGAAACTGGGTTTGGCGAAGCATTATCACCACCTCCAATTGATACCGTGGAAATATAGTCTCAACCATTCGTAGCATTCAACATTAAAGCGACTTCAATGAATACTTCAACTCAATATTGACTTGAACTTTATGAACCATTCATCAAAAAGGAGATTCGAAACATCGCTCTATAATGAATCGAATATAACTTGCCGAGTTCCACTGTCAAAAAAAAAAGGATATAGGATAAAAAAGCGGTAACCTACGAACCGTAGCAGGGAGTCACAGCTGAAAATTATCCCGCAAACGCTAGCAAATTCAGAACTTTGCAAAAACCTCGGAGGAAATCAAACGGCGAAAAAGTTCGATCGAGAGACGGAAAATATACACAACTTTTATGTCACCTGAGAAATAACGCTCTCGCCCTGGGACTTTGAAACTTCACAGACGGAGATGATCACATCGGTTGTGGGAATGAAGAAAAACATGATATTATTCTCCGGGGTCCTCATCGTATATATGACTTTTCTGAATAACGGAACCTATTTTTCGTTTCTAAACGTGTATGATGTGGCATATATTTCATACGATTCTTACTTGAACCTTTATAACAAACTGAGACCTATTCATGGGCGCCCGCAGGGGGGGGCTGAAATTTTGATGTCCTCATTGTTTTTCAGCAAAAACCCTCAATATTACTTTCTTACTACTTTCATTATTTGCCCCCCCTTGAGAAAAATTCCTGCAGGTTTCTGCTATTGCTATTGCTACTTCAGAACCACGGTTGACTTAGCATTTACTCACAATGGACAACATCCATACTAACAGTGATGTGTTTATGGCAAAACGTAAACTGTGTGGCCGATGTTCCATTCAATTTTTGCCAAGCCGTTAATCCACCCCTTTATGTTCAATATCCTATTAATTGTAAGCCTTATAACGGAATCTACGAGCAATTCCAATTAGGCAAATTGATTACATGGGCTACATCATCATGCGCCGTGTATACTATATTCTTTGGGCCATGTTAATTCCGGCACATTTCGACGTACTTCGTTCACTGAAACGTTATGTATAGATTCTGGCGATGTTTGAATAATTTCCAAATTTCATCATGCTGTTTGGACCATCAAATTGGTTCAAACAATAAAGCTTGGTTGCAGGGAATTGGTGTGTGAGCAGGAAATTTGAGGCAGATTTGATGCACGTTGTAGTGCTATTGATTATTGGTATCCGACTATATGAACGATTTTTATGTGGAATTATTTCCATTTATGGCCAATCTCTGTGGATATCGCGTCATTTTCAGAATGAATAGAAGGTAGATGATGCCAAAATTATCCATGAAAATTCACGTCATAAACGATTGAACAACTTTCGTATCAACGCAAGAATTCAAAATTAGAATTGAATATGAAATACTGAGCAAGTATGACTTCTATGGCATATACGGAGGGTTTCACGAAGCGTAATCACCGGTGATTCGAGCTTGATCTAGAATCAACTCGATTTGACAGTTCAAAAATCAGAGAATCAAGCCGTTGATCTCAGATCACCGGTGATTACGCTCTGTGAAACCCACCGTTAAAGTTACTAAATGTACTATCTCTTCTGTATTTGCTGCGAATGTGACAAATAAACAGAGCAGATAATGAATGATGACTAAATAAAGAAATTTTAGTTTAAAACTGACATATTATTACTATTGACATAGCCTACTTGAAAATTATCTTGATAAACCTGATATTCAGACAAAGAAACCTGGCTTTAGTCGTGAAATCCGAATTTTATTCGATAACGGCGAAACTACTCATTTTAAAGACATGAAATGTTTGGCACACTCTAACTTGTTTTTGGCGAGCAATCGATCGGAATTATAAAATTATAGGGTTCCCATTTGAAAAAATGAGATTTCGTAGTTTTATTGAGGCTCACTTTGAAGCCCTGTTTCAGGCACCCTGTATAAAATTTCCTCATAATTTATACAAGAAGCCGTATCAGCGTACTTTCATTTGTCTCACTGCTCCAAAAAAAATTCTTACAATGAGGGATTTTGAAGATATAAACACTAATTTGTGACAATCTTTCTGTCAAAAAATTTGAGAATCAGGCAATAACTCAACAATCGCTTGATGTGGTTGCGCATATCATACATCAAATCATTGCAGAATTAAACGAAGAATTCAAATATGTATAGATATATAGGGTGTTCCATTTGAAATAACGAAGTTCACATCCGTTTCCGGTAGAACCGGAAGTAGATTCCGCTTGAAAATATTTTACAAATTGAGTTCATGTACTCTAAAACAAAAATACAAAATTTTGAATTTGTATCGCAATTCCTTCCTCGAAAACTTCTAATGAAACACTTAAAAAAATCACCCTGTATACCAATTCTTACCTGTGTAGACTAGGGATAATTATTTTCAATTGAATTTCTCACCTATCTGCAGATCTGCTTACTTGAACCCTCTTTATCTTCAACAAGGAGGTCGTAAATTGAATGACATTATTAAGCTTTATGGAGTACAAATGGAAATGTTATGATGATAAAAGAAGAACATCCAAAATCAAGATTATATTATTCGGAAAGTGAAAGCAAGGGTTTTTTCAGGCTAATTCTTTTTTTATGATTTGGCAATACTGTCATTTTTATATCAGCAGCACGTCATGACGTGTACAACCAATCAGAAATCTCTCTAGCCACGGACGTCACACGATTTCCTGCTTCTTCTGATCGTTTGAATTCGGTAGATTATTTCTGAGTTTTCAATATTTTTCAAGGGTATAAATTGATGAAGAAAAAATTCAAAAAAAATCGCGAATTACGTGAGAATCCAATACATATGTCAAAATATATTTTTTCTGAAAATGACTGGAAATTCCCATTCCTCCTAAGGGGCTTTTTAAATGGTCGATTCCCTGTTATTTCTCGATGGAATTGTAATTGTACGCTACTGATTGAATTGGCATTGTGTTCATCATATTATTACGATTCATTAATCAAAAACATCATCTTTTCAAGGATATCTGTGAATTCTGAATACTCAAATTGGGCGATTGGGGAGTGACAGCGTTATACAATGTTTTTTCTCAAGAACAACGAACGCCAGCGAACAACGCCCGTTAATCCCAAGCCCGCGAGCCGTAAATTAACAAAATGAGCTGTAATCCAGCACTAGCTCACACATTCGACGAACATAAATTAGGAGGAAGCCGCATTATTGCCACCCAAACCAATTATATCGAAATTAGAGAGCGAGTGGTGTCTTCCTCGGAGCGGTCCGGAGTGGCATCTTCTGACAAATTCGTAGGGGCGGCTTTCCATAAATTCTCGCGAATTTGGGGTGGCGCAAGTCTGAGGCGCCGACGAAAAATCAAATTGGGAATTTAATATAAAGTTCCAACCTTTCTTGCGTTCCAGTGGAGTGTCATTTGAATTTTGGATGAAAGCTCCTTTGATTCACATAACAGATAGCTGACTCACGTGCGACTCACAAATTACAGATCCCAGTGGCAGACTGGATATACAAATGAGTGAAAAAGCATCGTACATAATTCTAATTACTATTTTGAAGGAAACTTTTTATGTATAATTCAGAAGGAGTTCTGGAAAGTTGGGTTCTTTAAATGGCAAGCCTTACTTTAACCCTCTGTTCATTTTAGAAATGGAATGGTGAAACTCATCGATTTCGAATTTTTCGTCTAACACTGACGTTGAACGAATTATTATGAAAAAATCGCAATCTTCCGGAATCATCGAGGATATAACAATTGTTAACAGATATCAAAAGCGCTTTCCAATGGGGTACTTCGGTCCAGGGCTAAAGTCCGCCCTCATAAATCATTCTGCATATCGCTCAGTCACAATATTTGCTCGCCTTTTGAGTCTGCTCTGGGCCTAATGATATAACGAAAATTCAGGATTGCGGCGTGGACTCATGTAGGTTTCACGTAAAATAATTGGTATTTATGATGGACAGCATACAGGCAATTATCCCTTGCCCTTATGAGGACAATTCGACGTGAAACAAGGGACGGTCCGTCGTCTGTTTGTTTGACATATTTCGTTCAGTCGCATATTTTTCCTCGGGTTGCAATTGAGTTTATGCCGACTGAAAATCAATATTGGGGGCAATTCAATAATTTCCAAACTTGTTCTATTACCCAGTTACTCCTAGGCTCCGTTGACGTTGTCGCTGAACTCGAAACAGTGTAAACTAGGGCTGAGACTTTTTTGCCTTTTTGTATTCGATTATTCATTCTTCATTTTATTCGATTATTCGAATAATTCATTCTAACAATTATTATAATAAACAGTAAAAAACACTGTGAAAAAATACACATTTAATTTTGTCAATCCACTATAAAATACTGATTTAAACAATTTGAACCGGTTTCGGCTTACGCCATCATCAGCAATTAAATAAATAAAATAAAATATCAAAATATGACAGAGTAAACAATGCACCTACAGGTAAGCTGACATGCGTAAAAGATGGGAAAATTCCCTCTACAAATTTAAAAGTGGTGAACTGGACAATTCTAATTGACTATTCAATGTGTCTAAAGAAGTATTTCTTGAACATTTATTAATCTCCAAACACTCCAGCAAATCCATCTTCTTCCCTTTGTTACATACATGTAAGATTCAGGTGAAGATTTCAAAATCTTACATGTATGTAACAAAGGGAAGAAGATGGATTTGCTGGAGTGTTTGGAGATTAATAAATGTTCAAGAAATACTTCTTTAGACACATTGAATAGTCAATTAGAATTGTCCAGTTCACCACTTTTAAATTTGTAGAGGGAATTTTCCCATCTTTTACGCATGTCAGCTTACCTGTAGGTGCATTGTTTACTCTGTCATATTTTGATATTTTATTTTATTTATTTAATTGCTGATGATGGCGTAAGCCGAAACCGGTTCAAATTGTTTAAATCAGTATTTTATAGTGGATTGACAAAATTAAATGTGTATTTTTTCACAGTGTTTTTAACTGTTTATTATTATGGTTCAATTAAACTTCCACAAAATAAACAAAGAATCAATCCTTTTTACTAACAATTATTCATGATTGATTATCCATGAGTAGTTATGAATATTCAACTGTCCATGAGTAGTCATGAATAGAAGTTATTCAGTGATCATTCAATGAATATTCAGTGAATATGTATTCGAATATTCAATACAAAAAATATAAATAGTTATTTTTCATACCGGGTGAGTCTTTGACTTGTACAGGGTGGGCAAAATTGGTGCTACATGAACTGAAACTTTTTAACCCGAGGAGATAGAGAAAAATGAATGGCACCTTATAGTCCTCTTTTTTCGAGAAACTAATAATGCCATCAACTGCATTCCTCCATCTTCTTTTGTTTCCGAGTTATAGGCCAAAATTGAAATTTGGGCCATTTCAACTTTGGTCATTATCTCTGTTTCTGTTTAGGCTAGGATGTTGAAATAAAAACATTATACAGGCACTTTTTTGATAGCAATCCAGTGGCGTACCCTGATTTTTTATAAAAGGTTCATTTGCTGAGTTATAACATTAAGTTGTGTTTTTTCTTATGGAAACAGTAGTTTGAAATGACTTAGAAAGAATCGCCATTTTTTTCCCGTTTCAGAAATGTATCATATGTTATACATAGCCCTCAGATTCGTTAAGATATAATGAAAAATATAGTTTGTATATGGAATTCGAATTATTGAGTAGGCTGAACCATAGAATTATGTGTCTCTACGCATGGTGTTATTATTAATTCACGTTTGAATACTTGTATAGTGCGGTCTCTGTTTGAAACAACTGTCAGTTATTAAAATTTGAAGTCATCGTTGGCGGCATTATGGAGATATTTCAAAATTACGAAAAATATGATATGTTGAAATGTTTCATTTTAGCGAATGAGAATAGTGGGGCAGCAAGTGATTCAACTGTGAAATAATAATTACACCATGTGTGGAGACACATAATTCTATGATTCAGCCTACTCAATAATTCGAATTCCATATACAAACCATATTTTTCATAATATCTTAACAAATCTGAGGGCGATGTATAACAAATGATACATTTCTGAAACGGGAAAAAAATGGCGATTCTTTCTAAGTCATTTCAAACTACTGCTTCCATAAGAAAAAACACAACTTTATGTTATAACTCAGCAAATGAACCTTTTATAAAAAATCAGAGTACGCCACTGGATTGCTATCAGAAAAGTGCCTGTATAATGTTTTTATTTCAACATCCTAGCATAAACAGAAACGGGGATAATGACCAAAGTTGAAATCGCCCAAATTTCAATTTTGGCCTCTTACTCAGAAACGAAAGAAGATAGAGGAATGCAGTTGATGGCATTATCAGTTTCTCGAAAAAAGAGGAATATAAGGTGCCATTCATTTTTCTCTATCTCCTCGGGTTAAAAAGTTTTAGTTCATGTAGCACCAATTTTGCCCACCCTGTACATTTATTATTTGAGGTCAAGAGAAACCTTTTTTTTATTTTCCATTCTTCCGAAATCGACTCTGTTGAAAAGATATAGCCATTTGAAAAACAAGTTGGGCCAAATACGTCCCTGAAACGATCATCTGGAATTGATGCAAAGTTCTTGTTTCTCGAGTGAAATTGAGATGATACATTCAGGAAATACTCCAGTAGGTACTAACCTCATTGGAATAAAAATAGTACAAACACGATATTTCCTAACAAAACACTTAGTTTTGTCCCATTATTTCTGCAATTGAAAAGCCATATTTACCTCCCACCAAAATAATTTCCTTCTTCGATTTTCCTGAAGATGAGTTTGGAAACACTTATAACTTGGTGATATTTTCCTCGACATCTCAAAATCACACATAGCATAAAAAATTGATTTTTCACTGAACTAACATAACTCCATTTAACTAGATCATAGGATTCTATGACAGAGCTATCGCAAAGCTTTCGAGAAGACGATGCCAGATTCAGGTGATGTGAAGACTTTCAGTGGAAGTGAAATAATGTGATGATATCCGGGTTTATGAAAAAGAGAATATTATTCAAATAGAAACATGGCCACAGATCATGTAGTGTAAAGTATCATTTCATTTTGCATTAATTTCAATTCACTACGTGGTTTGTGTGGGATATTCATCATGAATATCCGAATTTTGTATTCCATTGGCATTCTAGTCTTGACGAAGTTAATGAACATTCTGACAACATTGTTTTTTTGTATTTGTTCAGCCATTCTGTGATATTATAAATCCAGGGAAGCTTCCAGATTATTCTTATAATTTTTGATTTTTTCGTCGAACTTTTATAACAGGAGAAGGTTTGAATGAGTTTTGATTGAGGAATATGCACCATGAATAGAGTAAACAATCGACCAAGATTCAGTTCATTTGAAATAACGGTTCCGGAGATATGGACAGGAAAGTATTTTTTTTTCGTGGATTTTCGATACCCTGTATTTCCCAAACGAACCGAATTTTGAAAAATGGTAAAGGAAAAAAGTATTTCATTCGAGGAATCTACAGTTCAAATATATGTACAAGTCAAAGACTCACCTGTATGTACAAGGAAAAATATTATAATGAAATAGTGAACATTTGGCATGGACGGTAAAACTCGAACATTTTTGGTTCCTCGTGAAGCTCCTTGTCGAACCGCAATAAAGAAATTGGTGAAAAAAATCGAGCAGTTCGAAAAAGTTGGTGATGTGAAGAATAAACCTTGTGCATGTCGCTCAAGAACAGCCGAGAATATTGCTGCTATAGCCGAAAGTGTTGACGAAAAACCAGGTGTGTCTATTCCTCGTCGTTCTTTGCAATTAGGCATTCCACAAACGTCATTACACCGTATTTTGCATAAAGATTAGAAACTTAAGGCTCATTGAGTTCAGTTAACACAAGAACTCCAGCCGGTCGATCATGAACAACGTCGTGTTCTGCTGATTGGTGCCTGAAATGCATGAAAATGATCCGGAATTCCATAGGAAAATCATCTTGAGTAATGAGGCCCATTTCCACCGGGGTGGCTCCGTCAACAAGCAGAATTGTCGCATCTGGAGCTCGGAAAACCCAAGAGTTAATATTGAGAAGCCTCTCTATCCTCAACGTGAAACTGTTTGGTGCAGTTTATGGTCCGGCAGGGACATTGGACCTCACTTCTTCGAGATGAGGCTGGAGAAACAGTTATGGTGAATGGCTATCAAGAGATGATTTATGATTTTTTATGGCCGGAATTGGATGGTATTGATCTGGAAGACGTTTACACTGTCAATTAGGCGGCGCTACGTGCTGCACAAACAACAAAACCATTGCCCTTTGAAAGTTTTCGGACCGTGTTATCTCTCGAAGAGGTGCTCAGAATTGGCCTCCGAGATCTTGTTAAAGAATACTTTGGCTTTTTCTGCCTTTGGGACCATGTGAAAGAGGAGGTCTACGCCAAGAGCCCAGCGTCAACTCAAGACATCAAAGATAAAATTCGTGAGGATATCGAAGACCCTTTGCGATTTGGTTATGGAAAATTTCATGAAAAGGATATGGTCTTGTAGTCGTGATCGTGGTGGTCATTTGGTTGATGTTATTTTCCATTATCAACGTCATACCTTCCTCTTTATAATAAAACAAACATCCGATCATTCATCTTAAAAAAATGGCATTTTCTGTGAATATCAAAATAACACTTCTTATTTGAAAACCCTTCAGTATTTCAATAGGTGAACTCTTATGATTAGATATTACAAAAATCCAAGGAATCTGAAATTTTGATATGTACGATGAATAACGAAATATTAAGCAATCTGTTATTCTCTCATGTCGGTGTATTCATTGAATGCATCATTGAAAAAAAATCAGTCATTGGATAGAAATCCAATAGCTCAACCGCTATTGTAGCCTGTTTTCCTCTTCAACGGGTGCTATCGATGAATTAATCTTGCAGTGACTTTCAGTTATGGATAATGTTCCAAATATCAAGTTAATTTCAAATTGATTACTAATTTTCGGTTGGCGATATAAAAAGGAATACATGATGAGGCACAAGAAACAGGTGCAGCCAAAAAAAGAATAAGAAATCCCTCAAAGACAATTAAGTTCCAATTAAAAACGTTTCATGTGAAGGAGGATTTTTAGATTTCTCCGAACCTGGCTTATTTTATTGATTGCATGCCGAATCTGCCTGAAGATATGAAAATTTAATCAACAACGAAGCTTGATGGCAAATGAAGTTTGCCTGTCAGGTACAGCAGTAAATAAGCAATGCCGATTGTCAATATTCGACTCGAAACTATGCCATTATAAGTTTCACCTTCGAGATTCCACTTAAAAAAACCGTTTCTCAGAATTTCCATTAGGACAACATTTTTTGTCACGGGAATTATCAGATGTCATATACCGTTTTCCAAAACTAAAATCACAACGCAACAGCGAAACAGAAAATCGTTTTACTTTGAAACAGAAAGTCGGTTATGAATATGGATATCATTGGTAAACAAACTGGCACCAATACTTTATATTTAGAAACAGGTTGGCCTCACTAAGCGGCATAATGTTACAGGTAACATGGTTTCTATAAGGCCTATAGGGAAACGCACCAATGGCTTTTCCGTATTGCCGGATGTTATCCATTGATGCGTAGATTTCAATGGATAAACCACATTTCACGCTTATGTTGTCACGATTTATCGATTCAGCAAAATCAACAATGTCCGAATCCTGAAGGACCACGCAAAATCAGCTAGCATTCTGGCAGAAATTAATCAATTCACAATATATACGTATCAGTTGACTCGGCAAACAAGTTTTCACAACAAAATATAATGAAACTCGGACACTGATCTTAATTTGAAACATATTTGAGTATCAGGACTAAGATATGTTATAGTGTGGAAGTACGAGGTTGAATACCTGGGAATAGCCCTGGATAATGCTATCCAGGGTTCTGTGAAATGAGCATATGAATGCGTTTATCGGACACTGAAGAATATACATTCTGTAGAGAGGAGGAATGCCTTGCCATCGCATCGTCAAGGAAATAATCCTTTTGGCAAGAACCTTGCAGGAGTGAGGAACTAGTCTCGTTGAAACCTACCCAGTTATGGATTTCATTAGATCTCTGCAACTGGAAGGAGTTCTGTAAACATGATGGAAACAGCTCTGTTAGGGTGTACAGTTCACTGCGACCCCCTAACACAGCTGTCTGACTATAAATAAAAGGATTCATTGTGTGCCATCCAGACCATTCTAATGAATGGTTTGGCTTCACACCAAAAATTCAATGGTCATCCATATTTCAGATCTCTTCAACTCTCTAAAGTCTAAATCAACGAAATTTTCGACTTCTTCAATTGATGCGATTGAGCCGTACACTGCGCGAGAAACGATCACAATACGAGCAGAGAGACGATAAAGTGATTCTACAGCATGACAAGTCTAGGCCTAACGCTCAAATGGGACGTCCTCCCCACTCGCCGTGTTTCCCAGATATTGTACCGTCGGATTATTACTTGATCCAGTCGATGGCATATAGTCTGGCTCATCAGTAGTTCCACTCATATGAAGGCATGGATTGATTCTTGGATAAACTCGAAAGATGAACACTTTCACCGTAACGTTATTTGGGCGCTACCAGATAGATGGGAAGAAGTTGTAGCTAATAATAGGCAATACTTTGAATGATTCATTCGTAACCATTCTTTCACAATAAAACAGCGGGAAGTTAGATGCGCACCTCAAACATATCATAATAACGCTTCAGAATGGGATTGATTCGATACCCCTATGAATTTTCCACATTTGAAGATTGGAAATGTCAGAACATCCGACGTAGAAATAAATCACTTTAAAAATGTATCACTTTTGATAAAAGTTCCTCGATAATTTTCATGCGAATTCCATTACCATTCCATTATAATATATATATAATAGAATGATTGATGAAATTTGGGGATCATCGACATTATCGAAGTAATTCTTCGAAATTGACCAGGGGAACAAAAAGAACAGTTGCGGAAGGCAGTGAAACATTTTTGCTGTACCCATTAGCTTTGTGGGCTGGGTGATTATTTCTCGAGCACAGGGATTGACGCTATTGAAGAAAGAAAGAAAGAAAAAATAATAGGCAGAATTTTCTTCATATTCGTATGTCCTGTGTGAAAATCTGTGTAGGTATGGTTTCAGTAAAAATATTCTTGACAAAATTTGGATGTAAAAGTGGGCGTGAGAACTGTGTATTCAAGTACAAATGGAAAGTAAAGTACTTTGTTGTCAGGTCATTGCACCAAGTCAATTTATCGTAATATATATAGGCCCCAAATAAGAGTTATGAATACCCCTAATGGTGCTTATAACAGTAGTACATCCCATCTGTTGTTCTGTCAACAAGGAACGTGTTTGAGCATAGTAGGTCGATCAGAACGACACTATTGAGTTTCAATAGACAGTTTCCACTCCTTTGTTCAATGACATATGATTGAAATTGGGAAACCGTAAAAGCTTAAATTCAAGCAGAATATGTTTCAACCCTATGTTATCCTGTCTGATTGACACTTATTCGGCTTCATGTAGGGGATGCATTGATGGTTGACGATGACGTCGTCCTGTGGCTGATTCAGGTATTTTATGGGATTCGGTTTCACACTTCAATGGGTTTGCCCCGCAATGTTAGGAAATTGAAAAAAAATTGTTGAAGTTTAGGAAGGGATCGATATATTGATAGTTCTTGAGAATTTTTGACCCATATTTCCTCCCATTCTTTTTTTAAACTGAGTTTTCGAGCTAAAAGTTCGTCAAAATTTGGCAATAGTAAAAAATACTCTGCATAACAGGAACGTTTATAGTTCGAAGAGGTTTTCAGTATGTGCAGTCCCTCATTCGGTGAAAAATTTATTGGGGTACCATCGTCTCGAAGTAAATGAGCCATGACAAAGCGCACATACTGAAAACCTCTTTGAACTAACTAATTAAAAAAAAATTTTTTTCTTCAATATTTCTGCACGCCTGTAAATGAGATACAAAGACCTTGCCAAAAAAGTTCCACATGACCCACTTTTCCTATTCAAAAAATTAAGAGGGTTGATGGGGATGGCATAGGGTGCAACAAAAATCCCCCAAAAATGCATTAAAATTTGGTAAAAGTGAAACAAAAATTGACCTGTTACAGAATTTTGTTGCCAAATATTTTTCTCCTGCGAAAATGAGCTCTTATTTTGAAGACAGGAAACTGAGGGTTCATTATAGTCTGTGGTCTGGGGAGAAACACCTGAGTATAGGTGTACCGCAGGGGTCTATTCACTATATGTCAATGAATTTTCGAAATTTATGGGATCAGTTTGGCATATTTGGTGGACAGATTACTCCTGTCTTACTGTTGCTGCGGACGATGAAGAGAGAGCTTGGGTGCATGGTGGCGTCTAGGGCAAAAAAGTAGTTCTTGGACAAAATGTTGACTTGCCCACACGAAAGGACCGAATTGTATTTGATCACGAATTCGTCATCAGTGTGTCGAATCTGCATTACCCTTTCCAAAATTAGTGACGAAATGATTAAATCATAGCCCTCGTTCAAGCTCTCACTTTAGTGCTGATCCAATAACTTCGTAGCGCGATAAAAAATGGAACCCTACCTTCAGCTCTGGTTTCCTACAAAGCAGGACCGTCATATAGCGGCATTAATATGACGGTTACGTCACAAGAAATTGTTCTATTTAATACCGCATTGGTGGTTTACAAGAGAGTTGTTGATACAGACCCTTCAAGTACGAAAGCGTTGTCGTCACATTTGTAGCGGTAGCGTATGACGGTGGAGACCCGTACACCAGCTTTTCTGCATTCTATAAAGCATCCGTAGCAGGGGGTGGCTCCGAATTATAACTTTACAACTGAGTCATCATCACTATCACTGTATTTTTGTGCACCGTTTTGTTCACGTCACTCGTCGTTATATTGCGGTCGCTACATGTCGGTACCGCTTCGTAGAAAACCAGAGCTCCATCAAACCTTCCACTTCGACAGATAGCAACAATAATAGCGCCACGTTTCGCTCTGTATGCATCGCTTCAAGCCACATTACAATTCATCGAATATTTCCACGATGGTAGATGGAAATTGAACAGCAATTAGATATTCCGAATTCATATAGTTATGCAGTCACGGTTAATCTGATAAAATCGTCCGAACGTATTAGGTGAACGCTGCCGATAACACTTCGATTCCCAGGAATACCAAATGACTCGAAACGGTGTTAGCTAATATGAGGATTCCCGGATTTGGATAGTTGTATCGGCTGGATAGGAGATATATAAGATCACCTAATTATTGGCTGCTCGCAGGCGAAGATTTGTCGGGATTGGGATTTAATTATGGAATTCGACTGAAGGATTAGATTCCAGTATCGAATTTCTACGTGAGAATGGATGCCTAACTTCGTGAGTAACGTAACGATTGGCAGGTTACTACATCTGTGAAATTTTTAATGGAGTATGAGAAACGACAATTGAATCGATATACAGGGTGTTCCTGAATTGGAAGTACAAATAGCCCGGGAGCCAGTGATAGTTTTTAGTCAGTCATTTTAACCCTGGCCATAATTTGTATATAGCTTGATTTGGTTGTTTTCTTAGCCAAAGTGACCGTCAGCTGGCTCAACAGTGGTGGGTTCGCCAACGGGAGCAACGAAAACATGTAAAAAAAATATTGAGTTTCAGTCATTTTAACCCTGCTGAAATGTACAGAGATGGTAGTTTGTATAATTATTCCAATAAAAAAAATCGTCCGCTGGCTGTACGTTGGTGGAAAACCCGTCCGCTGGACATGGAAACTTGTAAAAAAAAAATTGAGTTTCAGTCATTTCAACCCTGCTGAAATTCACAGAGATGGTAGTTCATATAATTATTCGAATAAAAAAATCGTCCGCTGGCTGTACGTTGGTGGAAAACCCGTCCGCTGGACATGAAAACTTGTACAAAAATTTTGAGTTTCAGTCATTTTAACCCTGCTGAAATTTACAGAGATGGTTGTTTATATAATTATTCGAATGAAAAAAATCGTGCGCTGGCTGTATGTTGGTGGAAAACCCGTCCGCTGGACATGAAAACTTGTACAAAAATTTTGAGTTTCAGTCATTTTAACCCTGCTGAAATTTACACAGATGGTAGTTTATATAATTATTCGAATGAAAAAAATCGTCCGCTGGCTGTATGTTGGTGGAAAACCCGTCCGCTGGAAATGAAAACTTGTTAAAAAAATTTTGAGTTTCAGTCATTTCAACCCTGCTGAAATTCACAGAGATGGTAGTTTATATAATTATTCGAATAAAAAGAATCGTCCGCTGGCTGTACGTTGGTGGAAAACCCGTCCGCTGGACATGAATATAAAATAAATAATAAATATTTTTGGCATACATTAGTAGCAGGGTCTCACATACACCAATCCAGTAATTTTGCGACATTGTTCTCTAACATGGTGTTCAATATTGCATTTAGAATTTCGCAAGATTCAGATGATTCTTCAAATGAAACACCCTGTATTTTTATTCACAAATTTTTTGCGACATCTTTCGCCTTTTTATCGCAGAAAAAATCGAAATCGGTTGCGGCGTTGTCAAGTTATGAATAATTTCCTTATTTTCACTACTATATTTCTTGGTAATTTGTACGTCATAGTTTATTTATTTGTATTGTGGAAATATTGCGTTGCTACGGTAGTACGGTATGATAAAATTTCTTCATTGGCCATTCATTTTTTTGCAATAGTAAAATTTACAGGCTCTCGAAATGTGAATTTGAAACAAACAGAGTGGGTTTTGACGAATTGATCCAGAATGCTACTTTCACAAATTTTTCGCAGACTATGAATTATTTTTTTGAAATACACTTCCTTTATTTGTGTTATAACCTGTCCAACATCAAAATATCTTGAATTTATTTAAAATTTTGCTGAATTCCCTCCCTTAACTTAAGGAAATTACTCATAACTTGAAAACGCCGCAACCGATTTTGATTTTAGCGAAGAAGAGGCGGAAGATGTCGAAATTAATCTGTGATGAAAAATACAGGGTGTTCCATTTGAAAAATTCTAATGAACATCTTCTGAATCTTACAAAATTCAAAATGTAAATTTTAGCACCCTGTGAAGGATCATCTCGCAAAATAACTGGATTGGTGTACGTGAGACTCGCTACTACTGTATGCCAAAAATATTTTCAAAATGACCCTTCAATAGTGGTAAAAATGGGTTTATCCATTATAACTGGGCAATGGCAACGCCGCAACCAAATTGAATTTTTTTGCAGCGATGTAGAGCTAAACCTTAGCTGAATAAATTTCGAATAAAAAATACTGGGTGTTCTATTCAAAAAAACTCGTCTCCGAGTCGTCCCGCTTTTTATTGTTGAAAATATTTTTGAAATGGGTACCTTTAGTAACGGATGAAATTTGTTTTCGAAAGTTTTTCTTTGGTTATACTGGATTTCGAGATATCGAAGAATAAATGGACACACTATATTTTTATGTGTGAATGTATGTAGGTAGACATGTTTGTAGTTTATTTGGGTGGAACTATGAAGGAGATAATTTATAGGTAAATAGTTCATTGCTCGTATGATTTGTTGATGTTTTGCTCTTTTCAGAAATCGACTATAACAATACTTGTGTAGACAACAATTTTTACTCAAAACATTTGATCTTGGCTCATGTTGTTTGTGGTACTCCATAAATATGACAAGAGAAACGGTGATCAGTGTTCAAGGGCGGATATAGTTTTTTTTTTTATGGGGAACGTAATAACGATTGAAAATCATTTAATCAATGTATGAAAAATTTAATGTGCACCACATTCCGTGACTTTTTCTCAGGTCTTCGAGACTCATGGGGGGGTAATTACCTCCTCTACACCCCTCCCGTAAATCCGCCCTTGCCAGTGTTTCTATTCGCCAGAGACCATTTGTACGTGATTTTCAAATACATTTTTCATCAGCAGAAGAATTTAATTTTTTTCGAATAAATGATCATTTTATTTAGATACATTTGATTTTATAGATTTATATTTCGAATTTTTATGGAGTGAATTATCAAAGAACACTAAACATGAAAGTCAGCCACAGAAATTTCCATCATTGAAGACATGGCTACGATGAAGTTTCGAAAGAACATCGTCCCTATTGGAAGACCTGCCCGTTCATCCCCCATCTTGCCCCCTTTGTTCATAATCATGGAACGATTTGTTACATCATACCTTTCCGTATTCGAAGTTTTTTCTTTTTTCACCGCCCTCAAACCAATACTCCGACGGTATTTTATAGTGATCCCCGGTGTTCTCTACCTCATAAACATACCATTCAACATTCCCACAATGGCCCCAAACATATCGAGTTACACTTCAAATAATAATTCGACAAGTATCGAATATCGTCGACGATGGATTCGTCGAATAAACGCTCTGACGAAGTCGGAAATCCAACAATGCTGTCTTTTGTGCCGAGAAAACTCGGTTTACGTATAGGATTTCTGAAACTTCCTCCTGATCCCTACTAGACGCTCGAACTTTTTTGCGTTCATGAATTAGAAAATTGTATTCGTCCTTCCTGAATGGGTTCGATATGCTTCATCGTCTACGGTTATCTGGTTTCATGACGCTCTCTGACGTATCTCGAAAATCATCTCTCGATCTCAGTGTTTTTCTTTGTATTCATTTCTGTAGGATTCTTGTTTTTCCAGCTGAGAGTGGTCTCAATCGACTAGGTCTATCGGCAAACACGATCAATTTCGAATTGATAATATAAGAAACTGGAAGTTTTCAGGATATGTTCGGATATCGCATGTCGCAGTTGAGTTCGTTAAGGGGCCGTTATACTTTGGCCGACGGCAATTCGAAAAGTGCCTTTCATTTTTCCAAGTTCACGCCCCCAATTTTCCACCTGAAAGCTTGATTTTTTTTTATTCTCCTGGAATTTCAGACAGTTCTCTGCGAATTCACACATTCTGGAAAACTTTTTAGTATTGTTGAGGGCATTCCAATGAATTTTCTAAACAAAATTCATGAACAACCGCCGAAAAACGATTAAGAAGTCGATTTTCATAGACTCTCAAATTCAACCTGATCTTTTCATGCGGAAAAATAATGTTTTCGAAGAGAAGAAATTGGAGTATCCTCAAGACATCCTTCAACTTCAATTTAAAGAAAAAATCAAGCTTTTAGGTTGAAAAATTGAGGGCGCAAACTTGGAAAAATGAAAGGAGAATCGGTGCCGTAGCCGTCGGCCAACGTATAACGTCCCCTTAATGGGCAATATGGCCGTCCGATTTTTTCCCGATAAATTCATAACTACGGATTCTATTCAGTTGAAATTTCACGCTTAGATTGAGAATGACATACTTTTATCCTGCTCACGTTACCACACAAAGGACCCCGCACTTTTTCTATGGGAAATGGCGTTCCGTCAAATTTTATAAAATTTTGGTATAATGTAGTACTCGACATACTGATCAAAAGTGTCCATGGTCCCAACTCAATCCTATGACTAGTTTTTGAGATACAGGGCGTTGAAGTTGAGAATTACCCACTTTTACTACGCCCGTATCTCGGAACAGAATCGAATGAACTTCAATTTTTCTCAAGAAACATTTCATTACATCCCCAAGGAGCAAGCATATATAGTCCAAGATCCCAGAGCAATCAGACATAACTTATTTTCACACGGATGAAACCTGAAGTTTTCAGTAGCGTCTCTTGTGCCTTGAATATACCTACGCGATTTGTGGAACTTGCCGACTGACACCTGGGCAGGTACCAGGTGAGAAAGGTAACTAAAAATAAGAATTATTTAACTCAAATTCACATGGCTGATTTTCTTACATGTCATGTAGAATATTATTTTAAAGTAATATCATAAGTGTCAGACACTTTTGATGGACCAGAGCTTTTGTCAGACGCTTTTAAGCTACCCAAAAAATATATGAACTTTACTTATTTTCACATGTCTGATTTTTCAATATGTTATTGAAGTATTTATTTAAAAGTTATTTTCAATCAGTCAGACAAATTAGAGTGACCAAACATCCCCTAAGACAAAAATTATTCGACCAGAAGTATGAGGGCGAGAGCACTATGCATGCGCTTCAGAGTGAGTGAGACGTCCATTATAACTCGGTTCCCCGTCTTAAACTCACCATATGTTTCAATCTACTGTGTATGTGCTGTTTGCGTGTAATATAACTTATATTTATTGTATACAGAGTGTAACAGCCAAATGGAATAAATTCGATAACGAATAAAAGAGGGCGTGTTGGGAAAAACGCTCGGACACGTCGATTTGTAATTTTAAATGCGCATATTTTTCAAAAAAATAATATTATATAGGGTGTTTCATGCGAACGTGGCCAATACCAACTTTCTTATTTCAAACGCAAACCCCTGTATACTATTTATTTTTTGGATTCTTCAGAAAATTCTAGACATATTTCATGTACAATGTCCTATACCTATCTTCAACTTTTTCGGAAATATCAAGTGTTTTCAGATTTTTTACAAAAATTAACATTTTGAATGAAAATTATTTTATTTCACAAATTCGATACATTACACTCAATACTTATTTCCCATTCACCTCTTGATATGAAGAAAGTAAGCAAAAACCATCACTGAGAATAAATGTTGAGTAACGTTAGAAGACAATTCTACACCAGATTAGCATGTTGCCAAGACGTTCGCGGCGAGCATTTTGAACATTTCCTACATTGACATCAATGTTTTTTTTTAATAATTAATTAAGATTAATAATCAGTATTACTTATTAGGTTTCAAGTGTAATGTAAAATGTATACCTACAGAATTTGTGAAATAAAATAATTTTCATTTTAAACGTTGATTTTTGCAATAAATCTGAAAACAGTAAATACATACTTCCGAAATAGTTAAAGATATGTATGTATAGGACATTGTGCATGAATTGTGTCTATAATTCTCTGAAGAATCCAAAAAAATAAATAATATACAGGGGGATGCTTTTGAAATAAGAAAGTTGGTATTGGCCACGGTCACATGGAACACCCTATATAATATTATTTTCTCGAAAAATATGCGCATTTAAAATTACAAATCGACGTGTCCGAGCGTTTTTCCCAACACGCCCTCTTTTATTCGTTATCGAATTTATTCCATTTGGCTGTTACACTCTGTATATGCCACTCAAATAGCCCCTATATCCGAACTCTGTATATATAAATATGAGTTATATTACATGCAAACAGCACATACACAGTAGATTGAAACATATGGTGAGTTTAAGAAGAGGAACCGAGTTATTATGAACGTCTCAATCACTCTGAAGCGCATGCATAGTGCTCTCGCCCTCATACTTCTGGCCGAATAATTTTTGTCTCAGGCGATGTTTGGTCACTCTAATTTGTCTGACTGATTGAAAACAACTTTTAAATAAATACTTCAATCATATATTTTTTGGGTAGCTTAAAAGCGTCTGACAAAAGCTCTGGTCCATCAAAAGTGTCTGACACTTATGATATTACTTTAAAATAATATTCTACATGACATGTAAAAAAATCAGCCATGTGAATTTAAGTTAAATAATTCTTATTTTTAGTTACCTTTCTCACCTGGTACCTGCCCAGGTGTCACTCGGCAAGTTCCACAAAGCGCGTAGGTATTCAAGGCACACGAGCCGCTACTGAAACCTTCAGGTTTCATCCGTGTGAAAATAAGTTATGTCTGATTGCTCTGGGATCTTACTCTAATAGAGGAATACGACCGAAAATCGTTACGAATACAGGGTTATCCATAATTCAATGCATGCCCGATATGAAAAGTATAAAATATGTCAGTTCCAGAGCAAGAACGTTCGCAAAATGAACTATTACACTAGATATGTTGTTGTTACATCGAAAAAGTCTTAAATACCCAGAATTTATACTGGGTGATCCATTATTCTAGAAACTATTCACAATGAAGGTTAAGTGGACACCCTGTATTTTTGGGTTGATTCAAGGTTTTTGTTCAATTTTTTTAAAACATATCATCATGGACTTCAAAGAATACAGGGTGATTCAGTTATGAAATGAACTTTGAACCTCACGAAAATACCCAAAAACCACCTTTTTTTTTCATCACCCTCTATTTCAAGATTAAATCCGATGAGGTGGGAGTTTTCTTTCACCATTGAATCAAATCTCAAGACTGTCTGAACAAAATCCTAGAAACTTTTTGTGAGGAAAAAAAGCTTAACAAATAGTTTGTTCACTCGTTGTGGAAATATGGTACATGGTGCGCCATTCAAAATGAAAGTTGACGGTCTTATTGTCTCGCCCTGTATACTTATACAGACGATTTTAAACCTGAATGAGTCGCACTTGTTCATAGCAAGATAGCAATTGTGAATAGAGAATATTTAGCAGTTTGCCAAGATATTCTTTGATGAAACTGAAAATGTTGTTATTCTAACACCCAAAATACATCTAGCAACAAACTGAAACCTTTATATCAGTTTTCTTCGGACAATAATAGACGTCAGTGAGCAATTTCATCTCCAGAATTCCCTCAGCCCTTAAAGACTGATATGGTTTAGGGTTAAGCCCTAACTGTGTACCTACCTACTAAAAGTATGGAAAACGACTCATTCGTAATCTCTATCGCCAAAACTTAATCGTGGCGCAGAATTACGCTGACATGACAAATAATTCCTCCGTTCTTGAATGGTTAGGTATCATTATACAAACTCAAAACAAATGCATCTGGTTTAAAAAATTACACCTTAAGATGAACTTACATTCTTTCGTATCGGTCGATACTTGGATATGTTCTAATTTGAAGGCATACCTGCAACAGAAAAAAGGTCAGAAATAATCTTAGATATTTCGAAAAATAGTCGTGAATCACAACTAGAAAGACCGTAATATTCTAATTTATTCAATATATCCTACATCCGATACAGATACATTAATCAAAACCATATCGAGAAGGTGAATTGACTATACCTCCTCTTGTACCTGTTTAAGAACATTATTTCGAGTCAAACAGATAATATTCATTTCAATATGAATTATACATATGTATATTCTCCAGAATTAAGGCAACGTTAAATGAAGTTCACTGCTCCCATTCCAGTGTACCTACACATACCCGCATAAATAAATTGAAATATAAAATTCATGGAACTGAAACATCATGAAAGTTATTACAACATTATTTTTCTCTGCATATCCACAGTCCGGAAATAGCTTTCATGTTCCCCTACCATTAGACCATATATATCTTTTTTATAAATTCTCGTATGTTTGATAGACAGTAAACGCATATGTTTTTATTCAAGACTGATGGGATTTATTCGTTATGCCGAACTGTCACAGTCCTTTAAAATTTGTGTTATTATGTAGAATATAAGATATGGTCGTGTCGCTAAACAGTATAAACTCCCATTTGAAGAGCGATAAAACAGTGCCTTGCATATTATGAAATGAAAGAAAATTCGTCTGCACATTTTTTGACACTTTAGGCCACTTACATAATATACAGAAAAAAATTAAAGAATTTGAAAAATTTATGTGTGAGCAGTTGATGAAAATGAGACCATACAAAGTGGAGGTTTTTTATGTTTTCACTGTAAATGAAACTTGAAAATATGATTTTATATGGTCAAAATACATCACTTGTTTACTTCAATTGTCATTTCAAATAAAGACAGTGGTTATTATCATCATTTCGCGTTTCGTTGACCGATTACCGGTATTTTTTCACTCTGTCTTATATTTAGAATATGGTTAAATTTTAAAGAAACTAAAAGTAACGAAAGATTAGTTGTACCGAGAGATTCAAGATATCTACAATGTCAGAGCCTTTTGTTCTATGTGAACGGGAAATATTGAAGAAATGGAATAGCAATATATCACCATCTTTGAAAGGAGATACTGTGAAATCAACAGAAACAGCGAGGATAAACTTGTTACCCTCATCCCAACAGTAAACTCTGACAGAACCAATGATAAATCTTCTAGGGGAAATGGAGAAAATGAAAAACGGTCGAAGAGAAAATTAATAAAAAACCAGTGTCAGCTGCCTGCGACTTCACATAATGCAAAAAAACGACGGCAAGAAAGGGCTGTCGATTCCTAAAGGGTGAAATTGGAAGGCGGGGTTATTTCTTAATGATGGGGTAAATTTGAATGCGAGCCACGGAAATTAGAATCGGAAATTAAAGTGGAGATATTTTAAGAATGCGCATTTAGTTTGCACTAATAACAGAATTTGTAGAGAATTTTATTCCTGACATTCTTTGTTGCAAATATTTTTTGAAATACTTATCATCAAGAGAATGAAAATAATAGATAATGTATCTTCGCAATTTTGCCACGAAAATCTGTTGAGGCTAACCAGTCATTGTAACTAAATTTTATTGGTTTGAAAAAAAAAGAGGGTCCCATGAAAAGATCATACAGTGAACCACAACGAGAAGTTAGTTTTTTTGGATGCAAAGAATTTTTATGAACGTGATTTGTTAACGAAGCCGTTAAACCAGAAATAAATTTTCTAGCAAAAAATGTTTTTTAAATAAAACAAGATCAATTCAAATTGTCCTAGGCCAAACCTGTAAATACATATGACACTTATGGGGTCGATTTGATTCAGTTGTTGAGTAAACACGATCTTGTAAGGATTTGAAACCAAACATTGCCTGAAAATGCGTAATTGTTGAAAGACCAAGTTAACAAGAATTATTCTTTTGATTTCTCGCATTTCGTTGTCTTATGAGTGTTCTGGTAGTGTTAAGACAAATTCGTTTCGAATTTTTCAACGATTCTAGCTATGACACCAAGGAAGATCTGAAGTTAATAATCATCACGATAATCAAGTGGTGTTTAAAGAAATGAACGGATATTTTTATGAAATTTCGGATGATATTTTGCAGTTGTAGAATCGTTCATGTTCAAATGGTTAGTTATCAAATTATACCTAATTGAAACAATTGAGAGCTACTGACATTTTCCCCATTTTGAATATTCCCCGATGAAAACAAACAAATCAGCATTCACGAATAAAACATGAAATAAAACTTAAGTGAAAATTGAAACTTTGTTTCTACACTTTTATCGTAAGTAAATCATAAGGGCATCCAATTTTTCAAAAAAAAATCGAAAAAACATGTTGCTAAGTAATATTCAAACAAGAAAAATCCGAGTCGAAGACGAGGATTTTTGCACCTGCACGAATGCTTTTTGTCAAAAAAATATTACTTTGCATTGTGTTTTTTCGATTTTTCACAGGAAAAATTAGATGCCCGAACGGTGTTTGACAATACTATTTCATGAGTAAGAAAATATTCTGGATGCAATGTATGTATGTATTATTAATTTTCGTTGACAACAACTGTCAAGTTTTGCCGCGGGTAAACCCGAAAAAACTGCTGACAGCTGCTGCCATACAGTTTTTCCATCTAGAAACCAGATTCAAAATTGCGCGTTTCTGATTGGTGGAAATTAAGACGAGGGAAAAAGTCATTGTAATGAATGTTTTCATCGGACAATTATGTGAACATAATTCAATATTAATTCGTGTAACTTTCTTCAACCCTCTCTGTTGAAAATTCTTCCCTGAATGAACACAATAAGTATTATAGCAGAGTGAGTAAACTATCAACTGAAGTGGTCATTTCAGACAAGTCTTTGTTCAACGAAACAGCAAAGAAAGAAGATAAATGGTAGACTGAAATGTAAACGTAGAGATATATAGGGACGTTGAAAAACCTCTTACCATCCACCATTTCTCACGCAAATAAAGTTAGCAGACCCTTCCCCGTCGTTATCTCTAGCCTTCCAGGAATCGCAAATAAACTGTGTGAAGGTGTACTCTATTCCAGGAAAATTCCAGAAGAGTTTCAGGAGATACGCAGGTAATTCAGCAAATACCGCTTATTTTGAGCACTCTTTCTTCGCAAATGAGGGCTTTTAATTTCGTCTCGAATTTAGAGCCGGAAATGCTGTCAATCGACTCACTGATATTCGGTTCATGGCATATTTTGTGACACCCATAAATGTTGTTTTGCCTTCATCCAGTAAGGAAATGTAAACCGCGTAATGTAATTACCCCAGGAATTCAATCAATTTACCATTTTGTGGAGTACTTAGGTTTTTTGTAAAAAACCATATTTTTTAATGAAAAACTAGTATCACCATTGGATTCCTTTCAAAAATGTGCTTGAAAAATGTTTTCACAGAAACAAGAAATATTCAAAAATAAAGTTGAAGAAATGCACAAAAATGAAAAACACCTTGTATCTTTCGAACAAGTCAAGATATCAATGGTTCTCGGCATTCATTTTCTCACAAAAATCGATCTCGTAGCATGTAGGCTAGTTTTTCTATAAGTCCTCTAGAAATTGATGTTTCCTATCAAAAGTGTCCAATTTGAACCACTCTGTACACGGTCTTACTTCTTTCTCGTTTTTCTTCTTTTTTTTCCTGTTACAGATATAATTTCAAGATATTTTCATCCAGTTCAATGGAAAGGCTTGTTTTCAAAAACAAGGAGCTCTGTAACATGGATAGCAGCATATTTTTTGAACAAATTCAGTATCACCACACATACACGGGGAGACAGAGTTTTTTCAGAGGTTTTTATCTTTTCTCGTGTATCATACTCATCAAAATTGTATGGTACCCCGTTTACATTCCCTCTGCTAACACTTAGATTCGGAGCGGGAAACAGATTTTATTCTTTTGGGTCTTTCACGAGGAACCTCACCCATATTTATACAGGAAACTACTGAACGTATTTTCATGAAATTCAGCACTTATAAGTATTTCAACAGCTCTGTCAGGGGGCACAATAGACCATAAGGTCGCAGTGAACTGTAACCCCTTTTTTACTATTACTATTATTATTACTAAGTATTTCACGATGCTGATGAAATCTGAAATACTTTCAAGGCATGAGCACCTCCGGTTTTTCCGGAAATGACGTCAACTTCCGTTTCTCAAATTAAATCACAATTTTTTTATTGCAGAAATAGATTCCTTAGAAAATTTCAAGTTATTTTGATGTAACATTTTTCAGTTTTGGTTGGAAAATTCTCTCTGAGCGGGAAAATTCGAAAAAAAAATCGAAAATAGAGCTCCGCTGAAACAAGAATAACTTTGAGGTTTTTGGATGGAAAATTTTCATTTTTGGGATTTTTCAAGATTGATGTATCCACTTTGAAAATCGAAATCGCGATTCATGATACAGGGGGTGAAAAAATCGCTTTCAAAGTTAGGGATGACAAAATCGTGAAAAATCAATTTTTTCAAATTAGAACCCCATTTTTTTATGGCAGATTTTGAATCTACGTTAAAAAATAATGTGAGTGTATGCATCACACCCTTGCCCTAAAGTGGATATTAACTCAGAAAATATCCATTTTAGGGCAAGGGTGTGATGCATACACTCACATTATTTTTTAACGTAGATTCAATATCTGCCATAAAAAATGGGGTTCTAATTTGAAAAAATTGATTTTTCACGATTTTGTCATCCCTAACTTTGAAAGCGATTTTTTCACCCCCTGTATCATGAATCGCGATTTCGATTTTCAAAGTGGATACATCAATCTTACATCTTGAAAAATCCCAAAAATGAAAATTTTCCATCCAAAAACCTCGAAGTTATTCTTGTTTCAGCGGAGCTCTATTTTCGATTTTTTTTTCGAATTTTCCCGCTCAGAGAGAATTTTCCAACCAAAACTGAAAAATGTTACATCAAAATAACTTGAAATTTTCTAAGGAATCTATTTCTGCAATAAAAAAATGGTGTTCTAATTCGAAAAACGGAAGTTGACGTCATTTCCGGAAAAACCGGAGGTGCTCATGCCTTGAAAATATTTTAGATCTCATCAGCATCGTGAAATACTTATAAGTGCTGAATTTCATGAAAATACGTTCAGTAGTTTCCCGTATAAATATGGGTGAGGTTCCTCGTGAAAGACCCTGTATAATTTGTTCCTTGTCGCCATTTCTTCACACGTGCCATATGCCATGTATTGTTTGATTTAAGAAAACAGTATGTAATTCTCTCTTTCAAAAAAAGAATATAAATTACAGAGGAGTGGAAAACGTGTTATAAGTTCATTTGAAATAAAATATTTTACATTTCGAGAATTACAAGAACGTATTAAGAATCCAGCTCCATAGCATAGAAGAATTATCAAAATATTCCTCTCCTATCCTTTGAAGTACCTAACCTCTCAATCAATTTCGGATACAGGAGTAAGGCATCGAAGAATCCGTATTGGGTGAAGTTTGGGTTTTTCGTTTAATAGAAATGTTCCATCATTTTCTCCAGGATTAGTTGAAGGTCTATTTCGGAGGATGTATAATGGCAACCGGTGGGGTTTCCCCCTGGTTTAATTGGTCTATAAAAAACACGAGAATGGTGCATTTAGAGACAGGTGAGGGGACTATAGTGTTCTAGTGCAGGGGGACTTGAGCCCCGAGGGAAATATCAAATTGATTGATGTGAAGGTGGCTGGACTGATCCTAGACCTTTCGTTCTAAAGATGCGCTGTCCCTGTACACAGTTCGTCGTGTTCGCAAATGAAAAATCTGTCAAGTGCCTGGAGGAGGGTTCTCCACTCAATTTTTTTTTTAAGAAACGAAATCACTTCACGAAAACAGGAAGACTTACGTTTTCAGGCGCGCGAAGTGTGTTCGTGTTCAGCGAACTGACATAGGGTGGCGAACTGATGGCTACAGAGCCGTAGCGAGCCGAGAAAGGAGAGCGAGGATCATTGGTTGGATGCTGGTAACTTCCTCTAGAAGACTTTATACCAAAAAATCGCAGTGAGTGGTGCAATCACAAAGGTCGGGATCTCCTTTGTTACCGACGAAGTCTATTGGTATAATGAACTTTGTCGTATTAAAAGTTAATAAAAAAAAATGAATTTCGAACACGTTTTCACAAATTGAAACTTACCTAACGAGAGCTTACAATATGTTCCGTCATTATTCATCAATAACAAAATTACCATCTTACCGACCAAATAAATGAACGTATGACATCAAAATCCTACGGTCCCGTATTACAAACAAAGATGAATGGAGTCCCCCGCTAGTCCAGGAAGTGCAATATTGAGGTCCATAACGGCTTTTAATTTTGAATTATCGACGTGGCATCGGCCGTATTTCACCTTATGAGTTATCACAATGTCCGTAATCTAGTTTTATGACCGTGGACCTGGGGAGGGGTGGAAGAATTCCCTTCGATACCGGTAAACAGTCCATACTCGGACCTTCTGTTAATCCCGTGTAAATAGGTGCAGTTAATGGGGCAACAGAACAACGCTTACGTGCTGAAATATTGGCCAAACAGATGGTACATTCTTAACTGAATGTTGATTTTCGCGAAACGTGGGGATCGTAAATGTACCCGGACGAATATATATGGAAGGGCTAGATTTGCACGCATTTTGAGGATTTATTGTGCCGCTGAACAACGCTAGCACGAATGCACAGTCACGGAGCAGTTGATACTGTTGGAATGTTCTGCATTGTCGGAGCACTTTCTTTTCATGTTTGTCGTAATCGAACATCATTTCGATTTTTACCAATTACCAAGGGAATAGTTCCATACAATGTATCGGTCTTTTTTTAAAGTGATGAAACTTTAAATTGGAATATAACACATTTGAATAAAGATTGAAGCCAAGAGAATTTTATAGCATTTATGTTTTGAAAATGATTTCCGGCATATGTCCACCACGACTAGCTCTGAGGAACCGCATTCGACCAGACCAATTTTGGGCCACTTTCCGAGTAATTCAGCCATAACATGAGTTTTGTTGGCTTCCAATGCCTCTTTTGTTTCTGGTTTATCAGCATTAACCAATGACCTGACATAACCCTCAAAGAAAATAATCCATAGGAGTTATGTCGCATGAACTTGGAGGCCAATTAATTGAACCATTTAACGATATAATGTCATCGCCAAATCTTTCTTTCAATAAATCAATTGTTACCTTAGCAGCATGAGGTATAGCACCATCTTGTATGAACCAAAACACTTCTGGGTGAAACCATTCAAATTTTCAAACAAATAATCATTGATCATCGATCTGTAACGAGCACCAATCACAGTAACATTAGCTGCAGCATCGTTTTTAAAGAAATATGGACCGACGATGCCTCCAGCGTGTAAATCACACCATTTCTGCAGAACTTCTTGAGGATTGTTTTCACTCCATATACAGCAGTTCTGCTTGTTTACGGAGCCGTTCAACCGGAAATGAGCTTCATCATTTAACACAAATTTTTGATAAAAAAGTGGATCAACTTCAAGCTATTCTAGGGCCCCCCAATCATGAAACAAACGACGCTTATTATCGTCATGTGGCTTTATACCTTTTCAACTTCAAATTGGGATCTATTAAAATCAAATTGGGAATTAACATAATCAAATTGGAAATAAACAAATTCAAATTGGGAATAATCAATTTCAAATTGAAACGGCATTCGTGGGAATGTATATCAAGATCAGGCATGATCAGAAGATTTAGATTTATATTGATGAAACATGAAGAAAAACTATTAATATATATTTGAAATTATCAAACATTCAAAAAGAGTAAGAAGAACACAAATTTCATATTTGTGGTCAAAATCTTATACCAAAAAAGGTCAAAAAATCAGGTATGAACCTCTGGATATGAGCCACATATCTTGTACAGGTACTAATTGTATTGGTTCATGGTTGATATATTTCTTCTTATCAAATTTTCCGTTCTTTGAAGACGAAATTCTGTCTGTGTTATGTTTCCATTGCATACCGAAAATACCTGCTTCTTCATTGAATCTGCAGCTTTCTTCTTTGTATACATAAGGCATGATTATGAAAAAGAAATTGTAGACTTATCGTTCGTTACTTACTTTGGACGAATTTGAGAGTAAATTACATATCAAAGATCTGATTCACATGGATGTCATTCCGATATGAAATTGATTATTCCCAATCTGATTCTGATTATTCCCAATTTGAATATGTTCATTCCCAATTTGATTTTGATAGTTCCCAATTTGAAGTTGAAAAGGTATAGTTCTCGAAACAGTTGGATCTTGTATGGGTGTGGACGCAAATTTTGTGAACGTCGACGAATAGACAAATCTGGATCTTCATTAACACTATCACTTAAAGCAGCGATATTTTTTTCTGTACGTACAGTTCTTTGTGTTGTTGTTGTTGCATCGAGTAGAGAAAATGTTGTCTGAAATCTATCGATAATTCGACGAATAAGCTGCTCTGATGAACGATTATGTAAACCATAAATTTCACAAAGTGCAATATAAATTTGGCGAATAGAACACTGTTTATGGACCACATACCTCAAATATGTATTGAAGAAACAACTTCAAACAGAAATTCTGAGAAGTATAAATTCAAATGAACCAGAGGGACAATGCAAAAACAAATACTGTATGAAATCAACACTTAAGGGGCCGTTATACTCTGGCCTACGGCACCGATTCTCCATTCAAAAAGTGCTTTTCATTTTTCCAAGTTCACGCCCTCATATTTCCACCTGAAAGCTTGATTTTTTTTTAATTCTCCTGGAATTTCAGAGTGTTCTCTGGAAGTCTTTTCAGTACATATTTCCATAATTTTTTGCATTCATTGAGCGCCTATCCAAATGGAATTTTTTTGAAATATAGAAAATTGATTTTTCGTTGGAACTCCAATGAATTTTCTGAAAAAAAATTGATGAACAACCGCCGAAAAACGATTATGATTATGAAGTCAATTTCCAGAGACTCTCAAATTGAACACGATTTTTTCATGCGAAAAAATATTTTTTTTAAACAGAATAAATTGGAGTGTCCTCAAGGCATCCTTCAACTTCAATTTGAAAAAAATCAAGCTTTCAGGTGAAAAATTGAGGGCGTGAACTTGGAAAAATGAAAGGAGTATGACGTCCTCTTAGGTTTCAAGCAGACAAGGTTTAAAATGACACTAATTTTGCAAAGCGACACAAAACACGAAACGTGCGTGACCTGTCAAAGACAGTGTTGCCAAAAAAAGAGTTAAAACTCACCAGTTATGAGAATAAGAGACGGAAATCGGAGCAAACTGTATACCATTTCTCGAATGTTGGCGTGGCTCAATTTGAGAAGTTGTTGGATTAAATTATTCAAGACAGATATCTCATGTTTCTCAAAAAATCTACCCTCCTTCATCGTCTCTTCGGAATTGGACATCATCTTATGCTCCAGGTTATTTGGGAGATATAATTCATTTTCAAAATGGAATATAAGGTATAATACGAATGACCAAATGTCTGAAAAATTATTCGAAAGGAGAAGACTGTTCAACAACGCTCGACCCATCTTCCTTATTCAAATTCAAGGGGTTGAGGTTGACGCGCAGAGGAATGAAATTTTATGATGATGGTTTGTATGTTAGAAAATAATATCCCCTTCAAGAACAGACTGGTCCGAGCGATTTTCCTCAAGGTTGATTTTTGAAAAGGCCTGTGTTTCCTTTTCAATGTGACACCTTGCATATAAACAATGAATAACATGTACATAATAATAGAACATTTCTATCTCCCAATGATATTTTCGAACGTCTCGAATTACCCTTGATAAAAAACATGCCTGTCAATTTGTTATCTCTGATGATAAATAAAGCAAGGATTAGGTACCTACGAACGGACTACCAGTAAAAAAGATACTCTCCAGCTACCACTTATAAAGTATCGATTATCTACGAAGCCTTCCCTATTTTTTCATTCGGCTATCTGAACGACTCCCTCGAGTGTCATATGGTGCTCTTACTCGAGGAAAAAATTAAGCAGATGTTAATGGCAGATCTAGAGGCCATCCACTCTGTTACAAGGGTAAGATGGAAGGGCTCCAAAAATATAGGTTGTTTATTCGTATCATCTGAAGCCATGTGCATGTAGAAGGATCCATTTCACCTTCCCGTATGTTTTGGAATGAGAAGTGTTTGTTTGTACAGTGATGAGGTTGTTTATGTTGGAAATTTGGAACAAATGGTGAGGATCAGTGGATTTCAGTATTTAAGATCTGTGTGGAGGATACAACTGATGAGAAGACGACAAGACGTGATGCTTTCGCATCATCACAAAATGATGATTCCTTGATCAGATATTATACAGGGTGTTTCACCATAAACCGGACAAACATAATATATAGCCGTGTAGATGGCATAGAGAAAGTCATTTTTGCTTTATGACATATACACCGTTTTCGACGCATAGGCGAGATACAGGGTGTTTAATGTCAACTTTGAGCAATATTCTGATTACTGTGGTGAGTTACGCGTGACATTTGAAATAACGGTTTCTATAGTCACATCTTAGGTATTTTACAGGGCTCGATTCAAATGTGATGTAGAATCCTGAAAAAAAATTCAAAATGGCGGTAAACCTGCAAAAATGGATTTTTTTTCTCGTTTGCCAATTTGAAAAGCACATTTTCAAACGATTTTCTAAGATTTTCCGTAAAAAAAATTTTCCAAAATTCGAACTCAACCTTTTCTTTCATCCCTTCAGTGAGAAAAAATCTCAGCCACAATTGTTGGAATTTTTTATGGTTGAAATATTTTCGGCTGCCAGTTTTTTAAATAAAAATTAGGACGCCGAGCGTACAAAAAAAACCAATGGATATTTTTTTATTCTGTTTTCACCTCAGTATTCAGACTGGAAAATATTTCAACCATGAAAAATTCCAACAATTTTGGCTGATTTTTTTTTCACTCAAGATGTGAAAGAAAAAGGTTGAGTTCGAATTTTGTAACAAAAATTTTACGGAAAATCTTGGAAAAATCTAGTACGTTGAAAATGTGCTTTTCAAATTGGCAAACGAGAAAAAAATCCATTTTTGAAGGGTTACCGCCATTTTTTTAAGAAAACTTTGGTAGGATTCGAACTCACTAGTATGAATTGAATTTATTTTAATCCTATACCTAAATTTCTGTTACCAAAGCAACGCTAGTTGATACAAGTGGAGAGTTCGATTCTCACCAAATTTTTTCATAAGTAATATCATAAGTGCATCCAATTTTTCCGAAAAAAATCGAAAAAACACGTTGCTAAGTAATATTTTAACAAGAAGCATGAGTGCAGGTGGCAACAAAAATCCGAGTCGAAGACGAGGATTTTTGCACCTGCACGAATGCTTTTTGTTAGAAAAATATTACTTTGCACTGTGTTTTTTCGATTTTTTTCACAGGAAAAATTAGATGCACGAATGGTATTTAACAAGACTATTTTATGAGTAACAGATTATTCTGGATGCATCTATGAATGTATTATTAATTTTCGTTGACAACAACTGTCAAGTTTTGCCGCGGGTAAACCCGAAAAAACTGCTGACAGCTGCTGCCATACAGTTTTTCCATCTAGAAACCATTTGTGATTCAAAATTGCGCGTTTCTGATTGGTGGAAATTAAGACGAGGGAAATAGTCGAAAAAAAAAATTTGTTATGTTGATTTAAGCTTATATTCCGCATATATGGGTTCCTATTCCATATTTGGTTAGGTACTCATTTGTGATTTTGTTTTTTGTGTTAGATTTTAATTAGATACCTAATATATTTGATTAGAGAGTGTTAATTACAACATATATAAATGTATGACTGATTAGTATAAACATTAAACTGATTCAATTAATATGAAGTTTTTTCTTTATATCCCAAAAACAAAATGGTATTCCATATTTGGTGACTTTCCTCCACAAAAAAACCAATGGATATTTTTTGATTCTGTTTTCACCTCAGTATTCAGAATGGGAGATAGTTCAGTTAGAGCTGATTTTTTTTTGCATAACATAGAATTAAAAAAGATACCATTCGTATTTGAACTAAGAAAGTTGTTTTTTTTTCACCCTTGCTATCATTATCATTCTTCGAAGAATCCAACGCAATCTTAAAATATAGGGTTCTTATTTGAAAAAAAATCGATCACATTTTTCGGCACAAAATTTGAAACGCCCTGTGATATTTATGGAAGTCAAAAGATGCATGACCCTTCCATTTTATTTCACTTTGACGTTAGGAGAACGGTTGACGCCCAGGATGTTGATGAAAAAAGAATACTGACTATGAATATTTGACTTTTTCCCGTTTTTTTTCGATATCTTCAAAACTATTTGAATGAATATAATGGTCTCAACAAGAATGTAGTCAGCATTGAATTCTCAGTCATATCAGAAACGAAAAAATAAAAAAAAAAATTTTGAACAAATTTATTTCTACTCATAACCGGAAGGGCTCAGGCTTCAAATATATTTTAGGTCTGTAGAGAATTTCGAACAATTTCATAATCCCAGTTTTCAGATTTCAAATTTATGTCCAGATTTCCTGAAACGTCTAATATGCACTCGAACTTCAGACGCCCTGTATATAAGACCTCGAGAGTTGAGGAAACGAAGATATCATCCAACTCTCAAGAAACAATTATGAAGCAAAAGCAAAACACTTCCTCCTCTTGTTTGCGTACTCAGTTGTTTTGTCTAACTCTTGATTACCAAGCACGCAAGAACTCATTCGGAGCCATTACACTTCAGTGTTTATGAATCTAAATCATCACATTTGGACGCATATGAATAGGCGAAAATTATGTCATAATATACTCAGTTGATGAAATGACGTCATTTTCTGAAAGGTTTATGGTGGTTTGTAAGTGGTGCAGTCACGTTTGTGACATAAGCGACTATTTTTAAGGAGACGGTTTTGAGGAAAAATTGGATAGGGCCATTCTTCTTGGGAAACAATGGTTTATGTTTAGTTTGTATTGTTCGGGTTTTATTACATGTGTAGTTCTTGGAATTTTAAGTATTTTTCAGGCACGTATACGAGAATGATTCAACCACCTAACCGATGAGGCTGACGTCTGCTTCGAGTAAATTAGAAGTATTTTTCATTCCAGAAGCTGAAACTTGAATATATTGCAGAAATTTGTCAAGTGTAAAATGTGCTATGAAGAATAGATTTTTTGTGTGTTTTCAACTTCATATGAACTTCGACAATTATTCAAAACCAATGTGATGATATTCGATATACCTATATTGGGGAAGTTGCTCTGCTATCTTTATGTTAAGTTAAGTTACAAAGAAAATAAGGACGTGACAAATTCAGGAACAATTATTCGACAAATAATGCAAAAGGTTGCTCTGCCAACATTGTAGAGGTCCCTAAATGAGAATATAGTATAATAAATTGCGGTTCATGTTTTCATCCATGTTACATAAATAAAATGATTCTTTCAGGTATTTGGACAACTTTTTATATTAAAATTCCTTTCCACATCATTTCACCGACGTTTCGGTCTCCAATCGGACCTTTTTCAAGGCTAAAAATTTTTTAAAAACATTAAAACTATTAAAAATCTCAAAAACATGACAAATTCAAAATAGACCTACATTATTGATTTACAGGAATTGAGTCAACAAAATAAACACACATCTATCTGCTCCACCGCAGGCTGGTCGTGAATTTAAAAAAAGGGGGTTTTTCCCTTCTGAACACCTAGACTGATTATAAGTGAAAACAAGTTAAAAATTCAAGATGAAGGAAACAATTCGCTAACAACAAATGTGGAGAAAACTTCAAAAACATAACCTAGATTAGGATCACAGAGTTTATTTTGGGATCACAGAAGTCAGCGATAGGAATTCAGGCTATTTTCTTAAAGGAACCAATAGACTATTATAGATTGCGCTGAGTCCATTAACATCCTCTCTAAAATTCACTGTTTTATTGAGTGATATGTGAATCATTTCACTTATATTCCTACGATAGTTGTTGTTTTCGTGGTCCAGTATTGTTGTTCCTTCGAAATCGAATTTGTGCCCCTCCCTGTGTGTATGTGATGTGAGAGCAGTCTTCTCCATATGTATGATGTTGTTGGAGTCTGTTTTGTGTTGTCTAACTCTCTCTTTCAGCAATTGTCTCGTTTGTCCGATATAGGACCTGTCACAATTAGAGCATGGGATGTTATATACCACTGATGATTGTGAACCTTTGGGAACACAATCTTTCAACTGCGTGAAATATTTCTTAGTTGTGATTTTATTGTAGAAAGCACAGGTACAATTAATCCTCTTGAAGACCCTGGAAATCTTCTGCGAGAGTCCAGGGATGTAAGGGAACTTGCAGTATTGTGTAGATTCTCTTTTTTCTGGTCGGATGTTGTTTTGTGTACATATTATGTGTACATATTATATAGTATAATAAATTTAATAGAACGGTGATACACTTCTAAATCGGTTCATCTCTATTTCTTCACCTATGAACAGATTCTGAATCTCTTGTTCCACTAAATATAAAAACTTACCATCAAATAAATTTTTTCCATTTGTTCTACCATTTCCAGCTATCGAACTGCCACCGAGGAAGAAATTTTGAGCTCTTTAATTTCCTACATTTTTAAATCGATAATAGTATATTGTTCTATGAGCGGTAATGTAAGTCATAACACACGCAGGTGAATTTTGCAGCCCGAGACGTCAGGCGAGGGGTGTTATTCCTCTAGTGTGTTATGACCATTACCGCGAATTGAACACTTTACTTTATCTTCGACTTCTTCAGTAAAATTCGAATAAATCTGCATTTTCAGAATTGACAACAGTTGTCAAAAGCGATTTCTGTGTTAGGAAATCGAATGGATATCGAATCCCGTAGAAAACTTCAAAAATTCACGTTTTCCAAATGCAATTTTTGGATATTCACACCTAAGAAAATGTAGAAATGGATGGCGAGAACGTTACCTTGATGTCTGAAATAGAGTTCCCCATTAACCCGACTTTTCTATAAGTGAGCTACATTTTTCCTTTGTATTAGAGTGAGTTATAGGCGTGAGTTATTATTACCTCACACTATTGGTTTATAGAGACTATTACAGATCAAAATCAGTTGAATAATGGATATATTATTCTAGGGGAGTAGATAATAGTATATTGTTCAATGAGCGGTAATGTAAGTCATAACACACGCAGATGAATTTTACAGCCCGAGCCGTCAGGCGAGGAGTGTAATTCATCAAGTGTGTTATGACCATTACCGCGAATTGAACACTATACTTCATCTTCGACTTCTTCAGTAAAATTCGAATAAATCTATATTTTCAAAATTGAAAACAGTTGTCAAAAGCGATTTCTGTGGTCGAAAATCGAATCGATATCGAATCCCGTAGAAAACGTAAAAAATTCACGTTTTCCAAATGCAATTTTTGGATATTCAGACCTAAGAAAATGTAGAAATGGATGGCGAGAACGTTACCTTGATATCTGAAATAGAGTTCCCCATTGACCCGACTTTTTTTATTCATTTTGTGAGCTACATTTTTCCTATTTGTATTAGAGTGAGTTATAGGCCTGAGTTATTATTACCTCACACCTGTGCCTCACGCTATTGGTTTATAGAGACTATTATAGATCAAAATCAGTTGAATAATGGATATATTATTCTATGGGAGTAGATAAAGCTTTTTTATTCGATGGTCATTTTGAAATTTCAAATTCTCATTTTTTATTTGGTATGGATCAATGCAGAACCGGTCGTATTCGGATCTAAGAATAGAAGAACTCTCCAGGATGTTTTCAGCATCTTTATCGAATGGCACCCCTCTTGTTTTGGACGACTATCGGCTCCCCTCAAAAATAATGATGTAACGAAATAAAATGACAAAACTTCCGATCTTATAGAGACCATCTATAGTAGGGTCAAATCCCATAGGTATAATTCGTCCTTTTTCGTCGGCACAACTTGTTATGAGGTTCTCCACCGATATCAATAATTAATTCACTATACACGATACACCCGTGGGTGAGTGAAACTGTAAATTTCTCCGTAATGTAGGTTGTCTGTCAACCCTTTTTTTGTGTCCATTGAGCGGAGAAATTCACTCTTATTCGAATGAAAATTTGTTAATTCATGACGAATGTAAGTCAATTCAAACGAATTCTTCTTCCAAGCTTTTCTTCTTACAATTAAAACTGCTCTCCCTGAAATGCAATGGAAATAAATTAGTCTAGTTAAACCAATTAATGCTGTTTTGCATAATGAGGAATTTTGGAGGAAATGAACAGAATGAGAATAAATTGCTTTTCGTCGTTTTGGTTGATACTGGTATAAGCATCATCTAGTGACACATTAATAATTGCTGATTGATTGCCTATTGAAGGAAATGATTTTCGTTTGTGCAGAACCCCGAACAACTTCACTGTTAATCAAAGCACCAATTAAATAGGAGGTTTGAAATTGAAAATTAAAATTCCTAGATTGCCAAACTCGTACCCAGGAACTTTCAACCTGAACAATTATGGCTTTCGCGCACTGAAAGATGAGAATCTACCTAAAAGGTGAATTTACCTAATACAAGGTGAATCCTGATTTCACGTCAGTTCTCAATTTCTTGAACTGGAAAAGGCCAATCTACCTGTCGAAGGTGCATGAAAGGACGCCCCAGAATAAACGACAGTGCTTTAATTGGCCAGTTTTGTCCTGTTGATTTTGCTTCCCAGAGATGCAGCACCTCACCAAACGAAAGGGCGAATTCTGAAATTAATTAATATGTCAAGTGACTCAAAATCCGTCCATTTGACCTGGAGAGTAATTTGTCTTCCATCAGGTATTCCATCCTCTACTCTCCTACTGCTGAAATGTTCCGTAGTCGCGTATATTTCTGGAGGCGCTGATGGAGAGAAATTGACCCTGAAATGACCCACTTCCAACGACTTATTTTCGTTGAAGCGTCCTCTGGAGCCCAACCGACCGAGCGGCGTCCATCAAAGGCTCCGACAGGTGCCCTCATGGCACGTTTTTAGCGCGCCTCGAGAGGTGTCACTCCCTAGAGTCCACAGAGCACCGAATAATCAGTAGCACGTAGCACGTTCTCGACCACACGTTCCTCGTAGACTCCCCAGAAGTGCCGAACATGACGTTTTTTTACAAAGACGTCCTTTTGTTCATCATTGTTTTTTATCAATTAATTAATAAATGTTATATTTCGAGAAAGAAGTTACTGATTTCCAATACTTATCGACTCTGAATGTTCTTCAATCTGAAAACAGTGACAACCACATTTTTTTCTGAAGAGAGATACTATGAAATGTCAATTTAATTTGAAACGTCGCGTCGGTTCATTGTTACTTGGAATAAATTTTTTCAGTATGTCAAAAAGAATTATTCAAGACATTTGGACAAAGGTGAAAATTGTACTCGCATGTACGACCTATTATTCACTTGGTAATTTAGCTCGACTCGTTTGTTAACAATCATAATAGGCTCAACGAATTAATATATGAATTTATGAATATAAAGTCGTTGCTAGATTTTCATAGTAAACTTTTCATATTTCAAGAAGAAGAGATATCGGGTTTTTCAACATAATTTGACCCCCTCTTTAACTTTGTTACTGAAAGAGGTACAAAGAAATGTTTTTCACAAAAGTTTCACGAAATCGACTTATGTTTCTTAAAATGATTTTGCGAAATGAAATAAATACAGAGTGGGCAATATATTGATTGCAATGTACTTCATTTTTTCAAATGAAACACCCTGTATACTTCTCTATATTTGGCAAGCTCTTTCTCCCCTTATTTCGAATATATAACATATGTTTGGTCTTTCTCTCTTATTCTGAGTACCACAGAGTTTAAAATTTTAAGAACCAATTTCTTTAGTTGATATTATTTATTCTCTTTTATTTCCAGAGTTCCAAAGTTTTGAAATGAAACTACGGAATAAAAAATACATATGAGAAATCATTCCGAAATTCTTTATATTCAAACAATTTACTCAATAGCAATATTTTTTCTATGAATACCTTACACAATCCAATAAAAAATAAAAAAATTATGAACTATGGTAGTATACAGGGTGTCCCAGAAGTCGCGCACCCCATTGGGGGGATCGAAGTGAAAAATATTCTAAGCCCGAAAATTCATGTTTGAAATTTTTTGATTACGTAGTTAATTAGTAATTGTTTAATGAAAGTGACCAATCAGGAGCGCCCTACAGAAGAATAAGTAGGATGTGGGGACGCGAGAGTGAGACGCAACGCAAGTCTCGGTTTACTGCGTGAAAAGCCGGCAGCAGCTCTGGCGTCGCACTCTCGCTTCCCCACTGCCTACTTATTCTTCTGTATCGCGCTCCTGATTGGTCACTTTCATTAATTAATTACTAATTAACTACGTTATCAAAAAATTTCAAACATGGATTTTTGGGCTTAAAATATTTTTCACTTTCGATCCCCTCAATGGGGTGCGCGACTTCTGGGACACCCTGTATACTACCATAGTTTATTTTATTTTTTTATTTTTTATTGGACTGTGTTAGGTATTCATTGAAAAAATATTGCTATTGAGTAAATTTTTTGAATATAAAGAATTTCGGAATGATTTCTCATATGTATTTTTTTATTCCGTAGTTCCATTTCAAAACTTTGAAACCCTGGAAATAAAAGAGACAGACCCACATACGCATATGTATATTCGATATCAGGAGAAATTAACGAATAAAATATTAAAGAATATACAAAGTATTCCATTCAAAAAAATGTAGTTGCATTCAATATGTTGTTCATCCGGAATATATCCCAATTGACGTAATCAAAAAATCTCAAAAAATTTATCTGATTTCGTATGGAGTGTTTTTTTTGTATCTGTTTTTGTAACAGAGTTAGAGGGGGGTCAATTTATAGTGAAAAACCCGGTACACCAGCTCAGAGCAAACTTAGACGTCTTTTTGTGAACAGTCGTTTATTTCGAAGATACCATCGAGTTTATTCGGTCACGATCCGGATATTACATGGTGAATTTAGGTTTTATTATGATGGGTACAGAGGCTCGCGTGGTGTGTGGTTCAGGAGATGTTATTTCAGCATGTGTACATCATTAATAATGAATTCGGAGAAATGCTGGCTTGTTGGGATCAGATCGAAGCGCTCTACTGTTTTCAATCTTTCATTGCTATATTTGAGGAAACTTCACAGGTGTTCCCGAAAATTGTGACCGAAGAAAGCTTTCTACTCGAATTCAGATGATTCTTGAATAGAATGAGATCGCAATTTCCATCGTCGAGTAGTAGGTACGTTCGAGGTCTATACGTATGCCTCGGTTGAGTTCGGGAATGGTTTCGGAGTTTTTGGTTTTTGAAGTTCTATTTTCTCAATATTTCGAAATAGTAATTTACGTAACAAGTCCGGAAAATAGGGTTTTTTGGACGAATAGATAAAATTCTAGGACGAGCCGAAGGCGAGTCCTGGAATTCTGTGAGTCCTGGAAAAGACTGGTTACGATGCATGCATTGGTTGCATTGAGCTCAAGCATCTTGTGCTTATGTTCCTAGAAGAACCAAGCGTTTCATTGGTGAACTTTTCCAGTAGTTTTGTAACCATAAGTAGAAAACTACAGTTGCCTGTTGACGGTATGTCATTTTTCCCATAGCATGCGGACAAAATGAATTTCGTTTATCCCAATTTATCTAAGAATATTTTATTTTTTGGTACTTTCATTTCATGAACGTTGATTAGATTTCATGAAGAAAGGACCAAAGATCATAGGTGTGGAATATGACATAACTGAAATTTACTACTAACAAGTTATACCTCTGAAATAAAACCCTATGTCGTTTTGTACGTACTTCCCTTCTTCCTGGACTAGGCCGGGAAATGCTACTCTCTCAAAGAAAAGGCGTCCGGGATGTAGGTACCCACTTCCCGGTTGCCGAAAAAATACATATTCCCCTCCCGCCTTCGAGGTCGACAATAAACCCTGGATGGTTGTTGAATCAAGTTCTAATATTCCAATTTCATTCTCTGCAAATCACCGAACCCAAATAAAAGGAAATAATCTTATATACATGGTATATAAATATATTCAATTTTTCGGACTTGTTTCGAACACCTTGTATAGACTGAATGAAATCCAAAATGCAGACAAAGGTGTTGGAATGCTTCGACTTCATCTCATGTAAAGTCCCTGATCATTGAAAAGGCAATAACTGATATCTGATGCCGGTATCTGGGGGAGGAAGTTGATTTTCATGGTGGAAACATCAATATTCGAGTTGTAAGGTGTTTTTCGCAAATGTGCATTTTAGAAAAGTTTTTTCCTTGTCAAACCAATTTTCCTAAAGCACATTTTCACGTAGAATGGGGATTTCCAGTACCTCAAAATTTGCACTTTTCTTCACATGACATAATGAAGGGCAGTTTATAACACATTTGTAACCATTTATTCACGGTGGATTTGAAGAACTTATCAATTATTAGATATTGAAAATGTGATTTCAACACGTAAAAATTCGAACGTCCCTCTGCTGTGACGTCAGTGGCTCAATATGTAATATGATTGGTTGAAGTTTATGATGGAGGAGACAAAGCCCAGAGTAACTGAGAGACACGCCGCTGTTGTAAAGTCTTTGTAAAATCTCTGAATTTATTCATAAATATATTCAGTTATCGTATTATATTTGATGTGATCACTATAATGTTTTCGAAACATCGTCATATAACAACTTAATTTTCATTAAAGTTGATATAATCCTCATTCTCTGAAAATACAGATAATGATGTGGCAACCACACCTACAAATTATAAATAAAAACATAACCTTCTTATTTGTCATTTCGACGTCTTCTCTGCGTACTATAGAATGGCGTTTCTTACCTACAGTTAAGTCTAGGAGTATTCTATACTTTTTATTCTATACTCCTAGGTACACAGTTGCCAAATCAATAATTATTTTCACCACTAATTTGCACTTCTCAAAATGAAAATGCAATGCTTCCTAAATTAGAAGACCAGCTTATATATATCAATTCTCACCGGTGTAGACTAGGGATAATTGTTTTTAATTGAATTTCTCACCTATCTGCTCACTTTAACCCTCTCTAACTTCAATTAGGAGGTCGTAAATTGAATGATATTATGAAGCTTTATGGAGAACAAATGGAAATGTCATGATGATAAAAGAAAAACATCCAAAATCAACATTATATTATGATATTATTAGGAAAGTGAAAGCAAGGGCTTTTTCAGGCTAATTTTTTTGTGTGAATTGGCAATGCTGTCATCTTTATATGAGCAGCACGTCAAGATGAGTACAACCGATCAAAAACCTCTCTAGCCACTGACATCACACGATTTCCCGTTTCTTCTGATCGTTCGAATTCGGTAGATTATTTTTGGGTTTTCAATATCTTTTTAAGGGTAAAAATAGATGAAGAAAAAATAAAAAAAATCACGAATTACGTGAGAATCCAATATATAAAAATATATTGTTTCTGAAAATGATTGGGAATGTCCATTCAATGGAGTCAATAAGGCCCTGATTTTGCCGAATCTGACCAGCTTAACCACAACAGAGCACTAAACTTCAGACAATTTCCAACCAAGCTGACCTTCATTCCGACTCAGACATTTTTTGCGTCATTTCCATATTGAATCCCATCAACGTTCGTTCGGAAACGACCCAGTTCCCAAATCACCGAATTTTTTCCAACAACATCATTCCGAATTTTATTTTCTCTATCCGCATGTTCCCAGCTGTACCCGGTCTGGGTAATTAAAACAAACACGTTAATTGTTTTCATTGTCCGCTTCCGTTTCATTAATAGAAATTATTATTCCATTGTGTCTTTTTGTTAGCGACTTGGTTCTTGTTTTCACTCAATTTCGGCTGCTTCGATTCGAACGATGACGGTTTCCGCTGGGCTTTTTCTGAGGATGTTATTGTAGAGGATAATCAATCAATTTGAGAGACTGTGGGTTAATCGGATGGAGAGACAATAGAGGCCCGCAGTGTTAACGAATATAAAGAGTTTTTGGGCAAATTCGGAGTCCTCGAGGGACTTTGTATTGTCTGTTCTCGAAACCATCAATTATTATTCAAGTAGAATAGACACGAGGTTTGGAAAACTTTTCAAGTCGGTGTCAATCTCTTCGGTTACATGCATCAACTTGATTTTGGCCAATTGGTTAAACTAAATAAGAGATAAATCATATATTGATATAAAAGGTTCATAAATGAAATAATCTTGAACCGGTTATTCACATGAATAATTCCCAAAAAGAATTAATATACGTGGCGCTTCGAATTACTTTGCCAATACAGAGTAATTTTTCCAAGTGGCTATGAAAATTGACTTCATAATCGTTTTTCGGCGGTTGTTCATAATTTTTTTTTTAGAAAATTCATTGCAGTGCCCTCGACAAATCAATTTTCTATATTAAAAAAAAAATCATTTGGATAGGCGCTTAATTAATGCGAAAAATGTTGGAAATACTTAAAAAACTTCCAGAAAGTGTGAAATCGCAGAGAACTGTCTGAAATTCGAGGAGAATTAAAAAAAATCAAGTTTTCAGGTGGAAAATATAGGCGTGAACTTGGAAAAATGAAAGGCACTTTTTGAATGGAGAATCAGTGCCGTCGGCCAGAGTATAACATCACCCAATATTATACAGAGTGTAACAGCCAAATGGAATAAATTCGATAACGAATAAATGTGTTGGGAAAAACGCTCGGACACATCGATTTGAAATTTTAAAAGCACTTATTTTTCAAGAGAATAATATTATATAGGGTGTTCCATGTGACCGTGGCCAATACCAACTTTCTTATTTCGAATGCAACCCCCTATATATTATTTATTTTTTGGATTCTTCAGAGAATTCTAGACACAATTCATGCACAATGTCCACTACCTATCTTTAACCATTTCGAAAGTATTAAGTGTTTTCAGATTTATTGCAAAAATAAACGTTTTAAATAAAAATTGTAGCTCCCTGAAGATGGCCCAGACATAGGCCGAAAGCTTGGAGATATATGAAATAAAGAGATAACCTAAGATCTGTGAGATTCATTCTCCGATATACAGGGTCTTTCACGAGGAACCTCACCCATATTTATACGGGAAACTACTGAACGTATTTCCATGAAATTCAGCACTTATAAGTATACTAGCTGGCCCGGCGAACTTTGTTTCGCCTAAATGATACCTATACATAGCCATCTTTATCTTAAGAAGGCCGTGCCTATACTTACTGTGGATTTCACAAATCGTAATCACCAGTGATCGGAGATCAACGGCTTGGTTAGATTTCTGAACTGTCAAATCGAGTTGATTCTTGATCAAGCTCCGATCACCGGTGATATGCTTTGTGAAACCCCCGTTAAAGTTGTATAAACTTACCATTGCTATTTTTTCAAGCAGGAGATAAATAAGGCATAATAAAAGTTCTGTCAAATGTCATCTGTCGAAAGTCATCTGTCTACTGACAAATGTCATCTGTCAAAAGTAATCTGTCACATGTCATATGTCAAATGTCATCTGTCAAATGTCATCTGTCAAACGTCATCTGTCAAATGTCATCTGTCAGATGTCATCTGTCAAATGTCATATGTCATCTGTCAAATGTCATCTGTCAAATGTCATCTGTCAACCGTCATCTGTCAACTGTCATCTTTTTCCGGAAATGACGTCAACTTCCGTTTTTCAAATTAGAACACCATTTTTTTATTGCAGAAATAGATTCCTTAGAAAATTTCAAGTTATTTTGATGTAACATTTTTCAGTTTTGGTTGGAAAATTCTCTCTGAGCGGGAAAATTCGAAAAAAAAATCGAAAATAGAGCTCCGCTGAAACAAGAATAACTTCGAGGTTTTTGGATGGAAAATTTTCATTTTTGGGATTTTTCAAGATGTAAGATTGATGTATCCACTTCAAAAATCGAAATCGCGATTCATGATACAGGGGGTGAAAAATCGCTTTCAAAGTTAGGGATGACAAAATCGTGAAAAATCAATTTTTTCAAATTAGAACCCCATTTTTTTATGGCAGATATTGAATCTACGTTAAAAAAATAATGTGAGTGTATGCATCACACCCTTGCCCTAAAGTGGATATTAACTCAGAAAATATCTTACATCTTGAAAAATCCCAAAAATGAAAATTTTCCATCCAAAAACCTCGAAGTTATTCTTGTTTCAGCGGAGCTCTATTTTCGATTTTTTTTTCGAATTTTCCCGCTCAGAGAGAATTTTCCAACCAAAACTGAAAAATGTTACATCAAAATAACTTGAAATTTTCTAAGGAATCTATTTCTGCAATAAAAAAATGGTGTTCTAATTTGAAAAACGGAAGTTGACGTCATTTCCGGAAAAACCGGAGGTGCTCATGCCTTGAAAATATTTTAGATTTCATCAGCATCGTGAAATACTTATAAGTGCTGAATTTCATGAAAATACGTTCAGTAGTTTCCCGTATAAATATGGGTGAGGTGCCTCGTGAACTCGCTCGTGAAAGACCCTGTACCTACCGAACTAGATATTTGCAATTTGGAACCGATATCGTTTTACTTCGCTACTTCAAAAATTATTTCATTTAACAAATTCGGTACATTACACTTAAAACCTAATAAGTAATACTGATTATTTCTTAATTATTAAAACAAACATCAATGTCAATGTGGGAAATGTTCAAAATGCTCGCCGCGAACGTCTTGACAACATGCTAATCTGGTGTAGAGTTGTCTTTTTTAATTTCTTCTCAGTAATGGTTTTTGCTTACTTTCTTCATATTGAGAGGTGAATAGGAAATAATTATTGAGTGTTATGTATAGAATTTGTGAAATAAAATAATTTTCATTTGAAATTTAATTTTTGTGAAAAATCTGAAAACACTTTATATTTCCGAAAAAGTTGAAGATAGATATAAGACATTGTAGATGAATTATGTCTAGAATTTTCTGAAGAATCCAAAAAATAAATAATATACAGAGGGTTGAAATAAGAAAGTTGGTATTGGCCACGGTCGCATGGAACACCCTATATAATTTTATTTTCTTGAAAAATATGCGAATTTAAAATTACAAATCGACATGTCCGAGAGTTTTTCCTAACACCCCCTCATTTATTCGTTATCGAATTCATTCCATTTGGCTGTTACAGAGAGTATAGAGAACTACTCGGGGAATTGTTATTGTATTTTGCGGAATGCCGCATATTCTTCTGAAATATTTCCATGTCTGTCACCGGTTACATCAAAAGAAGCAACTCCGTTTTTTTCAAATGCCATTCCCAATAAAGTATGACATTTTTGGATTCCCCAGCTTTTTCCAATATGACTCGGATGATATGACTTCAGTGATATTCCGAAACTTTCGATATTCATATGAGCTGTCAAACAAAAATTCTCTGTTCGGAAAGATTGTTGTTACTACTCGGCCTTCAGCGTTAGATGGATGAAATTTTCATATGTTATATATTCGAAATCAGGAGAACAAGAGCTTGTCAAATAAAGAAAAATCCACAGGGTGTTTCATTTGAAAAAAGGAAGTTGCAATCAATATGTTGCCCACCCTGTATATATTTCATCTTGTGAAATCGTTTTGGAAAACATAAGTCGGCTTCGTGTACCTCTTTTAGTACCGAAGTAAAAGGGGGGGTCAAATTATGGTGAAAAACTCGGTACCTTAAATACATTGTCCATTCAATACAGGGTCTTTCACGAGGAACCTCACCCATATTTATACGGGAAACTACTGAACGTATTTTCATGAAATTCAGCACTTATAAGTATTTCACGATGCTGATGAAATCTAAAATATTTTCAAGGCATGAGCACCTCCGGTTTTTCCGGAAATGACGTCAACTTCCGTTTTTCAAATTAGAACACAATTTTTTTATTGCAGAAATAGATGCCTTAGAAAATTTCAAGTTATTTTGATGTAACATTTTTCAGTTTTAGTTGGAAAATTCTCTCTGAGCGGGAAAATTCGAAAAAAAAATCGAAAATAGAGCTCCGCTGAAACAAGAATAACTTCGAGGTTTTTGGATGGAAAATTTTCATTTTTGGGATTTTTCAAGATGTAAGATTGATGTATCCACTTTAAAAATCGAAATCGAGATTCATGATACAGGGGGTGAAAAAATCGCTTTCAAATTTAGGGATGACAAAATCGTGAAAAATCAATTTTTTCAAATTAGAACCCCATTTTTTTATGGCAGATATTGAATCTACGTTAAAAAATAATGTGAGTGTATGCATCACACCCTTGCCCTAAAGTAGATATTTTCTGAGTTATTCACAAAAAACTGTTTTTCGTCTTGAATTTTCAGCTATTCCTTTTCCCTTCACGCCAAAAAGATGAAATTTTCAGGAACTGTTACTTGAGCCATGTTTTAGATTTTACTACCCTAATATGCAAGAGAAAAAAGTAACAGGTTGTTCCTAAATAGATGGCGAATTTGGATTCGAATGTGTATCGGAAACCTCTTTATTTCAACTAATCGGCCATCGGTTTTCTCTCCAGTGATAAATAAATAATTCCTTATGAACCCTATGCAAAAACTTACCATGTTTTACATTCTTTTTTTTAATGATAGATATCATTAATTACATCTGCCAAATTCCTCTTTATTCAGTAGCATAAACACAAAATGAAGTGTAAAATCTAAAACATGGTTTAAGTAACAGTTCCTGAAAATTTCATCTTTTTGGCGTGAAGGGAAAAGAAATAGCTGAAAATTCAAGACGAAAAACAGTTTTTTGTGAATAACTAGAAAATATGAAAATATCCACTTTAGGGCAAGGGTGTGATGCATACACTCACATTATTTTTTAACGTAGATTCAATATCTGCCATAAAAAAATGGGGTTCTAATTTGAAAAAATTGATTTTTCACGATTTTGTCATCCCTAACTTTGAAAGCGATTTTTTCACCCCCTGTATCATGAATCGTGATTTCGATTTTTAAAGTGGATACATCAATCTTACATCTTGAAAAATCCCAAAAATGAAAATTTTCCATCCAAAAACCTCGAAGTTATTCTTGTTTCAGCGGAGCTCTATTTTCGATTTTTTTTTCGAATTTTCCCGCTCAGAGAGAATTTTCCAACAAAAACTGAAAAATGTTACATCAAAATAATTTGAAATTTTCTAAGGAATCTATTTCTGCAATAAAAAAATGGTGTTCTAATTTGAAAAACGGAAGTTGACGTCATTTCCGGAAAAACCGGAGGTGCTCATGCCTTGAAAATATTTTAGATTTCATCAGCATCGTGAAATACTTATAAGTGCTGAATTTCATGAAAATACGTTCAGTAGTTTCCCGTATAAATATGGGTGAGGTTCCTCGTGAAAGACCCTGTATAGATCAATATGGCTCATTACAGCATGTTATTCAAATGAATATTTCCGAAGATATTACAGATTTAAAATGCAGGGACATAGCGGTGCGGCGCCGGCACTTCCGTTGTTTATAAGGATTGCATTTCATCCGTGCGAAGCCGTCGATAGAAGGTAATAATTCAGATATCGTAATATTCACATTCGACTCGAATATATTTGACAGAGGGAACTTTGCATTTGAGGGATTGGGCTTGAGTGAATGATCAATTTTGAACATGGTTGATATAGGGAAAAATGAATTCCGATCATTTCAAGAAGATTTCCCAAGAATTCAGATATTCAGTGTTCAAATTGATCTCGAAAATACATATTTGATAAAAAGGTCTTAGCTTCATAGGATTATGAAGAATAATTATCACTACAACTAGGTACGCAACTTGAAACACAGTTTCGCGGTTTTTTAAGAATGAATAAAATATAGATGGCGTACTGAATTCGACTGGGAACTTTGACATTTCAGAAGTGTGATGTATGACATTTATAAAAATGGCTTCGAACACGATTCAAAAACGTGTTCAAATCGTTGAATTATTTTATGAAAATCGGCGTGTTTTTAGAAAATTACCTGAATTCAATGGTTTACATAATCGTCCATCTGAAAGCACTATAGGTCGAATTATTGAAAAATGTCAAGAGACCGGTTCGATGGAAGATAAAAAAAAGTGAAAAATACAGTCGTAGCGGTCGTTCACAAGATAATATTGTCCATTAGAAGACGTTCACAACAAGTTGGACTTAGTGTGTCCACAACATGGCGTATGTTACACAAGGATTCACCTCTGACGGCATATAAGGTTCAAACAACAAAGGAACTAAAGCCATTAGATTATTTAAAACGTCGGTCATTTGTCAATTTCATCAATGGACAACCAACTGATTTTTCTCAAAAAATCATGTTCGCCGATGAGGCACAGTTTGAACTTGATGGCTATAGTGATAAACAAAATAGTCGTATCTGAGTTGAGGAGAATCCTCGAATTATTGATGAGAAACCTATAAGCATCCTAAACGAGTCACCGTTTGGTGTGCATTATGGTCAGGTGGTGTAATTGGATCTTACTTTTTTGAAAATTCTGCTAGTGAAGCTGTAACTATTAATGGTGATCGATACCGTCAGATGATAATCGACTTTTTGTGGCCTCAGTTAATGATTATTGTTCTAGAGGACATTTGGTTTCAGCAGGATGGCGCTGCACCTCACTTTGTAAATAACACAATTGATTTATTGAGAGGAAAATTTCCTGGACGAATAACCTCCAGAAACGGTGTGAATTGGCCACCAAAATCATTTGTGATTCGTTACTGTTAGACTATTTTCTTTGGAGTTAAGTGAAAAGCCATGTCTATAGGAATAATCCAGAATTCTGAACTAAAGGATAAAATTATTCGTGTCATTAGTGAGATAAAGCCTCAATTATGTCAGAATTTCATTGAAAATTTTATCAAAAGAGTGGAGGTCTGTAGAGCTGCAAGAGGAGGCCATTCGGCAGATATTTTTTTTAAAAGCTTTTATTTAACTTGCATTGTATGTATGTACAGGGTGCGGCACGGAGGATAGATGGTTTTAAAAAATATTAAAAGCGTTAATTTTTACTCAAAAACACATTTATTGACGGAATCAGATTCTCAAGGAAATAGCATTTGAGACAGTCAAGTGTGGAAAATCACATCAGGCATGTGGTGGCCGAAATCGGTGATGCAGTGCTGGAGGCGCTCTTGGAAGTTCGCGTAGACTCTCTCCAACATCGCTCTCTCAACTTGGGCAACTTCCACGCGAATAGCCCTTTTCAATTCGTCCAGAGTTCGGGGCTTGGTCTCGTATACTCTAGCCTCACCGAACGATCACTGAGGCGAAGTGCAGCAGCATGTTTCCGAGCAGATCGCGACGGACTGCGAAGAATGGCTTGTCGAACGCGTTCAACATTTTCAGGCGTTCGAACTGTTCGCACAGGTCCTCTTGGTCTTCTGTTGATCAGTTCACCACGTCTGCGAAGTGATTCAACCCAACGAAGGATGGTGTTTCGAGAGGGAATAGCTCTATTCCGATGAATGTGGAAATGGCGACGAAACTCACGCTGCACGACCGTGACTGACTCATTATTTCGGACGAAACTATCATAGGCGAAAACACGATGCTCCACCGTCCAAGGCTCCATGACGACAACTGGTAAATAAATGCTAGGAACACACGAGTCTAACGGCACCTTCCCCACTTCTCTCGTCCTCAGTGGGGGAAACTGGAAAGTTATGCCCATCTGAAAAACGTCCGCCCTCCGTGCCGCACCTTGTATGTATGTTCGGGTGGAATCTTGCTACTCAATTTTGAAGCAGATATCTTCAACCGATTAAGCTGAAATTTTGTATAAACGTTCAGTTTGGATGACAATACACGATAAGCTTAGTGACGTCATTCTATATCCAATATGGCGGACCATACAAGATGGCGGAATAGTTTTTTGTGATGCATTTCTATAATATGAGTATCAAATGAAAGAGCTTGTTGAGAGTAATTCGAAAAATAATGTGACGTCGTTCTATATCCAATATGGCGGACCATCCAAGATGGCGGAATAGTTTTTTGTGATGCATTTCTATAAAATGGGTATCAAATGAAAGAGCTTGTTGAGAGTAATTCGAAAAATACGGTGACGTCGTTTTGAATCCAATATGGCGGAACATCCAAGATGGTGGAATAGTTTTTTGTGATGCATTTCTATAATATGGGTATCAAATGGAAGGGCTTGTTGAGAGTAATTCGAAAAATACTGTGACGTCGTTCTAAATCAACTATGGCGTAACATCCAAGATGGCGGAATAGTTTTTTGTGATGCATTTCTATAATATGGGTATCAAATGCTTGTTGAGAGTAATTCGAAAAATAATGTTGACGTCATTCTGAATGCTATATGGCACATCCAACATGGCGAAATAGCGATAACTAAAAATTAAAAATAAATTAAAATAAAAAAACCTTTTCAAAAAGCTTTTATTTAAATGCTCTAGAAACAAAAAAATAAAATTTTCCTTTTGAATTTTAACTATCAACGTATAACTTCATTATACACAATTTATATTGTTACGGACAGTCATAGTTAGAATTATTAGGTGTTCTGTGGTCAGAACTGACACTTATATTAATTGAGTTTCTTTAGACAGTTTTTGGATTTGATGTATGAAATATACGGATTTTTCTGCGTGGAATATTATTTTCTTAGAAATCGAACCCAAGTTTCGTAACATTTGGTGTCAGGTGTGGGGTTTCCGTGATTAATTGGACAATTTATGGTAAATACGAGGAGTACGGATTACGACATGGCAGACAAGGAAGATATGATGAAACAGATTCTGCAGCTGTTGGCTGAGCAAGAGAAAAACCGAGAAAAAGAAAAACAAGAGGAAGAGGCGCGTCGACAGAAGGAGGAGGAACGACAAGAAAAAGAAAAACAACAGGAAGAGGAAAGACGGCTGGAAGAAAAGCAAGAGGAGAAGGAACAAAGAGAGGAACAAAAAATGTTTCTCGTACAGATGTTCCAGAAAACCGAAGGCAAAATTGCATCTTTGAAGGAAGAAGTCAACACAGTTTGGAAAACTGTGGAAGTAATGGACTGTCAAATAATAGAAACAAAGAAGGAAGTGTTGGTGGCTCGGGAAGAAGCGAAGAAAGGAATGTGGGAGGTGCGAGAAGAACTAGAAAAGAAAATCGCTTCTCTGAAGATTCAAGATCAGCGTGACAGGGTTGTCACATCGCACAATTTTGTGAAACCACCGACTTTCGATGGTCAGTCGGCATGGTCCCTGTACCGTAAGCAGTTTGAAGCGGCGGCAGCAGCCAATGGATGGAACGACGAAGAAAAGGCTACTGCACTCATAGTGGCTTTGAGGGGACCTGCTTTGGCAATGTTACAGGCTATCCCAGAAGAGCAGAATCGCAGGTATGGTGATCTCATTGCCGCCTTAGAATTAAGATATGGCAATCAGCATCGGGAACAACTGTATCGGGCACAGCTGAGAACACGAGTGCAAAAACCTGGTGAGAGCCTGCAAGAGTTCGAAGCTGATATCCAGAGACTTATCCAGCTTGCGTACCCAAAAGCCCCAGAGGATTTCAAAGAACAGCTGTCAGTGCAAATATTCATTGATGGGTTGAGGGATGCAGAAATTCAGAGGACCCTAAGACTGACGCACTTTAGGAGAGGCAGCGAAGCTCTTGTTCGGTCGTTAGAAGTAGAAGCGGCTTTCAATGCCTCCACAAGGCCAAAGGTGAGAGGGGTATCAATCGAGGAGCCACCCCAAGAAAATAATCAGAGTGAGAGTATATCGCAGATGTTCAAAATGATATTAGAAAAAATGGAATCCAGGAATAGCGGTGCCACCAGTCAACCGAGAGGAAATTGTTTCAGATGTGGTAGGAGCGGACATTTCAAGAGGGACTGCAGGGTGAGGGTACCGCCACGATCTTCATCACCCTCAAGGACGTCCCCACGTGCATATTCACCTGCGAGGGCAGGGACATCTAGAGAATCCTCGAACAGGTACCAGGAAAACTAAAATTAGCCAGCATATCGGGGCGCATGCTGGCTAGTGATAACGAAGCTCCCAGGGTCATCAATGTCAACAGAATAAGAAGAACAACCGATAGTCTAACCATTAGAGGAAAGGTAAACCAAAGAGATGTCATCTTCACTGTAGACACTGGTGCGTCAGTTTCCCTGGTTCGCAGTGGCATCCTTGAACCAGGTAGGGTGAAACCATTTGCATCCAATTTCGTTCTACGAACCGTCACTGGAGAGAATGCACCAATACGAGGGGAGGCTGACGTCACACTAACCCTCGGAAGACTACACCTTATGGAGACCGTTCTCGTAGCAGACATTGAAGATGAATTCATTCTTGGGATGGACCTGATAAGTAACTATGGCTTTTCCTTCGATGGTGAGCAGAGAACCATGAAATTCGGAGGTGAAGAATTCATTTTGACGAAACCATCTGAAAGGGGGAGTTCTGTGAAATTGCGGATTGCTAAAACTGTCAGGATACCTGGTTTATCTGAAAAGATCGTTGAGGCCAGACTGGAAGAAGACCCTGGATGCTGCGTTGGAATGGTACAACCATGTGAAGAATCTCCTACCAAATTATTACTTGCACGAGCTTTAATTAGGACAAATCAAAATATTCCTGTAAGGATTGCCAATGTATTCCCTGATGGAACAACAGTCCGGGAAGGAGACATCATAGGAGTATGCGAGCCAGTCGAATGGGTAGCAGATTGCGAATCGAGCGGATATCCGGAGGGAACAGACACAACTGATGACGTAGTGAGAACAATTGGAAAATCCTTTACTCACTTAACACCGCAAGAATACGAAGCTGCCATGAGATTCATTGCTAAGGAAAGTGACGTATTTGAGTCCGCAGGGTCGCCAACAGGACGAACTAACCTGGTCCAACACAGGATAGATACAGGTCAAGCCCATCCAATTCGGCAACCACCAAGAAGATTGCCATTTACCAAGCAACAGGAAGTGGAGAAACTTGTCCAAAAAATGACCAAAGATGGCGTAATCGAAGAATCATCGAGTCCTTGGTCCGCACCTGTAGTATTGGTTTCCAAAAAGGATGGCTCTACAAGATTCTGCGTGGATTATAGAAAATTGAATGACGTCACGAAGAAGGACAGTTACCCATTACCCAGGATCGACGACACCCTAACCACGCTGGCAGGTTCACAATGGTTTTCAACACTTGACTTGAAGAGTGGATATTGGCAGGTGAGCCTACACGAAGGTGACAAGGAAAAGACTGCCTTTACCACTGGTAGCGGACTATATCAGTTCACCGTTATGCCTTTTGGGCTCTGTAATGCGCCGGCGACCTTCGAAAGGTTGATGGAGCTGGTATTGCGCGGGCTTACTTGGAAAACCTGCCTGGTATATCTGGATGATGTCATGGTTATGGGAAGGAACTTTGAGGAACATCTGGCCAACCTACGTGAAGTTTTCGGACGTTTAAGAAGTGCCAACCTCAAGTTGAATATAAAGAAGTGCTCTCTATTCCAGAAGCAAGTGGAATTCTTGGGGCATACAGTCTCTGTAGAAGGAATTAAAACAAATGAATCGAAGATACAGGCTATTCGAGACTGGCCAAGACCGAAGGATAAACACGAAGTGAGAAGTTTCCTGGGCTTGTGTACCTATTACCGCCGTTTTGTAGAAGGATTCGCAGACATTGCAGCTCCTCTTCATAAGTTGACAGGAGATCGGGTCAACTTCCATTGGTCTACTGGATGTGAAGAAGCTTTCCGCAAGTTGAGGGCAGCGCTTTGTTCAAGTCCAATCCTGGCATACCCACGGCATGAGGGACTTTTTATACTGGACGCAGATGCGAGCAATACTGGGCTTGGAGCTGTATTATCACAGGTGCAGGATGGGCAGGAAAAAGTCATCGAATACTACAGCAGAGTGATGTCTAAGCCAGAGAGAAACTACTGTGTTACCAGGAAAGAACTGTTAGCAATAGTCAAGGCGGTAGATCACTTCCACAAGTACCTATATGGAAGGGGGTTTCTCATCAGGACTGATCATGCGGCCCTGAGGTGGCTACTGGAGATGAAAAACCCGGAAGGACAGATAGCTAGATGGATAGAAAAACTGAACCAGTACCATTTCAAAATCAAACATCGTCCAGGACGGCTGCATAACAATGCGGATGCCCTATCTAGAAGACCGTGTCCAGGAACCTGCAAGCATTGCCAACGTGTTGAACGCCATGAAGGAGTCGCCGATATAAGACGTACGGCACTGATACCTGAGGACAAATGGACTACTGAACATATGAGACAGGACCAGGAAACCGATCCAAACATCAAGGACTTTCTACGGTGGAAAGAGAATGGAACAGGCAGACCCTCCTGGAGTGATATTTCGGATAGAGATCCCATCTTCAAGGCAATGTGGGCTCAGTGGGATTCCCTGGTTTTGGAAAATCAATTACTCAAACGGGTTTGGGAATCAGTAGATGGGAGGTCGTCAATTTCCCAATTGGTTTTGCCCAGGAAGAGGATAGGTGAAGTCTTGAAGGAAATTCATGAAGGGAAATCAGGAGGACACCTTGGAGTCAACAAAACCTTGGACAAAATCAGACAGAGATTTTACTGGGTCCAATGCCGAGACGATGTGGAAATTTGGTGCAGGAGATGTCAAGAGTGCGGCGCCACTAAAGGTCCCAAGACAAGATCCAGGGGCCAAATGAAGAAATACAACGTAGGTGCACCATTCGAACGGATTGCCATTGATGTAGCTGGACCCTTTCCTGTGACGAATGACGGCAACAAATACATCCTCGTCGCCATGGACTACTTCAGTAAATGGGTGGAAGCCTATGCCATACCAGACCAGGAAGCATCCACAGTAGCCAGGTTATTGGTGGATAACATGTTCTCGAGGTTCGGAGTACCGATGGAGTTACATTCCGACCAAGGAAGGAATTTCGAGTCCAAGTTATTTAAGAAAGTTTGCGAACTGATGGGCATCAACAAGACCAGAACGACGGCTCTTCACCCTCAGTCGGATGGCATGGTTGAAAGGTTCAACCGAACCATGGAAGAACATCTTTCCAAGGTGGTGGAAAAACATCAGAAAGACTGGGACAGACACCTTCCATTGTTTCTTATGGCTTACAGAGCGGCAGTCCACGACTCCACCAAGCTTACCCCGGCTAGCATTATCTTCGGAAGGGAACTTCGATTGCCCTGTGACTTGTTGTTCGGATCACCAAGCACCGAAGAGGTTGACGTGCGGGACTATGCGGATAAACTGAAGGACAGCTTGTTGAAAATCCACGAAACCGCTCGGAAGAGACTTATACTGGCAAGCGATAGGATGAAAGCTCGGTACGATTTGAAAGCAAATTCAGGGGGATTCAAAGAAGACGACCAGGTCTGGCTGTACAACCCACGTAGGAAGAGAGGTGTATCTCCAAAGCTAACACCGTTTTGGGAAGGACCGTACAAGGTGAAGAAGAGAATCAACGACGTGGTTTATAGAATCCAACGCAGTCCAGGGACTAAGATGAAGGTTGTTCATTTGGACAGATTGAAGCCCTATCATGATGGACCAATGGTTTTTGATCGGGACGATCAAAATTAGAGGGGAGGCAATGTTACGGACAGTCATAGTTAGAATTATTAGGTGTTCTGTGGTCAGAACTGACACTTATATTAATTGAGTTTCTTTAGACAGTTTTTGGATTTGATGTATGAAATATACGGATTTTTCTGCGTGGAATATTATTTTCTTAGAAATCGAACCCAAGTTTCGTAACAATATGATCATAAAAGCTTGTCGCGAGGGCGAGGTTTGCGTTTTTACCTATAAGTATTTAATTAAACTGAAAAAAAATTAAATTTAGCAGATTAAGATACTCAATTGAATAGGTACTAGTTTATTTGCACGAGTTAATCGCGCGACAAGCTTTTATGATCATATTAATTGTGTATAATGAAGTTATAAGTTGATAGTTAAAATTTAAAAGGAAAATTTTATTTTTTTGTTTCTAGAGCATTTAAATAAAAGCTTTTCAAAACGGTTTTTTTATTTTAATTTTTTCGTACAATAATGTCATAACTGATACTTCAATTGCATACCAAGAAAAAGGTTTTTTGAAAATTAAAGCAAATTATGTGTTTTATATTCTAAAAAAGCCGCGCAATTTGAAACACCCTTCAAATATAAACATAAGTATGATTGATATCGGTCAAATCATAATACTACTGCCAATGTGAGAAATGGACTAGCAGAGATCTAAATTCCGAAATACACCACCAGGTGGCACCACCACAGCAAGACAATAATATAAGTTCTACCGTTTCAATTGGTTACTGCCGCAGTATAAGGCTATATGGCACTGATGACGGCAAACAAGCCAGAAACCGGTATGTCTTTGTCTTGCTGTGGTGGTGCCACCTGGAGGTGTATTTCGGAATTTAGATCTCTTCTAGTCCATATCTCACATTTATGTTGTTGGTCCAACTAAAGGACGTGATCTTCATTTTCAGTAGGTACTACTGCCAATTTTCTGAAAACTCCGATATTGCAGTGTTCGAATTGTCACTCGAGAATATTCAATTCGAGGGATTGGAATAACAGGGATGTTGACTATTTTTTGGAAATAATTTCAATTTGTAGATAAGCCCTAAACAAACACGAAAAAAATATTTTCATGGAAAAAATATAGCAAATACCAAGAAAAAATGCGTAAATAAAAATAGTTTTCAAAATTGCCGCTGAAACGAAGTGATTATGATGACGTCACCATACGGTAAACAGACTTCGCCGTCTGTCAAAGCGAACTGATCTTGCGTGATTTATCTCGAACAAATCGTTTGCGTAATAACAAATAATTGTGAAATAGTTCGCTGGTGATACGTTTTACTCTCTTCTGTTCTTCCTAAGTTCGTACTCGTGATGACAGTAAGGTTATAGGTTAGCTTGTTTATCGAAAAGTGACGTCACGTATTCTCATTCGTGTTTGCAGTCACGTGATAAACTGTAATAGATCACACATTTTAAATCGATTTTATTTAATTTAATGAGAGTAATTAGATCACTAAAATATTGTTTCAGTATTTCAAAAACTACCTTCAATGTGGAAATCCTCAATCTTTATGAATTTGTAACATGAGTCAACATCCCTATTTATTGATATCGGGAAAAGTAAATTCCGATTACTTCTACGAAAACCCAGAACTTTCAAAGGAGATGGAAACAGGAATGATCAAGTATCACAATAATTCACTTGACCAATTTTCAATAGATTGGACTAATCCTGCAACTTGACACGAATAGATATACATATACTTATAACATAACTGATGAAGGACAATCCTAGCCACCCTGTATTTACAAGCACAGACAGAAGCGACGTCTTATTATCCCTGCGGCATCATTCCAGATTGTCCCATGTTCAGATTACATCATCCTACAGGATGATGTCCTACAGGATGAAAACCTTAGATAACAGACGCTATGCTGCTTCTGTTACAGAAGGTGATTTAGATGGCTCTTGTCGCGTCTCAGATGAACCCCCACGAACTAATTGGGAATACTATATAGGGGAAAGGCAGGCAAGATGGCATAGTAGGGCCAAATGGCATACCATATGTACTGAAGAATCCACTGCGAGTGGAATCCTAGAACTCGGTGCAAATGTTCGAATTAGTTGGCAACAGTGTACGAACGTTGTTTCAAGGGATCCGTTACGGTAGTTGATGACTTAGTCGTGAAAAATTGTGAAAAAGTGGTGTGACCGTGTACAACTTCGACGTAAGCTCTCTCTTCTCGCCTTTATAACTGTAAGTACAGATTATTTCACTAAATTTTTTATATCCGAGTAGAATTGTACCTTTATTGTAATCCTTTTTATGTATTTACCTTGACAAAAAGATGTCACAAAGATGTTGATTTACTTATTCGTTTTTTGGACACGTGGTTAGGGCAAGTTGGCATACATAGAGGCTGGGTAAAATGGCATGGTATATTGGTATGCCGTCTTGCCCGAAAAATGGTACCTTTTTATTAACAATAAAATATTGTTTCAGATGGTCTACAATTATCGATGGAAAACCAACAGAGGAGAATGGGATGAGAATAATATGTCAAGAGAATTAATTTTATGTTTTGTTTAGTTCTTGTTTCGTTTGATATAAGATTATGAAATATTTTTCAGTGATTTCCTAAATCTGTGAGAATTCTTTTTATGTTCTGTTCCTGTTTATATAAATATAAATTTCTATTTCTTGAATTATCTGTTATTTATTGGAATTTTGTTTTTTTCACTACAAAATATATCATTTTATATGATGTGCCATCTTGCCCGACACTGTAGGGCAAAATGGTTTTTCGAATGTTTCAGATTATCGCGATTTTTTTTTGTCTATAGTTTTTCATATCTTTCTTCAAAAATTGATAGCTAACTTGATTGACTAAAGATTCAACTAATGCTGTACTCTATATTTTTTTCCTCATAAGAGATATCGATTTTCAAAAGATTGTATGCCATCTTGCCTGCCTCTCCCCTAAGGTTGATTCTCGGAAGCATCGATGTCATTAAAATCTTGTATGTCATCATTCTCCGCTCAGAGTTAGGTTATGTAAAAATATCACGATCTCTTTTTCTTGAAATTGTCGGTGGATATCCTATAACTCATCGATATTCCGACATCTCCTATCAGTCCTTGGATGCTCCTTCTGAGGACACCGCTCTAATTCAACCGATACGGTGCGGCACTAATGGTGGAAGCTTAACGGTGGCGCCATCTACTAATTAATATCATCCCGCATCCTGTTAGGAGCAGCGACGGAGCCTTCAGTTCATTTGAACCCAATCAGTTCGGAACGCGATTAACTATTCATTAACTGTGTGCCGGAATTGTGGATCGAACGTTGGTTAACCCAGGTATTATGGGGTTTGCAATATCCCAAATGATAGGTAATGCGACACGTCAAATGTGTCGCGGATAGGTGTTTGCTTTGAAATTGGTCATATTGAACTGAAAAGTATGATGCCAAAGCATGATATTTTAACAACGCAATTTGAAAGTTTAATAGTCACATTTGATTGGCAATCAGCAGATTTCAGAATTGACAGAGCTTTGTGAAACCCACCGTTATACAAATTCGGTGGGTTCCACAAAGGTCCGTCAATTCTGAAGAGAGTTGCGAGAAAGTGGAAAAGTGCATTCGTCAGAAAATCAAACGTTATACAAGCAATTTGGGGTATTGATTGTTGATACGCTCGGCCATAATTCAGCAAAAGTCTTGCCTTCGATTCAAATCATCATCATTTAATTCATTAATTAATTCGATTTTGTACGGATGGAACCTGGGTTGATGTCAAATTCTGAAAACTCAGATGAAAATAGGTTTTTGACCAATTTCTATACTCATATTGATACCAACCAAACGATGTTATATATTTTTGAAATAAGAAAAAATTAAGTATTCAGAAAATGGCACAGAAATCTAGTGTTCCTATTTAAAAAAATATAACTTTGGGTCATAGCTTCGTAATTAGAAATGGTGCATAAAAGACGAGCACACCACTGGATTCTACGTGAAAAAGTGGATGTGTAATGTTTCAATTTGAAAGCTCTATCATCAGTATTAGGGGAGATATAAATTTTTTTCGACATCGCCATTTTTCCAATTTTCGCTTATAACTCGAAAACAAAAGGGATAGCCAAAAATGAATACTAAACTTGTTAGTTTCTCCAAAAAAGAGATCGAGAATGGGGTATCAGATTTTGTCTATCTCCTGGGGTTTAAAAGTTGTAGTGCTAAAACATCGAACTATGCCCACTCTGTACATTGTAAAATAACCAAAATATTCAAGGTGGCTCATTTGAGCTAAAAAATTGATTTTTCTGCAAATCGCTAGGAAATTTTGACATTCCTAACAAAATTTATCATAGAAAAGATCAAGATTTCCCAACTGTTAGGAAATATTCATTTCCTTACTGTAAGGAAATGATATTTGCGAGGATATTTCCTTACAGTTGTCATTGTTCTTCCAACGCATAATCGTACTTTTCTATAGATTTCTTCGGCAATAATTCTAATGAAGAAAATTCACTGCCTCAACCAGCTCTGGAGGAGTTCCAGAAATGGAAAATTCATCATCACTCATCATTTTACACTGTTTTGTCTTCGAAAAGACCAGCAATTAAATTAATATTCGTCAACTTTGACAATTCAGCATTAATACGTGTCCATAGTAACGCAACCAATTCCATTCCGAATTTCAAAGCTCCTTTTATTCATGAATGGAATAATTCGCGATTTTTTTCAAAATTGACTAAAATCTGCCAAATTTCAACGATTTGCGGAAAAATAGTTTGTTTACCTCGTAGGAAAAGCCACATGCCTGGACTCTGTGTTGCTAATCTTCATAATCGCCCAGGAATGTAAGGCTTTTCCTACCCGGTAAACAATGTACATACTATTATTTTCAAACGTACGATAACGACGTCATTTTTCGACTGACAGGATCATCGAAAAGTTCTATTTCTCCGCCTAGGAGGAGAAATAGTTGCTATGGCTTACTTTTCCCTCCGGCGCGGCGGCAGGAAAAGTGTTGTTATGCAAGGAACTAATTTTGCAAGACAACCGAAACTAGGCAATTAATTGATCCGTTTTTCACTCAATTATAACGATCGTAAATGTCAATCCAAAAGTGTATATTCAGATTTCCATGAATTTCAAAATGTTTGAAAATAAAATAACACATTTCATTCGAAAGAGAGGTGACTTTTCATGGCTCGCTTTCAATTACCCGCCTTACTACGTCCGGCGGGCAAACTCAAGCTCGCCATGAAAAGTGACACTTCTCCTTATGAAATAATATACTATTATTTTCAAAAGTACGACAACGACGTCATTTTTCGACGGACAGGATCATCGAAAAGTTCTATTTCTCCGCCTAGGAGGTTGCTGTGGCTTACTTTTCCCTCCAGCGCGGCGGCAGGAAAAGTGTTGTTATGCAAGGAACTAATTCTGCAAGACAACCGTAACTATGCGAATGTTACATTTTTCACTCAATTATAACGATCGTAAATGTCAATCCAAAAGAGGATATTCAGATTTCCAGGAATTTAAAAATGTTTGAAAATAAAATAACATATATCATTCGATGAAGGAGAAGTGACTTTTCATGGCTCGCTTTCAATTACCCGCCTCAATACGTTAGGGGGGCAAAATAAAGCTCGCCATGAAAAGTGACACTTCTCCTCCTTTTGAAATAATATAGGGGAGAGTTCCTTTGAATTGGACAGCCCATGAACCGGACACTATAGTTTTCTACTACACCCGATAGTAATTGAGCATATTTTATGTAAATCCCATTTTCGCAACATTGAGCCACGTCTCTTGGAAAATGGCTGAATCTGTGGGTCGCGTCTTGTTGACGAGGCATGCATTGAAAAATCCGTTGCCGGTAAAGTAAATATGTACGTACATTTGCGAAGTGAATAGCTACGTTTCTAGTGACGATAAGGTGCCGATTTTTTCATATAAACATCAAGTGATTATCCCTCATCAGACAGATATGTTGAATCGTTGATATAACCATTTGTAGAAATTATATTTTCAGGTTTTTTATAAAAACCACATATCCCATGAATCGGACATAGAAAAATGACTGGAAATTGACGTCCAGTTCATGGGCTGCAATGTTTCCGATTCAAGGGAGATGTGAAAGTATGTTATGTAATTCAATATTCAACATGGAAAATACTGTATGTTTTCTCTGTTTGGTGCTACTAAATGGTTTCAACTATTCTCCTAGAACTTTATGACAGTATTCTCATGTTTTTGTACCATTGTCCACTTCATGGGAATGACTGTCCAAAACAAGGGCAACATCCCATGAAATGGACATTTTATAAAATAAACTTAGACCTATTTTTTCGAGTGACGAGCTTTTCTTTTTCTAGCTTTTTCTGAAAAAGTGAATCCACAAACCTTATGCTCATATCATGACGGTACAATTCGAAACTTTTCCACTTAAAATAATATTTCACGCCAATAATAATTAAATTGTCCGTTTCAAGGGAACTCTCCCCTACTATTTCCGCAAATCGCTAGGAAATTTTGACATTCCTGACAAAATTAGCCGTGCCACTCGCGGGAAAATCAATGAAACCTTTTGCATTAATTGTCGAGAATTCGTCATGTAAGAAAAAAAAATTTCGCGTCCTTGGTTTTTTTTTTCTACGGGTTGGCTTTGCTAACTTCATATTAATTAAGCAAATATACGTCTAAAATCATCAAAATGATCATGAATGATTATCGAGTAATTGTCGATGTTTCAATAAAATCAAAATGAAAAACACTGTTAGGAATGTGAGCCGAAACTATTTCGGAATTTTTGCCTTATATTATTTTTTCCTATTTTTGATATCAAGAAATAGCCCATTCGTAGATAAATCAAATTTCCTTCCTTCTAGTCATTTCGAAATCGTCTGAATTCCATTTAGTTCGATCAAGTTCAAACTTAAATTCTCCCTCATCTGCTTAATCGAATCAACGCTCACCTCGGACACCCCGAGGGGAATAAATCGATGTTTCTTTTCAATTCTCTCCTAATGACATTTCTAGTTGGTCATTGACTAACGACTAACTAGGTTTAACTTTCCAAAGACTTTAATCCAGGCCAAGACCGATAAAACTTCAGTATTCGCATTCGCATGCACGGCACCCAACTCGAGTCGAGGTGGGAATTAAACAAAATTAATTTAATGACTCAACGGTCCACAGGCACGAACGTCATCCTCACAAAAGAGGATAAACTACCGAATTATTCAGAGTTCCAAGACGCATCAGTTCGGACAATGGCGGGGCCCCCTTTGAAATTCCACTTTTTGTCAGTGTCACGTAATGGCAGCTCGGTAATTCCGGGTTATTTGCGAAAAACTGAACTGGAAAGCTGCTCCGGCACTATTATTCCTTGGATGTTCATTACTTCTGAATGTTCGCTAGAATAGGAGCATCCATTCCGTTGTCGACGCACGATTTCAATCGTAGGGGCTTGTTTTTCAGTCACTCGCATCTGCCAGATGAATACTCTTTACTTACTTCATACGATTCACAATTGGAAGAACATAGCTAGGGCCACTTCCGACTGAATCGTCAGTTTTTTATACATTCATATAACTTTTTATGGGGAAAGAATTATTTCATCACTCTAACGTGGCAGAAGAATCATGATCCTGATGCGCGAGTTGACACTGAAAACAACGAATACCTAATATACAGGGTGAGTCTGCGACATTCTTCAGCTGTAGATTTTTGAGATAAAAAAACATTTTATTCATCATCCATTTGTTGGAATGGGCATTGTTGAAAAGATATAGTGACTTCTCTAAAAAAAATGGTCATGAATATGACTTTTTGTTATGGATGTTCGAATATCCTGATTGAGACTGAACAAATAGAGTAACTGTGGGCAAAAGTCCGCACCTAAAGAAAAACAACTGATAACTTCGCTATTTTAAACCATTCAAAAAAAGTTTTTTATATGTGGGTAGCTACACTCAACACACATCCACCTGACTACTTAAAAAAAATTGGACTAATATATTTAAGGGTTGTATAAAATTTTAGTCGGTATGTTGTAAAAAAGAACTTTTGCCCCATGGTCTGGGGTAAAAGTCCTGAAGCTACGGGGCAAAAGTCAGTGTATTGAGGTAAAAGACTCATTTAAATTTCAATTGATAATGATGACAAAAAATTTAACAAAACATAGTTTTATTGGTCTGAGATCACAATATAAATATTTTATCGCTTAAAACATAAAATTTTTCTTCAAAAAATTTTAAATAGAGCACTGCGGGCTTTTACCCCCTGTTTACTTTTTGGCAAACAAAATGGTTCCCTATTAGACTGGTTAGTAAAACCTCGTTTTACTTCTGTGATCTAGAGGACACGATCATGCAATACACAATCCAGATAAGACAGAATTTGAGTTCTTTTTTGAAACAGTGATATATATCTTATTAAAAACATATAAAATTTTATATCAGAATCTAGTATTTTCGACTTATCTTATTTTCTAGTACAACACCAGAACCCCGAAAGAATACTATACGCTTATTAGTTGTTTCTTGTTTAAGGCAGTGTTGGTCAGGAACGCGTAGAGAATTCAAGATTGCGCAATCGACGCATGCGCTATAATCAAAAGGACTTTTGCCCCGGTGCGGACTTTTGCCCGCATTTACTCTACATGTAGGGAGTCTAATATTAATAATATTAATGCAGCAAAAATTTCGAGAAAACAATTTTTTGTGACACAAAGTTCTGTTCAAATAATGTTGTCTCCAAAAATAAGCCATACCGGTTGTTCCTAAATGAGTACATCAACGGTCAACTGTAAATTTTTCATAAAAAGTTACCTTTTTTTTCTTTTCCATTTTTGCCTCCGGGTTTTCGTTTCAGAGATACAGGGTGTCAAAAATTTATATTTTTTTCAGTTTTTTGCTATTATCTAAGAAACAGTTTCAATTAATAACAGAATTGAGTTTCTTTACACACATTGTCACTAATTATAGCTCCTTTTTGCAATTTACTCGGTTTCATTAGACGTGCCAGTGGCGGAGATTTTGAAGGCGAAGATATTGAAGGTTTTACCCCCCAACTTGCACACCACTGGATGAATTTGCATTCGCACAGAAGATTCTTATGCGCCAATATGTTTTACATAAAAAATGCGCTAATGATCAAAAACAATTCGCTAATGCATTGTAAATTTTTGTACCTTCACACTGAAAAAATCATAAATTTCTGTCACCCTGTATCTCGTAAACGAAGACCCGGAGAAAAAAATGGAAGAGAAAAAATGTTTTTGTTTCATGAGTAATCAACAGTTGACCGTTGGTACAATTATTTAGGAACACCCTGTACATTTTCCCTCAAAATACATCTCATCTCTCTTTTATATAGAGGTGAGTTCGTAAAAGTAGTAATTCATTCCTATTTTGTTCGAAACCCAAAAATATCTTATGAACAAACATTTTTCAATTATTTATCTTCTCCCATAGAATAATGTGTCTATTATTCTACTGATTTTGAGCTGTAATAGTATCTATAAACCAACCCCGATAGTTTTAACAACTCAGGCCTATAACTCACTCTAATACAAATCATAGGAATAGTCGGATCGATCAGGAACACTATTTCAGATATCAAGCCATTCATTTCTACATTTCCTTTGGTATGAATATACAAAAATTGCAACTGGAAAACGTTAATTTTTGACGTTTTCTACGCGATTCGATTCTCGACCACAGAGATCGCTTCTGACAACTGTTGTCAATTTCGAAAATAGAGATAAATTCAAATTTACGGAAGAAGTCGAAGATAAAGTATAGTATTCGATTCGCGGTAATGGTCCTAACACACTGCACACTGGCTCGTGCTGCAAAACTCATCTGCGTGTGTTATTACTCACATTACCGCTCATTGAATTGACTGTATTATAATTCAGAACAATAACAATGCAATGTCTAATTCTTTCTACAGATTTAGGAAACACCATACAATTCATGTAAAATAACATTGCCGTAGAATCGTGGATAAATTTAGCATCCATCTAAACCTAAAGCTTCTAGGCGTACTAACCATGATAACAAGGGTAAAATGTTCGTGATTCAAGTTAATGATGGTTAATGTTCGTAATAACCAAATTACTGATCCCGAATAGAATAATACTCATGTTTCGATAAAGGGGATGAACTTTTCGATTAATTGAGAGAATTTTTTTACGAATGCGATAGGTTTGAAAAAATGATCATCCGAATTTACTAATACTTGTACGTAGGTCCGATGATATTTCAACCAATTTAAATTCCAGGGCCGATCCAGAATAATTTTTGAATTAACGAAAATTTCGAAAAATCATGGATAAAAGTTTGATACTGAATTCTCATTGTCCTTATTCATCAGTTCTGTCGAAAATATAAACCGTTTTTGATTTCAAGAAACTTTCAAATATTTTTTCGAGGATTTGCGAGTCCACTAGACTTTAACTAGAAAAAATAACGAATAAGTTTTAACTGACGAATATGCACAATGAACAGAGTGAACATTTCACCGAAATCATTTGGATTAGGATAGAGCAGGTTTTTTTTCATGGATTATCAAACAAAGTCAAATTATGAGAAATGGTATAGGAAAAGTGTTTCGTTTGACGAGAGGAATCTACAGTTGAAAAATAGTCGAAGAGTTATCCTCTTTATACATCAGGGTGTACCAGGTTCTAGAGTCTATTTGAGTTTTCTGATTTGAAATCTGAAAATTCGGATTATGGTATTGTTCGAAATTTTCTGAATAATGTGCAGCTTCAGCACCTCCGGTTACACCGGAATTGAAAATAAATTTCCCCAAATTTGATATGGTTGAGTTCACTCCTCATAGTTTTCAAAATATTGAGAAAAAACTGTGAAAAAGAGGCATAATGCGTTATCACTATTATGTTTATCATTTAAATTCTCAATATCTCCAGCTCAATCTGTTTTGAACCGAGTTTTGAACTCAAAAAATATGATCCCAGGATATTTCTAACATCGCGAAAATACGACTTTTGTTGAATGGAAATTAAATTACTTGATGAAATAATAGAAATATCGAAATAGAACAATATGACCTTAATGCTATCTAGCCGAAAGGCACCTAGAACAAAACATGCACTAACCAACCATTCCGACAGTACGAACGTTGCAATAAATAGAAACGCACATTGTCGGCAAATAGCTCTTCTCACAAGCTTCAACCCATTTCTATTCATGCAGATGTGCCCGGTCTGAAGAGAAGATTCATATCATTACGTTTAATATCCGTTGAGCATTTCTCCATTATGTCTTTCATTAAGAGGCCACTCGATTAAAGCATTAAGTGTTTATAAAATAGCATTGGGCGGGTAGGTGTAGGGCAGTTTGGGTCATTGTCTTGGAATGGTATGACCAGTCAATGTGCTGAGTCGCCTGTGCTATGAATCATTGACGTTGTACGTAAAGAAGTACACAACAGGTTGACATTTCGTTTGCCGTTGTTATTAAAGCGAACAATTAGGGAGTCATTTGGTTCTAATTGCCAGAGCTTTCTCTGTGTGTATGTACCATTTAGATCTAAACGCAAGATTCTATCGTAATTTTGTAGACTATAAATCAGATTTCATTAATTAGGGGATATCAAATGTATCCAACATGACACTAAAAAAAGACATTAGAAACAAAAAATGATGAGCATCTGATGCTTTCGCAAAAGTATCCATGATAAAAGCAATATTCTGATAACTGTAGTGAGTTACGCGTAACATTTAAAATAACGGTTTCTACTTCCTAGTCACATCTTAGTATTTTGCAGGGCTCGATTCAAATGAGATGTAGAATCCTGAAAAAAAATTTGAAAAGCACATTTTCAACGTACTAGAAATTCTAAGAATTTTTTCAAAATTCGAACTCGACTTTTTTTACATGTTTTTTTGGCCAAAATTGTTGGAATTTTTCATGGTTGGACTATTTGCATTCTGGTCTAATCTCGGGTCTAATTCTGATTTTCTTTTTGTAGCCTTCTAAATATTACGCTCGGAGTATGTACCTACTGTCATTATACAGGGTGGCCCACCCCAGACGCGGTTCTCATTTTGAGGCAGTGAATGAAGACATTTTGAAAATTTTTTTTTCGTCAAATGTGAAGGACAATCAGATGCACAATTTAAAATTGTTTTCACATATACAGGGTGTTCGATAACAAAGATATAGACCATAGTTACACTTTTTTAAATGGAATACCCTATATATGAATTCAAAAATTGAATGGCAAGCTCAAATAAAGATGAGTTTATAAGAACCATTTTATGTCTTAGGAGAACCATTTAAGAGAAAATGGCGAAAAATCGAAAAAAAGGAGTATTTTTAATTTGCAATTAATGAATAAACCCTTCAAGCCAACGAGACAGACAATGTTTTTTCGTGTAGACATATTGGCTACCCTTATGCAGAAAACAAAAATTTAACTCTGGAATATACTGAGTGATCATAATTAATGTTCAAACATTTACTACAAATAATGGTCAAAAACTTTCTTATTTCAAATGGCACACCCAGTATTTCTGTACCTTGTTGAACGTGAAAATTAATATAGAAACTATCTTCAATAGGTTTCCCTATACCTAAACCTAATAGTTTTCAAGTAATTTTCGATTTTTAATTCAACTAGTTAACCTACTATTATGATTAGCGATATTCAAAGAAATACTTGGAAATATTTGTGGGGAAATGCTCACAATATTATTTGAAATCTGAAAAACTCATATGAAGATCTCAATAATGGTGTTGCGGTCACGCAAGATTTATTATTCCTTATAAATGATTATCTACTGTATTTCTCAATATCAATTTTTTTTTCAATTATTTTAAAATTAATTTCGCCTAGAAGGTATTGAATGTCATCATCATTCAATATTTTTCGGTACATGCCCTTAAATTTTTCTTTATTCTTATCGTTTTGAAGTTAAGCCATACGTTCAAAGAATCATGTAACAAACGATTCATTTGAAAAAATATTTGCTCAGGCGATGAACCTCTGATTCTTCATACTTGTTATCTCCAATTGTTGGATTGAGTATCAGTAGACTCAACGATTCAAAGATGTTCACAAAATACCTTCAAATACTACCTTACTACTGAATGTCGGTATTCAACTCACTCTCTGGCCAGAGGTTCACTATCACAGATCTCTTTTGAAAATCTCCAAAAGTCTTCGAAATATTGAAAATGTGAAGAATAGGGAAAATGTTGGACAGCACAGGTTCATCGCCTGAGCAGTAATTTTTTTGAATGAATCGTTTGTTACATGATTCTTTGAACGTATGGCTTAACTTCGAATCAAAACGATCGGAATAAAGAAAAATTTAAGGGCATGTACCGGGAAAGATTGAATGATAATGCGACACTCAATACCTTCTAGGCGAAATTAATTTGAAAATAATTGAAAAAAGAATTCATATTCAGAAAAACAGTAGATAATCATTTATAAAGGAATAATAAATCTTGCGGGACCGCAAGACCATTATTGAGATCTTCATATGAGTTTCTCAGATTTCAAAAAATATTGTGAGCATTTCCCCACAAATATTTACAAGTTTTTCTATGAATATCGCTAATCATAACAGTAGGTTAACAAGTTTAATTCAAAATCGAAAATTACTTGAAAACTAATAGGTTTAGGTATAGGGAAACCTATTGAAGATAGTTTCAATATTAATTTTTACGTTCAACAAGGTACAGAAATACTGGGTGTGCCATTTGAAATAAGAAAGTTTTCGACCATTATTTGTAGTAAATGTTTGAACATTAATTATGATCACTCAGTATATTCCAGAGTTAAATTTTTGTTTTCTGCATAAGGGTAGCCAATACGTCTATACGAAAAAACATTGTCTGTCTAGTTGGCTTGAAGGGTTTATTCAGTAATTGCAAATCAAAAATACTCCTTTTTTTCGATTTTTCGCCATTTTCTCTCAAATGGTTCTCCTAAGACATAAAATGGTTCCTATAAACTCATCTTTATTTGAGCTTGCCATTCAATTTTTGAATTCATATATAGGGTATTCCATTTAAAAAAGTGTAACTATGGTCTATATCTTTGTTATCGAACACCCTGTATATGTGAAAACAATTTTAAATTGTGCATCTGATTGTCCTTCACATTTGACGAAAAAAAAATTTTCAAAATGTCTTCATTTACTGCCTCAAAATGAGAACCGCGTCTGGGGTGGGCCACCCTGTATACCGAATAGTGGAATATAAATTTCCATCATGTTTTCTTCATCAGGAAATGAGAACTGATACTTTTTTCAATGTGAAAACAGATCGATGTTGCAAATGGAAAACCTTCCAACATAATATCCATTTCACAGTGCATGTAATGAACTCCATTAGTCGAATCAAATTTATTACACTATGTGCATTATTCAACTCGTTTTTAGATGGATAAATCGATAAAACTCCGACACTATAGAAATGGTTGTTTTCAAGAATGAGAATTATTTGAAATAAGTTATTTTTAGTTTCTTTTCGTGCTGGTTGGTTGGTCAAGATTGAATGATGATACAACAGGATCGAATGCAAAACGATGTATTGTATAAATAAAAAAACGGATACGTATCTTCTAAAAACACTCAATAATTTTGTAAGGTGTTAGTCAAACGAAATCTGCAGAAAGTATCACCATTAAAGCAGACAACATAGGTTTATAGAGATCACTAGAATAAAATAAGAAATAAGAATGAACCAATCAAATCGCAGATTTTTTGACAATGACTTTTGTGTAAGTTTAGAAAATCGCCTATTCCGCCTTTTATTCAAGGCTTGTCATCAATAACAACATCGCTCCCATCATGATTTCCTGGTCATCCATATTAAATATATCATCAATAATGATTTAAAAAAATATTCATTCAATTTTAGGTTAGAAAACTAGAACTTGTCAAAAGTATTAATACGGAAAAGATTGGGGAGTGGATTTGGGTCATGCGCACTATCATTTTCCAAATAAAATAAGCGAGAAAGATAAAAGTTGACCATCTCTTATTCTAATTCTTATTCCTTATTTTAGCTTATTTCCTGTATAAATGCTGTCATTGAAATGCATGAAGTGAACATTCTTATTTTATTTTATTTTAGTTCTTATTTTATTTTAGTTGCTGTATAAATCCACCTTAAATCAATTTCTGCAGCCACAGTAGAACATCGAGTAGAACCCTTTCGGAGACCATCCTATAATTTATTAGCTACACTAGATAGTTATGAGGGCTGTGAAGTTAGCGGCCACTTTCCATCGGCCATTCTCGGATTCATCGGCCAGTTCACCAGTGGCGTCGGGTATTTATGAAAATCGCGATTAAAATTATATGGAAGACGAAAAGTTCAGAATTTTTGCCTGAAATGAGTTCTTTGATTCTCTGTTGATAGTAAACCACCGAAATTTCCATGGATTTCAATGGTTTGAAAAAGTTATAATGAATTATTATGTGTATGAGAAATCTGATTTCGAGCATATTGAACGGATATACGTCAAAAATGATTAACCTGAATGAAATTTGGTAGGAATGTTGCTAGTGTGGTCCAGAATCTTATTCCAAGAGGTTTTTTATTTGCCGGACTTTGGAGGGGAGTTTTCACCCCCACACTCAAGATTCAACAAAAAATCGAAAGTGGGTCTTAAAAAAGATTAACCTGAACGAATTTCGGCGGGAATGTTGCTAGTGTGGTCTAGAATCTTATTCCAAGAGGTTTTTCATTTGCCGGACTTTGGAGGGGAGTTTCCACCCCCACCCTCAAGGTTCAACAAAACATCGAAAGTGGGTCTCAAAAATGATTAACCTGAATGAAAATTGGTAGGAATGTTGCTAGTGTAGTCCAGAATCTTATTCCAAGAGGTTTTTTATTTGCCGGACTTTGGAGGGGAGTTTTCACCCCAACACTCAAGATTCAACAAAAAATCGAAAGTGGGTCTCAAAAATGATTAACCTGAATGAAATTTGGTAGAAATGTTGCTAGTGTGGTCCAGAATCTCATTCCAAGAGGTTTTTTATTTGCCGGACTTTGGAGGGGAGTTTTCACCCCTATCCACAAATCCTCCAAAATCCAACAAAACATCGAAAGTGGGTCTCAAAAATGATTAACCTGAATGAAATTTGGTAGGAATGTTGCTAGTGTGGTCCAGAATCTTATTCCAAGAGGTTTTTCATTTGCCGGACTTTGGAGGGGAGTTTCCACCCCCACCCTCAAGGTTCAACAAAACATCGAAAGTGGGTCTCAAAAATGATTAACCTGAATGAAATTTGGTAGGAATGTTGCTAGTGTGGTCCAGAATCTTATTCCAAGAGGTTTTTTATTTGCCGGACTTTGGAGGGGAGTTTTCACCCCTATCCACAAATCCTCCAAAATCCAACAAAACATCGAAAGTGGGTCTCAAAAATGATTAACCTGAATGAAAGTTGGTAGGAATGTTGCTAGTGTAGTCCAGAATCTTATTCCAAGAGGTTTTTTATTTGCCGGACTTTGGAGGGGAGTTTTCACCCCCACACTCAAGATTCAACAAAAAATCGAAAGTGGGTCTCAAAAATGATTAACCTGAATGAAATTTGGTAGAAATGTTGCTAGTGTGGCCCAGAATCTCATTCCAAGAGGTTTTTTATTTGCCGGACTCTGGAGGGAAGTTTTCACCCCTATCCACAAATCCTCCAAAATCCAACAAAACATCGCAAGTGGGTCTCAAAAATGATTAACCTGAATGAAATTTGGTAGGAATGTTGCTAGTGTGGTCCAGAATCTCATTCCAAGAGGTTTTTTATTTGCCGGACTCTGGAGGAAAGTTTTCACCCCTATCCACAAATCCTCCAAAATCCAACAAAACATCGAAAGTGGGTCTCAAAAATGATTAACCTGAATGAAATTTGGTAGGAATGTTGCTAGTGTAGTCAAGAATCTTATTCCGAAAGGTTTTTTATTTGCCGGACTTTGGAGGGGAGTTTTCACCCCCACCCTCAAGATTCAACAAAACATCGAAAGTGGGTTTCAAAAATGATTAACCTGAATGAAATTTGGTAGGAATGTTGCTAGTGTGGTCCAGAATCTTATTCCAAGAGGTTTTTTATTTGCCGGACTTTGGAGGGGAGTTTTCACCCCCACACTCAAGATTCAACAAAAAATCGAAAGTGGGCCTTAAAAAAGATTAACCTGAATAAATTTCGGTGGGAATGTTGCCAGTGTGGTCTAGAATCTTATTCCAAGAGGTTTTTCATTTGCCGGACTTTGAAGGGGAGTTTTCACCCCTATCCACAAATCCTCCAAAATCCAACAAAACATCGCAAGTGGGTCTCAAAAATGATTAACCTGAATGAAATTTGGTAGGAATGTTGCTAGTGTAGTCAAGAATCTTATTCCGAAAGTTTTTTTATTTGCCGGACTTTGGAGGGGAGTTTTCACCCCCACACTCAAGATTCAACAAAAAATCGAAAGTGGGTCTCAAAAATGATTAACCTGAATGAAATTTGGTAGAAATGTTGCTAGTGTGGTCCAGAATCTCATTCCAAGAGGTTTTTTATTTGCCGGACTTTGGAGGGGAGTTTTCACCCCTATCCACAAATCCTCCAAAATCCAACAAAACATCGAAAGTGGGTCTCAAAAATGATTAACCTGAATGAAATTTGGTAGGAATGTTGCTAGTGTGGTCCAGAATCTTATTCCAAGAGGTTTTTCATTTGCCGGACTTTGGAGGGGAGTTTCCACCCCCACCCTCAAGGTTCAACAAAACATCGAAAGTGGGTCTCAAAAATGATTAACCTGAATGAAATTTGGTAGGAATGTTGCTAGTGTAGTCAAGAATCTTATTCCGAAAGTTTTTTTATTTGCCGGACTTTGGAGGGGAGTTTTCACCCCCACCCTCAAGATTCAACAAAACATCGAAAGTGGGTTTCAAAAATGATTAACCTGAATGAAATTTGGTAGGAATGTTGCTTGTGTGGTCCAGAATCTTATTCCAAGAGGTTTTTCATTTGCCGGACTTTAGAGGGGAGTTTCCACCCCCACCCTCAAGGTTCAACAAAACATCGAAAGTGGGTCTCAAAAATGATTAACCTGAATGAAATTTGGTAGGAATGTTGCTACTATGGTCCAGAATCTTATTCCGAAAGGTTTTTTATTTGCCGGACTTTGGAGGGGAGTTTCCACCCCCACACTCAAGATTCAACAAAGCATCAAAAGTGGGTCTCAAAAATGATTAACCTGAATGAATTTCGGTAGGAATGTTGCTAATGTGGTCTAGTTGTTATTTGAATGCTCTGAAAAGAAGAAATTAGAATTTTCCTTTAAAATTTCAACTATCAACTTATAACCTCATTATATACAACTTATATGATCATGAAAGCTTGTCGCGAGGTTTGCGTAAGTAGGCACATATAAGTATTTAATTAAAATGAATTTTAAAATGATATTCAGCAGATTAAGTTACTCAATTAAATAGGTACTAGTTCATTCACACAAATAAATCGCGCGACAAGCTTTTATGATCATATAAATTGTGTAGAATGAGGTTATAAGTTGATAGAGGTTTTTCATTTGCAGGACTTTGGAGGGTGTTTTTTTAAAATAACTTGAAAGCAACTGAAGAATTGTGGAATTTTTTCATTGTACAATTAGTTAATAATAATGATTGAATTAAGAATTCAAGTACCTACTAAGAATTATTCTCATTACAAGCAACTATGAAAAATGATCAGATAAAGCAATATCTTCATCAATCACAAGCCAGAAAGCTTTATTTTTTTTTATTCAATAAAGATTTTTGGCTTATTTCCGTGAGGTGTAACATCTTTATTTGAAAAAGGTGGGGATACAGTTGAATTATCGATTCATAGTTATAGAAATGATTCACAGGGAATATGCGAATATAAAGAAGAGTGTTGGATATATTATATATAGTTATTTATTGTATAATTATCAATACAGCCGTTAGTATCACATCATGGTAATATAATATCACGAATACATTGGAGTATACCTTCAAAGAAAATGTAAATGAATGTAGAAAAACTATGATTACATAGTAAAATAAATGTTATAAAAATGACTATTATGCGAATATATCATAAATCATTGAAAAATAATTCAATACATAGGTAAAAATGTTTCTTTTAAACGAAGAAACGAATGAACAGTTCATCACAGTTGAGGTCTGCATTATTCTCATAATTATTTTTTTGAGACCCACTTTCGATGTTTTGATGAATCTTGAGTGTGGGGGTGAAAACTCCCCTCCAAAGTCCGGCAAATAAAAAACCTCTTGGAATAAGATTCTGGACCACACTAGCAACATTCCTACCAAATTTCATTCAGGTTAATCATTTCTGAGACCCACTTTCGATGTTTTGTTGAACCTTGAGGGTGGGGGTGGAAACTAACCTCCAAAGTCCGGCAAATGAAAAACCTCTTGGAATAAGATTCTGGACCACACTAGCAACATTCCTACCAAATTTCATTCAGGTTAATCATTTTTGAGACCCACTTTCGATGTTTTGTTGAACCTTGAGGGTGGGGGTGGAAACGAGGGTGGAAACTAACCTCCAAAGTCCGGCAAATGAAAAACCTCTTGGAATAAGATTCTGGACCACACTAGCAACATTCCTACCAAATTTCATTCAGGTTAATCATTTCTGAGACCCACTTTCGATGTTTTGTTGAATCTTGGAGGATTTGTGGATGATAGGGGTGAAAACTCCCCTCCAAAGTCCGGCAAATAAAAAACCTCTTGGAATAAGATTCTGGACTACACTAGCAACATTCCTACCAACTTTCATTCAGGTTAATCATTTTTGAGACCCACTTTCGATGTTTTGTTGGATTTTGGAGGATTTGTGGATAGGGGTGAAAACTCCCCTCCAAAGTCCGGCAAATAAAAAACCTCTTGGAATAAGATTCTGGACCACACTAGCAACATTCCTACCAAATTTCATTCAGGTTAATCATTTTTGAGACCCACTTTCGATGTTTTGTTGAACCTTGAGGGTGGGGGTGGAAACTCCCCTCTAAAGTCCGGCAAATGAAAAACCTCTTGGAATAAGATTCTGGACCACACTAGCAACATTCCTACCAAATTTCATTCAGGTTAATCATTTTTGAGACCCACTTTCGATGTTTTGTTGGATTTTGGAGGATTTGTGGATAGGGGTGAAAACTCCCCTCCAAAGTCCGGCAAATAAAAAACCTCTTGGAATGAGATTCTGGACCACACTAGCAACATTTCTACCAAATTTCATTCAGGTTAATCATTTTTGAGACCCACTTTCGATTTTTTGTTGAATCTTGAGTGTTGGGGTGAAAACTCCCCTCCAAAGTCCGGCAAATAAAAAACCTCTTGGAATAAGATTCTGGACTACATTAGCAACATTCCTACCAATTTTCATTCAGGTTAATCATTTTTGAGACCCACTTTCGATGTTTTGTTGAACCTTGAGGGTGGGGGTGGAAACTCCCCTCCAAAGTCCGGCAAATGAAAAACCTCTTGGAATAAGATTCTAGACCACACTAGCAACATTCCCGCCGAAATTCGTTCAGGTTAATCTTTTTTAAGACCCACTTTCGATTTTTTGTTGAATCTTGAGTGTGGGGGTGAAAACTCCCCTCCAAAGTCCGGCAAATAAAAAACCTCTTAGAATAAGATTCTGGACCACACTAGCAACATTCCTACCAAATTTCATTCAGGTTAATCATTTTTGACGTATATCCGTTCAATATGCTCGAAATCAGATTTCTCATACACATAATAATTCATTATAACTTTTTCAAACCATTGAAATCCATGGAAATTTCGGTGGTTTACTATCAACAGAGAATCAAAGAACTCATTTCAGGCAAAAATTCTGAACTTTTCGTCTTCCATATAATTTTAATCGCGATTTTCATAAATACCCGACGCCACTGGTGAACTGGCCGATGAATCCGAGAATGGCCGATACAAAGTGGCCGCCAAGTTCACACTGATATAGTTATGTATCTAACTCAATTTATGTCTTTGTTTTTTACTGCCAAACCCACTCTTGAAACTGTTCTTTTAACACATATTCACAAATCATTCTGCATATTAGTGAGTACTGAGTAGATCAAATAAGTTTCAGTAGTTATATCGAGTTATATTCTCGAGTTATATTCTGTTATCAGTGAGGTCAATCCCTTTTTCGTTGAATATATTTTTCCTCGTTCTATTTCTCTCAGATATACTACAAATAATTGAATCCAGAGGCCTAGACGGTTTGCTATAAATTATTATCGAACCGAAGGACAAGAATTACATGTATTCCTATTATAGGAAATTCTTCTGAAATTATTATAAAAGGCGAATGAAACATTTGATGAATAAATATACAGTATGGTGCAAATGAAAGGAACAAATTCGTTATTTCGTGAACCGGCGACTTTAAGGAAAAATCCTGAAACCCGTCGATTTTTATTCTAAAACGGGCTATTCGTAAGGATATAAGGATTTTTGACGTCATCTATGCGAGCGTGATGACTTCATCGATGAAATTTTCAAATGGAAATGTGCATGTTGTAATACAATACATTATTTGAAAGGTCTTTTAAATACCTATTCAGCCATCCTCACGAAAAGCCCGTTTCAAATAAAAATCGACGGGTTTCAGGATTTTTCCTTAAAGTCGCCGGTTCACGAAATAACGAATTTATTCCTTTCATCTGCACCATACTGTATGGTATATTAATATTTATCGGTTTTTGAATTATTTCTGTCAATCAAGGAAGAAGACAACAAAATTCCAAGCTTGTTGGCATAATTCAAAGACGAAACAATTCGGAAAACATTTCTTGTGATTTCGAATATTCTAAATGGAATATTAAACCACACGAAAAAAAATGGAAAATATAAATCAAATATTCGAAAGAGAAATGATTAAGGAAATAAATAAACGAATTGAATGTGTCCTCAACTAAGATTTTATTGAATCATTTAATTTTTTTAAGCATCAAATCGCTTCAATTGGACATGATGACTAACTCCGCAGTTAATTCATTCGATATATTGAAAAATTATTCAGTTATATAATACTAAGTCAAAAAATTCAAATTTGAATATTTTCCTCGAGTTAGAACAAATCGAAAAAAAAACACAATTTGATGAGAACAGGCCTAACAATTTATTTCGTCATTTATTTTCGTGCATAACTCAAAATAACGAATTCAGTTCCAGCATCTATTTCCATCAGAAAACGCGGCAAGAGAACATTCACCTTCACTTTAAACCACTTGCCGCATATCTATTATTTGAGTTCATAACCTCATTCTGAACAACCTGCAAAACTAACAAGTCGCAACAAAAAAAAATCAAACTGATTCCAACTCGAAGGACCAATGTGCAATATTTTATATTGCACGAGTAAAAATCCTGAAAAGCCATTTTAAATGACCCATCTGACATCGCCGATAAACAAAGGTAAACAACTTGATCCTCTACATTGACTCACCTGTATTAATGAAGGCCAAAACTACACCTATGAGGTAGAGAATCTTCTCGGACTTCATCTTGGGCCCAGGGACACTTCCAACACAAAGTCTTTGCGCGAATATCACCTGGGGCAGCTTTATCAAAATTGCAGAAACTTCAAAAAGTTCACGAAAACGCGCTTTTAACAAGCTGGAATGCTCTGTATAGAAGCCACGGCTTGCTTCGAAAGCGGAACGCGACTAGAGAAACGAATAGGTTGATGCCAGACTGCCGGCAAGAGGCGCATGAGCGGATGGAGCACATGAGGAAGAATTCTACAGTCCACTTGCTCCAAGAATCGAGATTATGTTGCATTTTGCACTTGATTTGATGAAATCGTTGATGTTTGCAATGTTTGCATAGTGCGCGCTTTGAGCTTTGACAGACAGCGACATTAAGCTAGCACGGCCGCGCGAAGTTACCGAAAGTGTCGGCACAAATTCTGAAACAATTCCCATTATTGAGTATTAAGTGCCTAAATCGTGACCATTTGTGCCGTTCGAATCAATTCCAGCAACATTCTAGAGTTTGAAAGTTTCGGTGCAAGCTTCACACTTGGCACCAACTTTTTCTGATTTCGAAAAAATTTCAATGGCAATATTTAATGCGCAATTTGTGGCCTTTAAATAATCTCATTATCACTCAAAGTTTTTATGTTATTTCCGATTGAAAATCTTGGTGCCAGCTTCACAATTAGCACCAACGTATTCAAACTTCGAAAAAATTTTGATGTCAATATTTTGTGTTCAATTCCTGCCCATTTGTGCCGTTTAATTGACATCCCTTATAGGTATTTGTAGTTTTTTAGAAATTTACCCACTGTCGTTTTTTTTATGTTCCTATTTCGCAAGTTATTTTCCTATCAAGAGCGGTAAGTTGTGCTTTTTCGTACGAGATTTCCGTTGACCAAACGACGCGGAGCGTTGCCTGAGTACGGGAAAGATACTTTCCGCTCAAGATAGAAACAATGTTTTTTCTACGACCGTATCATAAAATTTAAAGAAAACTTCTACACAACTATAGGAAAAATGCGAGGTATAACTTGCAAATTGCTTCTCGTACCTTCCTTTAGATTTTTCAGGAAATAGATCCATAGTTGCCATATTAAGTGCTTCCAGAATATCTTCCGGTATAGCCCTTCTGATGAATACATTTTTGATCTTGTTTTTATGAATTTTATTCGAAAATAATTTAATAAGGATGAACAACTTTGGCGAATATTCATTTTGGCACATTGATTAACCGGTTTCTGTGGAAAATCAAAGATGCATGTATGACAAACATAATTTTTGAAATATGTCAAGTTCTCTTTGAAAAGCTTTAATTTTCAAACGGATATTTCCATTTATCATTAGTTTGACATGAACGAAACTGCATAATTTGAAATATTCAACTAAAGATATAAATAAGTAAGTAGATTTAGAGATTTCATGTTAAAGGTATTATTATTCCCAATTCAACAAATATTTTTTTCCGCACCAGTGCGGGAAAGTAACTTTTCCGCACTAGGGCGGGAAAGGATTATTAATATAATAAATCATAGATCAAAAATCTTCGGGAGTTCATTCCATTTTTCATTCGATTTGCGGTAAACAACACTGTACTGATCGCAAGTATGTATACTCCATTCACTTTTATGAAGTTTACCGGTTGGCCATGGAATTCTGACACATTTCACCGTGTATATTTTGAAAATGTTAGGTTAGAGTCATTCTTCTGTCAGTTGAACAAGCAACGTTGCCATTTTTTCATTTATGTCGTAGTATTTAGGTATTTAAGAAAATATTCATTTACTTCGGGAAAATAATGAATTGAAGAAAATTATCAGGGTTACTTTCAGAATGCGCAGATTTCAATTCTACAATTCTTTATAGCACTTCCTGATTCTTTGCCTCTGCTTTTTCGAAACTACCTTCGGCATTCTTAGTTTTCAGGCTTGATAATTAATAATGAAAAATGAACGTCGGCAACGTCTACGAGATTTATTTATTGACATAATGCCATTAACAAGTGCCAACCTGCGATTTTTACAGGTAAAAAAACTTGATAAACCTAAAACTTGGCCAACCGCGATACTTTATAGAAGTGAATGGAGTATATAGCGTCATTAATATCAAACTTTCAATCTGGCAATGACAAATTGCACCTGACAATAGCAATATTTTCGGTTTAATTCATTCTTAGCAAGGCAACCTAAGTAGCATAACATTTCTCATACTTACTAATTTCTATCAGCGATTTCTGGAAAAAATTAATTTTTTCTCCAACCATCAAAAAATGTTGACATTTTTGTACTATTTTCAGGTGCAAAAGCCATCAATGCCTTTACCGTATACAAAAATTTGCTCGTTGCTTACCAACACTTTCAATCCTAGGATTAAAAACGCTACTTTCAATCCTCTAGGACTAAAAGTAATTGCATTTGAGCTCTCTAATTGAAATTTGAAGTTTACTGACGTCTACTTGACAATCAATATTTACCGACAATAACAGATATTTGTCTTGGTTGAAGAAAAAATATAATAAATCCTACGGACTAAAAGTGCCTATTTTCACCCGCAATTTTGCTTTCACTCGGCTACGCTGCGCTCCGATTCGCCAATGCAAATATTGCTCGTAAAAAATAAGCACTTTTAATCCTTGAAATATAATATACTATTGTTCGAAAAAACAATTGGGTTAGGAATGCAGGAAGGATATTTCCGAACACAAATCATATATTTTCAGAGTTTTCAATGTGTAAGTTATCGCATCACACAAAAACTAATATATGGCAAAAAAATTATATGTTTGATCTCATCTTGTGAATGCGTAATTCGGCAAAAGCAGTTTCATGGTAAAAAAAAGTTAACTTAATTTAACTGAGCAAAAACCAATTCCGAAACTTATTTAGTTATTTTCTCAACAAATCTATTGAACTCAGCAGACTGAGGTCACATACATCACTGAATTGGGAGTACTTTTCATTTCGAACCGTTGCAGTCCCAGACCACACATCCACTTCCATAATTAAAATACCCCCGAAGTAAACGTTTATAAATACCATTCCAAGTGTAAACTGTAATATCTTGGGACACATATTGGCAATATAAGGCCCAATTATCCGATCCTAAGTAATGGAACCCCTCCCATACCAGCTAACACAGTCTCGAATTATTAAATTGGATTTCTCAATTCGAATTCGGGGGGGCCCACAGATTCATCCAATTTTTTATTACCGACATGATCCATTTACTTATAGCGAATAAATCAGATTCCATTTCTCCCCTACCAGATAGAAGATTCGGAATGTAAACAGTCTGTGATGAATACATGCAAGTTCGATATTTGATTAGAATGATTAGATTGTGTTATACCTACGTAATACGTATCGCTGCAATTGAAATGTGATATTGACGTTCGTTATTCTGAAACAGGAAGTGGGTGAGAGGAAACCCATATTACAGGGATGTTTTTGATATTTCAACCGTTCTGTTTCTGTGAAGGGAGGTTGTGTTACACTTTATTGTGGCGCGGTTTAGTTTTCCGTATTTGTTCATTTCTATTCTTTGATGTAATTAATGCCTCTGATTGAAAAGCTTTAGAGCTTCAGGCATGGGCGCCAAAGCAAATAATGTCAGAGGAAGGGCACTTTTTTCTTAATTCATTTAATGCATTGAACTGAAATAAAGATCCTCTTGATCAATCTTTACTACGAGTATGGTTCAAAGAAAAATAAGAAATAGCGATAATGTGAGACTGTGTTTTGATTGATTAGTATATAACAGCAATTTCCGAAAAACAAAACCCTTATATCGGCTTCCTCCTATACATAAGTTCAATACTATCACCATTCACCAAAATACATGACTTAAAAAAGACGCAAATTTCTTCAACAAAAATCGAAACTTTTTGATGAATTTAATCAAATGTATACCCACTTGAATATTACGTAAATGAATATTACCACATTTCACCTAAAATGCATTTTCAGCTTATAGTTATTTTTTCCTTATTTCGTACTTACTTATCTAATTCCATAAGTTTTGAAGATGATAAAATAAAAATTAAACATTAATTTCTTTCGACCAAGGTAGAATTAGGTTCTAAAAAACATTTTCCGTCGACCATAGAATAAAAGCTCCTTTTAACGCACTCGTAATCATCCATTAATGACCTATTTTAATTCATGATTTCCGAACATAAAATATTCAGTCAAAGCACTATCGAGCTTGGTTGGAAATCAACAACTTCTGTCAAAGAAGGGTATATTGCAAACTTCATTCAAAATAAAATAGAGACTGCAGGAGGATTTCAGGTGATAAAAGTTGCAAAGTGAATAATACTTCAACCTCCACTTTCTCCACACGTTCCTTATCGGATATCATAAGTTATGATTTAAATGTAAACAGTTCAGAATGGCACAACATGTCCAATATCTATGAATTTTTCGAAAAATTGATATATCGAAATGAACATAGAAATTTACATTATGTCAAATTTGTCTATCATTCAAAATGACTATTTCCCCCGTCTTAGTTTTCACCAATCAGAAACGCGCAATTTTGAATCACAAATGGTTTCTAGATGGAAAAACTGTATGACAGCAGCTGTCAGAAGATTTTTCGGGTTTACCCGCGGCAAAACTTGACAGTTGTTGTCAACGAAAATTAATAATAATCTGTTACTCATGAAATAGTCTTGTCAAATACCATTCGTGCATCTAATTTTTCCTGTGAAAAAAATCGAAAAAACACAGTGCAAAGTAATATTTTTCAACAAAAAGCATTCGTGCAGGTGCAAAAATCCTCGTCTTCGACTCGGATTTTTGTTGCCACCTGCACTCATGCTTCTTGTTAAAATATTACTTAGCAACGTGTTTTTTCGATTTTTTTCGGAAAAATTGGATGCACTTATGATATTACTTATGAAAATTTATTTCAATCCAGAACTACTCCTGATGACATGAAAGTGAGGATTAGAAATGCCTTCCATACAGTTACTCCAAATATTTCGAAGCTCATTCGAAAAGAGAATTACACGCTGTACTGAAGCTGAAGCAGATGGTGGTCATGTCGAAGATGTATAATGACATTTTTAATTTTTCTTCGAACTTCAATCATTAAATATTGTATCTATTTCTTCAAATTAAAAACCAGTACCTATAACCCCAAAATAGTAGATTCAGGTAGATGAAACATTCGAAAAGGCTTCGATAACTCCTGACGCAGCACATTTCGGTATAGGGAAATGAAAGGAAATGAAAAGGTGAATCTTGTCATGTGGAAAAATATGGGGCGTTCCATTTGGAATAAAAAAGTTATTGGAGTTCAAATATACTCAAGGCACAGTAACTAGCTGAATGGGATCTAACCGACCGGAAAAAATTTCGTACACCTGCTGTTGCTAATTCCAATGATATTGAATTTCTTTAACAACATTACTTTTTGAGAAATAACCTAACCTAACCTAACCTAACCTAAATCATGGCCAACCGCGATACTTTATAAAAGTGAATGGAGTATATGTATACACATTTGACATTACCATATACGTGCTAGTTAGTACTACTACGTTGTACTTCGTTGTGTAAAGGCGGACTCCCACTACTCGTATATTTGGCAAGTACGCAATTATTTGCGTACTTGGCAAGTAGATGAAGTTTCGAATTTGAATGACAAGATTGACAAGTATTGGCCGAGTGTACCACTCCCACTACATGCCAAATATAGGCAAGTGGCAAATATTTGCCAAATACACGATTAGTGAGAGTCCGGCTTTAGAAAAATGATTTTCTCAATATTCTGATCGGAAATACAGTACGCAATATGTTATACTATGAAAGGCTGGCCATCATAATGAGTATATCTTGACCCCCATGGGTTTTCCTGATCTGTCAATCACGCCGCAACCCCACAATAACGAGGAATGTGCCGATGACGTCTTGGCCGCATCTGATGTGACACATACCCCGATTTCTGCACACCCATCAACCTCTATCTTTCCGTTCAAATAATAACATTTGGACGTTCAATTAAGTGTGGCAATCGGGCAAGGCCATCGCATAGGGCTAAATTTGGGGTGGATTCGCGTAGGGGTCGGAGTGAGCTGCAGACGGTCAGACAGACAATGAAAGCACGCTCTCTTTGTTAATGGCCAATTCTTCCACGCTCTAAAAGCACAACAGATTACGAAATGTGGGTACACACGGACTTATGCAACGTATGCGAACTTTTGACACGTTGTTAGCCTTAATTTAATAGGTTAACGCATACGAGTATGAGAACCCCTGCGGATGTTGAATTTATTTCAACATGAACAGGAATCAGGTTTTGCTTTCATCAGAAGATGGAAATTAAGGGAAGGAAGTCGTTTTGCAGTTAGTTGAACTTTGTAGTTATACTCTTTATAACGACGTTTGTTTTGTCAGTGATATTAGGTAATATAATCACGAAAACTCATTTATTATACCTATATGTTGTTCTTTATTCATATACATATCCAGTCGTTAATTTATCTTGCCAAGAAATACTCGAGCTTTTCTTTCAGAGACAAATTTCTTTTCAACTCATTAATTTGATAAAATCACTTACTGATTGGCAAAATTATTTCGTCACATAAAAAAAGATCTACCGATGAGGATAACTACTTGATAGGTAGATCTCCATGGGCTTCACTAGTTTATATATATTATATTATAAGATAGAAAATTGGATATTGGGAATTGCAGCAATTAATGAGGTACTCTTTTTTCTTTGCTCGAGCTTTCGAGATATTTATTTATCTCTTCATCAGGAGAACTAAAATAAAAAGATAACGGTAGAAACAAATAAGATGATATCATGAAAAACTTACGAAATTGAGAATGTATAAAAAGATGGAGGTTTCTAAAATTGACATCACTAACTTAGGTGTATAAAAATTGAAAACATATATTACTTTCTTGAATATAAATAATGAAGTTGAATTATTTATATTCAAGAAAGTAATATATGTTTTCAATTTTTATACACCTAAGTTAGTGATGTCAATTTTAGAAACCTCCATCTTTTTATACATTCTCAATTTCGTAAGTTTTTCATGATATCATCTTATTTGTTTCTACCGTTATCTTTTATTTTAGTTCTCCTGATGAAGAGATAAATAAATATCTCGAAAGCTCGAGCAAAGAAAAAAGAGTACCTCATTAATTGCTGCAATTCCCAATATCCAATTTTCTATCTTATAACTTAACAGCAACGAATTTTCGATTATATTATATTATATATATCAAGATTTCTATGTGAGTGCATTACAAAGTTTGTCTCCCCAGTGGTCAACAAATTGTTTCGTTCTTGCTTATCGATGATGGACTTACTTATTGGTCCTTTCCTTTTTTGAACTGTACTCTGTACTCATTTCGGTCAAGACCTAGACTCATCGAATAAAATACAGGAGCTCTCTTGGAGAGAAGAAATGGAGTGGCGTACCAGTTCTTGTCGCCAAGAGAATTAAAGAAATAAAAAATGGATGTATAAAAGAGAAATAAATACCACAAAGTAAACACTGTAGGAAATGGTACTTACGGTTGTTCAGATCTAAAAGTTACGTATCTGCTTCTGTCTGCTTTCGTAGGTGTCGTACCGCGTAGAGTCCTTATCTCACTTGACGAATACACTTTTAGGTACGAATGTAACGAGGTCCGACTTTGGGAAGAAAACTAGAGTATATTCGAACTTATGCTTATCGAGGTTGCGACCTGGCAGCGGGTGAATTTGCACTGAACATGTAGAAAAGAAGGAAGATTCCGGGTTTTTCGGTGACCCACAGAAGAAGTGGGTAGAGTCATAGACCTGTTCTTCTTTGCAACCGATCGGGAAAGCCCATTTCAGTAGAACACTTTGTGGTATCAAAGTAACGAGAAATCTGAATTTTGAACATTCAAACCTACTCATTGATTTTGTTTAGGTGTGTACCTCGAACATTCCCTGGTGAAGTAACTCAAGTAGCATTAGGTATTATTTATATTTACGTGCATTTCTTCAGCTGCATCTTCCATTCAGCCCTTTTAAAGCTCATACTGCTTTTTTCTGCTATATGGAGGGAATATCTTTCGAAGACGGCTACACAAAAGTATTCCATATGTTGGGTGACCTCATCTTTTCAATGAGATATATTGATTTTGAGATATTTTTTCAGATTTCATTCACTGTGCCGACCAACACAATTTTGTTTCTATTCAATCTATTCCTAGGGGCAAAAGCGTTATCATTCTCTCCAAATATCTGAAATTGTAGAATTCCTCCGTCCATACGTAAAAATGATAATTTTCCCAAGAAAAGATCCAAGAGCCTCGAAAGTTTCAGGGGTTTGAGGTACAAATACCTTCGTCAATAGGCAAAATCGGTTTTATGGTTTGACATAAATTTTTTTTTTCAAATATATAGGGGAGTGAGGGGCTTGTTGTAACAGGGGCAAGTAGTAACAGGCTCTTTTCACTAGGATCTTAAACTTTATTAGCGTATTTCTTTGACCCGATTCAACCTATAAACCGTGCCGCATAATTATGCCATAGCTACTATCCCGCCAGCCTGCGCAGTGAGTAGAAGTGTGCTCGTGCTTCATTTTAGCCAGGAAATATAAAATTGTACTGTCGTAAAATTTTGTTTTGCGTAAATACTATCGACTAATTTCAAACTTTCTGTTTCTTATTTACATTCAAATTTATCTATCTCTGATAATGTGTAACAGTTTTCAAGATTGCTTAATTGTTTGAATAATTATCTCGATAAATGTGTAACAATCATACCATGGGGTTAGTTGTAACAAAATCCCGGGGCTTGTTGTAACATTGCCCCAAGTTATGATGTAGATACCTAAAAAATTTTTTTCCAGAATGAGGGTGTATAAAAAAGTCAGAGCGGGTAATATAAAGTGATATAAAAGATTCCGGGTTTTTCGGTGACCCACAGAAGAAGTGGGTAGAGTCATAGACCTGTTCTTCTTTGCAACCGATCAGGAAAGCCCATTCCAGTAGAACACTTTGTGGTATCAAAGTAACGAGAAATCTGAATTTTGAACATTCAAACCTACTCATTGATTTTGTTTAGGTGTGTACCTCGAACATTCCCTGGTGAAGTAACTCAAGTAGCATTAGGTATTATTCATATTTACGTGCATTTCTTCAGCTTCATCTTCCATTCAGCCCTTTTAAGCTCATACTGCTTCTTTCTGCTATATGGAGGGAGGGAATATCTTTCGAAGACGGCTACACAAAAGTATTCCATATGTTGGGTGACCTCATCTTTTTAATGAGATATATTGATTTTGAGATATTTTTTCAGATTTCATTCACTGTGCCGACCAACACAATTTTGTTTCTATTCAATCTATTCCTAGGGGCAAAAGCGTTATCATTCTCTCCAAATATCTGAAATTGTTGAATTCCTCCGTCCATACGTAAACATGATAATTTTCCCAAGAAAAGATCCAAGAGCCTCGAAAGTTTCAGGGTTTGAGGTACAAATACCTTCGTCAATAGGCAAAATCGGTTTTATGGTTTGACATTAATTTTTTTTTTCAAATATATAGGGGAGTGAGGGGCTTGTTGTAACAGGGGCAAGTAGTAACAGGCTCTTTTCACTAGGATCTTAAACTTTATTAGCGTATTTCTTTGACCCGATTCAACCTATAAACCGTGCCGCATAATTATGCCATAGCTACTATCCCGCCAGCCTGCGCAGTGAGTAGAAGTGTGCTCGTGCTTCATTTTAGCCAGGAAATATAAAATTGTACTGTCGTAAAATTTTGTTTTGCGTAAATATTATCGACTAATTTCAAACTTTCTGTTTCTTATTTACATTCAAATTTATCTATCTCTGATAATGTGTAACAGTTTTCAAGATTGCTTAATTGTTTGAATAATTATCTCGATAAATGTGTAAAAATCATACCATGGGGTTAGTTGTAACAAAATCCCGGGGCTTGTTGTAACATTGCCCCAAGTTATGATGTAGATACCTAAAAAAATTTTTTCCAGAATGAGGGTGTATAAAAAAGTCAGAGCGGGTAATACAAAGCCAAGAAGTGATATAAAAGTGCCATGATGATTAAAAGTAGTGTTTAACTGAATAAAACTGGTAATCACTTAATTTTTAGGTGTTGATTACTTAATAAGTGTATTTAAGTTGATTTTCGATAATGAATAAACAATACCTACTTCAGAAAGATGTTAATTTTGTTAGAAATAAACAAAGAATGAATGATCAGAGGTATTATTGTTGTCTTTTTTTGTCGTTACAACTTGCCCCAAGCACGAGGTAAGTTGTAACACCGCACTTCTTCTCAGTTCTCTTGATTTTTTTTATCAAAGACAAGATTTGAGGGTTCGTCCAGTCCAGTGGGGGGATCATGACCCCCATGACCCCCCCCGCTGGATCCGCGCTTGCTTCTTCTAGAAAATAATTGATTGTGAAATAATGACCAATAGTTATGGTATTATTTTCACTTGATTTGGTAGAGGAAGAGTTACAGCATCCATCCATATTCATTCGGTAGCAATTTATTCAAGGGATCTCAAGATTTATTACTTTTCATGAAAACTGTTACAACAAGCCCCTCGCTCCCCTACCTAATTCATATCTGATCGGGTTGGAATTTGCTCATTTTCTGTATAAAAACGGGTTTTTTTAAAAGATCATATACCAAATTACAATACGAAAAAAAAAGTTAAACGAAAATTTAATAACTCCACAACTAATCGTCCAAGGTACGATTTTTGTGCGTTACTTTATACTCCCTCTGTGTAGGAATAAACACGAGAAAAAACATGAAAGCAAAATTATAGCCAACACATCCAAACTTTTTTTTGATCATTAAAATTGATATTTATAGAATTCCATATGAAAACTTACACATCCCAGTATAAAGCTTTTAAATAATCAAAATTATCTAAATCTAATTCTAGTATACTAAGCGCGTTCGGCAATGACATCCGACTGGTCGGATTGATCTGAACCGTTCGTTTATTACATCCAGATTTAGGGGAGTACACATCTGGACCGTTCGGCAAAAAAATCTGATCAATCGGATGTAGATCTTTTTGCTCGCTGTATTTCGACGGAGCAAACGGATTTTTTCAACAGAACAGAAACAGAAATTACTTTTCTGCATTTGTCAATGGATTTTAACTGCATTTTGAGTTTCCTGCTTCGAATATTCTTGAACGGTCTGTTAAAATTTCGTATCTTATGTTATTTGTTGTGTAGTAATAAAAAAAAATGTCGTTTGATAAAAAATTATGATTCAAAATATTGAATCATTTCAACCAAGGGGTAGAAGTGTTGAGAGCTATAACGAAAGAATTGAAATAGAATCCAGACTACCTCTACGGCCGAATAGACCTTTAATCACTAATTTAATATCTGACAAACAGAAAAAACGATCTGAAAGCTCCGTACCGTTCGTTTATTACAGAAAAATCTGACAAATCTGTACAATCTGTGATCACGTGACTAAAAAATCCGTCCGCTCTCGGATGCTAATGCCGAACGCGCTTATTGTATAGTTCAACATTTTTATCGACTAAGGGCCCCCGCAGACTGCAGACTTTTTATCGGCCGATAGTTTAGTCGGGTTGGGCTGAAAGTGCGCACACTGAGCCAACTAAACAGTTTGGTTGGTGAACAGGGCGCACGCCGCACACTATCCAACAGACGGCCGGCCGACTATTTTCGAACTAGTTTATAACTGACTATTGTAGCGGTCGCACAATGAAAATTTTGTCACGAAAAACTATTGCTCTCATCATACTCCGGAGGAGGAAAATCAAGAAGAGATTCCGAGAGTATTGGATGCATCCCATTCTTAGTGACAGATTAGCTAGTGGAAAATTTTTCACTTTGCATTCTAAATTACTCGATTACCCGAAAAAATTTTCGCGTATTATCGAATGAGCATTACCAGCTTCAATGAACTTGTCAAGCTAATTGGACCAGCAATAGCGAAGGACATGGGCGCCCGCAGGGGGGGGCCAGGGGGGGCCATGGCCCCCCCTGAGATTTTGTTGGCCTCATTGTTTTACAGCAAAACACCCTCAATATTGCTCTCTAATCTTTATTTGGCCCCCCCTGAGAAAAATTTTTGGGGATTTCTGCGGGCGCCCATGGCGAAGGAGGATACAAATTTAAGACTTTCTATATCTGTGGAGAAGAGATTGAGCGTTACGATAAGGTAGGATAAACAACAAATACTTTTCAATTATTTTTATTAGAATTAATATTACAAAATTCGGCCGTTATTTACAAGTCATATATTTGCGATTCACCTGAAAAATTTGAATAATAAGACTGGGCTGTATCGTTGGAGTTCCCAGGTGATGAAAGGTTATGAATGGTTGCCGGCGGTTGCGAAATTGGAAAAGAGGACAAAGGTTGCTGTACTCTGTTGTACGAACATGTTTTCTTATAAGTGGACTGAACGCACCTAGCTAATCTTATGTGTTTAAAAACGTTCAGAATACTTATTTTAGCATCAAGTTTTTCTTCAGCGGTTGAATTTCGGAGTGAAGGGACCAGTGACAAAACAAAGTTCATCTTCGTCAGTATTAGGCTCATTTAATGCCTTTGATAATGCTTCATCCACGTCCGTCTGCTTCGGTACATTAGGTCTCTTTCTCCGCTGACGAATAGTGGTGGGAGTGGATGAACCAGCCTGATCATCATCCTCATCATTTGATAGAGAATGGTCCTCTTCCAGGTTACCTTCAGTAGGTCGGTTTTCCATGCATGGAAGTAAAAATAATAACCGGTAAACAGACAATTTTCGAATTCCGGAAAAATTTTCACTTCGAAAATTGTCTGTTTACCGATTAATAATTTTCTCTTATTTACATTTTCACAGACGCTAATTTCCAAATTAAAAATAATAACTGTTCAAAGTAGACATATTTACGCCTTTTATTCGCAGCTTGCCCCGACTTAGTGTTCTTTTGAGCGTTTAATTCGCGACGAAAGCAAGTCCTTAAATTAGCCCATTTTTTTAGCACATCACGACCTGAAAAATATAAAAATTTAATCAGTTTTTAATTTTTTACAGATATTGAAATATAATTAATTTTTATTTTTTTACAGATATCTGGCTACAGGAGCTAGTTTCAATACATTATCTTTTGATTATCTGATGGGAGCTTCTACAATACGAGATATTACTAAAACTACATGTGAGCAAATATGGAATGTACTTCAACCATTGTATATGCCAACCAAAGAAGAAGGTGACTGGATTAAAATCGCAGACGAATTCTATAGTCGCACAAACTTTCCAAACATCATTGGAGCAATTGATGGCAAACATATACGGATGATTCAGCCAGAACATTCCGGTTCATCATATTTTAACTACAAAAAGTTTTTTTCGTGCGTGTTAATGGCTTGGACAGACGCAGATTATAAATTTGTATATATAAACGTTGGTTCTTATGGAACAGCTAGTGATTCGGAAATATTTAAATCATCAGAAATGGGTAAACGGCTGTCCCAAAACCGATTAAATATTCCCTCCGGAAGGCATTTGCCCAATGATAATGTCGGAGATGTTATTCCATTCTCTGTCGTAGGGGATGAAGCGTTCGGACTTGGCAATCATATACTACGTCCTTATGCAAAAAGAAATTTAAACTACACCAAACGAATTTTCAACTATAGACATACAAGAGCTCGACGAATGGTTGAGTGTACTTTTGAGATTCTTGCTAACAAATGGCGTATATTTCACCGACCAATGGATGTCAATATCGATTTGTGTGTCCGAATAATTAAAGCTTGCTGTGTCCTGCATAATTATGTAAGAATCAAAGATGGAATAACTTTCACAGAAACTCTTTACAATTGTCCCATGAATAACTTAACTATAAATGAAGACAACCGAGGAAGAAATAATATGAATAACGTGCGACAGTACATGTCGTCATACTTTATTTCTCCCGGTGGCGCGATTCCGTGTAAATATAACAAAGTGTAATAATTGTGAATAAATAAATAAATAAAAATTCACATGAATGCTGTAATATTTTTTTTTACTTTCCTACCTTTCTTTGTTTTTTCCTCGGCGCTAAGCTGATTCCAATCAAGAAAAACTGCTTCGCAAACTTCCTCCCACAGTTTTTTCTTCACATTCGCGTCGGAGTACTCTTTCAAACCTTTTTTATAGAGCGCAGGTCTTTTCTCGATTTCTTCTATCATTTTTTCGACGGAACTTTCTACAATCAACAATTCGGGAGACGCCATATTCAAAATACACGCGCATGCGCCCAATCACAGAGCGAACTGAACACTATCGGCCGACTAAACAATCGTCATGTATGCGCAGGCGTATATGCGCCAATACTAATTAAGCAGTCGGCCGACAGATTAGTTTGAATGTAATCGAGTAGCAGTAGCCCATCAAACTTTTCTATCGGCCGATACTGAATCGGTGTAGTGTGCGCACATGCATTCCTCTCCATACTGATTAAGAAGCCGACCAAACTATCGGCCGATAAAAAGTCTGCAGTCTGCGGGGGCTCTAAGCCCTTTATTCACTTTCATAAATGAACTGTATAGCCACCAATTAATATGATTGAATGCAGCATCGAGTTCGAGTATACTTCACCAAATTCAATCGCAACCCCCATCTCCATTCCAAATAGCGCCAAACTGAAAAATAATCCGCATGCTGGCCAAATATAAATTTAAAATATTCATCAGTCGAAGCCCCGGATGTGCCCATAAAACTCGAACGAGATCCTTGGGAGCCATCACTGTAGCGAGATCATTTACCCCGAGAGCCATTACTAAAAGTTGTAAATCCCTACCAGATTTCATCGGGAATAATTTCGGGATCGATTTGAAATGTGTTATAATCGAATGCTACAGTATTCATGGCTGCTGCCCTTTGACCATCCTTCACTTTATTGAGTGCCCGCAATAAGAAAACGATAGGAGAACCAACAAAAAAACTGACTCTGAAGGCAATTCTACACAACTCCTCAAACTTCGACAATCTAATGACTTTTCTCAAGGCTATTCATCTGTGAAGCCAGAATTAAAAAATTTTACATTTTTCATTACACATATTGTAAAAAATATACTGTAACCGTGTCAATGACCAACGCAGTCGAAACACATGAATTTAATAGAAAAAATAACTATTTTCAAAAAATATTAAACTTTCTTTGACATTCATTTTCAAATATATTATGGAAGGTTTTCCACTAAGAGGTGTTATTTTGATATTCAAAGAAAAATGCCATTTTATTTAGATAAATTATCGGATTTTTATTTCAATATAAAGAGGAAGATAAGCCGTTAATGATGGAAAATATCTTCAGCCAAAGGACCACCACGTAATTCTCCATAACCAAATAGCAAAGTGCCTGCCCTATGTCATCGAGAGCCTCTCGAATTCCATCTTTGGAGTCTTGAAGCGATGCTGGGCTCTTGGCGTAGGTAGACCTTCTCTTTCACATGGCCCCAAAGAAAGAAGTCGCAAGGTGTGTAATCACAAGATCGCCGTGAATTGTGTGCACCTCTTCGAGAGATAACACGGTCCGTAGCATCGTCTTGTTGAAACTGAATTTTGTCCAGATCAAAACCATCCAATTCCGGCCGTAAAATATCATAAATCATCTCTCGATGGCGCGATCCATTCACCCTAACTGTTGCTCCAGCCTCATTCTGGAAAAAGTGAGGTCCAGTCACCCCGCAGTACCATAAACCGCACCAAACAGTCACACGTTGAGGATAAAGAGGCTTTTCAACAAAACTCTTGGGTTTTTCGAGCGCCAACTTCGACAATTCTGCTTTTTGTGGAATCCACCGAGGTGGAAATGGGTCTCATCACTCGAGATGATTTTTCAATGGAATTCCGGATCATTTTCATGCATTTCAAGGGTCCAATCATCAAAGATGTTGATGATCATCGTGCTTGAGTTCTTGTGTTAACTGGACTTTAAAAGATCCAATTCATCATGCAAAATACGGTATTTGTGGAATGCCTAATTCCAAAGAACCACAATGGACAAACCTGGGTTTTCTTGAACACTTTCGGCTACAGAAGCAATATTCTCGGCTGTTCTTGAGCGACGTGCACGGGTTTTTTGCCTCACGTCACTGACTTGTCCCAACAGCTCAATTTTTTCCACTAATTTCTGTATTGCTTTTTTTTTGGAAGATTGTGAACATAATTTGAATATAAAGTGGTCGGGTAATTGGACTATGTTTATTCTCTCTATTGCATTTCTCAAGGCTAGAACAAAACATGAAATATAAACAATGACAATTTCATTACTCACACAAAAACGAATTAACAACACTAACTTACATACAGAGTGTAACAGCCAAATGAAATAAATTCTATAACGAACAAATGAGGGCGTGTTGGGAAAAACGCTCGGACACGTCGATTTGTAATTTTAAATGCGCATATTTTTTAATAAAACAATATTATATAGGGTGTTCCATGGGACCGTGGCCAATACCAACTTTCTTATTTCAAATGCAACCCCCTGTATATTATATATTTTCTGGATTCTTCAGAGAATTCTAGACACAATTCATACACTATTTCGGAAGTATTGAGTATTTTCAGATTTATTGCAAAAATCAACGTTTTAAATAAAAATTATTTCATTTCACAAATTCGGTACACTTAAAAGCTAATAAGTAATACTGATTATTTCTTAATTATAAAAAACACAAAAAAAAACATTAATGTCAATGTAGGAAATATTCAAAATGCTCGCCGCGAACGTCTTGGCAAAATGCTAATCTGGTGTAGAATTGAATATGAATTATGTCTAGAATCTTCTGAAGAATCCAAAAAATAAATAATATACAGGGGGTTGCATTTGAAATAAGAAAGTTGGTATTGGCCACGGCCGCATGGAACACCCTATATAATTTTATTTTCTTGAAAAATATGCGAATTTGAAATTACAAATCGAGGTATCCGAGCGTTTTTCCTGTTACACTCTGTATATCATATCTAAAGCTTATTACTTCTTGTTGAATACATTGTTTCTGTTTCTATTAATATTTCATTATAGAATAATGATAATAGAAATAATAGAAACAATGTATTCAACAAGAACTAATAAGCTTTAGAAATGATAATGTATGTAAGTAAACATTTTTTTAATCTGTAGGACCTTTATTCCGTAAGTAATCGATCATTTGGAAGGCTCAACTAAAATAAAAAAAAATAATTCAAAATGGCGGCCATTCTAAAAATAGGAGGGTAAACCTCACAATGTGGGTATTTTTGTAAATAAAATAAGGTATATGCGATGCTTAGTCATGCCCAGACTCAAGGTGGATTTATACAGCAACTAAAACAAAATAAGAACTAAAATAAAATAAAATAAGAATGTTCACTTGATGCATTTCAATGACAGCGTTTATACAGGAAATAAGCTAAAATAAGGAATAAGAATAAGAATAAGAGATGGTCAACTTATATCTTTTTCGCTTATTTTATTTGGAAAATGATAGTGCGCATGACCCAAATCCACTCCCCAATCTTTTCCGTATTGACACTTTTGACAAGTTCTAGTTTTCTAACCTAAAACTTAATGAATATTTTTTTAAATCATTGTTGATAATTATTTTTAATATGGATGACCAGGAAATCATGATGGGAGCGATGTTTATTTATTTATTTATTTATTTCAACTTTAAGAAGGGTTGAGGTTAAACCTATAAACCCACAAGAAAGTAAAAAAAGTTAATGTGAATACAAAACAAAGAAGAAAAAAAAAACAGACGAAAATGAGAGCAACTAGAAGCTATCAACGTCTGGCACTCCATGCATCGAATCTGTTCTTAAACGCAATGACGGTAGGGGCCTCCACAACTGTGGATGGTAGAACATTCCATTTGTCGAATATCCTATTGGAAAGGAACCTCTGGCGTGGTGTTGTCCTATAGGGTTCCTTCGACAGCTTAAATCGATGGCCTCTCAGGTTGTTGGAGTTCAACTGGAACATGTTCCTGAAGTCCTCACCGAGACGACCAGATATGGCCCCATGGGTGAATATTAGGTCTCCCCGTTCACGGCGTTCGGCAAAACTGCGAAGTCCGAATATCTTCAAACGTTCCTCATAAGATGGTCTGGGATAAGTATAAGACAAACGAGTAGCTTGCCGCTGAACTGATTCGAGGGCATTCTCATCGAATCTGGTCGATGGCCACCAGACCTGCCCAGCGTATTCGATAATCGGGCGGATGTAGGTTTTGTAGAGCAAACAAAATACGCTATAATCAGCACCTCTGAAGGACTTCCCGAGGAGAAAAGTGATCTGTTTCGCCCTTCCAACCACCGTCGCAATGTGATCCGACCAGGTGAGATCCGAGTTTATAGTTACTCCAAGATCCAGGTGGCTAGTTACCGATTGCAGTGGGTATCCATCGATGTTGTAGGGTATACGTGGATTGTTTCTACCAATATGGAGGACACAGCATTTCTCTTTGTTCAGAGGTAACAACCAGTCACGACACCAGTCCGAAAGGAGATCCAGATCCGCTTGAAGAAGGTGAGGGAATAAAAGTGGCAAGCTGAAGAGTTTGGCATCATCCGCAAACAAGGAACATCGCGATCTGAATCGAGCTGGTAAATCCGATATGTAGAGGAGAAAGAGAACTGGGCCCAGCACAGAGCCTTGGGGTACTCCTGATGTTACATCTCTTTCTTCAGTTGAGTGAGCGTTTCCAACTCGTACTCGGAATTTACGGTTGGATAGGAAAGACCTCAACCAATCCAACAACCTGCCCCTCAGCCCTAGGTGGTCCAGCTTAGAGAGGAGACGCCTGTGAGGGACTCGATCAAACGCCCTCGCAAAATCCAAATAGACCACATCTACGGGGTTCCCAGAGTCCAACGCTTTGGTCCATTCTGCAAGACAAGACAGAAGATTGGTAGTAGTGGAGCGACAGGGTAAAAAACCATGCTGAGACTTAGGGATGACATCATTTGCAAAGCAAAATTGGATTATGTGGTCGCTTATGATTCGCTCCAGAACCTTAGAAACCGTCGAGAGGATGCTTATCGGTCGATAGTTTTGGGGATTGAGCTTGTCGCCACTCTTGAATACTGGTGTTATTGATGCCGAAAGCCAATCACTAGGGATGGATGATGATTTTAGTGATTCCGAAAATATCATATTGAGTGGGACAGCAAATGCTCCGGCACATCGCTGCAGCAAGCGTGCCGTCATACCATCGCATCCCGGTGCCGCATCAACTTTCAGTTCAGAGAGGTATTTTTCAATCACCTGAGTATCGAACACGACCTCAGATAGCTCTGCATCAACGCGGTGGACTCCAGGAGTAGGGACTCCTCCAGGTGGTTCGGTGGTGCAGGTTGATGCGAAAACCTCAGCAAATATGTCGGCAGAATCTTGAGCCCTCGTACATGGATCCCCACTAGAGTTTCTCACCGTCGGAACGCCAACCTTGGAGTTCATGCATGATCTCACATACTTGAACAGTTTCTTCCTGTTTTTTGACGTCGCCAATTTTTTCTCGTAGGAAGATTTAGCCTCTTGAATTGATGATGTAACAAATTTGGAAAAAGAGCGGTGATTTAGATAATCTGCGGATGAGCGACTGCGAGAGAATCTCCGCCATAATGCCCTCTTCCGTCTCGCAAGCTTCATTATACGTTCATCAATCCAAGGTTTTAGTTGATTTTCCCTGATCGTTTTAGTTCGCTCATTAGCAGCTACAGCCTCCCGCGTATAACTGAGAAAAATCCCCCACATGGAGTCAACATCGCACGCACCCGAGAATGCTATCTCCCAGTCGACCCGACCAAGGTATTCTGAAACTTTCTCGTAGTCAATAAACTGGAGAGTTCGCTCGTGTTTTCTAACTTGTGGAACGGCCTGTATCTGAATCTCTGTAGTAATTACTAGGTGGTCGGACTTTCCAAGCGGAGGCATATAGATCAGATCAGATAGAAGGTTCGGGTCAGTCACTATGAAGAGATCCAGAAGAGAAGGTACTTGACCAGTTCTGTGTACCTTGTGGGACAAGAGACAAGTTGTTGTTATTAATGACAAGTACTGCGATTATCGCCTTGAATAAAAGGCGGAAGTCATTGTCAAAAAATCTGCGATTTGATTGGTTCATTCTTATTTCTTATTTTATTCCAGTGATCTCTATAAACCTATGTTGTCTGCTCTTATTTCTTATTTTATTTTAGTTCTTATTTTATTTTACTTGCTGTATAAATCCACCTTAACTGTATATACGTGTATTCAAGCTTCTGAAGTCCTTTTTACCAAATGTTTTCGAAAATCTCGTCCTTGATATGACTCATTTATGGTATTCACCCTATTAAGTATTTCTGTAGCTCTCTAGGGGAGAGAATATTTCAGCATATTTCACAACTTCGTTCAGATCTGTTTCTATTTCTTCTTTTTGTCGAATCAATTTTTGTCAACTTCTCTCATCAAACGACACCCCATTTTCCTATACCATTTTCCAAAATTCGGCTTCGTTTGAAAGATACATGCTGTCGAAAATCCGCGACGCGTTTCTGATATAGTGGACGACCAGATTTAGAATGAACACTTTGCTGAAAGATCTGAGGTGGGGGTCCTACTTCTCATTCCTTTCGAAAGAAGTCTCTCAATTTTACATTGCCATGAAATTTGGCTGATTATTCCGGAACCGGAAGTAGTATCAGACCCACAATCTAGAGTGCCGTTTTGATCTCCAATTTTTCATCACGATTTTTAGTTAGGAGTCGTTTCACCAGGGTTTTTAGGGCATCTCTGCTGGAACTAGTCAAAATCAGTGCCGACTTGACACGAGTAATACTGCCAACGAATGAAATGAAATCCGCAGCCGGACTCGCCGGTATCCTTTGTCAGATGGTCCGTCCTTTTTACCGGTCGTCAGATTGATCGTTCGTATTGTAGGGCACTTAGGCTTCCTCTTGATAACACACTCTGTAATATCCTTTATCCCCTTTATGCAACAACGCAATGCCTCGCTGATCCATGTCGACACCTGACAAAACTAAACTAGCGAATATCCATCCATAATGCCAACCATCGGGTATCGTGATTCAGTCAGTCACGTCCGTCGCCCTAATTTATAAATTATCCAGAACATTCCCTGCCATAAATTCACCCTCGGCGTTCCGGCTTTTCCATTTAGTTTGATTGCAATTCGATGATAGTTCCAGAAGGAAATATTTTGACTGCTATAACTTCGATTGAGTGCGACGTTATCCCTGATGAAATCTGATTGGAATTAACGTCCTCTAGTATTGACTTTGAGGTGGTCTGTTCTGAAGAGAACATCTGATTCGTTTATAGGACAAAAAGCAGTTTCTGCTTCAGTGTTGAAATAATCAGATCTCACTCAGAGATACGAGAGATCTACATGGGTCCGATTTTTGCAATTCGTTCGAAAAAAAAATACCTGCCAAATAAAGTTAAAATAGTTCACCTTCTTTGCGAAGTCGTATGGAATTAAAAATTTTATTCCGCAGTATTTAAACTTCACCCATCTTATTTTGAAGTTTAATGTTTATTCACAATTTTTGCAATATAAACAGATCGTCAAAAGTCTTCGTCCCCCTATGCTCTGGAAATATTAGTATTCTTCTTCATTTCAACTGCAATATATTTGATAAGAAATCTTTGTTTATTATTCTTTGCTTCATGCAGGATGGGACCAGATAGGAAAAATGAGAAAAATCACGGTTTCTGGTCACATCTTAGTATTTTTGAGGGCTCAATTGAATTGTGGTGTAGAATTTTGCAAAAAAAATTCGAAATGGCGGAAAACCTGCAAAGTTGGAATTTTTTTTCTCGGTTGCCAATTTTAAAAGCATTATCTCAACGTACTCGATTTTATACGATTTTCCGTTAAAAAATGGTTCCAAAATTCGAACTCAACTTAATTTTCACATGTCTTCAGTGAAAAAAATTTCACCCAAAATTTTTGGAATTTTTCATGGTTGAACCATCTTTAATTCTGAATACGTGGGTGAAAACAGAATGAGAAAATATCAATTGGTTTTCTTTTTGTAGCCTTTTGAAGATTACGCTCGGTGTTCTTTCTCAATTTTTATTTGAGAAACTGGAGGCCGTACGAAGGTCAAAATTGTGCTGATGGGCTGCCGAAGACTCGATAAACATACTTCTACACCTAATATGATTGGAGTCAAAAAATGAGCCCATGACTCCTCCAAAGAAAAGGAGACAAGTCCTTTAGGGCATTATTTAAAGAAGACAATGAAGAAGAAAATGTTCCTAGCAACTTTCGAGATGATGAAGACGACTATCCATCTATCTATTGATTTGACCTTCTTTCCGATTTAGATCGGCAAGTCTTCTCCGGATTAGCCCTGGAAAAGACTGGTGACGATGCATGCATACTGCATAGGTTGCATTGGTCTCCCACATCTTTCTGACTGCTGATGTTCCTAGAAGAAACAAGCGTTTCATTGGTGAACTTTGTCAGTAGTTTTGTAACTATAAGTAGAAAGCTACAGTTGCCTGTTGCCGGTAGCATATTCATATGTTACCGACACAAACACACAATCGGTTTTCCGAGCGAAGCCGATCACGTAATAATAAGTTGCCGACGTAATTCTCAGTTTGTCTGTAACTTAATTATTATGCGAGTAGTGGTTCTATCAAACAAGTGCATTCAGTTATCGCAATATTGCATATTTTTAATACTGCTTATTTCATTACCAAAATGAAATAGTAACTTTAGAGAATTCACCAAAACTTTACCAATATTCTACTGAACTGAGGGTAATCTATACCGATCTATACTGATATTATAAAGAGGAAAGATTTGCAATTTTGTGTGTTTGATACGATTTGGCTCAAAAAGTACTGGACCGATTTCAGAAATTCTTTCACGCTTAGAAAGCGACATTATCCCTTAGTGACATAGGCTATACTTTTCACCCGAAAAAATTGAGCATACCTACCTACTTTAACTTCAATAATTATAAAAAATCATAATCACAATAAGTTGCCGACGTAATTCTTAGTTTGTCTGTAACTTAACGATTATACAAGTGGCGGTTTCATCCAGTGAACTCTTAGGCTGGAAACATATATTTTGTTCAGACCAATAATCAACCATCCTCGCTAATATATCAAGTTTTTTTTTTTCAATACATGTTATATGTATATAAGGTGCCGATGTATATAATGGACTTGCTGCTTGTATAAGTTACCGACAGAATCCTAAAGTTACGTCGGTAACTTATACGAAATCATTCGGCTTCTCGCGGTGCTTGGTTGTGTCGGTAACATATGAATATGCTTGCCGGTATGTAGGTTTGTCCATAGCATGCGGACAAAATGAATTTCGTTTATCCCAATGTATCTAAGAATATTTCATTTTTCGGTACTTTTCTATACGATTATTATAAAGCAGAAAGATTTGTATTTTTGTGTTTTTGAAACGAATAGGCTCAAAAACTACTGGACCCATTTAAGAAATTCTTTCACCCTTAGAAAGCTACATTATCCCTGAGTCCCATAGGCTATACTTTTCACCCGAAAAAACTAAGGATACCTACTATAACTTCCATAATTACAAAAAAATCAGCATAATCAGCTATTTTCACGTGCGCTGCAAAAACCGTAAAGTTGAATACAGACTATTCTGACGTGACGTGATTCCACGTCACGTCAGGACCGTGCAGTGCTCACATTGGTCTAATATGAACGTGAACGCACAGAACGATGTGTTGCATTTTTATGCATTTTTAAATCACTCACATTTTGACATGGGCCCACATGTAACCACGTCACGTCAGAATAGTCTGTATTCACCTTAAGACCTACGTGGATACAATGTATGACGGAAATGTGCCTCTTAAATAGTTCTACAAAAAAGTCCGCGATAGCATATATCTATATCTCAAGATTGACTTGCTATTACCTGTTTATGGTAATCAGATGTTTTCTAAAATTAAACACTATTTGGGAGTATGTTTTTATGAATAGGGTATTGATCCTCGTATTTAATTCAGAACGAAATTGCCCTTCACATCATACAATTACAACGAGTACATCAGAAGATATGGCAGGTTGAAGTGTTGAAGATGAAACCGCCGCGTCAAATTTCTACCCGGGCGAAGCTGGGACGGCCTGCTTTTATAAGGGTTGATTAGATTTTATAAAGAAATAACCGAACACCACAAGTGTAGAATATGACATTAGGGGAAATACGTACAAAACGACATATATCGACAAAATGACATAGGCATCATAACTTGAGTTTGAAGGTACCAAATGCGGAACTGTCTACCATATCACACGACCCGAGTGGGTTCTATTAACCTCTGCAAATTATCAAGAGCTACTCTGGTTCATTCGTTCGTTATGAGTGATAAGAGAAATCAATAGGTCACGAGTTATTTTTCATTGCGCCAAATTTTAAGAAGAAATGGCCAGTTTTCACCATTTTTTTCATTTAAATTGCATTCAATTCAAACTTTACTTATTTGTCATTGTATTCACGGAGCTTTCTGTATGTTGAATAAACTTATTGTATAAATTCGATACATTTCTAGTTTTATAACTCTATATGGACAAAATGACATATACAGTGAACGGACAAAATGACATAGGTATTTCAGCTGAATTAACCGTATCTACCAGACAACAACACCAAGACAATCCATCTCAGGCTCCATCAGCAAACAAAGAATCAGGACTTGTCTTAATATATTTATAACAAAATCTTCATCTGCGGCTAATAAAGGCAATGCATCTCAACCTACTCTTGCTGATCCTATGAGGAGGTTTCTCCAATCCCTAAAGGACGATTTATGAGTGAAAAAGGCAAACGTGAGCCAAACGTACTTAGTTTCAACTTCTACACCTAATAAGATTGCAATAAAATCAGAAAAGAGCCCATACCTCCTCCAAAAACAAGGAGACAAGTCCCTAGGGCATTATTCAAAGGAGACAATGAAGAAGAAAATGTTCCTAGCAACTTTCGAGATCATGAAGACGACTGTCCAGTGTCCTTATTGTTATGAGACCTTTTTATCCGATTTAGATCTTCTCCAGGATTAGCCCTGAAGAAGACTGGTTACGATGCATGCATTGCTCGCATTGGACTCACGCATCTTGTGCTGATGTTCCTAGAAGAACCAAGCGTTTCATTTGTGAACTTTGTCAGTAGTTTTGTAACTTTAAGTAGAAAACTACAGTTGCCTGTTGCCGGTATGTCATTTTGTCCATAGCATGCGGATAAAATGAATTTTCGTTCATCCCAATTCATCTAAGAATATTTTCATGTCTGGTACTTTTATTTCATAAAGGTTGATAAGATTTTATAAAGAAAGGACCAAAGATCATAGGTGTAGAATATGACATTACTGTGATTCACTACTAACAAGTTATGCCTCTGAAATAAAACGTTATGTCATTTTGTACGTAGGTACTTCCCCAAATCATTTTATAGTATTTAGAGTGAAAAATAAGTAACAATATGTCCAATATGGATTTTAGGATACTACACCTGATCTTCTGAATATGAAGTTCTAATTATCCTATATACTAAAGTTATAGAGAAAGATTTTATCTCTGACTGATCGTAGGAAAATAGTGACAACAAACGGACATATAACAAGTGAAGGATGAAAAACCACAATTTCGAATTTCGTATTTCGCAAAAAACGCACGAACTTTTATGCCTTTGTGAGCAAGCCAGGTGCACATGAAAGATCCTATGATGAAGAGATAAAGCACCATTCACCTCCCATAACTTCAATTCCTACGTAGTGGAAAAGTAGCGACATCACGACCCTTCTATCCTGCACTGGATTTGCGATGAAATGACGTCTTGTTAAGTGTATTGACATTGTTCTTACTTTATGTAAACATCGTACGTGCACATTTTACGATGTCGAACTAGCAGGATGGGGAGGATCGCGAATAATATGTGACTGTGACAAAGGGGGGTTGCATTTCAGATTATGAAGATTTATATCGATGAAGCGTTTCTCGGTTGTTTCAACAAACTGGCAGATAAGGCTGAGGAAAGGGTGTTTACAGTCAGGGGGCTGATAAATCCATAACGCATTTTTCATCTTTGTTGGGTGGAAATTGAAGGGAGTCACAAATTGGACACCATATCCTTTATCTTCCAACATTTGTATCAAATGGGGAAGTTTTATGGACATACATTAAATGATAAAAGGATACAGTATAGGAAGAGTTCCAAACAAAATGTACGGATTTATGTATGTACTGTATGGGATAGCCTTCCTTACATGTGAGGAATTGCAGCATGATGGTAGCTATAAGAATATCTCCCACCTGGAAATTGCTTGCGATGTTGCAAGAAATTTGAACATTCATCAGTTTTTTGCTACATTTTGAATTAGGTACATTTAAATTTTTGATATTGTACCAAATTTTGCTAATCACTAGATTTTATTGTGTTCTATTCTAATTTTTGCAATAAAACTTAAAATGATAACATTTCTGTATGGGGAATGATACGACCTTTCAACCGATGTATCACAAGCCCTATATCCTCTTTTAAAAATATGGCGTTGTACCTTGCTGCGAACAACACGCATTTTTACGAAGAAGAATTACAATTTGAAATTTGAATTCGACGTGATTCCGGATTTTTCATAAATCTGTACAGTAACCAAGATCCTGAGTTCAACCCATTTGGCTTTTCTCCACACTGCATTGATATTGTTTATCCTGATGATTCCTAGGTCTCCTGAGGAGACCCCTCTGAAACTACAAGCTTCGAAGCTTGTAATTTGTACGAGTTCGAAGAAGCAGTTGAGTTCTGTGTAGAATTTGTAACTGTGTCATTACGCTACCTTAGGCACAGCAGTGTTAATTTTTGACCCAACAGTGAAATGGTGGCCCTCACCGAGACTTCAAAATTTCGTTCCTAGCTTGGGATTGAACTTCGGACTTGCCGGGTCCTAATACAATGCTCTAATGAGGGTTTTCCAATAAGAGATGATTGTTTGGCATTCAAAGAAAAAAAACAATTTTTTTCACATAAATAATAAATAAATGATCGGATGTTTATTTCAGTATGAAGAGTAAGATTAATAATGGAAAATAACATCAGACAAATGAACACGACCACGACTACAGGACCATATCCTTTTCATGAAATTTTCCATAACCAAAGGGGCAAAGTGGCTGCCCTATGTCCTCGATAGCATCACGAATTCCATTTTTGAGGTCTTCAATCGACGCTAGGGTCATAGCGGAGACCTTTTCTTTCACATGGCCCCACAGAAATAAGTCGAAAGGCGCAGAATCACATCAGGCTTTTCAACAATAACTCTTGGGTTTTCCGAGCCCCAGATGCAACAATTTTTCCTGTTGATAAAGCCACCGAGGAGGAAATGGTGTAATAAACGGCCTTCTTGCCGTTTATTTGAGATAAATTGAGATTCGCAATAAAAAAAATTTTCATATTTCAGATCTGAAATCAACCGAAACTGTCAGTTCCCTATATTATGTATCAATTTGAATGCATCCAAATTCTCGATACCAACAAATTTCTATTGACATAAACGGGATATCACACCGTTAATTATTTTCATATGCTGAAGCCGCTGAAGGACCTCAGTTCGATGGCCTTGAATAAACTTTTCTTCTTCTTCTTAATTTCATAGACGTTTCAATTAGATTTATTGAAAAGAAAATTAAACATTCTTCGGAAATATTTTGCAAGAGAGTACGTTTAAATAAGCGAAAATAATGCCTTCATCAATTAATAGATATACCTACATTTCAGATTTCCATCCGCGGTTAGGTATTAATTATATTATCTGAATTACTTCAAGAAAGTCATATAAACTTTACACGAAGAGACAATTATAATTCGGAGCTATACAGGGTCTTTCACGAGGAACCTCACCCATATTTATACGGGAAACTACTCAACGTATTTTCATGAAATTCAGCACTTATAAGTATTTCACGATGCTGATGAAATCTTAAATACTTTCAAGGCATGAGCACCTCCGGGTTTTCCGGAAATGATGTATATTTTCTAGAAAATATCCATTTTAGGGCAAGGGTGTGATGCATACACTCACATTATTTTTTAACGTAGATTCAATATCTGCCATAAAAAAATGGGGTTCTAATTTGAAAAAATTGATTTTTCACGATTTTGTCATCCCTAACTTTGAAAGCGATTTTTTCATCCCCTGTATCATGAATCGCGATTTCGATTTCTAAAGTGGATACATCAATCTTACATCTTGAAAAATCCCAAAAATGAAAATTTTCCATCCAAAAACCTCGAAGTTATTCTTGTTTCAGCGGAGCTCTATTTTCGATGTTTTTTTCGAATTTTCCCGCTCAGAGAGAATTTTCCAACCAAAACTGAAAAATGTTACATCAAAATAACTTGAAATTTTCTAAGGAATCTATTTCTGCAATAAAAAAATTGTGTTCTAATTTGAAAAACGGAAGTTGACGTCATTTCCGGAAAAACCGGAGGTGCTCATGCCTTGAAAATAATTTAGATTTCATCAGCATCGTGAAATACTTATAAGTGCTGAATTTCATGAAAATACGTTCAGTAGTTTCCCGTATAAATATGGGTGAGGTTCCTCGTGAAAGACCCTGTACGCTTGAATAAACATGAACAGCTTGAATAAGCATATGAAGATTGATTTTTGATACACCACTTCATCTAAAGTATAATTCGCATTCCAAAGGGTGGATCATACACTTTGGGAGTCGAAATTGCATCAGACCATATATCATAATGTATATACGAAAATTCAGAGTAAAGTTGAGTGGGAATCAGGAATCTGATGGAAGACAAAAAGCTTGGGAGATCACTTACGCTCAGAAAGAAAGGTGCGATATACATCCCAGTAAAAGACGGTATCACCCAGTTGCAAATTCAGTTTCAAAAGATTTTTCTAAGGTCAAAAAAGAAGAGTTCATATTTTTATTTCTTTTTCTTTAAAGGCATTCAAGTAGGTTGATTTCGGCTTCGTGTTCGGGAACTAGTTAGTTTTCGCGAACTCGCAATTTTAGTGCGGTGAAATTCCGGGTGTGAAAAAAAGGCAATTTTCGTATCGTTGTGACCAATCAACGTACAGGTGTCCCTATAGGTACGTGGTCTAAGGATTACAATCTTTCCGGTCCGTAAGTCAGAGTTATTTTGAAATATTATTTAAAAACCAGAAAATCTATTTCAGTAGAAAAAGCAGTAAGAGTGAAGTAGAGTTTAGTTAGATAAGTAGGTAACTGTTGTTTTGATTCAATAGAGTTTTTCTTATAATCAAGTTTATCATTTTGGCAAACTGATCCCTCAAAAAAAATCTTAAAATTCTAAATAAAGACTCTCCCAAAGTACGCGGGGAGCACGAATCCACAAGACCTTAGGGTGTGAAAATTGATAATTGGACAAAATTTTCCTTTTGACCAAAATTTAACGAATAACTTAATTAAACATTTTTCTTGCCATAAAGGCAAGTGGTGACACGCTGCCAACTCACTAGGGTAGAATTCCCCAGTAAGTATAATTTTTTTTTATTGTTGTTCATATTTTGTTTTCACTTCCAGTAATTGCGACTGGGGTGTTGTAAAGCTTAACACCCATCCCCCTGGCGTATTGCAATGGGCCTTATAACTCAAGATGATTTTTCTATGGAATTCTGGACTATTTTCAAGCATTTCAAAGACCAAATCAGCAGAGACACCACGTTGTGGATGATCGGCCGGCTTGAGTTCTTGTGCTAACCGAACTTAATAAGCCTTAAGACTCAAATCTTTATGCAAAATACGGTGTAATGACGCTTGTGGAATACCTAATTCCAAAGAACAACGAGGAATGGACAAACCTGGGTTTTCTTCAACACTTTCGGCTTCAACAGCAATATTCTTGGCTGTTCTTGAGCGACGTGTACGGGTTTTATTCTTCACATCACTAACTTGCCCCATAGCTCAAATATTTTCACCAATTTCTGTATTGCGGTGCTTCACGACGACCCAAAAATGTTAATAATTTCAATGCGTTGTTGAAGCTTCTAAGGGTCCATTTTTAATAATGGCCGAATGGCGTAGATTTCAATTGTCAAATGTCAAAAAATTACAGCTTCAAAATTGACATCTACCAAAATAACGGGCTATTCAAAATAGCACCTCTTTTTGGAAAACCATGGAGTTACCATTATGGAGCGTTTCCTCATATTATTTTTTTTAGGTTTTATCAACGTTACACTTGCCACCATTATAAAACGTCTTCTAATCGTGCTTATCGTCAGTTAAGGATCTATCAACTCGACAATAAACGGATCAGTTACCAGCAGGTCGATTGAATTTTAACCCGGTACTTTTAGCCTATATTGCCTTGAAGTCACATATGGGCAAAATTTTCATTTGTATTCATTTCAGTCACCACATTTGAATTTCTCAACAAGCATGAATCATCAAAATATTCGAAAACATCAGAATGCTAGATTGAAGGAGGTGCAAACACTTATTCATCCTAGTAATCAAAATCCATTTATGTACGTAAATCTCCCACTCAAGTTCAACCCTCTAATCTGCTAATAAGAACCCAGTGTGTACAACAAAACATGGGAGAGTTTTCCGGAAAAGATTAACAAACACAGCAAGATAATAACAGAAAGATGCGAAGGACCCCATGGGGATTAGTGTGGAATTAGCATAACATAAGCGTGTCAGAGATAGCCCTCATTATACGGTGTGTCCTGACACATAATAGCCCTTTTAACGACCCAGATCAATTTGTGGTCATTCTTCCTATACAAAGGAATTTTCGACAATGGATTTTAATAGATTGAAAATCAAGGGGGTATCTTTTTTAGATTAGGTAGGTCAGATAGACAGATGGTAAATTGTAGGGTATATTCAGGACGAATTTGATTATGATACTCGTGTATTTGACATTTCAGCAGCAATGATTGAATAGAAATTAAATTGATTAAGGACTTCATCGTACCGTTGACGATGCAGTAATTTTTTATGGAATCTTCATCAACAATTATTCACATCATAATTATTGACTTTTTTCGATTGTACCATTCAATTTTCCTCTTTATTTCCCCTTAAATCTTCTCGACTTTTCTTTCTGATTTTTCCTAGTTTAACTTCTTGACACTTCTTTCTGATTTTTCCAATTATCTACGATTTAGAGTATTGTTTCGATCTACAATTTTTGCTCACGAATATCACGATTTTTAGTTTGGAGTCGTTACACCATGCCCCCTCCACCTTGGACTCCGAAATTGACAATAATCCCTTTACAGTTGTTCAATCGATCCCTAATATTTTCAATAAAAACCTTCCATTTTGAGACTTTAACTCCTATAAATAATGTTGGTAGAAAATATCTACGAGGATATACAGGGTGTCCCACGGTCGAGTGCCTATTAGACGTTTCTGGAGAACTGGACATATTTGAAATCTGAAAATTGGGATTATGATATTGTTGGAAATTCTCTATACAGACCAAAAAAAATTAAAAGAATATTTTTTGAACAAATTTATTTTCACTCCTGGTATAACCGGAACTGCTCAGGCTCCAAAAATATTTTGGGTCTGCAGAGAATTTCCAACAATATCATAATCCCAATTTTCGGATTTCAAATATGTCCAGTTCTCCAGAAACGTCTAGTAGGCACTCGACCATGGGACACCCTGTTTGTATTGAAAAATTCTCAGCCTACTATAGAACCAAACAAAATTTCAATGTCAAAATACTTTATTTCTCAACATATTCTCCTCTTAATCGAATAAATTATTACAGCGAACCTGCAACGTCTCTTGATCTTTCAAAAAAAATGTTTCTTCTTGCTCTGCAAACCAGTCCTCCACAGCTTTTATTACCTCCTCGTTGGAAGAAAATTTACGACCTCTTAAATTTTTTTTCAGTTGAGAAAAGAAAGGATAGTCGGGCGGAGCCGAATCTGGTGAACAAGGGGGTTGTTCTAGTAATTCTAACCCTAAATCACGAATTTTTTGCATGGCAACATGGGTTTTATGTACTGAGGCGTTGTTCTTAAAAAACAAAACCTTTTTCGATAGCTTTCCGCGTCTTTTCTCTTTAATTTTTTCCCGTAGAGTGGTCAGTAATGTCGAATAGTAATTTCCAGTTATTGTTCTAGCCTTATCCAAAAAATCAATCATGATTACTCCATGGCAATCCCAAAAAACTGAAGCAAGAACTTTTTCAGCAGATTTTTGGACACGAAACTTATTAGGTCTTGGAAAAGCAGAGTGTTGCCATTCCATCGATTGTTGCTTTGTTTCTGGATCGTAGAAATGTACCCAAGTCTCATCCATAGTAACAATTCGGTCTATATCGTTTTCGAATCGAGTACAGATCGAACGCGATGCTTCTACCCTTGCACGCTTTTGGTCAACATTCAAACATTTGGGTATCCATTTTGCAGAGATCTTCCTCATGTTCGAATTGACGTGAACTATACAGGGTCTTTCACGAGGAACCTCACCCATATTTATACGGGAAACTACTGAACGTATTTTCATGAAATTCAGCACTTATAAGTATTTCACGATGCTGATGAAATCTAAAATATTTTCAAGGCATGAGCACCTCCGGTTTTTCCGGAAATGACGTCAACTTCCGTTTTTCAAATTAGAACACCATTTTTTTATTGCAGAAATAGATTTCTTAGAAAATTTCAAGTTATTTTGATGTAACATTTTTCAGTTTTGGTTGGAAAATTCTCTCTGAGCGGGAAAATTCGAAAAAAAATCGAAAATAGAGCTCCGCTGAAACAAGAATAACTTCGAGGTTTTTGGATGGAAAATTTTCATTTTTGGGATTTTTCAAGATGTAAGATTGATGTATCCACTTTAAAAATCGAAATCGCGATTCATGATACAGGGGATGAAAAAATCGCTTTCAAAGTTAGGGATGACAAAATCGTGAAAAATCAATTTTTTCAAATTAGAACCCCATTTTTTTATGGCAGATATTGAATCTACGTTAAAAAATAATGTGAGTGTATGCATCACACCCTTGCCCTAAAATGGATATTTTCTGAGTTAATATCCACTTTAGGGCAAGGGTGTGTATTTTCGATTTTTTTTTCGAATTTTCCCGCTCAGAGAGAATTTTCCAACCAAAACTGAAAAATGTTACATCAAAATAACTTGAAATTTTCTGAGGAATCTATTTCTGCAATAAAAATATGGTGTTCTAATTTGAAAAACGGAAGTTGACGTCATTTCCGGAAAAACCGGAGGTGCTCATGCCTTGAAAATATTTAAAGCTGCGTACAGATGTGCGAGCCGAACCTATCGCGAACCGCTCGCGAAGTGTTCGTGTCATGTTCGTTAATTTCACGTACACACTTGCGATCCGCTCGCGAACCAAAACCAACGACGGCTTACGAATTTACACTGGGCTCGCGTTGTGTTCGGGAAAAGCTGCGTATACATGTGCGAGCCGAACCTATCGCGAACCGTTCGCGATGTGTTCGTGTCATGTTCGTTAATTTCACGTACACACTTGCGATCCGCTCGCGAACCAATACCGACGGATTAACGAACTTACACTGGGCTCGCGTTGGGTTCGTGAAAGGATCCGACTATCGATGGATCGGCGCGAACGGTTTGCGAGCGGCTCTATAGAGGTTCGACATGCCGTCCAAATAATTGTCGCTATTGGTTCGCGAGCGGTTCGCGATAGGTTCGGCTCGCACATCTAGACGCAGCTAAAGAATTCGACTATCGATGGTTCGGCGTGAACGGTTTGCGAGCGGCTCTATAGAGGTTCGAAATGCCGTCCAAATAATTGTCGCTATTGGTTCGCGAAAGGTTCGGCTCGCACATCTGTACGCAGCTTTAGATTTCATCAGCATCGTGAAATACTTATAAGTGCTGAATTTCATGAGAATACGTTCAGTAGTTTCCCGTATAAATATGGGTGAGGTTCCTCGTGAAAGACCCTGTATATAGATGAGAGCGTTCGTACCTATTAAATCATCAGTGCTTAATGCTTCAGATATCCATTTTAGCCCCATTCGACGGTCTGATAAAATCATGCCATGAACTGCATCGATATTTTCGGGGACTGACACAGAAACTAGGCTTCCTGATCGGTCATCATCTTCAATGGAAAATTTACCTCTTTTGAAGTTTGCAGTCCAATTTTTCAAGGTCACATACAAAGGACATTGATCACTAAGGGTATTAAGCATATCTTCGTAAATCTGCTTACCTCTTAACCCTTTTAAATACAGGTACTTGATGTTGGCTCGATACTCCAATTTTCCGATTTTAACAATTTTTTGACGTCGAACTCTATACACTGACACTTCTAATAAGTTATCGTTCGTTGATATGGTATCGCAATATTTTGTTCATGCATGGAACTGGTCTGGGCTTACCAGATATCAATTATCAATAATACATCCTCGTAAGTGTTAGCAGAGGAAATGTAAACGGGGTCACCGGCGGATACAGGAGGGGGGGGGCATGCCCCCCCCCCCTTGAACCGGGAAATTGGCAATAATCCCTTGATTGAAGTTCAATCGATCCCTAATATTTTCAATAAATCAATTCATGGTTCTCCTGAAAAAGTTCATGCCCCCCTTCCTGAAAAACTGTCTGGATCAGCTATAGTGCCTTAAGAATGCCTACATAAAAGCACAGGTTTGACTTCGCCGTCAAGGACCACAGCAAAAATCAGAGTCTTGTGGTTTTTTTGAGTCGGGAATAGTAAGAATCAGCTTGTCCTCTAAAACGTCAAAGTCTTGACTGGTCATCGTCGCTAATTCATTGGTTCGCCAGGCTCCCCCAATTCCAATTAAGATAGCCACTCCTCGTCTGGGACAAAAAGCACAAATTCCTTGACTTGTTTTCTTGTCAATACTTCTGATTTTTTTGCTCTATATCTAACGTTTTTCTTCCTGATGAAACGTATTAAGGCGCCGTATTTGTCACTCTTTTCTTCATTTCGAGAGTCGCTCCCCTCCTGAAATCGAATAATTCGACTATGTATAAGTATTTCTTCTAGGGATCCAATACCAGCCCGCCAAATCAGAAACGAACGAGGAAGAAATGTTAACAACGCAACAATTCTTGAATGGGGATCTAATAACTAGAATTCAACGCAAACATATCACAAGCATGTCTTTTCTCTAGAAAAGCCGATCTTACTGTGCCCAACATAAAATTGTCGGGAGTAACATACCATTGAAGTCATCCATTTCGATTATTATTATATTACTCAGCAATAACCTTTCTTGGGAGAATCATTGAGAATCATCCATTGCTAAAAGTGCATCCCAAAAAGCTGGTTTTCTGTTTCAACCCGTCAAGTTAGTAAGTCTTCACATCCCTTCGTGGTAACTTTGGAGACCTGTAGAACATCTCTCTTCAAAGACTCGTTCATCTAACGAACAGGGAGGCTTTGGAACACATTGCCTAGGAAGGTGTTCCCCGAGGCATATAACCTCCAGAAATTCAAGAAGAACACCAATTTCTACCTGCTTGCCCATGGTTCTCAGGATGTTCTCAACATTGCAGGATATTCCTTTTTGTGAAAACCCCAACATAGAAAAGCAGAATATTTCAGAAGCAAGTTCAATCTGATTGTGTTGGCTGCAGGCTGCAGCGAATATATTATCGTCAGGAAAATTAAAATCTTGTCTGATTTCAATTATGCGACAACAATGTTTTCGACCATTATAAATCGCATAATAATCTTTTTACATTAGTAGCATTAACATACGATTGAGGTTGAAATTCATCAGAACATTATTTTCGGTTGATTTCGATAAAAGGTGATTATTTAGAACTAAAAGAACCGTTTTTGAGACGTGAAAAAATTAGTACTCACTGAATTTGGGTCCCAGATTACGAAAATGAAAACGAGAAGTCTGCAATCCTCTTAGTTTTTCCAAAAAAAAATCCCAAAGTTTCCGTTTGGAAGGTGAGGTTATATATAGTTCTAGCCAGTTTTATTGTAATTTCTCAATGAATACTCATTGGAAATGGTTCAATTTACAATCTCTGAGCGTTTCATGCAAAATAAAGCTTTATTTTCGTCGAAATCGACGATTTTGTTCATTGCTTACATTCGTTTGTGAGCGCCATATTTCGACCTTGAAACTGTTAATCGGCGCGAATTCTGCAACGTTGCCAATGTTTCAAGCTCGTAGTTGAATTTAAGTAGTTTCGAGATAATGACGTATCAAGGGTGTTCTCATTTCGCGCCCTTTTTTGTTGAAACACTTGAGGTGCGTTTGAGTTGACGATCGGCGGAGCGAGTAGAATAGTGAACACAGTAGAAAGAGGAGATCCCGAGCACTTTTGTCAAATCGAACACGGTGGAGTCAAAGATTGCTTACCTAACCTAACGGAAGAATTGTATTGTGACAGAAATTCGAATTTATTTTTGAGAAATAAAACTTTAAAGTAGACGTGGAGTGCGCTCAGAGCATTTCGATCGTCAACTCGAACGCCCCTTTGGAAAGAGTTTATTTGCTTGATTCAGAGCTGGAGGTACCTTAAATTTTTTATTTCCAATTTGAAATGGCGGGGCCCCGCTCATTGTTTTGTGTGTAATACACCAAGGCCCGGACGCATATTCATATCCCACGTACCGTATCGCAAACCGAATTCACCCGAAGCCGAAGTAAACTTAACGTACGAGATCGCACCCGTGCCTGCGATCTCGAACGTATTTTACCGAGTATTTTACGAATCGTATGAGATCGCTAAGAGAATCCTAAAGTTCTTGAAGAAAATAAGCGCAGATTTTTTTGCGAATTGATGACTAAGTATAGTAAGAATGAAAATAGCGACAGAAGGAGGAATTGAAATTGAGGTAGGGGGTTTTGCGTCATTTTCCCATAGTAGCAAGTAGCAATTCCAAAAATTATTGAATCATAACGAGAGGGAATTACATCAAGACGTTTTTTAACTACAATTAAAAAAATCAAATCTTCAAATAAAATAGGAGAGTGAATAATGAATTGGAAAGTGCAGTTTTTGAATGAATAAAATACTCTAAGTCGACATAAATAATCAGCATTCATCTAATGAATGGCAATAATTGTAAAAAGGAAATTATGGAAAAAGATTTTGATAATCTTAAAATATCAAAATCAGAGAAATTTCATATTTATAAATTCCTTTTACTAATAGCTTTACATAATAGTGAGCGGCAACTGAGGGATTGCGGATTGTATATAATGAAATTCATATCGACATATAGCTAAGCTAAGAAATTATGTCCACAATCATACTTTTACTTTCACAAATTTTTCCAAGCAACGATGATCCTTATCTTTGTTTTTCTTATGTTGCACAACTGATCTCAATTAAGTGATATAATTTTTTGATACCATTCTTCTTTTGACAGCTTTTAAATTCGATAACTCTTCTATTAATTCTTCTTTCCAACGGCTTTTTACTTTGTGTATCTTTGCAACAGCGACGGGAATATAATAATCACAAGATTCAATTTGCTTGTTGGCTAAGTAAATTAAGATTTATTTATTCAATTCGTTCCAGAAGAGGGTGGCCGAACTTATGAATGCAACAAAGATAACTTGGCCAATAAGAACAACTGTTAGAACAGCCCTCGAAAGCTTTTAAAAAAATACCATTTGAGAGATGCTTTCGATCATTCTTTCCGCTTCAGTATAAAATCTATTATAAAAAATATACTTATTTCTTCATCCCAATAAATAACTGAAATCTATTCACTCTTGAATTATGGTAATGATCAATTTATCCTTCTAAACGAGGCTTCACCGTTTCACGAGAACAATCAGAAAAAGAAAGAAAATTGGTGTTCAGCCGTCATGGGTTTCCAGACGAAAGACTGTTCTAAATGGCCGAAGGAAACAGCAAGCAGGAAGACATACTGCTAGCTTCACGAAAAAGAAATAAAAAGCTCTACCTTTCTCAACAAAATGCGCCAAGGAAAATATAATGTTGGGGGATAACAAATTCGTTGAATAATTCTTCCAAACTCATAGTTGTTTTCATCTATATGTTAAGTAGTTTGTTTTTCTATGTTATACATAATTTATTTTCGAGATTTGTATTTTTTGTTTGACCCAAACATCCTAAGTAGGTCCCATTCAAGACATGATTGCGACAATTTTTTTCGCTTCAGTATAAAATCTATTCTAAATATGCTTATTCCTTCATCCAAATAAATTCATAACCTGAAAGCATTTACTCCCGAATGATAGCACGCCGTTATCATTTATGAATATGGAAAAAAATCTAATTGTTAGTATTCGAACTGAAAAATAAAAGAATCGAGGTATTATTATGACGTATAAATCCCAATTCATATTCCACGATTGATATCGCCAAAATAGATGCGATCACGCACGTGGTTTATCGCGTAAGCTTCGGCCGACTCCGAGCTGCGATACGATACGTGGGATATGAATATGCGGCCCGGACCCACTAAACGCTCATTATTGAAACGGCCTCTATTATATTTTCTTTTGCCAAATTTTGCTTCGTGAATTTCAACAATTTGCCCGGCGCGCGCAAAAAAAGAAAAAAGGGGCCGTTTCAATCATGGGCGTTTAACCCCTACACTAAACATAAAATTTTGCTTCGTCAATTTCAACAATTTGCCCGGCGCGCGCCGGGCAAATTGTTGAAATTGACGAAGCAAAATTTTATGTTTGGTGTATTACACATAAAATAATGAGCGTTCAGGGGAGCCGGGCCTTGGTGTATTATTGGGTCGGGCCCCGGCACCCCTACACAAAACAAAAAATTTTGCTTCGTCAATTTCAACAAATTGTTGAAATTGACGAAGCAAAATTTGGCAAAAGAAAAAAAAACGAGGCCGTTTAACCGGACTTTGAAACATTTTGGAAAAAGGTGAAAAGGAATAATCTGCATATTAACCATATACCTAGTTGCTGCTATTTCCATAAGATATTGGAAAAGTAAACAAATTCCAACCACTACTAATTTGAATGTTACCGGCAAGTCGGTTCGAGGCATTGGCAACGTTGCAGAATTCGCGATGTTTGACAGTTTGGAGTTGGAAATATGGCGTTCCCAAACGAATGTAAACAATGAATTAAATCGTCGATTTCGACGAAAATAAAGCTTTATTTTGCATGAAACGCTCAGAGATTGTTAAATGAACCATTTCCAATGAGTATTCATTGAGAAAATAGGATAAAACTGTCTAGAACTATATATAACCTCACCTTCCAACCGTAACTTTGGGATTTTTTTTTGGAAAAACTAAGAGGATTGCAGACTTCTCGTTTTCATTTTCGTAATCTGGGGCCCAAACTTGGTGAGTACAAATTTTTTCACGTCCCAAATACAGTTCTTTTAGTTCTAAATAATTACCCAATTTTCAAATTTTGGTATGATTTCTTGAGCCTTTTTCTCATCAACGTTCCCACCTAGAATGGCTAGAATTACGGTTAGTGTTTACACTGTTTACGAAACGAACTCATTTACAGCCCTCCTCACACGAGAGATTTCCATGGATCGTCTAATTATTGTTGCCGAAATTCTATTGCTTCAGGAAATTGCGGACCCCTCTTCCTGTTTTAAGTGGGATATTCTCTTTTAGAACCTTCTCCCGTTGCATTGTCCTTCTTGCGGCAATATCATATACCCAAGCCACCTTGCTCTTTTCTTTGTACTTTGAATTCCATTCGGGGTTTCCTATAGAGTTCCAAAATCTCTTCATTAGTACGTCTTCTCTACTTTCACTCTAGTGCTCTCCTGCCACCAAATATTCCTCAGAATAGGCACCTCTTCCCTTCCCCAGATTTTACCTGAAATTCAGACTTGGACCTCCTCACAGTCAGAGAGTGATATTTTAACTATGTATGTGTAATTTTTTGTAGGTGTAGTTTATAATTTTTGCTTCTTTCTTGTATTTCTTTATTTGTTTCCGATATAACTTCGGCATCGATTTTGGGAAAAAGAATTCGAAATGAACAAGAAACAATGAATTTATTTTCTGATTACCAATTCGGCCGTTGGCATGGCGAAAGATGTCTACAGCGTGTGTAGCAATCTACAAAAGTCGCCAGCGCTTGATTGAGCAAATGCTCAGCGTAGGATAGGATGCCGCCGAAAAGCGATAGTGTGGTACCGCGGTCCGATCTTAGACTATACATCGGGTATATGGTTATTGCAAACGTAATATCGTGAAAAATAGTACGAAATGTAAAATTTGTGCAAAATTTTTCCATCCTGGATGTGGAAACAGATTGAAAAAGTGCTGTGAGGAGAAAATACCAACTAATATTTATTTGAATCCTGATGATTTATCTCCCATGATAGATGATAAAAGTGTTGACGGTGAATCATCTCATCAAGAGCTTCTACCAGCGTTGCCAGGTGTAACATAATTATCAGATTGTAACATAATTTTTCGGGAAAATAGAGTTGACCAATAAAGTGTAACATAATCGATAATTGTAACATAATTTCGGGAAATGTAACATAATTGATAATTATTGTAACATAATTTAGACAGTTCAATGAAAATTATTTACCATATTTTCTGTTTATCAAAACTTCGGCAACAAAAATATCAGGCGCTTCTTCTATTGAAATTATTTTTCTTTTGAGGGAATTCAGGGCCGGGGAATCCCAGAATTAATTCTACACATTCGATAGACGTAATAGATTGACACGGAAATAATACCTTATTCACCCATTTCAGCCAGAAAACATACGGAATCCTCGATTTTGTTGAATATTCTACAAAATTATTATTATAGAAATATTTCAAGATGGTATTCCTCTCATTATTGCGTTACCCCACAGCAGGTAGATAGTTGGTCTTTTTCGCAGTTTTGCGGAAGAGACTGTGTCATAAAAGCCATCTGGGTACCAATTTACGCTTTGCTACATCAGTCGAGCGGTACTTTTTCTATTGCGTGTCTGTAAATATGTTATTTTTTCTCTTTTTATTATGGGAATAGGGTTGAAATTCGAAAAACACAGTGCCATAATTATTGTAACATAATTTTCAGGAAAATCTGATAATTTTGGCAACCCCGTACCATAATTTCATTTCATTCATCTGGCAACGCTGGCTTCTACTGAAAATAATTCACGAGTTGGAATCGAAAAATTCACTCCTTCTCGAAAATAACTCATTGTTGAAATTCAAAATCTCCGCGCTTGAGTCTGATATCAACAATAAAAACATTGTTATTAATAACCTCAACAAAAAGTTGAATGTCAGATCAGGTGTAAACAAAAACAATGAAATAAGAAATTGTCCACATTATCTGGTAGCTCGACGGAATCATAGAAATCATAATATACTTACTTAGTAAGTATATATATTATGATTTCTAATTTCTATGGACGGAATCCCGCAACGATGTAAGTGCGAGTACGGCAACTGACCCTCTCTATAGCACGGTGGCAGCAACACTTCCATCTGCCGTTACTGAAGCGGGTACGTCTTCTGTTGCTCCCTCGCAACCACTTGCGCGGGAATCCAAACCAATTCGAAACAAGAAAAATGTTTCATCGAATATTTCTCAATCGATTTCTCAAACAAATGAAGATCAAAAACAAGAGGAATGGATTGTGTCACGGAAGAGAAAACCGCGTAAACGAAATAAAACATTGGTCGTTGGAAGTTTCGCAGGTGCTATACGCCCATTGAAGGAATAGAAAAATACAAAGCGTTGCATGTTTCTAATCTGAAACCCGACATTTCAGCTGAGAGTTTGCAACAGTTTTTAAGTCAAAACTTTTCAAATGTGGAATGCGAAAAACTCACATCGAAATTTCCGGAATCCTATTCCTCTTTCAAGGTGCTTGTCCCTGATTCGGAGTTCGAGAAGGCTCTTGATGGAACAAACTGGCCAAATAAGGCTAGTGTCCATCGGTTTTTTCAGTCAAGAAAAGCGAATCGCCCCACAGATTGAATGGTAAGACTGTAGATTATCATTCCACCGTTAGTCAATTGAAGATTGTTCAGATAAATATACAATGTATCACAAACAAACTGAACAGTCTTCAAGTATTTCTGGCCGAGGAACAACCGGATATAATTAGTATTGTTGAACATTGGTGTATGGAAGAGAACATTCATTTGATGATTTTGCCGGGCTATTCACAAGTTGCGTATTTTTGCCGCGTCCTATACAAACACGGTGGCGTCGCATTGTACGCGAAAAATGATTTGGTAACATCAAATCTGGAAGTGTCCAACTTGTCTCTGGAAATGGATTGTGAAGTGTGCGGGGTGAAGTTGCTCCTGAACAGTTCCAAAATAGTAATAATCAGTGTCTATAGGTCACCTTTGGGTAATCTCGGCATGTTTTTTGATAGACTCACTTATGTTGCGCAAAAGTACATAAATGGAAATGATTCATTGTTTGTATGTGGGGATTTTAATATCGATATCGATAAAATAGATAATAGGTCTAAAAATGTCTTCAAAGATTTTCTTGACTGTTTTGACTTGAAGATCACTTCTTTTCAGCCAACTCGAATTATTACAAATATATCTGGAAATACTTCTAACTCAATATTAGATTATATCCTAACTAATGTAGATCTAAAACTATGTAAAACCTGTGTATTCGAAGCAAATTTGGCTGATCATAGAGTTTTATCACTTGATTATTGTTGCATTTTGCCTGTAAAAATCAAAAATAAGGAGTTGAGATATATAAGACATATCTCTCAAAATAATTTGGACGACATGAACGTACTCATCCGTGAAACAAGTTTTTATAGCTTGTATAATTGTTCAAATGTGGATGTTGGTTTTGAGAATTTTGTGAGTGCGGTCAAGGGTATTTTTGAGGAATACTGCCCGCTGAGGCGCGTCGTTGGTACAATACCTGATACCATAAAGGGATGGTTAACGCCGGAAATAAGACGAAAAAGTCTAAATCTTAAGAATCTTCATTGGCTTCATTCCGAATTGGGTACTAAACGTTCATTGCAGATTTACAAAACCGCTAAATTAGAGTACACTCAATTACTTCTCAATGCTAAAAAAAACCTTCTATGCAAATCTTATAGATAATTCTCATCAGAAAAATAAGACTGTATGGAGACTAGTTAACGTAGAAACAGGAAGAATAAATAAAAACCATTAGACGATTGCAGTAAGTCAATTGCTGCAAATCGACTTCAGAAGAAGTGCGTCCGAGAATTAAGCAACCGATTAAATAAAGGCACTTACCTCAGAAATACAAGTTGACGGCGATCGTAGGTGGTCAACTACTAATTTAGCAGCTGAAAGGGGGTATAAGGAGTGGAAACAGGGAAATACCTTTCCTTTAGATGGACGTCGTTAGTAGCGACCAATTCACCAGTTACTCAAGTTCCAAGTTGCTTAACCACAGGCGAACTTATCCTTCAGAGGATAGCACAAAATATTATGGTGACGCGATCAGACGATTTTATTCTTTCTCAACGAAAGTATTCAACACGAATTTTATTCGCTTTAGAAGGCACTATTAAATTAGCTTGCTTTTAACCAACTTTTTGCACGATGTGTAAACAACGAATTGAAAATTGACATTATTATCCCTCGCGCGCACTCGCGAGGAAATACTTCCGCAGATTGTCACCAGAGTGAGACGGCTCTCGGGTCGTTGAAGGCGAAGCAAGTCACGCGGGCAAACACGTTCACGACGTAACATGCCGCCCGCCCTGAAGGATCCCTTCAGTAAGAACTGGAAGGAGTGAACAGACGAAAGAAAAAGTCATCTACTGACTTGGAAGAGGACACAGTTTGACGATTGGTCGTCGAACTGTCCCAGAAGGGGTAACAACATCAGCCACACGAATTGTGGAGTCAGCTCCGGGAAAAACAGATGATATACGGCCTATACTCCACTTTAGAGGAGGAAGATTGTCGTCTCGAATGATGACAACAGTGCCTGGAAGGACAGGGGTAGACGGCTGCAACCACTTATGACGTTGCTGCAAGGTATGCAAGTATTCCTGACGCCAACGCTTCCAGAAGTCCTGCTGGAATCGCTGGACCAATTGCCAACGAGATAAACGATTCACAGACACGGAACTGACATCATGGTCAGGAGGAGCGCTGAGGGGGCGGAAAATCAAGAAATGCCCTGGTGTGAGGGCCTCAAAATCCGAAGGGTCAGATGAGGGAAGATACAGAGGACGGGAGTTGAGGATGGCCTCAACCTGAGTGCAGACAGTGAGAAATTCCTCATAAGTGAGTTTCTGCTCGCCGATGACGCGAGTGAGATGATGCTTGGCAGATTTTACAGCGGCCTCCCAAAGGCCGCCAAAGTGAGGACTGGAAGGCGGTATGAATCGCCAATCAGTTCCGGAGGACGAAGCGGCATCGCAAAGACTCTGCTGATGTTGTGGAGCAGACAATAAGCGGCCAAGATCACGAAGGTAGTTATGAGCACCAACGAAATTGGTCCCGTTATCGGAAAAGATGACGGAAGGGTGACCTCGGCGCGCAACGAACCGCCGATAAGCAGCGATAAACGCTGGAGTGGACAGCTCAGATGCCAATTCTAGGTGAACTGCCTTGGTAGTGAAACAGATGAAGACAACCAGATATGCCTTTGTGCTGACAGCCCCTCGTAATCGCGCACTCGTGACATAAAAGGGTCCGGCGTAGTCTACACCAGTGGTAAGAAAGGCCATGGCAGAGGATAGTCGCTCGGGAGGCAGATTGCCCATTGGCTGTACCATGGGACGAGGTTTGCAGGAGAAGCATCGATTGCACCTGCGTAGTCGATTGCGTACAACATTACGTCCATCCAGAATCCAGTACCGGCGACGAATGTACGAATGAGTGGCCAAGGCGCCAGCGTGCAGGAGACGATAATGGGCATCATCGATGATCAGATGAGTGAGATGGCTTTTCTTTGGAAGAAGAACAGGATGTTTGTGTCTATACGGCAACAAGGCCGCCGACAGGCGGCCTCCAACACGAATAATTCCTTGCTGGTCACAGAAAAGGTGAAGCTTCATGATGAGCCGGAGACGAGAAGATGGTTTCCGAAGCTCAGTCAGCTCCTCGGCAAAATAAACGGATTGAACGAGACGTATCAAGCAGGCCTCCGCCTCCTGGAGCTCAACAGAGGAAAGAAAACCTGACCGAGGGGGTGATAGACCACGAGTATTCATTATGAATCTTCGACAAAAGGCGGTGACCCGCTTGAGTCGAAGATATGAGGAAAAGCGGTCAATGAAGGTGGGTTCATCGGAGATAGCCGCGAACATCAAAGCGGAGATTGGCTTTGCTTCCTCGTCCACTCGATCAGTTTGAGAGGAATCAACAGAGGAAACAGGCCATAAGGATGAGTCGAAAGACAACCAGTGAGGACCCCGCCACCACAATGGGTGATGATGAATGTCTGTAGGCATCAGTCCTCGAGAGGCACAATCAGCTGGATTGTCCTCAGACACTACATGTCTCCAGCGATCAGAGGGAATGAGCTCCTGTATTTCAGCAACCCGATTGCCAACAAATGTCTTCCACCTGTGACTCTCACCACGGATCCACGACAAGGCCACAGAGGAATCACAGAAGGCCATGCACTCAGCGCCGAGATGTTCCAACACGCGAGTGGACAGATGGTGCATGAGCTTGGCGAGAAGATGGGCACCGCATAGCTCCAAACGAGGCAGAGTTATGGCCTTGCAAGGAGCAATTTTTGATTTAGCTGCGAGAAGGGACACCTGATAATGACCAGACGATGCCAAAGTGCGGAGATAAACGACCGCAGCGTAGCCTGATTCAGAGGCATCACAGAAGCCGATCAGCCGATGCGCAGAAGAAGAAACGTCAGGGATGAATCGTGGTATGTAGAGCTCTGCCAAAGTGGGGAGCTGGGACTGAAACTGCAGCCATAGGGGCTGAACCTCATTCGAAAGAGGTTGGTCCCACTCCAGATGGAGTAGGCAGAGCTGACGGAAGAAGATTTTAGCATAGAAGGTAACAGGAGTTAACCATCCCAGGGGGTCGAAGATTCTAGCCATCTGACTCAACACGGTTCGCTTGGTGATGACCGTTGAAGTCGAACGAACAGAATAGAAGAAGTGATCAGAAGAAGGATTCCACCCAAGTCCCAGAATCTTGAGACCTGGCTCACGATCGAGAAGAAGAGGATCGGTAGAGGAAGATTCTCTACGATGATCAGCTGGAATACCGTCTAGCAGAGGAGGATGATTGGTAGCCCATTTGCGCAACTCAAAGCCGCCCGCCCTGAGCAGGTCCTGCACCTGCTGCCGCAACTCAAGAGCTTCAGCTTCGGATGAACAGCCCGTCAAGATGTCATCAACATAAATTTCATCCAGCAAGACTTGCCTGGCAGCAGGAAACTTGGGTCCGTCATCCGAAGCCAGCTGCCGAAGGGTCCGAAGTGCCAAGAAGGGAGCAGAAGAAACGCCATACGTGACGGTGTTCAGGCGATAATATTGGAGCGGTTCGTGTTTGCTGAAACGCCAGACTATACGTTGATAGTCCCTTTGCTCAGGGAGTATCAGGATCTGTCGATACATCTGTCTAATATCGGCGGTGAAGACGAAGCGATATAGACGAAAGCGAAGCAGGAGGGTGGAAATGTCCGCTTGCAGCTTCGGACCAGTAAGCAGAAGATCGTTAAGGGATTTGCCATTAGCGGATGCACAAGAGGCATTGAAGACCACACGAATTTTGTCAGGAGGATCATCTGGACGATGTACGGGATGATGGGGAATATAATATGGCTCATATCGCGGACAATCAGAAGACTCAGGGACCAGTTCCATATGGCCACTCTCGAGATAATCTCGCATGAACTCATGATAAGCGACACGAAGAGTAGGGTTGTTGTCCAAACGCTGTTCCAGTCGAATGTACTGTCTAGTCGCCACGTTGACGGAGGTGCCCAGCCGAGACGATGCCAAGGGCAAACCAACAGTGTACCTTCCATTGGAGTCGCGGGTGACATCAGCGCAGTATGTCATCTCACACTCTCTCTCGGCAGGGGTCAGCGGAAGCACGTCAGGTACCTTATCAAGTTCCCAGAAGCGCCGAACGATGTTGACAAGTTCGTGATCCGAGTGCTGTGCGGAGGGTGAAGGAATAGTTTGAAGATCAGGGACGGCAGAAGAACTTATCATAACAGAAGGTGAGATTTGAGGAGATGTGTCAGAAGATTCAGTCTTGTCACGAAGGGAAGGGCAGGCAGACTCTGAGCGAGGAGAATCAGGATGAGAAGACGGTGAAGAAGATACGGCAGATGATGACCCTGCAGAAGACGAGGGAGAAGCGTGCTGCCGTGAAACCCGATGACAACTGGGGACATGTCGAGCGCGACCATTGGCAGTGTCAGGTGAGAAGGAAACATGTTTAGTCTTCTTGCGATGGCGAGCGTAGGGCCCATAAAGCACCCAGCCTAAGGTGGTAGACAACGCCCCCGGAAGTTCAGACGATGGACACAGCGTGCCAGGAAGAATAAGATGAGGGAGCACATCCGATCCAATCAACATCCCTATGATACGAGGCAGATAGAAGAGTGGGTCAGCTAGGTTGAATTGCTGAAACTCGGGCCATCGGCCATTAAACGCTTGGACAGGGAGAGGATCTATGGGGCTGTCAACAACGTAGGCCTTGATGATAAGATGAGGGGGATCCCCTTGGTGACAGAGACTAACGTATGCGTATCCTTGGATGCGAAACTGATCTGCGTTAGTGAGGGTGCGAAGTTGAACAACTTCAGGGTGAATGCGCAGACGAAGTTTGGTGGCCCAAGCGCGGGTGATTAATGTGTGTTGGCAGCCTGAATCGAGAAGAGCTCGGCCGAATACAACATTCCGCTGGTTATCTAAGCGGATCCAGGCGGTAGGCATAAGGAGGCCAGGATCTTTGGTCTGGCGCAAGGAAGATCGCGGAGATGAAAACAGATGACTATTTGGCAGGGTTAGATGACGGCGAGATGACCATACTCGAAGTCATTCGGTACCACTTCCGGATGAGTGGCAAGAATTACGGGAAGATGTAGCGGGGGAAGCCCGATGAGAAGCTGAGCCTGCCGATGAAGGTATATTACGCAGTCTACCCCTCACTGCAGTGCCCCGAGAGGAGGAGGCACGGGCTGGCGGGTCTGATGTAGCAGAAGATTGAGAAGGAGGCTGATTCGATGGTTTCTCCTCCGGTTGGGTACCAGAAGAGGGCGTGGAGCCCGCAGAGGCTAGATGAAGTATCGTATGGTGACGTCCCCCGCATGTGTGGCAGCACTGATCCGAACCACAATCAACAGTGGCGTGGAACGATGACATGCAATTTCTGCATAATCGCCTCTCAGTTACGAAAGATCTTCGCTGATGAATGGTCATGGCTTTGAATTCACGACACTGTCGAATGGAGTGGTTTGCCGAGCAGAACACACATACAGACGACGAGCTAGAGGCTTGAGGAGGACGTACCCCTGTATAGGCATGACGACGAGAGGACGGACCAGCTGAGGAGGGAGCAGACGATGAAGGAGCAGACGCTAACCCCGCTGGTGATTGGGTTCTGGTCGGCCTCTTTGGCGCAGACGCACGGAATGAGGTGATGGAAGTGCTTTCCAACACTCGCAATTGTCGATTAGTAAACTCGAGCAATTGTGCGAGATTGGGAAACTCATCAGAGGATAACTGCCCTTCGAACAGCTGGCGAGATGGTATGTCCAGGTTGCGCAAGGCAAGGGAAAACAGAAGATAATCGGCCAGATCTGGAATGGACAATGCCTTGAGGGCGTTGATGGCATTTTGATGCGTGGTGGCGAATTGTTGTAATTGGGGCAAGGAAGAAACAGATGCAGGCCGCGAATCCAATATCTGGTTTACATACAAGTCAGCCAGCCGACGGGGATTTTGGTACCGAGCGTAAAGGGCCTGATAAGCTAAAGGGTAGTTTAGGGAATTTAGTTCGAAGCCGGAGATGACAGAAGCCGCTTCACCAGATATAGCAGAAGTTAAAAGGTGAAATTTCTGAACAGGCGCCAGGGAACTGTTCAGATGCACAAGAGCATCGAAAAGTGCGATGAAGCTGGGCCATTCTTCGATTTTGCCATGAAAACATGGCAACTCGACCCGAGGAATTGGAAGGTCCACAGGGGATGACCCGGTCTTTGCGACCGACGCAGGTGCAGTCAGCTGACTATGAGCAGCGCGGATCTGCAGACAGATCTCAAAGAATGCCGCGAATTTCGATGGCGACCTGTCCCGATCCGCCTCCTCCAGCTGAGAGTTCAGTTTAACTATCAACTCATCAGCTTCTTTGAAGGCCTTCTCGATTTTAAATAACTCAGCCAGGCACATATTGGCCACATCCGATTCAGTAGTCAGCCCCTTAATCAACTTAAATAAGGTTGAAGCTGCTGCGAAAGCATTTTCTCGCTTGATGATGAATTCACTGATCGTAGCTTTCAATTTATCCGTCGACGGCATTTTTACTTCGCGAGCAACCCCGGTAAGTAAAATGAATTCCGAAGATGTTACCGGAATGAACAGACGATTAATGCGAATATGATAAACAGATGATAACAAAAAACAAATAAGAATTCCACTGTTAAATTTCCCGAATGAAATTACTACAATGAGAATTGAAAGATGAATAATTGAATTAGAATTTAAGATCTAAAGGTCCCTGGTTTCGGCACCAATAGACGATTGCAGTAAGTCAATTGCTGCAAATCGACTTCAGAAGAAGTGCGTCCGAGAATTAAGCAACCGATTAAATAAAGGCACTTACCTCAGAAATACAAGTTGACGGCGATCGTAGGTGGTCAACTACTAATTTAGCAGCTGAAAGGGGGTATAAGGAGTGGAAACAGGGAAATACCTTTCCTTTAGATGGACGTCGTTAGTAGCGACCAATTCACCAGTTACTCAAGTTCCAAGTTGCTTAACCACAGGCGAACTTATCCTTCAGAGGATAGCACAAAATATTATGGTGACGCGATCAGACGATTTTATTCTTTCTCAACGAAAGTATTCAACACGAATTTTATTCGCTTTAGAAGGCACTATTAAATTAGCTTGCTTTTAACCAACTTTTTGCACGATGTGTAAACAACGAATTGAAAATTGACATTATTATCCCTCGCGCGCACTCGCGAGGAAATACTTCCGCAGATTGTCACCAGAGTGAGACGGCTCTCGGGTCGTTGAAGGCGAAGCAAGTCACGCGGGCAAACACGTTCACGACGTAACAACCATAATAAAATTTCTTTATTTCTAGATGGTAGCCTATGCGAGGATTCCAACATAGTCGCGGAATCGTTCTGTAAATATTTTTCCACTATAGCTTCAACTCAGCTCGTAAAACATTTCGGGGGGTCACTATCTCAATCTTGCACAACTTCCAAGATGTTAAATAATAACTTCTATTTCTATCCCGTTTCAGAAGATGAGGTTAAGATTGCTATTAAACTGCTGAATAACAAGAAAAGTACAGGAACAGATTTTCTATCAACCAGGGTTTTGAAAACAATTAGTGACTCCATTGCTGGACACTTCGCTCATTTAATTAACTTGTCTGTGTCCAGTGGTAAATTCCCCACCATTTTGAGGAAAGGAATAGTTGTTCCTGTTCACAAGAAAGGGGATCCACAAAACATAGCTAATTATAGACCCATAACAATATTAAGCAATTTTTCGAAAGTGTTTGAGAGAATAGTTCTTGACAGAATGCTAACATTTTTGAATAAATTTAGTATTTTCACTGTCTCTCAACATGGCTTTAGACCAGGTCATTCAACAGTAACAGCAGCTTTCTCATTTGTGGAAGCTGTCTACAAAAGTTTAGACGAGGGTCTGTACGTTGTGGGATTACTTTTTGATCTCTCTAGAGCTTTCGACTCTCTGACTTTTTCTTTTATGTTAGATAAATTTTATAATTTGGGATTCCGGGGTATATTTTTAGAATGGTTGAATAGTTTTATATCTGAACGCAATATGTCTGTCAGGGTTAATGGCAGAAGTTCAGATGAATGTAGGTTAGAGCTGGGGGTTCCTCAGGGCTCGGTGCTTGGGCCACTACTATTTTTTTTATTCATTAATGATTTACCAGACCATATAATGGCAGCTTTGATTACACTTTTTGCATCAGATGATACAACGGTTCTGGTCACGGCGCGGAGCCTTGAGGAGCTTACGGTGTTATCCAATACGATCGTCAAAATGTTCACTGATTGGTGCACTAAAAACAGGTTGATGGTTAATATTGAGAAGACTATCTGTATTCATTTTGGTTTGAAACCTGTTGGTAGAAATTCCATTACAGTATCCCATGGAAACACACAAATAACATCAAAAGAATTTACTAAATTCTTAGGGATTTACATAGATGACAGTTTGCGTTGGTGTCAACACATTGAGGTTGTGTGTAAGAAGATTAATAGTTCCTATTTTGCACTGTACAGAATAAAGAACTTATTTCCTTTGAGATCTGTATTGGATGTATATTACTGTCTATGCTATCCTCATATATCGTTCAATATTTTGATTTGGGGTAGTTCATCTGAGCTAAGCAGAGTAATGATATGTCAGAAAAGAATTGTTAGGATGATTTTCGATATACATCCGAGATCATCATGTAGACCTTATTTTGTGGAGTACTTACAATATTATGACTGCCGCTTGTTTGTATATATTTAGAAATTTGTTATATGTTAGGAGCAATTTGAAACAATTCACCAAAGTAACTAGTTCTCACTATGCTACTAGGAATACAGATTTGTTGGCTGTGCCAATTCATAGAACTTCAAAATATGAACATTCACCTTCTTATCAGGGCATACGGCTGTATAATCACTTACCAGCTTATTTGAAATCATTGAATTCAAATGGGTTCAGGAAATCGATCAAGCAAATATTATTGCAAAGAGGCTATTATTCAGTCTCTGAATATCTCAGTGACGATATATTGGCTTCATGCTCTGCTAGTGGAGAGTGATGCACAGTATTCTTGGAATGATGTATTTGTTTTATTTATTTTTAAGTGACCTGTCCTATACTTTGTTGTCTTAAGGGATCAATAAATTTATTATTATTATTATTATTATAGTCAAAGGGTCCGATCAGCTTAAAGTCGTGCCACGTCCTCCAACCCCTCAGCACTCATGTTCGCTTCGAGCAGAGCATGCACGGCTCATATAAGCCAATCTGATGAGTCGTATGAGCAGACTTGGGCGAAACGTTGAGCTATTAATGATAGATATTCTGAATTTTTATTTTCATAAGCGTTTGAAGTTGAAATGAGATGAATATATAAATTGATTGTTATCAACGTTTTATTGCAGACCTCGCCATTCGGAAACGTCTCGACTTCATACCAACAAGCTATATCCCCAAGAGAAAGGAAATTAGAGGGTATAATGAAATTTTTAAAGGTAGTTATGGGACGGTTTGCTCTCTAACTGTGAACTGAATTACAATTATAATAAGTCAAAATTAACAAAACTGAGAGGACGTTTATACCTCATTTTCGAGTATTTTTCTCGACTCCTAACACACAAAACATAATTGGTAACAGATAGATTCAATAGTGATATAATAATATAATATTATCGACTAAGTATTTCCCTCGTCTTAATTTCCACCAATCAGAAACGTGCAATATTGAATCACAAATGGTTCCTAGATGGAAAAACTGTATGGCAGCAGCTGTTAACAGTTTTTTTCGAATTTACCCGCGGCAAAACTTGACAGTTGCCAACGAAAATTAATAATACAAATACATTCTCCATTCACTTCTATAAAGTATCGCGGTTGGCCAAGTTTTAGATTTGTCCAGTTTTTTTAACTGAAAAAATCGCAGGTTGGCACTTGAGAATGACATTACATCAATGAATAAATCTCGTAGATGTTGCCGACGTTTATTTTTCATTATTAATTATGAAGCCTGGAAACTAAGAATGCCGAAGGTAGTTTCGGAAAAGCAGAGGAAAAGTATCAGGAAGTGCTATTTAGAATTGAAATCCACGCACTCTAACAGTAACCCTGATAATTTTCTCAAATTCATTATTTTCCCGAAGTAAATGAACATTTTGTTAAATACCTAATTACTATGACATATATGTAGAAATGGCAACGTTGCTTGTTCAACTGACAGAAGAATGACTATAACCTAACATTTTTAAATTATACACGGTGAAATGTGTCAGAATTCCATGGCCAACCGGTATACCAACTTTATAAAAGTGAATGGAGTATACATAATGCATCCAGAATGATCTGGTACTCATGAAATAGTCTTGTCAAATATTCCATTCGGGCATCTAACTTTTCTTGTGAAAAAAACACAATGCAAAGTAATATTTTTTACCAAAAAGCATTAGTGCAGGTGCATTCGGATTTTTGTTGCCACCACCACTCAGGCTTCTTGTTAAAATATTACTTAGCAACGTGTTTTTTCGGAAAAATTGGATGCCCTCATGATTTTACTTACGTGCCTCAATGAAGCAAAGACAACCATGGTCAGATTTGATACTATTGTACCGCAAAAATTCGACGAATTTCGAAAATGATCCAAAATACCCAGTTTCAACATTTTTTGATGGGCTATGGCAGCAATATCGTAACACAACCAGGACGGATCAGCTGGACTTGTCGATTGGCTTAATATCATGTGATCCGCGCGAATGTACATGTATGTACATAATGTAGAGTTTTCTGCATTCTGCCTAATTTCCTAAAAAAGTCTCTAATGTTTGGAAACGCCAAAGCAATAGGTAAATGCCGTTTGTCCCTCTTTCGATCTGTACCTCTGCGAAAGAAGCCATTAGAGTATATGATTAGCTAATAGCACATTTCCACGATATTCGATCTGGAAATTAACCTACTTCACTATCAAGCAGAAAAACTTCAAAGGAAGCATCCATCCTACCTTCTTTTGTCTTATCGTTTTTCTCTACCCTCTACCGTGGCCTCTTCACCGCTCAAGGGTGCTTTCGCTGCATCGCTTTTTAATAAATCAGAATTGGTAATAAATGGCTGAACACACTTCACGTACAATTGTTGAAAAAGTAAGCTCATAGAAAAATACGAATGAAATAAATTAGGGAATACCTAGTATAGCTAGACATCGTGGAGAAATAAAAGGTAGGTATAGGTTGCCCTCATGGGAGCGGTAAAAAAAACTGCATCGACAAGGTTCTCTTAAAAAATTATTATGCCTTTATCGGAAAAAATCGATATTTGTTTTCAGAAAACATAAATCGGATGAAAATATATTGAGTATACTTAGCAGGAAGAACTGAAAATATTTGGTTTACCATAATTTACAATTAAGGTTTTTATCAATATGAAAAGATTTTTCTGGGCTCATTCTCAATAAATGATAGTTATGGAAAATGGAAGAAACTTTCAAATACCATATTTGATAAAAATAGGTAGTTCGCATTGCCATCGCCATCTGACAGTTATTACTGAAACTTACTAGATTTGCAATCTTTCAAGTAATGAATAATATGGAAATACCATTCAATGAATAGAATCAAATACGTAATTCATTCGAAAATATCCATTTTTCGAATTGAAATTGAGATTTTTTTTGTACTTCGTACAACACCGCAAGGTGGCACACTGTAGATTGTAGGCAGCTGCAATAGCAAATAGTGATCTTTGACAAAGCTACACTGTGCACCCTGTCACAGTGGCAAACTATCAATTTTCTTTTGAAGATAATCTTGAGTTTCATGAATAATTTATTCCTTCATTTACGCAACTAACCTCCCTTTGCGCAATGGGTGGCGAAGCTTTCATTGTTTATTGTACAGAAACAATGCGAAATTTGAATTCATATTTTTATCCACTGAATGAACCAAAGATTAAAATTCAATCTTTGGAAGAAAGTTCACTCAATCCTTCATCTCCCACTGAACTGGGCTTTGGCTATACAGTCTCATGTAACTGTTATGAATACGACCATTTCATATTTTGAAAATACCAATCTAATTCGTATTCTTATAATATGTTCAGGCCCAAATTACTGTTTCCAATCACTCTTAGATTCACATATTTTTATGATTTCAGGATAATAACTGAGGCATTATGGAACTTAGTCTCTTTATTATGGCAATGACCCACATTTATGTTATCATAAATTCAATATAAAACTTAAGCAATTTACCTAATATTCTGTTCTGATAAAAACATTGATCAACAGTTGTTTCGCTAACACTGGGAACTATGTGCTATTATATTCTTGCAATGATTGGTTACTATAAGTATGTAGGAGTTTATATCTGCAATGAAGCTGCTTAATTTTCCTATGGAGATTTTGGCACTGAAGCTCTGATAACATTATTTTCTTCCTGTTTGGAATGATAAATGACAAGTATGAGTGATTTAAGAATGAAAATGTAGACGTCAACCACTAATCCCCTATTGTTAATATGGTATAAAATGCATAAATATGAAAGTCTTCAAATTTTCTCAAAATAAATAATTAATTGAATAACAAACATGGCTTTTATTAAAAGTGGAATTTATGAGCAATTTATACGCAACATTTATTGAGAGTCGATTTCAAACACCACATATTTTTAATATTATATTAACTAGTGGAGGCAGAACTCCATGAGATATTTAATAAATTATAAAATTTCCGGAGACACTCAAGTAGTCAGATATCATTATTTATGTAAATAAAGATCGTCAATTTCCCAATTCTGTCTTGATCTAAACTTCACAATTTCTTTTTGAATCGCAAATGTTTACCGAGTGCATTAATTCATAAAAATATGATGAACTCCCAGGAGATTAACTTTTATTGTTTGCTGCAGAATTTGAATGAAATATTTCTGATTTATGGTAATAAGTAAGCTAAATTTTAAAATCAACATGAAGAAATTCAATACATACCCAATGATAAAAATATTTACACTGTGTAAGCCTTCCACTGTATTTACACTAAATGAATTGTTATGAGTGCCTCCCAACCTGAATAATTTGAAATCAGTTCAAGATAAATTTCGTACATTGTATAAACAATCAATCCAATCAATTCAGGAATTGTTTTCAAGAAGATGGACAATTAAATTCATTAGTAACAGTGAGAAATGATTCTAGAGCTTTGACGGCTCTCAATTCAATCGGCTGACATTTGTAGCAATGAGTTGATAGTACCCTCCTTATTTCCTCTATTGGCTTCAAACACACTTTTGATAACCTCCTTATCAATGCTTGGAAACATCTCCTCGATTTGTTTTAATTCAGATTCACTCAGAACTGGTATCACAGGAACCTGCGGGTTTGGGGCTGTGTAAACTCTTAAGGGAGTGGGGGTAGGACCTCCTAACAGTGTTGGTTGTATGCCAGCTCCAGTACCCACATTTGGTACAACCATAATAGGCCTTTCAGGTGCATAGAATGGAGGGCTCACCTTGAATATTTTGAAAATATAGAAAAAAGATAATTCAAACATTAAATAAAGTAATATCATATTTGCAAAAGTGAATTGTTCTTTGTAATCGGAATACCTACAGCTCAGACTGGAATACGAGAACAACATGATATTCACATCTAGCCTATTCTGTTGGCATTATCAAACTGATTAAAATAAATGTAACAAAACAAGAACAAATCATATTAGACCAATACAGCAAATTTTTAGATTTTGCATTGAAATGCCAGTAAAATTAGGGTCACATCATCTCATATTTTTTTTGACTATGAAACCATTTAAGTATACCAACGTTGAGAAATTGCAACATGGCAACTATAAAAGGACTTCAAACTCATTTTAATAAATCTTTTGTACAATAATAGACTTACGGTGGGTGTCACAAAGCCTAATCACCAGTGTTCAGAGATTGATCTAGAGTCAACTCGATATGGCAGTTCAAATATCAGAGAATCAAGCCGTTGATCACTACTGAATACTCTTTGTGAAACCCTCCATTTGAGACCTGGACTGTTCCATATACTCTCGATATTGACAAAGACAAAGCAATATTTGTGACAATTCATAACTCTTTTCTGCCTATTGTCTAGTCTACAACGAATGTCAAGCTATCAGTGTGACAATCAGAATTCCAGGAGAAAGAGCACTGGTACAACCATTAATTGACCTCTTTCATACTTCTTCAACTGCGTTTTGTTCCAATTATTAAGGGAATGCCCAGTCCACATCTTTCAAGCCGGACTCCCACTACTCGTGTATTTGGCAAATATTTGCCACTTGCCTATATTTGGCATGTAGTGGGAGTGGTTCACTCGGCCAATTCTTGTACAATTATTTGTAATGGGAGCACTGTACTTGTCATTCAAGTTTGAATACTTGGCCTACTTGCCAAATATGCAAATAATTGCGTACTTGCCAAATATACGAGTAGTGGGAGTCCGCCTTAAGAACATATCTGGGTTCAATGAGCCTACTAGCTTTAGTTCACTGACCTGCTGAATATTGACTGACTAATTCACAAACTGAAAGGAGTGTTCCTGTTGGTGAACTCTTTTGCTGTATTCATCAATATGGCAAGTTTGGTAATTTCTAAACTTTTTTCTTATGTATGAGTTATTCAAATATCACATATTCGTAAATAAGAAACTATCAATGAAAAACATTCCTTTTCCTTATCAAATACTCACAGTATAACTCAACACCAAATTTATCATTCCTTCTACGCCCTCTCCTTGTTTTCCTGTTAAAGGATACCAATCCTCATGAGTTTCCCCAGCCAAAACTTGCTGCGGAATCACAATTGTTGCCCATGCTATCAGTTCATCCATAGTGAAAGAGCACTCATCATATATTTCAACTGAAATTGCATTTATACCTTTTGGAAGCATACTGAAAAACCCGAAATCAGGTAAAAAATGGGCCAAATTCAAGGTAAATCATCTCTAACCATTGTACCACCTTATTCCATTTGGGTGTTTTTCCTCCGTTAGAATCAGTGTTGGTTTCATAAACGTAATGTCCTACTCTCAATCTGCAGTAGGGATCCATTCGTGTCATGCCATAATTCTTGGCTAATTTTGCTTGTACTACTGTTATACTCAATCTTCCCAAAGTCTGAGCTGTGTAAGCTTGGTGAAGGGCTATGGCGGCCTGTCTATCTGCAGCCTCTTGTTGTTGTTGCGGCGAAACAGAAATACGTAGGAATTCTTCAGGTAATTGCCCAACTAAAACCTTGAATATTAAAGATGTAAATAATATAAAATTTTTGATATGGCGAATAACATACCCTATTACGTCTTTCTTTAACTTTATCGGTTACAGCTGAAGCCATACTTTGGTTTTCGTTTAATTACACGTTATATTCAATCCGCTTCGTATCAAATAAATGATAATTCGAAGGATATTTGCTAATAATACAAAACAAATGTTTGGAATTCTCACAATGTTATGACTGGAAATGACAGGTGATAGATAAACAGCTGATTAATTTCAGTCATAGTCATAAGGCCAATTTTTGCGTGTTACCGTGTTACAAGTCCGGTTATACTATCGGTAACAGTGCGGTTACCCCCACTTATCATCAATTTCAAGTTCTTAACACGGTTATGCATCCTCGCTAAAATACATTTCTCTCTTGTTGGTTTTCGCTCCAATATTAATTTTCTAGTTTTGAATTATTTTTACATTTTCAGAATACTTATTATTCACTTCATCTGCAAAAAAATGGATCAGACAGATCTTTTTTTCCTCTGAATGGAATGTTCAATTATTTTGTATTCCCAAGCGACTCGGAAATTTCACATTGGATAAGCGGTGAAGATGAATTAAACAAATTTCTCTTCTCTAAATGGCAAAAACCCCTTCATCGGTCGAAATAAAGTGAAGCAAGAATAAAATTTGGAAAATTAGGAAATATAGAGGATATAAAAACAATACATTTATTATTTTGTTTAATTAAAGACTTTCTTTCACATCATGCTAATTTGGTGTTGGAGATAAATAAAAAATATAATAAGTCAAAAAAATTGCATACCCTTTGATATACAAAATGAAAAACCAAGCAACTGAAGCAACATGCGAAATATATTCGTTTTTGGCGCGAATTCAGATTATAACCGCTCCAGTTACCCTGCTTCCTGCTTCGGAACAAGGTTACAGATTTCTCAACAACGGGAACAATGATGACGTAATACGGCTACGTCATAACACCTTCCCCTCTATTACCGCTCTCGCAAAAATACAAACGGTATCAGAAAATCGTAACCGGCTGTGACCGTTTGTAAAACGGTAACACGCAAAAATTGGACTATAGAGTTAATGTCACAGAATTGAATAATGGTCAGGGCCGTACTCTCGGCAAGGATATTCACTATTATAAAGTATACCGGTTGGCCATGGAATTCTGACACATTTCGCTCTGTATATTTTGAAAATGTTAGGTTATAGTCATTTTTCTGTCAGATGATTGAGCAATGTTGCCCTTTCTTCATAAGGGTCGTAGTAATTACGTATTTATCGAAATGTTTATTTACTTTGGGAAAATAATAAATTTGAGAAAATAGTAGGTATGTGAGGGCTGAAGGACTTAGGTCAATTGCCTTAAATACATTTATTTATTTATTCATTTTATTACGTGAATTCAATGATTTCAAAGACCTGGCGAATATGGAGGAAACTTTTTTCTCTGATCGAAATTTTTTCTCTTCGGAGTATATCGACCCGGGTCATTTTATTCACTAATTCGGACACGTAGATTACGAATCTGTAATTCGAATTCTCCCTTGGCGCGTACTTTGGGAAATAATCGACCTTGAGTTGAAAAATCGCAAAAATTAGGTAATTTTTGGATTGCCGTATTACCCAGAAAAATTGATTTATACAGATGCTGATTTTTTTGCCTTTAGACTGATCCTTTGTGAATCAAAATAACCAATTTTCATCTATCAGAGTCGAACAGTTATGATTTTCTGATTTTTTTCGCGAAGGTCCAAATTTTCATCTTCGAAAAAAGTTAATGTAGCTTGTATAGAATCAGCACCTGTCTCCCTATTTCTATACATTCTTCTGAAATATTCATGGGTAGAGAAATTCGCCTATTTAATTGAAAAATATTTATTAGGCTAACAACCTCAGTATTTTCTAACAGGAAGAATTACAAAAATTACCAGTTTCTAATTTCATACGTCAAACTTGAGATACTTCACAATTCGGGCCTTTTGATTGAAGAGCTTGCACGACGTGGCATACGGGTGTGGAGTTAGCAGCCTTTTTCTTGCAATTACTTTTCAATTCTATCACAGGGGAATTCGAATTTTGTTGAGTTTTCAATGGAGCATCTGTATTTTGTGGAATGTATTTCGATACACAAATAGCGTAGCTCTCGCTCATATTCGATGAATTCTGTTTTCTTCTCTTCCAAGACTGCTGAAACTGAAACACACTTGCTTTTATTGCCACATCCTGAAATAATTTTTTCAATGCATAGTTATACATATCTCGCATGCAAGAGGCCTAAATCCCAAAAAAATTCTCTCGAAATACTCTATGGCCCTATGGGTGCTATTGGTGCTAATTGTAATTTGAATTGTGGGTTTTCAGCGAGGAGAATAAAAGCTTTTTGATAAACTTAAACATTCGTTGAATTGAACATATTATGCCATTTGTCATCAACAAATTCGGAAACCTATAAATGAATTTTCTTTTCGTCGATGTTCGCCAAATCGGGAAATACAAGCAAAGTGATATTTATTTCTGGGTCTTCGGTGTTCTTTTTACCGTAAAGGCTTTTATGGCATTGTAGCGTCTCACTTCAATTGAATGCCAATCCTATGTCCACCAGAAATGCGCTGCCGCCTTTGAAACTGTTGTATAGATAAATTGATTTTAATCATATTAGATCGAACCCTTGAACTGCAATATTGTTCCATATGCCTTTAGTTACAATTATCGTTCTTTGTTTGAAATCACCCAATGTAGTGATTTATGGGTCAGCTATTAAAGGATTTCTCAACCCTAGAATTTAGGTCGAGTTCGGGTTTTTTGAAACAATAACCATGTCCTGTGAACCTTCATTCAGTTTCTCAGTATGAGCTCATAAAACTAAATATATGGTGACATTTTCATTGTAGTTCAAGTTACATTTGGGAACACATGGCAGGATCGAATACCAAATCATCCAAGGTTTCTCTCATTGGTCTGTAGATTCAAGAAAGGAGTTGTTTTACCCATAGTCAAAAATTGCTAATGAGAGTAATGAGACCACTTTGTTTGCTTAGCGAGGCGTTTTTCGATTCTGACACCCAATCAATTGTTGATCTTTTCCACTTTCATTCAAAGGAAATGGACCTCCCTGATTTTCCAGCTTGTCTTTAAAACCCTATGTTACAGAGACAAGCAATTTTTAAAGTATTAATAATCGAACAGTAATGATTCCGTTGTAATTCAGAATCGCCGGTAATTAATCAGTTGTAAATCACAACAACACCTTGCTACCTCGCTATACATTTTCATATAGAAGATAATATATTTCATAATGCCTCCTTGCTATACGTTTTCATATAGAACGTTGAGTTGATAATCGTCGGTAAATAATCAGTAATTAGTCAGTAATCAGATCACTTTACTCCCTTGCTATACATTTTCATATAAAAGGTTGAATTTATAATTTTATACATATTACACTTGTATAATCGTTTCGTCAAGAAAATAGAGTTTGTTGTTTGTTGAGAGTGCGTTCACATTTCACCACTTCCTCATCCTCTTCGTAGTTGTTATCTGAGTATGGATAACAACTCACAGCAGTAATCATCAAGATGACCATAGGGTGCATATACACTGCGCAAAAAAATTAACGCACATTGTGGAAATCTCAAATTTATTCTACAACTGGAGGTGTTCTCAATGATAATTATTTTTATCAGAATTATGCATGCATATGTTATTCACTTTCAACGTTTTTCTTCAATACAGATGTTTTCTTCCAGCAGGAATAAAAAAGATGATATTATCAGATTTTGAATGTATCGGCTCCTTTCTGAAATCAGTTGTTCTCGATCAATTCTAGTGATCAATAGTTTTTCTTTCGTTGGATTTTCTACACTCGATCGCTATGCAACGCGAAACACGCAATTTGACCCAAGAGGAGTGTGCCCAAGCGGTAGAGTTTTGCGAGAAGAAGGGTGGACATACATAAGAATTGCAGAAAGGTTTGGAGTTTCCCATACAAGTGTGTCCAGAATGTTGCAGCGATTCAGGGAGACAGGTATGAATTTCCGAAGACCAGGACAGGGTAGACCACGGGTAACAACTGCCATTCAAGAACGTTACTTGAGAGTTTCTTCGTTGAGACAACGGTTTGCAACCGCTCGCCTCCTTCAAAATCAGCTTGAGCAAACTCATGAGGTGCAAATTAGCACCCAGACAATAAGAAATCGCCTCAGAGAATATGATTTAAGGCCTCGTGTCGCGGCAAGAGGCCTAGCTCTTACCCAGGGCCGTATCTAGGGTGTGGCCAAGTGGCCCCCGCCACAGGCGCAAGGTCCGCAGGGGCGCCAAAAAATATCAAATGAAAAAAAAAATTTGAGCGCCAAAAAAATTCAAAGAATAAAATATAGAAGCGCCAACAAAATATTCGAGATAACATGGTTTTCATGTATACGCCAAAAATATTTTTTTGCGTAAGGAGCGATGTCACGACTCCGCCAGGGCCTCTATTCTTGAAAACCAGGGAGTAGAACGATCGAGAGAACGGTGACGTAGCCCTACTAATCAGTAGGGCCACGTTACCGTTCTCTTGACTGTTCTACTCCCTGGTTTTCAAGAATAGAGGCCCAGGCAGTAGCGTATATAGAAAATATTTTCGGGGGGGGGGCCCGAAATATTTTCGGGGGGGGCCCGAGATGCTTACACCATCAAATGATCCAATGGTTAGATTAGGTTAGATGAATATTATTAGATTTCGGGGGGGGCCCGGGCCCCCTAGGCCCCCCCCCTATATACGCCACTGGGCCCAGGTAGGATGTGAAAGCCGACCGCGTGTACATAGATGTGTCCGCTGACAAGCCAAAAACAGTGTTGCCGCACCAAGCTAAAAAATAGTAGTAGATTGGAGGTTGAAAGCGGAGTAGATACATACCAAAGCGGAGTAGATACATGCTATTCAAACTATGACTGTTGACGATTTACAGAAAAGTGTTGCAGATCTTGCAATGAAGTATCCTTTGGATTTAAATGCACATGAGTTTTCAGTGGAAATCGAAAGTTTCAAATTTCAAAGTAGCCTAATTTTAGAAAACTTGAATGAAATGGGACCTTTACAAATATTGAGAGGTATATATGATCTGACTCTTGAAAATATTTATCCCAATCTGGAAACGGCGTTGAGAATATTTTTGAGTTTGCCAGTGACAAGTGACAACTGCCACATGTGAACGTTCCTTTAGCAAACTGAAACTTATAAAGTCGTATCTTCGTTCCTCCTTGGGACAAGAGCGATTATCAAATATGTCAATCCTCGCCATCGAGAAAGAAGTGACATGTACCTTAGATTACTCTGAATTAATTGATATATTCGCCGAAGCAAAATCAAGAAAGGCGAGGTTTCGAACATATTCCTAATAATATGATTGTGATTAACGATTAGTTCTTCTAGTCAACTAACCAAAAAAACATTTCACTTTGCGTTTGCAGTGTTAATGAATTTTCAGTTGAAAATTTTTTATTTTTCTGTTTTGTTTTTAGAATTCATATTATTTTTATATTTAAATATTTTATTTGAGATGAGTATTTTAATGTTTTCAATAAAAATAGGTAAATATCCATATTATTGTGTATTATTTCGAATTTGTGACGAAAATATCTGAATAATATTATGAAAAAATATTATAATATATATATATGAAACCCTTAAATATTAATTTAAATATATATGTATAAATATATTTAGTTTATTTAAAACTAAAAAAAAATTTGAAACATGATGAAAAAAATTTACGCCAATTTGGGGGCGCTGAAGAAAATCTTGCCACAGGCGCAGTAGTACCTAGATACGGCCCTGCTCTTACCCCAGCCTATCGAAGGGCGCGTTGGATTTTGCGAGAGAGCATATCCATTGGGAAGAGGCCGATTGGGAAAGAGTTCTCTTCACAGATGAGTCCAGATTCTGCCATTGTGATCGACGTTCCCTTGTATACAGACGTCCACATGAAAGATATGCTCAGAGCGATTTCCTGAATGCTACTGGTTTCGGGGGAGGATCGATTATGGTATGGGGTGGAATATCTTTGACTGCTCGTACAGACCTAGTGGTCATTGATAATAGAGCTATGAATGCTGATAAGTATACAGGGTGAGTCTTTGACTTGTACATATATTTTAACTGTAGATTCCCCTCATCAAACGAAAAACTTTATTCCCATACCATTTTTCAAAATTCGGTTTCGTTTGGAAGATACAGGGTGTCGAAAATCCACGAAAAAAACACTTTCCTGTTCATATCTCCGGAACCGTTATTTCAAATGAACTGAATTTTGGTCCATTGGTTACTCTATTCATGGTGCATATTCCTCAATCGAAACTTATTCAATATCTCTCCTAGTTTAAAAGTTACAGGGTGGTCGACTCATAAATTCATGCAAAAACACTATCAAATCACTTGAAAAGGATAAACGGTTCATATTTTCGAAAGAATCAACCATTTTAGAGAATAAAAGTATTCCTATATTTTTTCACTAAAACGCGTCGTTTTCGAGTTATTCCTAAATGTATACGAAGAAATTTGAGGAAAAAATCATGAATTTCATAAAAAATCTGAATGCTTTCCTGGATTAAATATCATCGAATATTGTTTCTTCTCTGGTCTCTTAACAAATTAACAATGTTGTCAATGTTTATCAACTGAATTCCGAGAAGCATGAAATTACAAAGTTTATAAGAAGTTTCTATTGAAAATTTATTGATACCCGTCCTTCAGGAGAATCTATCTTCTTAACAATATCCTCTTGGAATTTTTAATCGACCCTACACTGTTTTCACATCACATTCATCACCTGTTTGCTTTATTCTCTGCAAACTTCAAGTAAATAAATAAATAATAAAACGAATCCATGTAGAAAGGTTATCGCGGCGTCGTTCATTGTAATCACAGACTGTACTGTGGAGACACAGAAGAACGTCTTGTCTTGTCTTGCGTGGCGGCTATATCGCACTCGCAGCCGGCAGCGCACTTAAATTTAGATCGTAGCGCTGTATCGGCGAGAATCAGAACTACTCGTTTGGCATTTCCAAAGAGCAATGCGTAGAAGCCTCTGTGATAGTTCTTCCGTTAACGATAGGGGACGTTCTGCTTTCTTGAGTTCGCCTATACCATTGTTGAAGAGTAAATCGTCAATCTGGCATCGTCTTCTCTAGAATTCTATGATATATCATCACAGAGGAATGGATTAGGTTAGGTCATTGACCTCGAATCATATGACTTTGATTAATGGAGTTAGGATAGGTTAGTGAGAAACTAATTTTTATAAGATAGTTTCAGGGTATCGAGGCAAATATGAACAAATTATTAGTGTTTACAAACTAATCTTCAGGAAAATCGAAGAAGGAACTTATTTTGGTGTGAGAAATATGGCATTTCAATTGCAGAAATTATGGAACAAAACTTAGCGTTTTTGCTAGGAAATATCGTGTTTGTAACATTCTTATTCAAATAAGGTTAGTGCTTGAGTATTTTCTAAATGTATCACACAGAAAATCTGATAATCACATCAATTTCAATTGAAAAATATGAACTTTGAGGTGTTTGCAGAGAATTGTTTCAGGAGCGTATTCAGCCCAACTTTTTTTTTCAAATGGCTATATCTCTTTAACAGAGCCGAATTCGGAAAAATGGAAAATGAAAAAAAGGCTTCTTTAGGCCTCAAGAATCTACAGTTAAAATATATGTACAAGTCAAAGACTCACCCTGTATAAGGAACATTCTTGAAGAGCATGTAGTGCCATTTGCCCCATACATTGGTGAAAATTTCAACTTTATGGACGATAATGCCAGACCCCATCGTGCGCACATCGTTCAGGAGTACCTTGAAGAGGTTGAAGTCTCTCGAATGGAATGGCCAGCAAGAAGTCCAGATCTCAATCCGATTGAGCAGGTTTGGGACAACCTCAATAGAAGGCTGAGTTCTGCAAATCATCCAGCTACTGTCAATGATTCAGGAATCCAACTTGGAGAAATCTGGGAAGGATCAGAACATTTTAAGAACATTTTGAATATGAACCGTCGTTCCGAGCTGTAATTAACGCAAGGGGTGGAAATACCAAGTATTAAATCACTTATCAGCATTTCAGTATTTTGAAAATGGTTCATTTCTCTTCTTTCACATAAGATTCGGTGGAATCCTGAATTTTTCTTCCATCTGATGTGTCTTGTTTCGTTCAAAACCTTCCCGAGAGAACATAAAAAATAAGTTATAAAGTCTATGTAGAGTTAACTTTCATTAAAATTGAGATTTTCAGAATGTGCGTTAATTTTTTTGCGCAGTGTAGTTAAGTATACCCCCTTACATCGGTTGTGAAGTCACAACAGTTTAATCATCGAGATTAACGAGGATCATCACATCCATCAACTAGAAATAGTGCAAGAAGACCATTATTCTGGTGAAACAATCAGTATCAGGGTAAAGAAATAAAAACAGAACAGCCTTGGTAAACTAATCAAGGTACAAAACAGGCATCGTTCCCAATAATCCCAGATATGATGCATGTATATTTTGGGTTTGAGAGGAATCGCAGGCTAGAACTTTTCGTGATTCCCTAAAATGCAGTTAATTGTTAATTTATATAATTATAAGGTACATTCGGGTAATATGGCCCACTTTCACTTTAGCGGAGTATAAAACTAAAAAAAAAACAATTCAAACATTTTTATTTTTAATTATAAAAAAAACATTTATCAATGAACATATAGGAACTCTTAAACTTTGAAAATAACAAAACTTCATATCATATTAGGAACAAAACCAAAAACATCAAAATTGGACCATATTTCCGACTTTGCCTGAAATATGGCCCGGAATTTAAAAAAATAAGCAAAAACATGACCCACGCATAATACTTCCATTAAGATGAGCAATCTGGGCACTGTAATTCTTCAGTATCTTCTGCGGTTAATCCCACGCATATTTCATGCACCCATGTGCCACAAATCGCACACATACGCATGTCACTTTCAAAATCTTCATTACAAATGGAACACATCCAGCTTTCCTTAATTTTCTCGACCTTTGCTTTTGCAGCAATTGATGTGAGCTTGTTTTCTTAAAAAATGTCTCTCCTCAAAACCTGGGCTTTATAATTAATTGGCTTTCTTCGCACTGGCCCCGCATAAAATTTCCTGGGCCAAATTTCCGCCCGTGCACATTTACAGATTGAGGTTATTTTCTCATCGCAAATTCGAAATTCAACAGAAATTGTACCATGTCTAGAATGCCTTATAACTATAGAATGAATGGATTCTATAGGCTTACCTGTAGCCTTATCTGGAGCTGAAATATTCGATGCTGAATATTCACTACTTCTATAAAGAAATTCGGTGCAATCACAAAATATTAAATAGGTAACGAAATAGGCGCGAAACTGCAAAGTGCTTTGTACCATATTTACAGATTTAGGACAACATATAAAGTACTTCATCTTATAGTTCACAGATGTCATCTCAGTATCTCACAGAAAAATAAGTCGGGTGGGCCTTAAACTTGCCCGGGCCATATTACCCGAATGTACCTTATAAATAATAATATTATAATAGTTTATTAGACAAATTTGGCACTTCCACATAAAACGGATTACAGGATGGTGTGGAAACGAGTTCATATTACCTGAGCGGAATTAATTTGATTAAATAATGAGCTGTACGTATTGGTCACTTATTAATTATTATAAGGATCGTGTTCGTCAAAGTACAAAGAGCTTTCGTTCGTTGCGACCATATTCGCCAATAAATATCGTGTTTAGGAACACCAAGCCGCATTCACTGAATTCCAACACGCGTTACCATTATGCACCAATATTATGTTATTATGAATGTTTCCCTCCTGTCAAAAATCCTATGTGAATGGAGTGCGATTACATCATAATTACAGCGATAACCATGTAGTTAATTTAAAAAACCATTTCATAATGTAAATATGATTCGGTGATCAACTGATAACTTGAGTCATTTGATGAAATGATAATGATGATCTAATAATATTTAGAAGAAATTTAATGAAGATTTTGTCAACTAATGCTTGATGAAACGTGGTTATATAATGTTATAATGTACATGAGTTGCATTAGAAATATTCCAGAAAAGAATTTTGATACGAATTCAAGATTCTGTATTTTTGTTCTAGAGTGTACATGAACTCGAATAGTAAAATGTTTTCGAACGGAATCAACTTCCGGTTCTACCGGAAAGGAATGTGAACTTCGTTATTTCAAATGTAACACCCTGTATATTTATACAATTATACATACATATTTCAATTTTTCGTTTAATTCTGCAATGATTCGATGTATGATATGTGTTGCTACATATCTCCAAAATCCCTCATTGTATAAGCAATTTTTTTTCGCCTCAATGGAACAAGAGAAAGTACGCTGATACTGCTTTTTATATAAATTATGAGTGAATATTATGCAGGGTGTCTGAAACAGGGCTTTAAATTGAGCCTCAATAAAACTATGAAATTTCATTTTTTTCAAATGGTAACCATTATATGTGATTTTGTAATTCCGATCGATTGCACGTCAAAAACTAGTTAGGGTGTTCCAAACATTTCATGACTTTAAAATCCGTAGTTTTGCGTAACTGAATAAAATTCGAATTTCACGACTAAAGCCAGATTTCTTTTTCTAATCATTAGGTTCATCGAGGTAAATTTCAAGTAAGCTATGGCGATAGTAAGAATATGTCAGTTTTAAACTAAGATTTTTTCATTTAGTCATCATTAATTATCTGCTTTGTTTATTTGTCACATTCGCCGCAAATAAAGAACAGACTTTTGATATACAACACAATTATTGAGATCTTCATATGGGTTTTTCAAACTTCGAATAATATTGTAAGCATTTCCACACAAATATTTCCAAGTATTTCTATGAATATCGCTAATCATAATAGTAGGTTAACTAGTTGAATTAAAAATCGAAAATTACTTGAAAACTATTAGGTTTAGGGTTTAGGTATAGGGAAACCCAATGAAGATAAATGTTTCGATATTAATTTTTACGTTCAACAAGGTACAGAAATACTAGGTGTGCCATTT